>JAWWQZ010000314.1:4800000-7200000 GCA_033815515.1 Cryptocheilus praepositus
AGCTATATATGTGTATATATTATTTTTATCCCACATAAAAATATCATTGCCGCCTTAATAATGTTATTTTTATAGCTCGAAAAGATTGAACGACTTCCTCACCACGTGCGGGCTAATAAATAAATCCTTCATTTTAAATATAAAAAGGCACATTATTTTAAATAATTTAATAAGAATACGAAAGCTATCTACGAATAAATAAAATGAGTGAACCGTTAATAGCGTTTAATATCATGAATAGTGTAATAGAGTTTTAATGTAACCGACTGTGTTCCAGGGATCATTAAAAAAATCTTCTCGATAAGTACCAAACGGTGCGAAAGCACTTGTGTGTATTGAATAAATATAACCGCCAATAATATCAACTTGTAAAAAAAAGGTACAGCTCATACGGCCTACACGGAAAACAGTAACTACGCGAAGTACATCCGCAAATCAAGCACGTACTGTAAACTGCGCATCGCGCCCGAACGCAATGTGACTTTTCGACACGAAATCTGCATAGCCCGATCGCGTCACATGGACTCAAACGGCCAAAGTCTGCACCGTGACGCGTTGCCGGAAGCGTAACGATTTAAACGCGCGCCCGGCAATTATGCTAAAACCGGGACGCGTTCGTGACGCCGGCCTCGCCTTATTTTCCAAAATCCCCCGTTTAAAGTACGGCAACACAAAGCTCGCGGAAACTTTCCAGACAGGTCCTGCCACCGGCGTCCCTCCGCAGCCGCAGGATCGGCCGCTCTCTCCCCGGTTTGTTTTTTAACGCCCTTATTCATGCCGCGCCGCTTGTAAAATTCCAAATTACCCCTCGTGGCTCGTGAAGGAGCCGTGCGTATATGTTCGAGCGCGCGTAATTGAAAGTGTAGCAAAGGAGCCTTGTTAGAGGCCGGAGTGAATGCGCGCAAAGCGCGCGCGCGAGAGAGAAGGGGCGCGAAAGGGTTGAGACGGGCGAATAAAAAGGGAGAAAGCGAAGAAACGGAAGGCGAGGAGGGGCGAGAGTGCGGAGAGGCACGCGGAAGGAACATAGGGCGAGAACGGGAGAGAGCGAACGAAATGGAAAGAATGGATCGCGTGCGCGCCTTTGTGATGTCGCGTGTGCGCCGATGAAAGGCAATCTC
This sequence comes from Cryptocheilus praepositus, assembly GCA_033815515.1. Classification (NCBI taxonomy): domain Eukaryota; kingdom Metazoa; phylum Arthropoda; class Insecta; order Hymenoptera; family Pompilidae; genus Cryptocheilus; species Cryptocheilus praepositus. The sequence goes on from JAWWQZ010000314.1 coordinate 4,801,119, forward strand.
GGCGAATGAAAATAAGCGGGCAGGAGCACTCGTCCGGCCAACTGGCGTGCCCGTTACCAAGGAGAGCTTAAAGAGGCTCGATCGCTCCGAATCGGCGAATCGGCGACACAGAGGCCGGCAAAAAAGCGTACGCGGCGGTCAGCCTGGCGACACAGTGCGTGGGAGTAGCGGAAAAACATGAGGAGAGAGCGGACGAGGCGAGCCTTAGATATTCTCTTTGCCAGGGACCGAGTGCAAATTTCCAAATGAGGTCATCGAGTTAATCCCTGACACGTTTTCGCCAGCGACTCCGCGCGCGTGTGTGCGTCCTATTAGGCGGGTATCCCTTTACGTCGAGCCGTTGCGGCCCACACGGAGGGTTGGAGGGTGAGAGATGAAGAGAGAGAGAGAGAGAGAGAGAAAGACCGTATGTGTATGTGAGAGGCGTTAGTCCGCGTATGGGCAAACCCCCTCTCGTGAGCGGCCCACTAAATTATTCCACGATAAACGTGTTTACAGGCGTTTAGTTGTAGAGCGGCGCGCAGTGAAAGAGAGAACGCACCGTACTTTAATCGCCCCGGCAAATAGGCGTGTCATCCGTACGTGCGACCGAATACGGCAAACCGGCGCGATTAATGCGTCGACGAATAAATAATCAGATGAACCGACGCGTACAACTCACCGCCGGAGCCGGTCCGCGTCGCCAGCGATTTCCCGAAAAAATCACGTCGATTTGATCGCCGCGGCGGCCGCGTCTTGCAATTATTAACGCTGTATAATTATAAAAGCGCTCTCATTAGGGGCGCGCGCTCGCTCGCACGGACGCGTCGTCTTCTAATTGCTGTCGTAATTGTTTTTCGCGCCTGGGACGCTGCATTAGCCGCGCGAGGAAGCGCTGTTGGTCGTTTTGCCACTTTTTCGCGCGGCATCGTTTTCTCAGTTTACGCGGACGCGGTTTCGACAATTTTATACATTATCCCTGGGGATCGATACATACTGTGAGACGCGGTACGGATCAAAGTGAAGTGCGATGTCTGACGTAGGGTCTTATTTCCTGCTGATGGCGGGCCTTTCATTAATTCGTGAGCAGACGGGGATAATGTGTGAGAGGAGAAAGAAGATATGGCCTGCCAGGCAGTGGGCCTCGCGTTTCACGGTTTGGACATTCGATCTTATACATTTCAGGCGAACAGTTTTTGGTTACACGGGAAAAGGCGAGAATTAGGAATTGTGGTAAAAGTAGCTCCATTTTGCGTCTTGCGTTTGGGGCGGTTTTGAGATGTACATGGTTGGGTTGCACTGAAGACAGGGTGTACGTGTAATTATTTCACTGACTTAGTCGTCTCAGTTCTAGATGTTAAAGCAAAATCTTGCCAAGAAGTAACACGTGATGCGATAGTGTTTGCTTTAACTTACTTAAAATAACACTGTTTTTTATGGTCGAAATATAGGATTTATTTGTTAGCTCAACATGCTTCGGGACCACACGGGGTGCCTCCTGATATCGAGATACAATAATAAATATATCCAACATTTCAACCATAAAAAGGCATATTATTTTATATAGTTTAATACGGGTGAAGTAAGCCGTAAAAAAATTGCTTTAACTTATGTCGAAATCTCAAAACGACGTGACAGTGCTTGCGTATATTGAATAAACACAATTGAAAATAGAGGCAATTACAAACAAAGTGTATTGCTCATATGGTTTACATGAAACCAGTGAAACTATGCAGAGAATGAGTATGAGGAAAATTGAACGCGCACTGTTAACAACGCATCGCAATAAATGTAGTGGCACTTTTCGACATGAAATCTGCATAGCGCGATCACGCTGCGTGGAACGCAAACGGTAGAGCATCCCAAATATCCTACGCCGACACCGTCATTGTACGACTAGTCGTTATACTTCGAATTCAAATCCCTGTACAACACTTAGAATTAACGTCTCCTATTACAATTTTGTTTGAATGTCTACGTGCATTGAACCCGGGGTACGAATTATTTGAACAAACTATTGATATGAATAATCAACCCGAATTACATGGTGTGAACGCTGGACCCGAATTGTTTTCTGTGGATGAAGAAACCCAACTGATTGTACATTTCTTAAAAAAGACGTGCCTGTCCGGTGAAACATGTCACGTGCAACTCACACCCCTCACTAAATTTCCGACGCTTAGATGCGATTTTTTCCGACGGCAAAAGAAATTCTAAAATTCACGTCTCCCGAAATCCTACAAACTCGCAGGTCCCGAACAAGGACTACCTTGCTCTAGCAGAAGCCAACGAAAGAACCAAATGAGCGGAAAGCGTTGGCTAAACAGCGTGGCTTGACACGCAACACTACACAGTCTGCTTTCACAACTAAAACAAAGTCACTCACATGGTTTAATATCACTCCGTCCTCCTCTCGCCTCATTCAACTTAATTTTCCTCCTCCACCCCAGTTTTCGTTTTTCGGGCCCTACAGTCTAACCCTAGTGAGACCTTTGTCACTTACACCGCTGTCTAAATTTCGTTTCTGCACAAAGATGCACGAACACGCGGAGGGTTGTTTCACCTCATCCCCGTCCGTGCGCTCTTTCTCTCTTCAGCCCCGCATGGAGATGCGGAGATGCATCCTGCAGGAGGGTATAACGAGCTCGAACCCGACTCTCGGGTCGATGGCTCACGGTTTCGCCTTGCCCTCTCGAACGACCCAACCCCTTTCCTGTCACTCTTCCCTCCCGCCCGCACTTCCCCCCTCGTCCATCTTTCTCTAGCATGTCTGACCGTCTCTCATTACCTCCCTTGCCGGTCGCCCTACCTCGTCACGCTCCTTAGTCCATCCCGTTCGTTTCCCTTTCTCGCTTTGCCTCCACTTTCTGCGCGGAAAGATCCGTAGTAGTACAGATCCGCCGATGCTCAGACCGTGGAGGCGTACCTGGTGATGCAGAGCTGCCCGCTCGGAGGCAATTAAAATTGCACGATCAAAATGGTATTGCCCAGCGTGTTGCACGTGATCTGTCGCAGAAGGGGCTGTTGAAAGATGAAGCGTTCGCGCGATACGGGGGAAAGCGTAGCGAGCTGCAAATAAAAATAATCATCGGCGGCCGCCGAAGCACGTCGGTCTCCGTTCAATTGCGGAACCGCCGATTGTTTGCTTTTGAAGACGGAGTGCATTCTCGGGAACGCAGAAAGATGCGCGAGAAATTCGTGCCGACGGTATCGACTCGGAGGCGGTGATTAAAGTTTCATGCTCTCCGCGCGGACTCGCTCACGCCGGGCGCATAAAGACACGTGCGCGCGTGTAGAGGCGGTTCACGTGCAGATAGGTGCGTGTGGGTGGGAATCATCGTCGCTGGCATTTGCGATACAAAATATGTTTTTATTGCGCGCGACCGTTTAACGACGATTTTCGCAGTGCACGCTCATCGTGCCCTCCCATAGGCGCACGGACGTGGATTTGTGACCATTATGTTGCGACGACACAGGAGTTCCCCGTGTCTGCAGGCTATGGAAACAAGCGGCGGTCGGAAAAACTGTGCACGGCTTGTTTTTTGACGACTCTCGCTCCGTTCGTACGTGCGCGTACGTATGTGTGCCTGCACTCTGTTATGCTCTCATGCTTTATGCGTAGGGAACATCGAACAGTGACAACGGCCCCTTCGACATTTGAATTCCAAACATTTTTTCGCTTCGGCATGCGAGGGTCGGAGTTCGGAGCACGAGTTTTTCAATGCTCGCGAGGATTCTTTTTGCGAACACGTTGCCGTGAGTGGTGTCGAGGATTCCGGGTACGCATCTTTATGGGACACCCGTGGCTTCCATTAGCACAGCCGAGTGCGAACATGCGCTGCGTGCAGAATAATGTTTTGCGCGTCCGCCGAACGTATAATCAGCCCACTTTCGGCGAAATACACAGCGTTTCTCTCTCCGTCCACGGCGCTCGCGCTCTCTCCTCGAAATCTCAAGGAAAGACAGCGAGAGAAGCATCGTTCATTTTTAAAGCAGTCTGAGAGGCGGCTGTTTGCAGGCGCGCAGTATGCTTGGGGTACGATATGAATATTAAAAGGCAGTGTCCGTCGGTGGTAGTGGTAGCGGTGGAGTGACTATGGCGGTCGTGCGGGAGGAGGAAAGGCAGGAAAGCGCGGAAGGCGAAGAAAAGGAACGAGAGTCCGCGGGGGTGGGTCGGGGGCTGGACAAACGTGCCTCTTTATGTTGTCGCCGTACATATTCGCATTCCTACATAGCCATGTACACGGTATGCATGGATTTCGCTACGCGCGTAGATCTCTCCGGATTCATCCATCTATGCATATGCGCCCACAGACACGGAGGAGCGTATACATAAGCGCGATGAGCAGTTTCGGCACTCGAAATCCGCCAAGTGGCACGTAATACTAAATAAACCATAAATAAGCCATTCAAATAAAACATCATGCGCCGAGTGTGGTCCATGCATGTACGGGCGTGCATATATTTATGCGCACTCGGACTGAAGCGGGAGACAGACGTAAAAAAATCTCCCTTCCTCGACAGCCTCCGTCTCTCTCGCCCTCGGTCGTTTTTAGCTTGCGCCCCCCTTTTCCAGCAGGTTAACGAACGAGGAGCCTTCTCTGCCTCCCACGGGGCATAAACTCGTGTCTTTTCGATGAATGAGGAGGGAATAGCCACCCACCCCCGCACGCCCCTCCAAACTCCGTGAAGAGAGGAGAGGGATGAAGAGGGGAGGGGGTTAATGGATATCGAGCGGGTCGTACCAGCCTGCTTCCAGTGAAAGAGAGAGAATGAAGGAGAGAGAGAGAGTCGGGGGACAGAGAAGGGAAGAAACAGAGTGCGCGAGAGAGAGAATTTTCTACCTTGCTCCCAGTCTTTCTCTCTCTCCCTGTCTTTCTATATATCATTCTCTTTCTCTGATGCCCCTGTCTTTCCTTTCAACGACCTCCCTTTCTTCGTTCCGCCCAAGATGAGTCATTTTCGGTTTCACTTGCTTCGTTGCGCGTTCAATCTCTCCTCGTTCTCCACCTCCTTAAGGATACTGAAAAGACGATGGGTTACTGATAGAGGAGAAAGCCTCCAGATCGGTTCGGCGATGATTGGTGAAACGATCGAGCCGCCTACGCGAAGATGCTTCGAGCTATCAATTCGCAGAGATTCTGATATTCGGCGCTTTTGCCTGTTCCGGTTAAAATGCTGGCGTGATAAAACGTGTCGATGTTACACAAGTGTCAACACGCAGATCAACAGAAATCGTGAGCATGTACTTTTCGGTTTCATAGTAATCCTAAAGTGATGTCTCCGAAAACATTCGTTTGCAGTAGTACATGTCAACGAAAAATCGGACATGTGCATATTTTAGCGCCGCATAAAAAGTGTCACATTTTTTGTATTCCACAATATAAGTTAATATTCGTATTTTTTGTAACTCTGAATATAAATCAATATTCGTACTCGTTGCATTCCGAACTATAAATCGGTATCCATATTCTTTGTATTCCATATATTTGTACTTTTTGTAACCCTGAATATAAATCAATATTCGTACTCGTCGCATTCCGTACTATAAATCAGTATCCATATTCTTTGTATTCCATATATTCGTACTTTTTGTAACCCTGAATATAAATCAATATTCGTACTCTTCGCATTCCAGACTATAAATCGGTATCCATATTCTTTGTATCCCAGACTATAAACAAAGATGCAGTAAATCGATTACACGTGTACACGACAGTATGCAAACGCATCGAGACATGAATGACGTTCTGTAGAATTCCGCGAAGCACATTGCGGGTTTCATCCTACAGATTCTCATTGCAGCGACCGATAGTAAGGACTATCGCTGGCAAGTAGTAGTCTCCAGTGGTAGGCGTTTACATCCAGACATCCGTCGTGAGCGTGTCACTTTGGCCGACACCAGTTTCTCCTGGAGACAGGCGGAGAAGCCTGGAGAAGGCTGTAAAGAGAGATGGGCGACGTGAAGATGTAGAAGAGAGGCGAGGAGAAGCGAGGAGAAGCGAGGAGAAAAGGAGATCGAGTATTCCCTGGTGGAGTCCTATCTCGAAGACGACTGACGTCAGGTCGGCCCATGGAGGAGAGGCCTCCTATCGGGTTGGCGTCGTATTTGCGCTTCCGGTTTCCGTGACAGTGTCAGTTGTAGCAAAATTCTCGGTAAATATTGCGCTCTCTGAGGACTCCCTCGATCTCTCGCCGTTTCCCGACGTCACTCGATCGTCGATTCTTTCGCTCGGTTAATTATCAACTCCGGACAGTTTGCGGAGTCGAAATCTCTGCGGCGCGATCGTAAGGAACTCTGTTTCATGGAATCTGGTCAAGTGCCGGTATTACGGTACTTGGCAACGGCTCAAGCGGATTTTCCATCGGAACCCCCATTCGTTCAATTTCTCCCTATTTGATCCCCCGAAGAATTCTTATAGGGCACTATGTTTCCCTTCCGATAAATTTCCCTCTGACAATATTGCAGAAGCACTCGGTGGAATTTTCATTTTCGTCGATAACGCGGATACGCAGGGCGTCGCCGTATGTCATTTTTCGCTTTCCCGAAGGGAGGAATGGGGAGAGGGGGGCACGTATCGAGTTTTGCTTCGTGTTTACCCGAGGAAAGCGCCGGAATAGTCTCCTCTCGTCTCCTCTCGACGCCCCCCTCTCGCTCCCAGAGATCGGAGACGTCAAACGTGGCGATTATCCGCATGCTTGAGGAAAATCGATCCATTTATGGGCAAACAAACAGACGACGAGCGGTGATGCGCATAAAACGCGTACGTGCTTGCAATGCCGATCAAAAGTACAAACTTCGGCTAATCCAGTTTTACGCTTTACCGGATAAGCGACAACGTGCTTCTCCGTCGAATAGTCAACCCGTTAAATACTACTTATGTTACTTGGATAATGAGCGAATGGAACGCCGTGTTTTGGTTGAAAATGCTCGAGTATAGAATTTTATTATTAAAACTCTGTAAACTTTACGTGCTCCGTGACCAATAAATACAGGGTAGCAATGGCCCTGAAACATACATAGTTTACAGACTTTCAATAATAAAATTCTACACTCAAGCGTTTTCGACTAAAATCGAAGTTATCCAAGTAAATTATGATAAGGTCAAATTAAACACATATTCTAATATTAAATACTACTAAAAGGCTTTTTACCAACATACCGCTTTCGCAGCGCAGTTCGCCGTAAATTCGTCCTTTTATCGTGCCCGTTGTTTTCCACCGACGACCTCGCGACACGTCAAAAAAAATATATTCGTCCATTATCGAAGTAAATTATAATAAGGTAGAAATTAAACACATCACGTACTGTTAAATATTACCAGAAGACTTCTTGCCAACATATGCTTTCACAATTCAGTTCAGCGTAAATTAACCTATTTTCCACCGATGGCTCCATATCGCATAAAAAAATATATATTCCTTCATTGAGCAAGTAAATTATAATAGGACCGAAATTAAATGCATCATCTACCGTTAAATACTCCTAAAAGACTTTTTACCAATATACTGCTTTCGCAGCGCAGTTCAGCGTAAATTGGCCCATTTTCATGCCCGCCAAAAAAAAAATATATATATACATATATATATATTCCTTCTCTATCCAAGTGAATCATAACAGGGTTGAAATGAAACCCATCATCTAACGTTAAATACTATTAAGACTCCACACTGTCCTACCGCTTTCACGGTGCAGTTCACCGTGCATCGGCCCATTTTCATAGCCCACCGAAAATAAGTAAATTATATAAGACCGAATTAATTATAATAAGACCGAAATTAAACGCATTATCCACCGATAACGCCGCCAAGAGACTTTTTGCCGACGTTCCGCTCTCGCAGCGCAGCACCGCGTGAATTGGCCCTTTTTCATGTCCTCCAAAAAAAATACATATATATATATTCCTTTTCTATCCAAGTGAATCATAACAGAATTGAAATTAAACACATCATCTAACGTTAAATACTATTAAGACTCCTCACCACTGTACCGCTTTCACGGTGCAGTTCAACGTGCATCGGCCCATTTTCATGGCCCGCCGAAAATAAGTAAATTATATAAGACCGAATTAATTATAATAAGACCGAAATTAAACGCTTCATCCACCGTTAACGCCGCCAAGAGACTTTTTGCCGACGTTCCGCTCTCGCAGCGCAGCACCGCGTGAATTGGCCCTTTTTCATGTCCTCCAAAAAAATACATATATATATATATTCCTCGTCTATCCAAGTGAATCATAACAGAGTTGAAATTAAACACATCATCTAACGTTAAACACTATTAAGACTCCTCACCACCGTACCGCTTTCACGGTGCAGTTCAACGTGCATCGGCCCGTTTTCATGGCCCGCTGAAAATAAGTAAATTATATAAGACCGAATTAATTATAATAAGACCGAAATTAAACGCTTCATCCACCGTTAACGCCGCCAAGAGACTTTTTGCCGACGTTCCGTTCTCGCAGCGCAACACCGCGTAAATTGACCCTTTTTCATGTCCTCCAAAAAAAATACATATATATATATATATATATTCCTTCTCTATCCAAGTGAATCATAACAGAGTTGAAATTAAACACATCATCTAACGTTAAATACTATTAAGACTCCTCCCCACCGTACCACTTTCACGATGCAGTTCAACGTGCATCGGCCCGTTTTCATGGCCCGCCGAAAATAAATAAATTATATAAGACCGAATTAATTATAATAAGACCGAAATTAAACGCTTCATCCACCGTTAACGCCGCCAAGAGACTTTTTGCCGACGTTCCGCTCTCGCAGCGCAGCACCGCGTAAATTGGCCCTTTTTCATGCCCGCCCGTTTCCGCCGACGGCCTCGCGACGCGAAAAAAATTAGGGGTGGAATTTCAAATTGTCCGAAAAATTCGGGAGCCGGCGCGGCGGCCGAAGGTCCTCCCGGCATCGGTTTGACCGTCGACACGACAAAGGCGGGTTCGCGTTGTCCGGATCGATGGGCACCCCCGAAGAAGGAAAGGTAAAACCAGAAGGGCGGAAATGACGGGGCCGCGGTAGGCGGAAATCGACGCTGCAATTTATCGATTCTACGGCGGGCCGGGGAGGGGGAGGGGGAGGGGGTGGCAGGAGGGGCGCAGGGAAGGTGCGCGGGGGGCGTAGGCGGAGAGGAAAATTGATTAGCGCCCGACTTTCCCGCCGCGCGGTGGGAAATTGAAATTTGCACGGCCCCGCATTAATGACGTTTAGAGAAATACCCGGACTCATTAACGCGCGCTAATGGGATTAGAGATATTTCCCCGTTTGCCGATTGTCTTCGAGGAGCCGAGTCAAAGGGTACCGCCGAAGGTGGACGGGCGCGAGGCGACAGTTCAAACAATTATGCGCCTCCGCGATTACTTTATGAATTCGTTGCCGCGCGCCTCGCCGATCCGCGGAAATGCGGCTAACGAGTTAAAATGTTCGCCGAACGCCCGCGCCGCCTTTCTAATGACGCGCGGCCGGAGTGAAAGGATTAAGACTTTCGCTGTTCAATAAATTAACGAGGAACGCTTCAGAAACTGTGTAATTTTTTTGGAGATTAAAAATGTTTCATTCGTGCCGAGTGTATAAAAAAAATGCCGCTTTTAACTGTTCTTTTCTTATTTCTAAAGGTATTTCAGTAAGTGGTCCGTGCGTGATAAATCTTAAAACACACTACACAGAGTCCAGCATCGCAATCTTTGCAATAATGTCGTGTTTCTTCTGGTACTCTCTTTCCGTCTATACGTTATCTGTATGGGTTTCGCATATTTGAAAATAATTATTTGCAAAGGTAAATACGAACATGAAATTGTACACAGCGTGATGTTTGACTTCCTCGTAAACAAATGCTATATTACATCTTCTTCGTTTGAAATGCCGAGCTATACTGAATTTGCATATGGAATGCGGTGGAATGGAGGCCCTTCATTATAGAATTTTCCTTTCTAAGTCATCTGAATGTACAACGAAATGAATGACGCGATAAGGAAAAGAATGTAGATAGACATTAGTCTACTTTCATTCTCTTTCTTCGGGCCCAACAAAGAATGGCCTGAGTATTTAGCCCGAAACGGTTAATACAAAAATTCGCACATGCAAAAATGTTCTGCCACGCCTACCAATGAAGACTGATTAATTTCGAAAGAAAGAACCACCCAAAATTCTAGGCCCGCCTACCGGGACTTCCTTTTTTACTTTGCTCTATGTTTTGTTAGTTACTGGGAGAAAAACCTTGACGTTGAGAGTTTGTAAAGTCTCTAGCGACGTGAGGTGTCGAGAACAGAGTCTTTAGCGACGTTTTGTGTGTGAACGAAGTCCTTAGCGTCGGCTAGTTTACAACAAGTCTTTAGGGACTTACCGATAGATAGATCGAGTGAACCTACAATAGCGTTCAATATCGTAAATAATGTAACGAGTTTTAGTGTAATCGTCTGTGTCTCAGAAGCCATTGAAAAAATCTGGTCGAGAAGTGCCAAGCGGCGCGATAGCGTTTGTTTTAAGTTATGTCAAAAAACACCAAGCGATGCGATCGCACACGCGTTTGTTGAGTAAATGTAACTGAAAAGAATGGCAATCAGAGACAAACGTATTGTTCATATGGTTTACATAAAAAAAGTAACTGCGTGAAAAACAAATATCAGTAAAATCAATTTTACTGATATTTACTCTTCGCATAGTTACTATTGAGTGCATATTGTCATATGCGCATCGCGGTCAGGTGTTGTGACACTTCTCGACATGAAATCTGAACAATATGATCGCGTGGAGGTTGGACAGTTAAAGTACACATTTTCTTAACACTTAGTCAACCAAATGAGGAGACCTCCCACTTTTTCCTTAGCAAGGCGTTTTCTTTTATTGTACTTAGCAAGTACTTTTTATGCCTTTGTAAAATAGAATTTTTTATCAAATCCATGTTATCAAATTCAGTTAAAGATAATGAAAATTCTTATATCTCCCAATGGATCATCTAGTTACGTAATTTTAATTAAATTCCATGCTTTTACCAACAACGTTCAATTCAGGATCCTACCGCCAAATATAATTTATTCGTGAAATGCATTTTGATATGTCCTTTGTGTCTCTCATGTAGTGAAGATTAGCCTGCGTTAGATGTAGAAAATGGACGGTGAGAACTGTACAGTTAAATGTAACGCCCACAGTTCCCTACATGTTAATACAGTGCATTTTCAGTTACAATATAGTTGCCATTAGTATCCGGGTCCCGAACCAGCATCCTTTAACCCTTTCGCTGTTTAGTCCGTATTTCGTACGGGCACAGCAAAGGGCAGCCTGAGTGTTTAGCCCGTAGTTCGTACGGGCGGAGTAATCTCTATCTATATTCTCTTCTTTATCGCTTCACTCATTTCATTAAATGTTCAGATAACTTAGAAAGGAAAGTGGTATAATGGAAGACCTCTATTCCATCGCATTTCGTATTCAAATTCAGTACAACCCTGGGTTTCAGACGAAGATGCTGCAATATAGCATTTGCTCACAGGGGAGTAAGCATATTACACTGTGTCCAATTTCACATTTGTATTTACTTCTGCATATAATTATTTTCAAACGTGCGAAACCCACAGAGGCAGTGTATAGTGTCTTGTTCATAACGTATAGAAATAGTACGACAAGAAACACGATATTACTAAATTACCTATACAAATAAGAAAGAAACAGTGGAAGGTTATAAATAAAAACATTTTACAACACAATAGAAAAATTATATCGTTCCCGAAGCATTTTTCGTAACTTTAAATTTCACATTTGTATTTACTTCTGCATATAATTATTTTCAAACGTGCGAAACCCACAGAGGCAGTGTATAGTGTCTTGTTCAAAACGTATAGAAATAGTACAACAAGAAACACGATATTACTAAATTATCTATACAAATAAGAAAGAAACAGTGGAAGGTTATAAATAAAAACATTTTACAACACAATACAAAAATTATATCGTTCCCGAAGCATTTTTCGTAACTTTAAATTTCACATTTGTATTTACTTCTGCATATAATTATTTTCAAACGTGCGAAACCCACAGAGGCAGTGTATAGTGTCTTGTTCAAAACGTATAGAAATAGTACGACAAGAAACACGATATTACTAAATTACCTATACAAATAAGAAAGAAACAGTGGAAGGTTATAAATAAAAACATTTTACAACACAATAGAAAAATTATATCGTTCCCGAAGCATTTTTCGTAACTTTAAATTTCACATTTGTATTTACTTCTGCATATAATTATTTTCAAACGTGCGAAACCCACAGAGGCAGTGTATAGTGTCTTGTTCAAAACGTATAGAAATAGTACGACAAGAAACACGATATTACTAAATTATCTATACAAATAAGAAAGAAACAGTGGAAGGTTATAAATAAAAACATTTTACAACACAATAGAAAAATTATATCGTTCCCGAAGCATTTTTCGTAACTTTAAATTTCACATTTGTATTTACTTCTGCATATAATTATTTTCAAACGTGCGAAACCCACAGAGGCAATGTATAGTGTCTTGTTCAAAACGTATAGAAATAGTACGACAAGAAACATGATATTACTAAATTACCTATACAAATAAAAAAGAAACAGTGGAAGGTTATAAATAAAAACATTTTACAACACAATAGAAAAATTATATCGTTCCCGAAGCATTTTTCGTAACTTTAAATTTCACATTTGTATTTACTTCTGCATATAATTATTTTCAAACGTGCGAAACCCACAGAGTATGTGTATAGTGTCTTGTTCAAAACGTATAGAAATTGTACGACAAGAAACACGATATTACTAAATTACCTATACAAATAAGAAAGAAACAGTGGAAGGTTATGAATAAAAACATTTTACAACACAATAGAAAAATTATATCGTTTCCGAAGCATTTTTCGTAACTTTAAATTTCACATTTGTATTTACTTCTGCATATAATTATTTTCAAACGTGCGCAACCCACAGAGGCAGTGTATAGTGTCTTGTTCAAAACGTATAGAAATAGTACGACAAGAAACACGACATTACTAAATTATCTATACAAATAAGAAAGAAACAGTGGAAGGTTATAAATAAAAACATTTTACAACACAATAGAAAAATTATATCGTTCCCGAAGCATTTTTCGTAACTTTAAATTTCACATTTGTATTTACTTCTGCATATAATTATTTTCAAACGTGCGAAACCCACAGAGGCAGTGTATAGTGTCTTGTTCAACACGTATAGAAATAGTACGACAAGAAACACGATATTACTAAATTACCTATACAAATAAGAAAGAAACAGTGGAAGGTTATAAATAAAAACATTTTACAACACAATAGGAAAATTATATCGTTCCCGAAGCATTTTTCGTAACTTTAAATTTCACATTTGTATTTACTTCTGCATATAATTATTTTCAAATGTGCGAAACCCACAGAGGCAGTGTATAGTGTCTTGTTCAAAACGTATAGAAATAGTATGACAAGAAACGCGATATTACTAAATTACCTATACAAATAAGAAAGAAACAGTGGAAGGTTATAAATAAAAACATTTTACAACACAATAGAAAAATTATATCGTTCCCGAAGCATTTTTCGTAATTTTATCGCACAGCGAAAGGGTTAATACGCAGGGTTCAAGAAGCATATTGCCGCGAATTTGTTAGAGCGCGTCGATTCAGCAGCATAACACATTGCCACCCGCGGTCGCACGATTGCATGCCCGACGCAATGCGCCATCGATCTCGCGAAGGGTGGAAAACCGGTAAAAATGTGAACGGAAGAAGTGAGGGAGAACGGTGAGGTTCGCGGAAAAAAGTGTTGGCGCTCGGAAATGGAACGGGACTTTTCAATGAGAGGACAGGTCTCCTTACATATTTCGTCCTTTGCGAAAGACCATCGAGCCCGTGAAAGACCGTCCAATTCCTGCGCCAGTAGTTCCGCTGCGAAACCGTACGTACATAGCTGTTCGTAAATTCGCGGAATGACGAGTATTTTCCCCGGCTCGGATTAAAGGATCGCCGTATGTCGTGCCAGGAAACGGAACTAGCGTGAGTCCTGGGAGAGTTTCCAGCTCGATACATCGAATCCACCCTCGTGGCAAATTTATATCGCGAGTCTGTCGCTCGTATATTCTTTCAGGATCAGAAAAAGAGAGGCGAAAAAGGCTGGATGAAGAAAGAGAGAGGGAGAATAGACGCTATCCATCCCTCCCTCTCTCTCTCTCTCCTGGACTGTTGGATCCCGGAGATTTATGAAACGTCTCCTATACGTTCGATCGATTTCGGTATCATGAAGCATCTCGAATACCTTGTCATTTATTATTTATAGTGTTTTCGATGTTGCGCGAGGCAGTTCTGTATGCGGAACGTCAACATGTTAAACGTCCCCGTCCTCCCGTCGCGCTACGGTCAACGGTACGCGCATTGCTATTTTGCCGCAGTCGGGCGCAGTACAATGACGCACGATAATACAGAGCGCACACAATATCTGTAACGACACTTTCATAGATTTCCGCGTTTCTATAAATTTCGCCCGGGATCACGCTATCTTTTTACGTATCTGCGAATTTATCCGCGATCATTCCCGATACCCGCGCGCCGTGACAGAACTAATTCGTTTTATCAATTCATGGGATCCGCCGGGCGTTATTTTGGATTCGGCGACGCATAATGGCCCGCTCGATCGAATGCATCTCTGCTAACGTGTAATTTCCGCGCAATTTACGAGGCCGTCTCGCCAGGCGTTACATAAAGGAATCGTCTCGCGGTCACTTTCTCTTCGGCGAGAATCGGGATCAATGTCCCGCGCGCAGCCACTCATATTGACCTCGAGCCAAGGCACCTGCGAAGATCGAAATTTTAAGGGACAACTATGGCCGCCACGCCGGAAAGTGGGTCGCCAAAACAAGGCGGGAGGTCAACGAAAGACTCGGAGGACCGCGGAGTTTGGCAAACTGTTGCTAAGCTCCTGGCAAAGGAACTCTTCGCCCGGCACGTGTATGAACGTGGCCGGGATAAAGATTGAAAAAGAAAAGAGAAGAGTGCACTTTCTTCGAGGACGCCGACGACGATCGGGGCGCGCTCGTGGTCTGAATTTGATGATGCATTTCGCTGTGTAATTGAGGTATTAAGGGAAGTCTATTGGATATTTTATCGGCTGCACTTTTCATCGGCCGGGAAATTGTGGCGTTCGATCAAATTTACCGGTGACTCGGACGAACGGGCATTGGCAAGAGAAACGCACTTTCTTGTTAGACGCGACGAAAAACAGATGTTTCGACTGCTTCGGGCAGCGGGGCGGAAAAAAGTTGCCTCGTACAGTTTCATATCGATTTCACCGTCTATTCTTTCGCGTATAATTGAGACTCGCGCTGGAAGCAATAAGACGCCAACGGAAAATTGTGAAAAGCGTGAAAGTCGATGACAGTAAGTGTGTTAAAGGAGTTTCGCCGAAGTTTCCCTGAAAATGCAGCACCTGTCCCCAACATTTTTCCCGCGATTTCCTTATCGTTACCTCGTACCCCCGAGGGGCAGCCCTGAAATATTTATGAGCTGATAGTTGTTTGTCGAATAATACTTCCGTCCAGACTCGAGATTGCGAGTGTTATCGACCTGAATGATTAACGAAGCAATAGGAAGTGCGCCGTAAAAATCGCCGCGAGTACCAGTGGCCGCGGTGAAATCGGATAAGGAAGAGAGGAAGAATCGGAGACGACGCGGGAGTTGGGCTAATGTCCCAACATCCCGTGGGATCGCGGAAAAGTGCTTGAAAAGTAGCAATATTGCTGCGTCCAGAAGGAACATCGCGCAACTCTTCCTTTTACCGCGGCTAGAAAGATTACAGCAGCGAGTACCACTGCTGCAGCGGATAAAAAAACTCTCCATCCTGCTCTCGGAAAATATAAAACGGACGTTCAAATTAAACGTCCTTAATCCCGTGATCGAGCGCCTTCATAAATTCGCACCATTAATTCGCGCAAAGATTAGGTCCGCACGCGGTGGGGGACAAGATAAATTCGATACTACAGGTATTGTTTAGAAGCTGCGATGAAAGAGGGATGCGGGATTGTAATATAAATCAATGTATTTCGACGTTGCTCAACGGCAGCTTCCCTTGAATTGTCTTGACCGATCGTGGCATTTTCAATTATCTCACGCACGCCTACATACATACTGTGCAGAGCAGAAAAGGACTCAAACTCAAACTTCACCAGTAATACCTCCACCACTGTTACATAGCTGCGACTTACATGCTCTGACATAGCAGTAAGATTTTAATAATTATGGAGAACCCATTCCATCACTACAGAATGTACCGGAAACCCATTGATTCGGTGATTCTAATTTACTCTCCGTATCATGGAAGCAAATTAGTGTCCGTGACCGCGTTAGCGAATAGGACAGGATAGCCGAAAATCCACGTGACCTAAGACATTCCACTTGAACTCTAACTAATTAGACCCGCATTTCTGTCCGGCGTCTTCTTTCAAGCTCTGCACTGTAGGTATTCTAATATTTGACGCTACCAATGATTCGGCCTTCAAAGTATCGCTCGCTTTATCTCACTTACTTTCAGCACTTCAGGTTTACTCTTTTCGTTACGGTATCGGCGTAGTGTGTGTGACCGCGTCAGTAAATGGTATGGCAGCGTCGAAAATGTACGTTACATAAGACATCCCACTGGACCCTGACCAATGCGACACGTATTTCTGTCAGGTATCCTTCTTTCCAGTTCTGCATAGTACACAGCATTAAGTTATTCGTATTTGCGGGTGGCACATTCTGTCAGCGTAGAATGTACCGTGTCGCCATTCCTGAATGTAGGTACTCTAATATTTGATTACGCGAATAATTCGGCACTTCGGATTTCCTCTCTTTGTCGCGGAATCAAATTAGTGTGCGTGACCGCGTCAGCGAATGGTACGGCAGCGCCGAAAATGTATGTGACATAAAACATCCTACTTGAACTCTACCCAATGCGACCCGCATTCCTCTCAAGACTCTTCTTTCCAGCTCAGCACAGTACACACATATACACCCCTATTCGTACCCGGGACGACATTCGACAGCAGTACCTCCAAGCGACCGAAACTCTTGTGCGTCGCATAAAAGCACATAGTTACCACCGGTGGAAATCCCTCGCGAAAAACCGTTACACAATTCGTACCTTTATCGCCACTCTTCTCTTCCAAATCCTACAACGCGCTCTCGATACCTTTCGCTCCGCACTCCTGCATCTCTCAAACTCGCCATGCAACGCGCCCGCTTTCAATTTTCCCCGCCGTGCATCGCTCACAAGTAATTCCGCAGTATCTGGAAACCGCACCCCCAGATATAAAGCGAATGATCGTCACACGCACCGTTTTACACATCGGCACCACCCAATCTATCGCATCCCCAAATTAAGAGTCTTCGATCCCGTGATCACGCGCCTTCTTAAACTCACACGATTAATCCACGCAAAGATTGAGCCGGCGCGCTTAGGGCAATTTAAATTCAATACGCCCCCGATACCTTCCGCTTCGCACTCCGACGTCTCTCAGCAGGCGACATGCCCGCTTTTCAATTTTCCCAGCCGCGCATCGCTCAGACGTAACTTCGCAGTATCTGGAAACTGCACCGGCACGTAGAACGCGAATGAGCGTCACACGCACCGTTTTACACATCGGCACCACCCAATCTATCGCATCTCCAAATTAAGAGTCTTCGATCCCGCGATCACGCGCCTTCTTAAACTCACGCGATTAATCCACACAAAGATTGAGCCGGCGCGCTTAGGGCAATTTAAATTCAATACGCCGCCGATACCTTCCGCTTCGCACTCCGACGTCTCTCAGCAGCTGACATGCCCGCTTTTCAATTTTCCCAGCCGCGCATCGCAGTATCCGGAAACCGCACGTAATTCCGCAGTACCTCGGAAACTGCACCGGCACGTAGAACGCGAATGAGCGTCACACGCACCGCTTTACACATCGGCACCACTCAATCTATCGCATCCCCAAATTAAGAGTCTCCGATCCCGTGATCACGCGCCTTCTTAAACTCACACGATTAATCCACGCAAAGATTAAGCCGGCGCGCTTAGGGCAATTTAAATTCAATACGCCCCCGATACCTTCCGCTTCGCACTCCGACGTCTCTCACCAGGTGACATGCCCGCTTTTCAATTTTCCCAGCCGCGCATCGCTCAGACGTAATTCCGCAGTATCTGGAAACTGCACCGGCACGTAGAACGCGAATGATCGTCACACGCACCGCTTTACACATCGGCACCACCCAATCTATCGCATCTCCAAATTAAGAGTCTTCGATTCCGTGATCACGCGCCTTCTTAAACTCACACGATTAATCCGCGCAAAGATTGAGCCGGCGCGCTTAGGGCAATTTAAATTCAATACGCCCCCGATACCTTCCGCTTCGCACTCCGACGTCTCTCAGCAGGTGACATGCCCGCTTTTCAATTTTCCCAGCCGCGCATCGCTCAGACGTAATTCCGCAGTATCTGGAAACTGCACCGGCACGTAGAACGCGAATGAGCATCACACGCACCGTTTTACACATTGGCACCACCCAATCTATCGCAACCCCAAATTAAGAGTCTTCGATTCCGTGATCACGCGCCTTCTTAAACTCACGCGATTAATCCACACAAAGATTGAGCCGGCGCGTTTAGGGCAATTTAAATTCAATACGCCCCCGATACCTTCCGCTTCGCACTCCGACGTCTCTCAGCAGACGACATGCCCGCTTTTCAATTTTCCCAGCCGCGCATCGCTCAGACGTAATTCCGCAGTATCTGGAAACTGCACCGGCGCGTAGAATGCGAGTGATCGTCACACGCACCGTTTTACACATCGGCACCACCCAATCTATCGCATCCCCAAATTAAAAGTCTTCGATCCCGTGATCACGCGCCTTCTTAAACTCACACGATTAATCCACGCAAAGATTGAGCCGGCGCGCTTAGGGCAATTTAAATTCAATACGCACCCGATACCTTCCGCTTCGCACTCCGACGTCTCTCAGCAGGCGACATGCCCGCTTTTCAATTTTCCCAGCCGCGCATCGCTCAGACGTAATTCCGCAGTATCTGGAAACTGCACCGGCACGTAGAACGCGAATGAGCGTCACACGCACCGCTTTACACATCGGCAGCACCCCACGTATCGCATTGAACCGTGCGCCGCAACAAAGCCATAAATACGTGCGCGTGTAAAGGCAGACGCATCGACAGCGGGTTAGGCTCGGAATTTCGAGTGCCAATAGTGCGTAGACTCGACATTACGCGCGGACTGCCGGGACGGGAGTTGGGAGTGAAGGTAGACGATAATGGCGCGAGGGAGGACGGTGTCGGTGATGCCTTAACGCCGCCAATTCGCTCGCCCACGCGTCCCGCGCCTCGTGGCGTCATTTCCGGCTGACACCGGGTATTGTGCAGACTACATTGTCCCGGCGTGTATTCAATGAGACGGCCCGCGGCAACGAACCGTGCTCGGAAGGGGCGCCGGGGGTGGGAGACGACTTTCGAAACGCTACTCGCCTCGTAAGCGAACCGTGGGGTTCCTTGGAACAATGAATCGTCGGAAGATATCATTGTCCGATAGAATATCATCGCTCGCGGCTCCGTGTCGCGTTTCGCATAATAAACTCCCGTAAACTATCTGCCGCCGCACCTCGCAATGCGAGCATATCGCGCCGACGGTATTGATGGCCTGAAATGCCGACGCTCCGCTTTTTGCAAAGCCTCCCTGTCGATTGGCGCGTTAACGCGGCGCCGCAATTAAGTCGCGCGAAAGTTGCGGATTGGGAAATTAGTTCGGCGCGTCGCTCGTGTGTAAGCCGCAGTAGTTATGAGGTGGCCAGACGCGCACGGCTGCGTCGCGAAGGATTTTGGCCCGACAGTATCGAGCGTAAGCGTGTCGATCGAATCACGAGTTAATTAACGTCGCGAAGACGCGGCGTGTGCGGAATGCGTGCTGCGGGCTAACTTGAAAACTGTCGGTCGGTTTTGGATCGGATTAATAACGTTCTCCGCCGATAGAGTCTGCGCTGACGTCTGACAAGATCCTATTTTAAGCGCGTCGGCGGGGTCGCGTTTGATTAATGCGCGAATGACTCCCACGGCATGTCCCTTGTGTACCGAAAGGGGCGAAAA
Organism: Cryptocheilus praepositus; assembly: GCA_033815515.1. NCBI lineage: Eukaryota > Metazoa > Arthropoda > Insecta > Hymenoptera > Pompilidae > Cryptocheilus > Cryptocheilus praepositus. The sequence goes on from JAWWQZ010000314.1 coordinate 4,821,244, forward strand.
CAGTATGTCAGCTCGCGCATAACACGTTAATATCGGGACGGGACCATAAGAAAAAGGGAGACGACGCCGTTAATACGCGACACTTACAAATTACGCGACGTAAACCGGGCATAAGGTATCAAGACGTGCTCCTAAGCAAAATTGCCGAGACTTTACGCGCGTTACATCATCGATATCACGTGTACGTTCAAATTAACAGCGTGGCGAAGCAAATTGATGTCGTAAACACGTGACGCTTACGAAACAAGGTAATAAGAAGCGAACGCAGAATCTATATCCACGGGAGACGGTGGTGCACAGTCTGCTCCGCTGGTCCAGCGGGTTCCACGATCCACGCCCGGACAACCCTTGCCCAGGCCATAATTCAACGACCCCGTCTCGGTCGGTAAAAACTGACGCGATACAAATTGTACCTGCCCGGGCCTACATAAATCATCCCCCGTATCTGCCTCGTGGCACCCAGCTCTGCTGAATCTCGCCCCGTTCTCTTCCCGATACCGGTACGCGTGCGTGGCAGCACAGAAATCGAGCAAAACTCCTGCGAACTTTAACGAGCCAGTTACGGGAGTAACGAAAGTCAACACGCGCGTATCCGCATTCGCACCTGTAAGTTCTTTTCGATTCTTCGAAAAACTGGGATACCGCGAATATTCGTTAGCATCTGTGGGGGAGAGAGAAAATTATTTAGAGGGACAAACGGGGTAGTTGTAGTTCGACAATTCGTTCGTGTGGTTATAGTATTCTATTGCAGCGATTCGATGCGTCTGGCTGCTCTCGCGTGAAACAAATGTTTCGTGTCGACGTTTTTCACGGCACGAGTACTAGCGACGATGAACCAAGTGACGATATATGTGGGGTCGGTACAACGAACAAAGGAGAGGATCAGGGAAAGACAAGAGAACAACGACGAATTATAAGCAGAGACAAGGCAATAATGAAGTAAGCCATCGGTGGTATGGTGAGCTGACGCTAATTAATTCGTAATTGCTGGAACAATGTACCCAGGGTAAAGAACAAATACTGCAAAAATACTGGTGGTTGCAAATATGTGTCAATCGTTCAAAGCCCTAGGCTAAGTTTCTGCAATCTCTAGTCAAAAGACTCACTAACTTATCTACTCTAGAAGGTATTTATATAAATCTGCTTTATATCTCCATTCTCCATCCATCTTCATACTGTTAATCATTACTCATGTCACAAGCCTTATATATAGTATCATCCTTCAGAAATTCACATCACATTATACCTATATCTGTATAGTGGTGTATTTTGTCTTTTCCTGTACATTTCCAAATTCTTTTACTACAATATACCTTGACTGAGTAAAGGAAAAGAAAAGATAACCCTCTAGCTAAAGCTTTTTCTCAACTCCATAGCTTTTAGACCGTGAGTGTTCGTCTAGAAACATCCGTCCGTCTAGCATACAAAGCTATCTTTTGTACGTTTGAAATTTTTCCTGTATTATTATTGTACTCTCATAGGCAAATAGAGAAACGTATAAAAAAGTGACTTAACGCCAGTGTGCCAATCCTCAGCACACGTAATCGATCCCGCCCGACGCGTTATTTTTCGATTTCACATTCGTACATTTTCCCCACGCGCCTAACGAATTTTCGATAAGCCGTCCAAGACCACTGAAGCGAAAAAGCGCGACTTCCGCGGCGCCAGCGCGATCGCCAGAGGCCGAGCACTCTAAAACCCTCATTTGCGAGTTTCCAACGGGGAGCGAAGGAGAAAAAAAAACGCGAAACTGCCATGATATATTCTATTCCTAAAAGCGCGGCAAACAACGGGGGGAAAAAGCGTGCGATGCGTAGGTGGAGGCGGTCGGCAGTCGGCGGAGATAGCCGACGTTCGCCGACTCGCGGAAAATGTAGATTGGAAGGGTACGACGAAAAATAGAGAAGGCGGTGAGCGGAAAAAGTGGAAAAAGAAGGAGGCGGGGGGAGGAGCGGAGGAGGCGAAAAGGAGAGGCGGAGGAGAGGAAAACTTGCCAGGAGTGGACGTCCGCGCGGGAGGATAGGCGGAAAGAGCAACGGAGAGGAAAAAAGGGCAGGTGTGTCGCGACGATATCGATTTTTCTTCCGCCTTGGCCGAGACTCGGATTTACGCTAATAGTCGTCGCACGACCCGCTCGGGACAACGCTTCGGATCGCGTTACTCGCTTCGGATGGCAGTAAGAACCCCTCCAGTCGCTGTCTCGTAATTCCACGTAATGGCTAGGCTCTCCGTTCATTCTCTCCTTATGCTTCTGCCCGTCTATCTGCTGCGGCTCTACTGCATTTTAGCCGCGGGTTCCGTGCTTTAGCGTTTCTATATCTAAACCTACGCTATCCGGGTGTCTTACTCACCACGCTGAACCTTTACCTTTGATCGCGCGCGTTTGCAACTCTGAGATCCTGAAGTTGCAATTTCCTAGTAGGTCTGTGAGTGCTTCTGGTGGAGATTAACGTAACGATGTATGTGTTTTGTGACATTTTCCAGTTTAGCATTTTGTGTCCAGGTTATGCAGGTTTCTAGCACTAACAGGTGCACCTCTACTACACAGTTCCTTCCTTTATCGTTTGTACACGAAAACCTACGTCAACCGGGTGTCTTTCTTTTAGCACGCGGAACCTTCAGCTTTGATGTTGCGCGTTTGCAGCTCTAAGGTCCTAAAATTGTATTTTCCTGACAGGTCGTATGGTTCTGGTCGAGATTAACGCAAAGACGTATATGTGTACTAACATATAATATTCTTCAGCTCAGCAATTTGTATCAAGTTTACGCAGGTTTCTTGCATTAATAGGTCCGCTTCGCTACAAATTTGTGCAAGTTTCATCGCGGTAGGAATAGGACGAGCAAAGTTACGCTCCAGCCCCCAGGATCATTTTCTCAACGTATGATCGCACCCTAAAGAAAATGTTGACTCCCAAGTGTAAACGTCGCTCGTTACTGTCATGATCCCACCAACACGCGCCGAACTGTCGCAGAAAGTAGGTCGGCGCTTTATCCGTCCGCGTGCAAGGCAAAACGCTCGCCATCTCCCTCGCGTGAAACCTAAAACCCGAAACTTCACTCGACGCTTAGGCCTTCCTCCTTCACGAGGCAGCTGCTAATGCTTCTGAATCGCTAAGTATTTTAATCAGCCCCGCAAGCTGACAGTTCGACGAATCGTGACTACAACGCTGAAGGGCGGATAAGTGAAAAGGTAGAAGACAGAGAAGCCGAGCGGCATTTCTGAAAATAGTTAGCCCGACTCTCGAGTACCCCGGATTCCGATCGTACTTTTCCATTAGCGTCATTAATCCCTTTTTATTGAGGGCACTATGTATTTTTGTTTTATTGATCGAGCGCCCGCAACTCGCCGTCGCTCGGAGTTTGCATAAATACGCGACGCGGAAGAATGTAATTTTTCCCGATTTTCCCATTCCGCGAATTTGCCGCTTTCGGCGACTGCCGCGCTGCCCGTAGATTTCGGTTACCGTTCGTTACCAGCGATTAGCTATACATTACGTCGAGAAAGATCGGCGCCGCGATTACACCGAAATGGGAATATAATCTCGTAATCATATATATTTTAATGGCCGTAAATTTCGATATCTCTCTACTTCGACGGCTTCGCAGCGCGATAAATTCGACAATCGGCCCGCCGCCGTTATTTCGGCAACGAGCGCGCACCGGGTAGCAGCCGATATTAGCGACCCGTCGAACGGCGATCCCTTTGGCGCGGCGAACTTTCTCTACTGCACGAGTTTCCTGAAACGACGGCTTCGGTCACGGCAGACTACGGCGCTCGGGTATTCTTTGATGTCGGAGGCCGGGCATTTACCGGCGTCACAGAGATTCCAACATGGACGCAGGCATTCGCCCAGGGAAATATATCGTAAACCGCACGGAAAAGAGAATTGCGGAAACACGCTCTTCCCCGCGTCGCGGAAGAAAGGAGCGAGCCTGGAAATGGGAGAAGATGAGGGACGCGTAAAAATATCCGCTCCAACGAGCCCGCGGAATAGTTGTTCGCAATTTCCGATAAAAACCGCGATGCATTCTCGCTCGCCGGCTCGGTTAAAATTATTTCCACCCAGCGAAATGTTATAATGCCCACCCCTACGCTACCCACCGCTCTACGTGTACGCGCACGTAGGCGCGCGCGCCGCACATCGTAGAATGCCGGGGCGTGACAGAACTCGAAATTTCATCTGTCGCAGAATTTACGACGCGTTCTGTTCCTCGCGGTCTCCCGTTCTTAAACACGCCGCATAATCCACGCGAGCGCGCGACGTTTCCGCTCTTCTTCGCTTAACACTAGCTTTACAGAGGTTGCTTATGCGTATCTCGGCGGATACGTGTACAATTGACACGTGAAGGAAACCCAAAGTTTTCTTAACACGTCGACTGCCTTGCGTATTTTGCCGTATTAGAACGACGATGCTATGAAATACTACAGCGTTTGACTGAATTATGCAAAATGTAAATAATGTGCGAGTATTGGAGACCAAAGAATCGCATCACTATTCTAACAATAACTGCATTTATAAAATAATTATTGTTACCCATTTTGAATATTTTGCATTTTCAGTCAAATCTCTTGCGCCGGTCACCGCATCACTATTTTAACAATAACTGCATTTATAAAATAATAAAACACGCCGCATAATCCACGCTCGCGCGCGACGTTTCCGCTCTTCTTCGCTTAACACTAGCTTTACAGAGGTTGCTTATGCGTATGTCTGCGGATACGTGTACAATTGACACGTGAAGGAAACCCAAAGTTTTCTTAACACGTTGACTGCCGTGCGTATTTTGCCGTATTAGAACGGCAATGCTATGAAATACTACAGTGTTTGACTGAATTATGCAAAATGTAAATAATGTGCAAGTATTGGAGATCAAAGAATCGCATCACTATTCTAACAATAACTGCATTTATAAAATAATTATTACTACCCATGGCGAATATTTTGGATCTTCAATGAAATCTCTTGCGCCAGTCACTGCATCACTATTCTAACAATAACTGCATTTATAAAATAATAAAACACGCCGCATAATCCACGCGAGCGCGCGACGTTTCCGCTCTTCTTCGCTTAACACTAGCTTTACAGAGGTTGCTTATGCGTATCTCTGTGGATACGTGTACAATTGACACGTGAAGGAAACCCAAAGCTTTCTTAACACGTTGACTGCCGTGCGTATTTCGCCGTATTAGAACGGCGATGCTATGAAATACTACAGCATTTGACTGAATTATGCAAAATGTAAATAATGTGCAGGTATTGGAGACCAAAGAATCGCATCGCTATTCTAACAATAACTGTATTTATAAAATAATTATTGCTACCCATTGCGATTATTTTGGATCTTCAGTAAAATCTCTTGTGCCGGTCAGCAGTGACCATCACGACAGTCAAAGTGTTAAAGCAATTTCCTTACTACTTGCTTCAACTTTGTAAACTATTTTAAATAATATGTCTTTATAGGTGGAAATGTAGGTTTTACTATGAAATACTACAGCGTTTGATTAAATTATGCAAAATATAAATAATGTGCAGGTATTGGAGACCAAAGAATCACATCGCTATTCTAACAATGACTGCATTTATAAAATAATTATTGCTACTCATTGCGAATACTTTGGATCTTCAGTAAAATCTCTTGCGCCGATCAGCAGTGACCATAACGGCAGTCAAAGTGTTAAAGCAATTTTCTTACTACTTGCTTCAACTTTGTAAACTATTTTAAATAATATGTCTTTATAGGTGAAAATGTAGGTTTTACTTGTTTTAGTTGGTACGTGTCGAGCTAACAAGTATTGGAGACCAAAGAATCGCATCACTATTCTAACAATAACTGCATTTATAAAATAATTATTACTACCCATTGCGAATATGTTGGGTCTTCAGTAAAATCTCTTGCGCCGGTCACCGGTGACCCCCACGGCAGCCAACGTGTTAACCCTTTCGCTACGGCGGCTTTGTCCACAATTTGGATTTATACTTACGGGTTAAAACGTCTCGATTACGAATTTTTTAGGTAAAGAACATTTCTAACGAAAGGTACGGCTGATTGGAAATAGGCACCAATGCTATGGTCTCTAATAAAAAAAAAAGAACATACGATACAAAAGGTCCACGATAAATATGCCAAGATGGACTGGAGTCGGGCGACTATAGACGCCCATAGTAACGAAACGGTTAAGGGACAATTGTTCTGCATTTTCTTCTTCAATGCGAAAACTGAGAAAAAATTAAACTAATTAATTGGACGCAGTGGACCAATATGTCGACGAGAGTTGTGCAAACTGCGCAGCATATGAATTTCTTTTAATAATCTTCGCTGTGCTAATTGTCAGTCACCGCTGTAAGTTGGGAAAGAAATGTTCGTTATTAACACCAGCTTTACGGAGGTTCTTATATACGCATCTCTACAGATGCATATAAAATTAACATATAAACGAAACCCGGTGTTTTCTTAAACGGAAAACTGTTCGGTACTTCCTTCTTGAATGCACAAGAGCAAGAAAAGATTGAAACTCCTAGATGTCTTCGTGCCATGAGTGCAACTGAAATAATGAGATCCGTTCTTTCTTCTGATACTTAGTGCTTTTCGTTATTACGAGTTTTCAACGTGAGTACAGAGATAAGAACATAACGAGGTACGGCGTGCCAACCACTGCAGACTTGAGATATTGGGTTTACAGTTTCTCCCCTGTATTGTATATACTTACTTTTGCCGATTACTTTGTAAGAGTTTCTTAATTACCCTGATATTTATTTCTAAACTAATGCTTTCATGTGTGAAGCCAATTTACTAGGATTAATCCTCAATCTACGATCGTGTCAACATGACACGCATCCGTAGAGATGGGTATGCCACATGGAGAACTTCGAGATTAGAAGGCTTTGAAGGATATCAACTTGAATATATACTAGTCTTATTAACTAGATAAAAGTCAGCACAAATAATAAAAGAGAAATGTAAACACATTCTCTCACTCTCATGAAGAAAATTGGAATGCGCAAAAATTACGTGTTCCGTTAACCTAGTGTTAATAACTACAATTAACATCCGCCACATGGAGAACTTCGAGATTAGAAGGCTTTGAATATATACTAGTCTTATTAACTAGATAAAAGTGCACAAATAATAATAAACACATTCTCTCACTCTCATGAAGAAAATTGGAACAAAAATTACGTGTTCCGTTAGTGTTAATAACTACGGCTGAATTCTGCGTGTGGCTATTTCTCTGGACGGCAGAGTCTAACGAGAACTAAGTTCAAAAAAAATTTTTTTTTAAACGATACAGCACTGCAATGTCTGACGGACATTGCCGTTCTCTACACGAGTACATTGGAAAGAAGTATTTGTTAATTAAATGATTATTTTTGTTAAAAATATATTGCACGTACTCTAATTTTAATAACTCCCTTTAATAATTAATAATGCAATTGTATATTTTAAAACATATTACGAAATATAGACCCGCGTCACAATCTTCACACACATAGCTTGATCGTCGTCTTATATCGTTTTTTGAACATACCATACAATTTCGTAACGCTATTTTACATTTTTTTGGATTTACAATACGATTGAAAATGTTTTGTAGTTAGCCTGAACGGCTGATCAACGATATATTTGGTGCAGCTAACGTGAAAGATGACATCTGCGAAAACCACTACAGTTGCGCGTCGTCCTAAAAGATGATTTCCGCGAAAGCCACTATAGTGGCGCGTCGTATCTAAAAGGTTAACCCCTTAACGACGAATGAGGATAATTCGCGACATACTGCTTCGCATGTCGCATATGGGTTTAAAATTGAGAATTTCATAAAAGTGTCGGTTGTAGCGAATAGGATACATTCCTAGTACCAATATATACTAGTGCACAAGCACAGTACACAAATAAAAATTGTTGACGGATTTAAATGTGCATAATAACAGGATATATACTATGTAATTATTTTTTCATCAGAAAAAAATTCAGGCGTTAAGGGGTTAAACTCCCCGGACGTATTTACCTCGTAACATTCCGCTCGGTAATATGCGTGCACGCGTACGGTCGCGGAGAAATTAATCGGCGGGCAATCTCAAAGATTTTCATCGGCCTAATCTGAGATTGTGGCGCTGGCACGATCAAAGCCTGACTGACAACAAACTATTTCGACGTACACGCTCGGCACGCGCACACGTAACACCGCCAGCGTACAGTGTATAGAATGAGCGAGGGAGGCCGGTATTTGGATTATTTAAGCGACCTCGACCACTTAAACGCTCGCGTTTAAACGCGCATACGGATTCAAGTGCTCGTGAATCCAAAGCGTTGCGTTCGTCGAATTTACGTCATCCAACCTGGCGGGGCTTTGAAATCCATTTCAGGCACTTAGAACGCTGTTTGATGCGATGGAGCCACGAGCGACCGCGAATACGATAATCACGCCTGGCTGAACAGGCCCGAAACATGTCGGATAACTGCTTGCACTCGGAGTCAGGTGCATTGTTCGCGGCCTCCAATGAACTGAAGCCTCGAGCGGTCGAAGGAAAAGATCAACAGTCGGGTCTAACACCGACGATGCTGAGAAGAGACAAAAGAGTGACAGCAGTTGCGTTCGCTCAAGGCACTGCGTTGAGTAGAAAAAAATGCGGGAGTTCGCAACAATTTTATATATGAAACTTTCCCAATTTCACGTTAGAAAATGATCATGGGCAGTGCGCTGTCGGCGCGCGATATTGAAGAGCGTACCCTGCATGCGGAGCTATAAATTTTAATATCGCATAGTTAGTCGCCCCCTTTGTTCATCGTAAATGTACGCGTGGCAAGTAGTGCGAGCGCATAATAAATTAGACATCAACCGAGCAGCTGCACAATTAAATCGCATTTAATTTCGCACACTTTCGCAGGCAAAATCGTACATATACCATTAACGATAATCGATGCGCAGCGAAATAGCGTGTAATTAACGGTGGATAATTGATAAACAGTTCTTGTGACTGTAGGATTTCTTCGCAATTCCGAAGAAAATCCGACAGCGCCTATTGCCGTAACGCGTTCCTCGGCCGGCATTGTACGCAAACAATCCATACGCCTCTGCCCCACCCACCGCCGTTCCTATTTCGACCGAGGAAAATTTACTGCTAATTACTTTTCCCACCCCCCGTTTCGGGCATCAGCCGGCGCTGACCGCTTATAAAATGGATGGCGAAATTCGCGCGCAAATGACACTCGACCACTTCGATAATATCGAAATTAATTAAAATCGCTCGCGCGCACGCGAACGCGCGAGAAAGAGAAATGGGCGGCGAAGGAAAAAGAGAGAAGCGCCGAGGTTCGCTGGCTGCGCATAAGGGGGTGGACACTGCTTTCGCGGAACCTCATTAATATTTGCTCCGATAACATTTGATCTCAAACGTTCAGCTGACCTTTGCTCCCCGCGAAAACGTTCGGGCCCGATTTTCAGCGGAGCGCTGAAGGACGTGTCATTTTCGGTCGGTATGTAACGTGCCCATTCCCTCCGGAACGCTAATATTTGGAATATTATTTATTTAGCGCCCGGCTGCCCGGGTGAGTGCCACTCGGCGCGCTTTAACGATTTGCGAACGAATGCCTGGCCCACACAACGAACCACTCAACGCTTACGTGTGAAATATTCAATATCGCGTGATTAGTGCGATACATAGCTAATGCAACGATGATCATTATCACAGTAATGCAGCGACAGATACATACTTAGCCGTAAATATGCAGTTCGATATGCGCCGATGTTCCGCACTGACGCACATCAATTTTTGTCTAGATTTTCCGAGATGCAAATATGCGCTTCATATATGCGTTCGTTAGTCTTTCGGAATTCGAGCGCGCCCGACTGTTTGGGTGATTTGCGAAAAAAGGAATGCCTCGACCGAGAAGGCAGCAAACGACGAGCATTCAACGATGATAAGAGAATGTGGGATGCGAGAGAGCGGTTCTACAGAATTCTCACTGGAACGACGGAAACATCAGGCATCAGGCCGAATTAATAGGCCACGATGAACATTGTCGCAGGAACGCAGCGACAAATGCACACTTAGCCGGAAATACGCAGTTCGACGTGCGTTGATGTTCCGCACTGACAGGCATTAATTTTTGTCTAGATTTTCCGAGATGCAAATATGCGCTCCATATGCGTTCGTTAGTCTTTCGGAATTCGGGCGCGTCCGACAGTTTGGGCGGTTCATAAAAAAGGAATGCCTCGACCGAGAAGGCAGCAAACGACAAGCATTCGACGGTAATAAGAGAATGTCGGATGCGAGAGAGCGGTTGTACTGAATTCTCACTCGAACGACGCGAACATCAGGCATCAGGCCGAATTAATAGGGCACGATGAACATTGTCGCAGGAACGCAGCGACAAATGCACACTTAGCCGGAAATACGCAGTTCGACATGCGTCGATGTTCCGCACTGACGGGCATCAATTTTTGTCTAGATTTTCCGAGATGCAAATATGCGCTCCATATGCGCCGTTAGTCTTTCGGAATTCGAGCGCGTCCGACAGTTTGGGCGGTTCATAAAAAAGGAATGCCTCGACCGAGGAGGCAGCAAACGACAAGCATTCGACGGTAATAAGAGAATGTCGGATGCGAGAGAGCGGTTGTACAGAATTCTCACTCGAACGACGCAAACATCAGGCATCAGGCCGAATTAATAGGCCACGATGAACATTGTCGCAGGAACGCAGCGACAAATGCACACTTAGCCGTAAATACGCAGTTCGACATGCGTCGATGTTCCGCACTGACAGGCATCAATTTTTGTCTAGATTTTCCGAGATGCAAATATGCGCTCCATATGCGTTTGTTAGTCTTTCCGAATTCGAGCGCGTCCGACAGTTTGGGCGGTTCATAAAAAAGGAATGCCTCGACTGAGAAGGCAGCAAACGACAAGCATTCGACGGTAATAAGAGAATGTCGGATGCGAGAGAGCGGTTCTACAGAATTCTCACTGGAACGACGGAAACATCAGGCATCAGGCCGAATTAATAGGCCACGATGAACATTGTCGCAGGAACGCAGCGACAAATGCACACTTAGCCGTAAATACGCAGTTCGACATGCGTCAATGTTCCGCACTGACGGGCATCAATTTTTGTCTAGATTTTCCGAGATGCAAATATGCGTTCCATATGCGTTCGTTAGTCTTTCGGAATTCACGTCCGACAGTTTGCAGTATTTCATCAACGATGATAAGAGAATGTGGGATGCGAGAGAGCGGTTCTACAGAATTCTCACTGGAATGCCGCAAACATCAGGCATCAGGCCGAATTAATAGGCCACGATGAACATTGTCGCAGGAACGCAGCGACTAATGCACACTTAGCCGTAAATACGCAGTTCAACGTGCGTCGATGTTCCGCACTGACGGGCATCAATTTTTGTCTAGATTTTCCTAGATGCAAATATGCGCCCCATATGTGTTCGTTAGTCTTTCGGAATTCGAGCGCGTCCGACAGTTTGGGGGGTTCATAAAAAAGGAATGCCTCGACCGAGGAGGCAGCAAACGACAAGCATTCGACGGTAATAAGAGAATGTCGGATGCGAGAGAGCGGTTGTACAGAATTCTCACTCGAACGACGCGAACATCCGGCATCAGGCCGAATTAATTAGCCGTCCGTCGGATTCCTTTGACATTCCTCAACTGAGCATCCAGCGGCAGCGCGCGGCGGGGAAAATGAGCTACAGAAAAGAATTCCCTGTGTCTTCTCCACCCTTTTTGCCCATTTACCGTTTGTGTACTTGTGGCCTCGTTAGAGGCTCGAATACTTTTAACGAGAGGAACAAGAGAGACGGAAAAATGGTAGGTGGGGTCCGGGATGGGTAAGGGGGTGGGGAAAAGGTAGACAGAGAAACGAAGAGGTGCGCAGAGAGGGATAGGAGGTAATCCAAAATATATTACCGGAGCTTTGTACCTTTGTACCTTCCCCACCTCCGCAGGCTGTCCAACTCTCCTCTCTCTCTCTCTCTCCCTCTCTCTCGCTCACCCTTCACAGCCCCTCGTTCGCTTTACACTTTTGCCCTGGAGTTATTACCACGCCAGGCCGAGAACCACGGGCTCCACACGCACAGATAACAGGCTCGCCCGAAATGAATTCGAATCGCGCAGAATTTAAAAGCTCGCGTATTTCCGCGCGCGCGTGTGTGTGCCCATGCCCGTATGCTGGGCGCGACGTGTGTCGGTGGATTTTCGCGCACGTACCTCGCCGGGGAAGAATTCTACCGCGATTTTTTATCACCGCCACCTCTCCGTGCATCGCCATTCCGCGCGCACTCGCTCTACCGTCTTTGTCCTCCTTTTTTACGCTTCCTTTTGTCGGACCGGAACAATCGATGTAGAGCGTGATTTATTTTTCGAACGCGCGCACGCTCCGGGGAGGGTTCGTCGCGAAATGTATTATAAGTCAGCGTTCTACTTATATTTATGCGCGCACGCTCAGGCGGACGCGAGTGCGTCGTCAGAGTCGGCGGCTCGAAATACGCTCCTGCGGCTACGACAAATTTGAGTGGTTATATAAAGGAAACTGCCTGCTCGTCGCTCGGGTATTCATCGCGGGGTGGAGCGAAACAACCGTCGGCGGAATCGCGAACGACAGCTTCGACGTAATTCTTTGCCGTCGACGAGGAGGACTCTTTCTCCCGAACGATAAATTGTGCCTCCCGATTTACAAGTGTAATGGCTCGTGTTTCGTGACGGGGTGGGAATGGACGGGGGTAGGGGCGCAACGGCTGGTAGGGGGAGAGTGGCTGTCGATAACATGCGAAGCGTCGGATACATCGGAATACCTTTCGTTCTCCCCCTTTTTTTTTATCCACGTCCATTTCCGGCTTCCGTTTGAAATGGCGCCCACATATGAGACAGCGAGGCTGTGTGCGTCGCCCACTATGTCGCGATAACGAGATTTCGCGTCGCGGTTAATAACAATATTTCCGTAGGTTAATCCCGCGGGACGATTATCGATTATCGGGACCCGGATGGACATAATGTGGTCGCGTCCCTTTGAAACATAATATCGCATTTTACGGCATCGCCACGCGCCCCGGCGAAATTTCGATCGGCCGCTTTATTAATTAACTTTACGTTTTTATAACTCCGCGTCATCCGCATGACTCGATCTCGCGCGAGTCCCCGGGCGGGACGCCGTTTGTGCGGAAAATTTTTCAGCCCCGGGATCAGCGTAAATTCACGTTATAACGTTCTAACGCTTATACCTATTTGAATTCAGGGGAAAAAGTATCATCGTAAAAAAGAAAGTGGCCGCTGATGAAGTTCCTTCTTTAATTAAGCGCCGTGCTAACAGTTTCCCGCGAAGAAGCGGGCCATTGTTTGGGATCCCCTATCGGTAATCTGACTCAGGGTGGGCAAAGAGAGGCGAGGGGCAGGGAGGGTCCTCTATTATAGTCCCCGTGGCCCGTCGAAATCAGAATATCATGCGTCAGTCCGCGAGACATGAGAGTGGTAATGACCCCCGGATATGAAACTTTGGCGCGTTTCACGGACAATTACCCGACCAGCGTTCACTCCCTACCCTTTCCAACGCACACCTTTCTATTTCTCTTGCTCCCCCGCGTGTTATCACGCGTGTGCGAGAATTATCAGATCGCCGTACCGATGTTACGAACTTTACTACGGTTGTATGTTTTGTCTGCTGGATTGTGTATTTTGACTTCGTGATCGGGTGTAAACCCGAGCACACAGCGAGGGTGACAGTTTGTATAGTGTGCTGCATGTAACGGGATTTAAGCGTTTCGGATGATAGATACAGATACATAAACACAGTTCCGCACCTTAATATGTACTTTCACAATTCTACGTTATTTCATTTCCGCGCAGAGCAATACGTCAAAAGAAACGGAATTCGCATAAAAATGTAAGCTTTACGGGCGACAGGTATTACAGACGCATAAACATATTTTTACTCTCTATTATGTCCTTCTGCTATTCTACGTTATTTAATTTCCGCGCAGAGCAGTATGCGGAAAGAAACGGAATTCGCGCGCAAATTTAAGTGTTACGAATGAAAGTTATTTAAGCGTTACGGACGATAGATATTACAGTCGCGTAAACACATTTTTACGCTTTATTATGTACTTCTGGTATTCCACTTTAATTAATTTCCGTACAGAGGACTACGACGAAAGAAACGGAATTCGCGCACACATCGGTGACGCAGCTGTCGATTGAAAATTTCCAGATAAATTCCTTGCTTCACCGACGCGACACGCCACGGCTAATTAATTTTCGCGGGTAAGAGCACATGGCCGTAACACATTGGCAGACGAAGAAAGATGTCGGAATCGCGGAAACTAATGTGCAATGGGCAACGAAGGTGCACGGTGGAAAATTGACAGAGGTGAAACATGTCGAAAGCGAAGACGGGGGAGTAACGAAAGTCGACGGTTGGAAAATCGAAAGCGATGAAACGTGAATTTAGGCGAAAAATGGAGATAGACAGGGGACGCCGGAGAGGCGGATGGAGGAAAGTAGCAAAGGCGGACGGTGGAAAATGGGGAACAGCAAAACGCGGAACCGCAGGGGTGTACGTGTACACGACGGCGTAAGGGTGGGAAAGACAGAACATAGAAATGGCCGTGGTTTGGGACCCGCAAGGGAAATGTTTTCCAGTATCGAGCCGGTGCAGCAAGCGGCCACATTGACACGCTCCGACGTGCCATGTAGTGGTAAAGCCATCGCTGTGTGGTGGTAACACCGGCGGTGGTCTTCGGGTTTTGCCGGATTTTCACCGAAACTCGGCAACAGCGATGTTCCGCGTTTTATGTTCCGAGCTGTATGAGAGTCGGCCGTAAGAGGATGGAGAATTTCTAATTGGCCGTGTCGCCGACGTCATCGAGCTTTGATTTTCCTATCTCCGCGCGAAAAGCCGAAATACCTTCAGCCGTCTACTTTGACGTCGCGCACACGAATTTCCTAGGTCAATTAAGCGCGCTGCAAAAATTCGCCGCTAAGCAAGGACACGCAGAGTCACCGGGCGAAAATGTAAAACTGTCTCGCTAGTGTCGCGGCGGCCCGACAATGCTGCAATATTTGAAATTGAAAACAAATTGATTCGCGCAGAGTGATATTAAAAATTCGTCGATGGCACTTCTGTGCATTGTTCGATTTCCTCGCGGTTTTAAATGCGACGCGCCCTTATTTTCACCGCGCTCGTCGCTGCGGAAATCCACCCGCGGATCTCGACGCTCGACGTACGATCGAGAGGGAAGAATAAAACGCAAACGTTCCGTGTCGCCGCCGAATTCCCGAACGCGCGTTGGATGCCGTACAAAAGATGCCAACAATAATAAAGACGACTCCGGTGCGCGGAAGTATTCGAGATGGGCGCCGTTTCTATAGTGAGAAACCCCGCGGGTCGTCGTCCATACAAATACGTCTCCGCGTCTCGTGACGCGGAGCCCAGGAGAAATAGAGAGCGCCGAGCGAGAAACAGATAAGGCTAGGGAGAGGAACAGATAGGTACACGGTACAATTCACCGACGATAAAATTCGTGAATTCGACGCGTACTTCTTCCGGATTTACGGGAGTCTCGCTGTGTACGTGCGTGTGAAGCGTTATAGCTGATAGATACAAGAGTCGCTACCTATATCCCGACAAGGTTCCATGCGATATAGCTGCGCTCCCAACCGTCATAGATTTACAGTTCAACCTATCCATGATATTGCGGCTTTGAAAACGGCGCGCGCAATAAGTCGTGCTTTACGTTCTAATGAACAAAGAGCGGCACAGTGAAATACAGAAATTGTGGATGAGTGTCAACCTGGGTATATAACCGCTTATAAAGAAATGGCTTTTTATGGTTCACAAGAATTGAATATTAAAAGAACACAACGACACCTGACATTTTTAATTTAATTCTTGTAAACCGTGAAAAGGCATTTCTTTATAAACGGTTATTATGAACCACGGAGCGAGCAGGCGCTCGACGAAAAGTCGCACAATGAAACAGAAATTGTGGATAAGTGTCAACCGGGACATATAACCGTTTATAAGGAAATTCCTTTTATGATTGACAAGAATTGAACTCAATAGCACCACCCGAGTTGTCTTCAAATTCAGTACTTGTCAACCATAAAAAGCTTTTTCTACGTACACGGTTAGAGTAAATTGCAAACAGCACAGAAATTGTGGATGAGTGTCAACCGTGACATATAACCGTTTATAAGGAAATTCCTTTTATGATTGACAAGAATTGAACTCAATAACGCCACCCGAGTTGTCTTCAAATTCAGTACTTGTCAACCATAAAAAGCTTTTTCTCCGTGCACGGTTAGAGTAAATTGCAAACAGCACAGATGCTCGAGGAAACGCGTAGCAGGAATTTTGGAAAGATGCATCCCACGAAAATGCGGCAGGAGATGCACGTCGGGCGAGAGCCACGAACCACAGGGGCTATTAGAATATCGACTTCTGGCAGGATGAAAAATGTTAACGCTATTCCTCTAGGAAGCAATTCTGCTCTCCTCTGGTGGACGACGTTGCTCGCTTTATGCTTGCCTCTTTGACTCCGCGCTACCGACCAACCCTCTTTCGCCCACTTCCACCCTCCAGGTCCGACCTCAACCTCCTGCCGAGCCCCGACGTCCTTTCATCTCGTACCTCATCTTTCTCGTCTGCCTTTCTTCCGCGAAGGGAGAAGCGCGGGAGTCTGCTTGCGAGCGTCCCGTACAATCGCCGCGGAAAGTTTTCGTCTGGTAAATTTGGACCGAGATGCCCCTTTGCCGGTCGGGCTCGGCGTTCCACTTTTATTACGCGCGCGGGCTATTGGAGGATAAATTTCGCCGCGCGGTCGAGCGCGGTCGCGGGCGAAATTCAGAACACAAAGCGCCTTGATCATTACTCGCATGCAAAAATAAATCGCTTTAATCGTCGTCCGCCCGCGGGCGCCGGTCGCATAAATTGCGCTAATGAAAATTCAAAGTACCCGAAAACGCGCCCCTCGCCCTCGGCTCGATTAGGCGAAACACGAATAAGGGCCGAGCTTCCTCTAATTAGGGATTTTCGTTGTAAATCGCATTTGCGCGACACGCGCGGCCTTCGGAAGAGGGTGGAAAAAGCGTGGAGCGCGGAAGGAACACACGGCGATATACGTGTGGGTAAGCGCACTGGCGCGGACATCCTCGCGATCGTACGTAGACGCGTGTGCGTGCGACATGAATAATTCAGGAGTGCACGAGTTTGCCCGCATTCTGGGTACGCGCTCGCGCATACGTTACGAAACCGGTTTCGCGGATTCGCGATGGCGAATCGTTCGTCTCGCATAAACGTACGACAAACACGAGCAGGCGCGCATAGGTGGGACGGGGACGGGCGCATAAACCCATACAAATAAACGGGCCAAGTCGCGTAATAAAATGCGCCGGGCGAAAGATAGGACGCATCCGGCTGGCGGGCTCCTATTTCTCCTGTTTCTGCCGTTCGCCGTGCCTTCGCTCTCTCGCTTTTTCCTTCCACGTCCTCCGACGTACGATATCGCTGTATTTGTAACCGTAAATTGCGCCGGCGGCGGGGAAAAAATAGGGTCGTTATTTTATGTCGAGCGCGGCCGGGTGAGGGCAGGAGGGGAGGAGGGAGACGGGGCCGGGAATTTTTGTGAGGAACGAGAGACACTCTGCTCGAAGTTTCCGGGATTTCCTTTTATGGACGCTTGTTTCTTCGCCGTCGCGGAAGAGTTCGCGGCTATTTTTCCCCTCGCAACTTCCGTGTCTTCTTGCCTTTATGATCGCCATTGTGCCCGCCGTATTTTCCTTCCGTATTGGTAATTGGCAGCGAGATCGCGATTCTTTATTTATACGAGCGTGTGACGCGATTGCCGGCAATTTCCGCGGCTGAAGTATGGACGCATATATGCGTTTGACAATTTTTGCGATCCCGCGCGTATTGCCGTCAGAATTATCAGTGCATGAAATTAACGTACGTGCGTTCCTCGGCAAATTTCTTACTGTTATTGAATCTGGTGGAACTGAAGGATTACAATTATAACTTAATTGGGCCTTATATAGTCAATCGAGGCGTTCACACTAGATCGCGATTCTTTATTTATACGAACACGATTGCTGGCAATTTTATGCTGCTGAAGTATGGACACATGTGTGCATTTGCCAATTTTTCGTCCCCGCGCGTATTGCCACCACAATTAGCAGTGCATGAAATTAATGTAGACGCGTTCCTCAACAAATTTTTTACGGAACTTAATTTGGTGGATGTGAAGAATTACAATTATACCTTAATCAGGCTATTTATTGTCAATCAAGGAGTTCACACTAATGTTCACACTGAATCGCGATTCTTTATTTATACGAGCATGTAACGCGATTGCCGGCAATTTCCCGCGGCTGAAGTATGAACGCACATATACGTTTGACAATTTTTGCGATCCCGCGCGTATTGCCGTCAGAATTATCAAGGCATGAAATTAACGTACGTGCGTTCCTCCGCAAATTTCTTACCGTTATTGAAGCTGGCGGAACTGGAGGATTACAATTATAACTTAATTGGGCCTTGTATAGTCAATCGAGGCGTTCACACTAGATCGCGATTCTTTATTTATACGAACACGATTGCTGGCAATTTTACGTTGCTGAAGTATGGACACATATGTGAATTTGCCAATTTTTCGTCCCCACGCGTATTGCCACCACAATTATCAGTGCATGAAATTAATGTAGACGCATTTCTCAACAAATTTTTTACAGAACTTAATTTGGTGGAAGCGAAGAATTACAATTATACCTTAACACTTTAACTGCCAAGTGTACTTTACTATATTAGAACGGCGACGCTATGAAATACTATAGCGTTCGATTGAATTATGCAAAATGTAAATAATGTGCAGGTATTGGAGACCAAAGGATTGCATCACTATTCTAATAACAACTGCATTTATAAAATAATAATTGCTGCCCGCTGCGAATATTTTGGATCTTCAGTAAAATTTTTTGCGTCGGTCACCGGTGACAATCATAGCAGTCAAAGTGTTAATCAGACTATTTATTGTCAATCAAGGAATTCACACTAGTGTTCACACCGAATCGCGATTCTTTATTTATACGAGCATGTTACGCGATTGCCCGCAATTTCACGCCGCTGAACTATGGACACATATGTGCATTTGTCAATTTTATCGATCCCACACGTATTGCCGTCACAATTATCAGAGCATGAAATTAATATAGGTGCGTGCCTCAGCAAATTTCTTGCATTATTCAATTTCACGCAACTGAAGAATTGCAATTATAACTTAATTGGGCCTTATAGAATCAATCAAGGAGTCCACACTACTATTCATAGCACACCACGATTCTTTATTTATACGAGCGCGTAACGAGATTGCCCGTAATCTCGCACATAACTGGTCAACCCGTTGAGTGCTACGGATGCATATATGCGTTCGGTAAAAATTGTCAGCCCGGACTATGAACGCATACCTGCGTTTGTCAATTTTATTGTTCCCCACGTATTTCCGTCACAACTACCAATGCGTGACATTAATATACTGCGTTCCTCAGCGAGTTCCTTGCATTATTTAACACTTTGACTGCCACGGTGGTCACCGGTGACCGGCGCAAAAAATTTTACTGAAAATGCAAAAAATTCGCAATGAAGCCTATTTTCAATCTTGTAAAAGCAATTCATATTGGAACGGTGCTTGAATACTTTCGCTTCCGATAACTTTGCGTTACCTTCATTTTGCACGACTTAGTCATACTCTGCAGTATTTCATCGCATCACGGTTCTTCGCTTGGCAGTCAATGTGTTAACCCGGTGCAATAGCAGACTTATAATTATAACTTAATTGGGCCTTTTATAATGACACATCCACATTCAACACCCAAACAGGTAACACTTTGACTGCCATGGTGGTCATCGGTGACCGGCGCAAGAGATTTTACTGAAGATCCAAAATATTTGCAGTGGGTAGCAATAATTATTTTATAAATGCAGTTATTGTTAGAATAATGATACAATCCTTTGGTCTCCAATACCTGCAGAGTATTTACATTTTGCATAATTCAGTCAAACGCTGCAGTATTTCATAGCATCGCCGTTCTAATACAGCAAAGTACGCTTGGCAGTCAACATGTTAATACCGGATTAACAGTTACACACGACACCAAAATGCGAAAACGGCATGCGATTTTATACGTCGCATGATAGAAGCTAGAGCGCGTACGAGTTCTCTCTATCTCCAGCGGCACGAAAGTCGGTAACGTATTCCGCCCTCGTCGTTGGGCCACGAATGAACCCCAAACGTCCGGTAACATGCCGAAGAAGCGAAATAGATAGAGACGAAGCGGGAGTCCACTTCTTCTCGCGGCGACTTCAACCCCCTGAGAAATTCAATTTGTATTCGCAGCGATTGAAAACGACGGGTCTCGCGTTTCCACTCAAATGTAGAGTGCGTTTGACGTGGAGATAGAGATAAAAATAGCGAGCGAGGGAAGAGGGCAAAAAGTGGAGGACAAAAAAGGGGTGAAAGTTGCCAGGTGGGGTAGCTCTTGCAACTCGAACGCCATGGCGGATTTTCCGCCTCTAACCATCTACACCCCTCCTCGCCGCCCTCCAACCTTTCCTCTCGAGAGTTTGTACACCTTTGGCGCACTCCTGGGCTCTTCGGAATTTAGATTGCGTAGTTAGGTAGGGCGCCGGATGCCGACTTTGATTGGGGATGCGGCGAACGGGATTTGCATATTGTTTTCTACCAACCATCGTTCGCGGCATTGCCGGATATTGTGCGCCGGACTCGCTGCTTTTTTCGCGCGTACCCCTGCAACGAAGTTGTGCGGCTGATAGCGTGGAATGTTTTGTAATCCGCGTGCGCATCGATTCTGCGCGATATGTCATACGCGGTCGCCTTCACGATTTCTTAGCAAGATGAATCTTGTTGAATACTAACTGGATTATGGATGGTTGACAGTGTTGAATTTTGAATGTGATATATTTGAAGTAGCAATGGAATAACAATGCACTGTGACGTATGGAGATGTATGAGAGAAGGGCGAATTGAACGGTTTTGAGTCCAAAACGTTAACACTTTGACTGCCACGGTGGTCACAGGTGATCGGTGCAAAAGATTTTACTAAAAATGCGAAAAATTCACAATGACGCCCATTTGTAATCTTGTTAAAGCAATTGATATTGTAACGGTGCTTCAATACTTTGGCTTCTTACAATTCTGCGTTATCTTCATTTTGCATGATTTAATTATATTGTGCAGTATTTCATCGCGTCGCGGTTCTAACGTAGCAAAATGTGCGGTGACCGGTCCAAAAGATTTTACTTGGAATGCAAAAAATTCGCAATGAAGCCTGTTTGCAATCTTGCAAAAGCAATTGATATTGTAACGGTGCTTTAATACTTTGGCTTCTTACAATTCTGCGTTATCTTCATTTTACATGATTTAATTATATTCTGCAGTATTTCATCGCATCGCGGTTCTAACATAGCAAAATACGCCGCATAATCCACGCTCGCGCGCGACGTTTCCGCTCTTCTTCGCTTAACACTAGCTTTACAGAGGTTGCTTATGCGTATCTCGGCGGATACGTGTACAATTGACACGTGAAGAAAACCCAAAGTTTTCTTAACACGTTGACTGCCGTGCACAATTTGCCGTATTAGAACGGTGATGCTATGAAATACTACAGCGTTTGACTGAATTATGCAAAATGTAAATAATGTGCAGGTATTAGTGACCAAAGGATCGCATCACTATTCCAATAATAACTGCATTTATAAAACAATTATTACTGCCCATTGCGAATATTTTAGATCCTCAGTAAAATCTTTTGCGCCGATAACCGGTGACCATCACGGCAGTCAAAGTGTTAAGTGACCGGTATAAGTTGAGAATTGCTAATGAATAGTAGAATGTGAGTTCTTTGTTGGAACGCGTGTCTCGGATTGATCCTGCATGGCGCGCATACCCGCTTTTATTGCCGTAGTTTCTTTGTAAGGAGAGCGTTTCAAAGGGCTGTCTTATCTGGGTTTAGAGCGTAGCGATACATGATGAAAATTTCATCCGAGCGGAAGCAAATATGGACAAATTTTTGCGGTGTTGAGACGCGCAAAAAGCGGAATGCTGGGCGAAGCAGAAAAATGTTTTACGTGACGATATTTATCGAGCCCAATGTTGTCTTGAAAGTATAATGGAGGAGGCTTCATGAATAAGTTCGGTATTCCTATTTTCAATATTTACGTGTAATAACGGCGACGGTAAAACTGAATAGAAAGGAATTTTTTTTAATACGACTCGACCATAACATTTTCGGTCCTCATAAATTCTTGCAACATTATAAAGTGGAATATAATAATCGTTAACACAATGTGAGAAGGGAACATAATTATCGTTAATATCATATGAAATAGGTTGCAAATAGTTTTCCGGAATTTTACCTACTCAGAAAAAATTCATACGTATGCATAGGATGAAGCCGGTATTGTCCGTTGTAATTATTATGTGTTTGAAGTTGGGAATTGTCATATTAGTGAAATTGGAATTTTTGTTTCGAACTTTGTTTTCACTTTTTGCAAACTCCTGAAGAGGGAAACCAGTGGCCGCGAAACATGTCGAAAGTTATATCAGTACAGTTTTACCGTTAACCATTTGTAAGTAAAAAACTACTTTATACTTCTATAATCAATTAAGTTAACTGCAGTAAGGTTGAGATTAAACGTGCCTTTACAGCGGTCCTGACACCCGTACATATAACGTTTCTGTTATATTTAAATAAAGTCACACATATATAGTTTAACATCACTCCCGGTTCTGTTTCTGCCCGTTTTCATTTCAATTTGTTTCGGCATCCCACGTTTAGTTTTCAAGCCTCCCGCTTTAACAGAAGTGAGATCGACGTTTTACAATAACGCATGCTCAACCGGTTTTGAAGTACTGCTAACCGCGCACACGGCTTTATAAGGTAATGGAAAGTTAAAGGAGCGTGAAAAGAGTAGAGCTCGTAGCTTAATCCTAATCGCGAGACCGTCTTGTTCCGCGCCCGTGCGTTAAACACGCGCCCGACCCCGTCCATATTGGCGGCGAATGAAGATAAGCGACGCTGATAAGCGTGCAAAAGCCGTCGCGCGTAGTTACACAGGCTGCCTTATTACAGCGAGTCGACGTCGTTAAGCCCTGAGAATATCGGACTGGGCCATCTCTGTCTCTTCGAGCCCTTTGTACGTGTTTACATGTGCCCTCTTCACCCGTTTTTCTAACTAAAGCGCCCGAAATTTGCTTGTCACAATCTCCCACTGGTGACGTTACGAGGCACTAGTTTTAACATTTTTCTCACAGCGCTCGTATTCTACATAAAGCACGTGGCTTCTGCGTATAATTGTCTTTAACACTTTGACTGGCGTAATGGTCACCGGTGACCGGCGCAAAAATTTTTACTGAAAATCCAAAGTATTCGCAATGAGTAGCATTAATTATTTTATCAGTGCAATTATTGTTAGAATACCGATGCGATCCTTTGGTCTCCAATACCTACAGATTATTTACATTTTGCATAATTTACTCAAATGCCGTAGTATTTCATAGCATCGCCGTTCTAATACAGCAAAATACGCATGGCAGTATGGTGGTCACCGGTGACCGGTGCAAAAGATTTTACTAAAAATGCAAAAATTCGCAATGAAGGCTATTTACAATCTTGTAAATGCAATTGATAGTGAAATGGTACTACAATACTTTGGCTTCCATTAAGTTTGCCGTAACTTTATTTTGCACAATTTAATCATACTCTGCAGTATTTCGTCGCATCGCGGTTCTAATGTAGCAAAATACGCTTGGCAGTCAACGTGTTAACCTTTTTAAATTTTTAATACTATAGGCACAAACGCTCAATGTTGATTCCTGGTAATTGATTATACGAAGTGGAAATAGGTTGTATTTGTGATTCTTCAGTTATGTCAAATTAAACAATGCAAGAAATTCGATATACGACGGTACATCAATAAGTAACTGGCAGTATAGCAGTGCAATAGTAAAGGTGGATGATTTTTCTGGTCCACAGAAATGACACCCCCGGACGCAAAAGTGTTTCGACACCGAAGATTCATACGCTGAAAACTAAAACTGTACAAATGTATATTGTGTCTCGAATTTAATCGGTTTGGCTACACATGCCAGTTGATTCCTGGTAATTGATTATACGAAGTGGAAATAGGTTGTAATTGTGATTCTTCAGTTATGTCAAATTAAACAATGCAAGAAATTCGATATACGAGGGTACATCAATAAGTAACTGGCAGCATAGCAGTGCAATAGTAAAGGTGGATGATTTTTCTGGTCCACAGAAATGACACCCCCGGAAGCAAAAATGTTTCGACACCGAAGATTCATACCCCGAAAACTAAAACTGTACAAATGTATATTGTGTCTCGAATTTAATCGGTCTAGCTACACATGCCAGTTGATTCCTGGTAATTGAACATACGAAGTCGAAATAGGTTGTAATTGTGATTCTTCAGTTATGTCAAATTAAACAATGCAAGAAATTCGATATACGACGGTACATCAATAAGTAACTGGCAGCATAGCAGTGCAATAGTAAAGGTGGATGATTTTTCTGGTCCACAGAAATGACATCCCCGGAAGCAAAAATGTTTCGACACCGAAGATTCATACCCCGAAAACTAAAACTGTACAAATGTATATTGTGTCTCGAATTTAATCGGTCTGGCTACACATGCCAGTTGATTCCTGGTAATTGATTATACGAAGTGGAAATAGGTTGTAATTGTGATTCTTCAGTTATGCCAAATTAAACAATGCAAGAAATTCGATATACGAGGGTACATCAATAAGTAACTGGTAGCATAGCAGTGCAATAGTAAAGGTGGATGATTTTTCTGGTCCACAGAAATGACACCCCCGGAAACAAAAATGTTTCGACACCGAAGATTCATACCTCGAAAACTAAAACTGTACAAATGTATATTGTGTCTCGAATTTAATCACTGGCTACACATGCCAAGATTCTTCAGTTATGCCAAATTAAACAATGCAAGAAATTCGATATACGAGGGTACATCAATAAGTAACTGGCAGCATAGCAGTGCAATAGTAAAAGTAAATGATTTTAATGGCCCGCAGAAATTGCACCCCCGGAAGCAAAAATGTTTCGACACCGAAGATTCATACCCCGAAAACTAAAACTGTACAAATGTATATTGTGTCTCGAATTTAATCGGTCTGGCTACTTCCACATGCCCTCGCACCCATCCACCGCACTCAAAGGACTAAACATCCCACAGTATCCAAGGTTCTACCATACACACACAAAACCCTCAGAAGCTCATCGCAGCGGCAATTACCCGAAAATCTCGATCGCCGCGCTTACCTCCTGCAAACGGTTCGTTCTCCTCAAAACGCAAGATTCCACGAAGTATCAAGCGCGGAAAAAGCTTCGCTCTCGCTCCCGCCTAGTCCAACCTCTCCCCATTGCATTTACCGGCAACCTGCATACAACGCTTATCTCGAGACTCCAGGCGCACCTAACGTGAGCTTCCCACCCCTTCCTTTCTCACCCCTGCCGCCCTTATCCGGAGCGAGCAAGTGTTCGTCCCTGGAGTATCGCGAGCCATGGAACGGGGTCCCATGGTCCATGGCGTAATTCACGGAGTAATGGCTCGCAGGTGCGAGGCTTCTCGATTACCTACGACGTCTGCGATACTCGAAACCCTGCGGCGTTATTGGACACGCGATAGGATGGTTAGAGCGCTGTTTGGGTCAAGGAGATCCGCCCTTTTCCACCTCACGCCGCCGGCAAGCGTCTAGTTTTACTCGTGCGAATTTCGCGCTGACTTGTGTCTCGCGCTCAGATTTCTTGGAAGTTCTGATCGCCGAGGTAATTAAGTAATAACGATCGGCCAGGGATGAAAAGCGACGCAAGTACGTCGAACCGGGTATGATACGGTGTTGTAATGTGTGAAACGATGGCCGAACGTTTCGTGAAGAATGCGTAAAGAGACGTTGTTTGGATGAAAGTTGAAATTCGCTTGAGAATTTTTATTGTTGGAGCTCTGTACGTTTGTGATAAGGCTGAAGCAGGAGACCACTAGACAAAGCGAACAAGACGCTTTCGGGTATTCCGCTAGCACGCCGCTGGCGCAATGTCTTTTTCGTGCCATCGCAGAATCCAATTAAATCGGCTAACCGATGGTATTACCGCTCGGCCCTTTTTTCGGCCGCGAAAATAGTGTTCAATTTTCGGTTGCGCTCTCTTGTTAATTATTGACGTTGATAGAACGGGGAGGAGAGAAAAAATGTAATTTTTGGCCATTCCGCGAATTCCGATCTCCGTGTTAAATTTCCCATCCCCGAAAAATGCCTCGAATCGGGTATCCGCAGAATAACACCCGATACATCGCCGAAATTCCACCCTGTCGATGAGGAATCGATGCTTTTTCTCTCTCTCGCCGGGCAATTCCGGGAACCGTAACTTCGTTATTCGTCGGAACGAAAAGGGTCGTATTTCGCTCGCTTTTCGTTCTTTTTCCGTCTTTCTGCTCCGATCCTTTTCCGCTTCACCTGTGGAGGGTCTTATCTTCGGGCTCCAGGCGCACCTAGGTCACTCGCCTTGCACGGAAAAGCACCCCCGGGGGTCGCGCATACGATCAGGTCGGTAAGTTCCGGGGGACAATTCTGTCGTTAAATATTTTTCCGCGGATAAGCACAGGTTAATGATAAAACGGGCGATGCACAAATATTGAAAAATATAGAGCTGCGCAAGTGTTCACGAGCTACTTTATCATCATTCAGATAATCTCTGAAATGAAATTACGGGTACTATACGAAATCCCATTTTAATATCTACACAATCCTATTCCCGGCGCGATTATTGTGAGCCCTACATTATGGTGTTCAGTATGGAGACGAAGAATCCGCTTTCAATAAAAATTCCCTCTCGAAATCGATGTCGATAAGCAGAGGTCATGATAAAATGGGCGTTACACAATAAACATTATTTAAAAATGTTGAAAAATACTGTGACGGGAACTCCCATCCCATCAAACTTCGCAAGTGGTCACGGGGTACTTTATCATCATTCTGGTAACCTCTGATATTAAATTACGGGTAGTATACGAAATTCGACTTTAACATCTACACAATCGTACCCCCGGCGTGAGCCCTACATTATGGTGTTCAAGTATACGAAATTCGACTTTAACATCTACACAATCGTACTCCCGGGGCGATTATTGTGAGCCCTACATTATGGTGTTCAATGTGGAGACGAAGAATCCGCTTTCAATAAAAATTCCCTCTCGAAATCGATGTCGATAAGCAGAGGTCATGATAAAATGGGCGTTACACAATAAACATTATTTAAAAATGTTGAAAAATACTGTGATGGGAACTCCCATCCCATCAAACTCCGCAAGTGGTCACGGGGTACTTTATCATCATTCTGGTAACCTCAGATATTAAATTATGGGTAGTATACGAAATTCGACTTTAACATCTACACAATCGTACTCCCGGCGCGATTATTGTGAGCCCTACATTATGGTGTTCAATGTGGAGACGAAGAATCCGCTTTCAATAAAAATTCCCTCTCGAAATCGATGTCGATAAGCAGAGGTCATGATAAAATGGGCGTTACACAATAAACATTATTTAAAAATGTTGAAAAATACTGTGATGGGAACTCCCATCCCATCGAACTCCGCAAGTGCTCACGGGGTACATTACCATCATTCTGGTAACCTCTGAAATTAAATTACGGATAGTATACGAAATCCGACTTTAACATCTACACAATCGTACTCCCGGGACGATTATTGTGAGCCCTACATTATGGTGTTCAATATGGAGACGAAGAAACCGCTTTCAATATAAATTCCCTCTCGAAATCGTTAGCGATAAGCACAGGTTCAGGATAAAATGGGCGTTGCACAATAAACATCGTTTAAAAACGTTGAAAAATACAGCGCTCGCCCTGCGACGAGAACTCCTATCTTATCGAGCTCCGCAAGTGCTCACGGGGGTACTTTATCCATCATTCTGGTAACCTTTGAAATTAAATTACGGATACTATACCAAATCCCACTTTAATATCTACACAATCCCACTCCCGGCACGACTATTGTGAGTCCTACAATACGGTGTCCAATATGGAGACGAAGAATCCGCTTTCTATAAAAATTCCCTCTCGAAATCGTTATCTGCCCGATAACGTGAACTCGCAATTTTTCCCAGGGAGCGATCAAAATCAGCCTGCGTCAAGGCTCGACTCGAGAAGCCAGCCTGGAAGGAACTTGTCACGTGGCATTAGAGTAGATCCTGTCTCTACGGGGTTGCAGAAAGATGAAGAGAAGTGAAGGAGAGAAGAAAGTATGAATGTGGGCAGGAAGAGGAAGGCTGAGAAGGAAAAGGGAAGAGAAGAGGTGGGATGAGGCAGAGGACACCGATGATTTCCCAGGAGGTCGCGTCTGCTGCCTTTCCAGCCCCCTCGCCACCCTCTTCCACCCTATTACCTTTCTTCATCCCCTTGGCCACCCCCTTCAAGTAAGAGGACCGCCTTACGTCCTGCTTCAAGCGTTCCTTCCCTCGGCAAGCCAGAAAGAAGTCGTCCTGAATGTTCTCGACTTGTAAATGGTCCTTTTACACAGACCCTTGTACCTACGTCCTTCAGTAAACGTTGCTTCCGGAATTCAATTCTTGACAGTCCCCACTGGATAGCGAGGTTTCATTTTCAGCGTAACACATAAAGTGAACCCGTTCACGCAACTAGTTTTTCTCCGACGTTTCAGGTTTAGCGCGCGAAAGATATTATCGGTACTTGTAATTAAAGCAAGTCGGTCGTCGAGCTTAATCGTCTCTCGCGATCGAAATTCAGTTTAAGAGCGGCGGATCGGCGCACGGCTCTTTTTCCAGCCTGTCGCCTGCACCTTTCCGGGCGCAAGAGGCGATTACGTCTGGAGAGCATTAGAGTTTGGCCCGCGTATCTTCGTTTCTCAGAAGCCCCACCGTCTAGTCCTGGAGGTGTCGACCTCTCTCAGTGGCGTTGGTCGTTTCAATTTCCCGAGTGAAGAGGATAGCGCGTAACAGCGGGAGGATGGGAGGTGGTGCGAGAGATACAGAAAAGCAAGCAGCAGGAAGAGAGAGGAGAGGGACTGATTGTTGAAAATATGAGAGAAACTTTCGAACCTCTTCCTACCCATCATCGTCTCGATGTTAAGACGCACTCACCCTTCCACGCTTCTTTCTCCTCTTTCGTTCTGCTCTTACTTTTTCGCCTTCCCTCCTCTCCCTATCCGCGAGTGCTTCCCGGCATAACCTTCGTATCATTTTAACCGCCCTGAAAGGCTGGGCCGAGTTTTCGAGACAAAAAGCCGCTTTTCTTCTGCGCGACGAGTTCTTTCCCTTCCCTTCGTCTCCCTTTTTCCATCGCGCCATTCTGCGTCTTCACGCTTCTCCTCTGCCCTCCCCCGACCCGCTTCCTCCACAATATTTTTCTTTCTTCGAGTTTCTTTGTTTTCGCCTCCTTTCCCTGACGTTCTTTTTCTCTCTCGATTCGCTCACTGAAAACGCCCGCGGCAACGACAGCCGACTCGACATCGACCGAAACAACCTTCTTAACTCGTCGACAAACCGCGAAAACGTCGTCTTGTTCAATTCCGTGCGAGTTCTGAACCGCGCTTTTCTGACGTAAGAGGAAGTCGATCCGTGTGCAGGTAAAAATGACGCGAGACACAATGCTTCGCGCTCTTGAGAATGGATGGGAGAAAGGGTGTACTTCAGCGTTATTTCCTGCGCGGTAATCATACTTCGATCTATACCTAACCGTACCGTTGCAAAACTAATTGGAAATTTAATACGAACCGCTGTATCGATTATGTACTATTGTTGAGTGGGAGGTCTCTAAATATGTACAGATAAAGGTGCAGGGAAAAATTACATGAGACACAGTGTTCCACGCTTTTGAGAATGGACGAGGAAAAGTGTAGTTCAGCCTGCACGATATTCATGATTCTATCTATATATAACCGTACTGTTGTAAAACGAATTGGAAATATATTACGATGCAGTGCATCGGCTGTGTACTACTGTCGAGTGAGAGGTCACTAAATACCTACTGATAAAACGTGCAGGTCAAATTGACACGAGACACAATGTTCCACGCTCCTATAGAGAATGGATGTGAAAAGAGTGTAATTCAGCGTTATTTCCTGCGCGATATTCATGTTTCTATCGATTCCTAACCGTACTGTTGCAAAACGAATTGGAAATTTATTATGATGTATTGCTTCGGTTATGTATTATTGTCGAGTGAGTGCTCGCTAAATATCTACTGACCAATGATGCAACATTTACCAAGTAAAAAATTGCTATTTAAAACAAAACTTAGTATCTCTATTTTTAATACCCACTTAATGTATTCAAGATTATCAGAAAAGCTTAGAATTGCAAGCAAAACTTTCGGAAGTATATCTAAAAATAGACGAAAAGGATGAGAACTATGCTTGGATTCGTGGCCACAAAGTAAGAATCTGCCGACCGTCTTCGCTTTGAGAAATGAAGAACGTACAAACAAACTCAGAATATTGCACTCATAAATTCGCCATAGTTTCGAATATATGCAGACAAATATATGAAAAAACTATGATAAATACGTATATTGCCGAGATTACTGCCAAGAAATTAATTGTTCGCCAACACCACTACAATCATGTTGCAAAAGGAATTCCACTAGAACTCTGTTAGCGACTTCCTCTATCAAATCCATATTACAAACTGACATCACAATCCAGCTGTTAATACCAATATACTGCATACCTTCTGACACTAGACGACATTTTCTAGAGTAGGTGTCGGGGACCAGCCAATATCGACGATAATGATCTCATTCGCCACGAGAAACGCACACTGTGTGGATACATGTAATACGAACTGGTCGGACTATACGTCAACCTTTACCACTGATCCGTCTACAGGCTTACCACAAAGGGACAGCTTTCATCGAGTCTATCCCAGGGATTGGTATCGCTATCCGTCGTTATCTCGTTCTAACCCTCCCTGAATACCTTCTAATGAGTCAACAATGCACCGTCTACGCGACAATTGTTGAAAGTGACGCGCCGTTGACGACAGATAAACATCACCCTGATACGATAAACATCAACACGTCCACCGGTTCCCCCAAACGGATTCACTTATTATCGAGCTCCAACAACAATATTCCACGTATAGCAACCGTACACCAAAAAAACATAATCGCCCGTGAGAAACTATCTGACGAAACCAAAACATTGTGGGGAGGCAATCAATTACAAGGCTCATCTATTTACGATGTCAATTTCGTACTCAAGACCAAGCGTTCGGCGTCAGGTCGCAGAGTCCTTTACCGTCGCCGACAAATAATCAGGCACTTTCGTGCAATCGGCTTTGTTAAATTCCCACATAATCGCGGTGAGATCATTAACAGCCGGCGCATATACCAGGGTCGTTCGCGAAAGGTCTGAACAAAGAGCCGCGCACACACGGACGAAATATCCACTTTCATCCCTGGCATCCCGTACAGAGCGAAGGGTCGGATGAAATCAGGCCAACGCATGTCACGATTCGGGTATTCGGCAGGAATTCAGCGTCCGGTACAGTTTCTCTCTCTCCTCTCGCGTTATCCGTTAACTCTGTCGCCCATCTTGACCACCCTCTCACCGCTGTGCACACATGCGTGTGCGCGCGTGTGCGGGCGACAAAAGGCAATCGGGGCCAATGGGCTAGTGGCGCGACGGTTGTTTGATTGACGTCGAAGAGGGAGCGCATTGATTGCGCTCATTGTTCCATCGCGGATACCCTTGCACCTGCACACACTCTGTCTCTCTCCGTCCCTCTCCGTTTCTCTCCCACCTTCGCACTCCCGATCCAACTGAGTCTATCTTGTCTCCTGTGCTATCCGCCTGCACACGCGATACTGGTAGCAATATTGAAAGCGAAGCACGATTTTCGGGCCGCGGGATAAAAGAGGAATCACGGAATCTGACAATTGTTTTGCACGATGTACTAGAAGCGCCGGTTGTGGCGGCACGGTCAAACGACGCGGATTGTGCGGGATTTCGGGAATTTTCGGCGTGCGGAAATTTCGCGATGGTATCAATTGATTTAACGATAACGGGAATGCAGGTTTGATGGCGAAACGACGTAAGGAGCGACGACATGGATTCTTGGGCGACTTATTTAGTGTTATGGTGAATGGGAAACTGTATTCTTCGGATGGGCTGAATAGTATGTCTGCATTTGCAAACTCGGCTTCCTTCACACGGGGATGTTTCGATGTGCGGCAGTGTACATGCATGTGAGAAGTTGTCAAGCTATCTCGCAGAAGACTTCTGTACATAATGTTGGACTATATCCAGCGATAAGGTTTACCTCTTAGCCGCACATCGCACCTGACGGAGAGACGTACGAAATTAACGTTCAAAACGACAGGCAATTTCCCATTGGGGAATTATAATCGAGAGAATGCGTCCGCCGGCCTTTCGACGATTCCGGTCAATCAGTCAGGATCGATCGGACGTGTCCGGTTTCTGGCGAGGTCCATTCCCATCCCGTTCAGTGTCTCCAAGTCGATGCGTGCATGCGTTATATGCCAGTAATTGCCTGTCGATCTGTTCGCCAACGAAGACAATCGAAGCGGGCGGACGCGAAGAAGAACACGGGGGATCTGGCTCACTACTTTTTAATTAAATCCGACAAACACGTGCGGAAAGTACGGCAGTTTTTCGTTTCCTACCGACTCGACAAATGGCTCGAATTTTGCGCGAATCAGACTGCCACGGGGAGAAAATAGAACATTTTTAAATAATGTTTAAATTAAAACGTTAAACGCGGCCTGCTCTGTCAGCAACAATTTCCGATTTAGCCACTTCGCCATTGCGGGATAAAACGGTCGTTGAGCCTCTTAATTAAGAGACATTTTGGATGAAGGACAAAATTCATCTCGTACCGACGCTTGTTATCTCTCCCTATTAACCGCGGTATCACAGGCTACGGTAATACATGATACCGCTATGAATAGCGGCTGGGGAATTGGCGCTAAAACGCGTGCCAGACGAAGAGCGTCGCCGCAATCGCTAATTCGGAATCCGTCGGAAAATTCGCTCGTTCGCACGAAAGGGCAAAAATGGACGCGGCTTGCGGGAAATCGAAATCGAAGGATGGGGGAAGCCGATCACGGGCGAACGAGTGGTTTTACGAGGGCCCACTCTCGTCGGGCAACAAGTTGAGAAAGTTGTTTAGCCGCTTCCGGGACGGAGAATGCGAGCTTTCCTCAAGAACGCTTCTCTCTCTCTCTTTCTCTCGAGTCTATGTCGTTTCTACGCGGGGGACATGGTTTTCCAAGGGGAAAGTTCTAGCAACAAGTTGGAAAAGTTTCGTTACGCGAGGAGTACCCCCGCACCCTTACTTGACTCACCCCCTCAGGAGACCTTTCGAAAACTGTCGAACGACTAATCTTGCCGCGATAAGGAAACGGAACTTTCGATCGACTTCGAATTCTCGCCGGTGCTATACCGTTATTGTTACCGTTGTTTTATTGAAACCGAAGAAGTAAGACCGCGCGCAGTCAACGATAGTATAACTCTGAACAGCAGCGTGTAGCTTATGGGCGTCACTATGGAAATGTCACGGATGGAAGAGTAGCGACTGGACGCGGAAACTTAAACGCGCTACGTTAGTTGATGCGTTTAACTTCAACCTTAGCGTAATTTGCTTAAAGCATTTCCAACCATAAAAGGGCTTTATATTCCTGAACCATTTAAGTAAGTTTCATTTCACACTTAACGCAATTTACTTAAACCATTTTCCACCGAAAATGGACTTTATAGCCCTTAATATTTTAAGTAAATTAAGTAAGGTTGAAACTGACTTAAAGCATTTTCAAATAAAAAAAAGGCTTTATCCTCCTTAATCGTTTAAGTAAATTAAATTCGCTACGCCCGGAGTTCGGAATAATTCGCGAACGCGCGCATTATTTCGTGATTCCAAAAATACCCCGATACTAACTAGGTCACTACTGATATATCAACTCGATGGCGAGAGCGCTCACGCACGGCTTTTTCAGATAGCACTAACCCGGGGCGATTTCGATGCGGAATACGCTCGATAACGTCTCTCGCGCCACGAATCCGCAAAATTTCAGCGAATTCCAGGCGGAATTCGGCGAAAGATCAGCGCGTATCGGACTGCGCTCAGGACGAATGCACGGCAGAGAAGCTGGAAACTCTGACCGATTTCCGCACGAGCCGCTCATCGTGCGACAGACAGCCAGTCTGACTGGTGAAATTACCTCGCGCTGCGGGTGCACATAGACGCTAATCCATGCGCAATGTGATTAATAATAATTTGCCGGTCGGCATAAGCGGAACCGATTAGCGAGCTTAGCCGAGCGTTATGGTAATTGGGAGCTATTACCCACTGAGTGCACTCCCTTCCTCACCCCCTCGCGCACACTCTCCCTGTCATTTTCTCGCACTCCCCTTATCCCCGCTGTTCCATCTGTCTCCGTATTTGTCTACCTCCTGTACCGCCGAAACTCTCTACGCACGTTTAAGACGGAGATTTTTCACCGGCCGTCGAACTCGCTTAATTCATTTCGCCGAAATACATTTACCGCTTCATTAGCGCGGGTTTGTTCGCGCTCAAACAATTTCCGGCTTCTGTCTTAATAACGGGAATAATTCGCGGGAGCGCGCCGGCGACTTTGTTAAATGGCTTTTCCGCGTTTGAATAGTTAGCTGTTGCGAACTCGGTGAAAAGTGCGTGCGTAAAATGTGCCGCGAGAGGTAAGCGATGACGGAGATGCTCGTCGAAGTCAGAGTATGTGTGGCTGTTGTAATGTAGAATGAAATTGTAATGGGATGACTGTTTTATCTTTTAATTTACCGGTGACGGGGCTTTTTGATAACTAGCCTAAGGTGGTAAAGGTGTGAAAGAGAGATTTGTTTGAGATTAAATTCTTTGTTATAGTGTCTTGTTATAATAAATTACTGTATTGAAAACGTACGTCGGATAATTGTCCTAAGCGATAAATCTAATCCAATGGTCAACACTACCTAGTTTTTCCATGATAATTCTCGTCACAAAGAAGTGGCAGTATTTTGTACTATAACAGGTACCTTCATCACGCGCCAGAAATAGTTGCTACGTACTTTTTAAATTACAATTATAATGAAACTCAAAATAAACTCACAAATTGTAATATGTCCCAAATGTCAAACACTTGGACGTCTAGACGACATAAAATGAATAAACAAAAAAATACAAACAATTATTATCAAAGAAGTATATTATGTCCCGTATACTCGTCATGGCCAAACGGCAATATTTCGGCAATATTTGCTACGTACTCTTTAAATTATAATTATAATAAACCTCAAAATACATTCACAAATTTTAATATGTCCCAAATGTCAAACACTTGGACGTCTAGACGACATAAAATGAATAAACAAGAAAATGCAAACAATGATTATCAGAGAAGTATATTATGCCCCGTACACTCGTCATGGCCAAACGGCAATATTTCGCGTTACTTCGCGTATACTTGTCAAAAACAGCTGCCTGCCCGAACGAGCCGTGCGCGCCGACCTGTACCGTTGACTCGCACTACTGACAGCGCGCCAGTTCGTCGACCCGCCAGAAATCGGTCGCAATCGCAAGCGCCGCGCGCCCGACATAAATAAGCGCAACCCCTCTAACGATATTTCGCAACGACGGCGACGTGGGAAGAGCCGACGGTGTAGCGCGGGGGGGGCCAAAACACTCGGTCGGAATTAGTAATTAAGTGCCCGAGACAATTCCGTGACGCTGCGGCCGTAATTGCCGGACAACCGCGCGGGATTTCAATTCTCCGCCGAGCGTGGGGGATTTGCATACTTTGTGTTTTGTATGCGGCCGGCATACAATCCCGGGACATTACCGGGCAAATTCGACGGTGCCTCGCCGTCCGCCGACGCCACTGGAAATTTCTCCCCGCGAGGGAAACGTCGTTATAAGCGAGTTACGCCCGGTCCCTTGAATGTCGTTACGAGTTCCGTTTGGTCCAAGTGCTCCCTCGCCGGATGCGATGGGGCTGATAGCGGGCGTAATATCCGCGTTACGCGAGACTGCGAGCGATCTTTCTGCCCGATTCCGGATCCCGCCGCACCCCGCGCGCCGCTCGTTCGACGTCTGCCAACGACCGAGGACTTTTTTCGCCGACAATGATCGACGATTTCAATCCGAACGGCGACGCGCGGGGCGGCGGGATCAATACGGATGATTTGTGACGCGCGAGAGTCGACGATCGGATCCCATCGGTCTTCGGGAGGTTCGCGTAGGAGTCTTGGCGATGCAGATTTCTCGGGGCTGGCCCGCTGCATTTGCCTATCTCGCGGTCCCAGGTGAAATCGCGCGAGATGTTAGTTGCAATTTTTCATGTGCGCGCACGAAATACTTCGGCGCGGAAACGGAACGGCGAGATGATTTCTGCGCCTGACAATGCCGCTCCCCGGGTCGGGCGAGTTCGGATTCCAGCTCGGAGGCATTTAGTTGTCGACGGAGGAAACGTAGGAAGGCCGTCGGCGTTGGGAAGTTCGCGCGGAATAGCGATCGTGGAAATCAGGCAGGTATCAAGGTGAGCTGGCGTAAAAATGTACGGAACAGGCGGCAAAGGATTTCCGGGAAAATGTTTAGTTGAGTAATGAAAGAATGTAAAGCCTTTTTTTGATTGAAAATGCTTCACTAGAGGAATTTGTTACTAAAACTCTCGATATGCTTCGAAACAACTGGTGCACCCTCTTCAGGGATCTACAAATAGTGTGTGTATGTTACAATATTCTATTCCTCTAAAAAATGTTTTGCGCGATATAACAATTTTTTGGACTTGCGGATAGTAATTATATTAGTCCCTTTTCCATTTCAACGCTTTGCACATCACTTTCACAAATTTAAAAAATTACATATATGGCGTTATAATTCTCTCTTTATAAAGTGTACGTGCTGTACGGAAGTGTGGAACTGGCAAAGCACCTCTGTTTCGCGTTTTTAGAGAAACAAAATTTCTACAGTGAAGCATGTTCAACCAAAAAAGGTCTTTCTATTCATTCATATTGGACTAATGATTCCGTTGCGTATACACAATTGTCCGTACCATCTGTTAATGAGCCAATTCATAAAATAATCGGTAGTGTTATGGTACATTACAACCGAAGTCAATCGTTTCCAAACCGCGCAGTCTGATGGTCGCGTCTCTAATTAGTCTAATTACATGTTCGCGCCATAGCTCAATAAAGTTCCTATTACGCAATTAAACGCGTCTATTCTTTGCTATAAAGCTCCTAACACTTCATTATTTCAATAATTTGCAATAAGGTTGAAGTCAAACGCATCACCTAACACGAAAAATTTTTACTCACGAAATATGACGAGGTCACGAAACTCTCGCAGACTCATAGGCCATAAACCTTTTAATCGGAAAAGACAATGACATAGAGAGCGGAAGTGTGGACATGTAAAGTATAACCGACACGGAAGGCGGAGAAGCTTATATCGACCAGGTAAAGCCTCATCCCGACTTCCGACGCGCAGGCAGAGTACAAGCGGATCTCCTTAAACTTTAAACTCGAAACATGGAGAGAGACGGCACGAGGGGACGAGGAGAGTTGGTAGAGGCCGTGTATCGAGAGACAGGGTGAATATTTCACGTGCTTCGAGTGTCCCCTAAAACAAGCGGATGCGTACGCCCGTGGAGTCCTAAATTCCGGGTTTGTCCAAGTGAATTGGAATTTTGCACCTGGGACGGTTTTGCATGCCTTCGGCAGAAGAATGGACCCGATCTTTGGCACGAAGTCCACAGCGAATACCGACAACGGACACGGGCGAATTAATACAGAACTCCGGCGAAATTAATAAAGCGACAGTATTGAGTGAAAAGAATTTCGCAAGACTTGACATAAAAGTCGCAAATTAATAAGTCGGTTTCAATTAGGTTCGGAACGAATGGCAGACCCTTTGTTTCCCGATACTTCTGCATGATACATTTCCGCTGAACGTTTCGATGCGAGAGGCAAAAGAAAGAGAGTTTAAGTTTCGCGTCGTCCTATCGAGTGCAACGGAAAATTAAAATCACAGAGAAATTGACCCATTACCGCGCGGCACCGTGGAAAAACGTAGCCGACGGCTAAGGTGTAGGCTGAGGGATACGAATCCGGAATCAATAGGCGGAACAAACTGTGTAGGTGGATAGAGGTCGCCGGTAAGATTGAATTTGCTGACTCTTCTCTCCCTCCCCAACGCTAAAGCAGGAAAGCAGAGGATGGGCTGGATGGAGGATAAACTCCAGACGAATAAGACCCTGCGCTTCCGAGAAAGTGCTTCTTCAGAATACTCTCTCCTTTCCTTTCCTTTTATTTCCCCAATCCTCTCTTCCCGTTGTCCTTTCGTGTTTGCGATAACAATCAAGAGGGCAATTATTTGATCCAAATGAAATTCTCCATGGTGTCGGCGTGCTTAAATATTTAAGCCGGCGCTTTTTTCATTCGCGCTTACCTCCCCGTGCTAATCCGAAGAATGGAGAAACTTTCCCCGCGGCGCCGCCGTGCCTTCCATTAACAATATTAACGGTCAATAGAACAGGTGTACGGAACGGGGGCGAATAAAACGAGGCTCGGCGTTTTTCCTCGGTCAACTTCCGGTACGCGCGGCCAGCGCAGAAGAAAATTTGCCACCTAAACGCGGCAGCGGCGTCGGGTAAACGATCGCCCCACGTCGCACAGGCTGTGTACAAAACCCGAGTAGCGACAACTTTCCGGGTCGATTAATCGAGGCAGTTAGGCGTGATTGACGAGCATGACATAATAGCCCGCTTGCGAGAGAGAGCGTGCGCCCGCGCGCACGGCAAGTTATTCTCGTTTCGAAGTGCATATCAGACACCCACTTCGCGGGCGGTAATGCTTTTGATCGAGGGTGCGAAGTCAGCAACTACTTGCCGCGTATCGGCACTCCGGGTTAATAACTCCGGTCAACGCACCTTCGCCGAGAAATCAGAGAGATGGAGTGGGCACGCGAAAATGGTAAAGCGTGAACGACGCTAAGTTAATTGGGAAGCGCGTAATAACGTTCTCCGTTAACAATCGACTGCGATTATTACATTCCATCACGGCAATTTCAATCACGGAACGGCTCGATCGATTAAAATAAAATCAAGCCCCGATAAATATTAAAACTCCCAATATGAAAACGTCGAGTGCTGTTACGTGCCGAGCGTGTCTAGTCGCGTACGCATCGCGGGTATGGAAGTCGGTGCACCTGGTGTCTTAACGTCGAAATAAGTGATATTTCTTAATTTCTTTGCACTGTTTCCTTACGATAGAAATGTGGAGCCTTTACTTGTTAAGACATTGCGGACGGGTCACGAGATTTCTCGTTTTTACGTTTATCGGTACGTTGCTAAAGCAATGAAGCCTTGCAACAATTTTTGATAGTATAATTGTGAAGTAAATAAATGTTAAAATGTTGAAAAAGTGCGAACATAGCAGTCAGTATTAAAAAAAACCTTGTATGTATTGTACTCAACTTTTTAGAACGCTGAAAAATGTGCGAGGTCTGGATGAGCAAGAACGCCGTCCGCAATGTGTTAACTCTATGTGTTTCGGTTTCACGCGGGTTCCCTTTTCAGGCGTGTATCATATTTATAGTTATATTAGTGCAAATAAACATTGTAGACTCCTGGGAGAGGAACTCATATGGTCCGTGCGGAGTTACCAAATAAACATGGAATTGTGGACATACAATTATGGACATGGGAAGAAATTTCTTAATTTCTGCTTGCAGGTGCAGCTGCAGTAGCGACATCCGCAGGTGGCCACGGATTCGACG
This sequence comes from Cryptocheilus praepositus, assembly GCA_033815515.1. Classification (NCBI taxonomy): domain Eukaryota; kingdom Metazoa; phylum Arthropoda; class Insecta; order Hymenoptera; family Pompilidae; genus Cryptocheilus; species Cryptocheilus praepositus. Next base: position 4,861,139 of record JAWWQZ010000314.1, read on the forward strand.
CGCACCTGCGTGGGCCAAGTTTCATAATGGAGCCGCCATCGAGGGTGGAATTCTCGAATTCGAGCGGCGCCTGGCTAGACTGCACCGCTTCCGGAAGTCCTCCGCCTAACATCGAATGGTCCACGGCGGATGGACATCCGGTGAAGGACGTGCCAGGCGTAAGGAGGGTTCTCAGGAACGGCACCCTCGTCCTACTTCCGTTTCCCGCCGCCGCTTATCGCCAGGACGTGCATAGCGCCGCTTACAGATGCGTGGGGAGTAATTCGGTTGGGAGGGTTCTCAGTAGGGATGTCCAAGTCAGGGCTGGTAAGTGAAAACTTGACTTCGACGTTATAACTCTCCAGACGTTAACTTATTTGACGTGAGAATCCTCGTTTGCCAAACATTTTATACAACTTTGCGATTAACCTTTTGGTTCGTCAGTTTTCCTTCTTGAAACGAGTCAACAATGCATCAGAGTAGGTATTAGTGCAAATATCTTGCAATGTGTGGGCGTCCAAATTCGGTCGCCGGATTGGCAAACTTTCTCTTTTGTCTAATTGTGTGCTCTCTGCGATGATACGTTCGACGCGGGTCAGCGATAATTACGAATGGCTGTGCTCGTTCCTGGAGAATGAGAAATCACGATCCCTGACCCGAGGACGTGCTTGGGTCCAATGCAGATGAGGCGCAAGGGAGACAGAGGACGTTTTTTCCCTCCATCGCTCACTTCCCTTGCCTGTCTTTCTCCTGTTCGCCGCTTCTCTCTCACTTGCGCGCGGGGCCCTGTAATTACCTCAAAAAAACGCAATCTCAATGCAAATCCGTAGCAGCTGCGAGGCCGACGCTTTCAGGATCGTCCCCAAGCCACCTCCTCTCTCTCTCTCCCCCTCTCTCTTTCTCACCCCCTTTTACTCCACCCCTTCCTAGCCAGGCTATAAAGTTCTGCGCTGGACGTGTGGCCGTTAATTAAAACTTTACTCCACGGTTTCGGGATAACGAAAGAAATTTTCTCGTGTGGCCAGTGCTCTTTCTATGCCTTTCTTCACTTATACGAAGAAATCTTTGTCCGCGTCAATCTTGATCGATTCATTTTATCTCTCACGTTGTAACTTCATTGTATGGTAGTATAATTTTATACGTTAGCGGAAGAAATTTTCTCGCGTGACCGGTGCTGCTCTTTGCCTGTCTTTCTACAACTATCCGTTGAAATCTTTGTGCACTTTCTCTGATCAATACATTAGCTGTCACATGGTAACGTCACTATATGATAGTATAATTTTTTATGTTTGCAAAAAAATGTTCTCGTGTGGTCACTAGTCGTTGCCTGCCTTACTTCATGTATACAGAGGGATCTTTGTGCACATCTTGATCGATACATTATCTGTCGCATCGTAACGTCATTGTATGATAGTACATTTTTTTATGTTAATAAAAGCATTTCTCTGCCTTCCTTCAACTACACGGTGGAATCTTTGAGCACATCAATCTTGATCGATCCGTGGCATTGTAACGTCACTATATGATAGTACAATATTTTTACAATCTCCACATCCACCATCGTACCATCAAATTTCGCGGAAAAATATTTCCTTGATGCTATCGATCCTCCTACGTTCAACGTACATAACCATGTAACAGGAGATTGAGTTGAACAAGACAAGAAGTACGCGAGAGGTAAAGTGGAGATCTCGTGCGAATAGCGTGACGGCGAGAATAAAGTAATCGACTTTTTCGAGGTTCGGACGAACGAGGTTCATCTCTAAAAGAGTACTTTCGGAACGACCTGTAGGTAGCAGCGGGTGTCACGTCGTTACGCGACAACCGGATGAATCTCGACGTCGGCGTCGAGCAGCGCGCGACCGTCGAGGCGTGAGTCGACGTGGGCGTAACGAACGTCTCCTCTCTCTCTCCCCCCTCGACGCCTGCCGTCGTTTTTCTCCTCTCCCTCTTCCTCTTCCTCCCATGTCTCCTCTTCTTTTTCCGCGCCGTCCGTCTCCCTCCGTCTTTCTCCCCTTTTCCTTTCCCGCTACCACTCTCAAGAGGAGAGAGGCACTACTGCTCTTCCAGAGATTTTATTTACGTGGAAGTTCCAAGGGCGACGACCAGCTGCCTATCGCGACGGCTATACTTCGCTCTTCCTCCGTCTACATCTCTCTTCTCGTTCGCTTGCCCCCGCCTCTTTACTCCTCGCCATCCATCCCCGAGTCACGAGCCAAGTTTGTCTCCGGTCTCTCGTTCCTTTTGACTTTTTCTGACTTACCGGCTGGAAGTCAGTCAAGGATCTAGTTTTCGAGTCGCGATAAAAACGAGGATCCAGTAGTTTAACACGTATATTTAAATCTGAGCCAACAATTTACTTTGCCATAGAGCGGCCGCCGTGAGAGTGAAAAACGCAAGGCTCAGGGTAAATATACACTTTTCCATTCGTGAGGTGGTATGTTAAATGTGCATTTCTCTTCCCTGTTAACAGTGGTTGCTCAGGCATACAAAGTGGACGTGGAAGTAATCGGCGGCGCGTCCAGGGGTTGTACAGCTGTTCTGCGATGCGTTATCCCTAGTTTCGTAAAAGACTTGGTTCGTGTGGTCTCCTGGCTCCAAGAACCATCGGTCGAGATTTATCCCTCGTTACAAGGAGGTAATTAAAAGCTCCGTATATACGCACTGCGGCGTCGCTGTGGCCCGTGCAGGAAATACAATACACTGTATAATGCACGTTAACGGCGCTCGTATGTATCCGTTTATCGCGATTCAAAGCCCACCCCGGCCGCCATTAAGGCGCGCCCGTAGTTTCTTCTCAACGTCCGGACGCGAAAATCTCGACCTACGCCACTCGCGGAAGGTGACGCAGGATTATTGTGGGTATTAAATTTCAGCCCGGGCCAACCGGTCCCGGGCCGGATATTAAATTTTAGTCCCGACGCCTGGCATAATGCACGAATATTCCAACCGCCGCCCCTTTTCCGCAACGTAATTCTTCCGACAGACCATGAGCTTATCTTTATCAGACAGTCTTACGCGTTGCCATGTGGAAGCCACATCAAAGTTCGCTCGCACCATGCGACGTATCAAACGTCTACGTTACACGGCACATTTGTCATGTCGTGCATGTTAATATGTTTGTGTCGGTTAGCCGCGCGCATCGCGACAGTTGACCACTTTAAGATTGAACTCCGATGCGTTATCGGCTAGCAATTAGGGCGCACTATAGACGTAGTCATGAGACATTAGAGGTAAGACCGGGGTGCGGGATAAGCGGGTGGGCCTCCTAAATAGCGATTGTCGGGCAAGTCAGGTGGCCCGGATGGCCTATGTAGGTTAGGCATTACACTCGACAGCCTCCATAGACGCACACGAGCGTAGACTGTGTCGATGTGTGGGCAGCGCGCGCGCGTTCGACGTTCCATGTTGGCGCGCGCCGATCTATTCGGGGTAGATAGCGCACGTACGAACAGAAGGGATACATGCCGGACAGGGATGAGCCTGCATCGAATTTCGCGAAGCCTGTCACTTTACCGATGTGCTCGTCGTCCGAGCTCACTGGGCCATCGGCGCTGCTTTTTACGTAACGGCTCGATTTTCCACCGGAATTTCAATGTCGACTGTTTGTTCGCCCAACTTTCCGCGATACAGCCTCGAGACGGCAGAGTGTTTCAGAATATTGCGGCCGGGAAATTGCATTTAAACGTCAGCATCGCTCGAGCGAAGAGCCCCTATACACGTGTAATACCATAAGTGTATGGCTTAGCCAAGATACAAATTTATGAGCACGGGCGTTAGTAGATTTAAAGTCATATACTATAAATTCTTGATTATCGAGAAGAGCTCGGGTATGTAAAGAATGTACGTGCGGTTTTATAAATGCACTTTTCCTCGGGACATCAACGAGATTAGGTTGCCGGCTCAGCACTCGAGAAAGAAATTGTGGTGTAGCTATCCGCAAACAACGTTCCGTAGGAGTCCTAATCGTGAAATCCCGGCGACCGCTTTAAATTCGGATTTCATAGTGGTGCAGGGGATTCAAGAAACGGGACGGAGAACGTGGTCCCAACTGTTTAGGATAACTGCGGTCATTAGCATGCTGGCTGAAGCTTATCTAAGGCAGGGCCCGGAGTCTTAAGCCAAGGCAGAAACGGTACAAAGAACGAGGACTTCCCAAACGACAGATTCCCTATATCACATCGCCCACTTCCTCGCGGAATGGAATCGCGGAATTAGCATAATTATCGGATTAAGCGCCGTCGAAGCCCGAAATGGCCTTTGGCGAAGGAGATTCGTGCGTTTCGGAGAGACGTTCCAGTTCTCGTGAGAAGAACCGGTGTAGAGGATTATCTACTCACCAATGTCGGACTGCACATCGACTTGCGCTGCTGATTCTGGCCGCCAGTATTCTTGAATAATTTCGATGACCTGCAAAGGTTAAAACAAAAACGTTAATTCCAGGAATAACACAAATTAATCCTGCAAATAAGATTAACATTGCAAAATTGGCAACGAAAAATTCTGCGTCAATGACTAGTAATCGATAAAAACACGAAATGAACTAACGCTAAAGGACGAACATTGACGAAAAGCGGAATACGTACATCATCGCCTCATTTATGGTTAGGAATTCTAATCCAATCAACGGAAACTGTGCAGCGTTAAAGATAACTCCCCTTTGGAAAACTAATGTCAATTATGTGAAGCGTATGTGCGATGTTTATACACAGGGATAATACGAGTAATATGCTGGATTTGGGGAATCCTCTATTATTATTCCTCTCGCGGCGTCGATGGTACCTCCACAAACGCGAAATCGCTTTGATTAAGTAATGGCGGACAGCGATGGTAGCCTTTATGGGACCGTTTACAAACGTTTCGCGTCCGACGCAGGTGGGTTTTATATATGTATAGGCGTACATATATTTGCCATGGCATGGTATGTTGAATTCGATATATATTGTTCACCACTCCACTGCAGGGAGGGTCGTCGATAGAAATTTGCTCAGTTCTCTGTACGTTATTGAGCGAAAACGCAAGCGCCGTGGCCCTCTTGCACATAATTATTCAATCGCAGACTAATTAATTTGTTTAATATATTTCAACATGTAATACTAATTCGCGAGCGGAATTACATCGTATTTACACTTTGACGTAGATCAATTACGTATTGTAGGTAATGAAAAACCGATGGACCGTGAATATTAACACTTTATTCTTTCGGTGACTTCGTTCGCAGATGGAAAGTTCCATCTGCTGCTAACTGGAGAACTACTCATCCATAATCTCGAGTTCAGTGATCAAATACATCGATACAGATGTCGAACGAAACATCGTCTTACGGGACAGGAAGTTGTTAGTTCTGCCGCAAATGTCAGAATAGCCGGTGAGTTAAATAACTAAATGCTAGCATGTCTACACACATCAACGGCTAGACAAAATATATATTAAGGGGTTATGCCTACTTGGGTTGGTGAAAAAAATCGATTTTTTTTATTGCATTTTCTTAATGTACATCATTTTAAGAATATTTCCACAAAAGTACATAAGAATCGTTCGAGCACACGTTCAAAAATTATAAGCGTTTATCTGGAGCGCTACTATGTATGATTAGTAAAGAGCTTGAAACTTTAGACGCGATTATCTCGAAACTGTGTTTTTTAAAACATACGGTTGCAGTGGCCACGATTTCTCAAAAACTACTTCACCGATCGGACTTTAATTTTATATACTTATTTGTCGTTACAATAGGCAGGGCCTGAATGAAGAATTTTTTATTTCGGTAATAAAAAAAAAAGTTACAACATAAAAACGAAAGTTAATAAGTGAAGTAATTTTTGAGAAATCGTGGTCACCGCAAGTGATGAAAATAAACGGAAACTCTAGGAGAAGAGCTATATTTCCCCCATTTTTTAATATTTTCTTATAAAAAAATTTATACAAGTACCACTAAATACGTACTTTTTGGTAGTATTTTGCGAATTTTAATTCGTACTCACTAAAACGACAAAAAAAATCTTGAAAATCATGTAATTTCGCCGATCCCAAGTAGACATAACCCCTTAAAACTAACTCATTTTCCTGTATAAATATACAAGATAATAGTATTTATACTAATAAAGCAAAGTACTATCTAAATATTTTGCCTAAACTTCACTTGAGATTCTAATACATAACGTTCCTCATGCATCGAATTACAATTGAGATCTATCCGGAATATATACTACAAATGCAAATTTCTTTTGTTGTTAGATCACAGAGGCGTCATGCCTCCCGTCATTCTCGAGAATTCCGGCGTCGTTCACGTTGCCCAAGACGAGACTACATCCCTTGTCTGCGTTGCACAGGCCTGTCCGACTCCAGAATATCGGTAAGTCTGCTCTTAATACCTGTTCTATTCCAATTATCTGCGAAGATTATCCAATTCTGATCGTCCAATGAAAACAAAGTGCGCCCCGTTTCAAATACGATCGACAAGCTATCGCAGTGCCTAGCAAAAGCGCGTCAAGTAGGTGGGCAAAAACGACGCGGAAAAGGAAAAGGAACGGCGAAGGAAAGGAGGAAGACGTCGAAGCTACTCGACGCGAAAGAAAAGGAACAAGGACTTGCGCGACTTTGATCGAGGAAAAGTGGGAGCACTCGATCGTGAAACTGCGAGCACAATCGGAAGCTCTCCATGTCGCGCAGGTCGTCGAGAAGCGTTCGAGATCTCCTACCTCCTCTCGTCCCTCCGTCTAAACGCTCGTTCCCGATATTTATTGCCGCTGGGAGTGCAACCCCGACCGATTTCCGGTTTTGCCGTCTTTAGTCGGGCGCGATCTTTATCTTGTCGCACGCGTCGACACGTTTCTTTTCGAAATTAAAAGTTCGGAACAAATATCCTGTAAGACGGACTGAAATGAAAGTTCGACGCGTTAAATCGGATTTCTATTTTACTGAACCTGGACACGATGAAGAATTACTCTCGTCAGTCTTTGGGGGTTCCCAGCTCCGGTGGGAAACAAATGTATTTTTCGCCGCGAATAATTTCTCATCGAAAGTCTGCGTGGGCTATGCCACGGTGGATAAAGACAGTAAAGGGGAAAGGTGGGTGGGAAAGGAACGAAGGATCAATTTCGCCGGCTTTCGGGTACGTCGACCCAGAAACGATGCCGAGTCACAGCCATGAGCATTTATCCCCCAAGGATTTTCCTGCTTTTTCGCCCTGGCGAGCGCCTGACGGTTGTCGATCGAGGCAGGTCTCGATTCGGGAAATTTTCCTGGCCCTCTCTTTCTATTTCTCATCTGTCGAAGATTTTGAAATGTCACAAATATCTAGACCTGTTTCGCTTCAGATTTCTACCCCTGAGACATTCGAATTCTTAATATAATTATACTACTTTTAATCTATCTATTCTATATATATTAATTCTATCTATTCTAAGAGATCTATTGTTATTACAAATAATCCATAAATTTGTAAAGTGAAAATATGAAGGCTTATGAACGGTTACTCAGCTACATAACTAAAAAAATTCCCGCGTTCGCAACTTCAAGGTACCCATACTGTTTCGATTCGGATTTCTAACCCTGAGACATTCGAATTCTTATTATAATTATACTACTTTTAATCTATCTATTCTATATATATCCATTCTATCTATTCTAAGAGATCTATTGTTATTACAAATAATCCATAAATTTGTAAAGTGAAAATATGAAGGCTACATAACGGTTACTCAGCTACATAACTAAAAAAATTCCCGCGTTCACAACTTCAAGGTACCCACACGCGAGAATTTGCCTGTATTTCAGATGGTACGCGCAAACTGGCGCAGAACCTATGTTAGTACTCTTTGGACCACGAACAAGGCTACTAGGCGCAGTACTGGCTATTGACGCCGTTACGTTGGAAGACAGCGGTATTTATCGATGCACCGCATCGAATCCTGGCGGCGAGGCCAGCGCGGAAATCAGGTAGTTATCAGTGCAGAAATAATTCGTTTGTACGTTCACCGCGTACAAACAGTAATTCACACTAATATTGCATGCATTTCGCGCAAACCGTACAGCAGTATGATAAGCAATAAGCGAACTCGCAAAACTGGTCTGAAAAATTCACTACCAAAAAAATTTCCACGCTCCACCAAAAATTGATATCAAAAACTGAACAGCGTCGAAGTGAAAACCATATAGATTCTTTTGTAGTTTGGAGCAGACACTTACGTGAATATTTTTGTTGGCTTGTGCTAGGCTAATAGTGACGGCACCTCTTCATGTCGAAGTGACGCCACCGTTATTGAGCGTGCATTTGGGCGGAAATGCGGAATTCAGATGCGAGGTGGGAACACATCCTCAAGCTGGTCCACATTTCGTGACATGGTACAAGGACGGGCGACAATTACCCGGAACCGGCAGGCAGTCGGAGCTGTTGAGGTTGAACGGCATTGGGAGAGAAGACAGAGGGATGTATCAGTGCATCGTCAGGCGAGCTGAAGGTGATACTGCTCAAGCTTCTGCTGAATTGCAGCTAGGAGGTGAGTAAAACAACGGCTCTTATTAGACCTCGTTATAACACCGAACAAAATACCCTTGCATTGCACCACGCGTATAGCTATCAAAAGGCAAAACTCTAAAGACACGGGATATACATGAATGTTATGCCAGATACAACCAGCGCCATTACGTTCAATATTATGAATATGGAACACCCCATCTTTTAAACATTATGCATTTTTCAGAGATTTTGCTTTTTAATGCAATACGGAAGTGCAATCTTTCAACATAGCATTTCGGTACTGCGCCATATACCGAATTTAACACGGTATAAATTAAAATACAAAAAAAATGAAAAATAAAGTAATAGGATAACGCTGAACATAAAAAACATACTGGCGGAACCTACATCTATCGCTATCAAAAACCAAAACTGTGAAGATACAGGATATACCAAACATTTATGCGAAACACAAATAATACCATTATTTCAATATTATGATTATGAAACAGCCAATATTTTTACATTAGACGTTCTTCTCAGTTTCTGATTTTTCATGTAACTGCGAAATGCACTCTTCCAACATAGCATTTCAGTATTACGCAATGAACGAGATTTAACATGGTATAATTTAACTTCCAAAAGCATTGACAAATTAACTAATTCGATAACATAGAATATACAAAATACCCTGCCTTATCTATGGAAACCTGCTTATGAACGTCTATACCTTGCTCGTGAAAGGCAACATCCTATAAATGGGAAACAGCTCGAATTTTCCTTTCAGCAATACATTTAACATCAAAATGAGGCTCATTGCCGTCGAAAATCAAGAATATGTTGCTTGACGAACACAGTATATATACAAACGCACGCAATAAAAGACATTGAAAGTGAAATGTCAATAAGAACCTGGCCAAATTCAAGCAAATGAACAGAAATTTCAGCACACATGAAATAAACATATGAAGGCATTTATGTAGAGGACACGAAGGCTATGGTTATGTAGGGTAAATTCCAGACGACCTTGCTATATTCCTAAAATCCGCTGAGTCCTGAACAAACGCCTCCAATCCTGGCCAACTCCGTGGACGCTCATCACATACATTGTAAATAGAAAACATAAAAAAAAAATCTTACCAAACAAAAATTTTCGTCAGCACCGAGGAGGTCTTGCACTAACAAAATAGTCGTCATGGCGTCCAAAGAGCTCCACACCACGGTCCATCGATCACCCGATCAATGCGATGAGCCAAACGTCGATCGGATTTGGGAAATGCCCACATTCGATTCGCCTCATTCTACCACAGACCTGGTACAACAATTTTGAATCAAACAATACAAGTGTCGATAAGAACCCGGCCAAATTCAAACAAATCAACAGAAATTTCAGTACACATGAAATAAACATATGAGGGCATTTATGGGGAGGACACGAAGGCTATGGTTATGTAGGGTAAATTCCAGACGACCTTGCTATATTCCTAAAATCCATATTCCTAAAATCCGCTGAGTCCTGGACAAATGCTTCCAATCCTGGCCAACTCCGTGAACGCTCGTCACATACATTGTAAATAGAAAACATCAGAAGAAAAATCTTACCGAACAAAAATGTTCGTCAGCACCGAGCAGGTCTTGCACTAATAAAATGGTCGTCATGGCGTCCGAAGTGCTCCACACCGTAGTCAATCGATCACACGATCAATGCGATGAGCCAAACGTCGATCGCATTTCAGAAATGCCCACATTCGATTTGCCTCGTTCTACCGCAGACCTGGTACAAAAATTTTGTATCAAACAATACAAGTGTCGATAAGAACCCGGCCAAATTCAAACAAATCAATAGAAATTTCAGCACGCATGAAATAAACATATGAGGGCATTTATGGGGAGGACACGAAGGCTATGGTTATGTAGGGTAAATTCCAGACGACCTTGCTATATTCCTAAAATCCATATTCCGAAAATCTGCTGAGTCCTGAACAAATGCTTCCAATCCTGGCCAACTCCGTGGAGGCTCATCACATACATTGTAAATAGAAAACATCAAAAGAAAAATCTTACCGAACAAAAATGTTCGTCAGCAGCGAGCAGGTCTTGCACTAACAAAATGGTCGTCATGGCGTCCAAAGTGCTCCACACCGCGGTCCATCGATCATACGATCAATGCGATGAACAAAATATCGATCGCATTTGGAAAATGCCCACATTCGATTCGCCTCATTCTCCCGCAGACCTGGCACAACAATTTTGTATCAAACAATACATGTAACAGTGAAAAATTAAGAAAAAGTGAAGAGCGATATTACATACGTCTGTACCGGCTACGATGCTCCACAGGAAAGGGGTTGCCGATCAGTGCTCACACGCTATTGGCCTACAATATTACGTTAGCGCCAAAATACTGCAACGTTATTGGCCTATAACATTACCAGAGCGCCAAAATACTGCAACGCGATTGGTCAACCCATTGACGCACTGACCAATAAGAGAGCGCACATGCAATTGTTCAGAACACCCGAAAAGTCATTTTCACCCAGATCGTGGTTTTACACAACAATATGTACTACAATGGCTCCAGTTTGTTCGTACAACATGGGTTTCATGAATAATTTTTATCCTTTGTTCTGACGTTTTCCTAATAGTTCCTATGGAACGTCATGTGGACCAATCGCATCACGCTATTCTAGCCACCGACGTTTTTCTCTAGACCAATCAAGTCTCGATATTTTTGCACATCGCGCCACGCTGCGGGCGAATATTGTGTTACTACCGATGGTCGATCTTTTCCGTGGACTATCGAGGGTGGCATTCACAGGTACCGAATCGCTCGTCGCTTTTTCTGTATTTCAACCCACTCCTGTTCCAAATTCGTGCTGCGATGTACAACAATACGAAAAGGACCGAACGCAGCAGTTTCCCGACGGTACGGATCCTTTCCTTATTTGCATCGACCACATTATTGAACGCGTTGTGTCCTGTACCTGCTGCATTGTCGATACTGACTTTGGCTTGTTGCGAATGAAAGTCTGAATTTGGTAACATATTTTTATTCACTGTATTATTGTCGAAGTATTTAATGATTCAGTATGAAGTTGGTGAACGGCAATCTCGTTTGGTAAGAATTAAGCGCATTTCGTATAGGCGATTCATATTTGGATATAACCAACAAACCACGACAATGTATACTTTCCTGAATATTTACTGTTCTCTAACGTATTTATCTCAACTGATTTCTCCATTTTGTGTTTTACTTAATATTTCGCAATTTCGTGTACTCATGGATAACACCCTGTGTGATTGCTCATTAATGTTTTATCATGTGTATCTCTATAACGCTACGGTGGGATAACTGATTTCTGTTTAATATTTCGATACAGCTTAGATAGTATATGCCCGGTTCATCAAAAAGAATGTTCCTGTCTTCCGACGAGAATCATCCTTTTCCCGATGCTCTATGCAGTGCTGTCGTAAAAATTTGTGCTGCTTCCCATTCCTGAAATCAATGCTGTTTTGCCTACACAAGGTATTGAAATCCGCAGATAAGTTTCCATAGAATAACCAACACATTTTTCACGGTACGGATCCTTTCCTTATTTGCATCGATCACATTATTGAACGCGTTGTGTCCTGTACCTGCTGCATTCTCGACACTGACTTTGGCTTGTTGCCAATGAAAGTCTGAATTTGGTAACATCTTTTTATTCACTGTATTATTGTCGAAGTATTTAATGATTTAGTATGAAGTTGGTGAACGGCAATCTCGTTTGGTAAGAATTAAGCGCATTTCGTATAGGCGATTCGTATTTGGATATAACCAACAAACCACGACAATGTATAATTTCCAGAATATTTACTGTTCTCTAACGTATTTGTCTCAACTGATTTCTCCATTTTGTGTTTTACTTAATATTTCGCAATTTCGTGTACTCATGGATAACACCCTGTGTGATTGCTCATTAATGTTTTATCATGTGTATCTCTATAACGCTACGGTGGGATAACTGATTTCTGTTTAATATTTCGATACAGCTTAGATAGTAATATATATGCCCGGTTCATCAAAAAGAATGTTCCTGTCTTCCGACGAGAATCATCCTTTTCCCGATGCTCTATGCAGTGCTGTCGTAAAAATTTGTGCTGCTTCCCATTCCTGAAATCAATGCTGTTTTGCCTACACAAGGTATTGAAATCCGCAGATAAGTTTCCATAGAATAACCAACACATTTTTCACGGTACGGATCCTTTCCTTATTTGCATCGACCACATTATTGAACGCGTTGTGTCCTGTACCTGCTGCATTCTCGACACTGACGCCGGCTTGTTGCCAATGAAAGTCTGAATTTGGTAACATCTTTTTATTCACTGTATTATTGTCGAAGTATTTAATGATTTAGTATGAAGTTGGTGAACGGCAACCTCGTTTGGTAAGAATTAAGCGCATTTCGTATAGGCGATTCATATTTGGATATAACCAACAAACCACGACAATGTATACTTTCCAGAATATTTACTGTTCTCTAACGTATTTATCTCAACTGATTTCCCGATTTTGTGTTTCACTTAATATTTCGCAATTTCGTGTACTCATGGATAATGCCCTGTGTGATTGCTCATTAATGTTTTATCATGTGTATCTCTATAACGCTACGGTGGGATAACTGATTTCTGTTTAATATTTCGATACAGCTTAGATAGTATATGCCCGGTTCAACAAAAAGAATGTTCCTGTCTTCCGACGAGAATCATCCTTTCCCCGATGCTCTATGCAGTGCTGTCGTAAAAATTTGTGCTGCTTCCCATTCCTGAAATCAATGCTGTTTTGCCTACACAAGGTATTGAAATCCGCTGATAAGTTTCCATAGAATAACCAACACATTTTCACATACGACGGTAACGTGTCTTTTTCACCGTCGTTTTATTTATGTTTCTATTTACGTCTCGTCGAATTTCGCGTACTACATAACCTTCAAAAAATGTGTCGAATGTGTGCCCTTCGAAATGGAATCGGCGTACAGTGTACATTGATTTGCGTAACTCTATTGTTTCGTATTTTGATATCGCATAGATAATACATGTGCCTTATTCGTCAAATAGAATGTTCTTGTCTTCTGGAGAGAATGATTCTTTTCTCGATACTGTGCGGAGTGCTGTCATAAATACAGCACATAAATTTTTACATGCAACCGATGCGTTGCTTCCTTTTTGGAATTTATACAAAATGCAGTATATCGTAAATGCACTTTATCTACTGATGTTGAATGCTTCTGAATATATTCCTGAGATGAATATGTAAAATCTTTATATTTATATCGAAGTCCATGTATAAATTTCCATAGATAATCCAGCATATTTTTCATATCAGACGGTAATATGTCTTTTTCATTGCTGTCTATCTTATATTTTCATTTACGTCACGATGAATTTCGTATGTACCATAACCTTTAAAAGTATGTTGAGTGTATGCCTCTTAAATTTACCTTAGCATACATTATACATTGATTTACATAGTTGCAGTTTTGTACGCTTTTATTTTCATATTCTAGTTAATGCCGGAGGAGCATATTAAAGCGTATATAAAACTGAGGAAATAAACAAATAAGCTGTTTCATAATAATAATGTTGAAGATGAATATGTGAATATATCCACTGAATGTACGAAATACGTAAAATCTTTATATTTATCTCAGAATCTTTAACCTAGGAATTCGTTGTAAAAGAACGGTGTTGCACGCAAGAGTAGACGAAAAATCTGGAGTGAGGACGATGTAAAATCACAGCGTGGCACTCTAAGAACGGTCAATGCACGATCTAAATAGTCTGGCTCTTGATTATTCCAATTAACCGTCCTGGACGGTGGAAACAATTCCTGGTAAAAGTCGATTACACAAACACACCGGGCAGACCATTTTTCAATGGCGAACCATTCGCAGCGTAATGATTACGAAGAAACGAGGAGTTCCAACAGATGATGGTGCTGGGGGCGGAGAGAAAGGGGTGAAAGGTAAGCGAGGGAGATAGGAATAGCGGGAGGGCTGGGTGAAGATGGGCGGCGATGAAAGAAACAAGGAGGAACAGGGGTGGGCCGTTAGAGGAAATCCAAACGAGGATTATGAAAGCCGTGCATCGCGATGGAAGCCGGAAGACAATGGGCCCGGCGCGACGGAAGCGAACATTTCTTCTTCGGTGTTCCTCTTTTACGGTGGCAAGGGCACATGGAGCGGAGAGAGACGGCGAGATCTTTGTTGTTACGGTCGGACATGAGAAAATTGTGAACGACGGGAAATCCGGATAAATAGATACTTCGATGAAGGCGAATAAAGAAATATCATCCCTGCTGGTCGGAAATCAATTTATCTTTATGCCGCGTAAGCCATGAGTAAAGCCTAACGAGGAGGAAAAAAAGAAAAGATTCTAATAAATTCCGAAGGAGGGAAAAGCAATTGCGAGCGGGACTGACAATAAGTGACAGGAATGAAAGTACCGTCGACGGCAGCGGCACGTAGAAAAGGAGAAGTTCAGCGGAGCGACGTGAAAAGTGGAAAAAGGATCGTCGTATCGTCTAAAAGTCCGAAATCGAACAAGACAGGCAGAGTTCTCGATGTCAGGCTAGGTCGTTGTTCAGGAAGAGGAGTACGAGGGATAGATGGAGAGCGGAAAAACGCGAGGATGAGGGTAGAAGGTGCGAAGTGCTCCTCCTCGTAATTAAAAGTGTCGATTTCATCGTCATTAAAAAAGCTCGGCTACAAAGAACGGACATTGACGTCTAACGGAGAGAGATAGGTGGTTGGAGGGGTAGAATATGGGAAAGAGAAAGAGGGAGAGAGAAAGGAGTGAATGCTAGGAATTTCTCTGTTCGCGAGTCCGTACGAAAATTGATGAGTCCCGTCTCGATGCCTTCCAGCGATCGTCGATGTGGGAAAGCACGTCTATTTGTTGAGAAATGTCGGCAGACTTTCGTTCACGTGTAGAAAAATTCCTCTTAGGAATTCCTGTCTAGGAGGTCGGAAAGGGATTTGCGCAGAGGGATGACAAAGTCGTTAGGAGCACTGAGAAAAAGGATTCCAATATTATGAACTTGAAAACGCGGACCTCGTCGATTCGTATGTGAATAAACTTTGTAGATCCTCATTTCATCGTTTATCTTTTGGACGGCAGGCAACCAATTTGATAAAAATTGTTATATGTGTAATTAATTGAGTTCGGAGGGTGTTTTTCAGAGTCAGTTTCGCGTAGTTGGGAAGTCCTTGGCATCCGATACATAACATAGATACTGTTAACCATTTGACCTAGTATTCGTTTCCTCTCGGTTTGACCTCTGTGCAGTACCTATCTCACCCCTTTACCGACCACCATCAAAGGCGACAGTCACAGCTACGTCACGATCGGTGGAACCCGCGGCCCAATCGAGTTACACGCAACTCGATTACTTGGCAAAGACCACGGTTCCAGAGAAAGAGAAAAGGAGTTGGTACGGAACAAGGGACGAAAGGGCTGTAGTTTAAAGTGGACAAAGTTTCGTCCGCGTTGACTACTCTTTTACGAGTACGTGCCCATACGAGGACCGCATTTCCATCGTCGATCCGTCCTCACTACATTCACTTATATTCCATTATCAGTCGGCCCGTTATGTTAAAATTAAGTTTCCACCATCTGCCTCCGATATTGGTTCTCCATATCGGAAGTCCATTTATTTCCAGACGTGAACAATTATCGCCAATCAGGCTCAGACCGGAATAATGCCGGGATAATTATTGTTCTTTGCGCATCGTCATGAGCAGATATATTCTCATTCTTTGCATTATTCTTCGCAATTATTCCGCCCTTCCTTTCGCCGTGTCATATACCAGAGCGTGTTCTCTGTACCATTAGCCGTCCCGCTCACTCTACTTTGGTATCACCAGCATTGCCGACGACCATGCTTGCCCTATATCTCTACCACCCATCGAGCCGCATGAAAGAGAAGCGTTCTGCGAAGAGAGGAGAGCGGTGAAAGAGGAGAGGATGGCCGGAGAGAGAGAGAAGAGCCTTTGAAACAACAATGAAGTTAGCGTCTCTCGCTCGTCAGCGTCGTTAATGCACGGAATTTACGTCAAAGGGAATTCGAGCATAAGCGGGAGGGGGAGAGAGAAAGGGAGAGGGAGAGAGAGAGCGAGAGACGGACAAAGTGATTGGTTCATAGTAATTTTGCGTCAGGAGAGACAGAGAGAGGATGGCATTTGACGCACGGCGAGAGAGGAAATTTCCCAGAAAGAGTCTGGAGAAATTCTTTTCCGCGAGAAATTTGAGATCGCTAACGAACTGGGAACATCCGCTTGAAGGGATTTCGGCTTTATGCGAATACAACGAAGCGCTGTATTTTTTAACGTGCAATTTCTAAGCTGCGATGGACGACATTTGCTATGCTGAAATGCTGAAACCCCGCCGACGGGTAATCCTTTGCGAGCATGAAAATATTATAGAGCTGCGTGTCGGCTGATGGATGTTGGGGGACTGATCTGTGACGCAAAAAAATCTGTTACATTTTTCAGACGCACCGCCTGTCCTACTTTACTCGTTCATCGAGCAAACGCTCCAGCCGGGACCAGCGGTATCCTTGAAATGTTCCGCTGCGGGGAATCCGACTCCGCAAATTTCCTGGGCATTAGACGGCTTTCCGCTGCCGAACAACGGAAGGTAATTAGCCTATTCTCCGGCTTAAAAATATTTGGCCCACCGGCGCTCACGCAATCGCACAGATTTCCCAGTTTTTGCTTGTCCGGCTCCAACACGCTGAATTGTCGATAAAATCTCAAGTCGTTGATGGGAGAGGATTAAACGTACGGACGGGGACTTTTAATCCGCGCCCGAATCGATTGTTCGCAATTAAAATGCAACCGGGACATCCACATCGGCGAGCCGATATTTGTCGCTCGCATCGGGGGTTGGCTAGAGGGTGGCTGGAGAGTGGGGGGAGAAAATAGATGACAAGAGTGGACCGTTTAACGACGCGATCGACACAAAGGACATCGGCACCTCCTCCATTTTTATCGCCCAACAGCCTTTCAGACGCCTTGCTTCGCGATATTATAGTTGCCCATCGCAAACTGCGATCGATTCTCGCTAACCAAGAGCAACAGGGACGAAGAGCAGAGAGCAGCAGAGTGGGATAAAGCGCGACAAATTCTTTACGAGCCCGTAAAACCGTGAAACGTGAGGCTTTCGTATGCCCACGGGGGAAATTCCGCGAGGTGTAAAAAGGCAAAAAAGTTCGCGAAATTTTTTTCGTTAACAGTACTTCGCAGAGTAGTCCTGCGTTTAGTAACAGAGGGTGGGGGGAGGGGGTTGCGATGCAGAGGAAACGAATTTCCACGGAAACAGAGAAATTCAGCAAAAGATATCGACGAGAATTTTCCGAGATACGGTCATTGGAAGTTTTACGAGCTGCCGATAAAGGGAAATCTTGCGAATTTCGTGAAATGACCAACAGCGGTATTACGGGTTTACTATTTCATCTGATATGAAAATCCAGACTCAACCGAGTGCACCATCTTTTTAGGTTCGTGATTGGACAATATGTTACTGTACATGGAGACGTTATTTCTCACGTGAACATTAGTCACGTTATGGTGGAGGATGGTGGAGAGTATTCCTGTACGGGTGAGAATCGTGCGGGAAAAGTTACGCACGCTGCTCGACTCAATGTCTATGGTAATCTTTTAATATATTTTAACTAATAATATCAGACATTCACATGATAACTTCCCGGCCTCGGCAGTTACATAATTGTCATTATGCCTGTACCATAGGTCTTCCGTATATTAGAATGATACCAAAAGTGACCGCAGTGGCAGGAGAGACTCTTCGTTTAAAGTGCCCTGTAGCTGGTTACCCAATCGAGAAGATAAAATGGGAACGAGCAAATCGAGAATTACCGGACGATATGCGACAAAAGGTGCTAGAAGATGGAACGCTAGTCATCACGAGCGTCCAGAAAAAAGGAGACGCCGGAGTCTATACGTGTTGGGCTAGGAATAAGCAGGGACACAGCGCAAGAAGATCAGGAGATATTGCAGTTATCGGTAAGGCGTCCATTTTGATGTTTCTCCGAGTTCACAGGATGTGATGGACGACGGGGGACAAACCAAGCTGACTCGTGGATTTCAAGAGTCCCATGGCAAAAAACGGATTCCAGAATAATAAGTCGTTTGGGTTGTGACAGAAAATTAAAAACTGCGTTACGACACTCATCATTTTACAGCGTAATAATTTTATACGAAATAATTCAGTCACTATGGAGACATCGTTAAGTCTAAACGTCGTCATTAGATTGCCTTCCAATGTTCATAGTTCAGTTATTTGACAATTTATTGAATATTTCGGCATCATTTCCAACCCAAACGACCGCATAACCATCCCAACATTTTCAGGGTTCCAGTCATCACAGGTTGGCGGCATTCTTACACTGTCCCGGTATAAAAATATCCCCTTATGTTATGTATTCCAGTTCCTCCCAAAATTAGCCCGTTCACGGCAGATCGCGACCTACACCTAGGCGAGAGAACAACGCTAACATGCTCCGTAACACGCGGAGATCTGCCGTTGACAATCTCCTGGCTTAAGGATGGACGATCAATGGGCCCGTCGGAACGAGTGACCGTCACCAATATGGACCAGTACAATAGCATACTGATGATTGAAAGTTTATCTCCAGATCACAACGGAAACTACTCGTGCGTTGCCCGTAATCTCGCCGCAGAGGTATCGCACACGCAGCGGCTTGTGGTTCATGGTAATCCTCCTCTAGGCCCCAGCGACTTACTTTTTTGCCCGACGACCGCCTGGCCGCCCATATTACATATTTTGTATAAAAGCCGCGTGCGCGCGGCTTTGGTCTGATTGTGTGTGTGCGTGTGTGTTCTGGTGCGACAGTTGAGTGTGATCAAGCTCTTTTACATGGTGCTCTTCTCAATGGGAACCACACTCCTGGGTCGAATGGTTTGACACCGGCTTCGAGTGAGAATGGGAGGTCTCCCTATACTTCTGAAACTCAACTTGATTCTGAAGGTGCTAGAGATTTTTTTGAGTCGGGCCTGATTTTCGCTTGGGACGAAATTCTCGATGTCACTTTCGTTATGAGTGTTACTCTCGATGTCAATTTCCTCTGAATGTCGTTCTGAATGTAAATACTCAGTGTACATTTTTATTTTAATTGTACCTACTTCGGTATTATTTCACGGAAAGTATGGATACATCGCCCAAATAAGTGAGAATCAGACATGCAACGACAGTAAATAAAGTAACGTTACCGACTGCTTATCAAACAATATATTTCGAAGTCAGACATTGAACGATTCTTGAAAAATACGAACAAATTCACAAAGAAAAAGGTTGATGTCTACACCCACACTCACTCAGGCCAACAAATACATCTTTCGATGCCTCTAATATCATCTGGGAACGTAGAGACCCCGGTGATCTGTAATTATCAAACGATTCACGCTTAGCGTGGCTCTATTCCTCGTGCACGACACCCTCCCAATCCTCACAAAGAGATACACCTCGCCACTCTAACTCTCCCTTGAACAGACATACATCGACTTCTCGAGAGAACTGTATTTTCGAAGTACTGACAAATGGAGTATGTCTTTTGTCGGCCCTTAACTACTTGTACGAATTCTGAGCCGAACATATTTACGGGAACTTTGTGTTAAATTCGCTACTTCATTATCCAAGTAATTGAGGGCGGACGTTCAAAATTTGCATGCAAGCTTCTTCGAACCGGGCGCGAGATTCACCAAAATATCTCGCAAGATAGAATCTCACGCCCCCACATTGAACACATCCGTGAGACTCGGAGACCTCGAGAAGTCGGCCTATAAATGCTCGCCTATGCGTTAAAAAGAACCATCACGTATGTCTTATGAAAAGCGCGATTGTGCGATGCCAATAAGTGTACAAGGTGTAACATATACATACATATTATATATATTATACATATAAAAGAAAACTATTATTTAAGGGCGGCAGGGGCCGGTACGGGGCGGGGCCACCCTCTCTCTCTCTCTCCTACATTGCTACTATGCCTCTATTGTACATATTCTACATACAATATACATAAAAATTCCACGTGTGCACACATATGTATATATATATATATAAAAGGACTCATTTGCATACGAATGTAAATGCATCTACTGCCGCCCACCGATTGTACGGTAATCACGGCACTTACGGTAACGACCCCGCGTGTAAATATGGCGCCGAATCTTCGCACACACATATATGTATGTATACATAGCTGCATAGCGTGCGGATTCGTCTCTTGCGTTTCGTTTGTTCCGGTGCCATCTTTTTCTCGCTCTCACGTATGGTTCTCTCTTCTCTCTTGACCTTTTCCAGTACCCCCTATTATTGAGCCATTTACGTTCCAAGAGGGCCTATCAGAGGGGATGAGGACGCGGACGGTGTGCGGGGTCGCGGCGGGTGACCCGCCTTTGACAATATCCTGGCTAAAAGACGGCCAAAGTCCCTTTCCTTTACCGCCGAGTCTCGCGCAAGTCGCGAACGTCTCACAGCTGGATCCTTACTCCAGTCTTCTCAGTATAACCAACCTCGCCGCTGAACACTCTGGCGACTATACATGCGTCGCCGCGAACCCCGCCGCCGAGGTCAGGTACACGGCCAAGCTACAGGTAAAAGGTAACTAGATCAACGCCGGAGCAACCCCCATCCTGACCCCCATCAGCGACAACCTAGTACCCACGAACCCTGTGGCTGATTCCGATTGCGGGGTTGAGCTCGGACCCTTGCTGAGAATCTGAGCTAAGGGTAGACCCTTGTTTCATCCATAGTGGACCTCGACGAGGTGAAATTAATGGTGGGTAGGTTGTAATGAGTGAAATACCCTGGGAATATGGTTGTGTGGGTTAAATTGTGACGGGAGTGATTTTTTGAATGAAAAATGCAGTAATAGAATCTAAAGGAATGGATTGTAACAGGGGTAGATTAACGCATTTTCAAATGTGGAGTTCGATTATTAAAGTGGGTTTGTCTTTATTTGTGTATGACTGTTACTTGAATGCACTATAACATGCGTGTTTCAGTGTGCAACCAATAAAAATCGTAGAGAATTGTTTATCAACGCGGATGTTGAATTTGACACAATGCGAGTACTGAATAGTAATGAGTTAGTCGTCGAGATCCGCTAATGTCCAGAAATCCAATGGATCCTATCAAACTCGTCAACTGTCATCTGTCATTATTACAATCATTCATCATCATCAGCAACCACTCTAACCATCAATATCAATCAATCGTCACTGTCATCATCATCATGGTCATCCATCGTCGATACAGCTTACGGCTTCGGTTCCTACGTCATCTCATTATCTCGCCTGGATCTCTACTCACATCTCTTAATCCATTTCAGTGAACAGTACAACATGGTGTCTTAAACGCATACGATGGAAAATTGAAGTAAAAGTATCCTTCAAGAATGATTATGGAAAAGATTGAAATGATCCATGCGAGATCTTGCCTTTCTTTTTCCATCCAACCGGCCATCCCCAGTTCCCGACCACCAATCGACTCAACCCTCTCACCTCAGACCCCAAGACACAGTGTGTATTACATTTACGTTGCTTTGGCTCTCTGGGAATGCGTCGGTATCTCGTGGACCCCCGAGGTTTGCTTGACTTGACCGAATCATGAAGGTAACAGTTTGCACCTTTCCTTATTTTAAACTCATTGACGAGGGAAAAGCGCAGTAAAGGCAAAAGAACGATGAACGAAAAGCTCCTCACCTCTGTCTCACTCTTAAACTCTAAAACTGGCCTGATTGCGTGAATGTGAGCAAATTTTTTCGCATGCAAGTATTAAATCTTTCTGTCACGTATACCACTCTCTGTCTCTGTCTTTCACCACTCACTGTACTCTCTCGCTCTGTCTCACACACTCTCTCTTACTCTCTGTAACCTACTCTGTAATTATTACCGTAGATGTCTATGGCATTGTTTAATTACTTACGTGTACATACGTGTATATACAGTTTTTTCTCATATTTGTGTGTGACTTCTTTTGATATATTTGCCATGAGATTCACCCGAGTGCGAGCACGTGCCACGTTTTCTTATCGAAAGCCCACCGCAAAAGAGTTTGTCATTCACGTTCGTTATTGTATTCACTACTTACTACTTACTACTTACTTACTACTTACTCACTTGTTTAATTGTCGTTTATGCGCTGGCTCTCCTTTGGGCTCGTTCGAAGGCGAACATATTCTTTATCCGCATGCGTTACTATTTCTCGTTCTGTCTCTCTTTATCTTCCTCCAGTGACTCAAAGCGACGAGGCAAGAATTCTGCCTACCATAAATAATCATGGAATGACGTTCATTCGAGCCTCGTCGCTTTGGTCGTTTTAACGTAGGCTAGTAGTACGTATATTATTAATTAAATTCGTATATCGAACTAGTCGTTAGAAGCGGGTACTTGCGTATACATATTCGCCTTTCCAGTTATTTCTTTCTTTCTCACTCTATCTCTCTGTCTCTATATCACTCTCCCATTGTTTGTTTCTCTTTATAGAGAGACGCGCCCTTTTACCTAGAAGACTATCCTATCGTCCAATTTTTCCGTAAATTCTACTTGTTTCACGCCACGTCAGAACGAGTATTACTTACATCACGTACGATACATACATATACTACCTATTACACACAGGTGT
Organism: Cryptocheilus praepositus; assembly: GCA_033815515.1. Classification (NCBI taxonomy): domain Eukaryota; kingdom Metazoa; phylum Arthropoda; class Insecta; order Hymenoptera; family Pompilidae; genus Cryptocheilus; species Cryptocheilus praepositus. The sequence goes on from JAWWQZ010000314.1 coordinate 4,884,282, forward strand.
ACACATTACGTATATATTGTCGCACGCGATTATCGAAGGCGCGCAAGCCAAAATATTTTTCGCCATCTTGTAAGACGTTGGTAATTATTCCCACTCACAGTATCTCGCTTGTGCAGCGTTTTTTCCCACCACCGTAAGATGTAGAACCCGCCAGTGAATACAGTACACCCATCAAAGAACAATTGACCCATTGACAATGTTAGCATCGATGCGCGACGAGAATCAGTAGCAGAGAAGTTAGACAGTTGCCTCCTCAATTTGTCAGATAGATCGTATGTTCCCTTCACGTATAGTTGACAGTTCATATACAACAATTTAGACATTCGAAAATCTAGACGTCTAGAACATGAGATTCTACATGTCTAGAATTAGCTGTGACTGATGACAAGCTACAATTACGTCCGTTGAAGAGTCTATTCTTATACCGAAACGCCTCGCATCGACGCATACCCTCCAAATTCCAACTCGTAACCCCACCCACGAACCTTCATTCACGTTATCTTAATGTCTCTCTCACTCTATCATAACGAGTTATATCCATTCGCCCTGCTATAATCGAACAAAAATTTCATTAAAAAAAAATAAATCAAAAGATGAAACGTAGATTCACGGGCTGAACGAAAAGGAGGAGAAAAAAAGTAAAAGAGGACAGATACTCGTCGACCGGCGTGACAGTGATATCTTTTTTTCTCCATTTTTTTTGTCTCATCTTTTCGATCTCACAGACCTCCGAGATTTTCACTGAACTTCGCTCGCCTCACCATGTCGACGAGCTCTTCTCCCTCTTTGTCGAGTCTTTTCTCGCGACTCTCTTTCTCTGTCACGGAAACGTACCTGTCTTTGAATCGCTAACGACCAGTAAAGAACGACAAGAAAAAAAGAAAGCTTATTAAAGATGGGCAATTAAGATGGAACCTTCTATAGCGAGTCTGTAATTTCAGTGCCGCCACGGTGGATCGTCGAGCCGCTGAACGTAAGCGTAGAAAGAAATAGACACGTTGCTATACACTGTCAAGCTCAAGGCGTACCCACACCCACGATTGTTTGGAAAAAAGCTATTGGTAAAAAAAAAAAAATTGTACCCTTCGAACGTTGCAACGTGAAATACGACACCGCTCATTACCACCTTATTTTTTTTATATAAAAACAGGAAGTAAGACGGGTGAATACGAGGAGCTGCGAGACAGGGCCTATACAAAAATTCTGAGCAATGGTACATTGGTATTGCAACATGTTAAAGAGGATAGAGAAGGCTTTTATCTTTGCCAAGCAAGTAACGGCATTGGTACTGGGCTTGGAAAGGTGATACAGCTAAACGTGAACTGTAAGTCATTGATAGTATTTCATACGAAATGAAGTTATATCAGGTTCTGTTTAACGATTCGTTAATGTTGTAAGCATCGCCGTATTTTGCTGCACCGTCGCGCCTTGTCACAGTTAAAAAGGGTGACACTGCTACCTTACATTGCGAGGTCCATGGTGACAAACCTGTTACCGTTACCTGGTTAAAGGGAGGAAAAATTGAGCTGAACCCGTCAACGAATTATCGGTAAAATGGGAACTAGTTAGACTATCTTGGAAATGTCGGGGTAGAAACGGTAGTATCTGTAATATATTAGTACGTCACGGTCCAGTTTACTTGTTCCTGTTTGCCCTACCATCCATACATATTGATGCAATGTTTTAATTAACGAAAGGGTTGCTGTCAAGCAAGAAGTGACACCGGATGGCGTCGTGGCCCAGCTCCAAATCTCGTCAGCGGAAGCTGCTGATAGCGGTGCCTATTTCTGTCTGGCAACGAACGACTTCGGTCGCGACCAGCAATTAGTGCAGCTCCTCGTTCAAGAGCCACCCCAACCGCCGAGTGGTTTGGAAACTGCGATGGTAGCGAGCAGAAGCATAAACGTTAAGTGGCAGCACAAGTCCCAAGACAGTAGCGAAGTGACGAAATACATTTTGCAATACAAAGAAGGGGAAGGTGAAAATTATAGCTACATCAGATAATACTAAACACAATTTTATCAATTTTTTGCGAATGTTCTGTAATCCGGTACTTGCGAATTAGGTGGAATATGGCAACAGCAAGAATTCTCTGGTCCACCTCTCCCGTACGCTGCTTTAATCGACGAACTTAAACCAGCAACCAGGTATACAATCAGAGTCATTGCAGAAGGGCCAGCCGGAAGATCTTCACCGTCTTCAGAATTAGCTGTTAGGACAGAACCGCAAAGACCTGCTGGTCCCCCAACAAACTTAGCCGCCCGAGCGTTTTCCTCGTCGGAAATTCTTATCACTTGGTCTCCACCTTTGCCAGAGCTACGGCATGGAGATATACAGGGATTTAACGTTGGCTATAGAGAGAGCAGGTGCGTTCGTGATAGCAATTAAACCGGATAAGACTGATCAGCACTGCAAATATACACACAATATCAATTCTACGTGAATGATTTGGTAATCAATATGTTGGATTTCTATACTTCAGCTCAGGAAACCCGTCGTACAATTTTACTTCCGTTTCGGGAGACGGTGAAGAAGGGGGTGGTGAACTTAGATTGACAGGATTGAGACCTTACACGAGATACACTTTGGTGGTACAAGCTTATAATCAAGTTGGATCTGGGCCTTTGTCAGAACCGTTAGTGACTCAAACTTTAGAAGATGGTGAGTTGATATTTTTTCAGCGGTAATCTGTATGCATCTTATCAATACATCTTCTAGTTCCGAGTATGCCGCCTGAAGACGTTCGATGCGCTGCATTAACTTCGCAATCTCTGCAAGTATCATGGCAACCACCTTCAAGCACGCATACAAATGGAATTATTCAGGGATATAAATTGAATTACGAACCGATATTGGCTGACATGTGGCGCGGTGTGGATGAAATGGAAGTAAGTACCATTTTTTTGTAACTTTTTACCGAGATACTAATATGTTTTGATGTTGTTCGTGTTACAGGTCCGAAAAACAGGTGCACTGACACATGTTCTAACAGGATTAAGAAAGTTTACGAACTATACGATACAAGTTCTAGCTTTTACAAGAGTAGGCGATGGAGTACCAACTACGGTCACCTATTGTCAAACTGAAGAAGACGGTAATTATCCCTCGCCAAAAAAAAATAATGTATATACAAGTCTGTGATTTATGTAACATTTAATTTATGTATAGTTCCTGGTAGTCCAGCCGATATAAAGGTAGTTGTTAGTTCACCGCAAGCTCTCTTTATTTCTTGGTTACCACCTTTGGAACCGAATGGAATCATCAGCAAGTACAATCTTTATACGAGGCAAGTGTCGCACAAAATATTAATATATGTTACTGAAATTATTTAATGTGTGTGACATTTTTTAGAGTTGTCGATGGCAGGGAAGAATTAAATCATGGCAAACGGACACTTCCCGCAACTAACACTTATTTTGAAGCAACTGGACTACAACAACACGTTGAATATCAATTTTGGGTAACCGGAAGTACGCGCGTTGGTGAAGGCCAAAGTTCGAGGGTAGCTGCTCAGGTACCGACAAATCGGGTGCCAGCAAGAATAACATCCTTCGGCGGACATGTGATAAGACCCTGGCGAAGTTCTGCAACATTGGCCTGCAATGCGGTCGGAGACCCAACTAGAGAATGGTTGAAGGGATCTACAGAACAAATTCGGGCGGATGCAGGCAGGAACGTTCAAATTTTGCCAACAGGAGAACTAGTCCTCTCTAATTTACAATCGCAGGATGGGGGAAATTATACTTGTCAAGTAGAGAACAGTCAAGGCAGTGATAAATTACATTACACCCTGACAGTTCAAGGTACGATAATGTTCATGAGTTCTTTCTAGCATTATAAATTTAACAATTGCAAATAAATATAACTGTATAACAAATAACACTATAATAATGTAACACCATATAAATTCAACATTATAATAATTATAATGTGAAAAGTTTGTATAAGTGACAAACTGTTTTCAGTACCACCAAGTGCACCCGTACTTTACGTGACGAGTTCTACGTCGAGCAGTATTTTATTACGTTGGAATGCAGGAAACAATGGAGGAGCACCTTTGACCGGGTATACTTTACATTACAGAACGGCTCATGGCAATTTAGACGAATTACAACTCTCCCGACACGCCACAAGTTACGAATTAAAGGTAGAATCGTTTTAATATTAGTCGAATACGTAATATCTGATTAACGGTTGACTTATACTACTGAATTCATCGTAGGGATTGCTATGTGGCAATACTTATCAGTTGTACCTGACTGCACATAATAAAATAGGCAGCAGCCCATCATCGCCAGTCTTGTCAGTGCGAACTCAAGGTCAGGCACCCGGGATACCACCAGCAGCTGCATTTTTGAGCCCAAATTCCACGACATTAGTGCTCCGACTTCATGTTTGGCCAGATAACGGTTGCCCCATCAGTTATTTCGTTATACAATATAGACCCATCAACGAATTTCATTGGACTCTCGTGTCGAACAGCGTAAAAATGCAGCGACGATTTGTTGTCACTAATCTCCAACCCAGTTCCGTTTATCAGCTGAAAGTAGAAGCGCACAATGTGGCTGGAAGTAATCAGGCCGAATTCAGATTCGTTACGCTGACTAAGGAAGGTGGTAAGTTTAGTCGACAAGTAGTACAGTAGCGTGCTCAATGTTTCTTTCGTTTGTTTACACGCGTTTACCGCCGTGCCTAGCTGGAGGATGTTCAATGTGAATATTCCATTCGTAAGACTGCGAAAGCATTGGCCTGTACGGCCAATGTCGAAACATGGACAGCCTCCTTTCCGATTTTTATCCAAAAGCACTGTGTCGCTGTAACTTTACAGAGTTACCGCCTCCAGAATTGTCCAAACGTGGCATTGCCTCGGCCATTCCGTTCTACGCTGACGTCAAAGTGATGCTACCCCTTATCATCGCCACTGTCGCCTTAGTTGCGGCAGTGGCGATCGTGGCATTTCGTTGGCGAAACAGTGAGTACTGCCGTGATAACACATTCGACGAATTAGCAAAACCGGTGCATACGACCACCTAATCTCACAGGACACTTGGGAGATCGGGTTCAACGTCCAATGAAGGAATCACAGGAGAATCAGCAGAATGCAGAAACGCAGCGGGAACGATACTACGCAACAATTCATAAAGTAGCATTACAACAGGCCAACGCTGGCGGCGGTCCCGACAAGATTCCAGGTGATCCTTTGTTACGATACGGACGACAAAAAGGTTTGGAGTTCATTAGCTAAGGCTGTTGCTCGACTCTCGCATAGAGTATTAAGGTAACCAAGGTAAATGATGTATGAAACAAGCAACAGAAACTGAACCAGGCAAGAATGCTTTAAACTGTCAGAAGGTGGCAACCGAAAAGTCTTTGAAACGATACGCCTTTTTATAATTGAAATGTGGACTTAATTTATTAACTCAATACTCCTGAAGAAAGAACCCTTGAGGTCCCGAAACATATTGAATTAAGGCGTAATTAATAAAAAGGCGTATTACTTCAAACACTTTAAAAAGATTGAAACAACAGAAAAGAAAATAAACACAAAAGCTTCACACAATTGACATTGACGCGATTTAAAAGGAGAATTAAGTTGTCAGTCAACTCTCGCGCAGAATGTTGTACTAGCTCAGGTAAACACATTCGATGCAGTGTGTTATGAAACAAGTTATGGACGGCCAGTTCCGGACTGTTTAGAAAGAGACTCAGAGGATCAAGGTTAACGCGATTTGAAAGGTAGGCAATGCCTGTGATGGGTTACAGAGACAGCGGAGGACATCTCGCCGTACGCTACGTTCCAGCTTTCGGAGGGTGGCGGGGGAAGCCTGGCAGGCTTGGGAGGGTTGGGAGGACTAGCAGGCGCGGCGGAATCGGCAGGCGGCATGCATCCCAACAACACATTGCTTCACAGCTTTATGTATCACGAACATGCCATGACGGAGGGCTGTGCGAGCCCACCACCTGCAGCAACGGTTCGTATTACTCGCTCTAAGAGTTCATTGTAGCTTGTATGACTTTTACATTTAATACTTTGCGGTCGTATGTCTACTCTCAGACACCAAAGCCTTTTTACCATTCCGGTCGTATGTCTACTCTCAGCTACCACAACAGAAACCGTACTAATCTTATACTGTATTCATCAATGTATCAGTTTACAATTTATCTGTACAATCATAAATATCTAATGGACCTATTGACGAACTTATGCGGTGCTCTTATCAATTGGAGATAACGAAATCCAGTGCGAACAATAGCTGTTACCCCTCGCTCGTCGTGCAAGACGCCTCTTGTGCGTAAAGATATGGACACAGTTCAAAGGTACTTCGTAAAATTCCAAATAATATTTCCCAAATTGTATTTAACTGTAATTAGTCATTCCCGCTTCTTACAATATTTCAAAATAATATTCCAATATGGCCAAAAAAAAGTTAACGACAGAAGTTTACTGTTTTGAAAAATACCACACAATGGAGAGCTATAAAATATAATTTTTACATGAAAACATGACATTAAAACATTATTGTGTAAACATATAACTAAAGTTGACAAAAAAATTCATAAATCTTGTTTATTTTTCATAATCTTGCATGTTGTGTATCACTGCTTTTTCAACGGAAATTAATTCCGACCAGTACGACATCCATGACCAACTTTAATACGTCTGAAAAGGGTTAATGCTTTGGCGGCCTTCGGGAATTTTCATAATTCCGACCGTGATAGTCTTAAATGTAAATTTCCGGCAACCGTCGGCGGGCCAACAATTTTCAGTTTGTATCACGTTCGTTTCAATGACCTGCGACAGAGTATGAAGAGCGTTTCGTCGAGGAGACGACAGCAGAGGAAGCAGCAAACGCCAGGCGACGTGGAGAGCGACGAAAGCGAGTCTGACCCGGATCAACTGACGAGCTCACGTACGGAGTCGTCGAATCAGCTAGACGCGGGAAAGCTGAAGCACAGTAAGTGTAAGAGACTTTCGTGACATTTTAGGTATGGGTAGTACAGGTATTGTAGGGATCGAAAATGTTGTTGATTACGATCATGGAACCAACTCGCATATATTACAGTTCGAGCCGTTTCGGACTTCATCTACCACGGTACGTCCAGCACCTCGTCGGACATCTCACCCATGTCAGAGCAAAAATCACTGCCACGAAGAGGACGATCTAGGTAACCATATTGACCCACCCCGGTATTTACGTATTGAGATCTATTGTCATGGAAACGAATAATTCGATGCTCGCAGATTGCATGTACCCGGCAGGAGCTCTCTAAGAACTCTGTTACCGCCTATTTCCGTTGCGGAAACGGCATTCGTTGGAAATCAAGGCAACGTCGTCCCTGATCGTTCAGAACGTCCCGAATTGAGCGAAGCAGAGTGCGATATCGACTCGCTGAAGAAACTGAAGCTCGGACTGAGAAGTTCCCTCTGGTCGAGGCCGAGCACTCAAAACAATCCTTCCTCCGACTACTCGATCGCCGTCTAATTTCACTCTAAGCACTTGCGATTTCGCGGTTACCAATTAGGCCGGGGCCCGACCCGACGATCCCCATGTGAAATTACATCGTCGATCTCTATCTCGATATTTACGCTTGGACCCGGATGGACAGGATCGGGAGTGCAAATCGAGGTAACTGAACATTTGCCAAGCATAATCATGATTTCTGGATACGATACGTTCAAGAGTTCTACTTCCATTGTTTGTCTTCCACTTCCGTTGCGTGGATTCCACTTCGATTTGAGAATTGAAGAAGCGTCGACTTTCCCGTCCGCTGCGGTCCAAGGATAGCCGGAACTTTTAAATGTTATAGATAAAGAATTTCTTCCTCTCCCGCTGTGTGTCGTCGTCGGTAGGGTCTCGTTAGTTAGTTCATTATCCGTTAGGCGATTATCGATCCAGAGGGTGCGTCTCTGCCAGTAGAGAATTTTAACGTCGCTCGTTCCAACGGAAACGTTCGCCTTGCCAAAGCGCACTTTTGTGGCGAAAAAGGATGTAAATTTCAGATTTCCTCGAGTCGACGTAATTATCCGTACAACTTTAAATAACGCGAGTATTACAGATCGCGACTTTTTCCCGCAAAAGTTTGTTTTATGACAACGTTCCGTCAACGACGGCGCGTGGGCAGAGATCGAAAGTATAATTAAACGTACAAGACTATCTCTCATTCTCGACAGTTAGCATGCGAGAGCGAATGAGAAGCGGCTTCCTCTTCCTTATCCCGGATTAATGAAAAAAAAATAATAATAAAGCGTGAGTGGAATCAATAAAAAAATATCCGTGCGAATGTAGAGCGCGTGCGTGCCAAAAGAAAATAATCTCAAGAACGAAAAAAAGTATGTACGACAATTTGCTCAGTTAACCATTCGAGACCAAAGACTTAAAGCCAAAACGAACGAAATGGCCAAGGGAACGGTGAAATCGTGCCAGATGGGCGCCGGGAATGCGCAATGAAACGTGGGGGTAATTTGTTGTTCGTTTTTGATCGTAGTTTATTGAACGGGGGTATCTCGAAAAGAAGGGACGATACAGAAATCGACGTCAGTAAATCGACATCATCGGACTCTCTGCAGTTTGCATTGTAAAGTTTGTACGTACGTGTACGAGGAACGGTAAATTAATTTAAGTCCGTTAAAGTTCTAAGACATTTAAGTAGGTGTCTTCATGGAACGAGAGTCGTGGCAATTAGTCAACGATTAATGCATCTTCATTTCTCACTTAGGCACATTTCGAGCTGATAACTTTTAAATTTTCGAATCTCTCATGTACGAGTAAAAACACATCTAACATTGCCAAATATCCATACACTTCTCTCGTTCTCACTCTGTAAATTTCTGCCACGCTCCATCAGCTGAGGAGCGGTTTATAAATTCTCGAGTGTACATTTCGGGTGTCGCGCACCGCTATTCAGGTTCCAATATTTTAGCCACTGCCATGTGGAGCAAGAACAAGTCGGGCTATCAATCGCTTCGACCTAAGAATCCACTTACTCGACTGATCTCATATCCTTCGCGACCTTTAAGGAATCTTTTAACAATTTTGTATACCTATACTATTGTAATGCATCTCGCCAATGCAATTTTATATTTGCAATATTTTACAACCTAATCTGAAGTCGGGGACCTTCGCGTTTTTAACATTACTACCGACAATGGAAAATTGCAAAGTTTTAACATAACGATACAGAACGATATCTATAAAGTCATTTTACCTTAAACATTAAAAAATTAAGTAAGGTGCGCGACAGTGCGAAGATCGAGACTTCATAGGTATACGTATAAATAATATACATATTAAAGAGGGGAGAGAAAACAGGAAAGCCACACACCTAAAAGTATACGCACGTTCAGAAAGAGCGCGCATATGTATTACGTACAATACGATACATATATTATGTACATACGCATCTAAGAGAAGAGAAGCACATCAAAATGGAATCAAACTCATAGAGTTCGATCGGCCGGATCGTAGGCAGACTTGGGCATATTTTTTTCTCTTTATCACGTTGACTGCTGCGTCAGTCACAAATCACCGACACTGTTAGCTTCCCAAGGAAATACGGTGTCCTTATTCACCTCATAAATTCAATTTTTGTCAAGTTATCGTCGGAAATGTTTCAATTTTATTATTCATCTGAAAAATGCCATATTTTTTCACATAACGTTAACCATGTTTCGAAAGCTATTACGAATTTTTTAGTTACATTTACTTCGCTAAGTTTCTTTAAGACGTTTTGCGTTACCAAAAATTACATGTTGGTATAGGGCTTTAATTTTTTTACCCCTGTTACGAGAGTATTTCTTATGGTTATACATGAAGAGACTTGTGACAAAACGTGACTAAATTGCAAGTAGCAGTCAATGTGTTAGTAGGCAGGTAATTGGAAGGGTAACGTTCAGATAATTGTCTGAAAACGCAGCGAGCAGGGGATGTCGTTGTCTGAAACGATGGTGCTTTGATGCAACGGTACTTGAACATTCTTGAAGCACAATTATTTAACGCGCAACGTCGTGCACAAATTATTTGAACGGTTACAGTGGGCAGCAGGGATGGCCAGGTCTGATTTTAGGTAGTCAACGGCGACTTGGTTAAAAGCGTGAGGGCAATTTTAATCATAAATTTTTATAAATAATACTTTTTGTACATTCTTTCCTTGCTCCACTGCCGAGCTGTTAAAACGCGCGCGTTTAATTAGAGACCGGTGCGTTTTAATTAGATACGTGACACATGTTTGCTCTTTGACACTCTGCGTGATATAAATAGCGATATGTGAACATGCGCTTGTCGGGCTTGGCTAGCTCGTTCCCAATCAAATCTGCTTCTCTCCATCCTATATAAATCACTGTATCGTCTAAACAATACGTTACTGACATACGCACACGTATCAAGCGATACAAAGGACTGACAGCACAATTTACTTTTAAAGTCTCCTTGAAACGCCGTGTATGTAAATTGCAATAATCAATACGAATCTTCCAAGAGACGGATGATGTTTGGGAACGTGACGGTCGTCTCGTATTGCCGATCCAACGGAACTTAACTAAGCGGTTGAGGTCCTTTCACACTTCCGTTTGTCTCCGTTCGAAGATGTCTAATCCTCCGGCGCAAGAGTTTTTAGCAAATTTTATGGTTGACGCGAGAACTGACTTTTTGCGCGAGCGAGCGAATCAAACGACACGATTAAGGCGCTTGGACTGAAAGGGGTCTAAGTACGACACGTAACAATTGGATTCCGGGGTACTTGCGTTAGAGGCGTAATGTGATTATTTCGTGGCATTAGCATGTAAACGGCTCGAGTGGCTATTGAAATGATTTACAAGCGACAGAGCAAAATTATAGTACGTTGAAGTCGATAATTGTAGAATTTTATGAGGACAATACTTGAAAGTGATGATATTTTATTGTTATTATATTGACGCGTTACAACTTATTGAGAATCGCGATATCATGTGTGGCAAAAATTACATTTTACACCCCTTTCGCTCGAGGGCTCTTAATTGCCATTATCGATGTAAAAAAAAAAATAAAGAGAATTACGCGGTCCTCCATTGGATTGTGTGGATGGGTTTAACGATGGAGCATCATGGAAGATCCATGAAAATGAACGATGATCGTCTAGTCTCCCTCCGTTCGTGCAACTGAAGCGAGGGATCCACGATTGTAATGCAAAATGCGAACTGTATGAGGCGAAATAACGACGTTTCGAAGCATTGTGTCGATCGTAGAATCGATTAAATAAATTGATATCGTGTAAAATATACTAATCCCCCGAACGACAAGATTCACAGAATCCCGAACACTCAAGTGAGGCGAATGAAGCACTGACAATAATTGACTTTGAGTTTAATTAGAAAACGATACGATACACAGACACACCTAAACGTAGAAAAGTGAGAGAAACGAAGAATGATAAGTTACGATTTCGATTTTCCATCAGTATCCAGTGAGTTCGGCGAACGTCGAGTCCATATCATCGCAGATATACTTGTACTTCTCCTTTTCCTTGAACAAATAATCTGCGAACGAAAGTTCCCGAGGTATGCAATCATTCTTTTCGTTATTACAATTGATTTGCCCCGCGCTTTATTACCTTCCCGCGTATCCATCTCTTTCAGGAACATTTTAACGGTTTTTTCTGCAATGATGGCTCGTTTCTCAGCGGCCTTCAATTTCACTTTCAATTCCTTCAGCTGGGCTTTAAACTCCTCTACCCTCTGATTGGCCTGTAAGTAAATCAATATTCCGCTCATGTACTGAGTGCAACTGGTAAGGAAACATCTAAGCGAGTAACTAATCGGTACGTAATAATGTTTCAAATCATGAAGCTGCCAGATCTGAGAGTGAATAATAATTTACCTTTTCCTCAGAAACTTCTAGCGATTTGAGTATGTTGCCGACAATGAACAGCTCGTCTTCTCGCTCCACGATTTTACTATTCAACGTCACGAAGCGTTTTATTTGATTACTCCCTGATAATGTTACGATGTTGGCGTTCAACTTACGCTTCGCTGGATTTAACACGTTCTTCTGCGGCCTCGAGTTCGTCTTCGACAAAGGCCAATTTTCTCGATATTTCGTCCGATTTTGTGTCGGCGTCCTCCGCAATGACCCGAGCTTCCTTCAACTGCGCTGTCAGCTGATCCATCCGTTCCTCGTCCAGTTTACTTCTATTCTCTAAAACCTTGCAAATTCTACGGTTGCGAGTGTTAAGGAGGGATTAACAAGAGGCAGTAAGAGGTATTCTATGTGATTCAGAATTCAATTAACACGTTAAACGCCAACATTATTCTCTTCTGACCTTTCCGGAGATATAAGCAAATTACATGAACCGGAGATATAAGCAAATCATTTTTCTAATAAGAAGTAATATTTGGATACGTTTTGTTATCGGCTTTAAACTATTTAATTATGACACGAGAATACATATTATCAAAGTTTGCCACCAGTGGTTGAACATAGAAAGGAAAATAAAATGTTTCCAAGTTTGTATCATGAGGCAGTATTACCTGAACAAAAGGTACATGTTAACACTTTGACCGCCATGATGGTCACTAGTGACCGACGCAAGAGATTTTACTGAAGATCCAAAATATTCGCAATGGGGAGCAATTATTATTTTATAAATGCAGTTGTTATTAGAATAGTGATTCCATCCTTTGGTCTCCAATACCTGCACATTATTTACATTTTGGATAACTCAATCAGACGCTGTAGTATTTCATAGCATCGCCGTTCTAATATAGTAAAATACGCTTGGCAGTCAACGTGTTAACCATAGGTGACTGGGGTAGCCTGAACAAAAAGTATATTGTCAGTCACTGGGGACTAGTATGGCGTTTAACGTGTTAATAGATTATATTTTTTTTAATTCTACATCGTCAGTCAACAATGCCTGACACGACCTATAGGAAAAGTATAGTGTCATACCTAATGACTGACATGGCGCTTAACGCTTTAATGAACCAACCTTTTCGCGTCTTCTGCCGTTTCCATGGCCTGCGTGAGTTTCGCCTGGGCGATCAATCGTCTCTCCTCCGACTTCTCAAGATTTTGCATACACTGCTGCATTTTCCTATTTAAAACCGCCAGCTCGGATTGCGTCTGGAATAATCGACACACGTGTGCCATCCAAATCTTACTTCCTTCCGTACGTTACAATACGATCTGTTAACAAACCAATATGTAAATTCCTTCCTTCTTCTCCAGATCCCTATTCGACTTTTCCAACTGCCTTCTGCTATCTTCCAGATCGTTCTTCATTTGGCCCAATTTCTTCGCTAGAGCTCTCACTTCGTCTTGCAACTTCTCTTCCCGACAACTAGCTTCCTTCGCTTGATGATCGCACATGTCAGCTTTATCCATCGCCAGGTCCTTCTCAACTTTTAGAGTTTGAAGTCTTTTTTTAATCGCGTTCATTTTTAGACAATTTATGAATCCGGATTCCGAGTCACTTAAACTAGGATTTAATGCTGTTAACGATTAATGTTTTATTTGGAGTTTAATTTGAGAACACTGCTCGCTGACTTATTTTTTTTTAATTTTTATATGTGAGACAGGAGCGAGTTCGAGATGTTTGTTAATAATCGGTCGATTGATTCCGATTTCTCGTGGGTTACTGCACCCCATGATCGTGGAGGACAATGCTTTATAGACTCCGAAGAAATGCAAAGAAACGAAGACAACTCCGTTCTTTAATTAGGCTCAAACGAATTCTCTTCTATCGCTGCGTAGCTCTTTATTTCGTTTTTCCCTTCGCGTCTCTTCTCACGTCGTCATTGACTATTTGGAATTAACGGTCCGATTGCTTTTTCGAACTTTCTCAGGTCAATATGCGAAAGATGATTGCTTTCCTTCGGTTGCAAATTAGTAGATTAGTCTGAAGTATCGATTACTATATATCTAAAATATTACTTGTAATCGCATATTGCAAATAGCATTCTATAATCAATTGATTTGTTGTGATCCGATGTCGCAAATATAACACACAGATGAACGAAACGCAAGTCGATCAATTTATATTATATTTGTGACAAATATAATCTAAAGGTCAGAGAAACGCACGGATACTTATTATTATTGTTGATAGCGTTTATTGAAAATACAGAATCACATACAACGAATAAAAAGGGGCAGAACTCGTCGACCGTTCACTTTCGTTCGGCGCTCCGACGCTTCTGAAAGAAAAAAGAAGAAACGACAGGGAGTAGGCGAGCCTACGTAAATCGTATTTGCAACAAAAACCATTCACTTTGGCAAATTGGCGAAGCGTGTCTGTTTAGCGAACAACTGCTGCGCGAGTTAATCGCCACAGAGTTAAGCTCTGTCACTCTCACGAAGGAAGCTTTCTCGTTTCGTTATTGGCGTTAGTCGACATCCATTTGCAACGATCGCAAGTGCTAAGCGCTTGTGTTAAATTTAGCGAACCAAGCGAGAAAAGCAGGAGTAAAATGTGATTGTATTAAATCTGATCGTGGATCTCATCTTCCTTCTTCGCGTCTGGCTTAATATCCGGTCATTTCGGCGAATGTAGCGTCCATGTCGTCGCAAACTGCCTTGTACTTCTCCTTTTCCTCTCTCAGCTCATCTGCAGCAACGAAGACAGGGAAATATAAATGTCACGATAATCGGTTATTAAAATAATGCACGTAATTCGTACCCTCTTTCATGTCGACTTCCTTAAGTAATTTCTTCACCGTCCTCTCAGCGGTGATAGCTCGCTTCTCAGCTTCCTTCAATTTCTTCTTCAGCGACTTCAACTGTACCTTAAAATCCTCCACTCGTTGGTTGGCCTATGTGAACAAATGACTCATTAATTTTATTCCAACGTCATCAATAGGTCGTCCATATTCATCTGTCATACCTTCTCCTCAGATACTTCCAAGGATTTTACAATGTTTTGTACGATGAACAGCTCGTCTTCCCTCTCCACTATTTTTCTGTTACATAGAACATCGATACACTTAATGTTTGGAAACTATTGGAATGTTCAGTAGAAAGGGTACGAATAAAGATTACGAACGCTTCGCTAGTCTTCACTCTCTCCTCGGCGCCTTCGAGTTCTTCTTCAACGAATTGTAATTTCCTAGCAATGTCATCCGATTTCGCGTCAGCGTCCTCAGCAATGAGCCTAGCGTCCTTCAGCTCCGACATAAGCTTCTCCATGCGTTCCTCATCGAGCCTACTCCTATCTTCCAATACCTTGCACATTCTGCCAAACAGAAAGAAATATCAGGGTTCGCATGTACGTCGTATTTATACATATAAAATGCAGTATGCATCATGTATTTATATATCATCATTTACCGCCTAGCATCATCAGCCAGTTCCGACGCACGTCCCAGTTTCAATTGGGCAGACAATCTCAGCTCCTCCTTCTTAGAAAGAGACGCCTCGATTTCCTGGACCTTCTTCGTCAGCGCGGTTCTATCCTGCTCGGCCTGCGGTTTGCGACGGAATAAAAACGGTTACGTAATTGACCGGACTTTGATAGATCGACAGCTCGTTATGCAATTCACGTACAATTTACGCTGCACGATAAAAGTAAGCCCTGCCACTTATGCGCAACATAGTTGACTTTTTATTTTTGTGAGCGTGCTACAGTGATTACACTAAACCTGTGCTCTCTACGATACGAAGTTATAGATAGAATTTCTAAAACTTGCGAACACGTCGGTTCTCCGCTACCAAACAAAACTAAGCGGCTTTCTGAGCATTCTTTCATAGGTATCTCAATCTAGCCGGACTGTATGACGCTTGCAAATACAAATTCTTTACACACTCTAGACCAGGATTTCTCGCACTGCTCGAGGTCCGCAGTAGACTGTTCCAGTTGAGCTTTGGTAATTTCATAATCCTTTTCCAGCTGGGTGAGCCTCTTTTGAAGATCGTTTACGTCGTCGTTCAGCTTGTCCGCCCTCATATTTTCCTGCTTGGCCTTTGTCTCGTTCAACTCGACCTTCTCGTTGGCCGCGTCCATCTCCATCTTCAACGCCGCTATCTTCTTCTTGATCGCCTCCATCCTGGCGGACTCTCACGATAACCGTTCGCTTTTAATAAGTCAGACCCTAGACGTGAAACACCTGAAACAGACAATGTTCGGAAGTTTCCATTCCACACCACGAGTCCTCAACTTCACTCCCTACATTACGATCCATTTATGCAGCCCCCATAGCATATTCCACAAGTAAGTACTCGGTGGTTTGCTCACACTAGCAAAGTCCATACACAGAGGAGTGAACGTGTTCTTGCACTTATGATTTCAGAACACCGTAAACACTAAGAACAGCACGGCAAAGTTCTGAGCATCCCTTGAACTCGTTTGATAAGGAGTTGGCTTCCGGATGGGTGCTGCGTTTGGATTCAGCTTTGCGCCGACGTTTCGCAAACGTTGCAATTTGAAGCTGAAGCTGCCTGGATTCGGGTCGTCCTTATTTGCCGTTTTTAATGTTCCGGTTCCTCGTACTAGCTAATCAGCTGGTCAACACCTTATCAAACGAGTCCTGGCGAGGGGCTTAAGGACAAAGCCCCTTGAACAATACTCAAGATGATACCGTCGTTCCGCCGACTCTCACTCAGCGGTTCTTGCACAAAGTTCGCAGCGTTCGTCTACTTACTTCATTTACCATTTTACGTTTACTTTGCGAAAGCATCGGGGGCTCGTCCTCCCACGCACGCACGATCGCGGATCACCACCTCGCAGCGTGCCGCCGGAAACCGCATAAATGACGGCAGCAGAGACGCTTAAAAGAAGAGTAACAACACTCACTGTGAGTCCACGGGCGATGGAGCGCCGACGAGAATGCCGACAACCGGATGCCTTCGTAAGCAGAGCTAAAATAAAACAATTGTCCACCGTTAGCTGCCGAAAGTCAATCCCCCACCCGATTCGGTCCCGATTCTATTAATTCGCCTTGAGTTGGCTTCGATCCCGCTTCGATCCCGCTTCGATCGTGGCTCGGAGTGCCGCTCCCTTGCTTCGTTCGCCACGCGATACTTGCCGCTTGATCCTCGTTGTTTAACTGCGAGACAAACTCAGAAACGCGATCCACCGGAGCAAAGGCGCTATTCTCGGAGTGGTCGTCCCTATCGGCCTGCTCCTTTTCTCGCTTGTGGATGGCAATACGTAACGAGAAGGGTAAACAGCGATTCAGAGCGAATTCGATGAAACAGATGGATGGACCCCTGAAATTTGCAGCGGCGAATGTTGCGGAAGTCGCTGCTTCAATGGAAAATGCTGCGAATTTGACTGAAGAACCCACTGCAGGATGGTATTTGGTGCTTAACTCGGATAGGTGATTTAATGCAATATGCTGCGAATTTGACTGAAGAATCCACCGCAGAATGGTATTCGGTACTTAGCTGGGATAGGTGCTTTAATGAAAAACGCTACAAATTTGATTGAAGAATTCGCTGCAGGACGATATTCGGTGCTTTAACGGAAAATGCTGCAAATTTGATTGAAGAATCTACCGCAAAATGGTATTCGGTACTTGGCTGGGATAGGTGCTTTAATGGAAAACGCTACAAATTTGATTGAAGAATTCACTGCAGGACGATATTCGGTGCTTTAACGGAAAATGCTGCAAATTTGATTGAAGAATCTACCGCAGGACGATATTCGGTGCTTAACTGCAATATTCACTGGGATCGATACGTTGGCGAGAAATGCTAAAAATTTGACCGAGGAATTCACTGTACAGCGGTATTATTAGGCTTAAAATAAAATCCTCTTGCCAGAGATATTTTTTTGTTTAAAGAAGCAAGTAAAATTTATGTTAATGGAACGCGTAGAATCTTCTATCAACTCTCTTGAACTATGGTGGTCTATACGAACTTGTTTTATATCAAGTTCAATAAAGACACGACATATATTAGTGTACTTAATGCTACAGCATTGTTAAGATAATCTCTGATATAATATGCATATCTATATTTTCTTCTTCGTAAATTACAATACATATATTGTAAGACCAAATTCTGTGTCCCTAATTGCATTATTAATTAGAGCAGTGCATGGCGTTTAATTAAATCAAATAAGGATACCGACGCAAATTGTATAAATTACTGGTAAAATTACATTCCTAATTACACTAAATTCGCTTTACAATCGTCAATGCATCATTGGTAAATGTGTGTGCATGGCATGCGAATCACTTAAGCTCGCAAAAGAGACGATCGATTAATCGTTAACCAGTCAATATTCTCGCGTGAAAACATAATAGAACACAATAAACAAACGATCTCTCAACGAAAGCTTTAACTGTCAACGTATTAACTACATCATACAATAACACACAACATTGTCCGTCCACAATTGATAATTTGTCGGACATTCACAGTGCAAAATGTCTAATATTACGTATACCTTAATTTCCTTCTATTCGCTAACAGAGCACAAAGATGCAAATATGTTAATTATCACAATAAGGAATTTTCATTTGGAGAAGCGTCACCCGATGATAAGTCGTGTTCCTCCATAAATGCAGATCAATTAGGAAAAGTCCTAATCAATTTGAACCGAATAAGGTGTTTGAGCAGCGCTTAGATTGGTTCAAGCTAATCAATCGTAAGAGTCGCGCGCAACCAATGTGAAGTTTAAGTCTTTTGCATTAGGAATCTTAGAATTAATGATTAATCAATCGAAGAAACTTTCCAGCGTCGTGCTACGGGTCTAACGTTTCAAGAAATGTACGTATAAGGTTAACACTGTTAAAGTTCATTGCACCTTGTTTTCTGAAAACTTATGACGCAACATACATGACGTGAACACTTCACGTCTACATCAGAGAACCGACAGTATCTCTGACAATTTTATCATTTTTTTTGTTTTTGCCAAATACCGATACTTTCAAATTCCTACCAAATTTATGTAGAAAACAACGTGCACGTTCTTGGTGTAAAAAGGAATTCAGATTCCTTGAAATTCCATGTGCAAAAAACACGCTTGCGTTACAACGAGACTCATAAGTACAATGAGCAAAAGTTATAATATGTTTTTTGTTGTTTTGTTTGTTAACTATTATTTGTGGCACATAGCAAAGGCGTAGAGGGGCAGTTTAATTAGAAATTGAATTAGAAACGTTGCAGCCTTAACGACGGCAATAAGGAAAACGTTGTGCAAACGGTATCTTCCTCCGTAACCTCCACATTTTAGAAGTTGAAAGCAGTGCATATTGACATTGAGTTGCGTCTTTTTTTCTGGCAAGATGTAGCCTATGTAGAAAAGCACTCGAAACAATATTCATATCAAATACAACAGAGATTACAGTTCCTGTACAGTACATGAAAGTTGGATACAATATTGGAATGCAGATTATGTACATCGAGTCTAATCGTAAGTACAATGAAACAGTTTGGTCGGATATATAAACTTCTCCTGAATCCTCCAAGTTTTTTTTTCGTTTTTGATTATTCTGCGACTCGAATCACTACCATTATAAAAGTCTCAAAAGTCCGCGTGAGATCAAACATTTCTCTCTTCTCTTCTCTAATCCTAAGACGCGCAAAAAGTACACAATGCAAAAACAAACGACAGTCGATTTAATACTGTGACGTAATTTATCATTGTAACACTTACTTCTTGCAAAATTCGCTAACTTTAAATTTCGTCAATCTACGCTTTATGATCTCATGAAGGCTCGTGAAGAATGTGCCTGAAACGTGAGGACTGAAAACTGACTTATAGACACGTCTCAAATTCAGTCGTTTCTAAATCTGACACATTATGCGATAATCAATAAAGAATTTTCGACACTTCGAAAATGCACTTTCGCCTCAGTTTTCAATCCCCATTTAGAATTGGCATCGTGAGTAGACGTAAGATCCCATTATTAGTCTCAATACAAATATCGGAGGGACAATACAAATACTCTTGGGCGGAAAAAAGCATCCGCGGTCGGATAAGATTCGTAAATTCTCCCCTGACTCGTTTCACTGTGTTTTTAGAAAGTGTTTATGCAACGACGATATGCGCAACAACGTCATCTAGAGAGATTCGATCCAGTTTCGGAGTCGCTCGACATGGAGACGACATAAACTGGTGTGTGCGATAATAAAAGGTGAACGGCGTCTTCCCGATCCAATGCTTTTAATTGTTGAACGAGAGAACCGATTGTGCAATTAGACCCTGCACAGTTCAAGAGCCTGCAAATATGATCAATATAATGGAAACGATGAACAAAGCTCAGGGAAGCATTGTGACAGTAAGAACGACAGCAAATTAGACGCTAAAAATTTGTGGTACCTTAATGTTGGGCTGTCAACAGTACTATCCAACTGTGCTACACGATCTCCCAAGCCCAGCCTGACAGCTAACAAACACCAATCTCTTCCATGATGATCAGGCGGATCCAGCATATGCGCTAGTCTCCTCTGAATAGCAGGTTTAATCAGTTTTACGGGTTGCTTGGACCCAGGAATACAATTCTCCATTACTGACATCCCACAACCAACCACTTCCCAGACACTTTCCTGCCGACTATTGAAAGGATTCTTCAGCATCGCATCCTCTAGCCCCTTATTTAACAATATTGAGGCAATTGCCGATGGCTCCCAAGAATATATCACCTAGCAGATTAGAGAGAAAATTAAGCAGATCAAGTAAGATGAAGTAAATTTTGGGTAGAGTGGTTGGAAAACTTTAATTACTGACCTCGTCATATTCTCTAAGCTGGCTAGGGCTGAGCCAATGTCTCTCCAGCAGCATTGCAGGTGCAACCAATTCCACAGTAGCATCCATGGCGTCAAGGACCACACTTAAAAGTGCAAAGCATTGTGTACTTGTCCCTCTAGGCCCTCTGACCCTAACTTCCACGCAGCTTTGTTCCTCTTCCTCTAATGTAATTATGCTCTCACAAGGACCTATACACAATTTCGAACCTCTCCACCATTGGTATAAATCCGAATTTGACGGATCCCATGTTTGTGTTATTTTTCGAAGTTGGGCCTGTACAGAAAAGGACGCATTGACAGTATTAATATCCAGTATTAAAGCAAGCATACACTTAGCTTAGAAAAGTTCGATGTAATATACTTGTAAATGTGGAAATATTGCAGTCAAATGGTACAATGGCACTTCAGCCGGACAAAGCCTTAGCCCAGCATGTGGTAATGCGTTATTAAACGGTTTCCATGGTTCCCAAAGTCCGGGAAGGCGTTCCACGAGATTGAGACAAGGGATTTCATATTCCACTTCGTCCTCGTCAACCTCGCACTGTAAGAAATGGAAGATTTCATTATATTGAATTATATGCGGGAGTTTCTGAATGTATCTAACATACCGGAACGCATAAGTTTACAGCCTGCAAAGCCTGCAGAGCCTGACCCGCTGGACACGGGCATCGAGCTTGAAAGTCTTCTAAAGTATAGACTCCAGTTGTTCTACCACCTAAACGACCCCTTTGCTCTGGACTCAGTTGCCAGTTGATCACGTCTTGCCAAAACCATTCCGGACTCAGTACAACTAATCCTCCAGGAAGCAGGATGCACTCCCCTAAATTCTAAAATGCAAACATAACAACGGTCCCATAAATGATGATGTTTACTCAGAAATCATATATGACAATAAGCACCTGTAATTGCAATTCGAGCTGTCGACAATGTTCCAAACAAACGAGTGGATTTATCTTTCTGACTTCTGTCAAAAACTCATCTTGCGTAAGCATTACCGGTGGTACTTCCATCGAACTAACGTGAGCTCTCCATGACTCTGCGAGTCCAGTCCAAACCATTGCGCTCTACAATGAATATTTCCCGTTAACAAGGTAGGAGAATAGTCCAGCAAATGGAAAGCACATCAATGCAAGTATGTACAAGATTGTATCTTTTTTACTTTTTCTTGGCTTTAGTACATCTGGCAAATAGTGCATGTACAAGGTCCAGCTTGGATGGTGTTGAATGAATGTATTCACAGAATTAATACTATGGGTATTGTTAATGCAGAGTCTGGATCGTGGGTTCTAATATACAGGTTTGAAAACATACGGAATATACATTATAGACTCGGTGCATTAAGAATATCCATGCATATCGGAAAGAGAGCCATCAAAAAAATGAGACCGCATCAAATCTGAACAACGTGTACTCATGGGACACAGCGTTAAGCGATCTACTATAATAGAAAGATAGTTTCGTTTTATCGTACATCGCTCATCATTGTTTATCAAAAGGAATTGATAAAAGGAATTGAGACCTGTTTATCAAGATTCGCCAGGGGGACGTACATGGCCGCTGGCGTGTCACGTGGTAGAATACTTTCCGCAACTTCCGGTCCGTCCTACATCATGCATTGCATGCATTAAGGCTGATGTTAATAGATGTCAAATGGCCAGATAAGTTTCATGTCAGCAAAACAAAAGATTGTTCAGGAAACTCGACTAATACAGTGGCAGAAATATAAGTTATCCTTTCGCAATAATATCCTGCGCCAAGTTTATACACAATACATTAGTCGAATTCCCTGCTTATGTTCTTAATCATTCGATTGTGTGTTAGTATGGTAGCACGCACATTCACGTTTACAGATACAGTGATTCACATATAATCTCTAGATATATCAAGTTCGTAGATGGTGTTACAATTAAGTAGTAACGTTCTGCAAATCACTGTACGCAGATAGAAAGGAGGAGAGACAGAGAGATGATCCCGGGTGTGAATTGGTGCCATGTTAGATAGGTAATTCAGAGTTTATACATAAAAAATCAACCATGCGCCAAATGGGTTTTTCGAATGGAAAAAGAAAAGACTCGTCCCTTTCGCCGATACACCGACATTGCAAAATTTTAACTGATAATAAGTTACACAGAAAATAATTGGCCGGATGCAGAATGAATACCATTTTCGAACAGAACAGATTTGCGTAGAATCGTAGACACGCTACAGTTATGTTGGCTTCACATTCTTATGAAACAAATCTTGTAATTGACAGATACTTTTGTATAATTTCATAACTAATTCTTGTCACGGTTCTGCTCGTTAGCAATGTATACCAAGCATGCTGTGCTGACATCGTGCACTCGCTAGCACACCCTGAAATGGATTAAGAGCATACTCCAGAATATAGCACATGACTAAGGTAAACAAATGAATAACCAGAAGAGATTTCGGTTAGTAACGAAACTCAAGAGAAATAATCACAGCCCAGACAAAACTGGTTTAATTATTTAAAATTACTAGGACGGTGCGATTTTATCGGAGAATCTCTTTTGGTGCATAAATGGGATGATGATTCGTTATCGAGAGAAGGTCTGGTGAGTTCACCTCCAGAAACTCCATCCTCGCATTGTTCAAGTAAGACCTGAGTAATTTAAGTCCAGGACTGGACGGATTGGTGGCGTCTACCGCCACCATTTGTGGTTCGTCGCCAAGTATTGAAGTGAAATCTTTCAAAAATGGTAAAAGCGGTGCCAATAAGCTACTTCCGTTTGTGTTTGGAGTTAACGGCTCAGGTGCGTATGTTCCGACTAGAATAACTTTTACGTCGTTGCACTTTGCCGCAAAACCTACAAGCAAGAATCCGCTAAATTGTCGCCGAAGTAATTAAAACAGTCACTCCGTAATTGTGATAAAATTTCCTTTACACTTGATTGAATAATATGCACGTTCGGTTAACATTACTGAATAGAACCCACGACACTTACCGACATTACTTGGCGCAATACGATCAGATATAAAACGCAACCAAAACTTCATTTGCTGAAGTTGAACGGTCAGTGGTTCACGGAGACTCACAGTAATTAAATGCACAGCTGGCTGTTGAAATGTTAACACGTAATGATAAGATGCTAGATATTCCTCGCGTCCGCACAGTTCCCAAAAAACGCACTCTCCGCCTGAAATCTCCAAGACTTGAGGAACGATGACAAACTAGAAGTGATAATATTGAACGGAACCTCAACTAACCGACGTTACCACGGCTCCACTCTACACCTTGAGTTCCTTCGTACTCACTGTCGCTGTACTCAAAACTAAGGGAACCATGTTTGCTCGTTACATCCAGTTCTATACTTGGCTCTCGCTGCAAAGATACAAGAACATGTAAAACAAACGCAAAGCCATGCAAACTGACATGAACGTACCTTGGTAGTACAATTTTGACTGCGTGAACGTCTGAAGAAGCCGAAACTAAATATGCCAGACTTTAACGAGCTTATCAACGATGATTTTCCAGAAGCACAATGACCAAGAAAACGTATATGTAATCTGTCAATTGGTCTGTGGGTGGGTTGCAATTGTTTTATGTAATTTTCACGCTGTGTCGGCTGTAAATAATATTGTATCAAAGTTTGCATCGGGAAGATGCACTTTGGAGTATACTTCTGATAGGACACCTACGTTTCGCAGTTTGTCCAATAAAGTCGCAATGTCGGGATGTCCATATTTGATAGCAGTGACGTCCGCACGAATTCCACGATTGGTTTTGTCGACGTCACAACCAGCAAGACACAGATGCCTAACAAGATTAATGTGGCCGTGTCTAGCTGCAACGTGCAGTGGAGTTAGGCCCTTCTTATTTGGAGTGTCTAAATCCACCCCGTTCTCAATTAACAACGCCGCCATGTTCTCATCTCCCGCCTTGCACGCTATGTGCAAAAGCGTGTCTTCTTTCTGTTATGCAAAAGCAATTGTTCAGCTACATAACGGAACGAACAAGAGCGCTGAAAACTAAGTAAAATAATCATACAACATCTTTTACGTTCAACGGTGCTCCCTGTAGCAACAATTGGGATACCGCCTCGACACAACCCCGTTTTACAGCACTTATCATGGCTCCACCAAGTCCTTGACAGGCTTCAGATTCCTGTACAGCAAGAACAAAGTTCATGACAATGGAGAAACGAGAATTCATACCGCTGGAAAATTGGAAATTGTATAGTAATAAATAAGCCAACACTATGTTTTTGTCATCAAGCAGGTACTTTAATAAGGAATAGAGATTCTAAGTGAGTTCATACTATACGAAAATAACATGTGTACTTTCACAAACGGGATACAACTGAGCAAACAACCGCGCCATGCACCGAGAAAAGACAAACAGAGTAGAAAGAATAAATGAAAACATAATAATTTAAGGAGTTATAAAAAAAAAAAAAATTACAACGCTGATTCAGGAACACACCGTGAGGATCCAAGGATGTTTAAGGCACGATTCCGCACTTCCCCTTTCTCTGAAAGAATATTAGATCATTTGTACGAATACCGACATGCAAAGGATGTTCCTAAATGTAATACTAACTTTGGATCCTTGATCAACAAGGACCGTATAAAATCTTTGGCTATTTCCGACACGTTACTAAAATATTCATTGTCAAACTGATATTGGCACGCGGCTACGTTTGCGTACGTTTCCTGCTTGTCCTCTCCTAGAAATGGAGATGCACCACTTAATAAAATATAAGTCAAAACACCGACCGCCCACAAATCTGTCCCCAGACTCAGTGGTTCGTAATTTACTATTTCTGGAGCAACAAACTCTGGCGTGCCAAAAAGTGCCCTGTGTTCTGAGCCTGGTATCAGTCGATGCGAAAGACCTAAATCTGGGGATATTCATCAAATTAAACCGATGTATCTTTTATATACTAACCACGATATTTGTTCTATACACGCTGTATATACCTATCAGCTTTATATTGGGCATTGGTGGAGGAGTAGATAGAAGTATATTCTCTGGCTTAATATCCAAATGCGCCACTTGGTGGGAATGTAAATGACTTAATGCCATCAGAACTTGGCGAACCTTTAAGCAATTTAAACAGATTACGTTCAATGTCTCCTAAGAATTTTACTTTGACGTCACGCATTATTGAACTACAACCTAAGACAGAGATACCAACCACATGAGCAGCTTCTATTTCACCGGAAGGTGTCCAGTGAAACAATTCTCCTCCGGTAATTAGTTCCAAAAGCAGAACAACAGTTGTGCCGGTGTCTATCACTTTGTGCAAAGAAACAATATTGGGATGCCTGAGGCGTGCCAAAAGCCCTGCTTCTCTAGCTATGACGCAATATCATAGTTGTAGATGCCATAGTTCACATGTGCAAAGAAGTAAAATCATACTGACCAATGTCTGCTGCAGCCACACCTCTGGCCACTCTCTTCTTCCTCATAATCTTTGCTGCATACACAGAACCAGTCTTTATCTCCATACACTTTCGTACCACGGAGAATTGGCCTCTGGGGATTCAATAGATCATCATGAATAACTCGCAAATATAATAGCACGTTAGAAACGTCCCAATCACTCACTTGCCAATCTCCTCCAACAGCTCATAGTTCTTTTCAATCGGCTCATGATGAACCTCCATCAAAGATAATTAAACAATCAACAGGAAACGGACAGAACTGACAGTAAATAGCATTCCTTCCAAATTCTGTTCATCCTTGACGGGAAAATTCGACACTTATTTACACGCCGTTAAAATCTTTGTACATTACGGCGAAACTGTAAGAGAAACGGAGTTGCGGATATAGTGGCGAAGATAAGACAAAGCGGCGGTAGTGGGCAGAGTCGGGAACGAGGAAAACTGAAAACTGTCTGGCAACATCTGTCAGATGACGTTCGCGGAAAGTCGAAGATTTTTTTTACCGTTCGAAGACCAGTTTCGCTGACAATCAGGAAGCATTGTCGGTCGTTTAAGAGCATCCTTGAAAATACTCGGATGAATTTGGATAAAGGGAAAAGCCGCTACGAATATTCGTCGCCTTCGCCCATGCCGGCCACCCCAACACACGTACAATCGATATACCCGAGGAATACACCTTACCTGTACCCATCACAGCCGCCACCTTGTTCCATACTCACCGGTTCCTTTTCAACGATGGGATATATGCTCGCTTCGATCGCCAATATTTAAGAGTTTCCCGCCCATCTGACGCCAGTACGCCTTTATATTGCACGACGATGAAGAAAGGCAATTTCCGTGTACGTGGAAAACTGGTAAAGACGTAATCAGATCAATAAATTTATAGATTTATTGAAAGCCACAGGATTGGCTAAGATGGCTACCTATTTTGAAAATAATGATTTATTTAATATGTGACGATGGGAGGATTGTGGTTCCATAGGATTGTCAAAATTGCTATACCGATTTACGGTTGATTTGTGGGAAATGAACATAAGCAAAATAATACTGTCTGCACGCATATTCACAAAGTACAGAGTTCAATGTAGGGAGCGTCATTCAAGTTGTGGCATGGGGTCCAGCGTTATCGCAAACAGACCTGCATATGTTTCAAAACCGGGCTATGATTTCATTCCATTAGCATCTGCGAATGCATAAGAAACAATAACAGATATTCGTGAACTAAAAGCATACCTCAGTTCAAACCCTGAGGAGGGATTTTTGAGAATGCCTTCACTTCCGGTTTAAGAAGCTTTCAACCTCCTACTAGCCCCATCTTCACTATTTCACGCAAACTAAAAAGCGTTTATTTCTACGCACGCAACGTGAGTTTCTATATAATCACAATTCTCTTAAAAATCAGGCAAATCTTCTGCATTTAACAACATTCCGTTTAGTATTGTAAAGCAATGTAAAATTTCCTTAATTATTTATTAGCACGATATTGAATTTTTAATTGTCATATTACCGTTCACGTTTCTATCATTACCCTTGGACCACTCCAGACCCAGCATCCACCGCAAAGATGAGAATATAGTGCCTATCTTTTTCATAGAATTATCCGACGTGAGGTTCTATATAATCATAATTCTCTTCAAAATCACTCAAATCTTCTTCATTGCACAACATTCTCTTCAGTACTGTAAGTCAACGTAAAATTTCCTTAATCATTTATTAGAACGACATTGAATTTTTAATTGTCATATTACCGTTTATGTTACTACCATTACCCCTGGACCACTCCAGACCCAGCATCCACTGCGCAGATGAGTAAGTCAACTATATAATCAAATTTCCTTAATCTCTATTTAACAACATTCAGTACTGTAAATCAACATAAAATTTCCTTAATTATCTATTAGCACGATATTGAATTTTTAATTGTCATATTACCATTTATGTTACTATCATTACCCCTGGACCACTCCAGACCCAGCATCCACCGCAGAAATGAGAATATAGTGCCTATCTTTTTCATAGAATTATCCGACGTGAGTTTCTATATAATCACAATTCTCTTCAAAATCATTCAAATCTTCTCCATTTAACAATATTCCCTTCAGTACTGTAAGTCAACGTAAAATTTCCTTAATTATTTATTAGAACGTTTATGTTACTACCCCTGGACCACTCCAGACCCAGCATTCACTGCGCAGATGAGAATATAGTGCCTATCTTTTTCATAGAATTATCCGACGTGAGTTTCTATATAACAATTGAATTTTTAATTGTCATAAGTTACCTTAATCATTTATTAGAACGACATTGAATTTTTAATTGTCATATTACCGTTTATGTTACTACCATTACCCCTGGACCACTCCAGACCCAGCATCCACTGCGCAGATGAGAATATAGTGCCTATCTTTTTCATAGAATTATCCGACGTGAGTTTCTATATAATCACAATTCTCTTCAAAATCATTCAAATCTTCTCCATTTAACAACATTCCCTTCAGTACTGTAAGTCCACGTAAAATTTCCTTAATTATTTATTAGAACGACATTGAATTTTTAATTTTCATATTACCGTTCATGTCCCTACCATTATCTCTGGACCACTCCAGACCCAGCATCCACCGCATAGATGAGAACACAGCGTCTATCTTTTTCATGGAATTATCCGAAGTTGGAAGCTTCCTTCACGACTGCCAATGAGGAACGTGTTCAAGATGGCGATGTGACGTCACGTCCGCGAAAGCGCAAGTACGATAAGTGCGGGATAATATGTGGTCTCGCCGCCACCGCTTTTCCTCCGTGAGGCCGACGCTTTCGTCGGATGTGCAGTGAGCGTCGGTGTGCGTAAAATGGCGGACGGTGACATTGATTTGTACGCCGACGATCTCGAGCAAGATTTCGCGCAGGTAACACGACCATATCTTTGATAATAATACAGCCAGCTGTTCGTTGCACGCATATATACGGAGCCGCCGAGTCACGAGCGAAAGCAGCAGTAATCCCGCGCGGACGTAAGAGAGTTTTCTAACAAAACTAACGAAAACGGTGTGCGCTACCTTCGGCGTCTCGCTGAACAGAGGAGAGCTAACGCGATTTGGCACGAAGCAAAAAGAAATCGCTAAAACTCCTCCGCTGCCTATTGCTGCGCACGTGAGGTCCGCGCGAATATTAATATAGGCCTGCAACCTCGTGAAACGATCAAAGTTGCATAAGTAGTGCGTTTTGTGTATGATTCGTCGGCAACTTTGTTCGCGGGGTACGAATAATAGCGAAAGGGAGAGAGGGAGAGAGAGGTTTGCAGCGAGGAAAAAGCAAAATGGTGCTGGCGGTAAGGCAAATGCCTTAGTACTCATTCTCCAGAACGTTAATCAATTCGTCGTGATAACCAACAATTATTGCATGGAAATTAAAGAGTTTCAGGATTCATTGTTAGTCAGAGATCTTTTGTTTGTTTTGAGTTAGCAGAGTCACAGAACCAAATGCAGATTCTATGATCAAACCCAAGTGCCTTTTAATAGAACTGCATGCTCAAAATTCTTGTGTTTTTCTCGTGTTCTAGGATGAGTTTGCTGGTGACGGTGTAGATTTATATGACGACGTAATTGCTGCACCGGCAGGTGGTAATGGTGGAGTTTCTAGCGGTAATACTGGAGATGGTGGAGGCGATACGACATCACCTAACGAAGAGACCAATGGCAATGCACCATACCACCAGCTTGGAAATAATATTCAACCAAATCAAATTGGCAGAAGACATCAGTTATACGTCGGCAATCTAACTTGGGTATAGTACCGTTAACTTTTATATCATATTTCTACTCATTAAGACAAAGACGCTTAAGTTTGTATTTTATTACAGTGGACAAGTGATCAGGATATAACAGATGCTGTACAAAGCATCGGTGTATCAGATTTTGCAGAAGTAAAGTTCTTTGAGAACCGTGCTAACGGTCAGTCTAAGGGTTTCTGTGTGATATCCCTTGGATCAGAACAGAGTGTAAGGATATGCATGGAGAGATTACCAAAGAAGGAGCTCCAAGGTCAAAATCCAGTTGTGACATTTCCAACAAAGCAAGCATTGAACCTGGTCAGTATGAAGGATATGTACTATGAGAAAACAGTTCTATACCTCAGTTCTATAGCTCAGCATTTCTGTACTATCTCAGTTTACGCGTCTAATATATGATACAATTCTTTGCATTTACAGTTTGAGTCTCAGTGTAAAATAAGGCCTGCACCAGCGCCTCAACAGAGTCAAAGTCAGAGACCACACAATCCTCATCAACACCAACCTCCAATGCCACCCCACCAGCAGCACCCACAACACCCGCAGCATCCACAGCATTCTCAACAGAACCACGGTCCACGCATGATGATGGGTCCCCCTCAAGGTGTGAGGCCACAAAGAATGCCTCCACCGGGAATGGGGCCGCCAGGGCCTGGTGGACCTGGTCAACAAGGCCCTCCCAGAATGCATGGACCTCCAATGGGACCAGGCCCAGGACCACATCATCCATTACCAGGACATCCAAATCAAGGTCCGCCACCGCCTGGCTACCAGCAAGGCCCATGGAATGGACCCAGACCGAATGGACCTCCTGGTCCACCCAGAGGACCCAGTGGGCCTGGTGGTCCACCTCAACAAGGTCCCCCTGGACCAGGGCCAGGGCAGCACAGACCGCCAGGAATGGTACGTAACGCAGTTATCGGAATATCGTAACCCTTTACGATCATGAACATTCTTACTTAAATTTTGCTTCATCTCATTGAACAAATGCACTCGTATAAGTCTGAATATTTTTCTTGCACTTACATGTCTTACGCTACGCGTAAACAGAGTTGTACTAGAGACCTTTCAGAAGCCAGTTACCATATACCACAGGTAACTTCAAACGTGGTTACTCTTTATCATCAAATTATCCGTCAATATTGTTCTGTGGATCATTGATGTTACGCGTGAAACTGAATGCCACTAGGGTGATGAAAGTATTTGAAATAGAATGTTGTATTATCTTCATTCAGCAATTTCATGGTGGTCCGCCCGGACCCCCTGGCCAAGGACCGCCGCGTGGCCCACCTGGACATCCTGGTGGACCTCCTGGTGATCCAAGAGGTGCTCAACCACGTCCAGAATGGAACAGACCACCAGGTTCGTTTAATCAGAGTATTCTATTTGATTTATTGATATGGAGAAAAGTGATTATCATTTCTATATACCGTATTCCGGTACTACAGTAATATATGTTATAATGCACTGAAACATCTTGGACTTTTTACTTTTAATATGCATGATAAATCATATGTATTACGATCATTATTATTTTTTGGTCGCACTTAGATATAGTTTAGTACCACAGGATATGTGTGTAATGATTACATCCTTCATCAAAGGCTTTACTGACGAGAATATTCAATGTGCATAGGAATGCATCATGGGCCTCAGGGACCACCAGGTTTCCCTCAACATCAACACATGCAAGGCCCGCAACCTGGCCAAGGCCCACCACAGAGAGGACCTCCTCCAGGTTCTATGGGTGGTGAGAGACTTAGAATGTTCATACAATGTTCATAGTACTTATTTATCGTCTTCTAATAAGATGTAGTGCATGATATTGAGGGAAATGTATTTTTTATTTACCTACGCAGAAAGGTACAAGGTGTTTCAACATTTTATTTTGACGGAACAAACTTCTATACAGTCGTGGAATATTTCTTACATTCGTTTACTTAGATAAAACAACGTCACGAGAACACGCGGCACATTGCGGGACATACGTGCCAGGCTCAGAATAGCGTCAGTCTTACCCGACAGTGGCTGAAGTGATATTCGAAGCGCTTCAACTTTTTGCTTTACTATCTTCCAACTCGAACGCGTCAAATTTAACGTAGACGCATATTTAGCCTAACATCGATATTGATCAGGAATGTTACCAGGACCAGGAGGACCCCCTCCTGGACACGGAGGACCGCCACAAGGACCACCTCAAGGGCCACCTGGGGGACCAGCGCCCCACGTGAATCCTGCATTTTTCCCCCAGGGGCCCCCACATCAACATCCCGGACAACATCCACCAGGGCCACCTGGTCCACCTCACGGACCACCTCACGGGCCACCGCACGGTCCACCCCACGGCCCACCTCATGGCCCACCACATGGGCAACCTCATGGGCCACCCCATGTTCCACCTCATGGCTACGGACCTCCAGCGGCACAAGTATGTTGACTAAGTTGCCTGATTAAATAGGCAACTACATTAACTGGAAACAATAAGTTTTAACCTTGTCATCAAACATTGCAGCCACCTTACGGTGCACCAGGACCTGATCATCGCCCCGAAGGCCCCCCGCCACTAACGGAACAAGAATTCGAAGAGATTATGGGTCGTAACCGAACAGTCTCCTCATCCGCCATAGGTCGCGCAGTTTCAGATGCGGCCGCGGGCGAATACGCGAGTGCCATAGAGACTCTGGTCACTGCGATTTCTTTGATAAAGCAATCCAAGGTAGCTGCTGACGACAGATGCAAGATTCTGATTAGTTCCCTTCAAGATACCTTACGCGGGGTGGAGACAAAAAGTTACGGTTCCGCGCGTAGAGGTGAGTCTTGTCGACTAGATTTACCCTTACTTCGCTGGCTTGATGATAATCGAAAAATGGCGGACCCTTCTGTTACAGAACGCTCTCGATCCCGAGACCGTGAACGCAGTCACAGAAGACGTCGCGAAAGATCCAGAAGTCGTGACAGAGAATACAGAGAACGAAGCAGAGATCGGGACAGGGAACGTGACAGAGAACGCGATCGCGAACGAGAGAGGGATCGTGACCGTGACAGGGAACGTTACTATAGCGAGCCATATCCACGGGAGAGATCGCGCAGCAGGGAGAGAGACCGTGAACGCGAGAGAGATCGCGAGTATAGAGAGCGAAGCCGGGAAGAAAGGTAAGATACACACATGTCACATCAGTTATTTTAATCGCCCGCTGTGGATGACGATGAAATGACATATGAGATTCATGCAAGTCCTGACAGGCGATCGTTGCTCTTTCGTGGATGACCAGTAAATCTTGTATTCGGTGGCGCTGTTACTTTAGTACATATGCCTCGTTATTCGTAGAAGCCGAGAGTTGACCTCCTGAGCAGCCGAGCTTGTAGCTAATCGAAAGTAATAAGTGTTATGAATGATCAAACCGATTGGCCCACGAAAGTGTTGAATTGCGTGTTGCGACTTGATAGCGAGGACCACTTTAAGCTTGTAAGGCGGTTGATAATTAAAGGTGCACGGCGGCGAATTGTTATTTTATCGAATGTACCACGCGAAACTAAGTTAACGCTTGCTTATTCTTGTAACGATAAGTGTGGAGATTACTAGAGTGGTCGCAGGAGTTAAGTAAGATGATTAAGGTGGTTCGTCTCTCTCGTGGTATTTCGTTTTACTCGCAATGTTACATGAAGTATACTCCATGACTTAATAGAGCGATATAATGTGGACCTGACGCCGCCGTTTGCGCATGATTAGAAATCAGTGGTAAGAGACAAGAATAAGTTGAGCTCCCGATAAATGCAGATTCGTACGTGACGCGGCAAACTATCAGTGGCCGTGTTTCCGTAATCACTTGATAACGATCTATAGTGTTAACTGCGAGAATGAAACTTCAAAAAGTTACCGTTATCGTAATATATTCTATCCGGCCGTCAAAGTGATGTATGGTACACGTTTACCAGGCAATAGCGGTATTGCTAACAAAGAATTGCATTTAACTTATGAACATAATCGTGCGTATGATTTAAATTAACCAGGTAATTTAACGGAAGAATCTCGCGTTAAATTATCCTGTGTGGCATATCTTGCGTGTACACAATTAAGGAACAATGCAGATGTTCATTTGCATTTTGTTTCTGGCTAGCATACACTTTCGTTACTTATGTTTTATTACGCGGGCTCCTTTTAAACTGCCGCTAAAATGACTTCCTTCGTTGTATATGAAGAATGCAGAGCATACCGTTGAGATCGTTATAAAACGTGTTAGCTATGTTATCGTTGTTATAAAACTTGCGGTGTACCATCGGTTAATGTGATTTGTAATACTATGAGTATTTTCTTCCACACGCACGGGATTATTCATATTTAACTAAATTGTAACACAGTAAACTCATTTGTTTACCGATTTATTACACAATTGAAACAATAGAAGTGACGAAGATTTGCATGCATAAGACGGGTTAATTAAAGGAACAAATGTATTAATACAATTTGATCCAAATTATTGAACTAACATTGTAAACAAGTGGGTTCCATACATTTAATATAATGTACTGGGAATATTATGTAAATGATTGCGTACCTTGCCACCCGTACGAGCATAAAAATCAGGACGAATTACATTATTTTAATAAACGGTCTCCGACATGCTTAAATTTAAGTCATTTTCATTATTGTTTCTCGCAACTATCATTGCTTCGAGCCAATTACATGGATTGCCTCTATCTCCTTTTTCATTTTTTTCAAATGTAATCTTATTTCTGTGAATTGTGCACGTATAATTAATGCTAAGTAGGCATGGACGACGTCTAATTTTATAATAGCATTTTTTAATTTAAGACTTCCGATAACTTTCATCATGAACCGTGAAAAGAGTAGTACTTCTTGTAAGCAAGATTTATTACGAACGGATGGTTCGCAATTTTCTTTGCCTCGTACAGAATAGTATAAAATAAAACACTGTATGAAAGGTACATCTCTACCAGTTGGTAACGATGACAAGTATATCCTAAGCCGCAGACTGTGTATTTATTTTTATTTTTCACTGCATTTTACTAATTTTAAGAAATCATCTGAAAGAACTCATTCGTCCCAATGTAGTACGGTCATGCATTTAAGTTAATTTAAATACTAGAAACTAAAACACTATTCCTTGTTGTAACGCGAGAAGATGTAAATGTAAACAGTTCGATCGTTAACTCGCAATAAGTCGTGGTAGTGGTAGACGAAATCATAACAAATATATCCGTTTTCTATTAGTACGACACGTCAGTCAGCCAGGCCGAGAGTAAAAGAAGAACCGCCAGAGACGGCACCCGTCTCGTCTTCCAAGGCGTCTAGGTAATCTACCTCATATATTTTTTTTTTTACATACCATAAAACCGAATGCATGTGTATCGTCAGACTCTAATTGATGTAACGTAGATCGAAGTTTGACTTGTACGTATAGGAAGGCGTGTACGAAGACGAAAGACCGCATAATGTAACTAGCTGCGCAACACCGCTGAGAGGGCTTCACACAATTGTAATTCAATCATTCTTTCGTCTTCCTGCATGAACATGATACATTGTAAACAACAGCACATAGAAAAGCAATAACTGTAATGTAAAGAATCTTATGCGCATCCAAGAACATTGAATTGCGAAAAATTATCCAAACGTTTCTGCTCCTAAGTAGACGCGGGCCTTAAAAGAAAATTGCACCGAGATTCGAAGATATATAGTGCTCTCTTGTAAAGTAGAATCCAAGATCAGAAGCCTCAGTGCAGTTTCATTTAGCATAAAGGGTAAGGTGTTCGCCTTTATCTCTCACACATATTTCATATTACGGAAGGGAGTCTCAAAGACCGACATTGCTTTACCTCGGGAACGGATTATCATAATGTGAGAAACGATGAGAACAATTTAGTTAACTATGATAGAATCCCTTGAGAGATCAAGCTGCGTCCCATGAGGCCTCCTTATGCCCTGTTCAAAGGTACACCTCACCCTAGATCGAAGTTAATACAGAAGACTCGAGCCAGCAGTCCGCGAAGATTGGTAGAAAATAGAGAGAAAAACGTTCGAGCGAGAACGACAGTGGTAGTGACGCTAGTGACACGTGATGGCGCGTGTGTTTGATGGTGAAGATGAAGTTGAGATAATCGGCTGACGTGGTCCTGTGTAGGTATTATGACGATCGCTACAGAGAGCGTGAGCGGGACAGGGATCGGGAGCGAGAATCAAGCCGAAGACCGTCCGAACGAGAGAGAGAACCAGAGCGTGAACGAGAACGCGAACGGGAGAGAGACCGGCGTGACGAAAGGGGTGACTCCTCACATCGCTCGCGACATTAGAAATCACAGAAAGGATGCACACGTTTAGCACGATCATTTGTGCTCGACACTGTTCATCGTTTGCCTACAAACGAAGCAACGTACTATGGACATTGCGAGGGGGAGAAAGAGAGAGAGAAAGGAAGAGATTGAGAGAGTGAGAATGGGAGAGAATGTGAGAAAAGAGAGAGAAAGAGAGAGAGAGAGAGATTCAATAAATACTTTGTCTAACATGTAGGGTTCCAATTTCGCGAGTCGTGTTTTCTTTTCTCTGAGATAATAGCCCGTACATATATATTTTTCACGAGAATAATCTCTTTGCCCATTTTATTTGTGAAGATAATTCTTGATAATTATTATGAAATGTATCACACACGCTAATATAGCAACGAGCAGCAGACACAGATACATGATGATACACATCCTTTTGACTACGATTATCTTTATTTACGCGAAATATTACTAGGGTACATAGGTGATACACGTGTATACATACATACATATATATATGTAATTGCATATTACGATTAAGGAAGTATTCATTTAGTTTAAAAATAGATTTTTAAAGCGAGAAAGATACGATGGCTGTCTCCAATTTGTGAGAGAGGGAGAGAGAGAAAGCGAGAGAAAGAGAGAGAGAGCGAGAGCGTGAGAGAGCTAAGAAAGTAACCGTGGGATAGATAAAGTTGGTACAAAGATTAAACGTGACGACTTGCAGAGAAGACACGGAAAAGGATGGACGCTGGAAGTTAAGCAAGGAAACGGAACAGTTGACTATGCGCTGGTTTACCTGGGAAGAATGAAGACGTCTCCTGGTTCGTCACTCTTCTATCTTCACACGACGAAGCAAGATTGTATCTTAATATAATACATATATACGCTTTCAAAAAATATACATGCCCAAATATGTCTTTACTTTATTCATCTGTACACATGATATATCCCGAAAGTGTTACTTTTTGTTTGTATGATTATTAATTAGACACTTTGAAGTTATGATTACCACGTCTAGCACAAGAACTAAGGGAGCACATGTACGGATATGTAATCAACTATCTCCGAATGACGCAATTGATCAGTACAAAATTTCCACCGATATGTGCTCCCTTTCGTTAACACTTTCCACTCTGACATTTCAGTTTGCGAATTTCTCCCTTACTTTCGAGAGAACTTTCAGAGCCGATTGTGTTAACGGGAATCGAACCATATTATAGAACATTACATTACAAAGTGATTGTTTTAAGACTCACTGTTTTAACGAATATACGGTGCGATATTAACTTTGCGCAACAACGGTATATCAACTTCATCTTTTAGCTTGTTCCAATCGGAACTTAGAACAATCTAATGAAGCATTGTATGGCGTAGTCGATCCTGTAGAACTGCCAGTCAACAAACTCCTGACCTCTTTTTATGTTATAGCTTATACGAATAAGTTAAAAGATGCATGACAATTTTATTTACGGTCACGATTTCACGTGCCATTTAATATACGTGTATGGTTGCCGACCATATCGCTAGAAATAAGATAAACACGATTGTGAAATGTACTGGTAGTCTAATCGTGAGTAATTTGAGACAATAACGGTGTGAAGGAACTTCTCGTGATCTTCACAAGCAAAATTTTACCATGAGTAAAATACTCTTTCTGGTGCATTTCTTACATGATCGGTGAAACACCCTTTATCATTTTTCTAACTGATAGATTCTGCGTGCTTCAGTTGTAATGATTTTCTCTTTATTTTTAACTCAAGAATCGTATCGCTAAACTTGATATTTATTCGTTTTTAGTACCATCCGAGAAAATACGACTTTTAAGTGGCATTCATGCTAATGCCGGCAAACTATCGATTTAAGCTTTCTCAATCCGTTTTACCTTTTGTTATAACGATGTCTCTTTATGAAGCATCTTCATGGGAACATTTTTCCTCTTAATCTATATTTATTTTTTACCGAAAGGAGTATGCATAGTTTGCGAGTGGCAAACTTTGCATGCTCTTTTCATGCGCATATCGCCATTAAGCGTAACTATAAGTACAAAACTGCCGAAAATGAAAAAAAAAGTTTTACCGTTGACAAATTTTCTTGCGGACATTGAAGAGATGCATTTAATTAGAGAAGAAACTAAGATATATGTCTTTAGGTAAATTTTAAACGTTCATACAGGTCGAAATGTCGTTAAACTTCGGTATTCTTGATAAAATCAATTTTTAATACTGAGTACTTTACCCGATGTCAGTTATAATTTGCGAACAAATGTAAGACAATGCGTCGCATCTGTGCAAACAGCACGATGATATCGATCGTTATAATTTATTTTGACTGTGTATCTACATAAACTCACTCACGCGCGTAAAAAGTACTCATGAAATTGTTCGAAAGAATGGAATCCGTTGATCATTCCATACATCACGTTATGTCACATTTTTGCGATTATTTGTCACAACTTTTGTTTTGCGTGAGCCAGTTTCATTTGCGTAATTTTAATTGAAATCTTTGAAACAAAATCTCGACTGTAGTTACCCTGGACGAATGTGTATGGACTTAAGTGGGGTAAGTGTAACACAGAATGCAGCTTTATGTAGTTATTTTAAGAGTACTGACAAAATGATAGCTAAGATAGAAAATGGAAAAGGCAGACAGATAACACCGTCTATGTATTATAAGTATGGTTCAAGTTTACCAAATTGGTGACTACCATCCTTTACGCACAAAATGTCAATTACAAGACATAAATGACATATTTTGACTGCTCATCTTGATACTAAGAAGAATCCATTGGATTCATGAAGTATCTCGAAAGTTTTTGTTTCCATTAAAAATCCGATTACAACAATTGCGTTACAATGTTACACGATGCAGTAATGTCGGATAGATTTAAGCTGTTTATGCGAGTGGAGCTTATATATTTTTCTAGTCATATTGTGACCAAGTAATACAATCAAAAACATTGTATTATATACTTTACTGCTGAGTCAACTGTGATATCAATAATCATAAGGATGTTCATTATTGAACAGTCACAATTTTTTAATTTGTAACTATCCATTGTAGATTTCGAACTTAGAAAATCTCAAACGATCGTTCGCTCAGCGATTTCAATTTTCGAGAACACAATGACACACTGAACCAAATTGTGATAAAAGAAATGTACTTAAGTAATAAATCCGCATATTTACGAAAAGACAACTGCGTTGCAAGCACTTCGAAGTATTGATTAAACTGTGAAAGGTTAAATTAACTGAAAGGCTAGTGAAGAGAATACACAATGGTATATCACTTGTTCGCAGAGAATTTATTTTTTATATATGTATATACATGTCATAAAGGGTGAAGATTGCACTTCGTGAGCTTCCTCTCTATCATGCAGCTGACATGATAGGCGTGACCGCATGAGAAAATTGCAATTCCGCTATCACCTAGAAGGACCGGAGTTTGTAATGCGAGAGTACAGCACGAGCAATTCGACGATTTCGCTTGGTAGCGCATCCCCCAGTGATACGCGCCAGTGCCAAATATATTTTTCTCGATAGGTCGGCCCAGGTCCTTCTCCAACGCTTTTGTCAATTGATCTCGAATCTGCAAGTTATAATCGCGTCTGACTGTCGTGCGCTGTCGCAGTGATTCATGTCGATTAATGTACAATTACCTTCGCAGAGCACATTGTACTGTACTCGCTCGTCTCGGAACTGGCTTTGTCAAAGTTCACCGTGCGTTTCAGTCCATGGTGATAAAGAATTTTCGTAAACACCATAGACTGGAATATACTGTAACGAAAGAGAAACAAATGTGTGAGCTGTTGTCACGATGATGGCATAAATTAAATGCGCCAGGAAGGTCTACCTTTTGTTTAACGAGAGATTCGGTATGGCGCTTTCCAATTTAGTGAGAAATGTCATGGCGGCGTCCGGTCCGTCCTTTTTTATAATTTCATGAGTTACGTCGTTCCAATCCAGCGAATTGTTCGCTCCGAGATCATTAGTTATTATAATTTTACCGCAAGACAGGCACTTTCCTTCTTCCATCTCTTTGAAATACTTTGCTATCGCCTTCCACTCGGATATCTCCAGTGATGGCATCAAAATCGAAAGGACGAAGCTATCTTTGGTCTGAAGACATTGCGGTAAAATATCATGCAATGAGTGTCTTTGACGA
Source organism: Cryptocheilus praepositus (assembly GCA_033815515.1). Classification (NCBI taxonomy): domain Eukaryota; kingdom Metazoa; phylum Arthropoda; class Insecta; order Hymenoptera; family Pompilidae; genus Cryptocheilus; species Cryptocheilus praepositus. Next base: position 4,924,584 of record JAWWQZ010000314.1, read on the forward strand.
ATGTAGGAAGATAAGTACTCTCGCCATAAATAGGGTACTTTTGTGCATAGCCAAACGCATTGTTCAGTGTTTTCGTCCTTGGTAAATTTTCGCAGGAGCGCCCTTCCGATTCCAAGGAACTTCGGTTCCCTGACCTGGTCGGTTGGATGAGGAAAATCACAGGAACATTTCGCATAGTGACGAGAATTAACTTCAACGAAGGCGTTGACAAATTGTTTAGTAACTATATCGCTATGATTACAATATGCTAATTGCATCGGTGCGTTCTCTAAGAAAGTATTAAAGTAGTACAACTCTGCCGTTCGTATTATCTCGTACATGAAACTTTTTAATTCCGTCAGACTTTCATACGATGCTTTAATGTCATTCAAACGATTTTGAATGTCCAGTATGGCTTGCTCTAGCTCACTCTCTTCCATTGACGGTTTTATATCGTTGATCCATAAATACACTGGTTCCAAATCAGCTTGTACTTTACGCGTTGCATCTTCGTATAAATTAGTTCTTGACTTAACTTCACTGGTAGTATGTGAATTTATGTTGGACTCATTTACACACTCTTGATTGATCGCAGACTCGTAATTCTTATCCTCTTTCTGCTGTATCGCGTCCGACTTTGTGTCTATCAATCGTGTATTAGCGTTTGGTGTAAAGTCCACATAATTCTCGGAAGCGTTTGCTGGATTAATCGTAATGGAATCAAAGTCAGTAGCTTCATTATTTAATGGTTCCATTTTAATTGAATTTATAGATGACGTATGCATGTTTGTTAAACTTCCAGTATTCACAACGACGATTCCAGAGTCCAGTTTAATTGGACGTGTATTTAGATTTGACCGGAGCAAAGATATTAAAGGTAGCATCTTCGTTGATATATCATCGTTACTATGCGACTTGTTCTCCAAATCGCATATGTTCACTTCTTCAAGCGGTACGCACTTAAGTAATTGTTTCTTATATAAAATACACGCATCCAGACATTCTTTGTATCGTTTCTCATTGTACAACCTCAATATGAGATTATCTATCGAAGACAAGCTTAAGGAATGAAATTCACTATCGGTGGTCATCAGATATATTTTATTCTCCACCACTTTCGACGAAGCAATGTTTTGAAATTCATTACTCCATAATAAAACGGCTGAACTAACTGGGTCGAGAACGTATAGTCCGTTGACAGTGTGGAAGAATAAATATTTCTGTCCTATCACGTGCAGGTGAGAAAAAGGAATTGATTGTGGCTGCCATGACTGCTCGCCGTTTCTTTTGGGCTTTGCATTCGGCGTGAATATTAGAGTTGGCGGAATAGCGAGTGCTTCCTTAAACTGATGAGTTTTCACTACTACTCCATTCGCCGAGACTTCCCAAAGTCTCGAGCCGGGTCTTGCACAAAATATCGTGGAATTGCTTACTTTCAAATCGTTACTTTCCGCTTCTGCAATGAAGCTAAACGACCCTTTGGCACTCGCATTTCCAATGACCTCGTCATTTTGTACAGTTGGGCTTTTATCATTTGATTTCAAAGCCTTCAAGAAACATGCTCCAAACTCACCATTTCTGGCCTTGTTACCTATTTGTTTGTACTGCTCCTGTATAGTGTCACATATGTAACAGCGTGTCAGTGTTGATACTAACAATAGTGGTGACGAGTAATTTAACTGGACAACACTAGAGTCTAAGTTCATTAGTGTACATGCTCTTGCTTGGAACATTCCATTTACCTGAAAAATCAACGGACCCCTGTAATATAACCGCTTTTATAATCACGCACATTGTAATTTAAGGTAAATCAACCTTACAGTAAAAATGGATAGCACCATAACAGAGACTTTGCCGACCCCATCTCCTACGTACACTTCTGAACTGTTATCATTCCAGCAAAGATAAGTCACCTGTTCCGAAACATGTTCTGTAGAGATTGCAATTAATTTTATGCTCGGCTTCAATGTCACAAGGCAAACAGTACCACGCGTAGTGGCCAGAGCAATTGTTTTCTCATCAGGTGATATCGTTAGACAAGAAACAGCACCTTCCTAAGAAAAGACCAATCTGCTTAAGATATCAGATCATAGATTAAGTTGTTGAAATTATGTCAAGAAACAGGTATTGTTACCGATAAGGGAATCAATTGCTGAAAAGCGCATGGCTCCCTGTTGAAGAGGTAAATACTTCCACTTGTAGAGCCAAGTATGATATAATTTGTGGAGACATTAAAACACGTATACTGTAACATTCATTGTTTAAAGTACATATTTAACATGTAAATATCGTAGATAGAACTAGCATCAGGACAGAATACTTAGAATCATTTACATATACACACATATTATCATACAAGTTCAATTGTCACGAAACTGCACATCTTAACAATTAAGAGCAGTGCTGTCAATTTATGAACCTAACCTAAGTGGACGCAAAACACGCAATTAACGTGAAAATTAAGATGCAACAGAGGATGACACAAACACGCCCGCCGTGGTAAACAAAAGTACCTTGATTCGTTGCGTTGTGTTTATAGGCTTGTGAAGCTGCGAATTTATTTCTTCGTATTCCGACAATACGTGAGGGAAGTCCTGCATAGCTTAACGAACGGTTTTCACGAATTGAAAGCAACGTCGACAGTGTAAACTCCGTCGCACGTCGTCGTGAGCGACAATATATCATCGGGTTTGCGTAAATATAGAACAATTGGCAATAACAGACGAAGAGAAAGACAGGAAATTGACCCCGCACATTTGATAATGCCACACTCCTGCGTTTAAGCTTATCGCTTACGCAGCCACTCTATCGACGCGCATTAGAATTTCGCACAGCGCTCTTTCTTACCCTGTACTGGAAACGAATTTTAATAACATCCCTCAGACACGATTCTCATCATTTCTCTTTAATCTTAGCTCGCTGACCAATCGAGCTCTTGTCATGCTAAGTACATGCAGCATCGTAAATGCACAGATCGCCTTACATACGTAGATTTACTAAGAAGTCAATGGCACATAAAACATACATATTCCTACATGATAGCGTCTAATATACGGCTTTTGTTTTGCAGATGTTTTTATTTTCGAGATAGGTGGTATTCGGTAAAACGCGTTGACTAGTCTCGTTTCCGGAAACTGTGGCGGTCGAGTACTCCTTTGCAAGATGGTCACTTCCGTTCACCGGTGCAGCCATCTTGGTTGGCTTTAAAAGGTCTCCTTGTATCATTCCTACATGATAGCGTCTAATGTACAGCTTTCGTTTTGCAGATGTTTTTTTGTTCGAGATACGTGGTATTCGGTAAAACGCGTTGACTAGTTTCGTTTCCGGAAACTGTGGTGGTCGAGTACTCCTTTACGAGATGGTCACTTCCGTTCACCGGTGCAGCCATCTTGGTTAGCTTTAAAAGGTCTCCTTGTATCATTCCTACATAATAGCGTCTAATATACAGCTTTCGTTTTGCAGATGTTTTTATACTAGTCTCGTTTCCGGAAACTGTGGCGGTCGAGTACTCCTTTGCAAGATGGTCACTTCCGTTCACCGGTGCAACCATCTTGGTTGGCTTTAAAAGGTCTCCTTGTATCATTCCTACATAATAGCGTCCAATATACAGCTTTCGTTTTGGAGATGTTTTTATTTTCGAGATAGGTGGTATTCGGTAAAACGCGTTGACTAGTTTCGTTTCCGGAAACTGTGGTGGTCGAGTACTCCTTTGCGAGATGGTCACTTCCGTTCACCGGTGCAGCTATCTTGGTTGGCTTTAAAAGGGCTCCTTGTATCATTCCTACATAATAGCGTCTAATATACAGCTTTCGTTTTGCAGATGTTTTTATACTAGTCTCGTTTCCGGAAACTGTGCCGGTCGAGTACTCCTTTGCAAGATGGTCACTTCCGTTCACCGGTGCAGCCATCTTGGTTGGCTTTAAAAGGTGTCCTTGTATTATTCCTACATAATAGCGTCTAATGTACAGCTTTCGTTTTGCAGAGGTTTTTATTTTCGAGATACGTGGTATTCGGTAAAACGCGTTGACTAGTCTCGTTTCCGGAAACTGTGGTGGTCGAGTACTCCTTTGCAAGATAGTCACTTCCGTTTACCGGTGCAGCCATCTTGGTTGGCTTTAAAAGGTCTCCTTGTATCATTCCTACATAATAGCGTCTAATATACAGCTTTCGTTTTGCAGATGTTTTTATTTTCGAGATAGGTGGTATTCGGTAAAACGCGTTGACTAGTCTCGTTTCCGGAAACTGTGGCGGTTGAGTACTCCTTTGCGAGATGGTCACTTCCGTTCACCGGTGCAGTCATCTTGGTTGGCTTTAAAAGATCTCCTTGTATCATTCCTGCATGATAGCGTCTAATGTACAGCTTTCGTTTTGCAGATGTTTTTATTATCGAGATAGGTGGTATTCGGTAAAACGCGTTGACTAGTCTCGTTTCCGGAAACTGTGGAGGTCGAGTACTCCTTTGCGAGATGTTCACTTCCGTTCACCGGTGCAGCCATCTTGGTTGGCTTTAAAAGGTCTCCTTGTATCATTCCTACATAATAGCGTCTAATATACGGCTTTTGTTTTGCAGATGTTTTTATTTTCGAGATAGGTGCTATTCAGTAAAACGCGTTGACTAGTCTCGTTTCCGGAAACTGTGATGGTCGAGTACTCCTTTGCAAGATAGTCACGTCCGTTCACCGGTGCAGCCATCTTGGTTGGCTTTAAAAGGTCTCCTTGTATCATTCGTGGTCGAGTACTCCTTTGCAATATGGTCACTTCCGTTCACCGGTGCAGCCATCTTGGTTGGCTTTAAAAGGTCTCCTTGTATCATTCCTACACAATAGCGTCTAATATACAGCTTTTGTTTTGCAGATATTTTTATTTTCGAGATAGGTGGTATTCGGTAAAACGCGTTGACTAGTCTCGTTTCCGGAATCTGTGGCGGTCGAGTACTCCTTTGCGAGATGGTCACTTTCGTTCACCGGTGCAGCCATCTTGGTTGGTTTTAAAGGCTTTAAAAGGTCTCCTTGCCTCATTCCGTTTCGCCTGGAAACGTGTCTTTCAGTGCTATCGTTGGATTTTTCTCTTAACGTGCACTTCGAGTATTCGACGCTTCGCTCGGGAAGTAAAGAGAATCGTCTGGCCATGTCCTTCACTGCTGACGGCCTGATTAAGTTCTCTGAAGTGTCGTCCAGGGACTTCAGTGGGAGAAAGTCGGAGTCTTGGTTGTTTCTTATGGCTATAATCTTCTGTCGAGAGATCCCGCTGAACGTCTGCAACGGCTGTTGACTTCCTCGTTCACTGTAGCGAATGGGATGAATGGTAGCACTACGAGTCTGGAATTAAAGAGAAGTCTAGCTATTATCAAGATAATTATCCGCTTATATATATTCTGCAATTAAAGGGAAGTGTAGCTATTATTAAGCTAATTATCAGCTTTTTTATCATAATAGTAACTTGATTCTGCAATTAAAGCAAAGTGTAGTTATTATCAAGTTAAGTATCAGTTTATATATCTTGGCAGTATTTAGATTCTTGAATTAAAGGGAAGCCTAGTTATTATCGAGTTGATTATCAGTTTATATGTATTGGTAGCAGTTCTATTCTGCATTTAACACTTTGACTGACATGGTGGTCATCAGTGACCGGCACAAAAGGCCTCACGAAAATTTAAAAAAATACCCAATCAGTAGCATTCATAATTTTATACATGCAATTAATATTAAATAGTGATTCAATTATTTGGTCTCTGATACCTTAACATTATTTTTATTTTGCACAATCCAATCATATTCTGTAGTACTTCATCACGTTGCGGTTTTAATATAGTAAAATACGTATGGCAGTCAACGTGTTAAAGAAAAGTCTATATCTATTATTAAGCTAATTATCAGCCTCTTTATCTTAGTACTACTTCCAGTCTCCAATTAAACAAAAGTCTAGCCATTATCACACTAACTATCAGCTTATATATCAAGCTAGTCTCCAATCCAAGCTTCTTTCTCAAACTTAACTACACCAAGCTAATTATTTCCTCGTCGGCGTTATAACTGCTAAATTCGGCAAAAATACAATACGTGTAATAAGAGAGTGCACTTAGATCCTTACTTGCACAAAATGTTCATCCAGATCTTCAAACGGCACGATTTGCACGGACGAAGCTCTGGAAAAGTCGGGCACGATTATTCGACCGAATCGGGGTGAGGTCTCGTCCAAATTGTCGCACGAATGAAATCTCCTGGGCTTTCGTTCGCTTGCGGGCTTCTTTCGTCCGATCATCGCGCTTAAGAAACTTTTAAAGGAACGCTTCCTCGGAATCTTCTTATTCGGCGTCTGTATGTTCGATGGAAGCGTCGCTGATTTCTTAGCGTAGTCATCGACCAACACATTACCGCCCGATTCCTTCCCATGCTGTAACGTATGAGACTGTGCACTGTAAGAATTTGCCGACTTTTCGGGCGTCGATGGATCCAGACAATCCGTTCTCGTGTAGCACTTGGTTAAAAATTCATCATCCGCACTACACTCTCCACTCTCGTTACTTTTCCGCTCGAGTGTTGCCACGAGTTTTTTCACGAAATTCTGCGTCCTCGATGGTGACTTGACGATCGTCTTGGATGTTTCCTCAAACTCGCGAATTATCTCGTCTGCCAAGTAAGTCCTGTCTCGGGCGTCTTTCTTATAGGTTTTGAATCGATCGTCCTCCGTATTACACCCAGAAAGTTCTGACATGCTCGAAGCGTTAGCGAGTGCCATCGCACAGAGTTGCTTACGTCTAAGTTACAAATGGGCAACGTTTGAATCTTGATACGTTTTAGACATTTTTACATACCGCATTGCCGCTTACCTTTCACTGTTGCGCACCTTTTTAGAAAGACGGCCGCTCTTTTAAACTATAACTGCTCTTTTAACCGGTACAAATATCACAGCACTGAGGGAAGAGGAGGACTCGTTCTGGATTTTAAGGAGGAAAGCGTCGAGATAAACGTGAAAGGTCAACGCGACTGGCGGAATTGGGACAGTAGCGAATCTTTCGCTTTGCAAGATAAACAAAGCGTGTACGGGGCACATATCCTGCGAAACTTCGGGCGGGGAATAGCACAATGGCAAATTGAAACTTGCACTCGTGTTTATTTTGTACGTACGTCACACACTGTACAGGCTTCTACAATACGTGTTATGAAAAAGTCGAAGTATGAATACGTATACCTAGCAGTACAAGAAAGCTGCGTTTAACTTGTGTAAACGTCGGCGATTATCGCTAGAGAAAGATCTTAAAACTTGAGTATGGAATACACTCGTAAAAAATGAGACACAGCCACGTAATTTCGACGATAAGCTTATACTAGAACATGTGAGAATTTACGTACTAAGGCTTTCATATGTCGTTTTACAACACCTCTTAAAATAGTAAAGCTCAAAATTAACACTTTGTCTGCTCGCAATAGTACATCTCTAGTGCTCGCCTATTTACTTGTAAATAGTACATAGAGTAACATTGCTCCTTTCTACGCCTCTCTACTTACACAATCGTACAAAACAAAAAATATGAATGTCGCGTAACTCTGGCTAAAGAAACGAAAAATTAAACATTAAACACCCTTTTCCTTAGAATATAAAGATACTTTAACATAATCAGTCAGTAACAGAAAACGTTCTATCGCACGATCTAGTACAAACGTCAGTAAATATATCAGTCTAAAGTCATCGAGTATCGAGCTAGCTCCGCACTTAGTCTCTAAATTTCTAGGGTCCGTTCTCCAATGATCGATCTTCGGCGCTGCGAACGTCTGGAGAAATCCAACGCCGACGACGTCGAGAATTCGCCCGAGCTGGCACCAGATCTGTCAGAACCGTCCGATCTATCCGAAAATCCAGAGTCCATCACAGTCGTCTCATCGATGCGAAACAGTGGCCTCGCCATGTTGCCTGCCACCTTTCCACTCCCCCAAGTGTCGCCATAAGATTTGCAGTTATCTCCGCCTTTGATTGGACTCACACACGGTGACTGTTGTGGGCCACTCAGTTTTGACATCATGCTCAGCAACGAGCTCGTCCTGGGCAGTTTGCATCTTGGCACAGGGATCCAGTAGACCGAGTCATCCTCACAGGTACACGTATCCTTGGGTTTAGGAGACTGATCAAAAGTGAAGAACTCTCCGTTCTCGGTTGAGGGCCCCGGGGAAATTTGGTCAGAGTCGCTGTCGGAATCTTTAATCGAGATGGTGATGGAAGAAGCAGATTCGCTGCAACTTCCGGCACTGTCGATGTCCTCTTCTTGTGCAGTACCCCTCTGCACGGCAAGAATCTGCTGGGCAGTTTGCTTACAACCGTTTTCTAACGCCAGAACGAGATTTTTGACGAATGTTTGGTTGTTCGTGGTGCGCTTTCTTGGGGCTGGACTCGGTAACGGTTCTAATCTTTTGTTTAACTCTTGAATTATACCCCTTACCATGCCCACGCCGCCTTTTTTGGACGTCTTCACGATATTTTCCAATTCGGTGGACTTTTTCCGAGAGTGGAAGAATCTGGTGTTTGGCGAGGGCTGGAATCCGAGATCTTCGACTGGATCGGCAGGCTTCTTCGTTCGTTGAATCGGTTGCGGCTTGGTTGTCGGTACTTCCGGCATTACCAGTCTGGTGGAAAAGATGCTTTGTCTTCTAGACTTTTCTTGCAGACATTTTTCGTTCGGCTCTTCGTACTCTTCAGACAAGAATCTTGGGAAAATACTTTTTCTTCTTATGGGTGTGTCGTCGATCAATGTCGATGAGAACACTTCTGCAGGAGTCTTTCTGGGCGTAGACGCTGCAGGTATAGTAAAGACGGCCTTTGAATTCGGTATTCCCAGTGAATTCTCCAAACACGAAGAATCCAAATCCACTTCAGAACGTTGCTTTGTTGGCGTCACATAGTAGGACACATGTTGCTGCGATTCCGATAAACTATCTTCACAAATCCGTGCATTGTCACGGGATATGTTGCGTACAATAGACACTGAATAGGTAACCGATGTATTATCAGTTCTCGCCGTCAGCGTTGAATTCGGGCTGTGTGATTCTTCATCGGAATTTGCCATTTTTGGTGTCGCACACTGGGACGTGCTAAAACTCGTATCCCGCGAAGTGCTTGTTCTGCTTCCAGATTTCCTGGTTAACGTAGACGCTGGACTCACAGTTTCTTCCTCAGAGCTTTCAGTTTGCCTTGATTTAGGAGAAGCACATGATCTTCGTACGAAAGTCCGATACTTTGGATCCGTTTGTTTTTTCGGATTTGCCGGTGGACCGGAAGTCTTCTCCTTCTTCTGCGGGAATACGATGTTGATATTTTGTATTTTCCTCGACGGCGAGACCTTAGGGAACGTTTTACTGATATTCCCCGTGAATTTTATCATCGGCACATTCAGATCAAATGTTTCGTCTTTCGGTGAATTGGACTTCCGCTTGTCAGAGTCGATCCTTTCCTTTTTCGAGACTTTACACGCGGAGTCAGCTTGGTTCTGTTTGTTGGGTGCCTCGTTCTCATTTTTACCCACTTTGTACGTGCCTGAATATACAAATGTTTGCTTGAATTAAAAGTCCCACTTTTTTACGCTGTATAAATGTTATCACGATAGGCCTCCTTACCTGTTGAATTTTTGATTGAATTCTGTTCGCTGGACTTTTTCTTAAATGTTGCGTTTTTCCAGGACGGTGGACGAGACTCAATTGGGGTAATGTTTGAGAGAATCTTCGGTGCATCCGTGCGTTTGTTCAAGTACCAGTCGGGAATGGACAGCTTCTGTAGGGACTTTTGCACCCGCAACTCTGCCTCGGTAAGTTGTCTTTCCTGTTGACATTTAAAACGCAATATTATACAAAGAGTACCACAGGAATTTCAGTCACTGGATCTCAGACAAAATTAACAGTATACCCTGATCATTTCAAAATGTCCAGGCTCAAGCAACTCATAATAAAATAAGTCAAAATGAAGATAATGTGTTAATTCTTAACTACGCTGATATTTAATCGTGGTTTTACGTTAAAAATATGCTATTTACTTGTTTTAGTTGGATGTTTTGCATTGCGGTTTGTTTATCAAAATCAACTTGAGACCCTTGGATCTCCTTCTCAGGAAATTCTTTCATTTGTTAGGAAGTTATTTTTAATAAGATGTACTGTTCTTATTAGAACTTTATTACATTGAAGCATTATTAAAACAGAAGAACAGTCACTTCCAGAGGAATCCTTTCAACACAGTACTCTATCCCCGAAAATGAAACCCACGGATCCCAAAATATGTTGAGTTTGATGAACACCCCGCAATAAAGAACGTTCAGTCAAAACAGACAACTAGTATATTCTTAATGTTGGTAAATTGCAAAATTGAATGAACTTACACTTGGTCGTTACGTTAAAAATATGCTATTTACTTGTTTTAGTTGGATGTTTTGCATTGCGGTTTGTTTATCAAACTCAACTTGAGACCCTTGGATCTCCTTCTCAGGAAATACTATTCTTTCATTTGTTAGGAAGTTATTTTTAATAAGATGTACTGTTCTTATTAGAACTGTATTACATTGAAGCATTATTAAAACAGAAGAACAGTCACTTCCAGAGGAATCCTTTCAACACAGTACTCTATCCCCGAAAATGAAACCCACGGATCCCAAAATATGTTGAGTTTGATGAACATCCCGCAATAAAGAACGTTCAGTCAAAACAGACAAATAGTATATTCTTAATGTTGGTCAATTATAAAATTTAATGAACTTACACTTGGTCGAGGGCTGCCAAGCATCTCAGCGCGCATCCACTTCGCTTGCACCGACATGTTTCAAGAAGTAATTAAGAAACGATACTTATAAGCGAACAAACGTTGCCAACGAATCCTTAACCGATCTCTCCCGCAAATGTGTTTACTAACAGGCCAGCATACCGCACTGACATTGACGGTGCGACGATGAAAAGCAGACTGACAAATTTTGTTCACGCGAACTCACGGTTTAGACCTCGCCCTTTAGATATTAGATGGGAAAGTGGTGGGGTAGAACACCCTATTCGGCCAATCGTCGGTTAGGGCAGCGATACCGTTTGCGCTTCCGCGAAAAAACGGACAAGTAATTAAAAGGGTGTCAGGCTAATTTACGCAGGTACGAAACGTGCGACCCGTTGCAATTCTAATATCCCATGGAAGTAAGGGAAAATTTTAAACCGAAGTTTCCTGAGGCGACATATTACAATTTGTCATTTTATTTTAATCGTTAATTATACTTGCAAAAAATATATGTAATTATGCGCGTTGACAAAATGAATATTTATACGCATTGTATTATGCATTGAAGCAACATGCCGAAAATTAATAACCCAGGGAAGCAGAGTACATACATTCTCTTTACAGATAATGCGACCCAGCAGTCCAGCATCAGGGTTTCCCGAGGGAAAGATTACAAACGTTTGTTTTATTCAATTTGTTTATTATAGTAATAATAAAATATATGTGAGTATGCGCGTTAACAGCATTAATATTAATACACATTATATTATGCATTGTAGCTACGCGATTGAAAATGGATACTTGGACAGGGAAGCAGTGTACATATATTCTTTTTACATGTAAAATGATCCGGCAGTCCAAGCATCTGGATTTCCTGAGGAAAATGTTACAAGGTTTTATTTGAATCGTTAATTATGGGCATGAAAAATATATGTAATTATGCGCATTAACAAAATTAATATTTATACACATCGTACTATGCATTGATGCTACGTGAACGAAAATAGATACTTCGACAGAAAAGCAAAGTACATATATTTTCTTTACATATAGTGCCATCCGATAGTCCAAGCGTCTGAGTTTTCCGCCGAATACGGAATTTTTACGGAACTAAAAACAGGAATACTATTCGATCGACCAATTCTCACTTCAACTACCTCGAGAATAAGTGAACCCAAGTAAACCATTGGCTGAATCTTTCGATGATGCCGTTATATCGCAGACAAAGAGGGTCCTTTTTGTCGCACGGTGTCTTTTGCCCACTCGTGGCAACAGTGCGTAGCGGATCGTAATTATCCCTCCTCGGTACCGTGATTAGCACTGCGAACCAAAGGATTAAAACAGAATAGTACTCAGGTTAGCAAATTGCCAAGCAGTTACACTTCCAGGTATTTCTATATTACGGCGATCATTCCTGACTTTCAAATATTGTAAATAATTTTGTACGGTACAGTGTGGTACGTTACTTTTTGTGAAGAGAGTTCATAGGATTCCGCAATATGTATCACGTTGGATATTGTATGCGTATATCTGCATCATATAGTTTGTAGACATATCAGCTTTGGGCCGTGTGATAGAAAAGCACAATACGGCGGACTAGAACACACTTTTAGCAGCGATTAGCACTGCGAACCGAAGGATTAAAACAGAATAGTACTCAGGTTAGCAAATTGCCAAGCAGTTACACTTCCATGTACTTCTATATTACGACGATCATTCCTGGCTTTCAAATATTGTAAATAATATTGTACGGTACAGTGTAGTACGTTACTTTTTGTGGAGAGAGTGCGTAGGATTTCGCACTATGTAACATGTTGGATATTGTATGCGTATCTCTGCATCATATAGTTTGTAAACATATCAGCTTTGGGCCGTGTGATAGAAAAGCACAATACGACGGACTAGAACACACTTTTAGCAGCGATTAGCACTACGAACCAAAGGATTAAAACAGAATAATACTCAGGTTAACAAATGTGCCAAGGAGTTACACTTCCAGGTCTTTCTATATTACGGCTATCATTCCCGGCTTTCAAATAATGTATTTGAATGTGTTTTGTGGAGAGAGTTCATAGGATTCCGCACTACGTAACACGTTGGATATTGTATGCGTATCTCTGCATTATATAGTTTGTAGACATATCAGCTTTGGGCCGTGTGATAGAAAAGCACAATACGGCGGACTAGAACACACTTTTATCAGCGATTAGCACTGCGAACCAAAGGATTAAAACAGAATAGTACTCAGGTTAGCAAATGTGCCAAGGAGTTACACTTCCAGGTCTTTCTATATTACGGCGATCATTCCAGACTTTCAAATATTGTAAATAATTTTGTACGGTACAGTGTAGTACGTTACTTTTTGTGGAGAGAGTTCGTAGGATTCCGCACAATGTAACACGTTGGATATTGTATGCGTATATCTGCGTCATATAGTTTGTAGACGTATCAGCTCTCGGCCGTGTGATAGAAAAGCACAATACGGCGGGCTAGAACACACTTTTAGCAGCGATTAGCACTGCGAACCGCAGGATTAAAACACAATAGCTCTCATGTTAACACTATACCAAGTCCCACTTCCAATTCTTTCTATATTTCGACGATCATTCCAGACTTTCAAATATTGCAAATAATTTTGTACGGTACCGTATGGTACGTTGCACTTTATGGTGAGAGTGCATAAGATGCCACAGTATGTGCAACCTTAGACATTACATGCGTATCTGTGCATTATATACTTTGTGGACGTATCAGATTTGGTCCGTGTGATATAAAGGCACTGTACAATCTCTTAGTACACACTTGTGCACACTACTTAATGCGCACAGTCGCTGACCAGGTACAAAGCATTACAATTCTATCAGCTCGAGCATTACAGGCCGTGCATCGGAATGAGACCTCTTTGTTCGTAGAGGCCTGCCGATAAATTTCGCTCACATAGTCCAGTAAAGAAATCTATACAATATACCCCGTATGCCTCACTCGCCGTCGAAGAACCTTTCTTCTCCGCGCGCAAATTCGCTCTGCACGAAAATGACACGGAAAAGATCATTTGCCACTGTGATCGTCTCGGTATACGCTCGTGGTCAGTTTCTCATCGGCAAAAGTAGAAGAATCTCACCAGATCCGTCTTAAGGTGGGAGAAAATCGTGATCGTGGGTGCGGAGGGGTGCGTACCGAGAAGGTGGAAAAGGAAATGAAAAGGGGGGAGACATGTGAGTGAGGGCACGACGCACTCAACCTTCTTTTGTGTGTCGCTCAGTGCTCGTCCCTATCAGCCAACGAGTGCATCCCGGTGACCAACAATTTGACGTGAGTGTTTTTTTCAGTTTGTAAAAGTAGCTCCGCAAACCGCTCACTGTACGTTCGGACGTTCGCCGGAAGAGAGAATTCTTTGAAAAGTGGGGAAATCCTCTCGGTCGAGGTGTCCAGTGCTGAGACAGGTGCAGTTATAAATTCTGACCCGATTAAGGTTCGCCGCTCACCATGGGATATGGTGTATGCCTGGATAACGGGATATCCCTCGATACCTACTGGACGAGTGGGTCGATGCGCTTTTACGATCGATTCATTGTTGATCCATACCGTGACGATAATTGCGATAAACTGCCGTAAAAGGTAGTTTTGTAAAAGGTACTTTCATATCCATCGAGGCTTGAAAGTTGGTAAAAGTAATCGTGGTAATGCTTTGTAGCAGCGGTGCGGGACGCGAGTATGGTGTCAGGTATAGATCGGTGTTGCAATAAAAGCGTCCATCTTGCTCTAGTACGCAATTATTCATTGGATTTAACGAGTACGAATTTGTGTAAATCTTATTTCGATTGGTAATCTATGCATCGTTTCATAGTGATCGATAGAAATTTACAGAAAAAGTTAACCGTATGGTGCATTGATCGAATCAAATTCGCAGTGATTTGATTTGGTTCGGAATATGTCTATAGTGTTAGATATAGATCAGTGCTTCGTTTACGTCGATAGGAATGTGCATAAAAAGTTTATCATGCGAGGCGTTGATCGAATCAAATTCGCATTGACGGCACGTACGAACAGGATTTTTCTAAGCCTTTTCGGGTAACGCAAAATTGTATCACGCCGATCTTTAAGTGAAAGTGGAGTTTCCCCTGCAATTATGACACATTTCGTTTTTCGCTCTCTCTCTTTCTCCCCCTCTATCTCACTTTCCTTCTCTTTCTGCCTGCACTCGGGTCTCTGGATAAAAGACAGAGAATGCAGGTTTGTTATGGTCAGTAGAAAACTGACCAGACGAACCAGTATTTAGCCTGCAACAGAAATCCGTTGTATTTCTAATCTTGTATGTCAAATTGCAAAAATCTTCACGTCGGTTGATACGTTTATTATGCTTTAAGCAATCTTCTCCTTCAGTAATGATTCGAGCGTTCCACAAGCGATGCCTACGGAAAATAAACGATGAATCTCAAGGTACCATCGCAGTATTTCACAAGTACTGACATTCACGTTCTTTACGCTTGTCAAAACTGACCACAGGAACCAGTATTTAGCCTGCAACAGAAATCCGTTGTATTCCTAATCTCGGATGTCAAATTGCAAAAATCTTCACGTCAGTTGATACGTTTATTATGCTTTAAGCAATATTCTCCTTCAGTAATGATTCGTATGTCAAATTGCAAAAATCTTAACGTTGGTTGATACGTTTATTATGCTTTAAGCAGTCTTCTCCTTCAGTAATGATTCGAGCGTTCCACAAGCGATGCCTACGGAAAATAAACAATGAATCTCAAGGTACCATTGCAGTATTTCACAAGTACTGACATTCACGTTCTTTACGCTTGTCAAAACTGACCACAGGAACCAGTATTTAGCCTGCAACAGAAATCCGTTGTATTTCTAATCCCGTATGCCAAATTGCAAAAATCTTCACGTCGGTTGATACGTTTATTATCCTTTAAGCAATCTTCTCCTTCAGTAATGATTCGAGCGTTCCACAAGCGATACCTACGGAAAATAAACGATGAATCTCAAGGTACCATCGCAGTATTTCACAAGTACTGACATTCACGTTCTTTACGCTTGTCAAAACTGACCACAGGAACCAGTATTTAGCCTGCAACAGAAATCCGTTGTATTTCTAATCTCGGATGTCAAATTGCAAAAATCTTAACGTTGGTTGATACGTTTATTATGCTTTAAGCAATCTTCTCCAGTAATAATGATTCGAGCGTTCCACGAGCGATGCCTACGGAAAATAAACGATGAATCTCAAGGTACCATCGCAGTATTTCACAAGTACTGACATTCAGGTTCTTTACGCTTGTCAAAACTACGGAAAATAAACGATGAATCTCAAGGTACCATCGCAGTATTTCACAAGTACTGACATTCACGTTCTTTACGCTTGTCAAGTTGCGACTCTTAAATGTCTATTCAAATTTCCTAAGTCTCTACAGCGTCCATAGTTCATTGTTTACATCCAGTACCTGTACGTGCGCAGATTTTACGCGCTATAAACTTCATACGTCGTATTAATAATTCCCCTAATAATTAACGCCCTGCACTCTGACTTTTAGAATGCATCGGTCGTTGTGCTCGGTTGTTTCAAGATCCCGCCGCGAAATGTGCACCGGGATGATCACGCCAACTGTTACGACACCGATCCAGGAATTGGACTCCGCAGTGAAACCGTACGACCAGATTCCAGGGCCAAAGCCCGTTCCCCTTTTCGGCAATACATGGCGATTCTTTCCCGTGATCGGCCAGTACACGATCTCGGATACCGCTAGAATTACTCAATTATTCTACCAGGACTACGGGAAAATCGTCCGGCTGACCGGTTTGATCGGCAGACCGGATTTACTCTTCGTCTACGACGCCGATGAAATCGAGAAGGTCTACCGGCAGGAGGGACCAACGCCCTTTAGACCATCAATGCCGTGTCTGGTACATTACAAGAGTGTCGTAAGGAAAGATTTCTTTGGAGCACTGGGCGGAGTTGTCGGAGTGTAAGTTCTTTCAATTCTCACTCGACAAACGAAGCAATATGTAGGTATATGGGACGTTATGATTTAGACACGTGATGCAACGGGGATGACGAAACTTTCATTTTTAGTGTTTGTCAACTTCGTTAGATTCTGATGCTTTTAATTCTAAACTTCGTGCAATTGTTACGTTTTTTATTTTTTTTTATTAAAATTTTAATTTGTTGTACATGAATTCAAGTTAATTGGAAAGTTAGAAATTGAGGAACAAATTTTATTGAACGTTTCGGCACATGGTGCGTGCCGTTTTCGAGGGAATAAATTATTTTAATAAATCTCAACGTAATTCGTTCCTTTGGAAACGGTACACACCTAGCGTCGAAACTTCGAATAAAGTTTGTTTATCAATTGCTAACTTTTTAATTAATTCAAATTCACTTTTATTACCAAAGATCGAGGTAGCCCAACAATCAAAAAAGTCTGTCCTACAGTTGACTAAACGGGTAATGTAACATTCAAATGCATTGAATATTGCATTACACGTAATATACAGATAACTGGTGCCAAAATGGTTACATTATCGGTAATAACTTTGACAGACAGGTATTGTTTCTTCGAAGTTCGTGACTTCATTTCATTTCACCCAACCGCACTGACACCGACAACATAATACCGATGATTAGCATAACAATTATTACCGTCCCACGATGCGGGCATTTTTGTTGACATGCTGTTTGCCACCGGTAGCACGTGCCTATCTGCATTCACGTGTAAACATGACATTTCGCCATGGGCTAATAGTGCTTTCTTCCTATTATCGCGATCGTTATGCTTATTCATTTGCATTTTCAGACACGGTGAGGCATGGAAGCAATTTCGTACTAGTGTGCAAAAACCGGTTCTCCAACCGCGGACAGTCAGAAAATATATTACGCCGATCGAAGTGGTGACAAATGACTTTATAAGGAGGTACTGCCTATTGTTTATGCGTTCGACGTTTTTCCCGTTCGTCACTCGCGACAGATGAACGTCTAATCAACACCGTCAATTCTTCTAACACGTTTCGATCATCATATCTTGTGGTCATTAACCATTTCTATAATACTATAAAACGGAATGTAGTAATGCTTAAACTGATAATACTATAAAACGGAATGTAGTAATGCTTAAACTGATATAAAAGAATGTAGTGATTTCAACTGATAGCATGCATTTTTTAACAAGATGTAGTAATTGTTAGTTTTACTGTAGTTGAAGCTTGAATCTGGCAACGATAAATTATCATGGCACCGTTTAATTTCTCACGTTTGTGTAAGTGTTATTTAAATCAAAAGATTTTGGAGCCAAAAATTGTTAAAGAAATGTGGAAAAATAAAAGGTACATCTATCAGAGGCTTCCTGTGGATGAGGAACAAAGCTGGCATAAATTGCAAGCTACTTGAAACTATGGGTGTTTAGTTAAAGTATAATAGTTTTTTTGTATTTTTCAGTATATAATTCGGGTGTTTAGTAATATTAACTTTATATGATATTATGTTAACCATTATCATATTCCGCTTTGTATTATTATAGAAGTCGATGAGGACCGAAATATATTATGTTTGAAATGTATAACAAAAGTCCTTTCTATCTAGTTTTGCTATCGCCGTCATTGCACTTAAATATGAACATTCGACCAATATCAACACAATCTAATCAGTAATATTTTATTGTAGAGTAGCGGATATTTAGATTTTTTGCAAGTTTTACAGGATCGAGGAAATCAAGAAGGAAGATGAGGTTCCGGCGGATTTTGATAATGAAATCCACAAGTGGGCACTGGAATGTTAGTATGTTTATATAATGTGCGTCGTGAATTATTCAGTGCAGAGTTTCTTTGCTATACGTTTTGTCCTATGACGTACAGGCATTGGAAGGGTTGCGCTTGATGTAAGACTTGGCTGCCTCGATACGAATTTGTCACCGGATTCTGAGCCACAGAAAATTATCGACGCGGCTAAGTTTGCGTTGAGAAATGTTGCGGTTCTCGAATTAAAAGCTCCGTATTGGAGATACATCCCGACGCCGCTGTGGACACGATACGTGCGAAATATGGATTATTTTATCGAGTAAGCTCAACGAATTTCTGTTCAACGAATGTAATGTCAAAACTCTACGCAAAACCTTACGAATTGCCTTAGAATTTGCATGAAGCACATCGATAGCGCTATAGAAAGGCTGAAAAGTAAGAGTACCGCGGACGAGGCGGACTTGTCTTTAGTGGAAAGAATTCTAGCGAAAGAGGCTGATCCTAAGATGGCTTACATTCTTGCTTTGGATCTTATATTGGTTGGCATAGATACGGTACATATCTAAATGCTGATGAACTTTTTAATAATAACAAGGTAATACTTTCTATATGAAAGTCTGATATTACAGATATCAATGGCGGTCTGTTCAATATTGTACCAACTAGCGACTCGTCCGGAGGAACAAGAGAAAGTTTACCAAGAATTGTTGGAAATATTTCCAGACCCATCGACACCAATCAAAGCGGAGCATCTCGACAAAGCAATATACACGAAAGCATTTGTTCGGGAAGTATTTAGGTACGCTATGATTCAATGAGATACGACACAATTGAAGACATACTGTGCTTTAATCCTTAGCGCTCCGGCACATTTTCACAGCGGAACGAATCAAACGGAGTTTTATTTTAAGTGAGAAGAATTACACGTGCTTGTGGATGTTTTTAATTATATTTACTTTATACATATGCAGTTTCTTCTTGCAAATGAAAGATAAATTTTAAATTTTGTAATTCACCATGGTGTGATATCTTTGGAAACAATCTGCCATGTGCATCCTGGGTTTACTTGGGCAAGTGTCACAGTAATTATTTGTTTGATGTCTGCCATCCTTTTGTTTCCTTGTAGAAGACACAACACAGTCCCTATTTTATGTAGTATAATTTCGGAACCATTATTTGAAGTGTCAGAATTATAATCAACATTGCTTTTCGCAATACCATTTAACAATTGAAAATCAAACACGTCTTCACTACCACTGAACTCTAAATTCTCATCATAATAATTATTTTTCTCCATGTTGCTAACTATAAAAAGGTCAAAAAATGGTGTAATCGTAAGAGTGCAAAGACTGATCACGTTTTAACTACAGTTATCAATTGCCAACGCCGACAATACCGCAGCATTTTAAGCGCAATCATGTTAAAAACATTCGGCTCCGCAGCGGAGCCTACGGAGCGCTAAGGGTTAATATATCCGATCTATGATATTGCCTACTTAAAGGCGCCCGGATTTAAATATGCGCTCTATCCTGCAACGTATGCAATTTGCGACACAATGCAATGTTCTATAATAGGTTACACACTTTGCAGGGTGTATTCTACCGTGATAGGCAACGGAAGGACATTACAAAATGATACTGTGATATGTGGATACAAAATACCGAAAGGAGTACAAGTAGTATTTCCGACCCTAGTGACCGGTAACATGGAGGAATATGTAAATGATGCGCAGAGTTTTAAGCCGTCAAGATGGTTGAAAGAAGCTGCGAACGAAAAACTTCATCCATTTGCTTCTCTGCCTTATGGTTATGGGGCTCGTATGTGTCTCGGCAGAAGATTCGCGGATCTTGAAATTCAAGTACTACTTGCCAAGGTAAGTTTGTTTCATACTGCAATCTATACCTTTCTGTTACACAGATATTTTAATTAATGTCTATATTATTATGTTCGCAGCTTATACGAAAATATAAGTTTGAGTACCATCATCAACCTCTGAAATACAAAGTTACGTTTATGTACGCCCCGGACGGAGACTTAAAATTTAATATTATTAAAAGATGAATTATTTTACGATCAAGTTCAAGATTCTCGAACGATTTTTATTGAATCTAGCCCAGAGACCAGTGACCAGTGTTCAAATTGTAAACAATGTACTTTTTTGTAAATAAAATATATTATTAATTGTAAGTAATACTGTTCTCGTGCGATACTTAAAAGATAATGTATTTAGGATTATCGATTTATAAACTTGAACTTCAGTGGTCCATTGGGTGAGTACATAGGATTAATGTGATAGTCCAATCTTTCACCGTGGTATTCGATTTTGTACTTCTGCAAAATCTGAAAGTGATATAACAGTCAGATCAGATTATTGATATACAGATCATATATATATATACAGATTATAACAATCTTACCTTACTGATCACGATGATTATTTCAAGTTCAGCGAATCTTCGACCCAGACACATTCTCCTGCCATAACCGAACGGAAGTGAGGCGAAACCATGACAGACACCAGTGTCAGTCGACCAGCGTTCGGGCATGAAGGTTTGACTTTCAGGAAAATACTTTTCTAGGTTGCTAATTACATAGTGTTGGAACACCACCTGTACCTAATTAAGTGTACAGGCTCATTTTGACGTAACCGTCTATTTGATGCAGCAATACGCATATACATATTTTTACATCAACTTACTCCCTTTGGAACATGATAACCGCTTATTATCGTGTCTCTTGTCATGCACCTTCCATTACCAATAACAACGGGGTACATTCTAATGTCAAGCACACGTACGAGAAGTTACTTGCAAAGTAATATAATTACGGAATATTCTATTTATGAGTACAAACCTCAGCGTCTCTTTAATGCATGCTTTCGTATATTTCAATTGATCCAACTGGTTTGCCTCAATCTGTTTATCTGGTCGTAAAACGCTCTGTATTTCTTCGTATGCTATTTCTTGTTTGTCAGGGTGCAATGACAACTGGTAAAGTATCGAGGCCACGGCATTCGAGGTCTGGAAAATGGTTACCTAACAATTGCTTGTTCAAGAAACTGATTACCATTCAACCATAATAGGTGAATATTATTCAGAGTATGAAAAAGATTTAAATCGTAATTCAATTAAATCCTATAAAAAGATAATGTATGCTTACTGTGTCGATGCCAACTAAGAAAAGATCCAGCGCAAGAACCGACGCAACTTTTGTGTCACCTTCAGCAGCCAGGATTTTTTCCAGTACCGACAGTTCATTGTCTGCTTTCTCTGATAAAGATTGTTTTGCCTTTGTCAAAGCTGCAGTTGTGTATTTCGACGTGGTGCTAATTGAGTAAAAATATATATTTCTCCTTGACCATAGTATTTGAAGTGTCACGCACGTGAAGACTCAACTTCAATCAATGACTTGCAACCATTTATACAAGAGAGTTGTGAAACGTACTTCACTATGACGTCGAGAGCGTTCACGTATTTTTTCCACGTGGGAGTGTTGAAGACTCTCCAGAATGGAATTTTTAATTCTAAGACACCAACGTTCTTGAAGAAGGTAGTCACCGCGTCAATAAGTTGCTGGGTTTCTAAGTTCGCGTCCTCGTTCAAACATCCCAATCGGACATCCAAGGCGACGTGAGCAATGGCTGTGAATAATTTAATCATCTTCATTTACGAAGTGACAGGTAAAAGTTCAGCAAACCTACTCACATTCCAGCGACCACTTATGAATCTCATTGAGGAAATCATCAGGCACTTCATCATTCGCATCCCTTATCTTTGCTATTCTGCAAAAGTTAACACAGCTAGGTAGTAATAAAAAGCGTCAGACTAATCAAGCATCAAAGGAATGAAATAAAAAGCGACAGCCTAATGAAGCTTCAAAATAATAAAATAAAAAGGTCTATGTACACAGTAAAGGTTTTACAAACCTTTGAATGAAAGACTGACTCGCCTCTTCGATCGCCCCAATATGCATTCTGGCGTTTCGCGGCTGTAACATAATTTGCTGGACTTTGCTCCGGAAAGTGTACCAATTTTCGCCATGCCTGACAAATGGAGATCAAGGTACTTCACAGTGTTAATAGAATATTTTTGCGTGACACTATACTCGGATATTGCGCAATTTGAGTTTAAGATTTCACTGAGACACGAATTGACTAAGAGTACCTATGTTTCCCTTTGCTTTCCAGTGAAACGTTGCGTGTACGCTGACATTCGAAATAATGAACTTACGAAACGTACTGACGGTAATGTGAAAGACATGCACATCCGTCAAGGCGGAACTCGTAGCGGAAGAGATACGATGGACGAGAAAACGACTTACACGGCAATTACGCCGGCTACCCCCTTAAAGAACTCCTTTCGCTGCACATGCTTATAATAGTCGAGCGACGGCATCGACGGGCGATGAGGCATTTTCTCTTCCTGCCTAAAGATACGCTCGATTTCGTTTGCGTCGTAGACGAATACCATGTCAGGCCTTCCTAGAAGGCCTTCGATTTTCACGATATCCCCATACTGTTCGTACAATCTCTTCGACACCTTGTCGACCGACTGAATTTTGAAGTCGCCTGAAATACTTTCCCGCTGCATATACGCTCGGAAGGTGATGCGTTCTTAGACATAAATGCACTTACCTATGTAAGGAATAAAGCGCCATGTGTTTCCCAGAATGGGAATGGGTTTTGGTCCTGGGATTTCTGAGTAGCGGCGACACTGAGACCATTCTTTCGTAACTTCCTCGGTCAGCGTGTTGAGCTGTCTAATTAACTTGAGTCTGCGTTGGATATACTGCAGTACATGGCCTCTTAGAAGAGTAGAGTGACTATTAGGTACCATTTTTCACCTTAAAATTAAATTGACGTCGCGCTGATAATGTTTATTCGTATTTATTGATATTCGGCATTATATTCAGCGTATCATTGGTAACATATATTTACATGGGAAAATTCGGCAACGCATGGTTTTCACTTGGTGAAAAGGAACAGTGCTCATTATCGGAAGTGAACAATGACGTCGCGCAAAAGCGTGAAGAGTGCTCTGGATCGTATTAAAACTCGGTCTGAACAAGTGTGGGACAAAAAACGTGCTCCACTTTCAACAAAGTGTGTGAGGACTGGTGCGGATAAAACGTTACAATCTGACGTTACCAAACACATTGGGTCCAGAAAAACGGACCATCAGGATGTTTTATAGGCAATCATCGTTTTCGTTTTTTATCATAAGTCAATGACCTTTGCATAACGCAATTTTGACCGGACACAAATTAACATTCCACCGAAAACGATTTTTATGAAACACGGTAACAAATATGGCGGTTTGCAATTTGTCGTGGATAATGAGCCGTACGACGATTAAGGACAATTACGGAACGGATGCGTTTTATCTTGATACGAGATTTTACGGAGAAAGGCACGAATTGCGATAAAAGATATCTTGTCGCAACCCTCCAACGCGAACGACGAGGTCAGGTGTCAGTTAGAAAACGTGTCATTTTGTGGTCGTTTGTCTCTTCCAACCGACATATTCGCGACGGCGTAATGCCGTCAAGGAAAAGTGCCTGCATATTGGCACGGTACTTGATTTCTATGCATATTAGAAAGATATGACGTTCATCGTCAAGAATTGCAATTTAACAAAAAAGCAACACTAAACACGCGATAAAACGAATGTTTTTAAATACAGCCACTGAATGTCAATTACATTGATTAAAAGCAAAACGTGACAAAAGTAAAAATGCAAAGGTAAATTATGTTTACCTAATTTGCAACGATAAATATCACTGAACTCTTCCAGTATATACGAAATCACAGTCAGGTAAATGCACAATCAAATTTTCACCGTTATTTCAATTCGACGCTGGATAAAGGCACCGCTCATCGCGGATCTATGGTTCTCGCGGTTTTAGTTCGCGGCAACGAGATTCGATTACAACTACCGCGCCGTAGGTCCCATTGAAAGGGGAAGCGTGAGAGAAGTGGGAAAGTAAACGTTAACTTGAGGGAGGGGTAAGGGTTGAGAGAAGCGCAAAATAGCTGTCCGTCGCGAGAAAGTGTTCCGCTTGTCTGAACCTGATATGTTCCGTATCGGAATTACAGTAATAATACCAGCATATCATAAATTCATCGTTGCATTACAAGTGCAGAAATTCTTTGATGAAATTACAGCGATAATATTGAAAAACTTTCCTATATTCATAGTATATATACAACAACGTTTACGAAGAGTACCACTTCGATTTCGCCGGCGTTATACTCGCCAATTTGTCTTTGTAACTACTGACAAGTTTACTGAAATGTGCATCGTCCGGATCAAATTTACTTCCTTGCTTGGGCTGAACTTCCCGCTTGGCTTCTTCTCGTTCTTTCTTCATTATTCGTGCCGCCTTAGCAGACTTCATCATCTTCTTCTCTTTCTTCAGTGTTTTACCGTGTACCGCAGCTTGCGTTTTCAAATTGAATTTCGAACGCATCTTGATCTTTCCAGGCGCACTCGTAATACCGGAGAATGTGTTCGAGTTGGCTTCAACTGATTTCTCAACTTTGGCCCGCTTCGGGGTAGGTTTCTCAGTGTCATCTTCTTCTTTCTTCGGTTCGTATCCTGGGTGAAGTGGATTTCTTTTCCTACTCTTCTCTACTCGCCTCTGTTTTGCATTTACCATTATTCTATTTTCTATCGAGAATGCCACGATGGGTCTCTGTTTAAATACAACATATAATTAATACAAAATAACAGATAGAAAAGGAGCTGAACGAATGTGATAGACGTGGGTGTTACCTTGTGCTTTGAAAATATATTTGGATTATTATTAATATTTCGAAGTGCTGCCAAGGCGTCCTCATGTGTCGTGTAAGAAACGAAACCGTATCCTTTGGATTTTCCAACTCCTTTAGCATCGACGCTCTTCATATCTCTCATAACTTTCGCCTTCAAGACAGCATCATTAATTTTTTTAGAAATTTATCTCAAAAATAATTACACTCAATTAAATGCTTACTTCTCTGATCACCGCTTTAGAGCCACTATGTTTCTTAAAAATCTCACGTAGCTTCGAGTCGTCTACTGAGGGTGGTAGGTTGTGAATGATGAGCCGATTTTTCGATACGAACATGTTTAAATTACGTAGCATCTGGGATTTCCATTGTTCCATTTGTAATCGTTTTGCCATGTCTGTTGCTGAAACTTCGGCCGCTGCATGACTACCAGCGAGAATAACTAAAAGGTTTCAAAAGAAAGTACAATAAGTAATATACAACATATAATTATAATATATATATAATTGTAATAATACTACAATACGTACATTTTATTAACACGTTGACTGCCAAGCGTATTTTGCTATATTAGAATGGCGATGCGATGAAATACCGCAGAGTATGATTAAATCGTGCAAAATGGAAGATAACGCAAAGGTGTTAGAAGCCAAAGTATTCAAACACGGCCCCAATATCAATTGCTTTTACAAGATTGCAAATAGGCTTCATTGCGAATTGTTTGCATTTTTACTAAAATCCTTTGCAGCGGTCACCGGTGACCACCGTGGCAGTCAAAGTGTTAACAGAGAATCTACGAACATATACTAACCTCCTTCCTTTACCAAATACAGATTTCGAGAATCCTTCTCTCGTTTTCGTTTCAATCCCTTCTTATCCTCGACCTCATGCCTATGAAGAGCTCTATGCGTGTCTAAAACTTCACCTTGCAAACGTAATTCAGTTCCTGCAGCGAGACATTTCTCGGCGTCCTCGACATTCTGTTATCAAGAAGGATCTAACTTGATTACGAATTCAAACTTTTCGGTAATATTAATCATTTTTGTGCCTGTTCTGGATTTTTTTGACAAACACGTCCGGGAAGATACTTATCCTCTGATGTACTTTATATGCAGAATATATGCTTATATACTTTATTATTTATATATATAATATATAAAGTATATAAAGTGTATAGAGTAAATAAAGTAAGCCAAAGGACGAGTATCTTCCCGGAGGAATTTACTAAAAATCCACAGTGCTTCTGAACACTATGTAGAGTTCTTACAGTATTAAATGAACACACTCGCCACATGTACATTTCCTACAGGATGGGACCAAATTCAACCAGATCAGGCACAAAAACTATTAATGTTATGAAGAGAAAGCGGTTAAATACACAAAGTTGGGATCAGATGTATGTGATAAACTGATAATTACACGAAATTTTACGAAAGCTGTTCCTCGCGAATGTTCCGTAAGCGGGTCTATGCAAATAAGGGCATAGAATACTGGGCCAAATTGTTCCATGCACGTCTTCAGTTCCTCGTTGTTTGCAGAGAATGGTACGTTCTTCACGAAAATAGTCCTGCCTTCTGTAACGTCGTGCGACTCTCGCCTAGGACACTTTACATCATTCTCTCGTTCAGCCGTACGTAATGTGATGTCTTTTTTGTCATCCTCACTTTCCTCATCCTCATTAGAATCTTCATTTTCATCAGAATCTTCATCGTCCTCTACCTCGGATTTTACAGTGCATGAAGTTACACTATCTCCATCACTCTCATCACTGTAATACAAAACATAAAAAACTTTACAATGTTTGAATCGGTAAAACAATTAGGCAGTAAAGGAAAAAAGTTACAAACAACTGTTAACACATTGCGTACGGGTCACGAGATTTCTCGTTTTAACGTTAATCGGTACTTTACTAAAGTAATGAAGCCTTGCAGCAATTTTTGATAATATAATTGTGAAATAAATAAATGTTAAAATGTTGAAAAAGTGCAAACATAGCAGTCAGTATTAACTCTTTTCGGACGCATGTCTGCTCTCAGACACCATAGCCTTTTTACCGTTCCGGTCGTATGTCTGCTCTCAGACACCAAAACATAAAACCGTTCTAATCATATACTGTATTCACTCATGTATCAGTTTACAATTTATCTGCACAAATATAAATATCTAATGGATCTATTCAAGAACTCATGCGACCTATTCAAGAATTCTTATCATTTGAAGATAACGAAACCCAGTGCGAACAAAAGCTGTTATTTCTCGCTCGACCTGCAATACGCTGAGGTAAGCTGGAAAACTGCACATAATGCGCCATTGCGAAGACGTAAGAAGTAAAGATTGTGCTGTATGTTCTAATAGAAAAATTAAGGGCGGAAGACATCAAACAAATTATTTTTGCAGTACTTGCAGTCGAAAACCAGGACTGCACATTGGAGACTGTTTTGAAAAATTCCACACATTGCAGAACTATAAAATATAATTTTTACAGAAAAAAAAACATTAAAACATATTATTCTATAAACATATAAATAAAGTTATCATAAGAATTAATAAATCTTATTTATTCTTCATAATCCTGCATGTTATGTATCACTACGCTTTCAGCGGAAATTAATTCCGACCAGTATGATACCCATGTCCAAATTAAATACGTCCGAAAAGAGTTAAAAAAACCTTATATGTATTGTACTCAATTTTTTAGGACGCTAAAAAATGTGCGAGGTCTGGATGAGCAAGAACGCCGTACGCAATGTGTTAACATCAATGCTGTTAAATTCCAGTAATTATTGTGCTTGCTCACCTGTCTGAATCTTCAGATTCATGCTTAATCCCATTTTTAACTTCTGCAGCTGCTTCATCTGGGGAAATTACTTCTTCCTTTATCTTGACCTCATTGCCATCATTGTCAAAGATGGGCTCCTTCTTAATCTCCTTGGCAAAAGTATCCTTTGGCATTGCCCAATCAACTACAATGGGTCTACCAAGTAGTGGTTGCATGTTAGCATAATGGATTGCCTTCGCTGCAGATTGAACATGTTCAAATTGAACGAATCCACATCCCACCTGCATTCCATCCTCCCTCTTCAAAATTTTTACTTCCTCTATGGAGCCATACTTGGAAAAATGCTCCTTCAAATCATCATCTGTTATCTAAAAATGAATTATTTGGTGAAGTTGATAATGAACAGCAGTGACCAGTGATGATAGATTGCAAACATTGCCTTACATTAAACGCTAAATTTCTGACAACAATTCTTGCTCTTTTCTTTCTTTTTTTTAGTTTTTGAATTTTTCTTCTTTCACGCTTTTCAATGATGTTTTCATTTTTTACTTTCACAAATGTATCCTCTGGTCTAACAACTTCTGTTGGTGGGTCTGTGATTATGTCAGTGTCATCACCTTCTTTAGGTTCATCATCCTTTTCTTCGACAAGCTTATCGAGTTTCTCACAAAACTTTGACTTTGATATAGCCCAGTCGCTGTATATCACACGACCCTGAAATTCTTTCTTGTTGGTGTTAAATATTGCCTTAGATGCATCTTCAATTTTTCTGAACTGCACAAAACCACATCCCACTGGTTTACCATCTGGATGCTTTAAAAGGTTTATTTCATCTATCGGACCAAAAGGTTGATAGAATTTTTTAATATCCTCCTCTTTTACCTGTAATACACATAAAAGCACATTGTAAAGCCTCTAACATTTTTTTAATGACCATACCTATTTACCTGAAACGGTAAGTTTCTAACAATAATTCTGGCTTTCCTATTATTTTGGAATTGGTCATTTTTGTTAGTTGTGTCATTCGCCTTCTGTATCCTTTTCTTCTGTCGATAGACCCACGACAGCTTCTGTTTCCCACGTTTATCTATTTAATTCATGCAGTAGTGTCAAACACATGACAATCGAAACCTTATAGAAACAAACTTCTTAAAACATACATACCAGAATTAAATTTCGCCATTTTAACGATCTATAAAATTCACTACAGTTAATTGTGTTGACAACTCAAAAATTTAACGAAAATTGTAGTTGAAGCCAAACATTTCAGCCTGTTTATTTTAAGGTTACTTTGAACACATGCGAAAAGAATCTATCCCCTCCCATAAGAAAAATTCGCAGCGCATCCTACGGGCATTTCGACGCAACCAATTGAAATTGATCAACTGTAAATAAGTACCCGACATAGTAGCGCCTTCAAGATGGCGCCACCGTTGATCGCCGCATTCGAATAAATAAAAGAGCAGCCCACTTTGTAGAAATCGCGCAGCACGGAGTACCTATGCATTGAACATTGAATATAATAATTTAATGTCGGCATATTACATGACCAAGTTGATTCGGTGTTGATGACAGTTAGCCTAGATGGCGGCACTCTATCAGACTGGGACGTAAATAAAGGACAGACGAGACTCGCGTCAGTTCGGTAGAGACGGATTTACGTATGGTACGGGTACCCAAATGAGACACAAAAGGCACAATCGATATCCCGTGATGTTCGATAGTGTGTAGAAGTATGGCCGAAAGCGGATTTTCATTTCTGCTAAAGACAAAATAGCAAACAACATACACACAGTGAAAGAACCTAATATTATGACTGAGTTAAGAGTATTTTATTGCTTGTTCCTGTTAACGTTTTTGGACTCGACTTCGCAAATTCGACCGTCCTTGCCCGGGCATAACAATGGTGAGTGCACGAATTTTCTCTTCCTTAGAGCTCGCTGTGTCCAGAGGAGAGGAAGTTTCAATAATATCGGCCGCGATCCCGGGATCACGACGGTCATACGCTGTTATTTAACGTCGCGCCTCTATTTGCACCGACGCTTCTGCATATCTGTTTGTATTTTCCACTTTATTGCACATGTTATTTATCTTGTGGCTTTGAAGGTCAAATCGAGACATTTGTGCATCAACACGCGTTTCTTTCGCGGAGCGAATTTCGGGCAAATTCAAACGCCGCCGAGGGGACGGTATTTTCTTGACGACCGCGGATTCCCTTCGGTTAATTAGCTATGCGATTCATCGATTGTCGGAATATTTTTAACCGGAATGCCTCGCTCTGCGTACGCGATGGCATAACCTTAGATAGGCTCCCGCAAAGAAATACATGCTATCGCCGAATTAAACGTTAAATATAAATAAATCGAACGTCGAAAAGATATAAATACACCTGCCACCCCGCGCGGCAACGTTAGATTTCCAAATTAACGCATTTTTCTGTGATGTCTTTGAGACGAATCTTCCATTTGACCGAATATAGCGTGAAAAAGCTCGCGGCGATGTTTTTATCGTTTTCTTATAAGTCATCTTTTCTTTCAGCCTTCGTTCAGGACGACAATGACGTTCAATATCTTTTGGACAACATACCAATATCTATGCATAAGGTTAGCACCGATAATGGTCTTTGCTTCTTCCCTCAAGTTATTCTGGCCACTTTGTGTCAAAGCAGACAAATTTATCTACACTATTTACATTGCATCAAATATTCATTGAAGTCAGGGTATTAGCTCCTATAATTGGCTATTCACGGTTAATGACATATGCGAGCCACATAATTTGCAATTTTCAATAATGGCGCATTACTTATTATTATTGCAAACTCGGCGACTTCAATTATTTCATACTTATGGCATGTGTTTATTTTGTAGGATTTTACTAGTTCAGCACATGGGGCTGGGTAAGCATAATACTCATTAAAGCAATGGTGAGTGGAAGTAGGAAAGGTATTCATTATAAATTTACTTTCCAATATTCGTAATACCTACTTATGATAAAGTAATCCTTTGCCGATGAACTGATTACATACCATGTACAAAAGCTTTCATGGATATTACAAAATGTTTATAGGACGAATAATTTTCCTAATCGTTATGATATACGAAATTCAGATCATCCTTAGTCTTAATATTAAGGCTGTAGTAATGCTAATGCCTAATCAATTCATCATGTGTTACATCCATTAATTGGAGCTTCAAATTTCTAAATACTGCTTTACTAACTGTGCTCGCTTCAAACTAATTTTTCTTATACCTTTCCTATTTTCAATTTCCACTAGTAGTTTTTTTTTTTAATACTACACACATATACACACTGCGTAAGTATGCTGAGGTACTAATCATGTTTTTTAAGGGATCCTGCGTCGGACGAAGATAAAGCGCAAGATTCATTATCTCATATTCATTTCGAACCACATGTTTTGGATTTTAAAGAAAGGTATACTATGTTTATGTATCTTCGTCTTTTTATATACGTACACGTGCATAAAAATAATGTGTTTTCTTCTGTCAGGCAATTGGGTATACCCCATCAAGAAACTGTGATCCTGTTTAACAGAGATCATAATAGGACAATTCATCTCTCATCGATCTCTGGAAATACGCGACATTTCCATTCATCATTTTTTCAAGATAAAGTGAGTATCACGCAATATACACACAGCGAATTTTCACTCATTACTTCCGATCATATCCACAAGGTAATTCCACCACTTGGGAACACAACATTTAATGTCGTATTCCTTGGACGAGAAGAGGGTGATATTGACACTCACCTCTTTATACATACGTCGGACGGGACGCTGAAGTACCAAGTAATTATTTGGAGACCCATCACTCATCATATACCACTGGCAATGATTTAAAGTGCATTTCGCTTTGTTCCAGGTTAAAGGAATAAGCATCAGTAGTCCGTATCGACTCCGACCTGTAGTCGATGTGAAGTTACCAAAAAATGCTTCTTTCACGCCACTTATATATATGCATAATCCTCATCCAGAAGGATTGCAGGTGGATGAACGTTTACTTGTCGCGAGCATTCTTAGTTGATCCCATCCTAAACGTATTATGTGCCATAGGTGATGGAAGTGTATAGCAGCGGAGGAGAATTCCAGTTGGAATTACCATCGGGAGAGGCAGAAGGTTCGCGCGAGCTATGGGAAATTCCACCTTATCAAACGAAACCGATTATAAGGCTACACTTCAATGCATACACGGAAAAAAATCATACGGCGTACGTAAGGTAGGTAAGAGAAATTTTCGTGAGATTTATTCTCTACTAAGATGGTTTGACCACTCAGTGACCGTTGTTCTCCCGCAGATTCAAGGTAAACAATACCGCGGAAATTCTGGTTATTGCGGTTGAAGTAGAAGTCAGAAGTGGAGCTGGTCTTCATTGGGGAGGGAGTTCGGGCGTAATAAACTTAGGAATGGGTGGCTCACTGCAGCCACCGATTCATTATCCGATCGCTTTGAAAAATTCTGCCAAAAAGCCATTGAAAGTGGTGGTAAGTTTAATCGCGATTGGTTCTAACGTCTTGTGATACTTCTCGCTATTGATTATATTGGTTACAGAATATAATCAGCACCCCTGTATCGAAAGCGTTGAAGCTTCACTTTGAACAAGCTGTAATACCTGGAGACACAGAGATACCAATCGCCATTGGTACATTAATCTATGACTGTAAGTTTCACGCTTTATCTGATTTCTTCTTTCGCAGCCGGTCATTCTTATCGTTAATCGGATGCGTTTCAGGGAAAACGGGCCTGGACTTACAACATTTTAAAGGGAAGTTAATGATAAAAGCAACGGGGCCAGGGGGTTCTAGTCAAAAACTGACAATTCCGTGGATAGCACAGGTTTTACAAGGAGGATTAGAAGTATCATATAATACATCAATCACCCACTACTGTTCACCACAGTCTAACCAAGCCCGAAACTTTAGTGTCGTCAATAAATTCAAACTACCGCTAGCCATTACGAATGTCACGATGACTACAAACGTCAAATCACTTTTTACGGTACGCCAGTTTTGTTCCTAATTGCGAAGTCTGCGAAAACAACAATTGCACCGACATTTTCACTTATTTCGTCCGTTATATTTTGCAGATAAAAAATTTTATTCCTAGAGTAATAAAACCTGAACAGAAGGTTAATATATTTTCTTTACAACTTACCAAAGAAAGGAAGAGCGATAGCGTTAAAATGGAATCGTCAATATTGATACACTCAAACGTGTCTGTCACTGAGGTTCCGTTGCTGAGTTACGACGGAAAGGTCAGGAAAATTATGCCCGGCGAGAGGGAGGGTGATAAGGGAACGATGAACTTTGGAACCGTCGGCAGCGGCACAGAAAACGAAGCAATTTTTGCGTTGGAAAACCAAAATCCAGTGAACGTCGAGCTCCACGGTTGGGGTGTCAATATGCCTGGGGCTGTACTGGAATTGATGGGTTGCCAACGCGGTCCTCCTGACTTCTTAGATAAGGAGTTCCGCAACATAACTGTGTGTAGCCATTCCGGTAATGTATGTATGCTTCGACGATAAAAATATTATCAGTGTCGCAAGCCGCAGGTTAATATTACCGTTGTATTACAGCAATATATTAAACCGGGATATTTAGCAATCTTTAAAATCAAGGTGAAAACGTCAGTTGTGGAGGAGGATACGATAGTAGGTGACGTGTTTGTAAGAACGACATACGAGAGGTTTACATTGCCTGTATACATGCGAGTTGCTCATGGGAGAATTTCGCTGAAAAAACTGATCTTCACAGATTGTTTTCCGGTACGTTATCGATCACGACACATAGATGCGTGAGAATAAAAATTGGTGTGTCTTACGTTCATATGATATGCCGGTTAGGGCTCGATTTGCGTACAACAAGTAAAAGTGCACTCAACGTTCTCTCGACCAATGGAAGTGACCAGAATCGCGCCCGTGAACAAGGACGAGAGGATAAAGTACATTCCATTGGAAGAGGCTGCGATGCCTGTTATATCCAAAGGCGAAAATTACGTTGGTTCAGTGAGGATTGATCCGTCTGTAACTTGCAAGCAGCATTGTTACTTAGGCCTATCGCTGGACACGTACGGTTAGTGTTCTTTATTTGAAATGATATGCCTTTTTATTCTTGAAATATGTTAATTTGTATAATCCGTATCATGTGTAAGTATTCTTTATTGCCTTAACGTTAAATTTACGACGAGCTCTTACACTTTACACTTTGCAGCTGGTAATCAATGGCTGAATACAATGTCTCTTCCATCCCATACGCGGGACTTCGACTTGAACCTGTTGAATGCACGGTACACACGCTTCCTAAACTCTACTGGAGGTGGTTCCTGGGACAATATTACCATGCGAATGGACACAACGGAAGTTCGTGGCCACAAGTTCTCTGTCAACATAAAACCGTATTGGCCCAGTTTGATATCAGCATCCGGAGGCATCAAGAACAAGAGTATATTGATGTTTCCGTTGACACAAGTTGGTAATACGTCGTACAAGACGATTAAACTTCACAACCCTAGTACCAATCCCGTAGTGATACAGCTAGTCATGGATTGGACCTATCCTCAAGGAGCGAGGCTTTATCATTCTTTGCCGACCAAGTACGTGCATCCTGCTAAAGTTAACAAATACTTGGCGCTTATGTTGGTTAATTATTAATATCATCTGCGAACAGATTTAAGCCCGTGTGCAGTGATTGTCCAACGACAGTCCCGGAGGAATTCAAGCTAGAAGAGAGTATAGACGAACGAGACTGGTTTGATAGACAATGGGATGTTAATATACCAACGCAGTCATTTCCTTTATACCTAAATCCTTCGGAATCAAAAATGATACGAGTTTCGTACTCGCCTTCTTCGGCTTCATTATCATCTGCCCTTTTATACATTAGGTAAGGACGGGGCGCACAGAAAGAAGTGTAACTTTACATAAAATGAAATCAACCGAATGTATGTACTACATACGCTTATATTTCAGAAATAACATCACAATACTGGAAGTATTACGCGTAATGGGCCGTGGAGCAAATGCACAATTTCGATTTGGCAATCGAAAACCAGGTTCTGCGACACCTTTACTCTTCGAATTAGCGGAGAAACATCTGAAAGATTGCGAACGTATGTACGTTTCTTCGCCCTTGTCCTATCACTACTTTTCCATTTTCTTGCGCCTGTGCTCTTAACTGATTCGAACCGTCACATCCCTGAAATGACTCCAATATACTAATGACAGCTAGTGCCAGATATTACCTTATATCGTTTGTTGGTTATCAGGCGAACGTTTGAAACGGAACCCAGTACCAAATCTAACAGTGAAGAGATCATTCACTGCACGGAATACGGGTGAACTGCCCATCGACGTGTATGGTTTTTACATAAGTGGTCTGAACTGTGAGGGCTATGGTTTTAAGGTCCTCAACTGCGTTCCATTCAAGTTAACGCCAAACGCCACAAAAAAGATCGAAATCGCCTTCACTCCAGACTTTACTCTCACGCGAATCGAGAGAAAGCTCTTAATTCTTACGAGTTTAGGATCGGATGGGAGTGAAAACGAGAACGGGATGGTCAGACTGAACTTGTTAGCTACACTTCCAACTCACTCGTTGGAATCGTGCGCGGCGGCATTACTTAGGCCAAGCTGGGAAAGAGCAGTTCAGTGGGCTGCGATTAGTTTGTCGTCTATTTTACTGATTTGCGTCCTCGCCGTTTCTTTTCTGGAGGCGGATCGTGTTCTAAGAGGAGCACTGGCCAATTTATCGAGAGAGAACCCAGTTCAGCCGCCACTGGACCTTCGGTTATTATCGCACGTGTCGATGCAGTCGTTGCAGATGACAACTTCGAAAGAGAAATTAATTGTTGAGGAAAAGCCGAAAGTTGTTAAGAAGGAAGAGACTTCCCCAGATTGGACGTTGATGAATGTCAAAAAGTGTAAAGAAAAAGAAGTGCAAAAAGGGTTGAAGATTCCTGATTGGTCCGCAGACGAAGAGAGGAGATTCAGATCGGATACGGAAACCAAGGATATATTGTCTTTTAAAAAATGCGAGGACTCGCCGATAGAGCACGTAAGTAGTTTGAGTAACACATCTTTGGGGAGCAAGAAAAAGAACGGTAAAAAGGCAAATCAGGAAATTCAAACTATAACTCCCACCTGTCCGAGCGAACTAACATTTACGGATCCGCAAGAAAGAAAAGGTGCTAACACTTCGACAAAATCAAGTCCCGTCGCAACGCGAAAGGGGAAGTTAATGAATCAACTATCGAATAAAGAGGAACCAAAATTAGTGGACCACGAGGTTCAAGTAGATACGACAGGGTTTCTCAATAACGGTCGAAATCACAAGTCAGACAACAAAAGGAAGCAATCGAATAACGGGAGCAATAATGGACAGAACAATCATGTCGCGTTTAAGAAATTCGAATCCAGCGGCAATCAGAAGAGCGTACAATTTTCCGAAGAGGAAACGTCGTCGACGACCACAGAGAGTTCAGTTCCTGAGGACACAGCGCCGTGCAAAGTGTACGAACAGTCGTGTACGAAGCCGGACAAGCTTCAGCGAAAGCCCGTGGTGAAGAAGACTAAGCCTCAAGCGATACCCGCCGTGCCATGTGTAGATTATAAAGACAACTACGAAGGGGACTGTGACGACGACGAATACGACAAGGAGCGACACAACAATCCGAACAGGTGGAAGACCAGCACTACCAGATCGGGGACGAAACATCACATTCACACGTCCCGAACTGTCGAGTCATCCTACAAAGTTCCACGACAAAATAAGAATCCACCGCGAAAGGAGAAGACATGCCAGAAACGTAGGGTCACGGACAAAACTTATTCGAAGACAGTTTCCTTAAGTAGCGGTATAAGTCAAAAAGAAGATCTATCGCGTACATTGGGCACGATGCCGACAAATCCGTTGCCGCCACCTCCGTCGTATTGGGGCGAGAACAGAGCAAAATTCAGTGACGTCGTTGCGCGAAATCAGGAGAGCATCTCGCTATTTTCGAACTTGAATAAGAACCAGATTCTGCACAAGACCCAGGCGACGCATAATCTGTCAGTGTTCAACAACGACGTGAAGCAGACTGAGTTTGTGAAACATAAAACGAGCAATCAGGATATAGTAGGACAGACGACGAAGGACTATCAGTTGTCGAACTCGCCGCCGACCATCTGTAATCAGTCTATAGAAACGGAGAAAATTCTTAGTCAGGATCCATTAGCAATACGAACGTGCTCACAGCAGTCTAATAGTTACTTCATAAATACCTTCACAGAACCACCGGTGAGTAGACACGCGTTTTAACCCTTTGCGGACGGAGCGATTCGAAGCCGATGACACCCATCAAAATTACCAACTCTCGTTTAACACATGCCATTTGCGCATATTAGCTCTATTACTTATTTTTCTGACCGTGTAATTGTATGCCTTCATCGGTTATAGGAATATCTTATGCTGAACGCACATATGCGTCGCTCGTCCGCAAAGGGTTAGCTTCTGACCGTGTAATTGCAGTTTCACGAATTCTGATTTACTTCCAGTTTGAACGAGAACTGGTGCCGTACGACGATCTCCCAGAAACGGACGAACCGCTGGTAGAACTGGAGAGTCCGGAGGAGAACACCAGGTGTCAATTATGGGAAGATAACGGGCCGATGATCAATCTATTGTCGGACAGCACAAATTCTTTTCAGCTAGAGCCACCAAAATCGACCGAGAAGGTCGCGAACCTAACGGACACATTAAGGGGTACATTGATCAAGCTTCATAGACTGTACCTAATAGCAGTCTAACCCGACGGTTATTACAGATAACTGGGCGACAGTAGAAACGAACTGGGAACCGTTGTACACAAGAGCAGCCGTTGGAGAGGAGAGGAGCGGTGTTTGGGGGGTTAATACTGGTGGTGTTTGGGCTGCAGCTCCATGGGGTGCAGCTGCACCACCGTCTGTGCCCCAGTTATCAACTTTACAATGCGAACCAGACTCACAGGTAATACTTGCAATGGTCAATTCTACTTTGCATCTAATCATTGCTTCGTTGTGACCACAAGTTTGGTCTTCGCATTCAGTATCACGTCTGTGTGTCGAATTAGAACATTTGGAGTACACGGAGAAACATTAACCCTTTGCGCTCGACGCGCTTTTCTCTCGGGCGAACCAGCAACTCGAGAGTAATCAGCCGCTCTCGCCGGCTTGTATTTTATGAGAGTATTGTCTTGAGGTGAAGTCTCCAAAATATTTGACAAAACCTTTCTTCGGATTCTGTGCACACTGTCCATTCTGAAGGTTCAGGCTCTTCTGTACAATCACTTTGGCTTTCAGATTCACTATCGATTATTCGGATTTTTGTCTTCTTACACCTCTAACGTCGACAGAGTGGTAGTGATGTAATTTTGTTCGTTATTGCCGAAAAATTGAACTTATCTTCATTAGAAGTAATTTCTTCGTCGTGTTTCATACTTATTGGGCTCAGTAACTTTGAAAGACATATTGCGATTGCCAAGAAGGTTGAGTTCCAACTAATGTCGAAGGCAGAGTCCAACTCGCGGTCGCAAGTATTTTTGAGATAAGACATCTTTATAGCTATGTAAACACCTCATAAAATGATCTACAAAATGCCAAGTAGACTTTTTGTACCTTTTTTTGAAAGAAGCGAATTGAAAAAAGCGTTGCGACGTCTATCAGCGTTCTATTATTCTCAAGACATAATGCACGCATTGAAATTCGTTTGTGTTTTTGAGATAAGACATCTTTATAGCTATGTAGACACCTCATAAAATGATCTACAAAAGGCCAGGTAGACTTGTCAAGCGATATTTGTTAGGCCAAACACAAACAAACACCGTTACCGCTCAATTTACCGCATCGATTCGGGTGGTGCCTGAGAGGCACCGCTCGAGCGCAAAGGGTTAAATCTTTGTTCGACTGATAAACGGGTACAATAACGTACGATCTTTCAGGAAAGGTCAGGTTTCGACCCATTTCGTTCTCTCAGTACAATATGGACGCCATCATCGACAGAGTCATGGAAAAAGAAGCACGAGGATTGATGACTTTGAAATTTCGAATATTTTAACTTGTGATATCATCAGGTTGTTTGATAATTTTTGTCAAATGCGGAGATTAATGACGTTCGGTGGGGACGTCATTACAAGCGTAGTCAGTGACGTACCGAACTACAAAAAATGGTCGATTTTTGTTGCATCCATATGTCACATATGTTGTGATACATTATTATTATTACTATTATTAATTATTAATATTATTATTATTAATATTATTACAATTATTTTTTTCTTATTAAAATCCCGCTTGTGTCGGGTCAAACATTTGAGCAAATTTACATGTTTTGTTTTTTTCAATTGATGAGAAAATTTTTGTTGCATTATTTCGCGAGATCTGAATAGAGATTTGCAAAAAAAACGCGCGAACACGAACGAGAGAAATTATTTGAGCAATACAACGCTGAGAATAAAGAATCATTACTGTTTTTTGTTTTATATCATGATTAACAAAAATATCACAAAGTTGGTTTAATACGTTAATTAGCTACCTCAATTTGAAATAGTTCACGGCAAGACAGAAAGACCTGTCGAGTATACATAAACCTGGTTACAATTTTAACGGCCATCAAAGCACATAATAACCGAAGGATGAGTATATAATTATATATGTATATTGCTTACGGAAGTGAATGAATTTTGCTTCTTGACTACAACACACATTACCCTACCCGCCCCTTTCTCTCTCGTATATTTTGTCCACGTGCATTTGTCAGGAAAGGAATTATCACGATATTCAAAATACTCAAGAACGTCGGTCTGTGGTAATACATAAATGATAATTAAGTTATTTGAAAATGAGTGAGAACTGTGATTTTTATAGTCTTGACTTGTAGAAATTTCCCTAGTAAGTTTTCAAGATAATTTTACAAAGTTGTGATGTATACAAGGCAAAATAAAAATGTGTACGGACTCTTCAAGACTGGTAACTGTTGTGTTTTTAATAATAAAGTGATGAGGTTACATACCTATGATGCTGTTAGTGTGTTGGAACATTCTGTTAAATCATTTTCTATTAGCTCCTACTTTAATTAATGAATTACAGCGTCACGTATATATAAAGTGGTATATTTTATTCACATTTAAAAATTCTGAGTAACTCTTACAAACTTTCACAGCACAAATTTACCTTTGCCTTAACAACACTGTGCATTCTCTCATTTGTGTAATGTGCACTTAACACCGCTGTTTCTAACTTCACACACAGCTTAGCATTGCAGGAGCTTTTGGACAAACATTACTTTTCCACTAAAACAATGTTAATCTATATCCTGTAGCAGTTGTATTGGTCATAAAACGTGGTTTTGCTTGCTGTATTCTTCTGAGAAGTAGCTGTAAGATGACATAATGCTTAAGCTACTACATCCTAGAATGCAAGAGACTCCAAAACACTTACCATATTGTCCCCTTCAATTTTCTTTTGTAACTTCTTCCTGTTGATTGCAGAGCTGCTAATTTTTGCCTGCTGAGGAGGTCCTTGACTGGCTTTATTTCTGGGCCTATGCTGTGCCATTATTTTTCTCAAAAGCAGCTCATTCTCCCTATCAATTTTCCTCATTTCCTCATCAGTGAAGCTCATGTTCCTCCTCCTGCATCTTATACCCCCTAATTTCTCACTTGGAGTCAAATTGTCCAAACTGTCAGTTATGTAACTCTCATAGTCCACATGCTGTAGCTCTGGTAATGGGGTAAATATAAATGAATAACACAAAATACAATAATATTCGCGACTGACATTATGTCACGCACGTAATTCTCATACCTGATACCGTGCCTTCTTCATCTTTACTATCCGCAGTATCATTTTCAATGTTATTCAATCTTAACGGAGATGGTGAACGACTCGGTACCAGTCTTCGAGGAACAGTGTTATCTTCTGTCTCCTGATAAGAAACATCAGAGCAGAAAGAATCAGCCGAATAGGTGGATTCGTCGTCAGGATCATCATTATTTTGATCCTCGCCAGCATCTTCAGCATATTTTTCCGCATCCTTAGAATCTTCTAAGCTTGTATTCTTTAAACAATTTTGAGCTTGGTCCTCTGAGTCTTCCTCTTCGTCGATCTCATGCATGCTCGGTGTATTATTAAAATTATCTTTCATGTTTGCTGACCCGTTACCGGTTGTCTTGTCTCTTATCGTTAGAGTGTATTGGCACAAGCAATTGGTGTCGATTTTGTCGAAATGAGCCATTAGAAAAGCCGTAAAAATTCATCGAAAAGATTCGTATTAAGAGCAGATTTCTTTTAACAGTACCAACAATGTTATGTAGAATCCATCATATGGGTTGTCATGGTAATAAAACGTCAACAATGAATTGAGGTTTCCGCGATGAGAATAATGGTCAAGAGAAAGACAATTCGTTGACAGCGAGTTTTTCGAAACAAGTTTAAATTCGCAAAAATATTGCGCGACGGTTTGATTTGCACATGTCGTAAAAATGAGGTGAGGGGGGATTATTGACGGTAATTTGTTTTCTTATAAAATAATATATTTCCATAAAAGATTCCCTGTTTCAGTCACTGGCAAAGCCATATACTTTCAAACTACCAGCATCCCTCTTTCTATCATAAGTGTCCTTATCATCACAAGCATACGCTAACAAATACTGCTTTGGATGCCAAGCTACAGTGAATGTAGCAGCTTCTACAGGAATATCTGCAATCTTTTCACCCGTCTGCACTTCCCCAATATCAATAACTAAATCCTCAGAGGCTGCAGCTAGTAATTGTCCGTCATAAGAGAACGAAATCGTCCTCACCGGCCACTCTAATCTGGAAAATGTTCTCAAGCAACACAACTCATCGGCATCCCACAATGAGACTAAAGCATCCGCCGAACCAGTTGCAAAGTACCGTCCAGTGGGATCGAATTCTATACAAATGCACGTCCCAGGATGTGCCTTAATAACATGCAGCAGTTCAAGATCTGGATAACTTAAAATATGAACACAGCCTTGCCCATTAGTGAGGTAAAACGTGTCTGAATCTTTATTCCAGGAGATCTCGTTCACTTCAAAGTTGAACTGTTCTTCGGCACGTATCTTCATAACCCTGGCGTCTATAAATGTAACTAGGTCTTCCTTGTTGCCTACGGCTATGGTATTTCCATCAGGAGACCAGGATATGTTGATATTCTCCCCTCTCGTACTGATGTTGGCTGTACATTTTTGTGTCCGTGTATCCCATATTCGGACTGTCTTATCGCCACTTGCAGTAGACAGCAATTCTGGATAAAATGCATGCCAGCATAATTGGTCCACACTTCCACCGTGTCCTCGAAATGTTGTCTCTTGTTTCTGAACGAAAAAAAATGTACACTTCAGTACGCCGGGAGAATGGAGCGTAGGGTACTTGGTTATGTATGTTTACCAAACGGTCTGGACCCAGGGAGAAAATGCACACGGACTTGTCGAAGGACCCGGAGGCTAGTACTTTGCCGTCACAACTCCATCCCACGCTGTGCACTTTCGCAGAATGGCTCTGTTGTTCCCTGATTTTATTATGCGATTTAAAATAATTTATTAAGTCCTCGACGCGTGAACTTGAATTCGCCATTTTTGTTTACATGCCACATCGTAAACGCTTCACAAAGTTTAGTTTCTGTATACAGTCGTGCACATAATATGACATTTGCGTATCATTCTATGCCGCCAAATATACTGTAGCCTTTAAGTGACGCATTAGTGTAAGTTAGAGTGCCGTGTCTAAAATTTTAGGTAACGGACATGAAGTGGTCGAGCCGGACATAACCTAAAATAATCAGTGGCTTTCAGGACTTAAAGGGCAAATTATAAATAATTAAGAAAAATGGACCAACTCCACAAGATCTACAAAGGAAATTCTATTTCCTCGTGGAACAACTTCAACATATACTGTAGCCGTTAAGTAACGCATTAGTGTAAGTTGGAGTGCCGTGTCTAAAATTGTAGGTAGTGGACATGAACTCGAGCCAGACATAACCTAAAATAATCAGTGGCTTTTAACTTAAAGGGCAAATTATTAATAG
The DNA here is from genome assembly GCA_033815515.1 of Cryptocheilus praepositus. NCBI lineage: Eukaryota > Metazoa > Arthropoda > Insecta > Hymenoptera > Pompilidae > Cryptocheilus > Cryptocheilus praepositus. The sequence goes on from JAWWQZ010000314.1 coordinate 4,967,667, forward strand.
TTAAGAAAAATGGACATTGCGACACCAACTCCACAAGATCTACAAAGGAAGCTCTATTTCCTAGTGGAACAACTTCAACATATACTGTAGCCGTTAAGTGACGCTTGAGTGTAAGTTGGAGTGCCGTGTCTAAAATTTTAGGTAACGGACATGAAGTGGTCGAACCAGACATAACCTAAAATAATCAGTGGCTTTCAGGACTTAAAGGGTAAATTATAAATAGTTAAGAAAAATGGACATTGCGACACCAATTCCACAAGATCTGCAAAGGAAGCTCTATTTCCTCGTGGAACAACTTCAACATATATTGTAGCCTTTAAGTGACATATGAGTATAAGTTGGAGTGCTGTGTCTAAAATTGTAGGTAGTGCACATGAACTCGAGCCAGACATAATCTAAAATAATCAGTGGCTTTTAACTTAAAGGGCAAATTATTAATAGTTAAAAAAAATGGACATTGCGACACCAACTCCACAAGATCTGCAAAGGAAGTTCTATTTCCTCGTGGAACAACTTCAACATATACTGTAGCCGTTAAGTGATGCATGAGTGTAAGTTGGAGTGCCGTGTCTAAAATTGTAAGTAGTGGACATGAACTCGAGCCAGACATAACCAAAAGTAATCAGTGGCTTTCAGGACTTAAAGGGCAAATTATAAATAGTTAAGAAAAATGGATATTGCGACACCAACTCCTCAAGATTTACAAAGGAAGCTCTATTTCCGCGTGGAACATCTTTAACATATACTGTAGCCTTTAAGTGATGCATGAGTGTAAGTTGGAGTGCCGTGTCTAAAATTTTAGGTAACGGACATAACCTAAAATAATCAGTGGCTTTCAGGACTTAAAGGGCAAATTATAAATAGTGAAGAAAAATGGATATTGCGACACCAACTCCACAAGATCTGCAAAGGAAGCTCTATTTCCTGGTGGAACAACTTCAACACATGGCTGGCGAACTACCCCCAAAGTACCAAATGCGTCTACCGTACGAGTTGTTGTCCGGTCTCGCAAACTCGCTTTTAAATGATACGATTTTCGAAATAGTTAAGGGCCTTATGGAAATACAGCACGTGACGGAGAAGCATCTTTTCCAACAACGACTTCAACTGCTGAATCAGCAGAAGATTGAGATTCAGGAGACAATGTCGTCATTGTCGACGGATGATGAAAGAATTGCTGCAAAGACTGCCCTTTTCAAGAAGCATAAAGATGAACTGAAGCAGACAGATATGAAGCTTGTATTACAATTGGATCAGAAAGTGTCCGACCAGCAGAGTATCCTGGAAAAAGCTGGGGTGCCTGGGTTCTATGTCACTAGTAATCCTATGGAGATTCAAGTGCAAATGAGACTATGTGACTTTATAATTAGACTAAGCAAAATGGATGTACCTGCTTAATATTGAGTAGTGTCCAGGACAAAGAAATACTTTGGTACTGTGATATCATCCCTGTTACCTTGTATATACATATGCAATTCATTTTTTGTATGAAATTAATTTTTTTTAAGTCCTTTTTTAATTACAAAACTTGCCTTTAGTGTCTGTACAATTTTTAGTACTTAGCATAAAACTGTACTAGTAGTTTCTGTACATAAGTATACATGGCAGTACATGTTTTCAAATTTGTCCTTAAAAAAAATATTTTAAACAAATGTGTACATCTAATTTTTAACTGTTCAGTTACAGTACCTGTACCTGTAATAGACAAAACAAATTTTGCTTTATCAAACAAATAAATATTTTTTACATACAGGAATAATTAATTCCTTCATCCACATTAACTTTGCATATACTATTTTTTGATCCTCCTGACGCTACTATTATTTGCAATATTATGACATATGTTAACTTAGTAGATACATAACAACATTAAAGATAAACCGCCACAATACCAGTTCATCAATCGTCAGTTCTTATATAGATCCACTGATTTGTGGCGATGGTTTCTCTGGTGGGATGTGCATATCTGTAGCCTGGTCACTCCGAAGCGAATGCAGATCTGGTTGCGAAAAGCAAATGCGGTATACATCGTCGAATGTCGAGGCAAAGTGAACTTCAAGACCGTCTGTAATGTACTTCGGTAGATCGTTGTAATCTTTCTTATTTTCCTCGGGTAAAATAACGCAGTTAACGCCAACACGCTTTGCCTGCGAAGAAAGACATTCTTTTATAAAAAGATATTTGGTAATATTTAACACATGGGTACTGGGGATGTAATTATACTTTACATTATCTTTACATGTAAAAAGTTCCACGAGGAATTTTTAATCAAGTCACTGTTAATAATTTGGAGATAAATCAAGAACTTGGGAACATATGAAATATCTGCTACGAAATACCCGAAAGGATATGCAACTATTTATAGCGCTTCAACTTTTAATTGTAAGATTGGAATTGCGTAAAATCAAAAGACGCACATATGCGTCATCCGACGCCAATGAGTTAATTTAACACTTTAACTGCCAAGCCTATTTTGCTACGTTAGAACCGCGATGCGATAAAATACAGCAGAGTATGATTAACTCGTGCAAAATAAAAATAACGCAGAGTTGTTAGAAGCCAAGGTATTAAAGCATCGTTCCAATATCAAGTGGCTTTTCGTTGTTCTCTTAGTTTATACAAGATTGCAAATAGGCTTCACTGCGAATTTTTTGCATTTCTAGTAATATCTTTTGCACCGGTTACCGGTGACCACCATGGCAGTCAAAATGTTAATTACCTTTTAACTTACCGCTATCGTCTTTTCTTTGATACCACCGACAGGTAGTACTTTTCCCATTAGGCTAAGCTCGCCAGTCATCGCAATATTTTGCCTTATCGCCTGATTCTTAGCAAGAGATATGAAGGCAGTGGCTATAGTGACACCCGCACTAGGACCATCTTTAGGCGTTGCACCCTCAGGTACGTGTAAATGCAAATGCGAATCGTACAGGAAAGTATTGGACGGTTCCACGTCTTTTAGGAAATTTCTCGCCACGGTCATGGCTATGTGAATAGACTCCTTCATGACATCGCCCAAGTGACCAGTCACTTCGAAAGTACCCTCCATTTTCTTGCCTCCGCTAGGTTTCCTTACCGAAGTTTCGATGAATAACGTAGATCCACCCATTGCGGTCCAAGCCAGACCCATCACCACGCCAGGTGGTGTAATTTCATACATTCTGTCATGCGTAAACACTGGTTTGCCAACGAAGTCTTGCAAATTATCACCAGTTACGTCTACCTTCTCAGCTTCCTTCTTAACTACTTTGTATGCTACTTTTCGGTGGACCTTTTCTATGTGCTTCTGAAGACTTCTGACGCCAGACTCGCGGCAATAGGATTTAATCAAGGAATTGAGGGCCTCGTCGTGAATATTAATTTGTGAATCATTTAGACCTGAGTCCTTCATGGCTTGTGGAACTAAGTACTGTTTAGCGATCGCTAGTTTCTCTTCGGCAACGTACCCGGACATATCGATCATCTCCATACGATCTCGAAGAGGTTCAGGGATCGTGTCTACGATGTTTGCCGTGCAAATAAATAGAACCTTCGATAGATCGACTGGAACGTCTAAGTAGTGATCTAAGAAGTTTGCGTTCTGTTCTGGGTCCAACATCTCCAGAAGGGCTGATGCCGGGTCGCCCTGGTGACCCCTGGAAGGATTTTGTTCGCAGCTTATTCATGCAAGACAATCGCAAAACTGAAACAGTTGATGAAGGTAAGGATACGTACTTTCCAATTTTATCTACCTCGTCTATGAGGACTAGGGGATTCTCGGTTTTGGTCTTCTTCATGCACTGAATGATCTTCCCAGGCATTGCGCCCACATAGGTTCTTCGGTGGCCTTTGATTTCTGCCACGTCCGTCATTCCACCCACGCTGAATCGGAAATATTCTCTGTTCAAAGCTCGTGCTATTGATTTCGCGATGGAAGTCTTTCCCACACCAGGAGGTCCGTGGAAACAAAGGATCTTTCCTTGTGTCGAACCCTTCAATTGACTAACCGCAATAAATTCTGTAAGGATCAACATTTTACTAAGAAATGTAACACGGCACAGTAGAAAAAATATAATATAATAATATAATATAAATAATATAATAATATAAGTAATATAATACGGTTAAAATTAAACAACCAGCATATATATATGTATATATAATTACCGAGAATTCTTTTCTTTATGTCTTCCATTCCGTAATGGTCTTCGTCTAGAATTTTCACGGCTTCCTGAAGTTTTAAATTCTCTGGACTAGTGACACCCCATGGCATCGACGTAAGCCAATCCAAGTAATTCCTCGTTACGCTGCAAATCCCTTGTTTAATATGTGTTTCGATAATCCCACCTTATACTATCCTTTCCATCTTACTTGAACTCGCTGCTGTGGCTCTCCAGAAAACTTAATTTGTTCAACTCCTCTTCTAATACGTCCATTACCGGTTTTGGGACAGTCTTTTGCCTTATTCTTTCCCTATATTTTTCCTCTATCGCATCCTTATCGTCCTTCTCTAAACCCAATTCCTTTTTAATGACTTTCAATTGCTCATGAAGTATGTATTTTCTATGCTGCTGTTTCACCTTCTCCTCTACCTCCCTACCAATCTTTTGCTGAAGTTTGCTCAGCTCATACTCTTTCTTCAGAAGTGCTAGTGATAATCGCAGTCGCTTTAGAATCTATAATATAATAAACGTTAAAACTTGTCCTCTTTGCCTTCGATTCACATTGTAACTTACATCCATTTCTTCCAGAACCTGCTGTAACTCTTGGGCATCAGCACCTGTTAAAGCTGCACCCAAGTCACTAAGATAGACAGGATTATCAACCACTCTCTGGCCCTGATGAAGCATTTGCTGCAGAGACTCTCGGTATAACGGATTCATGCTGATAATGTCTCGAATCGTCTTGATAAGCTCTTGTGTCAAAGCCTGTTAATAAAAACTTTGGCTTATAAAACTAAACCCTATGCCTGTCTCTCGAACACAAATTTAACCCTTTGCGCTCGAGCGGTGCCTCTCAGGCACCACCCGAATCGGTGCGGTAAGTTGAGCGGTAACGGTGTTTATTTGTGTTTGGCTTAAGGAATATCGCTTGACAAGTCTACTTGGCATTTTGTAGATCATTTTATGAGGTGTCTACATAGCTATAAAGATGTCTTATGTCAAAAATACTTGCGACCGCGGGTTGGATTCTGCCTTCGACATTAGTTCGAACTCAACCTTCTTAGCAAACGCAATATTTCTTTCAAAGTTACTGAGCCCAATAAGTATGGAACACTACGAAGAAATTACTTCTAGTGAAGGTAAGTTCAATTTTTCGGCAATAGCGAACAAAATTACAGCACAACATAGACAGCTTGCCCATGAGAACGAAGACGGAAGTGATGAAGATAGCGATGACGTTAGAGGTGTAAGAAGACAAAAATCCGAATAATCGATAGTGAATCTGAAAGCCAAAGAGATTGTACAGAAGAGACTGAACCTTCAGAATGGACAGTGTGCACAGAATCCGAAGAAAGATTTTGTCAAATATTTTGGAGACTTCACCTCAAGACAATACCCTCACAAAATACAAGCCGGCGAGAGCGGCTGATTACTCTCGAATTGCTGGTTCGCCCGAGAGAAAAGCGCCTCGAGCGCAAAGGGTTAATTTCTGCATCTTAATACCTTAATTTCTTCGGTTTGACGAAACTTCTCGTGCGTTACATTTACAACTTCGACCATTAAAATGGACTGTGAAGCTGGGTCAAGAGGCCTTTCATCTGCCTTAAGTGGTGGTTCGACGGGTTTAACTTCTGGAACAGGAGTTTCTTCAATAATTTCAGCTTTCTCCGTGGGATCTGTCGTTTTACTACTTTTCCGGTGTCTACGGCTCGACTTTCCAGTAGATACATTTTCGTCTACAGGGACGTGAATGGTTGTATTAAAGAGTGGAAACGTCAATTTCATCTCTGTACAAAGTATAGCATATATACTAGTACGTTTGTCCATTCCTGAATGATCGCTACAATACCTCAAAACACTCCATTCTACAAATAAAAGTTTTACCATGTGGAGGTTTAGGTGTCTGCTCTTCTAAAATCAGTCCAACAATTTTTATCCTCCTGTGCGCCATTATTACTAATCTTAGTCGGTTGCCTAAATCTTGAACTTCGTGTATTTGTGCGAAGGTTCCAATAGGATAGATATCATCCAGGCTGTCAACCACTTCAGCTTCATTCCTGTAAAAGTTGTAAAGTAAATACATTGGAAATAACACATGCAACCTCGTACGGACGCAAATACATACTCTTCATTTTTCTTCAAAAATATCCCAACGTATGGCTGATTAAGTTTCACCTTTCTGCGTACTAAGTCGATAAGTATCGGATTGCTAAGCTCAATCAGTTTAATAAATCTAGGAAAGACAGGATTCCTATTAATTGCAATAACTGGTACGTGTGGCCAAACTTCAGGTACAACTACCGTAGCTGGTAATGCAGCAGGATAATCGTCTGACTGGTCCCCATCATTTTCACTGAAGCAGTAACATATGACAACGAACGATCGAATTTAATAGTCATGAAACACACAGAAATTGGTATACAGATAGCAATAATAATAGTTACTTTGTAGGCTCCGAACTGATCGGTTTTCTCGAGGAAAATGATCTGATCGACCCGATAGCTGCACATTGCCTGCGACCGCGTGCATTTCGATTAACCAGTCCGAAATTCTTGCCGACCAATTCTGTTCGTGGAAACTGCGGCCGCACGAAAATCGGCAATCCTTGGTGGTCGCTCGTACGATTTCTGCAGAACGATCGGCAAATTGTCGCACGATGCCGGAACACCGGTAATAACTTAACAGTTAGAGTCGTTGCGAATCGCATCGTTCTCCGTCAATTTCGCACGCCGACTTCTTTGAAAAATATTTTTTACTCGTATGCCCTTTATTACGAACCCCGTGTCGGTCCCTGTTGAAATTGGTCGGCAGGTTATGTAGGATCACACGCTTTGCATCACCAATTCTTATGCAAGTTGCGTACGCATGCACGTTGAAGCTATACTAACCTTAATTTTTTAAATTCTGTATTAGGCTACCATGAATGGGCTAAGCCAGGGAAATTAACAAAACATACAGTCAACGATACTGACTCGTGCCGTTGGCAATCCGAACATCCTATTAAATCCTTGCGTCATATCATCGCTTCACTGGTGAATTTGTCCCTCGTAGGTGTCAGAATTGTTTTTGCAGGAGGTTTCTTATCTACTAATATATACATACGTTCTTCGACTTCGAAGCGCATTGGATTTTATAATTCGCTCCGATAAACAAATTGCGCAAGCAGTGATTTAAAGGATGGATCTGGAAAATCTCAATGCCACGCGCTCAAGTAATGCGCTTTCGAATATGAAGCGTCGACTGTTGAATTTCGCAGAGTATCAAACTTTTCAAAAATCATATTTGTTCTTCCACAGGAATAATTTGCTCTGCGCTCATTACGAGGTTTAATACAATCCGAAAAGATATTGTGTCGAATGAGGCTGACAGCGGGTTCTGTATCCTTGAGAATCTAAAGAATAAGAAGGACAACGAATTTAAACCGAGCGAGGGCAATTATTATTCACGGCAGGAACCGTTGCTTCTCAAGAAGAAACATCGTATTAATGACGTCGACAGAGTTATCAAACGTTTTAAACATAGTTACGAACATAAGAACAATGTTGAGGTGTCTAAGAAAAGTGATATTAAAGGATCTGGGATGATCCCTGTTCCAGTATCCGATGTAGATGGGACTTGTTATCGTGTAAAGTCACCCAACTTAGAACGCAGGTATTTCTGAAAACTGAGACGATCAATTGCAAGGAATAATAAGGCCTTTTATTATTACAGAAAACACTTGGATTCGTTTATTTTTAAAGACGAACGTAGAGACTGTGCTCTAACAGAAGTAGACCGACATTCAGCACCATCATCGACGAATTTGTTATACAAGGATGAACAATTTAAAAAACTAATTCATTGTCAGACCACATACATTACTCCGAAAAGGGTTTTGGAGTAATAAGTTATTATTGCGATTTACTGTAATTAAGATTTTGAAAATTTCTACCTTTTGCGTAGAAGATAACTTAGATAAATAAATATCAAAAGTTCATTAATACTGGAGCAGATGGCGCTTATCGATTGACGTACACCTAGTTTAACCTCACATTGTTACAATCGATACTAACCTTTAACCCTTTGCACTCCGAATTTTATTTCAATTTCGTTACCAGCAGCTCCCAATGCTTTTAAGTGTTTTATTTAAAATTGACTTTAACTAAAAAATAATGCAAGTTGTAAATAAATAAAGGAAAAAACAAATTCACTTAAATATCAGTTTTATTTACACTATTGTCGTATTTTGAAATTTTCAAGCATATGATATCTTTTGAAACAATTTCCAAGATGCAACCCTGTTTTTTTTCGCACGTTTCACAAAAATAGGTGATTTCTCTTCTTCCTCCAGGTATTTTTCTATTTGAGCAAACTGCACAGTCTTTGTGTTTTCCTTCGGAATGTACGAAGATGAAATGAGGCTTTCCATCTAAGCGATCGTGTTTATCAAGTGTTCTAGGCCTCCCCAATTTCATATTTCGAGCACGATAATCGCGAGTAAGCATTGGCAAAATCTTTTCGCGAAATTTTTTCTGAGCTATAGGTTTTGTTCCTTGGTTTTTTATTTTTTGTTTGTATACAATATACGCACTTACTATAGAGATTTCTAATCCCCAAAAGAAATATTTTCTCCACCATTTGAGTGCTCGACGTAAAAAACGATAAGATGTCGCGTATTGGTTCGCCACATCGAATCCACCCATATTTTTATTGTAATCTGTGATCACATTCGGTTCTTTTATTTCTCTTCGATTACCTGAATGTCTAACCCTCCTACTGACATTGTGAGAGCATCGATAACGTGTGCGCGAAATCTATTTATTTGGACATGAAAAAATGTCGAGTGGATCTCGACAAAGGAGCTCCTGAGATAAAAACTAATGTCGAGTCACACTCGACATAGGAGTGCAAAGGGTTAAGAATTAGCAGCGATAAGGTTTAAAATGATTGTGTCAAGTGTTTGAAATTTGTTAAAATGTGTTGGATTTTTATCATCGCCCGGCAAGCATTCTGTATTATGTATTGTTGCGATGCTTTATAAGTAAAGTAAAACTTGCCCTCTATTATGAAATGTGATCAACATGAGTGAATTTAAAATGTATCATTTGATCGTCGAATTGATTGGTCTTTTAGGGTACATAAACAAAATTTATTCTTCTCCATTACCTAATAAGATATATTATTCGCTTTCTAATATACTCGAACAATGCTGTAGAATAAGTTATTATTGCAATTTACTGCAATTAAGATTTTGAACATTTCTACCTTTTGCGTAGAAGATAACTTAGATAAATAAATATCAAAAGTTTATTAATACTGGAGCAGATGGCGCTTATCGATTGACGTACACCTAGTTTAACCTCACATTGTTACAATCGATACTAACCTTTAAGAATTAGCAGCGATAAGGTTTAAAATGATTGTGTCAAGTGTTTGAAATTTGTTAAAATGTGTTGGATTTTTATCATCGCCCGGCAAGCATTCTGTATTATGTATTGTTGCGATGCTTTATAAGTAAAGTAAAACTTGCCCTCTGTTATGAAATGTGATCAACATGAGTGAATTTAAAGTGCATCATTTGATCGTCGAATTGATTGGTCTTTTAGGGTACATAAACAAAATTTATTCTTCTCCATTACCTAATAAGATTTATTCGCTTTCTAATATACTCGAACAATGCTGTAGAATAAGTTATTATTGCAATTTACTGTAATTAAGATTTTGAAAATTTCTACCTTTTGCGTAGAAGATAACTTAGATAAATAAATATCAGATGTTCATTAATACTGGAGCAGATGGCGCTTATCGATTGACGTACACCTAGTTTAACCTCACATTGTTACAATCGATACTAACCTTTAAGAATTAGCAGCGATAAGGTTTAAAATGATTGTGTCAAGTGTTTGAAATTTGTTAAAATGTGTTGGATTTTTATCATCGCCCAGCAAGCATTCTGTATTATGTATTGTTGCGATGCTTTATAAGTAAAGTAAAACTTGCCCTCTGTTATGAAATGTGATCAACATGAGTGAATTTAAAGTGCATCATTTGATCGTCGAATTGATTGGTCTTTTAGGGTACATAAACAAAATTTATTCTTCTCCATTACCTAATAAGATATATTATTCGCTTTCTAATATACTCGAACAATGCTGTAGAATAAGTTATTATTGCAATTTACTGTAATTAAGATTTAGAAAATTTCTACCTTTTGCGTAGAAGATAACTTAGATAAATAAATATCAGCAGTTTATTAATACTGGAACAGATGGCGCTTATCGATTGACGTACACCTAGTTTAACCTCACATTGTTACAATCGATACTAACCTTTAAGAATTAGCAGCGATAAGGTTTAAAATGATTGTGTCAAGTGTTTGAAATTTGTTAAAATGTGTGGGATTTTTATCATCGCCCGGCAAGCATTCTGTATTATGTATTGTTGCGATGCTTTATAAGTAAAGTAAAACTTGCCCTCTGTTATGAAATGTGATCAACATGAGTGAATTTAAAGTGCATCATTTGATCGTCGAATTGATTGGTCTTTTAGGGTACATAAACAAAATTTATTCTTCTCCATTACTTAACAAGATATATTATTCGCTTTCTAATATACTCGAACAATGCTGTAGAATAAGTTATTATTGCAATTTACTGTAATTAAGATTTAGAAAATTTCTACCTTTTGCGTAGAAGATAACTTAGATAAATAAATATCAGAAGTTCATTAATACTGGAGCAGATGGCGCTTATCGATTGACGTACACCTAGTTTAACCTCACATTGTTACAATCGATACTAACCTTTAAGAATTAGCAGCGATAAGGTTTAAAATGATTGTGTCAAGTGTTTGAAATTTGTTAAAATGTGTTGGATTTTTATCATCGCCCGGCAAGCATTCTGTATTATGTATTGTTGCGATGCTTTATAAGTAAAGTAAAACTTGCCCTCTGTTATGAAATGTGATCAACATGAGTGAATTTAAAGTGCATCATTTGATCGTCGAATTGATTGGTCTTTTAGGGTACATAAACAAAATTTATTCTTCTCCATTACTTAACAAGATATATTATTCGCTTTTTAATATACTCGAACCAATGCTGTAGATCGACGTCTCCACCGGAAAAGCATGTTGAAAAATTGCAAAAGGAGAGTTTACTAACGAATTCTGGTACATTAACGTCAATTGCGTCACAAAGCTGCGTTCGTCATTTGGCGAGGAACTCACCTGCGCCTGAGTTATTTTTACAAAAATATGAAGAGCTCAAATCAAAAAAGTTAGTATTTCACATTGTGATAAGGTAACAGAGGTGACAACTCCTCGAGTCAAACCTTTATACTAAAGTGTTAAGTCAGCTTAATTCTCACTGCAATTTTTCAGAGTCGACCTATTGGGTTCCTTTACCGAACTTTTACGGTTAATATCAGACGATAGAGAGCTTAAACACTACTTATCTAAAAATGTACCTGGCTTAGCTATGGGTGTCAGTAAAAACACATCTATTACCAAGGAAGACCTACCACAAATTTGTAAAAACGTAATAAAAGCAGCTGTGGAAGGGGAGAAGAAATTGAATAAGCAAATATCTTGTGTCACTAAAAGAACTGATTCTTTTTTAATGAAACACAATTGGGTTGTTGAAAGGCCACGCATATCTTGGGATTTTCATAGTGACATGAATATTTCGCCATGTCAAAGTTTGTTGATTTTATACATACCTGTGTATAATCGCAGTTAAAGTATATATATTATATCAGTCTTATGTTACAGAGGTAGTTCCTGCTGTTTCACAAGAATCCATATTATTGTGGGATATATTGTACTGTTTGAAAGGCATAGATGGTTCTTACATTGTGTCAGAACCCCTGACAAGTCCGTATGCCACAAAAACTTTTGCCATATCACCAGACGTTGGTATATCGTTTAAGCAACTAGCCCAACAAATACTACCTCTGGCGTCTCACTATTCTATGACGGTGAGATTTGTAGAGGAGAAAGTGTTACCTGATGACGGACAAGTCAATCACGCTTTGAGAGGTGCCATAAGAAGTTTGTTGAAAGATTACTTAGTAAGTTACTCGTCATACAAATCTATGTTTATACAGAAATGGGTTTATAATATTGAATTCTTCAATTCCAGCTATTTGTTGTACAATTAGAAATGGAGCATGTACGTGGAAAGTTCAACATGCAAAAACTATGGTTTTTTATTCAGCCAACAATGGCCATAATGTCTATACTGGCACAGGTTACCTCAACTATCTGCAAGGTAGGAAAGACAAAGTAGCTATAACTATTAGTTCTCATATCTTCTTATGCCTTACAGTCTAATGCCAGGGGTGGCAAGGTGTTGAGTCTTCTCCATGAGCAAGCAAACAACATCAGTGGTGAAACAAAGAGCAAAGCATTGTGCTTATATCTTATACAAGCAGCCAGTGTTCCATACATGCAAATATTGGAGAAATGGGTTTACAAAGGTGTAATATGTGATCCATACGAAGAGGTAAATCATTTAAATCAGACAATGAACAGCATCAGTTGCAATTTCAATAGAACCTTATGTTGCCTTGTAGTTCCTTGTTGAGGATAATGAGCTGATACAAAGGGAAGAACTTCCAGTCGATTATTCCGCGGATTATTGGGAAAAGAGGTACACAATGAGACCGGAAAGGATCCCGGTGTTTCTCAACGAACACGCACAAACTATTCTCAGAACCGGGAAGTACTTTAACGTAATCAGGCAGTGCGGTAAAACCGTGCAATGGGGCAAGCAGGAACCATTGGTCTATCAGCATCAAGGTCATAAGTATATTGCAGCCATTGATCGCGCATATTCAGAAGCTGCGAGAACTTTACTGGAAGTTCTCATACAGGAGAACGATCTCATGGGAAGGCTAAGAAGCGTCAAGAATTATTTCCTCCTCGCGCAAGGAGACTTTGTCGTACAATTCATGAATCTGTGCGAGGCTGAATTGAATAAAAACATGTACGACATAGTTTTGCATCGATTGGCGTCTCTACTCGAAGTCGCGTTGAGGATGTCGACGGCTGATTCGGATCCTTATAAAGATGACTTGAAGCCGGAACTTCTACCCTACGATCTTCAGTTTCAAATGTTCAGGATTTTATCTATCCAGACAAGGGAGGAGAAAGGTAATTCAGAATGTTCTATTTAACCCTTTGCGCTCGACGCGCTTTTCTCTCGGGCTGACCAGCAACTCGAGAGTAATCCGCAGCGAACTCTCGCCGGTCTTGTAAAATTTTTGCACAAGGGTATTGTCTTGATTTTAACATTACTCCTTAAAAGTATATATATTGACAAAATCTTTCTTCGGATATTTTGTAAAACAATCCCCAATGTCATTATTCTTGAAGGTTCAGTCTCTTCTGTACAATCACTTTGGCTGTTTTTTCAGATTCACTATCGATTATTCGTTTTTGTCTTCTTACACCTCTAACGTCGATAGCAAAAAGTAGTAGTGATGTAATTTTGTTCGTTATTGCCGAAAAATTGAACTTATCTTCACTAGACCTAAAGAAATCGTGTGTAAAAATATACTTATTCTTCATTGTACATATACCTGGTAAGTTTTCACATTATACATTAAGAAATATTGCGTCGTAATTGCCATCTTCTTGTGAGGATTGGGTTCGAAACTAATGTTGAAGGCATTGAGTCCATAAATTCAGTGATCAGTTTTTGTGACGACGGTCGACTGGTCATTTTTGACGATAGTGAGACATCTTTATAGTTCTGGAATGTAGACACGTCTTCATCCGCAAAATGATCTATTTTAAAAAATGCCAAGTTTATTTTTTCGGCTTTGGTCCCTGCATATATTTTTGTTAGGCGGTTCAAACATTTTCAAATAAATAATGTCCGTTCGACGCTCAATCATCTCGTCCAGGTCGGGTTATGCCTGATCAAAACCTTCTCGATGTTATTGCGAGCGCATCATTTCAGATTAATCGTTGACGCGTTCGTTTCTATTAACTTACAATTCATATATTTTCCACAAGGCACAATACAGGACACTTTAAACTCGTATATTTTAACATTACATACATTTATTTAACTTAATGAAGGATATTTATTTAGGATTACGTTCTATAATTTTTCTTCTTGTGGTATTTTGTAAAACAATCTCCAATATGCATTCTTGGCTTGTCGGGGCATGTGTCACAATAGTACACAGTTTGTCGTCTTTGGCCGGACTTTCGTTGGGAACAAACTTTGCAATTCTTTTTTTGTCCCATCAAAATAACATGCAGCTTCCCATTGAGTCGGATCATTTCAGAAGTGCTCTGTGAAGTAGAAGCTGTGCTACGCTGGCTTTTGGCTTTTGGCCACTTTGGCTTTCAGATTCACTATCGATTATTCGGATTTTTCGTCTTCTTACACCTATAACGTCGTCACTATCTTCATCACTTCCGTCTTCATTCTCATGGGCAAGCTGTCTATGTAGTGATGTAATTTCGTTCGTTATTGCCGAAAAATTGAACTCATCTTCACTAGAAGTAATTTCTTCGTCGTGTTCCATACTTATTGGGCTCACTAACTTTGAAAAAAATATTGCGATTGCCAAGAAGGTTGAATTCGAACTAATGTCGAAGGCAGAGTCCAACTCGCGGTCGCAAGTATTTTTGAGATAAGACATCTTTATAGCTATGTAGACACCTCATAAAATGATCTACAAAAGGCCAGGTAGACTTGTCAAGCGATATTCGTTAGGCCAAACACAAATAAACACCGTTACCACTCAATTTACGGCATCGATGCGAGGGGTGCCTGAGAGGCACCGGTCGAGCGCAAAGGGTTAAATTGTTCTTATTGCTGACGCTACTTGGCTTTTAGAATACTGCTTTCAAGCGGACAAAACTTTGACCGGGCTAGAGGCGTTTGTGTTTAACTACGATGTAAAGTGGCCAGTTTCATTGGTCATTAACAGGAAAGCCATAGCTTGTTATCAAATGCTCTTCAGACATCTGTTTTATTGCAAATACATTGAAAGACTCTTATGCAGGTCAGTGTATCGTGGTGGTCAATCATTTTGTTCGAATTGCGTCATGTTAAATAAATGCCTTTGAATTTAGAGTTTGGGTGAGCAACAAGATAGCGAAGACATTTACGCACGAAGTGGCAATGTCGTACAGGCAAGCTTTCTCGCTCAGACAGAGAATGCTCGATTGTATACAACATTTGGAATATTACATGATGGTCGAGGTTGTGGAACCAAATTGGCTTACGTTCATAAATAAAATGAGCAAGGTATGACACGTTGTTGCACAGTATTGGGTTCTAGATATTTATAAGAGAACTTTTACCCAGGTAAGCAACGTTGACGATGTTCTGAGTGTCCATCAGGACTTGCAGGACAGTTACTTGAAGGAATGTATGTTGACGGACCTCGACCTACTTGGTTGTATAACAGGAATATGCGCCACCTGCATTGAATTTTGCAGTTTCATGCAGGTAACTGTTAAATGATACGATTTTATTATTTGTTTAATGGAAATGATTAGATTAAGTTTGTGCAGTTGTAGTGATTACGATAAGGATAGTTATAAGCAATTTTCACGTAACGTGCAAGGCGAATGATGAAAACGTCCTTGACTCAGCTCATCAATTCGCTCTGTACGAAAAATACGCACTAATTCGTAGTCATAAATCGGGCAAGTACCTCTGCCGACGGTAAAGTTATTGCAGAACGGTAAATAAATTTTTTAACACTCTTTTGCTAATGTTAACTCAGCGTATGAGCCGCTACTACATTGATGCCGAATTGACATCCATGATTGGCGCCTGTCAAGACGATGTCTATGAGTCTGAGGTATATCGTAAAAGTTATAAGTTTGCTTCGTTGACATGCATCCATTTAGTTTGTAGAATCATGAGAATTTTCCTTTTTGACAGACGAGTTCTTTATTTTTCTTTTACAATCACTCTTGCATCGTTTCATTTTCTTTTAAAAGAACAAAATTGAACATGCGGTATAATGAAAATTTGCGTATTCTGCGAAGAAAACGTGTAATTGTTCAAGCGTGTAGTTGACAATAAGATGAGACCGAAGCATGATGAAGTACAATCGTATCGTCAGTTTTGTATGCGATGCCAGGAAGTAATTGAGACGACATCGAATTTAGTAAGTTCTTTACAGGAACATCATCAACTCCAAAGAAGTTTTAAAAGGACCCGCAGTGTTTTCTACCCTCCTCACTCTATCGTTATCTACTTTTCAAAACTCGTCTTCCTTTTCATTAATTTCCTCTAGTTGTAGAGAGTTTGGTGATATCCAGCCACCAAACGAGATGTCTACCGATCGATATAATTGGCATATGTATATAGTATTACGAACATCTGTTGCATATATTGATAGTGCATAAATCCTCATCAGTCGTTATGATTAACGGTATCGCAAACAATCAAGTAATTGATTTATCTGACAGATGGAAAATGGCAGTGCGGAAAAGATAGATGGCAAAAGTTTCGAGGAGACGATTACGTCGCTGGATAATAGGTTCACCGAGGTTTTGGTTCGCCTTCTGGACAGGATTTGCGATTTGGGTTGCGACAATAATAACGAAAAGCTGCTTAACGTTCTTTGCCGGTAAGATTTTAGTAGCACAACAGTGATAAAATGTGAGAAAAATATTTCAAAATGAAATTTTGCACAGGTTGGACTTTAATCTGTTCTATACGGAGATTCTCGTACGACGTAGTAGAGAAAAGACGACCACTCAAAAAGACGTCTCTGGCTGATAGTGAGTAACATTCTCTTATGCGGGTAAAAATATCGTGCTTTATTAAACTAGTGGCAATAAACCTTTAATTCGATGAGAATGTGAATGAGCACGTGTGTCTCAAAACATACTACGTATCTACGATAGATGTAAATTAGACATTTAGTATTGTATTTATCACGAGAACTTCAATCTTTCTTTTTACTGGACAATAAAGTCTATCTTTGTATAAAGCAGTGCAACGTTATAGAGTAGATATTCAGTTCTGCGCTTCGTTATCCTCGGAAGCGTTCACATTATTATTCTGCAACGCACGTGTTATAGCGTTCAGCGTTATTTCAATGGCGTGCAATCTTTCGTTCGTCATTTCCAATTCCGCCATTATCCTTTCATTGTCAGACAAACGTCCTTTCCGAGAGATAATGTCTTTGGCCTGTTTCACGATGTGCGGATCGATTACATGACTGGCGCATCTTTCGTAGCACATAGAACCCCCAGCGTCAAGACATTGGTGAGGTTTGACAACCAACTTGCCGTCCTTCAGTATACTTGAGAAAAGAAGAACCCTCCCAGCAAGGTATGCCAGAGGATCCAACCTCCAGCAGGACCACCTTATTCTGCGTAAAACTGGAGTACCGACAGCAATGCTTTCAATGTAATCAACTAACCTTGTTCTGGATATAAGTCCAATCAACTCTGCCTTCCCGAGGATTTCGGCGGTGTCGCTTACTGCCAATCCGTTCAATAAATTGAAAAGCACAATGGCGATTAGGAAGACAAAGAGGACGAAGACGAAATGGCTTAAAATGGGATGAGATACGAAAGGAATGTCGTTGGCGTCGAATTCGCCGGTCAGCATGATAATCGTCTTAAAAAGCGAGTGTCCCGGGTCGGGAAAGTTATTGTCCTCGCCGCCATCTTTGAACAATGTGAAGAAAGCGAGGGCGAACGCAAGAATGAGAAAGGCGTACAAAAAAAGGAAACGCATGAAATTTACGGATACTGTTTTAAACATCTCAATCCCCGTCGACATCCGCGGATGCTGGCCAATCAGGATTACCAATTCCCAGGCGGATAGTAAAATCGCAATGGCACCTAGTTGTGGTCCGGCTCCGTTCAGGATACCAATGCCAAGGACGATTAAAGCCATCTCTAACCAATTCTCGAAACTGCAGATGTAATGAAACGGCGACGACAATAATTGTAAAGTCTCCCTGACAATCAGGAAAAATAAAAAGATCGCCGTTAGTACGCATAAGCCATTCTCCCGATAGAAGCTGCCTCGTTCCGTAGCGTCATTATGACTAGTGACATTTGTTTCGTCGCTTGCTTCGCCGTCAGAGTAATAATTTGTCCGCAGAATGTAAGAGTTTAGAAGTAAATAGAAGATCACGTAGAACGCGAAGTTGGCGTAGAGAAAGTAGCGAATTCTGTGCCACTTTAGATATAGGAATGACGAGAGCAAGGGATGCTTCAGGAGATGCTTGAGCCTATTTTTTCCGGCAATGTATCGAAGAGTCTCCATCTCTTCTCTACGCCCGGACTGAGACGACTTTTGTCCAATAGAGTAAGTCTCGTGAGGCATTAGGCACGTGTAGTCGAACTCGATTTCATAATCATCCGTTCGCTCCTTCCGTGCTTTTAGAGAGCCATCGAAGAATTCTGACAAAGTTGTCGCCGGGATGTCGGCTAACGGTGGCACGTTGAAATTGTTCATCTGTCCTATGTAGCTGCCCTTCTCCAACAGGAGCGTTATTGCTTCACGACAACCAGCTCTGGCTGCATAATGCAAAGGCGTATTTCCTTTGCCTATGAAACAACGTTTTTGTAACCTGCTGAACATTGTTTTTTGCAGATCGTCATAAAAAGTACTTACTGTCGGTGCACCGAACGTCAACGTCGTCGTGGTCGAGAATTATTCTCAAACATTGCAGTCTGTCGTCCATGTTGTTCGTTCCACGCTTTCCAGGCATCCCTAACTCTGAGCAAGCGTTGATGATTAGTTTATTCGCCAGTTTCTCATCGGTTTTTAGTAGTTCACGAAACACGTCCTTGTGTCCACGTTGCAGGGCAAGAGTAGCTGATTGTAGAAGGTTGCAATTATTTGCTCGAGTTTGTTTGAGTAGTTCAACCTGTCGATGATTTGCCATTAACAAGTGACATCTTGCAGTGTAGTTGCTGATATATGTCTCTTACCACTGCTGCATAAAAATTCCTTTCAGCTGCCATTTCGACTAATTGTTCAATATCTCCCAAATTGTCACTCTGTATGCTGTGGAGCTTCTTCAAAAAATTTGTCTCGTCGTTTGCGTTTAGATAAGATCGCAGGTCATGAAAGTTAACGCCCCGTTCTATTATCGGTGGAAGTGGAATTTGTGGAAATTTCTTCGTCAGTATGTCTCTTGTGGTTTGACCATTGTAGTCCTTGTAGCCGTCGAGATCGAGAGAGTGTTTGGTTTCTTGCATAATCAACTTCACCATCCTCTCTTTATTTCTTGATGCCGCAAGATGGAGGGCAGTGACATTTTTATTATTTGGAATATTTGGACTCGCACCGTTTTTTAACAAAATTTCCGCACACTCGACATCATTATTTTTCACTGCAATGTGGAGTGCTGTTTGTTGACCAGCTTCCAGATTAGGATTGATAGTGCCTTCCTAAATGGGAAACCGTAATGTTTATATATTATATTGGATTGACCAAAAAGTTCGTTCTCTTTGTATAGAAAAATTTAAGAGATATGTTTTATTTTCATCAACATCTTAATTGACCAAGTGTTCAATGTTCGATTTGGCCAACCCAACGAATTTTTTTTTATCAACCCAATAAATGTTCAAACGTGCAAATGCAGAAAAATATGACAGTACCTTGAAAAGTATTTTCAGCACTTCGACATGACCGTTTTCAGTGGCGAAATGAATTGGCGTCCGATTATGTGCATCGTTTATCCTATTGGCATCAGCGCCCCTCTGAAGTAAGAATTCAACGAATTCCGGAAATCCAGCTTTGCACGCAATATCCAAGCAAGTTTCATCCGACCGATCAGCATAAGTGTAATTTGGATCGAAAGTCGGTCTTTTTCTTGTACTCTGGTCAACTAGACTTTTAAACGCCCTTATATCTCTGCTCTTGATGCAGTCTAAGAGTAATTTGTATAAAACTCGTGTTCCGACAGGTGATCGTTCGTGTTCTCGCAGCAAGTGCATTTGGACAGCTTCGTCTTCTGGGTCCATGCTGATCTACAAAGAGACATTAATTGTAAAACGTTAGAAGCTGACAGAATGCATTCTGCAGATATGATTCTCCAGTTCTACACGCAACGGCATGACCCTGACAATGATGTCATCGCGATGCTTCACGTCATTACGATAGGAGAGCGCCAATTACGTGTTACAGTTTCCATCAGACAGGTTCATGCATTCGCGGCGAATGTGAAGGCAACTACAGGCCAACGCAATTAATGGGATTTAATGAACCACCTCGCTGAACGCCTGTGTACAATAACTACCATTCTTTATCTCGTTCGGCAATCGTGGTGAACAATGCGCACGTAGCTGCACCGGATATGGAGCAATAGTGTTTTCCGGTTACCGTTAATTCAGCCTAATTTGACTTTTGAACAATGGGCCACAAGTTGATGGCGTTAGAATCAACATTAAAACAGCTGCGTTTTGCGATGCAAAATATGCAGATCTTCACCTGCACGTATTAGTGCTATCAAGTCATTAGTGCGGAGACCATCGACTTCAGTCATGCATTGAGATAATTATGTTTTGCTGTTCTTCGTACAATTATGTTTGTAATATCATTCAGTTACTAACGTTTAGCGTTTTGACAATCGCATTCTGATAATATTCGCAGATCAACAATTAATGTATTGAAAGATCGTGTAAAGGCGTTTACCTGAGCTCAACGTCGATAGGAAACGAGCATTCCCTTGGTAGTTTCAATCGTACCGGCCAGACTGAGCCACTCTGCTGACCAGTTAGTTCGCTTTCATCGTGATGTCAGCCACGCAAGGAGAGAGAACAAGAGAGACGGCATGAGAGAGGGGACATGATCAAGTGTCAGACACCGGCATGCCGAAACAGTGCCGCTTTTGACACTAACGTAAGTGGGTACACTGATGACGACAGATACATGTGTTGTACGTAATTAGATATGTCATTTCGATCGTTGAAGCAAGAATGCGAATGTCATATCAACGTGTTTCTTCACATGGACTCATTTATGCGCTGGTTACGTTGTAATGAGATTGGAAATTCGTTTTAGGGAATCTGTTGACATTAATTACTGCAGCGCATTTCTACTGCTTGACAGTGGTATGGTTCAGTGCCATGCGACTTGAGCAAAGTAAATCCGAAGAGGTGTCGGTGCAAAGTTTGGTTCATGGAATACTTAATTTTGTCCTTTTAAAGTTTACTTCAATAATCTAGTAATTGGCAATAGAACGTTGGTTTTCTTCTATTTTTGTCTTAAATCTATTTTCATATTTTCGAACTAAACAAAAACATCTGTATTTTCCAACTTTGGCATTGTTAGTGGTATTGTTTAGTGCCATGCGACTTGAGCAAAGTAAATGCGAAGAGGTGTCGGTGCAAAGTTTGCTTCATGGAGGACTTAATTTTGCCCTTTTTAAAGTTTACTTCAATAATCTAGTAATTGGCAATAAAACGTTGGGTTTGTTCGATTTTTATCTCGAATCTATTTTCATTTTTTCGAACTAAACAAAAACATCTGCATTTTAGAACTTTGGCATTGTTAGTGGTATTGTTTAGTGCCATGCGACTTGAGCAAAGTAAATGCGAAGAGGTGTCGGTGCAAAGTTTGGTTCATGGAGTACTCAATTTTGTCCTTTTTAAGTTTACTTCAGTAATCTAGTAATTGGCAATAGAACGTTGGTTTTCTTCTATTTTTATCTCGAATCTATTTTCATTTTTTCGAACTGAACAAAAACATCTGCATTTTCCAACTTTGGCATTGTTAGTGGTATTGTTTAGTGCCATGCGACTTGAGCAAAGTAAATGCGAAGAGGTGTCGGTGCAAAGTTTGGTTCATGGAGTACTCAATTTTGTCCTTTTTTAGTTTACTTCAGTAATCTAGTAATTGGCAATAGAACGTTGGTTTTCTTCTATTTTTATCTCGAATCTATTTTCATTTTTTCGAACTGAACAAAAACATCTGCGTTTTCCAACTTTGGCATTGTTAGTGGTATTGTTTAGTGCCATGCGATTTGAGCAAAGTAAATGCGAAGAGGTGTCGGTGCAAAGTTTGGTTCATGGAGTACTCAATTTTGTCCTTTTTAAGTTTACTTCAGTAATCTAGTAATTGGCAATAAAACGTTGGTTTTCTTGTATTTTTATCTCGAATCTATTTTCATTTTTTCGAACTGAACAAAAACATCTGCATTTTCCAACTTTGGCATTGTTAGTGGTATTGTTTAGTGCCATGCGACTTGAGCAAAGTAAATGCGAAGAGATGTCGGTGCAAAGTTTGGTTCATGGAGGACTTAATTTTGCCCTTTTTAAAGTTTACTTCGATAATCTAGTAATTGGCAATAAAAGGTTGGGTTTGTTCGATTTTTATCTCGAATCTATTTTCATTTTTTCGAACTGAACAAAAACATCTGCATTTTAGAACTTTGGCATTGTTAGCGGTATTGTTTAATGCCATGCGACTTGAGCAAAGTAAATGCGAAGAGATGTCGATGCAAAGTTTGGTTCATGGAGTACTCAATTTTGTCCTTTTTAAAGTTTACTTCAATAATCTAGTACTTGGCAAAAAAACGTTGGTTTTCTTCTATTTTTATCTCGAATCTATTTTCATTTTTTCGAATTGAACAAAAACATCTGAATTTTTCAACTTTGGCAGTTATTACATCTGTGCAACGGTTTCACTACTCGAACATGTTATTTCCGCTGAGGAACCACAAACTGATCGAAATATGCGGATGCCGTTCGGTTTAGCATCTAATGACATCTTATGGCTGAGCTACTATTTTGTATTGCCTTTTACATATTGAAGAGTGGACGATCAAAGTCATGGACAAAGTTGAGATTTTGGTAATAGCATGCTAAGATCCCAGAGAATTTGGTTGGTACCTTGCCGTACCGAGTTTTGTCTACTGAATAAATGCAGAGACGCACTCGTTAGGGCATGAGCGCAAAAGCCTCTTCTTAGCTCCTTTATTGGTCTTCACGATTTCGCAACCCACGCACCCTAATGTGTCCCTCACGTCCATCACCATTCTCGCCTCTTTCGGCCTCGCATCGTGTGTTTCCTTTAAAACAAAAATCGGCTAAAATTAGGGACTGACGACATCACATATCGCAGCAAATATCATACCCTAAAACAGGTGCGTTAAAAAAAACTTATAAATCGTTAATACAATTTATTACATTTTCTTATTTTGTCCGTAGCATCTATTTGCGCCTAGGGGATGTGAAGTGACTTGTCTAATTCTATGTCCTGACTAATTCTTCCCAGTCGTGAACTTCAGAAATCGACAAAAATTGTCGGATAAAATTACCAGTACATAGGCACCTAATGCATCAACAAAAGAATTGCGTCGCAGTAAATGTATCCTAAGAAACATGCATGAAAAATGCTTTCAAATAATGAAATCCATCAGACTTCCTTATTTTGTTCGTAGCATCTATTCATCCCTAAGGAATGTGAACAGAAGTTCAGAAATCGAGAAAATCTTCACTGGGCACGTAACATATTAAACCATATAATTCTTCTAATTGCCAGACAATATCGCTGGCACGTTGGCATGCATTTATATCTTAAAAACCGTGCATGAAAAATGCTTATAAACATTTAACTCAATCATTCACATTTCCTTATTCCGTCCATAGCCATTCGTGCCTAAGGGATGTGAAGTGAATTTCAGAAATCAATAAAATCTTTACTCCACGATTTAACGTAGACAACATATTAAACGGTATAATTCTTCTAATTGCCAGACAATATCGCTGTTACGTTGGCATGCAATACACCAACAAAAGATACCGCGTCACAGCAAGTATATCTTAAAAACCGTGCATGAAAAATGCTTATAGACTTTTAACTCAATCATTCATATGTCCTTATTCTGTCCATAGAATCTATTCGTGGCTAAGGGATGTGAAGTGAGTTTCAGAAATCATTAAAATCTTTACTGCACGATTTCACGCAGGCAACATATTAAACGGTATAATTCTTCTAATTGCCGAACAATATCGTTGGCACGTTGGCATGCAATACATCAACAAAAGATACCGCGTCACAGCAAGTATATCTTAAAAACCGTGCATGAAAAATGCTTATAGACATTTAACTCAATCATTCACATTTCCTTATTCTGTCCATAGCATCTATTCGTGCCTAAGGGATGTGAAGTGAATTTCAGAAATCATTAAAATCTTTACTCCACGATTTAACGTAGACAACATATTAAACGGTATAATTCTTCTAATTGCCAGACAATATCGCTGGCACGTTGGCACGCAATACATCAACAAAAGATACCGCGTCACAGCAAGTATATCTTAAAAACCGTGCATGAAAAATGCTTATAGACTTTTTACTCAATCATTCACATTTCTTATTCTGCCTATAGTATCTATTCGTGCCTAAGGGATGTGAAGTGAATTTCAGAAATCATTAAAATCTTTACTGCACGATTTAACGCAGGCAACATATTAAACGGTATAATTCTTCTAATTGCCAGACAATATCGCTGGCACGTTGGCATGCAATACATCAACAAAAGATACCGCGTCACAGCAAGTACATCTTAAAAACCGTGCATGAAAAATGCTTATAGACTTATAACTCAATCATTCACATTTCCTTATTCTGTCCATAGCATCTATTCGTGGCTAAGGGATGTGAAGTGAATTTCAGAAATCATTAAAATTTTTACTGCACGATTTAACGCAGGTAACATATTAAACGGTATAATTTTTCTAATTGCCAGACAATATCGCTGTCACGTTGGCACGCAATACATCAACAAAAGATACCGCGTCACAGCAAGTACATCTTAAAAACCGTGCATGAAAAATGCTTATAGACTTTTAACTCAATCATTCACATGTCCTTATTCTGTCCATAGAATCTATTCGTGGCTAAGGGATGTGAAGTGAATTTCAGAAATCATTAAAATCTTTACTGCACGATTTAAAGCAGGCAACATATTAAACGGTATAATTCTTCTAATTGCCAAACAATATCGCTGTCACGTTGGCATGCAATACATCAACAAAAGATACCGCGTCACAGCAAGTACATCTTAAAAACCGTGCATGAAAAATGCTTATAGACTTTTTACTCAATCATTCACATTTTCTTATTCTGCCTATAGTATCTATTCGTGCCTAAGGGATGTGAAGTGAATTTCAGAAATCATTGAAATCTTTACTCCACGATTTAACGCAGGCAACATATTAAACGGTATAATTCTTCTAATTGTCAGACAATATCGCTGTCACGTTGGCATGCAATACATCAACAAAAGATACCGCGTCACAGCAAGTATATCTTAAAAACCGTGCATGAAAAATGCTTATAGACTTTTAACTCAATCATTCACATGTCCTTATTCTGTCCATAGAATCTATTCGTGGCTAAGGGATGTAAAGTGAATTTCACAAATCATTAAAATCTTTACTGCACGATTTAACGCAGGCAACATATTAAACGGTATAATTCTTCCGATCGTCAGACAATATCGCTGACACATTGTCACGCAATACATCCCGACTAATTTTCCCACCTTACCAGGTTTTCGCTCAGATAAAAAAGTGATGAAGTGGGGTAGAGGCGAAGAGTAGCGCGTGCGTTTTGAACCTGCCAATGAGCAGACGGGATCGAGGAGGAAATCCACGAAACGTGCACATGCCGAGACACTTCGGCGCATTCAGTCGTTCAACAGCGATTCTCTGACGTGCTGGTGTGCTACCCGTGAGCTTCGATAAGTGCCTTGCTTTTACGAGATCGATCGACCGCGATTTCCAGTTTAAGCACGCGACTTTACTTCGCACCGCAACAACGTGTACTCCCTCGCTCGGCATTCGACGTTCTTCTTAACGCTGATCGAGTAAGTAACAGCTATTTGCCATAAAAGAAAGAGATAACGCAGTATGTATACCGATCATATCAACTATGCATAATCGCAAGTGCAAAGATAATATTGCTCGCAAGCATTAGTGCCTTGTTAGAGTCATGAATACATTCTTATGGCAGAATAAACAAAACGTAGTTTTGCATATTAACGGGTTTACATTGATCGCGAACATTAGTACGTTGTCAGAGTAATGCATATATACTTATGGCAGAATAAACAAAATGTAGAGTCAAACATTGACGCGTTCATATTGCTCGGAAACAATAGTGTCTCGTAAGAATCATGAATCACTATTTATTTATCTTATAGCAGGATAAATAAAATATGGCATTGAATATTAATGCGTTCACACTGTTCGCGAACATTAGTACCTTGTCAGAGTAATGCATATATACTTATGGCAGAATAAACAAAATGTAGAGTCAAATATTGACGCGTTTATATTGCTCGGAAACAATAGTGTCTCGTAAGAATCATGAATCATTATTTATTTATCTTATAGCAGGATAAATAAAATATTTATTTCATCTTATATCTTGTCAGTACAATTGACATTCGTTTGATAGGATAAATAAAATGTGACATTAAATATTAACGCGGTCATATTGCTCGCAGAAATTAGTTATTTGTTAGTGCAATGCATACACAATTGACATTCGTAATAACTACATTCTTCTGATAGGATAAATAAAATGTGGCATTAAATATTAACGCGGTCTTATTGCTCGCAAAAATTAGTTATTTCTTAGTACAATGCATACATTTTAAAATAGAATGCTTTTATGCTGCTCGCAAATATTACTGTCTTGCCAGAGTAATGACTACATCCTTCTGATAGAATAAATAAAGTATGACATCAACTATTAACGGGTTCATATTGATCGCAAACATTAGTAATTTGTTAGATTCATGCATCCATTTTCATTATGTGCATTTGTAAACTATAAACTACTTTATGCCGACGAGCAATGTGTACGTGTGGGCACCGGTAAAAATGACCTCCCGTCAGTGACATAATCTTTGTTTACTACGTGTACGCATTACTACTTGACAGCATGGTTCGCGTGGTATCTACAAGCGTGCATATATTTATTATTAAATAAACGGTTATATAATCCTGCGTAACGTATGTGTGGTCATGGCTTAAGAATACTCGCATCGCCGAGTTCCGCACCCCTTCGCCAAACCCGTCATCGCGAAGACTGCCTTTGAAACAGGCTACGCCAGAATCGCGGACTGTAGGCGCGAAGTATTCAAACGTGTCATTACTTCGCCGTAAGCAAGTAGTAAGTAGCTGATGTAAGAAATTCGGCACGGATGACTAACGCTCATGTCTTAACTTGTCTTCGCCATACTTGGTAACATCGATCGAGCTGCTGAGATTTGCACATTGTAGATCAATCTGTGCTAGATCTCCCGCTGTACAAGCCATGACAGAAAAAAGCGACGACACGCTGGGAAACAACAAGAAATTGCGCGAGGTTGGAAAAGTATCGTCAGTTATCCTCATTCAACCTGTTAACCGAGCGGGACGTGTAAATACGTTAACGTAAACAATATTGGGTACGGGTAGGACGTATGAATGCGTCCTGGAAATATATGTTGCGCCCTGGAACGGGCGGGTATTAGGTATTAGCCCTTCTTTGCATGATGGTGGAAATTTCCATCATAACATTAAATGCCCAAAAATTATATAAAAGAACAAGTTCCATTTTATTAAGTTCCATTTTATTAAGAATAAGTTCCATAAGGTAATTTCCATCATATTGTTTTTTGCTAAATTTGTACTATAAATATATACTAAGATTTTTTTAACCACTTTTCCTTTAATTTTGAACATGAAGTATATCACCTTGATTTATTTCACCAATAAAGAAACAATCATGCAAAGAAGGGTTAGTCACTCATACTTGTCTTGACATGAATTTAAGACATGGAGGGAATCAGTATTATTTCGCTATTGAGATTGGTGGACGTAAAAAAATAATAATATGAAATTACGTCCTCCGGGCGTGACGTACTAACACGTCCTAGTAAAAGAGTTCGCACCTGTTATATGCTGCGTTTCCCGCAAGGAAATACCCCGGTTAATAGGTTAAAGAAGTTCTACACTCAAAGGGTCTCTATCCTTTCGTTTTGAGCGGGGGAGACCTTGTGCTAATGTTCGTGGGTGTAGGCAGATAAGATCCTTCTATCGCGGCGAAAGAGGGACACTTTCAAATCGGCCATGAGTCACTTTTGTTACTCCACATTTATTTTGGCGATTCATGGATCAGGCCGTCACTGGTGGGCGATATGTCGTGAATACCCACCATGGACATGCTCTTATATGGTTCGCCATGAGTCGTTTCTCGCACTGAGAGCAAGCCACGAGGTCGCCTTCATTACGCAATTCATGGTCGCTCCTTCGACCGTGTGAGGATCTCTATTTACCGAAGAAAAGTGTCTCGCGCGGATACTCGCGATTGGTGCTTAATTAGACCTAGAAGTCGTTGGCGTGAAACGTTTATCGCTGCTCCTGACACGCTGCATAATAAGTACATTTTGCGTACAACGTATCCTGTGCTTAGTTCAATTCCATTTTTATTCATTAGATTTCGGTTAACGTTGCTCAATATCTTTGCCGATTAAGTAGATGTGCGAATTTTTGAGAGGCTTATTAAGCATAATTAGATCTAGAAGTCGTTGGCGTGAAACGTTTATCGCTGCTCCTGACACGCTGCATAATAAGTACATTTTGCGTACAACGTATCCTGTGCTTAGTTCAATTCCATTTTTATTCATTAGATTTCGGTTAACGTTGCTCAATGCCTTTGCCGATTAAGTAGATGTGCGAATTTTTGAGAGGCTTATTAAGCATAATTAGATCTAGAAGTCGATGGCTGGAAACGTTCATCGTCCATCGCGACACCGTGCATAATAAATACATTTTGCATGCAACGTGGTCATCCGCTTTGTTCATTTCCATTTTTATTCCTTACGTTTCGGTTACGTTGCTTAGTGACTTTGTCAATTAAATAGTTCGATTTATTTTACTTTTCCACTCAGTGACTTTTTCGATTAAATAGTGCAATCTTTCGAGAGGGTTATTAGATATCCTGAATGGCGCTTGAATAGCTCTAGAAGTGGATGGCGTGAAACGTTGATCGCCGATCGCGACACCGTACATAATAACTGCGTTTTACGCACGACATGTCCATTCGCTTGCTTCAATTCCATTTTTATTCATTACGTTTGGGTTGGTTTGCTCAATGACTTTTTCGATTAAATACTGCAATCTTTCGAGAGGCTTATTAGATATCCTGAATGGCGCTTGAATAGCTCTAGAAGTGGATGACGTGAAACGTTGATCGCCGATCGCGACACCGTACATAATAAATGCGTTTTACGCACGACATGTCCATTCACTTGCTTCAATTCCATTTTGATTCATTACGTTTGGGTTCGTTTGCTCAGTGACTTTTTCGGTTAAATAGTGCAATCTTTCGAGAGGCTTATTAGATATCCTGAATGGCGCTTAGAATAGCTCTAGAAGCGGATGGCATGAAACGTTGATCGCCGATCGCGACACCGTACTTATAATAATAAGTGCGTTTTACGCACGTCGTGTCCATTCGCTTGCTTCAATTCCATTTTTATTCCTTACGTTTCGGTTACGTTGCTTAGTGACTTTTTCCATTAAATAGTGCAATCTTTCGAGAGGGTTATTAGATATCCTGAATGGTGCTTGAATAGCTCTAGAAGTGGATGACGTGAAACGTTGATCGCCGATCGCGGCACCGTACATAATAAATGCGTTTTACGCACGACATATCCATTCGCTTGCTTCAATTCCATTTTTGTTCATTACGTTTGGGTTCGTTTGCTCAGTGACTTTTTCGATTAAATAGTGCAATCTTTCGAGAGGGTTATTAGATATCCTGAATGGCGCTTGAATAGCTCTAGAAGCGGATGGCATGAAACGTTGATCGCCGATCGCGACACCGTACATAATAACTGTGTTTTACGCACGACATGTCCATTCGCTTGCTTCAATTCCATTTTTATTCATTACGTTTGGGTTCGTTTGCTCAGTGACTTTTTCGATTAAATAGACGTGCGTCTTTTCGAGAGGCTTAATAAGCATAATGGGTGGCATGACACAAAGACCCTGGACTCCGACGAAGAGACGAGGACCAATCGCGGCCGAATACGGCAGTCCTGGGCCCGCTTGCGTCACTCTGCCACCTTTAATCGGTAAATGTTTGCTGGCATAATTCAGTGAGATCATAATCGAAACGGTATATGACCGAGTCCTGTTTGCAGGAAAAACCGTTCCCGACTCGAAGCGAGGCAGAGCACCTGCGTTTTCATTCGGCAGCAGGTACGCGGAACTTCAATTATGCTGGTTACGAAAACATCTCTGATATAGCATTTAGGCGTGTTTTTACTTTATTCTCCATTTCCATAGGCAACCGAATAAAACCAGCAGTCCAGGGCCAGGTCCGGGACAATATAACGTCTCTGGTCTCAGCGCTAAAGGTAAAAGTTCATCCCTTGTGCTAGTTAGTGAGAGGGGTTCATAGAATAGTATTCCGCATATGAATGTCACTTTGACGATCAGTCGCTTACCTTGGCTGGGCGTATCGATCAAACTTCCGCCCTGTGGTATTTCGTCGAAATTATACCTTTCATAACTCTTATCCGCGAGGTTCCATCAATGTCGGAAATTTTCGTAAAGTAGAAGTTGCGTGACTAAAATGAAATACGTCACATCTTCAGGCTCGCGTAGGCTAGTCTTTGCGAGAGTGAACAATTTCTTAGAGACAACTCTCCTCTGTCAATTGATGCAAAAGATATGAACGAAGTTAAGATGTCAGTCAATATAATTCGGTTAAAATGTGTGTTAGCAATAAGACAATTAATGTTTCGTACCTATAACACTTTGTTTGAATAGGAAAGGATGCAGCACCTGCGTTGTCATTGCACGGTCGCATAAAATTATACCTTTCATAACTCTTTTCCGCGAGGTTCCATCAATGTCGGGAATTTTCGTAAGGTAGAAGTTGCGTGACTAAAATTAAATACGTCACATCTTTAGGCTCGCGTAGGCTAGTCTTTGCGAGAGTGAACAATTTCTTAGAGACAACTCTCCTCTGTCAATTGATGCAAAAGATATGAACGAAGTTAAGATGTCAGTCAATATAATTCGGTTAAAATGTGTGTTAGCAATAAGACAATTAATGTTTCGTACCTATAACAATTTGTTTGAATAGGAAAGGATGCAGCACCTGCGTTGTCATTGCACGGTCGCACGAAATCTGCGAAATCCGAAGTCACCCCCGCACCGGGCGACTACGATCCGCAAAAGGCCCAGAAAGTTATTCTGGACAATTCTCCAAAATACTCCTTCGGCATTAAAACGCAAACGGAGAAGGTCAGCTGCACGCCTGGTGAGTGTAGTCAAACGTATGGCTGGTCTAAAATAATTTTGCAGAGATGTTTAAAGCTTTCGATGAATAAGGATCGACTTGCGTGATCATTTCATTTGTACACTGTCTTTGTTCACCCTAAACGAATTAATCGCAAGTGTCAGAGTTAATGAAATCTCGATCTTAGCACCGAACGACTATCATGCCGAGCACGTGAATTTCGACAAAGCACCGGAGTTCACATTCGGCATAAAACACGCGCAAGACAAGCCAAGTGATGTTCCTGGTAATTATGAACAATATTATGGGTCCTGCAAATCCAGCCGCCAATACTAATCATTTTCCACGCATTACATTTACTAATGCCAAGATTGCGTTCAGCGCTAATGGTGCAGTTGACTGATTACGATTGTCTTTAGAATGTTAAAGACGTGGCGTCGGATACAACGCAGAGAAAGAGAAGCAGACAGGAGCAATATGCGACGTTAATTAAAATTAATGTATGTCACTAACGTAATTTTCAGAATTTTATATCGTAATGACGAGTTGATAATCGAGCTGACGATTCACGTAACGAACAAAGCTTCGCACTGCGCTTTGCATTCTGTAGAAACAAATTAACGAGTAATCCAGTAGTGTGTGTTTGTGGGTGTGTGTATGAGAGTAAGAGTAAGATGCGTCAATTCGGTAAAGCGAAGAGCAGATAGTTCAGATATTTATTCCGGGTTTCCTTCCTGGATACGCCTACGTAACGCTCCTGCGTTATTGCATGCGTATATCGGCGATAATTACGCCTAATGCCATGTTACATGGTCTGCGCATATGACTACAGAGCAACTATTGTTGCGTCGCGAATTACTGCATGTTTGAGCCCTAACAGACATAGTTCGTTGATTACATTAGCGAAGTTGAAATAAAACCAGAACGTAGCAGTCCAGTAGTACGTAATGATATTAGAAACGTTTTGCAACGAATTTCAGCGGCATTGTACCTATAGACCATGAGCAAGTCTATCGTCGTAATTTGGTAGTTTGAGAACATAGTAGAGGGTAGATATTGCGCTTGCCCAATGATTTAGGTGAAACTTGCTAAATCAACATATTTATAGCGCCTGGCACTTACTGTCCGGAAAAAGTGAAACTCGACGCGACCCCGCAATTTTCATTTGGACTGAAAACGAACGTTGATAAAATCAGTGATACACCTGGTAAGTCTTGCGCCTGGTAAAGCTTGCGTTTATTAGTTTGTAATCAGTAGTCTCGTGTGACCAACATATGTGCCCTTTCATAGCGCCCGGCACTTATAGTCCAGAAAAAGTGAATCTGGATAAAGGTCCGCAGTACAGTTTGAGCGGGAAGGCACATCCTGAGAAGCCGGTTGACACACCAGGTTTGTAGGTCAGGAATCTCCTGAAATTGGGCAAATTTTAATGTCGAATTAAACACTTGTAGCGCCAGGTACTTATTGCCCGGAAAAAGCAAAGTTAGATGGTGCACCTCAGTATAGTTTTGGACACAGGACACCGCTAGATAAAGTTAACAATAATCCAGGTAACTGATCGAATATGCGAAAAAGTGAATTCTAGCGTAAGTGTGATCTTTCTGTAACAGCGCCAGGTACCTACAGTCCGGAAAAAATTAATTTGAACAAGGGTCCTCAGTATAGTTTAAGCGGTAAAGGACATTGCGAAAAACCGGATGACATTCCAGGTATTAAATAAATCCAAGTTTAACTACCAAAGCAAAGCGTACCTTAAACTCATGTAGCGGGATTTTGCAACATTTGCAGCACCAGGAACTTATTGTCCAGAGAAAGTGAACTTAGATAAAGCACCTCAGTACAGTTTCGGTCTTAGGCCATCCTTAGAGCGTAATAGCGAAACACCAGGTAAATAGTTATCATTTAACAAAGTTCTTATTGTTAATTTACACGGTACGCGTTTATTCTCCAGCTCCGGGGACTTACAGTCCTGAGAAATGCAATTTACACCGGGGTCCTGAGTATAGTTTAAGTGGTAAAGGACCGTCTGAAAAGCCAAATGACATCCCAGGTATTATATCACACTTAAATCAGTCAGATTGTACAATGAATTAACGATAGAACCTTGACAAATTTCTAGCACCCGGAACTTACTGTCCCGAGAAAGTAAACTTTGACAAAGCACCGGAATACAGTTTTGGATTGAGGCCACATATAGAACATAATAGCGACACACCCGGTAATACATTAATTAAAAACGTTTTATATGTATACTTATGACAGTTACTTCTCTTCAACAGCACCGGGCACTTACAGCCCAGAGAAAGTTAATTTGCACAAAGGTCCTGAGTACAGTTTGTCTGGCAAAGGGCACGATCTGAAACCGGATGACAATCCAGGTAATACAATCAGTCAAAAATTCTTCGCGAAATTATGACTGTAAACCATTATTGTCATTCCAGCACCGGGTACATATAGTCCAGAGAAGGTAAATCTGGACAAGGGGCCGCAATACAGTATAACTGGAAAAGGAGCGAGTGAGAAAACTAACAATAATCCAGGTAAGCCGCCATTAACGACTATCCCTTGGGAATCCGGCAATATATGATTCTTATAACTATGGGAATTTGTAATCCTGGTCACAAGGAGGGATTAACACTCTGATTGAATTGGCAGGTCCCGCTGATTATTATCCAGAGAAAGTAAATCTGGAACATAAACCCTATTTCAGTTTTGGTAGTAGACCACCCCTTCATAAACCAACCGACACACCAGGTAAACGGTGTCGATTAACAGACTAACGACTAACAAAATTACCCAAAACTGTCCCCTTCCAACCCCTGTGAAATTTGGTGTGTTTAATTTAACATACGTCGCATACTTTTTAGCTGGGCGTAATTAACTATAATACCGTAATTACGATTAATCTTACGCACACACTGCGATCTTTATGCGATTGTTACGCTTGTCGCGGCAACATATGTATATTTGCTTAACATTTTAAATGATTTCCAGCGCCAGGGACCTACTCTCCGGAGAAACATAATTTGGATAATGTACCTCAATACAGCTTTGGTATAAAATCAAATATGGAAAAGCCAGCTGACGTCCCCGGTAAGTATGATCTTGTAATTAGCAAAAATTCGTAAGTTTAGTCAATCGTACATGGGACATTTATTCTGTAGCACCTGGTACATACAGTCCCGAGAAGGTTAATTTGAATAAAACACCGCAATATAGCTTTGGGGTGAAAGCAGATCCTCATCGTCAAGACATAATTCCAGGTAACATGTGCGCCTAATTATCATTGCTATTAGATCGCATTAAATATAGTGTTCTGATCTCTCCGTTACAAAAGGACCCGGCGAATATAGCCCAGAGAAAGCAATGCTTTTACTAACGAAAGCGTTACAGTTCAGTTTTGGCCTTCGACCCCCTATGGAACGATCGAACGACATTCCAGGTAGTAACATCAAACAAGTTAATACGTAAGACAATGCTTTGCGCGCTTTCTGTAGCCCTTACAGCTGCTTTAAAGCATTGGTAGACGCTGTAATTTCTAATTGGCATTAAAAGTATGCACCATCAGTCTATGGTCTGACGTACAAAATTAAACTCCCACTCCGATTACCGAAAAAGCCAGAGGAGTTAGCTGACATCCACGCAATTTGCCCCGATTAAACTCCCTGACACCTCAAGTTCACTCAAGGCGATGAAATGAGAAATTAGAACATCTCCGTCAATCACGAGGTCGATTCTTATACTCATGAATCACATTTGAATAATTCATGCCGCAATCGATAGCTAAAATTACGAGTCTACCTTGCACTCTAATCTCCTATTACGTCATTGAGATA
This sequence comes from Cryptocheilus praepositus, assembly GCA_033815515.1. Classification (NCBI taxonomy): domain Eukaryota; kingdom Metazoa; phylum Arthropoda; class Insecta; order Hymenoptera; family Pompilidae; genus Cryptocheilus; species Cryptocheilus praepositus. The sequence continues at coordinate 5,002,889 of JAWWQZ010000314.1, forward strand.
AGTCCTGCATAAACGCATCTTGGGCAAGGCTAGAAAAGAATCTTTTACGCCCACATTTTCTGCCACCGTAGTAACGTTCTGTTCTTACCATAATGATCGATCCAGCTCCGAACGTATACAATATTCCTTCGGCGCTGGGTGGGTCAAAGGAAGGCAACAAGAAAGCCGCTCCAGCCTACTCAATCTCTGGAAGACAGAAGGCGTTTCCCGACGACCGGATCTTGGTACCTGGTCCTGGGGCATATGAGGCTATTAAACCGGATGCTGTCAGATCGAAGAGTCCAGCTTATAGTATGAGCGCACGTTATCAGATGCCGAACGATCACTCGCAAATTCCTGGACCAGGAGCACATTGTCCTGAAAAGGTACCTGGAGTCTAATCGCTTAAAGCACAGTCCCTGTTGCAACTGCAACATATAAATATTCTTTTACAGGTACTATTGGACATCCCACCAGCTCACACATTTGGCATTCGACATTCTCCGTACATCTGCAATCTCAAAGACGCTGTTTACTAAATAACGCCTTACTTTTTCAGTAGCATAGTATATGATGCGTATCTTGCCTACCTACACTTTTTATAACGACACGCTTTGACAAACATGTTACTTATATGTTTAATCAGTGCAAATGTCCCAAACTGGGACTAAACGAAACGCTCTTAAATAGACGGAAATTGCGAAACAGCATTAGCCTAACTGCAAGCATCGATTCATTAACTATGATAGCAATAGGAAGCATTTCTTGTTATGACTGTAACCTGTAAGTAACCATTCATCGCCATTAAAACATATAAAATACTTTAATAGAAAATGTATACAAATTGTATTGTACATATCTTCGTTGTTCGATTAAGTACGGTTCGGTACTTAAATGCCTACTGTGACATTCACAGCCGCTGTAAAAATGTAAAACATTGCACGCGCGTTATTATTCGCAAGTCATCGGAGAACAGGAATCATTCCGGTAAACGCATGAACCAGAAATCCACGTAGAGAGGACCTGCAAATCTTTGTTGAGCATCACGAAATCAGCGTCCGCGTTAAAGTTAAGAACACCCTTCACAGATTCTATGCCAAGAGCCCTTGCTGGGTGCAATGTTGCGGCTTCTAGAGCTTGCACCACCGAACAGCCTGCAAACAAGGAATAACTTTCATATTATATCATCACTATTTGGATCTGGCTTTAAGTTGTTATGCCTACTTGGGTTGGTGAAAAAAATCGTTTTTTTTTATTACATTTTCTTAACACGTTCACGCCGGGGCCGATTTTCATGTTTTTCGCTGTGAGACGACGCTCGAATTCATGCAGCGCTTCATTTGGTGACTCACGATTGTTGCTTGTTTCAATTATTTAAATTTCAATTATTAAAATTTTCAACCATACGGCAATTTTGTCCACTTGCTAAACGAACTATATATTTGATGGTGAGCGGCGTCTAAACAAATGTTCACTTCCAATGGGACAGTCGAGCGTGAACCACCGGTGGTACACGCCGGCGTGAACGTGTTAATGTACATCATTTTAAGAATATTTCCTTAAAAGTACATAAGAATCGGAGCACACATTCAAAAATTATAAGCGTTTATCTGCAGCGCTACTATGTATGATTAGTAAAGAGCTTGAAACTTTAAACGCGATTATCTTGAAACTGTGTTTCTTAAAACATACGGTTGCGGTGACCACGATTTTTTAAAAACTACTTCACCGATCGGACTCTAATTTTATATACTTATTTGTCATTACAATAGGCAGGGCCTGAACGAAGGATTTTTATTCCGATAATAAAAAAAAAAGTTACAACATAAAAACGACAGTTAGACTACCACAAAAGACAGATTTTTTCATAAAATTGCTGCCATTCTTGTAAAAATTAAAATTTTTCAAAATCCTTCGTTCAGGCCCTGCCTATTGTAATGACAAATGAGTATATAAAATTAGAGTCCGATCGGTGAAGTAGTTTTTGAGAAATCGTAGTCACCGCAAGTGATGAAAATAAACGGAACCTCTAGGAGGAGGGCTATATTTCCTCCATTTGTTAATATTTTCTTATAAAAAAATGTATACAAATACCACTAAATACGTACTTTTTGTAGTATTTTGCGAATTTGAATTAGTACTCACTAAAACGGCAAAAAAAATCTTGAAAATCATGTCATTTTGCCAATCCCAAGTAGGCATAACCCCTTAACACTTTGACTGCCAAGCGTATTTTGCTATGTTAGAACCGCGACGCGATGAAATACTGCAGCGTTTGACTGAATTATGCAAAGTGTAAATAATGTGCAGGTATTGGAAACCAAAGGATTGCATCGCTATTCTAACAATAACTGCATTTATAAAATAATTATTGCTACCCATTGCAAATACTTTAGATCTTCAGTAAAAATCTCTTGCGCCGGTCATCGGTGACCACCGTGGCAGTCAAAGTGTTAATGTAAAACGTTTTTATACCCGTTGCCTCTTTGAAATGTCGAACGCAGCTGGCCATGGTGGCTGTACTACCGCAAAGTGTATCTGTCCCTGCGATGTAAGCACGGCCCATACGAATTTCTATATCAAATTGGCCTAAATGATGAATGCCTTCTTTCAAACCGAGTGCGGAAATGGCATCAGTCACGAGTACGAGGCCTAACATGAAAGGCAAGGTTAAAAATTGCATCAATTTTGTTACCGATGTTCAGATGACAAACATTGCGGGTACCTTCCGGATTAATTCGGTGCGCGATTCGTAATGCAGCAGGATGCGTATGGATACCGTCAGCGATTATTCCGTAATGAATCATGCGGCCAGCTGGTATTTTATCAGATGTCAACAAACCAACTAAGCCAGGGTCTCTATGATGAAACTGATGAGCAAGATACATTGAATGAGCAAAATATGTCGCCGCATGGTAAAGAATACAAATAAACTTAGGAAAATTTGTTAGATTACCGGCAACATTGCATTGAACAAATGAGTGATGAAAGAGGCACCATAATGCACGGCAGCTTCACTTTCTTGCAAGTCTGCCACGGAATGTCCTGAAAATGGGCAGACAATTGTAAAGTATTCCAGTATTAAATTGGAAGCGTATACCGACCAACTGACACTTTGATGTTTCTGCTACATAACTCTTTGATCACAGTTTCAGCATGTGGAATCTCCGGGGCTAGAGTTACGATGCTAACATTGTCTAAAGAACCATACATATCCATCAGAGACTTGAAGCCCTAAAGTAAGGAAAATTGGAGTTAAAAAATAGACAAGATACAGAATTTTGTGTCTGTTCTACTAACATTATTGAACTGTTTAATGTATGTCTCTGGATGGGCTCCTTTTTTAGCAGGGCTGATGAAAGGGCCTTCCAAATGAACCCCAAGTATTCCAGCACCATTGTAGTCACCATTTCTCCTGCGAATCTTAGGTAATATTTTATGGTAAGCCTCAGTAGGCGAAGTCACCAATGTTGGGCAGAAAGAAGTAATTCCATGAGCCAGTATTTTCTTTGCAACTTTGTTAATACCGTTTTCCACATCATCGTCATTATGTGAAAAATCAACACCAAAACCACCTGTAAATGGGAACAAAGTATGGGATGAATCAACAGTTGACCTCATTTCACATAATGTCGTTTTCCCAATAAACCCTTAATATCCTACTAATTTAAATCGCATCGAATATAAGGAAATGACAGGTTTCTGTATATGTTTCTTATATACATAAGTAAGACTAAAAAAATATAATTGCGACAAGTAAAACGCCTGACATATTGAACGTAAGTACCATTAATTTGGAGCTCTATATATCCCGGAGAAATCAACGCCCCTTGACAGTCAACCGTATCATCAGGTTGAATTTTCTCGTCATAGAAGATTTTCTCCGGATTGACGATCCGCCCATCTCGGACCCACAAGTCTTCAGTGAGAATCTTCCCATCACGTAAAATCTGACAGTTACAGAAACGCCGCAGCTCTCCCTTCTTGTCGGAACTCGACATACTTGACCAGTCAATAGAAATGTTGAGAGTTTCGCGCGAAAGTAACAGCTAATAACAGCGAAATCTTATCAAAGCCACCGCCAGTCTCGTGCATTATCAACAATTATATGTGGCAGTGGCAAAGTCGTGCAATAATTATCGCTCGGCAACGTTTGAACAACTGGTGATAAACGGCAAATGGCATTGACCTTTGAATTCGTGAACAAGCTTCGGAAGATGTCGCTGGTTTAGTTGTCCTCGATTCTTGAATGATTTTTTAGGATCAATTTTGGTACATGGGCGACGCTGAGTGCATTCTCAACTCTGGAGTCGGTTGTTTACGGCAAATCCATGAAACGACGGAAGAATTGACAATTTTTCAGCTTTTGTAACTCTCTCTAGTATTTTCAAAGTAAAAGTGATGGTTACTTAGCTTTTTAGATAAAACAAAAAGTTTTAGTTACCGTTAAATATTTATGTTTTCTTTCCTTCTAGCACTCTAGAAGAGGTAGGAAAGAATTTGCATGCCAAAGATAAGCGATAACAGTTCTATGCAACTGTTTCTAGTCCACCTGCAATTCTACCTCGTGACTATGATACATTACGCATGCGGGAATGGGTAATAAAAAGTACGGAAAGTCAAGCAGTAGCACAATTTCTTTTTTTCTTCTGTTTTATATTAAAAATGCTTCAACAGTACCCAAAAATTTGTTCATAGATCAACGTGCGTTTCGAAAGAAATCTTAACGAACTCTGTCTCTGCGTACAAACGTAACATTACAGTAGTAGTATAAAACGAAGCAATTAAAAATGACAATTATATTGATACGAGCGCAATTATTATTATATCCGTGTCGCCTTAGCCGGTAGCAGGGGGCGCGATAACGAGCATTTTCTAGTCGTAGTCAACGTCTGATAATAGCATTGTGTTTTTTTGGGGGAGGGAGAAGAGAGACGGATCGCCGGAACATGGAACTTACAATTTTGGTCACTGGGTATGTCGAAGGGTACTTTAGGCTTGATCTGGAATAAGAATATGATATGATTAGGTGAGTCGATACAAAGAGGGTTACGCATTTTTTTTTTTTGGAGCCGCGGATGCAAGGTTTATCTAGGCAGTCGGGGTTCTTTGTCGATAGTACGTGTACGTGTAAATGTGTCTGTGTATCTGTGCTCCTTGCCGTTTTACTTGCGACATACGAGCGATTCTTTCTCTCTCACTTTTATCTCGATAATAGCAATTCTTATACTGTAGTTTACTGCTGTTTACACTCATTCGGATCCTCGCCTTGCTTGTTACCGCCCGTCGGCGCATTGGTAGGCGAAGATTCCTCTTCGTCCTCGTCTTCTTCATCAACGTCCTCGTCATCAGCTTCCTCCTCCTCGTAATCTTCGTCTTCATCCTCCAAACCCTCGCCTAAAACAATAATGTAATTGTGATTCCCTACTCTGTAGTTTTTTCAAAGAAATCTTGCCAAAAATCTACCTGTGTAGTACAGAACAGCTCTAGGAACTATTCGCTCTCGTATGTAATGGCCAATTTCAAAATCACTAGTCAACAAAACTTGAGTTTCATCATCTAAATCAGTCTCCGCATCATCCGGTACTGTAAGCGATAACGGATTAGTATCGAGGAATGTTTTTAAGTCAAAGTGCATATTCGATCTTACGCACCAACTGGCGGGCTGAAGAAATTGAAAAATGAGTCATTCTGAACGGTCTTTGTTACCGTGCGCATCGAACCCCTGGATTTGTGCTTCTGATTCTTCTTTATGGTCTTCACGGTCACGTTCTTTCCTTTCTTCCAATCAATAACGCAACCCTTACTTTTGTGAATTTCAGGCCCCTCGAAACTGAATGGATCATTCTTCTCGGGCGCGCACTTCATGATGTATTCTTTAGTGAGGACTGAATTGGAGAAGTACTCGTTCGGTTCAAAGTGAAATTCGAGAACAAAGCCCTGCGAGACAGATCGATAGTTAATTCACGAACTCTCTGCAATGCAAAAAGTATATCTGAATTCTGTAAGAAATATGTGTACCATGGGATTCGATTCGGAAAATATAACTTGGATATCATATAAATGTTTTAATATTGGTTCGTCGTGTTCCTGCACCATGTCAGCTAGTAAGCTGACGTTCTTGAATATTGTGAGCCAGAATTCCGGTATGCCCTTGACGTCTTCATTTTCGGTCCTGAAAGCAATAGGCGTTAGATACGCATAGTTGGGGGGTTCCCAAATGTTAAGCATATAATACATACTCATCCTTCTTTTCATCAATCTCCACAAGATTTACTTTTGTCTTTAAGTTATTAGACAAGTCTTCTTCTTCCTCGTCACTCTCCCACTGACACTGCTCATCTGTTGGCTCGTATATGCCAGACACTATCTGGCTTCTTTTTTCGTAGAGAGGTGCGTATTTCTGTGCATAAGCACATTCCAGTGCGTGTACTTCTTCATAGAACTTGGCTTCTATGTTAGTCGTGAACAGTTGCAATTGTTTTAAGGCCTTGATGCGACGCTTCACCGGAGCAGGAAGAGACTGCATCTGCTGAAATGACAACATGCGGCTGAGTTGATTGGCAATCGTCCATTTCGCCGATTGAAAATAAGCTGGATGACTTAATTGTAGAAGAGCAAAAATAAAAAGTGCAAGGTGTTACATGCTGACATCACAGTCACAAAGATGGGCGGTACTACCGCAATCTTCACTTTTCTGTTTTGCATTCCATAGGATAGAAGAAAAAACGTGAATGTATATGGATATATATAATGCGTTTATGTGAACACAATATAAAAGGTAATATAAGAAGGCATTATGTGCTTGGCACATGTATAATCGAGTTGAGCTATCTGCCAACGTAACGTTTGTGCATAATCCTCAATACCTCTGGTCCGGTTGCCGATATGCGACCCCGCAGTACAGCTATCAGATCTGGCCTTTTCAAAATTTGGGAGGTAAGTGCCGAAGTGGTGTTGTCTTCTTCATCCTCAACGGATTCCATGCCGCTAGTATCTCCGGCACGCTCTGGATCAGTGGTCATAGTACTATAATCCAGACGCAGTTTTCCCATGAAGTCAATTTCTCTCGGGCAACGTTATATTGAGCTTTCCAATAGTCTCAATTCTCACTGGCGCCACGTCGTGCGACGCGTTTCATACAAGTCTTTTTGCAAAAATTTGCGACATGGAATGCATGTAGACAATACATTTATCAGATATTACAAGGTCCCCAATAATTTTCGTCTCCTCCCCTCTACTCGCGCGAGGGCATAGTCGAGGAGCGAAAAAATTTGCACAAACGATACGTTTCATTCACACGAACGAACGTTATTTCGCATCAATCTTGCGGGCAGGACCTCAGAACTGACGTTTGAGAGTCACCATGTTTGTACAAAGGAAAGGTTATTTATGTAGAGGCACGCACTTAACGAACAAAAAGGAGCGGTGCGTTAGTTGAATGATAGTTTAAAAGCGGTTAGCGTAGAATTTATTGCGAAAGCGAACGGCAAAGCGCGGCCTGACAATAATCACAGTGGGACTGCAAGTGTAACGGACAATAAAAAAAATTCTAATATTGGCGACATAAAAGAACGTGCACATGGGCGATATGCGGAGATTGCGAATTTTCGCTGGTTAGATGTCAGATAATTCGGATAAACGAGATGCTCACGGACGGGGGAGAGAATTGCGCTTGAAAGAGGGGCTGTGCAACGTGAGCGAGCGCTGTTAATTCATCGCAAAATCCATACCTTTCAATAATGAAGCCGATCAGGACTGGAGCAACGATGGAACAACGAACCGGTCGCTGTACCGATGATTATATCGTTGTAGGATATTCTGCTAAGTGAAGTTGCCCACCGGATGTTCGCCTTTTGACTGAGGCAGTGGAATGCTTAATTCCACAACTTCCGGCGCATTCTTCAGGCGAAAGTATATTTAAAGCGAGCGACTATTCTCGATTCGCCTAGCCACTCGATATCTTAATATTCCCACCCCAACTGCCTCTTTACCTTTCCGCCTTTTAATCGAATTAAACGCTGGAAGTCGCGCGAAAAAAAGGACGAAGCGATTATTTTTTTACCGACCGCCGCCTGCCTTTATGCTTGAGCTTTTGCGTTGCAATGTGAAATCAGCTGAAGCGTCGGCGCGTTTGAAAATAGTTCGCTCGAAAGCGATTGGACGGTTACGGGCGTCTCGCGAATTTTTCCGCGAGGACCAAAGTCTTGTAAATTATCCATTCGACGGACCTCCCGTGGTCGAGGCCAAAAATATCAAAGGCTGCTGCTTCAACATCTACGGTTATGTTGCCAACGGTACGGATTGATCTTAATTTTCGGTTATCAACGACAAATTATTAGCAATTATCGCGCAAGGTCTCGTCGACCGTCGGGTCAGTTTCAAGTGTGTTTCGTGTCAGGTTCGGTCTTGAGAGTGTGTGCGTCGTACTCGACCGTAAAATGACTGTCCGTGTATATTTTTAACCCGACAACTGTAACGAAATATGTCAGAACGGAAGCTGGACTCACCTGGAATTTTGCACAACCAGTACGTCAACGAAGTGTCGCACGTCGACGAGAATGATATCATCGACGTGTCTATGTTCGATTTCACGGACAGCGAGCGATGGTAAACCTCGACGTTTGTTATTTAGCACGACTCACTGTTATTCGCACGCTAATATAGCGGTAGCCCGCTGTCGCGGAGTTTTTTCTCGATGTTTTTTAATCGTGTACCGTTGGAAACCATTTTGGTGACGTTTGCCCAATTTGTAGGCTCTTTGTTCGAAATCACTGTTCACTGGAACCCACCACTCAAGACTTGTACACCTGGCTAAAGAGCGAACCAGAACTTGATCTTCGAATGACTGACACTAGTAAATATCCCTGGTTTAGACTTAGGCCAAACGTTGAATATGTCGTGCATGAGATGTAATCTACTTTCAGGTAGCAAAAGATGTATTGACACGAGAACATTTACGAGACCTAAGAAACGAAGCAGTAGAATGAGCTTTGAATCTATTGTAGAGGCCTTAGCACCTTCGACGGTCAATCCAAGGAATGCTCATAATTTAGAACTTACCTTGGAAGAGGATGTAAGTGCATGCTATAGTTTGTGGAATTTTGTTAACCGCTTCAATTACTTCGACAATTTCGTGATAGAGTTTATTTTAACACTTTGCCGGCCGTTTATTTCTCGCATTGCCTTTACACTGCCACCGGTGAATTTCGCGCGATTCTACAGCTACCGACGGTGATATTTACGCTATCCGTCGTACATAGGGTATGGTTATTATTAAAAATGGCACTAAAATTAACGTTACATAAATTTTAATGCATAATTTTATATCCTTAAAATAGAAGCGTAGTGGAAACATTGTCACTGCGCTGAGCCGGTGTCACGCATACGTGACCCCGGCCGAGAACCGTTGGCGAGCAAAAGTCACGTCAGCATGATAGCGGCCGTCAAAGTGTTAAGGATCTGTTTAATCTGGTCTTATTAATTTGAAAAGTACTACCTTAGTGTATTTCTGTTAAAATTGGTAAGAACAACATAGTGTATGCATATGGTTTACTAATATATATGTGTGTACTCCTTCTGTAGGGATGTAAAACTGAAAATGCATCTATCGGTAGCGGAGACTTTGTACCTCCTATGTTGAAGCCAACAGCAACTGCCAACTTTTTATCCAATGAGGGTCTAGCATCTGGGCAGGAGAGTATGGAAGCCTTTCTCAATGTTTCACAGTCCAAAGGAATTGATTCGTTCATTAACTTGACAGAACCAGAATTGGGAGATCCACTAATGAATGTCTCTCAGCCTTCTATATTATACTCATCTATTACATCAGTCTATAAGGATGAGTTATTAAGAGATATTAATGATATGAATGCAACATTTTTGGCCACTGACAGTGGTAACAATACTGTGATGGAAAGAACATACTGTGCAAACCCTGCAGACAGAACATTTACTAATACCCCTAAAGAAACTGGTGCGCCAGATATGAACAGCACATTTTGCGCTGAAAGTGTACCACAGCTTAGTGACAAAAACAAAAAGAGCATACCTGACTTGGATATCATCAATCTCAGTGAAGACTCGAATAATTCAACCTTAACTGATCAGAGTCTAGGTATCGACTCTCCTTTAGATCCAAATGAATCAACAAGACACTCCCCTATAGCAAATCTCACAGTTACCAAACCCTCCAATGCGACATTCAATTGCGATAATGATCTGAATTCGACTTTCAAGATGCCTACTCCACTGGACACTCATACTTCTCCAAAGCGTGAATTGAATTCTACATTTAAATCGGACGTCCCTCAATCAAACGCTCAACCATGTCTTTCATCTAATTATAACAATGCCTTGTACTCCAAATTGAAAGCACCCATGTCCTTGCGTCGAGAACTGCTCGCCGAAGTGCAGAGAAGTGGTGGTCAAACGTTAGACACCACATATAATCACGCGGACGAGCATGATGGCAAAATTCGGCGAAACATCGAAGAAACTATTGAAGCTGAGCGAAAATTCAGAAACATTCCTGACGTACCAGTGGGAAACAAGTATAATACTTATAAGAAAGAGAAGGAACCTACCAAGATTCCAGCCGAATTAGGTAACCACAACAGTATAGTTCCTGCACAGAAGGATATTCAAGATCGGAAGTACTACACTTTCACGAAAAAAACAGGAATTATGGGTGGCAAGACGGATATGGAAAATGCTGGGCCTCTGGAGAACATGGACGCCACATTTTGCAAGCCTACGTCGAAATTAAAGAAGAAACTTCACGCCCCAAGACCTATCTCAAGACTGCCTCAATTTTTACAGAAGTCTAATCCGAATCTCGTGTCGAGCTCTCTGAAGACTGCGACCGCCGGTACAGGAATATCTAACATCGGTTATCTTAAAGGTTCACAGCCGAATATTTTGCAAGGCGGTGAGAAAACGACGTCGAACAATGTGTATACCTTGGCAAAGTTGAAAACAGGTTCGATCCAGAGATTGCTGGAATCGAATATCAATACTGCCGAGTTTCAAATCGCAGGCGCTGGTTCCACGGAGAGTATAGAGAGTACCCAGAGTGCACACAGTGCACCTGACTTAGATGATAGACTCAGTGTTTGTTCTGACAGTAGTCATAATTCCTACAGCACCCGCACGATGAATATCGAGCAGCTACACCAAATCGTTCGAATGCAAGAAGACAGTGAGTATTGATAGAATTGACTTAAGGGGTTATGCCTACTTGGGTTGGTGAAAAAAAAATCATTTTTTTTTTTTTTTTATTACATTTTCTTAATGTACATCATTTTAATACTTGGCATGCGGGCATACTTCGCCGCCGAATTTCGCGTGCAGCGGGCGTTTTTTCTTGAATCGCGCGAAAGTTTGGTTATTCAGAAAAATCGCAGTAAATCGAAAACTACTTCGTTTTTATGAACGAAACTTTTTTTATTTCACACTTAAATATATACTGCATGATTATTTAACAAAAAACAAACAATATTTTCACGAAATCATAAAAATAAGCGATTTTTAAAGTTTTCCACACTATCATACGAAAAGCCCGATAATTTGTCAGCGCAATTTCTTCATCACTATCTTTGTCACAACGGCTCATTTGATCAATTTTGTAATCAATAATAAAAAATCAAGCTTCAAATTGATAAAACACGTTCTGGAGCTAAGAATTCGATTGAAGACGAAATAACTCAACAAAAGATCGAGTAACTCAACAATCATAACTTATGGGAAAAAAATGCAAAGCGTTGCCTAGCAACGCAATTAACACGCATATAATGTCACACATTCATGTAATTATACGTATTTAGTAGATTTGTGGTGGATATCCACTAACAACACCAAATCAACTAAATACGTATTTTTACGTGACCCGCGCTCCAGTGACAGACTACATAAAACGTAAAAATACGTTGCGAGTGTATAGAATATTTCCTTAAAAGTACATAAGAATCGGAGCACACGTTCAAAAATTATAAGCGTTTATCTGGAGCGCTACTATGTATGATTAGTAAAGAGCTTGAAACTTTAAACGCGATTATCTCGAAACTGTGTTTTTAAAAACATACGGTTGCGGTGACCACGATTTCTCAAAAAGTACTTCACCGATCGGACTCTAATTTTATATACTTATTTGTCATTACAATAGGCAGGGCCTGAACGAAGGATTTTTTATTTCGGTAAAAAAAAAAAAAGTTACAACATAAAAACGACAGTTAGACCACCTCAAAAGACGGATTTTTTCGTAAAATTGCTGCCATTCTTGTAAAAATTAAAATTTTTCAAAATCCTTCGTTCAGGCCCTGCCTATTGTAATGACAAATAAGTATATAAAATTAGAGTCCGATCGGTGAAGTAGTTTTTGAGAAATCGTGGCCACCGCAAGTGATGGAAATAAACGGAAGCTCTAGGAGAAGGGCTATATTTCCTCCATTTTTTAATATTTTCTTATAAAAAAATGTATACAAATACCACTAAATACGTACTTGTTGGTAGTATTTTGCGAATTTTAATTAGTACTTACTAAAACGGCAAAAAAAAAATCTTGAAAATCATGTCATTTCGCCGATCCCAAGTAGGCATAACCCCTTAACTGCTCAAATGCAGTCAAGTTGTTGTCTGGGTAATTGAACTTCCACTCTGTTCTCAGGTTTAAAGCAAGATACACCGCCGAAGCCAAACAGACGGATTCTGGAAAATACCTGGGTAGACTATAAGAAGGACTTGCCGTCTCCTATACAGAAGAATGGTGCAAATCGTTCTGAGAACAACACGTGCTTGTCCTTAGGTCTCGATCCAGATATTGTAGCAAGTTCGCCGATCATAAGTCCTGTTGGGTCTAGTCAATCACTGAACATTGAGAGTAAGTTTCTTGCTTTCCCTACTTTTTAATTTCCCCGCATGCTAATGACGCTGATGATGATTCACACTAATGATGTATTTTTGCGACAGGTAAAGAAAACGTAGTAAAAGCGCAGTCAGAAAACGTTATGGTGACGAGACAAGAGGGACAGATGAACAAAGTAGTAGAGAATAGAACTAGACTAAGGCAACCGACAAATTTCAAAGGTGGTAATGCCGGAATTAAATCAGGATTGCCTGTAGCAAGTGGGATTCCGAGACCACCTTCTCGGATCCCGGGCCCCAGATTTCAAAGACCTAACGCAAAGACTGCTCAAGGAGACGTAAAACGGGGATATCTTTGAAATAGACACGGTGTAAATCGTTTTAGACAAACTCTTATGTATGTAAAGCTATTCCTCTGATATCGGCTGCAGGTGATTGCAAACAAGTTGTACAAGGAACATATCAAATTACATTTTCCAAGCGTTCGAGAAAAATTCAGAGAATCAGTATTATTGAGCTTCCACGGTAATTTTTCTTGTCTCTCAACATTTATATCGATTCGAAGCAATCGTGTTGGAGTGATACTTGTAAGGGTTTGTTTTTATAGATGTAAAAATATGAATTTGGCATAAACCATGGCAGAACTACTCATACGTTACGTGACTAGCAAGAATATGTTTCTAAGATGCTCATTATCCGTTCTGCGGATCGATTGAAGCAACTTTTTTATAAAGGCATTGTTAAATATCGGAATAATACCGCATATCAACCGTTTAATAGGTACATGCTTAAAACTGACATAGTCGAGCAGAGTGAGTGAATGGCTGGGCATCACCATGTGTCCCGTCATTAATACTACCTAATCCCGTTGATGTGCAACAGAATATATATTTTTAATTAAGGTTTTTATACCAAATTGTATATTACTTTGTAAGTTTGTTTGATAATCTTGATACACGAGAATCAATTAAATAGTTTTATAGGTAGAGCTATTTAAATTGTAAATTATTGTTGCCAAAACGTGTGATTCTTCGGACCGTGTATTATAGGAATAATATATAAAAGGAATAATTCCCATATTCGCTGTCGAGCCAGAAACAAAAAAGAATTGGCCGCATTCAAAAACCAATGCATTCGAAGCAAAAGACTGGAGCTACAATTAATATTTTCTCGAAGTAAATCAAAGACGTTTTTTCTTGCAAAGTAAAATGCTTGTCTCTCTCACGTCCGTCCTAGTGTTTCTATCAGCGTGAATATTTTAGTAGTACGTTACACTTTAACGATCTTTCAGTAGATCATTGCTTAACAATAGCGAAACAACCATATCAGTTTGAGAAGTTCATATCAATGAAACTCATGTAAGAAAACGGAAGGCATAGTATTTAAATCCAAAAAGTATTTACCAGGGTTATAAGTGTTGTGTTACACAAGTTGTCTCTCGTAAAGTCTTGTATTATATCTCGTATAATCTTCGTTTATCGTTTGGGTGTGCTAATTGAAATGAAAAGGCATAGTGATATCACAGGACGTTACATAAATTTTACAAATGTATTTTTATGAGGGCTAGCTGTATCAACGTGTTGAACACGATCGCGATACGGCATTTATGTTTTGTAACAAGAACTTACAGTGTACTTGAAAGTGAAATGTTTTAATGTGTTGTGCGTTGTTGAATTCCGTTTACAGATCATTCAGACAACTTCCCCCATGACAGGATTCAATGAGAATTATTCGATACCGTACAGTAAACTTATAGGAGAGAACGCTATAGCGCTTTTGTATATAATAAAGGACACGAGATGTTAGATTTTTTTTTAATCATTAAAACGATAAACCTTAAGTGCCTTTATTGAGTGGTCACTGTGCAACATAGTGAGATTTTTTGATACATTTAAATGACGGGAATCTAATTTGTGAACTTAGGCTAAAAACTATTACTGCCCCATTTATCACTGTAAACGGTCAATGTCGTTTCTCTTTTCTATAAAGCCTGTAGGAATAAACACTCTATATTCGTACTACAAACTATATTAACATTAGTACCTTTCCGGCTTTTCCCTCCGTTTGTGTGCGCTTAATTAATTGTAAGGTCGAGGTCAGACAAACTTCATCGTTATATTTAGGGAATTTAATACGACAATATATAATTAAAATACAGAATGCTATAATATGCAACTGTTCGATAAATTCGTGTTATATAAATGAGTGCGTTTGTCAATTAATTTTTACACATATATAAAATGCATTTCCATTAGGGAAACCACCGAATCGGCTTGGTTCCTAATAAAACTGATATGTTTGAAATAATTAATAAATAGTTCAACATACAATTAACTGTACCAATTTGTAAAAGACTAGACACACTCTAATGAACTACGTAAGGGCCAATTGGACAATCTTTACATAACTGTACATTTCATTCTATTCACTTACACATACGACTTCACTAAAAACAGAGAATAATCTTTATCGTAACGAAAGATTAAATATAGTTTTATCCCAGTCCGAAAATTCACCCTGTATTTATATAAATAGACACGATAGTAGGAAGGGTAAATGTAATAAGGTATCTCGTAATTGGAATCCACTGATTAAATTCCAACGGCGAGAAGTGATGAATAAATTAGGAATAAAAAAATTCGGTAAAAACACTTTGGTCTCCCTCCTCTTTCTCTAGCGATAATACAATAATCCAGAACACATATTCCCTGTTTTTCAACTGCGAACAGTAATTAAAATGACATACTATTTCTCTAATACTTAATACTTAATTATTTTAAGCTTTAATAGCGAAATCTGCAATTACCTTATAAGTAATACTGACTGTAATAATTCTGGAATATTTTCAGATGTCTTTAGATTGAACGATGTGCAATTTCAAATAAAGTTATGCGTGGCAAATGGAGTTTCGCAGAAATATCAAGTTTGCGCTCGATAGCTTTAACCATTAGCATACATTTTATGTACAACATCGGTACCGTTTGGCCTTGTATGTCCGTACCCAGTACTCTTACTACATGTCATGTAAAGGCACGATGTATTCATTTTCAGCGTATTAATTCTTCCATTTCCGAAGAGACACGTGTCCGCGCCCGAACGTAATTTCTAGCCGAACGGAAGGCCAAGTAAAAGAAAATGACGTGGCGGATTAATAAAAAAATACTGCGTCTGCGAGTCTAAACTATACGTGCAATTACTTAACAACATCAATATCAATAGAGTTAACAACAATTTGCTATAATAAATGTTCAAATAGCAATTCCATCGTCGGTATCTTTAACACGGGAAAGTATTTAAAAACCAGTGAGTGCCGTATGGATGAATTGCGCTTGGCGTGAACGGTGTTATATATATATATGCGAGGGATATGTGCTCGGAACGTATAACGGATCGGTATTAACAGTGGCATTGCCACGCTTGACGTGTTCACGAACTAACTGTTAATGCATGAACACGACAGGCACGGCTTCATAAATTATTCCCTATGCATACCGTCAGTATCAAAACATGTTTTCCCACATATAAGAAAAAGTGAACACACATTTTTTTTTTTATAGCGATTGTTACATACCTGTTTTTACAAAACAGCTTGCATCGAGTCAGGCACCACAATCGATTGATTGTCGATTGCAAAGCAATATCAAATTAGTGCACCGCGGCACTCAGCTTACTGTTGGCCGTAACGTAGTTTCCCGAGGCGTATAATACTTATCCTAATCCTACTCACACGCTAGTTTGCTGTCAAAACTACTAAGTGCGATCGCGAACGCTTGCAAGGTACAAAGTGGGAATCTGTAATCCATGGTGAACACGTCTTCTGCGACGCGTCCGAATTGCATGACGACGTAGTCCACTGAAATGAATATCGTTTTAACCATGGAATACATATTGTCTATTATTTACTTCAATAATTAACACTTTGACTGCCACGCGTATTTTATTGGGTTGGAGGGAAAGTTCTGTCGTATTTTTAATAGGCAGGTAATTTTTCTTGTAAATAAAAAAACATCTGGCTAGTGAGTCATTCGGATTTTTGTTTTTTTTTTTATAGCTGCTGTATAATATAAAAGGAGTCCTTTTTTACCGTTCATCATTTACTTGTGATATTTAACGTGAAAAACATGTCAGTAGACAAAGTGCATTTACGACACTGCATTTTGTATGAATTCCAAAAAGGAAGCAACGCGTCGGTTGCATGTAAAAATTTATGTGCGGTATTTGGAAAAGATATTGTAAATGTTCGTACTTGTCAAAGATGGTTTAGCAAATTTCGTTCCGGGGATCTGAACCTCCAAGAATAATGATGTTTTACGATCCATGTTGGAAAATAATCCACATTTAACAAGTCGAGAAATTAACACTTTGACTGTCATGGTGGTCACCGGTGACCGGCGCAAAAGGTCTAGCGAAAAATTCAAAAAATACCCAATCGGTCGCATTTATAATTTTGAAAATGCAATTAATATTGAATAGTGATTCAATTCTTTGGCCTCCGATACCTTCGCATTATTTTCATTTTGCACAATTCAATTATACTCTATAGTACTTCATCTCGTTGCGGTTTTAATATAGTAAAATACGCGTGGCAGTCAAAGTATTAAGGAACATAAAGCCCTTCTTTGGTAGAAACTGGTTCACCACAAAACTTTACTTTCACATAAATATTAAGCAGCATAAAGACCTTTTTCGGTTATAAATTCTTGACTATGGGACTTTCTATTCCTTAGGTACATAAGTAAATTAAAATAAATAGTTGTATGCTCACCATCGTTATCGTGCACGACTTGAAAATTCTTCACGGACGCCTGTGTGACGCGTCCATGAAAATTGAGAACGTACGATTGCGTGTCGTCGTTCCAAACAGGTGTCTTATTGTGCAACTCTATTAGGTTGTCCATATTCTTCAGTTTCCAACGCTCCAGCAACGTTTCCGAATCGTCGCGCGGACAGATCTCGACCCTCTTTTGATCGGGCGTCATACCCGGTATGATAACAGTCATTTTACGTGGACCCTTGAATCCCAAAACGTTAGTATCGTAAACTACAGCCGCTAGTTCCTGTCTTGGATTGAAACGTTCGTCCCGTTTTTCGTCCTTCATCAATGAATACCCGTTATCATACACTGTGAACTGTGTTCCTAACAGGTTTGACCTTAATTTTCCTATGTAAGATTCACCTCCTCGCGAAAGGTCCGTAGGGTCAGTCGAGATCAAGTAATTGCTTGTTGTACTCTTTTTCCTTTTACGCCCAGCCAGTAGAAAGATCTGAACAAACGCAAATGTTTTCCGACGTTCCTTGTAATAAAAGTACGAATTGATGCGCGCTTACTTTTTTGCCGTAGTCGCGTTCGAGGTGTAAAAAATAAGTCGGATATAATCCGCGATCCATGCCTTTTCTGTCTCTTGTGATTCTGCACTTGTAGTGCATTTTCTTGTTGGCCGGCTGCAGAACAAACTGCTCTATGTTACCTTCTACATTGCCCTCCAGCTCTGGGCTCTGTGAAATGAAATGATTATCGGTACAAACTTTGCATATAATTATACTTATAAGTTGATTAATACAATAATAAAAGTAATATGTACCGAAGAATGATTATCCCTACTGATAATGGAATTGACACCATCCGAGGGTGCAACTCGAAGTGGCGATTGGAATGGTAGAGATTCAGAAGGTGAATGTATATCAACAGGTGATGATTCCTCATCTGCACAGTCTCCAGCCTCTATCCCCTCATAAAACCCTCCTTCGGTACTGACTTCTGTGAATGAAAACACAAATATATCTTTATGTCACCCTAATTAAAAACCACCATAATATTTCAAATTACCGGTAACTTCAGCTTCCATTATTTTGTTTTCTGAAAATGTCCCTGTGTCAGGATTTGTCTGTGACATAGTGTATTGCAAAGGTCCGTCATATCCTAAAACAGCATTGTATTAAACAGAAGATGCAAGTGACATGTTTAGTACGAATCTAACATTCAACAAGTTACCGTGAAGTTCTTTATTAGGATGTAGCCACTTTGTGGAATGACTTGTTAACTGTGTACTAGAGATGTTTGATGCCTGCACCATTCCACCCGCTCCACTCTGCCTCTTTTGTTTCATTTTCTGTGCAATCAACTGTCTCTGAAATTTCCAACGTTCGCAGGATTATCCATGGCACCAGCGTTTTTAATAATAAATCACGTACACGTACGCCTATTAGAAACCCCGAAGCGATAAAAGTACGACTTTCTAATAATCGTCCGCGAAAGCACGGTTTATCGCGAACGAAACGCGACGTGAGGTCAAGTGTTTTTACGCGAACGAAATGTATGTCACGAGAAATTGATCAACCCGCGTAACGCCGTCCGCCTCTTCCTGTGCAAACAGCGAAACGTAAAAGCGACAGACGACAAAAGCGACCTGGCATTATGCATTTAGAATAGACCCGTCACATAACAACCCGCTTACCTGTTGTTCCAGTTTCTGCTGCCTCAAATCGAGCGATGTCATTTTCGTGCGCTACGATGCCCGCGAACTGTCACATGAAATTAACACTCGCCCACTCCACCTGCTTTTTTTACAGAACGAGTTTGTTTACGTCGAACATATTTACCCGTCCGTTGGTACCTAGGCAACCGTTTTGACGGATTGTTTTAAGTCCAATTTTCATTGTTCCGGCCCGACAACCGACTAGGGACCCGACGCATAATTGGATAGAAGACTCAAGCAAGAAAAACCTTCCCGAAATTCTACTTTTTCCCTCCTCCGGCTAGCGCATTCAGCCCCGCGATCCCAGACGTCCTCAAATGCAACCACGGGTCACCAGAAAGCGTCCAAGGATCTTCGCGGTTACGTACGAAAGCCAAACAACAGGATGCGACCGTACGTCAATTACGAGTTTGCGGAAAAATCATCCTCCTCCGAATATTTTTAAACGAATAGTACACAGTCCGACGGGCGACATCTGACGCGAGGTCCTGGAAAGCGAGGAATTTTCCGTTTTACGATGATATTGGCAGCACTCGCACGTTCGTAAGTGGTGCGTAATATGCGCCAAGGTGCTGTAAGGTGATCGTGCGGGTGGGCTCTACGCTTTTCTATCTCTCGCGGGTGGTACACTTTTCAGTACCAGGCGAGGACGAATGTCGAGATTCCTTATCGTGGGGCGGAGGTGCGCGTGTCAGGAGACCGCGGGGAAATGAATAATGACGACTCGGCCAGGTAGTGAGACATGATCAGCGCAAAATGAGGAGAACCTACAACGCTGCAGCAGATGTCCGATCGTCCGATTGCCTGGAGCTCACGAGACGACTGCACAAGTATGAAACAGCATCGGTCCTTTGCCCTTTGCCCAACCAATTTCCATAAACCCAATCCCTCTGACTATGACTATTTAGGGCGGCGTTGGTGGGATACCCACCTAACCTCACACGTGCTCGTTCATTTTGAACTTTACACTTTTCCGTTACGTCGTAGCATCTCGCAGCTACGTTTATGGAATGGGGTAGATTTCCAGGTTGATTTTCCGGCTGAAATGTTGGTCGATTAGGGGTTTCGATGTATAAAATGCATTTAGGTGTGGGGGCGAGACATAACCTCTTAGGATGAAACGTAGACCTTGGAATTAGTCATAACTGGGTATATGTGTTTAATAGAAATGTGACGGACATCGCTAAGAAGCTAGACGAGCAGAAAAGTCGGGCGTTGTCGATTGCCGATTTGTTCACGCCTTCCGGAGAATCGTTGAGGGTTCGTTTGAAGGATTACTGTGAAAGGTTAATTTTCAAAGATCCTGTTGGACATGCACGGAAGACAGAGGAGCTCCTGTGGAGGAAGGGGTTTTACGATGTTGTTCATTCTGCGAAGAAGTTACAAAAGGTAATTTTGCAACTGGGTGATGTGATGATAACACTTGCATTATTATAACGCTTGCATTATTATGAGAGATAAATTATGATAGGGCAATAGCTGGACAGAGGCAGAGAAGGCGTTAGTAACAGTTCACTTGGCAGTGGGTGTTGGATTTTACCATCACTTGGTACTGAGATTACAGTTGGAATATGATTTAAATTTAGTTGGTGTCATTGACTTTGCATATGTGCAAAGTTACAATGGACCATTACATGTAAGTATTGAAAATCATAAGTTACAAGTTACTATTCTTATATATATATAAGAAAATCAAAAGTTACAATGGACCATTACATGTACGTATTGAAAGTGAAATTGAAAAAGTATTGAAATTGAAAATTGAAAGTTCTTATATATATATATATAAGAAAATCTAAAGTTACAATGGACCATTACATGTAAGTATTGAAAAGCAAATCACAAGTTATTATTACATTTGAAGGGGAAAAATAAGACTGGCCAATCAAAAGTTATCACAGAAGATGTAAGGCAATGTGTTATGCGTCTGATTCATAGAAGTCTTGTGTGTCTTGGTGATCTTGCAAGGTATAGATTAGAATTAGATCCAAACTGGGATCCTATGATAGCAAGAAGATATTACAAGATGGCCATTGCCATTGATCCAAATATTGGAATGCCACATAATCAGTTGGGTACTGTGGCAGGAAATAAGAATTTTGGACTTGATGCAGTGTATCATTACATGAGATGGTTAGGAATCTTTCAGTTATGCGGTAAATAAAAATAGGTTTATTCAAAAAAGTAACTGGACCTTTAACAATTACAGCATTTTATGCACTGAACCGTTTGAAGGGGCTGAGGGTAATTTGAAGAGAGCAGTTGTTACCCATTCTACATGCATTGATAATAAGTGTTCAGCACAGCATTGTGTGTCAAGGCTGCTTTCATTGGTACAACTTTGGGATTACGAGGTCATAAATTCTCAAAGGATTAATCAAGAGTGCCAAGTAAGTACAATATCGCTGAGAGAACTAGACATTTTCTGCAATCTGCTTTGGCCTCAACAAAACCTTTCTTAGGATCTTTTGACCGATGTCGAAAATTGCTTAACTACGGATCATCGCGAACCACAAGATTCAAAACGCTTAGAGAACGAGGACAGTATCACTGCCTATCTACAAACTTGTAAGAACGAACAAACGACTCAGCTGACGGATGACATGATCTTCAAAATCGTAGCCGTTTGCCTCATGTCGATCTCTAGATTAAAAAGTAAAGAGTCTAACGAAGTGCAGGGTGTCGTGGCAATAACGTTGGCGGTTCTATCGCAACTGGTGCAATGTATGATAATGAGACTGCAGGATTCGATAATAGAAATAGCCTTGCCAAATATTGACGAATCCATGAAAACGGATACAAGGAACGAACAGGCAGAAGCGTCCATTGTTCAAAGTGCCGAACATGAAAGTAAAGAATCCAGCACCGTCCAGTGCAAGGCGAGACAGACCGAAAAAATGTCAATTAGGGATGATATCACGGACTTAAATGATAATAAAGCAGTCTTTAAGCATGAACAAGAATGCGTCGAAAATGGAATCGCGATTACTTCGAAGAAATCGCGCGACAAGGCAAAGAGTTTGCTGACAAAAATGCGTAGACGAAAGAGAAGGGACAGTTCGGACTCTGATGTGAGTGAGAATGAACGAACAACTCTTGGTTCTTCCAGTGACGAGGGCCAGTCTGACGTCTCTGAGACAGAAGATGAGATTCTGAGCGACAATGCGTTGTCTGACGATGCACTGTCAGAGGACATTTCTGACGATGAGAAAACGAATCCGGCAATAAAAGCTGAGGATAACACGAGCGAGAAGCTGAACGGGCATGTCGAGCAAAAGAGTGACATAAACGCTAATGAAACGAAATCCATGCAAAACGGAGACAGTAAGCCTGACGAACGATCGGACGAGATGTTGAATGAAAAAGACGTCGCGAATTCTGATAGTGGAGTGACTGTAATTAAAGATGTTGAAGCTAATGACGCTTTCGAAGAAGCCGGCGAATCTTCAAATACGGCTGCATGCGTGGCACAATTGAAGAAGCAAACTTTGAAGGCTGACGATGTTCTCAACATTTTGATTGGAAAAGAAATGTTGGCGTCAATCAAGATTTGCTGCGATTGGTTAAAGAGTAATCAGGACATCGTCAGGATTTGCGCGAAAAGTTCACGGATTCTGTTGAAGCGTATAACTGTGTTGCTGAACTTAATTTCAATAAGCACTGGGGAACTTTCACAGAACGCAGACAGCGTACTGACCAGCGCAGAAAGACTGCGAGAATCTGTGAAAACCGTTCCGCTGCCGGAGGACATAGATTTGAAAGGATTGAGTCTATTGGATGAAGCTCACAAGAATCTAGACTGGAAAATATTGCATAAGTACAAACTGAATAAACGCGATGAGACTTTATTGAGAGCTTTAAAATTAATCGAATTCGGACATTACCTGACCAGTGTCGAGGAGTCAGGCGTGAAGTACAATGAGTCCACTGAAATTTTCGTGATAACTGAGTTGATAAGTACCAACGAAATCAAAGGAAAGCGAGTCGACAGCAAAGATTTAGAAGGAGATCATCCGCGTGGAAAATTGATGAGGCACATGGGAAGGCTGTGGTTAAGGGCTGAAGTTCGAGCTTTAGAAACTCGCCTTAGGTCGAGACTTATGTCGCCATATTTGGTACCTGATCACGAAGCTTTAGCTAAACACACCCCTGCTCTCAAACGTTTAGTCTACGCAAAGAAGTTTATCGTTGTGATTCCTAGCGTCGGTGAGTCCTCAATTATTTATACTTTAACCCTTTTCGGACGTATTAAAGTTGGTCATGGGTGTCGTACTGGTCGGAATTCATTTCCGTTGAAAAAGCAGTGACACATAACATGCAAGATTATGAAAAGTAAACAAGATTTATGAATTCTTTTGACAACTTTAGTTATATGTTTATACAATATGTTTTAATGTCATGTTTTCGTGTAAAAATGATATTTTATAGTTCTCCATTGTGTGGTATTTTTCAAAACAGTAAACTTCTGTCGGTAACTTTATTTTTGCCATATTGGAATATTATTTTCAAATATTTTAAGAAGCGGGAATGACTAATTACAGTTAAATACAATTTGGGAAATATCATTTGGAATTTTACGAAGTACCTTCGAACTGTGTCCATATCTTTACGCACAAGAGGCGACTGTAAGAGGTAACAGCTATTATTCGCACTGGATTTCGTTATCTCCAATTGATAAGGGCACCGCATAAGTACGTGAATAGGTCCATTAGATATTTATATTTGTGCAGATAAATTGTAAACTGATACATGGATGAATACAGTATATGATTAGTACGGTTTTATGTTTTGGTGTCTGAGAGCAGACATACGACCGGAACGGTAAAAAGGCTATGGTGCCTGAGAGCAGACATGCGTCCGAAAAGGGTTAATACGCCTGGACATGAATCGATCTGTTCACAATATACTAATGACAAATATGCATTGCCAGTGGTTTCTGCGTTGGATGAGGTGAAACGAATAAGCGGCAAGGCCAGAGAAGCTACAAGATGGTTGGAAGCTCAACTAAGACGCGGTTCGAGATTCCTACGTGCTCAAAGACCTCACGAGAGACTTGCTCTCCCGCTGATCAAAGGACCACGGCCGAAGGACAAGGAAGCCTGGCTGTTCTTTCAGATAATAGAATGCTGCCATTACTTGACTCAACAGACCAAAATGGGAATGACCGAAGCAGATGCGCCGGTTGTGACTTTGTTGACTGGATGCAATCCTGACGATAAGAAGAGTTTGTCGTTCAGCCCCGATGGGCTGGCAAAGAGTGCAGGTATTAGATGATGTATTTAATTTCAACCTTACTCTAATTTACTTCGATAGTGAAGGAATGTATAAAGCCCTCTTATGGTAGGAAATGCCATACTAGAATTTTATTATGAAAACTCGGTATGTTTTGGGACTATTGTGGACTCTGAAGAGGGGCCACAAGTGGTCTCACATGTCAAAAGTTTTAATCCTTTGCACTCGGACACGTTTCTTCACGAAGTAGCGAATAGCGCAACATCTCGTTTAAAATGGTATAGTTTTGAAAAAAATACTCTGCACAAATGATGTTTTGCATACAGCTTTGCTGATTCATTTATGTTGAAACGAAATTGAAATTTTATAGACTATTCTTTTCGAATGCGTCATAGTTCATTCACCAATGTGCATTGCGGGTTTATTCACACACATATCGCAGTGATAACTTCTTTATGATCTTTCACGTGTCATTTTTTCTTCCGAGCATATACAATGTTTGTGCAATAACCTGCAGTTTATCATTCAGCCTATTGCGGGAATATGTAGAAGGTTGTTCTTGCAGTCGCTAGAAATCTCCTCTCAGTTTATTGACCACGAATTTACTAAATATTAAATAGCACAAAGATTATTAATTCTATCCATTACCTTAACTTGTAACTCCCCGGACAAATCTTAAGGAAACTTTATGATCTTTCACGTATCATTTTTTCTTCCGAGCATATACAATGTTTATGGAATAACCTGCAGTTTATCATTCAGCTTATTGCGGGAATATGTAAAAGGTTGTTCTTGCAGTTGCTAGAAATCTCCTCTCAGTTTATTGACCACGAATTTACTAAATATTAAATAGCACAAAGATTATTAATTCTATCCATTACCTTAACTTGTAACTACCCGGACAAATCTTAAGGAAACAAATATTTGAACCAACGTTTTCTGTATATAAATTTTCCTCAGTAATAACAAAAAGTATCTTCGTGTACCCTCAGAGGGGACAGTCGAGTGCAAAGGGTTAACACTTTGACTGCCACGGTGGTCACCGGTGACCGGCGCAAAAGGTTTCACTGTAAATGCAAAAAATTCGCCACCAAGCCTATTTGCAATCTTGTAAAAGGAAGTGATATTGAAATTATGCTTCAATACTTTGGTTTCTAACAACTTTGTGTTGCCTTCATTTTGCATTACTTTAACTTGTAACTCCCCGGACAAATCTTAAGGAAACAAATATTTGAACCAACGTTTTCTGTATATAAATTTTCCTCAGTAATAACAAAAAGTATCTTCGTGTCCCCTCAGACGGGACAGTCGAGTGCAAAGGGTTAACACTTTGACTGCCACGGTGGTCACCGGTGACCGGCGCAAAAGGTTTCACTGTATATGCAAAAAATTCGCCACCAAGCCTATTTGCAATCTTGTAAAAGGAAGTGATATTGAAATTATGCTTCAATACTTTGATTTCTAACAACTTTGTGTTGCCTTCATTTTGCACGGTTTAATCATACTTTGCAGTATTTCATCGCATCGCGGTTCTAACATAGCAAAATACGCTTGGCAGTCAACGTGTTAACCCTTTGCGGACGAGCGACGCATATGTGCGTTCAGCGTAAGATATTCCTATAACCGATGAAGGCATACTTATTTTCGGCAAAAACACCTGATAAAGCCAAGACATAAATATGCGTTCGAGAAAAATAAGTAATAGAGCCGAGGCGGGCATATATGTATGTATTTTGCAAATGGCATGTGTTAAACGAGAGTTGGTAATTTTGATGGGTGTCAGCGGCTTCGAATCGCTCCGTCCGCAAAGGGTTAATAAGAAAATTCTAATCAAGCGTTTGTAACCATAAGAGGGCTTTCTATATTCTTTCGTTATCCAAATAAAAATGTGCAGAGTACAGGTGTGAATGAAGTGCCGTATAGTCTGTAAAGCTGCATACTGTAGAGAGTTTCTCGGCTTGTTTTAGGTGTAAATCTAGAGCACATTGAATCGTTTCATACGAAGTGGAAAGCCTCAAGTAAAAGCCACGGTTGAGCGAACCGAACGAGGATAATTGCGAGGATTATCCGCTGCTCTGCGATCAATGGAACGACAATGATAATGACCGGCCCTTCTCGCGAGAGCCGCAAAATGAGTATGGCTGGTCGGGGGAAAATATTGTCAACGGGTTGGAAACCCAAAATGGAAAGAAATCGACAATTCTCCGGCAAATCGGATGGAGATAAATATCCTTTTTTCCGCACAGGCGAAATCTAAGTAATAAAAAAAAATGTTTTCTTTCTAATTATTCATATTGTCCTTTACGTTGAGAGATTGTATTTTTAAGTAAATGTTTTTAACGAACCAACAACCTATTTACTACGAGCTCATTTTCCGATAGCCAACTGTTTGTACACGTGTCTGACAATTGTTGTGCGTATCGGCAGTGTAGTTCTTTTACGTTCTAGTAGTGGTAATTCAAAATCCTAACCTTACACCTCATGCCATGAAATACCGTCTCAAATAATACGCAATTACATTCTATGCAAACGGACACCGTGAACTCACTGTCTCGAAAGTGCATCTTCCAACATTCTTCTAACGTCTGCGACAACAAATCGTACGGACACGAAATATCGTCCGGATTGAATATTCCCGGAAATCTCCATTAAACACGCGCAAGGGCACGTGTGTGCATTTAATAAGTTCGCGACACTACGTGTCGCCAGTGTGGTGCTTTTACGTTAGACTGGTGGTAGTGCGACATAACCTTACCGCAAGAAAATTCGCTGTTTTTCCATCGAGACAAATACGAACCCACCGAAAAATCTATCGTAACGTATTGCGTCCGACGGGTGCCGTAAGTTTTGCGAGAACGCGTCGGCCTCCACTTTTTCCCCAAGTAACCGAGTTGCGCGTAATTTATCGCCTCCACTATACGCCCCGCTTGACATACCGTATAGTTTCCCTGCATTATGGCCCAGTACATAATAGAAACTCAGGTCGAACTGTCTACGTGATCGTTTGCTCCGTTCCCGCAGAGTGTGGCGAATAAAGTTAAACGTGCCGAAAATTAACTTCTCGCGTCTGTGAGGTGGCGAATAGTGGTAGTGGGAGAGAAAGAGTGTACGCGACAGAGAGAGGGAGGAGGGAAGAAATTGGGTAGAGAGAGACGGCGGATTGCGATTGAGTGCAATTGTACGAAGGCCCTCCCGGCTCGCTCGGGAATTGAAAGCGTCGAAAGTAACGAGTCATCTACCGATTCAAGATGGCAGAGGGCCAGGACATACGAAAGAAAATTATTATCAACGTTAAAACGCCGAAGGAGAAACAGAGCGTTGAAATAGAGGAGGATGCGACAATTAAAGACGTAAGCTTCGTGCATCATGTCGCGAGTTAATGCGCGATACCGAAATGGACTACATTCATACTCGTAGTCAGCTGTCAAGTATTGGGTTAGCTTTAACCCTCAATAACGCAAAGCGAAATTCGAGCGGTTAGACGTTAGTTTCGTTTGTACGGGCTCTTGCAATGGGTAATGGTGCGTTTTAGCTGAGTAACCCCGGATTTTTGCGATGTCTTCTATGCGTTCGTGAAGGGAACGGAATATGTAAATAGGTTTAACCCTCAAGTGCGCGGATACGATTTTATGACAATTACGTCTTACTCATTGTTGTATCATTCGAGAACGTTGGTCAACGTCATTCGGTGACTGTAGTCATGAGTTCGGAATTAGTAGATCGTGATAATTACGTTCGGTTGGAAGTGTATTCAAATTCCTGACTTGCCTTTTTACCCCCCTCATGTAGTTCAAAGAAGCTGTTTCGAAGAAGTTCAATGCACAGCCAGACCAACTGTGTTTGATCTTCGCTGGGAAGATTATGAAGGATCATGAAACGTTGGGAACACATAATGTCAAAGACGGGTTGACGGTGCATTTGGTGATTAAGGCACCCCGTACGCCATCAAATCAAAGTCAGGAGTCATCGAATACTGAAAGACCTAGAGGTAAGAATGTATCAGATTGTGATTATCTTACTTTACTAAATGTAGTAGGGATATCTTATTGACGTGTCAATGAATTTATAGCCGACATTAGTGCTAGTCCGTTTGGACTGGGCAGTCTAGGAGGTTTGATGGGTTTAGAGTCCCTTGGTCTAGGATCAGCCAATTTCATAGATTTACAACAACGCATGCAACGTGAATTATTATCAAACCCAGAGACTATGCGTCAGGTGCTAGACAATCCACTGGTGCAGAGCTTGATGAACAATCCAGAAAATATGCGTAATTTGGTAACAGCCAATCCACAAATGCAAGAGCTGATGCAACACAATCCAGAAATTAGTCATATGCTGAATAACCCTGAACTTCTAAGGTACTTACATATTCATTGAGTAAGAATGCAAAATATTTCATTAACCTTTTGAACTTCTTGAATTTATCTGCCTAACGCATTATAAACATTTTACTATTTCCACACCTCACTACTGTGACATATTGTCTTTTCATAAAATATGTTTCCCTTGCAATTGCATCTATATAATCAAACCATTTACATTTTGCACAATGTCTCGTAACAACGTAATCTTCAACGTATTCTCTTGACTTGTCACTTGTGCCTCGACAACTTGACTGCTTTACCTTGCATGTGTGATGTTCCTTGTGCTCTTTAACTGGTAAACCCATCCCATACAGGCAAACAATGGAATTAGCGCGCAATCCGTCGATGCTCCAGGAATTGATGCGATCCCACGATCGTGCCCTGTCCAATCTCGAAAGCATCCCAGGTGGTTACAGCGCGTTGCGCCGAATGTACCGAGACATTCAAGAACCCATTCTGGCAGCAGCGACAAACGAGAGCAATCCTTTTGCCGCGTTGGTGGACAATAATCCAGACAACGGCGGCCAGGCGAATCCACAGCAAGGTCAGGAGAACAGAGACCCGCTCCCCAATCCCTGGGGTCAGAGTCCATCAGAATCGGCCAACAGCGGAACAGCGTCGCAGGGCAGGGGCTTGTTAGATTCACCGGGCATGCGGAGTTTAGCCGCTCAAATGATGGAGAATCCCCAGTTGATGAGAAACATGTTAAACGCACCTTACACAAGATCCATGCTCGAAGCCATGGCCGCAGATCCTGCTATGGCTAGTCGGATTATATCCGCCAATCCGTTACTCAGGTCGAATCCGCAGATGCAGGAGCAGATGCGAGCCATGATGCCGGCGTTTATTCAGCAAATGCAGAGTCCGCAGATTCAGAGTGTTGTTACCAACCCCGATGCCCTGGCTGCTATTATGCAGATTCAGCAAGGAGTCGAACAGCTACGCACGGCCGCGCCGGAATTCGTAGAGAAGTGAGTATTCGAGTTTTGGTGTACCGTGACAATAAGCGAAAACGTTTGTATTGCGTTGAATTGTTAGTATGGGACTCACCGTTCCACCCGCACCGACTACACCGACTACGGGCTCGACGACTAGAAATACTACGAGTGGAGCGGCACCGGACACAAACCAACAGGACGCCTTCTCTCAGTTTATGGCTAGAATGGTAAGTTCGAATTTGATGTCGCTTGAGCAGGGTGTATTTAGAGTCTGTTGCTAGGTATCGGCGATGGCATTGAACCAGGATGGATCCGACATGGATTCGAGCATGCAGTCTGTACCACCACCAGAGGAACGCTACAGAACGCAACTAGAACAGCTCACAGCAATGGGTTTCCTTAACAGAGATGCGAACCTGCAAGGTAATGACCAATTTCTAATAACATAATTGTTGGGTCAGAGGAAAGGCGCAGACACTTGGATCTTTTATGTTTCAGCACTAATCGCAACGTTTGGAGACATAAATGCTGCTGTCGAGAGACTACTGGCTAATGGGCAAGTGTCGATGAGCTAACCACCAATCCGCAATACTGTTATTCCATTATTATCTTTAATTTCCCCCTTACTTACCTCTCGCGACAAAGACGGTGAGAGTTATTTGAGGTAACTGGCTGTCGAAGAAAATTTAAAACTTAAATTTCCCAGGCTCTTGGCAGAACAGACACGCTACTGACTCACTCCATTATGCATTTTTACCTCTTAATCGAAACGATGGTACTTGTCGAGCCCTCGCATTATTCAGGTACTGAAATTGTCATACAAGGTAGGTTTG
This sequence comes from Cryptocheilus praepositus, assembly GCA_033815515.1. Classification (NCBI taxonomy): domain Eukaryota; kingdom Metazoa; phylum Arthropoda; class Insecta; order Hymenoptera; family Pompilidae; genus Cryptocheilus; species Cryptocheilus praepositus. The sequence goes on from JAWWQZ010000314.1 coordinate 5,033,572, forward strand.
ATAGATATCCAATGTTTTTCGGTGATCTTAACAAAGGAATGTTTTACCGATACCCGTCTCTGGCAACAAATGCGTCTAGTCGAATAGTGCAAGTGCCAACGGCCAATATTTGCAATTTGGTAATCACCTTTTTTAGTTCCCCTTCGTAAATTTTCGATGTGTGCTCCAAAAAAATCGTGTCTGTTACAAACCGTGCCTATTTCAGTGCAAAATTATTTAATCCGCTTGTCAGGCATATATTAGATTATAATACGAAGGTCTGCTAGCTTCACTATGATGGTACCTTTACGATCTTTCTTAGAAGTGGTGAAAAATCCTGCATGGAAAATAGATGGTCGCTAATGAACTTCTTAGCAAATTCGTCAAAGATCATTTAGCTGAAGACATTGGCAACGAAAACGCAAAGGGACATAAAGTTATTTCATTTCGTTGTGCGCGATCTGACGTTCTGACGCCTTCGACATTTCGATGTTTCATTTTTTTCGTAATAAAGATTGATTCGCTAGAAGATTCATGGGCGTTTTCCGTATAGATGTTGCGAGTACGAATACAAGAGGCAATGTTTCTTTCCTTTTTATCTCCATGTTGATAAATGCACCGTTTCACTTCTGGTTTAGTTTGATTTTAAGTATAAAACTACTAAGCGATTATATGCTTGTAATACAAATATAGATATTTGTAGCGTGATGTTTGAGATACATATGGCGTAGGTTGTTTATAGAGGAGCGTGAATAAAGATTGACTTAACAAAAAAAAAAATGTCACACGTACATGTGTTAAACTGGGAAACCTAATTGTCAGTTAGTTTATAAGATATAAAGAAGAAATGAATGTTGTAAATTATCTTTATCGAAAACGAAGAAAGAACAGTTATAATTTTAATATTTTTGATTGATGTACGGTTATACGAATAATCCATGCGCATTATATTATCTTTTATGTGTCTTCAGTAATACCTCACTGAAACAAGGCATTCTGTAAAACTGATTATATTACAAAATAAAATTGTGGTTGATTCATATCAACGTACATCTACCGGTCATTCGACTCGCACCGTACCAGCACAAAGAGCATTGATGCGTCGGCCTCAGTTTGATATTCCTATGACCCGCTATTATTTCTATGCCTCCCACTTAGACGTCCTCTACACCCCATAAGCGGTGCTAATACGTTAAATGCTATGTCGGTCCTGAGGGCCGACGGTAAACTTTCCGTTTAGGCCGCAGTGTCGACTTTGGAAGTTAATGCCATTATGAACCACATAATATTAACATGTTAAGTAGTGTCGGTCTTTAGAAATTGACATTAAACTTTCTGTTTAGGCGACAGTGTCAGGTTTGAAAGACAATACTTTAAGAATCATACAATATTATAGAATATAAAGAAAAGGGACATTTTCTGACCATTATTTCTCGCAAAGTAAACAAAATCGGCTCCGCGCTTGTGTTTAACCCATTGACTGCCAACTACGAGATATCTCGTAGTAAGCGTCTGTACCAAAAGTGTTTTTCTTTCAATAAAAATACTGTAAATGCCATACAATTTTACAATTACAATATTATATCAGTAACTTAATAATATTATATTTTGTAAAACTTCATGTCTTCTTTAAAATAAAACTGTGGCACCCAGGGCAAGACGCGCTAAATTTGCGTGGCAGTCAATGGGTTAATATTATGTTAAATTAGCTGTATATCCTTTTCTTAATAGAATTTCTCGAATGCTTTAAACAAAACTGAGCTTCTCCGCTCCCTCCCTTTTCTCTATGCACAAGTGTCTTCTCCTTATTCCCGAATCACCCAAACGGAAACTCAAACAAAATCGCCTCCCCACTCAACTCTTTAATTACTTCCGGTAGCTATTATAACTGCCACCAACCATTAAAGACCAATTTCCACCTTAAATTGCACTATTCTTGGCCTTACGTATTATTCAACTTTCTAGCAGCTCCGGTTTTGTCCAAATAATTGCCAGTAACCGAAAGATGCCCCATATCCTGCTAATTGTCCCGTAAAGGTACGCATTCCGCTATTTCGCGAATAAATTCGATCGAAGAGATCCCCGGTCGTAATTTAATCTCTGACTACTTTGAGTACGATTTAACACAGCATGTCCTTCAATGGCAACGGAGAAATTAAAAAGTGAACAAACGAGAAGATTATAATTTCGTATTATTAACGCAGCCTACTGTAAAGGCACCTAATTGAAGCAATGATCAAACTAATAAAGATGCATACATACAAAATACAAAGGAATAATAAAGTCACCACATTTTGTGTTATGATTTTTAATTTTTTTTATCTTATTTCATGTAATTAACACTTTGATTGCCATGATGGTCATTGCTGACCGGCGTAAGAGATTTTACTGAAGTCCCAAAATATTTACAATGGGTAGCAATAATTATTTTATAAACGCAGTTATTGTTACAATAGTGATGCGATCCTTTGGTCTCCAATACTTGCACATTATTTACATTTTGCATAATTCAATCAAACGCTGTAGTATTTCATAGCATCGCCATTCTAATACAGCAAAATACGCACGACAGTCAAAGTGTTAATAAAAATAATTATTTTATAAATGCAGTTATTGTTAGAATAGTGATGCGATCCTTTGGTCTCCAATACTTGCACATTATTTACATTTTGCATAATTCAATCAAACGCTGTAGTATTTCATAGCATCGCCATTCTAATACAGCAAAATACGCACGGCAGTCAAAGTGTTAATAAAAATAATTATTTTATAAATGCAGTTATTGTTAGAATAGTGATGCGATTCTTTGGTCTCCAATACTTGCACATTATTTACATTTTGCATAATTCAATCAAACGCTGTAGTATTTCATAGCATCGCCATTCTAATACAGCAAAATACGCACGGCAGTCAAAGTGTTAATAAAAATAATTATTTTATAAATGCAGTTATTGTTAGAATAGTGATGCGATCCTTTGGTCTCCAATACTTGCACATTATTCACATTTTGCATAATTCAATCAAACGCTGTAGTATTTTATAGCATCGCCATTCTAATACAGCAAAATACGCACGGCAGTCAAAGTGTTAATAAAAATAATTATTTTATAAATGTAGTTATTGTTAGAATACTGATGCGATCCTTTGATCTCCAATACTTGCACATTATTTACATTTTGCATAATTCGGTCAAACGCTGTAGTATTTCATAGCATCGCCATTCTAATACAGCAAAATACGCACGGCAGTCAAAGTGTTAACCCATTTGCATCATCGCTCTAAATCCGTAATCTTACTCAAAAATCTGACATGCGCAGCTAAACGTTGCCGATACCAGCATGCGCAAGGAAAATTTTTAGTGTTCATTGTCATCAGAAATAGTGTTATAGGGTTATTTAAATTATTGTATATTCCTCGTATTTTCCAGAACTATTTTTTGGACTAGTTCCACGTTGGAAAATAATTCGAAAACATCGCCCCTGGGCATTCCATTGACGTTGATAGTTACACCACTGACGGCAGTAGAATCATGTAATGTCGGCATACAATTTCGTTTTTCCCATAAGAAATCTCCAGTTTCAATATTATCGGGCTGGTCATCTTCACTACTATCTATTAGAGCTACGGCACGTTTACGCTTATGGGATATTTGCATTTCTATGCTTGAACCCGTATCCGAACTGTAATTCATTATGGTAGCCTAATTTTGTTAAATTTTGTTATCTATTATTTCTTTATTATTTTATTATTTTGAACTTACAACCATAAAAGTAAGAAAAATAATATTTTACCCAAAATTCTTTATTGTTTGTTTATCGCACAGACTCTTTAACAATTGCTGCTAAGCTAAAAACAAAAATGATTGTGTGCGGATTTATCCGCTCGCGGTCATAATGATCAGTTTTTGTTTGCGGATTATTCCGTCAAATGACGCAAATGGGTTAATGGCATCAATCGCGAAAAGGTTTAAAAAGGCCCTCGCTCCGAGTGAATTGTGGCGCGAACGTGCGACGGTCCGCCCGCCCTCGCCGAATGTAGCCGAGCGCTCCCGGAATCGGCCGAACCATGAGGCCCGCGGGCCGAGCGGGCGCGCGCGTTAGTCAGTGTCCAGCGCTCAAGGGGGGAGGATCGCCGCGCGGCAAATTGAAACAAGTCTACCGGCTTTTCTCACCAGGCTGTGCATCGGTATCGAGAGTTCTGGTGCGAGTTTTCCGCGCGCGGAACGGCACGAGTTGCTCGCTCGAGGATGCCAACGCTGGAGCGCGCGAGACGGCGCGGAGAGGTCGAGGTGTGCATGCCGTTCGCATGCGAGTGAGCGCGGCCAGGTGTGTTTTGAAACGGGGAAAAGGTGTGCACGACGACGTCGCGATACTGAGGGGCCGCGGCGGTTGCGTTCTCGTCGTCGAAAACGTCGGCAAGAGCCAGCGGAATGTGGCACGAGGTGAGTTAGCAGCCCGCCCGGTTTCGCTTACCGAGCCCAGGGCCGGACGACGGTGGCGGGCCCTTTTCCCGTCCTTGACCGAGCGCGCGTGCACCTTTTTTCGGTTACGTCCTCGGCAACCCCTTGAGCTCGACCCTCCGCGAAACTGGTACCCGCGGACCGGCTACCATCTGCCGCGGTGCATATTTGCCCCCACGGTGCATCGTGTCAGTCGGAGCGGCGAGATTATGTAAAGGATTTTTGCGGCCGCGGCGTAACGGACACGCCGCGGTACCGCGTGTAGTACAATTCTACGACTGTACAAGGTAGAATCGACCTTTTCGGCGGCGAAGCAACGACTGCGACGGATAATATGGCGGTTATGTACTTTCGCGTTCCGAAACTGCCGAGTCGCAGTTCGGTGTTTCGCCTTGATCGGCCGGGGTCCTGCCGTTCGCGGGCTCCGGATCGAGTATCTGCGCGTGTCATATGGCATAACGTCGCACGTCGTTGGCGGCGCGTGTACGTGTAGTTCGAAAATTTAAATCGCGGCGTGCGCCCACTGATCACGACCGCGCGATTACTCGCGGCACCGCCGAAGTGAGCGATTATAACGCACCGCGGTGCTTTTCATTCGCGCGACCTGCTCCTCGTAATTCCGGTGCACCGAACGGCGTCCACGCCTTCGCATTGTGCCGGCTTCCCGAGAGTCGGCCCGCGTAAATCATCCGTCGAATTGCCCGCGCCTATCTATTAGCCGCGATCTAGTCGCCGTTTTTGCAGCCGCGAAATACGATCGATAAATACGCCGAGCGGACGGCTGCGTGCGGCGCGAGAGATGCGGCGTGAAAAACGCTCGTTAACGCGCTCAGCGCTGAGCTGATTTTCTTTCGGTCGACCTTTTCGACTAGAGTGGAAATACGGAAAATCCGCCTGCGGGGAAAGAGCGTCTCTTTCGTTTCAGTGTTGCAATCGAATTTATTTAAAAATCTAACGATAATTCTTACTGATATCGTCTATTAAAATTGACACCGCTGGTCAATCGGAAAATTTAATAGTAAGACGTTGAATGCGGCACTGATTTTGTTTGACTCCCCGTTTACGCGGCGTGTAAATACGCAAAATGCCTTTATGTATTAATTTCAACGTTTCAATAAAATTTACGTTTCGAGAAAGTATCGTCTCTTAAAATTGACACTACCGCTTGAACGGAAATTTGAGTATCAACACGTCAAATGCAGAGATGCCTTTTCCAACTCTCCATATTTGCGGCGCGTAAATACCGAAAATGCCCCTACGAGTAAAGAAAAGGCAACGTCTCTTTATACGTTCCAACGTTTCAACAAAATCCATTCAAAAAATTGAAACTTAAAAACCCGACACTACTGCTCAACCGGAAATTTTAGTATCAACCCATCGAATGCGCATCTGTCTTTTCCGACTCCACGTCTGCCGCGTGAAAATACCGAAAATGCCCTTACGCGTAAAGGAAAAGCAAAGAGATGCGGCGTGAAAAACGCTCGTTAACGCGCTCAGCGCTGAGCTGATTTTCTTTCGGTCGACCTTTTCGACCAGAGTGGAAATACGGAAAATCCGCCTGCGGGGAAAGAAAACGTCTCTTTCGTTTCAGTGTTGCAATCGAATTTATTAAAAAATGTGACGATAATTCTTACCGATATCGTCTATTAAAATTGACACCGCCGGTCAATCGGAAAATTTAATAGTAAGACGTTGAATGCGGCGCTGATTTTCTTTGACTCCCCGTTTACGCGGCGTGTAAATACGTAAAATGCCTTTATGTATGAAAAATGGCAACGAGAACAAACGTCTCCTTCATTTCAACGTTTCAATCAAATTTACGTTTCGATAAAGTATCGTCTCTTAAAATTGACACTACCGCTTGAACGGAAATTTTAGTATCAACACGTCAAATGCAGAGCTGCCTTTTCCAACTCTCCATATTTGCGGCGCGTAAATACCGAAAATGCCCCTACGCGTATAGAAAAGGCAACGTCTCTTTATACGTTCCAACGTTTCAACAAAATCCATTCAAAAAATTGAAACTTAAAAACTGGACACTACTGCACAAACGGAAATTTTAGTATCAACCCGTCGAATGCGCATCTGTCTTTTCCGACTCTCCACATTTGCAGCGTGTTAATACCGAAAATGCCCCTACGTGTAAAGAAAACGCAACGTCTCTTTATACGTTTCAGCATTTCAACAAAATCTATTGAAAAAATTGAAACTTAAAAACTTGACACTACTGCTCAACCGGAAATTTTAGTATCAACCCATCGAATGCGCATCTGTCTTTTCCGACTCTCCACATTTGCAGCGTGTTAATACCGAAAATGCCCCTACGTGTAAAGAAAAGGCAACGTCTCTTTATACGTTTCACCATTTCAACAAAATCCATTAAAAAAATTGAAACTTAAAAACTTGACACTACTGCTCAACCGGAAATTTTAGTATCAACCCATCGAATGCGCATCTGTCTTTTCCGACTCTCCACATTTGCAGCGTGTTAATACAGAAAATGCCCCTACGTGTAAAGAAAACGCAACGTCTCTTTATATGTTTCACCATTTCAACAAAATCTATTGAAAAAATTGAAACTTGAAAACTTGACACTACTGCTCAACCGGAAATTTTAGTATCAACCCGTCGAATGCGCATCTGTCTTTTCCAACTCTCCGTTCGCGTGGCGTGTAAATACGCAAGATGCCTCTACGCGTCTCTTTAAACGTTTCAACGTTCCAATAAAATCCATTTAAAAAATGCAGATATTCTTTAGCATGACACAGCTTGCACACTGACGTCTCGTGGAGTTGACACTGCCGCCCAAACGGAAAGTTTAGTATCGGTGCCCGGCGTCCGACATAGCGTTTAACGCGTTAAAAGAAGTCGTCACGTGCGAAAGTGTGTACACCTACACGGCGGAGGATAGACTCCAGCTGAGGGTTATGGGCGCGAGGACAACATGAATCGCGCCGTTGAATAACGCGCAACGCGTATTTCTTGCCGCGTAACGATAACGTGCCCCGCGCATGAGGAAGTGCGCGTGTCCCCACCGTTTTCTGCGTTTACACGTTTCATCCCGCGCGGCTAATTAATCAAACGAGTTTTCTTCAACCCTGAAGGCATGTAAACACCGTTTATTGCCAGGAGCGTACGCGGTCCCTCATCGGCAACTGGCACACGCTTTACCTCCTGATACGCGGGTTTGTGTACGCCGCTGGAATTTCGTGCGAACGAAAACGTACGAAATTGGACGCCGGCGGTTAGCGGTGCATAGTTCCTGGGGACCGGCATCAACCTCGGCATTCGGCGGTACTGTCAACTTTACGAGGCGAGGCTTTGCAAATCGTGTAATATTAACACGTTAACTAATAACAAACAATAAGCCTATGAAATACTACAGCGTCTGACTAAATTAGGCAAAATGTAAAGAATGTGCAGGTACTGGAGACCAAAGGAGCGCATCACAATTTTAATAACAACTGCATTTATAAAATAAGAATTACTATCCTAAAATAATAATTGCTACCCATTGCGAATATTTTGGATCTTCAGTAAAATGTCTTGCGTCGGTCACCGGTGATAACAAACAATAAGCCTATGAAATACTACAGCGTCCAACTAAATTAGGGAAAATGTAAAGAATGTGCAGGTATTGGAGACCAAAGGAGCGCATCACTATTCTAATAACAACTGCATTTATAAAATAATAATTGCTACCCATTGCGAATATTTTGGATCTTCAGTAAAATGTTTTGCGTCGGTCACCGGTGACCACCATGGCAGTCAAAGTGTTAAAGAGGTGCTTAAATTGTTGAAATAGATTTCAATAAAACGGTTGAGGTGAAAGAGAGGTTTTTCGCTAGTTTTCTTTTCGTTAGAGACAGAAGCATTTTTGTATTTACGTAGTGCGTGAACGGAAAGGCAAACGAAACAACTTCGGGCTTTCAATATGCTCCCACGAAATTTTCCATGTGGGCGGTACTGTTAACTTTACGAGACGAGGCTTTGCAAATCGTGTAATATTAACACGTTAACTAATAACAAACAATAAGCCTATGAAATACTACAGCGTCTGACTAAATTAGGCAAAATGTAAAGAATATGCAGGTATTGGAGACCAAAGGAGCGCATCACAATTCTAATAACAACTGCATTTATAAAATAATAATTGCTACCCATTGCGAATATTTTGGATCTTCAGTAAAATGTCTTGCGTCGGTCACCGGTGATAACAAACAATAAGCCTATGAAATACTACAGCGTCCGGCTAAATTAGGCAAAATGTAAAGAATGTGTAGGTATTGGAGACCAAAGGAGCGCATCATGATTCTAATAACAATTGCATTTATAAAATAATAATTGCTACCCATTGCGAATATTTTGGATCTTCAGTAAAATGTCTTGCGTCGGTCACCGGTGACCATCATGGCAGTCAAAGTGTTAAAGAGGTGCTTGAATTGTTGAAACAGATTTCAGTAAAACGGTTGAGGTGGAAGAGAGGCTTTTTGCTCGTTTTCTTTTCGTTAGAGACAGAAGCATTTTTGTATTTACGTAGTGCGTGAACGGAAAGGCAAACGAAACAACTTTGGGCTTTCAATGTGTTCCCACGAAATTTTCCATGTGGGCGGTACTGTCAATTTTACGAGGCGAGGCTTTGCAAATCGTGTAATATTAACACGTTAACTGCCAAGCGTATTTTACTATATTAGAACGGCGATGCTATGAAATACTACAGCGTCCGACTAAATTAGGCAAAATGTAAAGAATGTGCAGGTATTGGAGACCAAAGGAGCGCATCACGATTCTAATAACAACTGCATTTATAAAATAATAATTGCTACCCATTGCGAATATTTTGGATCTTCAGTAAAATGTCTTGCGTCGGTCACCGGTGACCATCATGGCAGTCAAAGTGTTAAAGAGGTGCTTAAATTGTTGAAATAGATTTCAGTAAAACGGTTGAGGTGAAAGAGAGGTTTTTCGCTAGTTTTCTTTTCGTTAGAGACAGAAGCATTTTTGTATTTACGTAGTGCGTGAACGGAAAAGCAAACGAAACGACTCCGGGCTTTCAATGCGTTACCACAAAATTTTCTATGTGGGCGGCAGTGTCAAATTTGAGAGGCTGCACTTTGCGAATCATATAATGTGAAGAAATATGTTTAAATTTTTGGAATAGATTTTACTGAAACGTTTGATACGAGAAACAGGTTTTCTGCTTGTTTTCTTTTTTTAGACACAAACGCATTTTTCATATTTGCGTGACGCGTATATGGCAAGTCAAACAAAATCAGGTCTGAATGAATCACATTAACCGGTTAAACCCCACGTCGTTGATACCAAATTTTCCGTTTAGCCAGTATGGTCAACTTGAACAGATGACACTGTGCAAATCATACAGTATTAAAGAATATATTTACATTCCTTAAATAGGTTTCATTGAAACGTCTGAAAGGAAAGAGCGCCCCTTCTTCACACACAACTCATTTTCACACCTACCCGTCGCGTAAACGGAAAGTTAAATAAAATCAGCTCCGCATCCAACACCTTAACACATTGCGGATGGGTCACGAGATATCTCGTCATTGCTATTTCGTTGTTCGGGGCCATTGACGAGATATATCGTCTTGCATATTCTGTCGTTTGAGGCAGGTGACGAGATATCACACAATTGCTACGTGATTGTCAGCCGCAGTTTTTCGTAATTTGTGTTGCGAATTAATTATTTGAAGCTCTGAAATATGGATAGCGACAAAACGATTAGCAATGTTACAGAAATATTTGCGGACAGTTTAACGGATACATCAAGTGATGACGAGAATATGAATATTTGTGAGGACTTTGTCGTGTTCCATTTCACTTAGTGTCGTGTTTTACGAAATATCATACTTTAAAAAATGTTTAGTTTTAACACATTTTTACCTATTCAAAAATATTAAAAAAACATTTATTTTTAAAGTTGTTAAAAATAAATATTTCACGGGACAATGATTTTTAACACATTGACTGCCAAACGTATTTTGCTCTATTAGAATGCACCGTTCCAATAGAAATTGCTTTTACAAGATTCCAAACAGGCTTCATTGCGAATTTTTTGCATTTTTAGTCAAATGTTTTGCACCGGTCACCGGTGACCACCGTGGCAGTCAACGTATTAACTACTAACAAATTATCACTAATTTAAAGATATTTGACGCAAAAAAATACCCGGCCACTGGGTACGATTAGCAATAGAATGCCCGGTCCGCAAAGTGTTAACACATTGCGGATGAGTCACGAGATTTCGCGTTTTAACGTTCATCGGTACGTTGCTAAAGTAATGAAGCCTTGCAGCAATATTTGATAGTATAATTGTGAAGTAAATAAATGTTAAAACGTTGGAAAAGTGCGAACATAGCAGTCGGTATTAAAAAAAACCTTGTATGTTTTGTACTCATCTTTTTAGGATGCTGAAAAATGTGCGAGGTCTGGATGAGCAAGAACGCCGTCCGCAATGTGTTAACACTTAGGCAATTACGCGTTTCACCAAACGACAACTAATCGCCGCCGCGTCGATCTTCTAGCATCTGTTGTCGCAAACGTATTCCAAACATACCATTGTCAGTAAGTTGACTATTCAACGGTCATCTACTCCAATCACGGGCTATTCTCGATAAAACAAAGTCACGTCCATGTGACGCCGGCCGTTAACCCTTTTAGTGCCAGACGACGATATATCGTCGTTAGCAACACTTGTGAAAAGTGCCAACAACGATATATCGTTGCGCATCCAATAGCGCCTTATTATTCGCATTGCGAGAGAACTCTATCTCAAAATAAATTTGTAATACGTTATAAATGGTTTAATTTTATTAGGAGAGAATTAAAAAAAATAGTTTTTCGGTTTAACTTTATGTTACCTATAATAATTACTTGTTTCGAAAGAGATAATTCATCCGGCGCTTACCATGTACCTTGGAGTTATTTTTTATTTTTGATATGCAATATTATTTATTTTCTTACAAAATGTTTTGGAAATGCAAAGTATATAGTTTGTCATAAATGGTCTATATAAAGTTATGGTGAAAATATGACTTTTCGAATGTGGTAATACGTTTTGAAAGAGAGAACTCAATTTTTATCTTCTTTATGATCATTTATACTTTTGTTATTTATATAATTTTCAATGAATATAGAAAAATTAGTGTCATTGTTTTATTCTCTATTTCGTCATTAATACACTGCTTTTTGAATTATATAAATATTGTTTCTTGTTTGGTTTTTATGGACCTTCTTCCAAACCCTAGTAAAATCGTGAAATTCGGCCATCTTCGCATAGGCACCTCTTTCTCACCCAGTACTAAAAGGGTTAACTGGCGAACAGCGAAGTCGTGTTTACGTGACAGCGGCCGTCAAATCCGAAACTCGGAATGTAAGCAGCGCGATAAGAAAGAGCGATACAATGCAATGCGTCGTTTAAATGTAACCACAGTTTATTTTGTGGTATATTATGAGGCAAAATAAAAATCTTTTTTCGTTTCAATATCAAAGACATATTTTTGATAAGTCAAAGTGTTATAGTTTATTTTGTGATTTTATTTTTATGTTTTTGATAAGTATATTTTTTTTTTAGAAGATATTTTTAATTAAAGAGGATTAAAAGGTACTTTTGTGGAAAATGTTTACAAAGTATAAAGGACCTCGAAGTGGGAAATATGATAAGCGTTCCGAAAAAACACTATGAGAGATCTTGTTGCACCAGAACTTTCAATCTCCTCAGACTTTTCAGTTTCTTCAATTCATTTAATCGTGCAGTAGTTTTTGCATATTTTTAACATTTTCATTTATATCTTGATCCCTAAAATCTTTGTTAGACAGCGCAAAAGTGTAAATATAAGTATATTTTTAATGTTTCTTTTTGATTATTTTATAGTTTATTGTTCAAAAATCTGTTTTAATTAGAAGCAGAATAGTGTCCTCCTTTTACGGGTGACTGGGACCCCGTGGAAACATAGCCGTCACCCAGATATGGGTGACGTGGCGTTCAACGTGTTAACCCTTTGCACTCCGAATTTTATTTCAATTTCGTTACCAGCAGCTCCCAACGCTTTTAAGTGTTTTATTTGAAATTTACTTTAACTAAAAATATAAAGCAATTTAAATAAATAAAGGAAGAAACAAATTCACTTAAATACCAATTTTATTTACAGTATTGTCGTATATTGAAATTTTCAAGGGTATGATATCTTTTGAAAGAATTTGCAAGATGTAACCCTGATTTTCTTTCACACGTTTCACAAAAATAGGTAGTTTGTCTTTTTCCTCCAGATGTTTTTCTATTTGAGTAAACTGCACAGTCTTTGTGTTTTCCTTCGGGATGTAGGAAGATTAAATGAGGCTTTCCATCTAAGCGATCGTGTTTATCATGTGTTCCAGGCCTCCCCAATTTCATATTTGGATGACGACAATCACGAATTAGCATTGACAAAATCTTTTCGCCAAATTTTTTGTGGGCTATAGGTTCTGTTCCTTGGTTTTTTGTTTTTTCTTTGTATAAAATATACGCATTTACCATGGAGATTTCTAATCCCCAAAAGAAATATTCCCTCCACCACTTGAGTGCTCGACGTAAAAAACAGTAAGATGTCGCGTATTGGTTCGCCATATCGACACCATCTATATTTTTATTATAATCTGTGATCACATCCAGTTCTTTTATTTCTCTTCGATTACCTGAATGTCTAACCCTTGTAGTGACATTGCGAGAGTGTCGATAACGTGTGCACGATATCTATTTATTTAGACATGAAAAAATGTCGAGTGGAGTTCGACAAAGGAGCTCCTGCCATAAAAACTGATGTCGAGTCACACTCGACATAGGAGTGCAAAGGGTTAAATAGCGGACGTTTAACGTCTAACGGCCAACGCGCCAGGTGCTTGTCCCGTGGCTTTCGCGCGTTTATGGACGTCCCTGATCCCGACGAGGAGAGGTGGCCTCGCGATTCGTGTACGCAAGATATTTTGTACCCGTTACTCCCTCGAACGCATTCCATCTCACGCTGTTGAGTCGCAGGCGAAGATTAATTCATCTTCGGACGTCCGCGAGCGTTAGGCTTAACGTCTCTCCCTTCCTTCGTACCTGAATTTCATCGTCGCTTTCCGACGCGCAGCACTCCGATTTTCGCGCGATAACTATTATCGTCTGCGTCACGCAGCATGCGCGATGTCGATAGACGTGAATTTTCCAAACGTTGACCTACATCGGATTCTCGGTGCAAGGCGGTTGTTAGGCTGTTTCGGCGATTTTAGTTCTCACAAACGATTCTGTTGGGATTTGGAAGTGTGTGAAATAATCTTCACTATACGTTTATTGTAACTTCTACTTTAATTTCTTAACACTTGGCATGCGGGCATACTTCGCCGCCGAATTTCGCGTGCAGCGGGCGTTTTTTCTTGAATCGCGCGGAAGTTTGGTTATTCAGAAAAATCGCAGTAAATCGAAAACTACTTCGTTTTTATGAACGAAACTTTTTTTATTTCACACTTAAATATATACTGTATGATTATTTAACAAAAAACAAACGATATTTTCACGAAATCATAAAAATAAGCGATTTTTAAAGTTTTCCACACTATCATACGAAAAGTCCGATAATTTGTCAGCGCATATTTCTTCATCACTATCTTTGTCACAACGGCTCATTTGATCAATTTTGTAATCAATAATAAAAAATCAAGCTTCAAATTGATAAAACACGTTCTGGAGCTAAGAATTCGATTGAAGACGAAATAACTCAGCAAAAGATCGAGTAACTCAACAATCATAACTTATGGGAAAAAAAATGCAAAGCGTTGCCTAGCAACGCAAATAACACGCATATAATGTCACACATTCATGTAATTATACGTATTTAGTAGATTTGTGGTGGATATCCACTAACAACACCAAATCAACTAAATACGTTTTACGTGACCCGCGCTCCAGTGACAGACTACATAAAACGTAAAAATACGTTGCCCGCGTGCCAAGTGTTAATTTTCAATTTTCGGCAAAAAGAGAGTCAGGCTATTATTTCCTAATGGAACATGGAAGTGAAACAATGTAAATAACCATCAATAAAGTTTGCTCGTGCATAATGACAAACAACATGTTTGTTCAACCTTTTATTTTTTCGTATGATTAACTGTCAGCAGCATTTACGCGTAGATGTAGACAAAAGATCACATATTATATATCGCGCATGCATTCCTTTTAAAGACTAGATTATGCTTGTTATTTCATTTTTTAATTTTCCAAATGACTACAACCACGCAACAGTATAAAGCATTCACGTATAATTGATTGAAAAATGCTTCTGTTCCGTCGTTCTTGACAGTTTTATACCAGAATCGTAATAAAAGCCTCAGTACCAAGAAAAGTATATTTTTTTATTACAACGCGAATATAATAATTTCATATTCTATACTGTGATATAATATTAAAATAATTGTAAACTCGTGACCGGTCAGCAACGTTTACATGAAAATGTTTATCGTGACCGGTCAAAATGTGTTAAGAAACTTTCCTTTTTGGTATCGACTGACTCATATGACAAACAGCATGTTTGTTCAACCTTTGTTATATCGTCGCGTGCCACGTCAACGCGCATGCATTCGACATGCATTTGTTTTAAAAGAAGGGAATCGAGTTGTCATCTCGATATAAAGTCTGAGGCGTAGCATAAACAGTTCAAAGGAAGGATATTGATTTTTGTCATATTCCAACAGATTCTCTGTACGTTTTCAAATTTGAGCGGTCGGTGGGTCTTAGAATTTTTCGTTGATAGGTATTGTGGTTATGGTCATGGGAGGATGGAGGTTGCTTTGCGAAATGAACGGTGGCCGGGTGTTGTCGGTTTTGTTTAGTCTTTGTTACGACGCTTTAATACGTTGAACGCCCAGCAGAAATTGGTGGAGTTTCTGCCGGGACCCAAATCCGAATCTCGGAATGTAAGTAGCGCGATACAATGCAATGCGTCGTTTAAATGTAACCACAGTTTATCTTATGGTATATTAGAGGATCTTTTTTAGAAGACACGTTTTCGGTAACTATAATTTTTATTTTTAGAAGATTTTTTTTTTTAAGAGGATAAAAAGGTACTTTTATGAAAAATGCTTACAAAGTATAAAGGATCCCAAAGTGGGAAATACGATAAGCGTTCCGAAAAAAAAAACACTATGAGAGATCTCATTGCATCAGAACTTTCGGTTTCTTCAATTCATTTAATCGTGCAGTATTTTTTGCATATTTTTAACATCTTTATTTATATCTTGATCCCTAAAATGTTTGTTAGACAGTGCAAAAGAGTAAATATAAGTACATTTTTAATGTTTCTTTTTGTTTATTTTATAGTTTATTGTTCAAAAACCTGTTTTAATCGGACGCAGAATAGTGTCACCCGTTTACGGGTAACCGGGTCCCTGTGGAAACATAGCCGTCCCCCAGATATGGGTGACGTGGCGTTCAACGTGATAACCACTTGCGCTATAAAGACGTGTCACGCACGTCGAGATGCTTTTACTCCAAAACCGCCAGCAACGTGTATACCACGTCGATAGGCATTTGATGCAGAAACAAATTGTTCATTAATAAAATGTTGTTGTTGTTGTTGTTGTTGTGAATATTCATTCATATTCGTGTAAAATTCTTTGTGTGAAATCCTACCAACGCGTTAAGGCACTAAATTTGAGACATTAAAGAAAGTCAAATCGTAGCGCAAGTGGTTAAAGTGTTGAAGTAATGCGCGTTTTTATGGTGGAATGTGGAATTTTTATTTCTTAGCCCGACGTGTTTTGGAATCACATAGGTTTCCGTTTGAGGAGTCTGTAATAGTATAAATTTGTTACTGCATGCTGATTGTATCGTATCCTTGTTGTTGTGAATATTCATTCATATTCGTGTAAAATTCTTTGTGTGAAATCCTACTACCGCGTTAAGGCACTAAATTTGAGACATTAAAGAAAGTCAAATCGTAGCGCAAGTGGTTAAAGTGTTGAAGTAATGTGCGTTTTTATGGTGGAATGTGGAATTTTTATTTCTTAGCCCGACGTGTTTTGGAATCACATAGGTTTCCGTTTGAGGAGTCTGTAATAATATAAATTTGTTACTGCATGCTGATTGTATCGTATCCTTGTTCGATAGTTCGTTAAAATTCCACAGAATGATACAATGCAGCTAGCGTACACTAACACATTTATAAATATTATAGTCATATCACACATCTCATAAAAATACGCTCCATTTCATTTACTTATAATTTTTGATCGGTACGTGCTCGTGGTCGTCATCTCTGGATGTAGGTGGTTTCTTTGCAAAATGATCGGCCGTTAACGACCGCGTCGGTGCTCGTCTAGGTTCGATCGTAAATCGGACGAGTTCGCTTGTCAGTCGTAGGTTGTGTCCTGATAATGAAGGTATACACGAAGGTTGTGCCGTAGTGAAGGCACTCCTTACTTCTGGCTCAAGGTCGGACTATTAAGAGGCACCAAAGCACACCGACGGGTTTACGTTGTCGTGTTACACGGAGGTATGGGCTCGGATTCGAGTTAGGAAATAGCGAAAACGGTGGAAAGTCGAATACGTCAGGAACGGCGCGAAAAGCTTCGTTAATTACGGTAATGTGCAAAGCCAACGAAGTCCGATGCACGGCGCGATTGGTGGAAATGTTCAGCAGCGCGGGCTGGGCGACTTTGATCGTGACAGTTGCATAACAGAAGTTTGCGTCCTGCAAATGTCCCGTGGCATCGCGATGTCGAGCGACGTAAATATATTCGCTTGTGCTGCGTAGATGCTGCAGGAAAAATATTCAATCCGAATGCATCATTCTTCCGCCCATTGGCATTGACGCGCCGGCGATAAGATTAACTAGTTGGCTGTTGCTTTGTGAAAAGTGTGTACCTAAAATGTGTCGCAAGAAGTAAGCGACGAGGCGTATACTCGTCAAGACAGAGTATGCGTGGCTGTTATGATATACAATTAGGTTGTAATGAAATGACTGATTCATTTTTCTGTGTTATTACTGATAGGACGTTTTGGTAACTGTGCTCAGGTGATGAATGCGTGAAAAAGAGATTTGTTTGATGAAGAGTCTTATTAATTACTGCACCGAAGACGTACGCGGCTCAATTATCCTAATCGATAAATCTAACCCACTTCCTATACTACATTCAGTTTTTTCATAATAATTAATGTTTTATATTTAGTTGTTTTATTTTGTCTTGATCTGTTTTTATTCGTACAACTCTCTTAACGTGGTCATCCATGGGCCTCAAAACATGTACACCTATAGTTTAAACTAAGACCATTCAAACGTAATAGGCAAAAATGATTAATATTGTGAAAAAGGTTGAATTTCAGTGAAGTTCAATTCATGACGTCCTCGCAAAAAACAGCCGACTGGTTAATCAGGCTACACGGGCACTGCACTGGCTTCGATTATTGCGTATCAGAGCCGCAAGTCTCGATAGACACAGTCCAGATGCTCCGTTTTTTTTTTGCGCGCGTTACTTTTGTCGGAAACGTGAGACGTAAGAGACTGGTCGGTTCTGGCATTCCACTGTGTCGGTGGTGTGCGTATCCACTCGAGAGTTTTGTACACCAGGCGTCTGGATACGTTCCACCAGGCCGTGTGTCGGCATCATATTCTTCTAGAGAGCGTGTATCAACCGCAACGTCTCGTCTCTGCCTCCCTCGAGGCGAACCTTTCGGCATGCCTTCGGTCTTTCTGTCCTCCTCTTAGTTTGGCCCGCGATAATTATCCTCTAGGCCCTCTGATAAGGTCTCACGAGGTCAGCGAAGCAACTTTCGCCATAGGGGAGAGCCGGCAGAGACTGTTTCGTCATACTGATACCGAGCCGAAAGAATTAAGCGCTGCGGAGTGCCAGGTAATTGTGAGGACTTACCGCGTGAATCGTTCGGTTCTAGGCGGCAGGAGGCTATATAATTTACGATACACGGTGTCGGTACCATCTCCTCTCGTTTTGGCCCCGCTGGTACCCACTGGCACTTCTCCACTCTCGCCGCACTCTCACCCTCCCGCTCACAGAAACGCGTAGAAGTTCGCGGAGGAAAGTAACTCTGTAAATAATTAGGCGCGCACCCGTTGCCCGTTTTTTGTGCAACGGTGGAACAACGGTTGAGCACGCCGCCGGTGGCGGTGGTGGTGGTGGTGGTGGTGGTGGCGGTGGTGAAGGTAAGATCACGGGAGCACAAGGCGGAGAAGCAAAGAGTGCGAGCGCGAAGGAGCGCAAGAGAGAGTCGGAGAGCCAGGGTCTCCGTCCATTCAGCAGGCACCTGCCACGTAAAATTCAGCCGGGCCAGGACTGGATGAGTGTGTACAGTCGTGCTCATCGATGATGTCCCTGTCAGTGAGCCGGCGATACGGCGCGCATCGGCTTTATCGAGGCGCGCTGGAAATTGAAAGTAGCTACCACGCTCGGCGCACGGCTAGATAGAGCAATCGGCGGGTTCAAGTATGATCAGACGTAACGTACGCGCATCTACGAATCATCTCCACTATACGTCTACCCGTGGCTGCGTTCCTCCTGCGTTCCTCCTGCGTTCTCACATACTTTCCGTCTCTCTTCCTGGTTTTCCACTTCCCTCCTTCTCGGCTTCTTCCTGTCTCTCTCTCCTGTAGGCATGCGAGCCAACTGTACCTCGCAACTGTTATCTAGGCAACGACCTTGCCTCCTCTCTCTTTGACCCTCTCTCGCTCGTTCTCCCTCACTCTCTCGCTCTCTCTCTCGTTGCACTGGTTGCATGTGCGAGGAGCAAGTTCATCGGTCCGCTCGGAAAATCATTGACCTTGTGGCGAGTAGTGGAGAACGGTGGTGTGTGCGGTGGTACTTGGCCACGGCGTGGTGGGGTTGTGAAGCGGTGCTGGAGGGATCTAGCGTGGATCCTCGGCTAGATCCCGCCGGTTCCTGCGGACTCGTCGATCGCCACCGTTACGTCCAAACGGAAACGGACGCGATATGGCAAATTATAGGGAGCCCTGACGGAAGCCGTTGGAATTTCCTTCGCTGACTCGGCAGGATGGGGGCCCTACGAAGATGGGAGCTCGATGAGGAGCGTCGCGTATCTTGCCCGATAAGATTGGCGCCGCCGGTGTGGACCCGGTGTCAATTTAAATATTTGACGGTTTCGCGATAAACGATACGTGAAATCATGCCGGCGTCCTGGCATCGAGTGCATTGGGGTGGGCCATCTGTAAACGTCATGAATTTACGAGTGTCGATGCGCGACGCGCTACTATGTGTCGCGGGCTCTTTTCGAGGCGTTGGTCTCGTTATCTCGTGTGTGCGCAGCTGTCGACACGTGCCGAATGCGCGTACGCGTCCTGTCAGTAGATAACGTCTTACGCACGCAAGACAGGTGAAGAATTGTGGCCCCCGCAACCGCAAACGGCGGTCGGAACGCTCTCCTTTGTCGAATAGCTAACAACAGGCGTTTGCCTTTGGCCAGCCGCAATAAAGAAGGTGTCGATCGATTGATCGATCGTTCAATGGAAAATCAACGAACTCCGTCTGCGCTCGTACACGCTCTCACTGACGCCCGTTTTACCTTTGACTCGCGTGCGGGTAGCGTACGAGCGTGCCAGCGGATTGACACTATTTGCGTGGGTATTCAGAGAAAGAGAAAGAAGTGCGTAGGACAACTAAATCGCGACAATTTCCATTCCCACTGGTGAGTTGCGAAATTGGATAAAGGAGCACGCATAGGACTTCGTCGTGTCGTGGGTAGAAACCTCGCAGTGGCATAATCCCGTAATAATTATTAGCCGACTGTGCGTGCCTTACTCTTCCGCGAGCTGGTTAATTGTTAATTCTCATTACGGAGACTGCTGAAGACGCAGAGGCGGATTAGGGGCCGTTATTAAATCCAATCGTATCAATCGATATCAGAAGTAGCACGTAGTCCGGTAGTACGCACATGTGTTTAATGTATTCATGGCGTGTACCGTTTCAAGAAGTGAATCGAAAGAATGTAATCTCCCGATCTTCCTTCTCTCGATTCGTAGCCTTAGGCATACGACGGACTCTCTGCTATCATCGTTATTATATCCCTTCTTACGAAAGCCCTTTCACGCTTAACACATTGACTGCCATGTCAGTCATATGCGGCTGACACTGCGAGTAAGTCAGGGGTCCATAGTGAAATTCATTTTGTAACGCGGCTGTAATATCATTAATAACGATACACAGGAACAATGCAATCCTATGCAGTGCTGATTCACATATACTATTTGTTTCTTCCTACTTAATTTTGGTGGTTTCCGACACTTTGTGTTGTTCAATCATTTCGCACTTTGTTTCAATTTTAAAAAAGATCGAATGACATTTATTTTTTTATCTCACGTGAGAGTCAACCTTTTTATATTTTTGACCCCTTCGTCCGGACTTCTGAAACAATTTCAAATTGTTCAGTTCCACCTTCGGTGTTTTGATTTATCGTGGATCGCTTCAGTATTTCTTCGAAAATTGACAAAGCATAGCTTTCAAAATCATTCATTGTTTTTGCGGACCTTTTATAGTCAAACCGTACGCATCTATATTAGGATTTGGAACTCGCTCCGATTTGAAGGAATCACATAGTTGCGATATTAGGCCTCGATTGATTTGGATATCCGCGTTTCGTATTTAAATATTCATGAGCTCGGATGTTATCATCAGTGGTGACGCCGCCATCAATGATCCACAGCATACATAGATCGCGAGCGCACACACGCGTGTATATGCGAGTTCGACGTATCCAGTGTTCGGAATGCGAGCGGAACCCGTTTCTATGAGTCAAGTCTGGCTATTGACAACATCCTCTCATGTAGATCCCTCTCCCTTTTTCTTTCCTTCTCAAGACATTTCGCTTCCTCGCCTGCCTCTCCATTGGTCGTCCTGCGGTTGAGGATCGCGGCACGTGATCTGGAACATCTTGTGACGAGAGGAAGGAGGAATTCGCGGGAACGTGGGATTGAATTACGCTCGCGCACGAACGATGCGAAAGGGTTTGATGATTGACGTTTTATAATTAATTAGTCGGCCAGCTCGCGGCTTGCGTGAACGGAAGACTTGTAGAATCGCTCGCCAACTGCTCTGTAGGGGAAGGCCATTAAAAATGACAGGCCACAAGTCGCCTCAACATCGTTGCTCCGTATTTTTGCCCTCCAGCGTCGATGTTTATCCCTTTCGATACAACCGGTGACTGCAGTCACCTTCCGTCGAGCACTGTCTACTAACGGTGACTATAGTCACGCGTAAAAAGTACTGATTTTCTCGAGGATAACCGACGTCATTTTATTTCGTCACTTCAACAACCATAACGTGTAAAATGTTACGCTTCGTTCACGGGGAAGTGTAGGTTGCGGCCTGACTAGGCTGCTGTGCGCTTGCCACGTATTCGTAATAAAGCACACCGTATCGTAAGCGTATAGTGTAACGCGCGCACCTTCGTTGATCTATAACGCGCAGCAGCGCACAAAATCTGGCTTGGCAGTCAATGTGTTAATATGTTCCAGAGGTATCAACGCCTCGGGAGCCATGCCGGCTGACTGGACGTCGACGTACGCATGCGAAGGACTTGCCAAAGACAGAAGCGGCCGCATGATGTTTCGGTGCAAGAAGAAACGTTCGCATGAGTCTCGTGATTGTTGGGCGATCTCGCGTGTCGGGAATACGCGGGGACTTTTCCGAATGATGTAGGCCGCCGACATATAGTGCAGCTCGCCATGGTGGGGCTGGTGTGCAGCAACTCGTTGAGCCCGGGCACGTAGACTCTGGGTTAGGACTCTCGGTTACGTGCTTTCTAAAAGACGGTACCGCGCGCGCGAGTCAAGGGTTGTTGGGATCAGGTGATTCCGTCCGGAGAAAGTGGCCAGGGAAGGAGAGAATTCCGGAGTATCGGAAGAAGGCTCCCGTCGCTAATCTGGCCGGATAAAGAGAGCACTTAAAGTCTCGGAGAGCAGAGAGGCGGATACCTGGGTGGTGACGGTTTTCCAATTGGAGAATTCGGAGGAGAGTGGATTTGTGAAGAAGCATTTTTCCGAAGGCGGGAGAGGAGGCGCGGACTGATGAGCGGTCGATGTGTTAGTGCGCTCGTACGTTGGCATACCTGGCAAGAGTTGTCCGACGGGAGAAAAGACGGTGCCCTTTGAAAGAGACCTAAGTCGGGAGGGTGGAAAAAGTAAAGCTGAAGGGTGTCTAGGCGCAAGAGACAGGTGGAAAGAGAGAAAGTGGAAGCTAGACAAAAGTAGTAAGAGCGCTCATCGACGACGGGGATAATAACGAAGTGCTCTGTCTGACTTTGACTCGTTCAAAGAGGCCTAATTAGCTGAGAGACCGAAAGAGCGGAAGAGTGGAAGCGAGAGAGAAAGGTCTCGGCGAGATCGGGGGAGAATAAACACGGGATTGTTTCTAACTAAGCCTGTTGAAGGAGGTCTACTGAGTTGTGAACGGAATCTGGACCTCGGATACCGCAAGAATCGCGATGTAAAACGATCAGGGCAACCTCTTCTCCCCAGTCCAAGTGATGCTGAAGCACATCCTGACGGGGCAACCGTCGTCAGCGGGCTCCTCGAAGCATCATCATCACCATCACCACCAGCACAATGACTATCAAGCGAGTACGGGCTCGTTGCACGGCGGGCATCTTCACAACCACCAGCAACACAATAACAACAACAACAGCAACGGGCATCAAGATCAGCACTACACCGGGAGCATTGCGAGAGGCAGCGGTACCGGAAGTGGCATGATTTCGGGACGGACGGACGTTTACGACACCGTCCACCCACCGAGAAGCGGAAATGTTCATCAATCGGTAACCACTCCCTCCTCGACCCACAGGCATCCCCTGAATCATTCTCAGCTGAGCGTGAACAATTTATCCCAACGACTGAATCACTCGCACGCGCTGAATCTGTCCACCCTGTCCACGTCGAAGCACTCTGTGAATAGTGTCAGTCCTGTGGGCGGCAATACGAACGTTTCGATAGGACATACGCTGACGCAGGCACCGCAGGAGAGAGCTAAAGTCAACGGCGGCTTTGACATTTCAAGGATCTCGAGATTACCGAGTCAAGCGACTCCTTCCCCTGCTCCGGTGTCTGCTCCCGCAGTGGTGCCAGTGTCCTCGGTCCCTACGATTCCTCTAAACGCCTCCTGGTCCTCGTCCCTGTCAAGGCATCAGCGGAGTCATGAGGGTGTTAAGGAGATGCTGACGAGCCTGGGACTTCTGTGTCTGGTGTCCTTGTTACTGGCATTACTTTCGCTCATCTTCCTACTGAAGATATCGCCGCTAACTGTCACGCCGAGCAGTTTCATCAGTCCCGAAGAGTATACCATTGTCTACGAGGTTACTTTGGCACTGTGCGCACTCGCCCTCTCCCTCAATCTGTGCTGTTTGTTAGTTTGCGCCATTCAGTTCCTCTTCGCCGTAAAACTCGTCAAGACTTCGTACCAGGGGCATCGGTGAGTCTATCAGATCATTCATTTCTCTATTAGAATTGCGCCCCCTCGCCAACGCGCGAATACACCCGTGCCGAAACCTGTGTACGCGCATACCCATCTACGTGTCCGGGCGCAATGATACTCGGATTTTATCGGACGCTTACGATGCACAATTTCTCGATCCCTCCGTCAAAATTGCATTTAACTTTCGCCAAACTCGTTCCGGCCCTCCCCCAGTGAGTAATGAAGCAAATGGAAGGGCGCATATGGTGTTTGATATCCTGGAATCCAGTTCGATTATTTTTAAGTTCCAATGGTACCGCCGTGCACTCAGCGGAGTAAGCAGGCGGAGATATCCGTAATTAATTAACGCAATAAGAAAAGGTATCCCTGATAGGAACGTCCGGCGCGCAATAATGTTCCTCGTGACCCCGGGCTCGACAAGCGCGCTTAACATTTACGTAAAACCTTCTCCTCTCCCCTTTTTCGCCAATCCTTTTACGGCGGAACGCGTGTAATGCCATTAGATCGGATTACGCGCGCGCTCCACTGCGAATTGCCGAAAAACGGCCCGGGTGTCGCTGACGGCCAACAGAAAAGCGGAGCCACTCGGCGGGAAAGTTTTTTCTTCTCCCGAATGTTTTCTCACGGCGCAACGCCAGGGATGCGATGTTCAGTAATGCGCCGCGGGCTAATTCGCGCGAGAAGAAGAAACACGGGTCACACTCGACGAAGTCCGCGCGCGATTAAATCTTGCCGCGCCGGTGTCCATCTTTAACGAGGGTGATTTCGTTCGCCTCACGAAAGTAAGAAGGACGGACGCGCACCTGTTCGCCAGGAACGATTCGACCGGAATGTGTGCGCGTGTATGTGCGTGCGTGCGTGCGTGCGTGCGCAGGACGTGAATTTTTCCGTTCCGCGTTCACTCTCCGTGAGAAGAAACACTATCCGGGTAGTAGGAGGCGGTGGAGGCGGAGGAGGAGGCCGCTGATGTATCGCGAGAGAGAGTCTCTGATCTCGTACGGGATACGAGACACCCCACGATCCTGCACGCATGGATGACTGGGAACTCATTCTGCTACAAGGATAACACTCATTGAGTACGCTGACGTCTTGCCGAGGTTATAGCAAGGACGAAAATTAATGAATTTTCATCAGGCGGATATCGGCCGATCACTCAAGATATCGGGATCGTGCGCGCTGCGCTGGGGAAGATGGTAATTTTTCTCCGGGATCCACGGAAGGGTGGAAGTTGACGTGACAAGCGTATCAGCGGACGAATTTATGACCCCATTGACCAGGTGCTCTAAAGATGGAAAACATGTAAGGAATCCACCCGGAGATAGATTCTCCAGACGGGTCGATAAACGGCGTATAGCCGGTGCGAAAGACGACAAAAAGGGTCGGCTGGTATCTTCGCCGATAAGATAGAATGAAAACGAGGCGCCGCTTTTGACTCCGACATGCGTCCGGTAACCTTCTTCAGCCTTTGACTGCGCATGAAGTGCCGATGATTGATATCGCACGCCAAGTGAACAATCCACGAGGCGAGTGGTTCGTTATCAGAAGATTCGGGGGCGCTCGACGGTTTCTCGGCGAGAATATTAAAAAGCGTCGAGCAAGGGTGCGAGACCTATAAATTGCTTTCCTTTCAGCCGGCAACGCAAGCCACGGCCGCGTGTAGAACAGCGCGTCTGAGAGTTCGCGCAAAAGAGAGAGGGAGGAAGTCGGAGATCTCGTAACAATGCAGAGTTTCGACCTTTTGCTACCTCTTCGCTCGTAAGGCGGACACTGCATTGCAAGTGAAACAATCCCGCGAGAAAGACGGTGCGCGCGAACGGAGCGAGAGAGGTTTCGTGATAGCGCGGGTTAAAAATACTGGCGTCCGCGATCGATCGTCACATTTATCAGTTAATGCCCCGCGGTATCGTTTCGAGGGTAAGCGCTGTTAAAGCCGGCTTCCGCGTTAGAGTACACATGCACCTCGCGAAACGAGGTTATTCCATAATGAAGTCACGAGAAATTGATTCTCGTGTCGGTTTTCATGCCGCCTCGGTCGAGTCGAAGACAAAATGTTTCGTGTTATATTGCAATTCGCGATACACCGATACGTATTTCACCGCGTACAGTCGAATGAATAAGTCATACGTTACTGTCCGGGTTCTAACGGCAGAATGGATCGGCACTTTACCGAATCCGCTGGCTCGGAGCCTACTCGGCGATTGTTTCGGTGTAACGAGTCGAATTGAGCAATCTTACACCGTACCTCCGACTGTCTCGTCTGCGTACTTTTTTTCCTCTCTCACGGCGCTTCGAGGAAAGCATTGTTAATGACAGATTCCAGACTATGGCGGACTATTGTCGTGCCCGGTCTGGCACCCTGGAGTGCACCCTTGCCCGCCTGCGCGGGCAAGAAGAAAAGAAGCACACAACCGAGCTGTAGGGCTAGTCTGTCTGAAAGACGGACTGTTAAGTGTCGGCTCATTACTTAAATGGCTCTTCTGATAGAGGATGCCTGTATACCGCCGGTACTGTTGGCGACTCAAAAAAACAGATTTCTGTACAACGCGCTGTTCCGGCTCTTCCACGAATTTCTCGGCGTCCCCTGGACAATGGAGATCTTCCAGCCTTGCCTAACGTTCACCGAAAGAAAGTAACCCTGTAAGAAGGCTATATCGGGTGCGCGCGGTTCGCAGGAATTTCGATTCTCTGATCCCACGAAAGCGCCAAGGAAACCGGTGGAGTCATTCGTTCACCTGTTTGTTCGTTCAATTACCCTCCATAACTCAATGGAGCTTCTTGGCTAGGGACCCAAATGGCCAGAAACGGACGAGGGCACGCACTGGTGTACAGGTCCGGGTGGGAACAGGTGCGACATTGATCGGTCGTAACGGTCCGCGCTCGCAGTCAACAAAGATCCTCACCCTAAACCCCCGTATCCAGACGTCATTAGGTGTTCCGCGCGGCCTGGGAGGGAACGAACGAGTGAGGAAATTCCGTAAACGTCGACGGGGCTCTTCCCAGTTCACCCTCGTCGATCCTTTACGGCGTGCCTCCCCTTCTTCCTCCATGAGAACGATCGCAAAAGACACCTGTCGCACCGGTTAAGACGTATCCATCGTTTGTCAGGATTAGTACGATCTCAGGGAAACGATGTTTCTTCCCTGCTGTCAGGCAAACTTCTTGAGAATTAGTCGGTTGGAAGCGGTAGACGCTGAGATGATGTGGAAACGAGGCGGATGACGGTAGCAGCGACAATTTACTGGTAAATTCAACCTGTTCGATAATGTTCATTATTTTGGTGCGTGTTTTATCTGAAGATTTTTATGCAATCGTGTAGGCGTTAAATGTGTTGCGAGGCCTGTGGGCCTCAGATTCAGGAGCACCGTAGATTTTTTTCATATCCCTCCGAGAAAATACTCACCCTCTCAGCTACCTGGTATACTAGTAAGTATACTACGTAAATCAGAGGATGACTATCTCCCCAGAGGAACTTGCGAAGAATTCTAATCTGATTTACTTTATTTTAGTAATAAAAATCCAAATCCCATAAAAAATTTGATTTACTTTCTATACTATCATATTATACAGTATTACAGTATAGTACAGTATTCTTTGCACTCTTATATGTATGCAGCGTATTGTACACAGTGCCAAGTGTACAATTAAATCGGAGCATGAGTATTTTTGTAGCCCCCGCAGCATGCGTAGCCTCGGAGGCATTTGCAAAAAATCCACACTGCTCCTGAAGAGAAGGTCCATGCGCCGTGACATATGCAGAGCTCCTACAGCATTGCATTAAACATTCAACCGCGACAGACACAAACACGATTAATGGTAGCGACAACATGCTTGTGCGATTGTTTGAGGAAGTGAGAAGTAGGACGTGGGGTTCTCGGCCTGCAGCGAATTTAGGTCGAAACACCATTTGGCGTGTTGTTGCGAGTAGTCCCCGAACAGCGCGACGCTTGTTTATTTGCCTATTTTCGGCGCGTCACGTTTATTTTGTGAGAAGCGGGCGAGTGGGGTTGCTCGAGATAACCCCGCGATCCCCGTAAGTTTATTTCGGTAGCCGCTGGATTCGACTGGCAGTCTGCGTTTTACGATTCTCTCTCCCACCGGTCTATTTCGCTTATAGTCTCGTTCACCGTTCATCGCGCCAGCCATTTCCTGCTCGCCTTTGATTTACCTTCTGCTTTCTCAGACGCGCCAGCGCGCGATCGTGCGCCGAGGATCGGCTCCTCGTAATACTAAATTTATCGTCACAACGGTATCGTGATATATTGCGAACGTAAACTTTTCTACAGCGCGCTCCTCGCCGCGATAGAATCACGATATTGTCAATTACGAAAGGCTGTCCGCCGCGGTTCCTACCATATGTCGCGGCTCCTGGCTTCGCGACTTTTACGGCGATTCGATCGGCCGCCATGATTGACGAGGTCGCGTACGCGGAAATTAGTCTGAGCCTTCCGATCCGCATGGCTTCCGACCGGAAGCGCAGCGAGACAAACACGGCTTCACTTAACAATACCTCAACGAACTTCGCAGTAGGGCGACTGGATGCTCGGCAAAGTATCGCGTTGTAATAAACATTCGCATGAAATCAGGATGGGTACCAGTAATTGCGCATAACACTTTGACGGCCGCTGTCATATAGATGTAACTGCAATAAGCCGTTAACGGCCGGCATCACGTAAACGTGACTTCGCTTTATCAAAAATAATCGGCATGCGATGGTATCTGTACAATTGTAATAAACATGAGTGTTAAATTCTCAACACTTTGACGGACGCTATCGCGTCGATGCGACTTTGCTGATCAGCCGGTAACCTCTGGCATCTTATAGACGTGACTCCGCTTTATCGAGAACAGCCCGCACGCGATAAGTATATGCCAGCGGTCACCAAGGCGCTAAATGAATCAACAACAATCGCATCTGAAAAGCTGTAATAGGCACCAGCGTTGAACATTCCACACTTCGACGGTCGCCGTCTGACGCGCGTAATTTCGTGTTACTTAGAATAATACGCCCGCAACCGCGCATGCCGAAAGATCGACGCGGCTTTCAGTGAAATGCGCGAGCGTCAAAGTGTTAACTGTCTGTCCTGCATCGAACTGCGCGTGCACGGTAAATGTCACTCCGTAAGGTCTAAAAACGGCCGAGAATTAATCGCGGGCCACGCGAACGGTTCAACGACCGATGGCTTTTAATGGGTACGCGGAAAATCGTGCGGGACCCAGAGACAGGGCAGTTTCATTGCCACGGTAACACGGAATTAAACCTACGCGTTTGCCACTCTCGGCCTCTCGTGAAACCGAACGGTTCTCGCCCAGGAACGAAACCTCCCCGATGCACACGTGCACGTGTGTACACACATGGCGACGTGCTAACGTGTGTGGAACAGGTGTGCTCGCGCGTATAGGACTGCCGTTAGAGGAAGATGCATGTAATCTGTTGCGAAACGGTTAGCTGCACAATGACGAGCCTTGCGAGCACGTAACACCCAATCCGTGCTCAGGGCACGTAACGAGAGGACAGTGATTCGTGATATTCCGTAACTCGAAGCCACACGACCGAGGCTTTAACCAGTTAACCGTGGCGACCTGTGGGCAAAGCGCGCACCAGTGTGTGTCGCGATAATCAAGCGATGACGGGTATAGTCGTCAAACACAGAGTAAGTGGCACTGTTGAAATATTGGGTCAAAATGACGACTTGATTTTAGAAAATGAACAATTTTATTCGTAATACTTGTACAGTCGCTTAATGTGAACATATATTTATACATAATGAATGGAAAACTTTAAAAAGTTGAACAAAATTTTAAATTGTTTCTGTCGTGTGATATTCACGAAAACAAGGAACAACGCATAGTGGCACTTGGCATGTCGGACACCAATGCCGCGATTCTTTTCTAATCTTTTTTTTATAACAAACAGCACATCTTCGCGAAGGATTTGTTGTTCTTGAACTGCCTGGTATGTAATTCGGGAAATGTTTTTCGATCAAGCGCGAAACATTAGGTGCCGTTGATCGAGATTTTGGTAAGTTTCGCGATTCGATGGGATACGATGCAATTGTATCCTCAATATATTCTAATAAAAAGTGTATTCGGCTTAATTTTCCACCATTCATTTTGTACATTAGATATGAATTTAAACATATGACATCTAAAAGGTGGAGAAATATTTTTTTATAATATTTCTTTAACCTTTTTCTTGCAGTTGAGTATGCAATAATTATGCTGTCACTCATATCTACTCCACCCATTTTATTATTATAATCAAAAACTACTTCGGGGACTTTTTTTATTACATTTCTTTTTTGCATCTCTACGATGTTGTCGTTATGGACGGTGCTTACAAGATAAACTTCCCTCTTATCACGCCATTTCAACATAATAATTTTATTTTTGAATCTTGCAATATATTCGCCTTTTTTGATACGCGTTTCTCGAACTTCTTCACAAATGCCAATTCTGTTTTTCCGAATTGTGCCAACAACGTCCGTTTTATGTGCACACAGTTTTTCTATGAGTGGAATACTGGTGTACCAATTATCTAAATAAAGTCTGTGTCCACGTTCGAAAAGTTCATCACATAATTGAAGGACAATACGAGCTGAAATATTAAATTCTGAATATTGTGAATCACAATAGGTTTCTTTTCCCGTATATATAAAAAAATTCCAAATATAACCCGATTCACTCTCGCATAGGACGAAAATTTTTATCCCAAACCGACTTCTTTTTGAAGGTATATACTGCCTCCATGATAACCGCCCTTTCCACATTAGCAATGATTCATCAATACAGATGTTCATTTTTGGAGTATACAAAGATTTACACTTATTTATCACATATTCCAAAACAGTTTTAATTTTACAGAGCTTTTTTGGTGGCATATCATTGTGGTGTTCGTTATTTTCAAAATGTAAAAATTTGCATAATAGTAAAAATCGATCCGCAGAGAAAATTTTGCCAAAGAACGGTGTACTAATGATTTCCCTTTTCGAAAAATACATATCGAGTGTTGGCTTCTTTACAATACCTTGCAAAATCAAAATTTAAAACATCTAACTTCATTATTAGTTGTTGAATACCATTTTCTCATTCTTGATCGCGGCTTCAAGTTCGGGTGACTTTGCAAAAATTGATCCGCATATAAATTTGTTTCTTTTACTATAATGCTAATAAGATGATCATCTAAATATAAGATAACATTTGGATCGGAATCTTCCTGGTACAATTTCCTGCTGACCATTGTTGGCAATAAAATCAAATGGTTTTCTGTTGCCACTTGTACTCTTCCACTTAACATTTGTATCCTGATTTTCTTTGTTGTTTTTATTGTCCTCGGAATAAATGTCATCAGAGTCATATTGGTCGGTTTCACTGTCGGATTCGATGCTTTCATCGTTTTCCTCAGAAGACGATGGAAATATATTCACTCGTTTTCGCTTCATTCCAGGTGAAACAATGTCATCGTCACTGGAGTCACTCATTTTGGGGATAAAATAAGCTAAGAATAAAAAAATAGTGGGTTACGAAAGTTTTCTGGATAACTATAATAATTAGACACTTGAAACACTTACATTGCACTTTATATGACGCACGATTCATGACTATTTCAGACACACTGAAATGCACTGCATCGTTCACGTTTTCGTGGGTTAGAGTCTAGTCGGAAGGTGAATAAACCTAAGTGGGGATATCTAATCGCGGCCTGCGCTAAAGTTTGCACAAGATGTGAGGCTAACAATATATCCGGGTGGCCCCCGTTTACGAATGTCTCGGACAACTGATAAAACCAACCCTTTCATCTCCATCCCCGATAAGTCCTAGAACTGCGCTGAATAGCAACAAAGTTTGCACAAGATGTGATAACAATATATCCGAGTAGCCCCCGTTTACGAATTCTCGGACAACTGATAAAAATCAACCGTTTCATCTCCATCCCCGATAAGTCCTAGAACTGCGCTGAATAGCAACAAAAATTGCCTGATCCAAAACAAACAAGGAGTGAGATAGCGCACATGACAGGTATCACCGCAAATAGAGAATCTAGTATAAAAAAGAATACAGAATCTAAATTAAGAATCTAATTTTTTTTTGGTTTTGGTACATCAAGATGAAAATCGGGATAATCAAATATCCAGATATAACTGCACTGTTCACGAGTTAGCTCTCAGGACGTTATGAATCAACTTAAATTATTTATAATTTTTATTTGCTTGTTTCATTTCGTTGTGACCTCTGAACATTTTAAACATATTAAAATTTAGGAATAAAATTTAATTTTTTCCAGAACTACAATTTAAATATCGAATTGTAACAAAATTTTACACATGACGGATAAAGTCGATTTCTGCCAAATCTCCATGACGGATATAGTCGTCAAACACGGTTAACTGGTTAAATACGTTGCGTTTCAATGTAACGCGCCCAAGTCCTTCGGGTCGCATTCTGATGGAACGCGCAAGACTTACAATGCTCGTAGATAGGTGACATATCGTTTTTCCGTCGGTGATAAACAAGTATAGTACTGCACTTGAAAATTGTATATAACGAGAGGATAGTTTTTCGCGATATTCCGTAAGTTCAAGCCACACGACCGAGGATTTAGGTACGTTGTATTTAAATGTAACGCGCCCAAGTCCTCCGAGTCGCATTCTGATGGAACGCGCAAGACTTACAATGCTCGTAGATACGTGACATATCGTTTTTCCGTCGGTGATAAACAAGTATAGTACTGCACTTCAAAATTGCACATAACGAGAGGATAGTTAGTTGCGATATTCCGTAAGTTCAAGCCACACGACCGAGGATTTGAGTACGTTGTATTTAAATGTAACGCGCCCAAGTCCTCCGAGTCGCATTCTGATGGAACGCGTAAGACTTATAATGCTCGGAGACAGATGATGTTCCGTTTTCTCATTGGTGATAAACAAGTATAGTACTGCACTTGAAAATTGCATATAACGAGAGGATAGTTAGTTGCGATATTCCGTAAGTTCAAGCCACACGACCGAGGATTTGAGTACGTTGTATTTAAATGTAACCCGCCCAAGTCCTCCGAGTCGCATTCTGATAGAACGCGCAAGACTTACAATGCTCGTAGATACGTGACATATCGTTTTTCCGTCGGTGATAAACAAGGATAGTACTGCACTTGAAAATTGCACATAACGAAAGGATAGTTAGTTACGATGTTCCGTAAGTTCAAGCCACACGACCGAGGATTTAGGTACGTTGTATTTAAATGTAACGCGCCCAAGTCCTCCGAGTCTGATGGAACGCGTAAGACTTACAATGCTCGGAGATAGATGATGTTCCGTTTTCTCATTGGTGATAAACAAGTATAATTACAGTTTCGTGGCAGCGTTTTACCTTCGCTACTTTCCATTTTAAGACTTGCATCATGCGGTGACGCGCACAATTTAATTGGAGTAGCCGTGTCTTAAGAAGGCATACCTGGACATTGTGCCGCCTTGAGCGCGCTTCGAGTTAGTCACTTTTTCTTCGATGCACTTTTTCAGCGAAACATTAGAAGCTCATTGTCATTCGGTCCATGGGTGCAGCATTTGTCGTGACACTGTGTCTTGTGTGTGTCATGCATTGCCCGCGCGTTATGTAGGTCAAACCGGAATGCGATGTGCGTAGGTAACCACTGCGGCGCACGTAGGGGAGTAATTTATGTGGCCACGCTCTTTGCAGCGTCAGGAACGTTAACGCGTTCGCTCTTGCCATATTTAACCCCCGATATCGACTAGAACTGAAGTCTTTCGATATCATGCCGAATCGACCAACTATAGCTGTATAAGTTCATTAAGCGCGACCCTCAACATCAACCCTCTTATTGTCATCGTTTTTTCGGCACACACTGTCAAATCTCGCAAGTTCTTACTGTATTTAACTTCCTAATATCGGCAACTACTGAAATCTTTCCATACCACGCCGAACCGACCGACTCTTTCTGCATAAGTCTATTAACACGTTGACTGCCAAGTGTATTTTGCTATATTAAAACCGCGATGCGATGAACTACTGCAGAGTGTGATTAAATCGTGCAAAATAAAAATAACGCAGAGTTGTTAGGAGCAAAAGTATTGAAGCACCGTTCCAATATCAATTTCTTTTACAGGATTGCGAATAGGCTTCAGTGCGAAGTTTTTGTATTTTTAGTAAAATCTTTTGCACCGGTCACCGGTGACCACCGTGGCAGTCAAAGTGTTAAGCGCGATCCTCGACGTGAAACTATTCATTATTATCGTCTTCTCGGCACACACCATTGAATCTTCCCGCAAAGTCTTGCCATATCTAACCTCCCAAATCGAGCAAATATTGCTACATCCATTTCTACATACAATTATTTCTACGTCCAGGTACTTATTGTCATCCCTTTCTCGCCACACACCATCGAATCTTCTCTGAAGCGCCGACACTCTTCATGCGCCTCGACAGTTAGTTGCAATTTGTCTGCTCCTTGACCATTCATTTTAAAAGAAGTGATCACGCAGGATCTGATGAGCGTAAAGCACGCAAGTTGCCAGTACGTTAGGAAGGCCAGATGCGGGAGGATCCTTTTTCGCGACCTTAATCGTCTTGACTCTCATGATACCAGACTCGCGCGCCATCCAAACGCGGGGCAGGTTGCCGACCCCTGGGAAGGGTGGTAGCAATGGCATCGTGGGAATTTCTCTTTGTGCCTGTTATATATATTGGCGCCTCGTTTAGACGCAGCAAGGATCCGCTGCTCTCTTTTTGTTAAAGAACAAGCTTGAGAAGCAGGAGCGAACGGGTCCGCCGCTCCGACTCGTCGATAGACGCTTCCTCCTCCGTTTTCCAACGCGCAACACAACACGCGCGCGTGAGATTGGCGAGGAGAAAAATACAGGAAGGTGCATCCTTCGTTATGTTCCCGCATTGACGCCTCTGTCGACATGAGAAACTTCGAGATACTTGCCTAATTACTGCGAACACCCAGGTCGATGCCTTTCTGCATCAATGCAATACATAAACAACGTTATGTTGAGTGGTGTGCTATTTGCTGCCTCACTACTAATCGTAGGTAATAAGAGAAACGTTATGTTGAAGGATGTGGCATGTTCAAATTTATTACTAAACGTAGCTAATGAGGAAGAACCCCTTTTTTGGTTGAAAGTGGAATTCGATGGAGAATTTTTATTGGTACTTCTGCACATGTTTCGCAGCTTCATCGGAAGTAGATGTTTGTTTCTCAAGCGTTCGTATGTCTCCTCACTTTATGCATCGCTTTTAGTAAATTGTATTATAGCCCTTTGACACGTGCACCGGATCTAAAGTCAAGCGGATGATTACTTTTTATTCGACTTCAACCCTGTGATACAGAAGGGTGTTTTTCGTTAAACTGTTTTATTTCTATATTCACTTCTTTGGTTAACCCTCGAGCCTCGAAAGATGCGGTGGTTATCCGGCAAGAAACATCCGGAAATAAAACAGTTCAACCGTAACAAAGCATGCAACACATTCTCGTATATTGCCGAGTGGGTAATTGGCGAAAAGAACGGTAGGTTAGAAAAGTCGCGTTATCCGATCAAGCTAAAAATCAGAACTCGTGCAGATGTTCCGTAATAGAAACGAAATTCGATTTCAACCTTGTATTACATAAAAGCATTTTTTGGGTGCCTTTACGGGTAAACTTGTTTATGCCCGCGTTCACTTTTCCGATAACCCCTAGAATCTCCAAACACGTGGAGGCTAGCCGACAACAAAATCTGCACATAAAACACTCCAACCGTAAAAAAGTATGCAACAAAATCTGTTATCTTGCCGAGTAGGTAATTGACGAAAAGAACGGTGGGTTGGAAAAGTCGTGTTATCCGACCAAGCTAGAAATCAGAACTCGTGCAGATGTTCCGTAATAGAAACGAAATTCGATTTCAACCTTGTATTACATAAAAGCATTTTTTGGGTGCCTTTACGGGTAAACTTGTTTACGCCTGCGTTCACTTTTCCGATAACCTCTAGAATCTCCAAACACGTGGAGGCTAGCCGACAACGAAATCTGCACATAAAACACTGCAACCGTAAAAAGGAATGCAACAAAATCTGTTATCTTGCCGAGTAGGTAATTGACGAAAAGAACGGTGGGTTGGAAAAGTCGTGTTATCCGATTGAGCTGCAAGACATCAGAACTCGTGCAGATGTTCCGTAATAGAAACGAAATTCGATTTCAACCTTGTATTACATAAAAGCATTTTTTGGATGCCTTTATGGTTAAACTTGTTTACGCCTGCGTTCACTTTTCCGATAACCCCTAGAATCTCCAAACACGTGGAGGCTAGCCGACAACAAAATCTGCACATAAAGCACTGCAACCGTAAAAAGGTATGCAACAAAATCTGTTATCTTGCCGAGTAGGTAATTGACGAAAAGAACGGTAGGTTAGAAAAGTCGCGTTATCCGATCAAGCTAGAAATCAGAACTCGTGCAGATGTTCCGTAATAGAAACGAAATTCGATTTCAACCTTGTATTACATAAAAGCATTTTTTGGATGCCTTTACGGTTAAACTTGTTTATGCCTGCGTTCACTTTTCCGATAACCCCTAGAATCTCCAAACACGTGGAGGCTAGCCGACAACAAAATCTGCACATAAAACTCTGCAACCGTAAAGAAGTATGCAACAAAATCTGTTATCTCGCCGAGTAGGTAATTGACGAAAAGAACGGTGGGTTGGAAAAGTCGCGTTATCCGATCAAGCTAGAAATCAGAACTCGTGCAGATATTCCGTCATAGAAACGAAATTCGATTTCAACCTTGTATTACGTAAAGGCATTTTTCGGATGCCTTTACGGGTAAACTTGTTTATGCCCGCGTTCACTGTTCCGATAACCCCTAGAATCTCCAAACACGTGGAGGCTAGCCGACAACAAAATCTGCACATAAAACACTGCAACCGTAAAAAGGTATGCAACAAAATCTGTTATCTTGCCGAGTAGGTAATTGACGAAAAGAACGGTGGGTTGGAAAAGTCGTGTTATCCGATTGAGCTGCAAGACATCAGAACTCGTGCAGATGTACCTTAATGGAAACTCGTGCAAGTCACGCAAACGGTTAAAGGGTTAAGTTGTTACGCGGCGATAGCATTGTGCGTGTGCACAATAAGTTGTCGCACGACACGATCCCCTTGACACACAATGGAAACGTTGAGAGACAATGAGGAGCCGGGGAGCACGCGGAGATTTCGTAATGAGGATTCTTAAGTTTCCCATCCATCCCCTCGGTAAATGCAGGTTTACGCCGAAAATTACAATGCGTCGTTAATGACCGCTTTACATATACGCTTCCTTCTTCCGACCTCCTGGATTAGCTAACGATGGAAGGATGCGCGAGGGAACGCCAAGGTGGAAAACCCTGTGTGATGATGAAAGGAAAGCGTTAATTACGGCCTCGTGCATGCAACACTGTCGAAGGCGGCGGTTTCAGTTCTCTCATTTTTTTTACTGCTTACATCGACGGTATTAAAGTATTTGAAATAATACGCCTTTTTATCGTTGAAATGGTCTTGACTTAAGACGTACTACTCCTGTAACTTTGGGCAGCAATTATTTTATAGCATTTTTATTGCCGATAAAACATAAAGAAAGAAGAATGTTATAATGGGAATTGAGGACTAAGTGATAGTGAAGACGCATTGATATTTAAGTATTCGATGGAAATTGAAACCTTCGATTAGTGAGAAAAGGAAAAAAGGCATTGCATTGTATATCCTAAAAGACAAGGAAGACGTGGGAAATGATAGATGCGCGAGTACTGCGATACTTGTCCGAATAAACCAAGAACGCACATTGGAGAATTTTTCGGAAGGTATCACAGTGAATTATAAAATGTAAAATTAAAGTCTTACCTACGCCGCGATAAAACATATTTATCTGATACACAAAAAGAAAAAAATCACAAGCAGCCGCCCTTCTTATCTAAAACTTCCACTTTCGGTATAGAAAAAATACACGGAGCGTAAAGGGTTAAACCGGCGACAGGCAGCTCCGCGCACACACTTTGCAGTTCAGTGGATTTGTAAATCCGCGGAACGGTGGTCGAACATTGCCAAATTGCAATTTGCACTCTGTACTTAATTAGTACGCGGTGTACGCGCGAATTAAGGATCCTTTTCGCGCAACACGTTTCTCGGTATGATAATCGCCGAGGAACGGCACCGGGCACTCATGCCCCGCGGAATTTTGCGCTCGCCAGAAAAACGTGTTCCTTTATAACTCGTCCAATTATCGCCGGTCCGCGAAAGAGCCTCGGCTTTGATTTTTTCCTCCATTCCCTCCCCCGGTTCTTTTCCGCCGTCCACTCTCTCTTTCGCACTTCTCGCTGTCCGTGCCGTTCAACGTTCGATTTTTCTTGGCCTTGGTTTCAGGAGCAACAAGTACCTGCAAAAATCATCCATCAGCCGCGTCTGCGCAGTCGGAGGCTTTTTCATTAGCATTCCGGTCTTCTTAACTGGTGAGAGCAGTGTTTTCCTTTGTAAATAGCAGGTTAACAATGTTTTGGCCCGGTTAGCTCGAC
This sequence comes from Cryptocheilus praepositus, assembly GCA_033815515.1. NCBI lineage: Eukaryota > Metazoa > Arthropoda > Insecta > Hymenoptera > Pompilidae > Cryptocheilus > Cryptocheilus praepositus. Next base: position 5,072,008 of record JAWWQZ010000314.1, read on the forward strand.
ATCGAACGTTCTGTGCGCGTCTTCAGGAATGCAAATGTTCATTGGAAGTGGAGAGTCGTCGCGCCTGTAGAATCTTTAGCATCTCGATCATGTCGAGTTTCGTGTTCCTTGAATGCTACCGAATTCGAACTGACGACGTGGCGAAAGAATCTAGCCAAAACATTGCGTCTAACGAGGGGAGGAGCGGATCTGTGGGTCACCAAGTTTTGCGCAGATTTGGTACAGCACGTTTATGGCAAAGAATATCTGACACATGTTTTGCCGAAAGTGACATTTTTTTTTTTAAAAAGGTCAAAATTTGTAATATATCTTTAAGCACACTACGATTCATTATATAGTCTTCTTCGAAGCACAAAAATGTGACAAAATATATCATTGCAAAAAGCGAAATGACTGGCATTAAATTCAAATCCTTAATACAACATTAGCAATCTGTCATCTTACTTACTCGGTTAGCACACTTGGATGACAACTATGTAAACTGCAGACTGGTTAAAAATATTAAGATAACAAGACCTTAACCTGTATTTAAACAAAAATTCCGCAGAATCGCTACTTTCGGCAAAGTACACATCTAGTATTTTTCGCCATAGAAGCTCTGCACCGAATCTGCATAAAATTGGGGACCCACAGATCCGGTCCTTCCATTGTAAATCGGCCTCAGTGTAACGTGACTATTTTTACCAGGGATGATCCTGTACACGTTCATTCAATTTCACTCAACGCCGGCGATCGTCACGTCGGTCTTCATCGGCCTCGGAATCGTCTTTTGCGGATGTGCGATGGTTCACAACGTCTTCGTGTGGCAGAGGGTGAGTATACTTCTCCCATTCCCGCATTCTCCATTTTCGCCCGCACATACCGTTTACACCCGGACGCAAGAGTCATTTGGGGCCAGTTACGACTAATTGACATAATCTGCTTGGAAAATGATGGATTATAGAAAGATCTAGTAGGGTCAAACTTGCTTGATTTTGTATTAAAGAAATTTATTATTAACACGTTGACTGCCATGCGTATTTTGCTATGTTAGAACCGCGATGCAATGAAATACTACAGAGTATGATTAAATCATGCAAAATGAAGGTAACGCAGAGTTGTTAGAAGCAAAAGTATTGAAACACCGTTCCAATATCAATTGCTTTTCAAGATTGCAAATAGGCTTCGTGGTGAATTTTTTGCATTTTTAGTAAAATCATTTGCGCCGGTCACCGGTGACCACCATGGCAGTCAAAGTGTTAAAGAAAAATTATTTAAAAAAATTAAAATGTGGAAACATTATTAAAAAAAATGTATTATTAAAACTTTGGATATGGTTCGGGACCGATGTCTCCTCTGCAAGAGTGTACAATAGGTGTATGTGTGGTACAAGATTTTTTATATAACATGAGCACTTTGTTTCCTGACATACGGATAGTAATTACGCTACTTACTCTTCCATCTCAGCACGTATCTTAGAAAGATGTTTATAGAGATAACAATAATAGCACCCAAGGTATCATTTTCAAATTTACTGGAAGCTGATTTGCGGAGATGAGAATCGGTGAATAGCACAATTACTACCTGTAAGTCAGAAAGAAAAATGTTCTGAGTCTAAGAATTCTTTATATGTTCCTTCATTCTTTGAGTAAAATACAGTAACGTTGAAATGAAACACATCATTTAATTAGCATAATCAGATTCCTGAAGAGGAGCAACGCTGATCCCGAAATATGTCCAGAGTTTTAATCATTTTACGTTGCAACGCGACATTACGTACAATCTAATTTTACGTTGTACAAAACAAATCTAGTAACACACATACACCTTTCGTAGACTCCTAAAGATGAGCAGTGACCCCAAAACTTGTCCACAGTTTTAACAATGACATTCTAAATTCAAGTATTTTCACTCATTAGACGGCTTTATATACTCTTCCATTCTCTAAGTAAAACAGAATAACGTCGAAATGAAGCGCGTCGCGCAATTAGCATAATCATGGCTATTCAACGTCCGCTCACAAAGTCACTAGCTCGAGCATAGCCCATTCACCTCCCGTTTTGTCAACCTCTCGAATTTCCGCATGCACCAATGCTCACCGTGCTAACTCTCGACCGTTTTCTCGCATTCAGGAGAAGACGAACGCGGTGAAGGCCCTCGCGCGCGAGCAATGCGAGGCTGCGGCCGCCCAGCTGCAGAGGCAACAGCAGCAGCTCCACCATCAGCATCAGCACCAGCAGCAGCAGCAGCATCAACAGCAGCAGCAGCAGCAACGTTCGCTCGCCCTTCATCATTCCGGATGCGGGCCAAAAATCGGCTCCAGCGCCACACTCTCCGCCAATCACGGCCGCGGTACCCAGTACCATCACCATCATCACCACCATCACCGTCACGTCTCGATGTCGCCACCTTTATTGCTTCCTTCGCCAGCGCCGTTGAACTCGACGCACAATCACTTAAACGCCAGCGCCTATCGGAACGTCGCTACGCCCCCGACGACTCCTGGCGATCACTCGCCACCGAGTCCCAATGGGAAGGTTAACGGCAACAGGAGGGAAGCGACGGGCAGCGTTAGTCCAGGACTACCTGCCGCTACTTTGGACTTGAGTAGTGCTGCTACGACGAATAGTCCGCACGAGTTGTCCACGCTCGTGTGAAGCCCGAACTCTGCCGTGTGGGAGTACGATGCTGCGAAAATAGGGGGTCGCTCGAAGAAGAGCACTTCCGGGCGTCTGGGTCGGGGGATGCGTTTGGCGACGAACTGACAATTTTAATAGTGGGACCAACGACGTGTCGACGCTTGCGTTGTAGATAGGATTGCCGAGGACTGGGCCGCGGAGAATGTGCGTTAGGCTGGGAACAGTCGGAGTATGAAGAGTGTTGAGAGAGACATGCGTGGTCTCGGTACTTAACGAGGGGCTTCGTAGCCTTAGTACCTTAGATTTTGTCAATCGTTTGTCGTAAATGAGTTGACAGTATCGTTAATGTCGTGCGGTAATTGTGGACCGTGGACGATCAATGGGTTAAGATTGATCGTATTTGGAGAATTAGATGGATCTAGGCTGAATGGTAATCGGCCGCGGCGAAACGTAGACGGCGCGCACTTAGTTTATTCAGTTGGATGGCGAAGTCCGGGAGTAATTGGAGAAACGACAGAGTTTCGCGAGAAAGGAAAATTTTGATGATCGCGAGCGTAGTTTAGACGGTACCTGAGAAAATGTGTCTTATTGAAATTGATAAGGCCTTGTTTCGGAATAAATCGACGCGAGGCCAACAGTGGCCGGAAGTGGAGACGTGGGAATCGGCTCTGTCGTCGTCACCGGTCTTTTCGAATCGACAGAAGGGTCGCGTCAATTTAATTGAGATATTAACAAAACAAAAAATTGAGAAAGCCAGCTCGTTATTTACACCTCGGCGAAAATTTCCGTTCCTGCTTGTTCTCGTGGTGCTGGCGCCACTTAAAGTTCGAGAGATCACGGATTTTTACAGTCTGCCTTGCGACACGATGCTTTGTAAATGTTTGACGTGCGAACATTGCCTCGAAAGAAATCAGTGACGCAGAGATTGTTTGTAATATCGCGGAATATGAATCGGTGATGCGTACTTACCGCGCTTTTTACCCTTGCCGGCGAAAGTCATTTTATTAAAAGTAACGCTTTTCTTAGCCCACACTCGTCACCTTTATATGGAAAGGGATAAAAAATATTCCGGTGGTTAGACAAAATTTCTTAATAGCTCGATAAGACACAGCAGCCCATTGCGAATCTTGCCATTTTTCCTCTACTTTCTCTCTCTCTCTTTCTCTCTTTCTTCTCTCTATTTAACACGTGAAAACCTCTAGTCCTGGGTCACTTTCGTGCAAGAACGAAAGTGTAAGACCTGAGAATTCTGATAATTCCCGTCGTAGTGCCTAGAGTAGGACGATCTGAGGTGTAAAGCGCTTTCGGATCATTGAGAATGTTATCTCCTAATATTCTACTAGAATCTTGTTCCTCGAGTTCACGAAACCTAGAATTATAAAGTTTCACCTGTTATACGGAAAATATATTCGGCATAAACTCGTTACGAAGGTATTCGCTGACCAATAATTGTGCCTTCATGATTCTACGTTAATTCCTCTCGACAGATTCGGTGTGTGTACATAGAGACTAATCAGAAGCGTCTTAACGAATGGGCAGGGTAAGAAAGTGAAAATATGTAAATTGCGTAGTGAACGGTAGTGATAATGATAACGATAACACTTCAAGATCAATAATATAACACGTATGTTTTAATCGAGTTTTGTAAGTAGTGTAGCCATATAAAATGAAAGTCGCAAGTATACAATAGCCGGTGCGATATAATTAAATGTCACGAGTAAATTATTCGCTGGGTCCACATATAATGTGCAAGAGTACAAAAGTGTTTTAGCTTTATGTACTGATATATACTTACGTAGTGTCAGTTAAAATACATATGTATTCGATATGTACGTAATCGTGAAAGTAAATTATTCTGAACCGCGTATTATACGAACGAAAACTGAGTGTCGCGAAAATATTATATTTTTCTTCTAAACGTGTAATATTTATACACATGCAAGTATCAACGTAGGATTATTGTAATTTCACTTCTTCTCTTTAATTGCTTAATGAATATGCGTAGTACTAACGATAAAATTGTAAATCTGTATTTTTTATTACGAATAAGCGAAGAAAAATTAAGAGTTTGTCGTTTTTCTTTTGAACCGTGGGAGAAATAAAAATTTACCGTCAAATCGCATTCATTTCTTTCGAATGCGACAGATCGTTCTTTTTGCCAGTTTACGTGAAACCACGCTTACTGCTCAAGATTATTTATCAAACTTTATGTAAGTGATAACGGCCGGATTAAGATTACTGTCAAATAAGCTGTACCCCCGTATATTTTATACTTCGATTTCTGTGACCTTCAGATTAGATAATCGAATCTCAACAAGTACAGTTGCTGAAACAGAGCGAGAATAACTGAGTCATGATATTTCATGTGGACAAATAAAGAAGAATGATTCAACAATGCGTATGTTCAGAGAAACTTGTGCAGGCAAAATTACCAGAGAAAGAGAAAGAACAGGAATATAAAGGTAAACTTTAAAAGGTATATTTTAGTATGTCAGCTATATATACATATTTTTTAAACAAATGTGGAGAAAAATTGTATAAAACTTCTGTCTATTTACATGATAATACATTTAGTGATGCAATTAGTCACTTGTGCATAGCAAGGATGTTATCCTTATCTGGAATTCATCCTTATTTGGCCACCTCTGTGGCTGTGCATTCATTTTTGTACCTAGTCTAAAGTTTTGTTATGTCCTTGCGTCATTGATCGTGGCAGGGACTCTCACCTCAATTCCGTCCAATTCCTTTGTCATCGTTATCTGGCAACCTAATCTGGATCTGAATGACAATTGAGAGTGTCAACAGCCTTCCTTATTTACAAAAGACATAGTCAACATCACAGCCCTATCTCTCCAATGATCAAACGCTCACAAATCTTTCCAAATCAGTTACACTCGGACAAGCAAAATCATGGTTACGTTAAATGTAAAAAAGCTCTTCTCCACTGTCACGCAAGAGAACAATGAATAAATGTAAAATAATGGAAATTCGGAAAAAAATTAACATATATAAATATACTTTGGAATGTATCTTACGTATCAGTGAGGTCATAAGCAAGGTCCAACATATCCAGCTCCTCATCGGACGGTTTCTCAGGCAGCTTGTCATAAACTTCCTTAGGAAATATCAGGTGACAAGTAGAACACGTCAATGTTCCCTCGCAGGCACCTAAACAAATGCTCACATTGACTAATCGAATATAAGCGCGCAAAAGACAATAATACACTGCATACCATATCCGTCCAAATCGATGTCATTATTCACGACGATATCTAAAATCGTGTCTCCAACCTTTCCTTTTGCGTGAATCTTCTCGCCGCTGGCTCTCACGAACGTTATATTAATTCTGCGATAAAACTGAGTATGAGGAACGCACGAATTCAAACACCGACCTCGTAAGTCAAACTAAAGACGAGTAATTTGTAAGAGTACGGTATTTCAATGAGGGCTAACTTACTCTTCCTTGTCACTGAGGGGTTGGGTAGTAGAAGCTTTTCTTGTAGCGGCAAACGCGTAATTAGGGTTGAGCTTAGTATAGGAACTGCTCATGGACAGAACAGACCTCGACAGCCTTTGTATTTGCTTGACCAGTGCCATGTTCATCGTCCTCGTGTATTCGATCAGCCTGTTGTTTCTTCGGGAGTTTCGTCAAATTATGCGAAATCCTCTAATCTGTACTTAGCAGGCTGGTTTTGGAGGTTATGAAACGTAGGTATCAGGATACGCGTGACATATCATGTGGATATGTAAAAGTTAGCACAGCACGGACAAATTGCTTCCCTCAACTCTTTACTCGCGGCTGGTCGTCGCGCAACTGAGAATCTATGAGGATCTGAGGAATTCTGGCGATCCGAACCCAGGTCACGTGACGCAGTTGTAAAACACGCCGAACGAAATAACTCTAAACTCTCTCCACGCTTTTTACTTATGAACTCGTACTCGAGTACTTCCGAAATGCACTGCGATTCGCTCAACAAAACGGCTTTGAGTACTTTATATTTGGAGTGAAAGCAACGACTGCATTTAATTACGTAAATAAGAGTTTCGATCGTGTAATTTCTACGTAACGACTCCACGGTGTTTTCTAGGCATTTCCAGGCGAACGTAACCTAAAGCATGTCGGAAAATTCTAATACAAGTTCTTGAACGATTTCCAGTTTCACGCAAAAGATATGGCCTTTATGTCATTATCCACTGTCGTTAATAAAATTGGAAATGATACACCACTCAACATAACCTAAAACGTGTGAACACGTTGTCGATAATTACAATCATATATATAGGCTGGTTTTATATGAAGGTTTAAGTCTTGGCTAGAAATTGCGTCTTGTACAAACCCAGACTAGGTATGAAAGTAGACTTGCTACTATATAGAAATTTAAATGAACATGTCTTCTTCGTTTGAAAACGATGGAACTCAAAATTCTTGCATCTTGTTTTTTGCGCATTCTATTTAAAGCGGTGGCAAAGTATGGATCGAAGCAATTTATTTTTCCGTGATACAGTTTTAGAATTCATTTGAGATAGTTTCATTATGTAATCGTGAAAATGGCTGAGAACGTGTAATTCGAACTTTGGCGTTTTACACAAATCCAGACTAGGTATGAAAGTAGACTTGCTACTATATAGAAATTGAACTGAACAGGCCTTCTTCGTTTGAAAACGATGGAACTCAAAATTCTTGCATCTTGTTTTTTGTGCATTCTATTTAAAGCGGTGGCAAAGTATGGATGGAAGCAATTTATTTTTCCGTGATACAGTTTTAGAATTAATTTGAGATAGTTTCATTATGTAATCGTGAAAATTGCTGAAAACTTGTAATTCGAACTTTGGCGTTTTACACAAACCCAGACTAGGTATGAAAGTAGACTTGCCACTATGTAGAAATTTAAATGAACATGTCTTCTTCGTTTGAAAACGATGGAACTCAAAATTCCTGCATCTTGTTTTTTGTGCATTCTATTTAAAGCGGTGGCAAAGTATGGATGGAAGCAATTTATTTTTCCGTGATACAGTTTTAGAATTAATTTGAGATAGTTTCATTATGTAATCGTGAAAATGGCTGAGAACGTGTAATTCGAACTTTGGCGTTTTACACGAAGCCAGACTAGGTATGAAAGTAGACTTGCTACTATATAGAAATTTAAATGAACATGCCTTCTTCGTTTGAAAACGATGGAACTCAAAATTCCTGCATCTTGTTTTTTGTGCATTCTATTTAAAGCGGTGGCAAAGTATGGATGGAAGCAATTTATTTTTCCGTGATACAGTTTTAGAATTAATTTGAGATAGTTTCATTATGTAATCGTGAAAATTGCTGAAAACTTGTAATTCGAACTTTGGCGTTTTACACAAACCCAGACTAGGTATGAAAGTAGACTTGCCACTATGTAGAAATTTAACTGAACAGGCCTTCTTCGTTTGAAAACGATGGAACTCAAAATTCTTGCATCTTGTTTTTTGTGCATTCTATTTAAAGCGGTGGCAAAGTATGGATCGAAGCAATTTATTTTTCCGTGATACAGTTTTAGAATTAATTTGAGATAGTTTCATTATGTAATCGTGAAAATGGCTGAGAACGTGTAATTCGAACTTTGGCGTTTTACACAAACCCAGACTAGGTATGAAAGTAGACTTGCTACTATATAGAAATTTAAATGAACATGCCTTCTTCGTTTGAAAACGATGGAACTCAAAATTCCTGCATCTTGTGTTTTTTGTGTATTCTATTTAAAGCGGTGGCAAAGTATGGATCGAAGTAATTTATTTTTCCGTAATACAGTTTTAGAATTAATTTGAGATAGTTTCATTATGTAATCGTGAAAATGGCTGAGAACGTGTAATTCGAACTTTGGCGTTTTACACAAACCCAGACTAGGTATGAAAGTAGACTTGCCACTATATAGAAATTTAAATGAACATGCCTTCTTCGTTTGAAAACGATGGAACTCAAAATTCTTGCATCTTGTTTTTTGAGCATTCTATTTAAAGCGATGGCAAAGTATGGATCGAAGCAATTTATTTTTCCGTGATAGTTTTAGAATTCATTTGTGATAGTTTCATTATGTAATCGTGAAAATGGCTGAGAACGTGTAATTCGAACTTTGGCGTTTTATACAAACCCAGACTAAGTATGAAAGTAGACTTGCTACTATATAGAAATTTAAATAAACATGCCTTCTTCGTTTGAAAACGATGGAACTCAAAATTCCTGCATCTTGTTTTTTGTGCATTCTATTTAAAGCAGTGGCAAAGTACGGGTCAAAGCAATTTATTTCTTCCGTAATACAGTTTTAGAATTAATTTGAGATAGTTTCATTATGTAATCGTGAAAATGGCTGAGAACGTGTAATTCGAAATTTGGCGTTTTACACGAACCCAGACTAGGTATGAAAGTAGACTTGTCACTATATAGAAATTTATCTGAACACGCCTTCTTCGTTTGAAAACGATGGAACTCAAAATTCTTGTATCTTGTTTTCTGTGCATTCTATTTAAAGCGATGGCAAAGTATGGATCGAAGCAATTTATTTTTCCGTGATACAGTTTTAGAATTAATTTGAGATAGTTTCACTATGTAATCGTGAAAATTGCTGAAAACCTGTAATTCGAACTTTGGCCAACCCGCTCCCTAAAATATACTACATAGATCGGAAAATCTCAATTTGATCATAGGCAGTTGTGCTACATCAGTATTGTCACTTAATTAATGATAACTACTGGATTTATTTAACACGTTGACTGCCAAGCGTATTTTTCTATATTATAACGCCGATGATATGAAATACTACAGCGTTCGACTAAATTATGCAAAATGTAAATAATGTGCAGGTATTGACAACCAAAGGATCGCGTCACTATTCTAACAACAACTGCATTTATAAAATAATAACTGCTACCCATTCCAAATATTTTTGATCTTCACTAAAATATCTTGCGTCGGTCACCGGTGACCACCGTGGCAGTTAAAGTGTTAATATATCTAAAGCTGGCGTAACAATCGGTAACTTTCCAAATTTTGTATTTTTATACAAACGCCTGTAGTTTGACTTCCTGCATTTGAGTTTCCGCATAGTTTCACCCGTGTAACACTTCATCCTGCGTCGTGTATTTAACACGTCTCGAATTTGTAGTGTACAATTTACAAGTCACAAAATGTATTAAGTTATTCGCAATTAAATGTGTAAAAAAATACCCGAATAATAATTTAATTACGATAATCAAACACAGTCTGAATTCCTTTTGCTGCAACTTATAAGTCCTTAGGAGTTGAAATTGAATGGCTTCCTGCAGATTTTACATCTTGAGTGATGAGTATGATGGTCCTTATAACATCATTTTCGTTGTATACGCTGCATCTAACATAAGAAAATACGAGTATCGTCAATATGAGTGTTACAAACATTGTTTCGTGCGAAGGTACAGAAATGGGTCAAATTTGTCGCAGATGTTCATGTACACGGGTACATGAATGCATTTTCAAAGTTGAGTATTTCTTAGTTTGTCTCCCTTGCATCTTATGTCCTTTGGATTATATTAGTAGTATTGGGATTTAACCCTTCTTTGCATGATGGTGGAAATTTCCACCATAACATTGAATGCCCAAAAATTATATAAAAGAACAAGTTCACTTTAATCTAACTTTGCATGATGATGGAAATTTCCATCATATTGTAAACTAAATTTATACTATAAATATATACTAAGATTTTTTTAACTGCATTTTTCCTTTAATTTTGAACATGAAATATATTTTGATTTATTTCACCAATAAAGAAAAAATCATGCAAAGAAGGGTTAATAGGGATTTAATAGATAGTGCTCTCTTAATATATCTAAAGCTGGCGTAACAATCAGTAACTTTCCAAATTTTGTATTTTTATACAAACGCCTGTAGTTTGACTTCCTGCATTTGAGTTTCCGCATAGTTTCACCCGTGTAACACTTCCTCCTGCGTCGTGTATTTAACACGTCTCGAATTTGTACTGTAAAATTTACAAGTCACAAAATGTATTAAGTTATTCGCAATTAAATGTGTAAAAAAATACCCGAATAATAATTTAATTACGATAATCAAACACAGTCTGAATTCCTTTTGCTGCAACTTATAAGTCCTTAGGAGTTGAAATTGAATGGCTTCCTGCAGATTTCACGTCTTGAGTGATGAGTATGATGGTCCTTATAACATCATTTTCGTTGTATACGCTGCATCTAACATAAGAAAATACGAGTATCGTCAATATGAGTGTTACAAACATTGTTTCGTGCGAAGGTACAGAAATGGGTCAAATTTGTCGCAGATGTTCATGTACACGGGTACAATAATGCATTTTCAGAACTGAGTATTTCTTAGTTTGTCTCCCTTGCGTCTTATGTCCTTTGGATTATATTAGTAGTATTGGGATTTAACCCTTCTTTGCACGATGGTAGAAATTTCCATAATAACATTGAATGCCCAAAAATTATATTTTAAAGAACAAGTTCACTTTAATCTAACTTTGCATGATGATGGAAATTTCCATCATATTGTTTTTTGCTAAATTTATACTACAAATATATACTAAGATTTTTTTAACCATTCTTCCTTTAATTTTGAACATGAAATATATCACCTTGATTTATTTCACCAATAAAGAAAAAATCATGCAAAGAAGGGTTAATAGGGATTTAATAGATAGTGCTCTCTTAACACATTGCGGACGGATGACGAGATATCTCGTCATTGCTATTTCGTCGTTCGGGGCCATTGACGAGATATATCGTCTTGCGTATTTCGTCATTCTGGGCCACTGATGAGATATATCGTCTTGCATATTCTGTCGTTCGAGGCAGGTGATGAGATATCACACAGTTCCCAGACAGCACACAGACATCTAAAATACGTCTAAAAGATAACCTTTTTTCAGGAAAGATATCTTTCAATAATGACGTAAAGGCATCAGAAAAATGACGAAAAGTTGTCTTATGACCCGTTTTTCGTTGCCTAAAAGATGACGTTCAGACAAGTCTGAAAGACAACATCCAGGCATCATTAAAAGACGGCGTTTAGACACAGTCGAAGGACAACATTTAGGCATGCCCGAAAAAAAAAAATTTTGGCTGATATATCTTATATTATATGGGCCGTTTATTTTGAAAGTGGCCTAAGTCCAATTGTGATTTTTTTTTGTTAACTGTTTTTATGACAGCTAATCTAAAATTATAAACGTTATTACAGTCAACCAAAAAGAAATTGTTGAAAAATGGACTTAGGTCACTTTCAAAATAAACGGCTCATATAATATAAAGATATGATCAGCCAAAATTATTTTTTCTTGGGCATGCCTAAATACTCTTTTATGTTTTATATTAAAATTATCGCAAGGATATTTATTTGTGTTCCATTTTTATTTTTTATTATGGATATTGTTCGTTTACAATAATAAATATTATAAGTTTTATCTGTAAATAGATAGGATAAATACAAGACGACGCTTTTAGACGACGATTTTTTTGCCTTTGTCTCAAATGCCGGAAATCTTTTCGTTTTGGCATCTTGTCCGAACTTATTCGACTTTCGGCATAAATTAACACTACAAAATGTTATAATACTGAAAATAGCATCAATCACATTCAAAAAGGAAGCTCGCATTATTTATTTACGTGCATTTTAAAATATTTAGAAAAAATAAAAATAAAAATGTAAACTAGAAAAGTAGGAAAAGGTTAACTGGACTTTACGTATACAGAATTGAATCTAAATAACCTCGTTTTTCTAATTTTTTTTTTCGTCCTACTATAAAATCAATGTAATTTATGCCAATCGAATACTATTCTTTAAATTATTTTGTTACCGTTAAATTATTTTTGTTTCACTGAATCACACCGAACTAATTTTCACAATAGTAATTCACAATGGTGGCGCCAACTTGTGTTTAGCACAAAAAACATCTTTAATATTTTGGCATCTTTTAGATGTCCATAAGGCATCATTAGATTATACCGAAAAGACATCTTTCAAAAGTCGTCATATGGACATCTTTTAGTAATATGTGCTGTCTGGGTTGCTACGCGATTGTCAGCCGCAGTTTTACGTAATTTGTGTTGCGAATTAATTATTTGAAGCTCTGAAATATGGATAGCGACAAAACGATTAGCAACATTACAGAAATATTTGTGGACAGTTTAACAGTTTCACTGCCAAGCGTTTCTTGCTATGTTGGAACCGTGATGCGATAAAATACTGCAGCGTATGACTAAATTGAGCAAAATGAAAGTAATGCAGAGTTGTTAGAAGCCAAAGTATTGAAGCACCGTTCCAATATCAATTGCTTTTACAAAATTGCAAATGTGCCCATAATTATGAAAGTGGTCTAAGTCATATATTTCTTGTTTCGAGATATTTAATGAATTGCATTTGAATAAATTAAAAAATATTTTTACATTATGCGACATTTTAATTTATAATTTTATTAGTCTTAATTAATGGAAATTTACTATGAATATGAAATTTTGTGTGAATTTTATACGATAATATTATTTTTAAAGATTGAATTGACTTAGACCATTTTCAAAATTAACTGAATGTCCTATAAATGACTTAAAGCAATAAAGAACTTTGAGTTTTATTTGAAACAATAATTTGATTGAAATAATTCGTGAACATTTATTACATTGATTAATTATTTTTAAACAGTAATCCATTTTTATCATTATTTCGAGTATTTAAGATTCTTAAAATGTTCCTGAAAAACTGGAGGGATGTACGGTAGTAAACTCATAATATCTTTATGTTTTTCTTCCGATACTGATCTAATGGTGGTGTATAATGGAAGTAATTTAATATTTCCGTATATTTTTGGTCTTCCTTTTTTAGGTGAAAGATCCAAAACGTGAAATTTAGAATCATCTAAAGATGTTTTATAGAACATTTTATAACGTTCATTTTTCAAGAATCTCATCCATTGAATTTGTAGCCAAGAGACAGATTCACCCGCGGTATTTTTTACTCTTCTTGTTATTGATTATAAACCGGAATGAAGTTGTCGTTATTATTAAAATTTGATTGTCATTTATTTTATTATGTAGTTCAGAAACGCGTCAAAGAAGGCCACGTGCCATTTTCAAGTTGTTTATATAATTTATTTAAATTTTTGACTTAGACCACTTTCATAATTAAAACTAAATGAATTCCATATAATGTTGAAATTACAACCACTATCCAATGGTTCATTTTTGACAATTTCGTAAAAATTACATTGAATAAATTTAGTTAAAAATAATGTGGTATGAAATAACTGATAAACTCATTTTTTTTAAATTTTGACTTAGACCACTTTCATAATTATGGGCACAAATAAGATTCATTGCGAATTTTTTGCATTTTTAGTACAATCTTTTGCACCGGTCACCGGTGACCACCGTGGCAGTCAACGTGTTAACTACTAACAAATCATCACTAATTTAAAGATATTTGACGCGAAAAAATACCCGGCCACTGGGTACGATTAGCAATAGAATCCCCGGTCCGCAAAGTGTTAAGTACTCACCTAAAGTTTGTACATCTACAAGATGCTATTCTATGCATATATCGTGAAGCTAACCGTACCAAAATAATAAAATTACAGGTTGCCGAGTTAGGTTACGTTAAGTTGGTAGCGCTGGGATGAGTGCTTGGCATTGTTTACAGTGAGGTATTTATTCTGGCAGAATGTTAGGAAATTGACAATTACGTATAGAAGGGTATTCTACAGATGAATGAGTTTCCCATAAATTATGGCAGATGAGGATAACGTACTCTACGTGAGATGTAATGGAAATGTATGTGATTTTGTTTTCAGCCATAGGCATTTGACCGAGATGGTTTTTTGCCTTAATGTCAATATTATTCCTTCGAAACGTCCTCACCACTCTATTTAACGCGATGTGATCTTTCAGAAATATTGCCATACTTGTGTGGTAATTTTGTGACAGCTACAAGTGAAATTTTGAAATTCGAATATTAGTTGACGTTAGGTTATGCGTGTCACAATAATGCTTCACAACTAATCTAACGTATTCCTCGTGATAGAAGAATGCAGATACAACTGCTGATGATGTCTGGGATGATACTGCATTGATAAAAGCGTATGACAAAGCTGTAAACCTGGCTAAGGAGGAGGTTGCCAAACGTATAGGAATGGATGTTCAAGGAACCCAAACAAAGCAAAAATCACTGAATTTCAAGCAATTCCGACACACAAATAAGCCGTACAAGGTGATTGGCACATCATCAGTATTCTTAATGTTCATTATCTTAACGATTCACTTGCCTCATAGAAGTGGACAGTTGGTGCGCCATGCCGGGCTATATATTCAGAAGATGGAGAGACTTATGAGGCCATAATATCTAAAATTTATGAAAGTACAGGAACATGCATAGTCAAATTTGTAGGTGCGTATACCAAATAATTTGTAGAAAAGTTTGATGCATATTTAATTTGATTTGATCTGCCCATAGGATATGGTAACACGGAAAAAGTGGAGTTGAGCGCTCTACTGGAATCTGAAGGATTGGAGAGTCAGGTAGCTCAACAGGAAAATGCATTAGCTGAGAAGTGCAACCAAGCGTCGAGCAAGCAGACACAGCCTTGCTTCAATAGCAAGAAATCAAACAGCATGATGGGCGAAAGAATGGACTACGACGGGGAGGAGACAAAGTGTTTCAAGAACACCTTTCCACTTGGAAGTGCGTTCAATACAGCGTTTGATGTTATGCCACCCGCACCACCATTGCCACCCCAACTCATGGCAAAGTAAATATCTTCGCAGTGAGCATAATGCAGCAGCAATTGCAGTATCTGTTAGACTGAAACTATAGAAAGAAAACAGTCTCTTATATCTTTCAGTGTTATTGTTTTTTGACAATTGTGTAAAACTTCAGCGATCAAATTATTTTACCTCCTGTCACTTTCAGACTGCCAGAAAATGATGCCGATGCTCTCTCCAGCATGTTAATGTCATGGTACATTAGCGGTTTTCATACAGGTAATATATATATCAGCCGCCAAATTTTTGACAGCTTTGTTTGACATCCTATGTTTAAATTTTGTGTGGTACTTGGTAGGTTACTATCATGGCCTGAAGCATGCAAAGGATAATCAAGAAAGGAAGAAAAATTGATAATTGAAATAAAATATTTTCATGTATAACCTCCTTTTATTAAAAACGAAAAAAAATGTAACTTTTGTTCCTTGGAATTGAACATATGTATTTGTATGGTTATTTTACACTGGCACCCCAGTTTTTATATTTAGAGTATACATCCACTGAAATTGGTTTTACAACAGACAGCATATGCTTGACAGTCTCAGCATCTTTTATTACATCATATTTCTTCAAAAAATGTTCCTTTGCAGTCGACGCTACGAATGGAGTGAGATTTTCACGAATTTCTTTCATTCGAGCTTCTTTGCACAAGAGTTTTAAGTCCGCGCACGAATAAAATATGGTGGAAGGAACGAGTGACTTTAATATTTTGTCACAGTTGTCTGCCGTTTGATGAATGTAATATTTGAAAATTTGTTGACGTGTCAAGTCATCCGGTAAATTAACGGGGATCTTTTTCTCAAATCGTCGAAGTAAAGCAGTGTCAATGTCCCTGTATAGGATGTAAATCAGATTATAAAGATATTCGGCAGCAACAATGATTTCATATTTAAGGAATTATGCGGCTTTTCTTTACCAAGGAAGGTTTGTAGCCGCCAAGAGAAAGACGTTCGAGTTATCTGTGGTGAGTAGGCCGTCGAAACGTGCGAGGAATTCAGCGCGGAATCTTCTTGCTGCGTCAGGAATCGATTGTGTGCAACTGCCGCTAATACACGATACCCAATCGACCTCATCTATGAAGATTATTGTGGGAGCCCAATATTTGGCCAAGTCAAAGAGAACCTATACATACAAACGAATTATTGCAGTATCCTACTTTTAGCAACTATGCGCAACGTCGTCTCTACAGCACACAATAGGCAAAGAAGAAAAACTTACGCGTACGTATTTCTCAGAATCGCCTCTCCACTTACTGACTATGGAGCTGGACGTGATATTGAAGAATGTACAGTTACATGCGGTGGCAACCGCCTTTGCGAGCATAGTCTTACCTGCGAATAAAAAGGGTGCGGCGAAAGTGTTACGTTTAATGGCCAAACGGGAAGCAATGATAGATTGTAAATCACTGACAACATTACCTGTTCCTGGTGGACCGTACAACAATATACCCTTCCAAGGGGAGAATTTTCCCGCGAAAAGTTCTGGGTACCACAGGGGATAAAAAATGACATTCTGCAATATATCCTTGAGCTCATAGTGTCCTATAATGTCATCCCATTGCACGTTCAAGTTTTCTACCACCATTTCCTGCAAATGACAGTTATGACCGGTTACATTGGGCAGCGACATTGAGCCGAACCTTCAATACTTACCGTTGAAATCATTTGGGCTATTCCTTGCAATTCCGGATTGTTTAGATACAGACGATTGAGCGGCCTTGTGGCTCGCTGGTGCCCAAAATTTGTCACCGGCCCAGATATTTCGTTACAGTCAGTAGCGACAAGTGAGCCGTTCGGTTTAGTATTGGAAAGGGCCATCACGGTCATGGCTTCGTCAAGAGTGCTGGCCGCCTCTGTGGATAGTTTGCCTAACATTACGATTGCATGCATCTACTCCACAATCATTACTATAGATGTGTCTAGCAATGAACGAATGTTCAACTTGCACGTACCTTTTTCCGAATCGTTGATGTTGTTATCTGTAGTCTTGGTCGCTTGCTTAACATTATTCAGCGTGCTGTTTGACAAGTTGTTCTGTTGGCTGAGTCAAATATATCAAGGTACACTTGATGGACTTGGTGAAATTATAATATTTATATTAATATAATATATAAATTATAATTAATACTTACGTCTTTTCTGCGATTTGCCCATCGCTAGATATATTTTTGCAGACTTTTGGATATGCCTTAAATTTCGTGTAATAATTGTCAAGGTATTCGACGAAAATCTTGTCCAGGTCGATATTGTCGCAAATATCAACCTGTTTAGATAGGCCTATCTCATCGGCGAGAATGTCTGCTGCCGAGGGAGCACTGGATTATTGCAAAAAGGCAAACGTTTTTAGTGGTATTATTAACATTTGAACGCGTACTACGATCACTCAGATTAAAACGACACTTACCCATTCGATCTAATATGATCGAGAATAAGGTACCACAGATTCCTTCGTTGCGTTGCAATTTGTTTTTTATCCTGGTTAGAAATGAGGAAAGTTCAATTAACAAAATTCTAAAACAGAATTGTTTCAACGCGCCAAAAAGGTTGGAAATGCACATGCGCATGTGTGCTTTTCATTTGATAACTTGAAGACACAAGGGGTGAGTACGCGCAAGTTGATAGTAACGAGACAAGCGGATGAAACGAAAATATGGCAGAATACGGACGTGAAAAATGAGGTGCTTTCATTAATTGGTCTTTGCGAATAAACTGGTTTCTGTGAGAGGGTTGTTGAAAATTATGCATGATCTTACCAATTGAAGTGCAACGTTGACTGCTTTCGCAGATTGTGTTTCCATAGAAAGATTGCGCTTTGGATTTGGGATTGACATTTTGGGTCGGTTAACTAATATCGTTGACGGCAACGTTTCTTCTCGCTAATACTCTCTGCTCTGCGTGAAAAGTTCTGGAAGCCAACGCGTGTTTAAACAGAACACTCTCGTTTAACGTTCGTTGTCATGGTGATATCTAAGGGAGGGTCGAGCTTGTTTGAAAAAGAACACTCCAGCTGTTTCCATGGCGATGCCGATGTCGAGTGCGTTTGTGTTCTACAAGAGACAGGACAAATGGACTGATAGATCGTCGGTAGAAAAAAGGCTCGGTCAGAGTTGGAAGGCGGCTGAAAATGAAGGCAGATTGATTCACTTTCTGATCGTGTTCATTCATCATCCGCTTCAAACGAAAATATCAGTACTCCCCTCTAACAAAACTATTTTCTCCGCAGTATAACGCATTGACAAAATGTAAATTATACTTGAAAAATACTCACCTTGAAGCAGAAGAGTAACGAAGTAAACGTTGTAAAAATGGAAGATAACAGTGAAGATTGAAGCGGTTGGTGAAACTGAAGTACGAAGCAGTAGAAGAGAAAATGAGGAAAATATCTCGGAACGCTTCAGGAAATTCGTGTACTTCTTGGCCAATTTTGTGTGCGCTGCATCGCTGCCAAATTAAAATCCGCGAAACTGAAGCACATAGCAGTATCGAGCAATAACGAAGATATTTCTGAAAATTTAAGGAAATTGGTGGTCATTTTCAACCGACTCCGCATCTGCCGTGTCGCCAAAATCAAGGTCCATGCAGATGAAGCACAGATCAGTCCGCGCAATTCGAGTACCACGCAGAACGGAAAATAAGGGACTTGTTTTGTTAGAAATCTTCCGGAAATTCGTGCTCTCTGAGAGATTAGGCGTCTGCCGCAGTAGTAGGGAAAGTGAAGTGCCCTTTCCGGCCGCTTCGGGTTTGCCGCTTCGCGTTTACCGCGTGGCCAAATGAGCGCGTGCGGAGGTCGAACGCAAAGCAGTAGGTGGAAATGAGGGAAGCGTTTCGGAAATGTCCGGGAACGCGTGCCCTCTTTGGCCGACTTCGCGTCCGCCGCGTCGCGCAATCAAGGTCGACGCGGTTGACGTGTGCTGCGACGGGCGCTGCGCTTTTCGCAGTCGGGTGCGTTGCACCAGGTTGCCCCAGGAGGTGGCGAAAGCGGAGAAAGCGGGAGAGTTCGCCGACGACGAGCGGGTCGGGCTCGGGTCGGGTCGGGTAGGTCAGGCTTGACGTTGGCAGCCGGCGAGAGAAGAGGCGGCGAGAGAGAAGTGGAGAGAGGCGCATCGAGTTCGATCGACCCAGTGCGAATGAGAGAGCCCAGTGCGCTCACTGCGACAGAGTCCTCAGTAGTCGGTGGTCGCTCCTACGCGTCGAGTCCCCACGCCGACTCTCCTCTATCGCAAGACCCCTCTTCCGACGGCCGGTCAGATCGCCGCTTATTTCCGACCGCCGCGACAAGTAGACGCAAATAATACCCCCGCAAATAATACCCCCAGCGTGCGCGACCGTCTTCGCGCTCCCTCGCTCACCCACTTTCGTCCCTTTCTCTTCGCAGCCTCGCGAGCTTTCGCGAGAGTGCACGCACCACGCTCTGCAGCCGCCTTTTTCTCCTACCCTCCTGCTGGGGGCACATGGACTGACGCACGAGGCATGCTAAACTCCGCGACGTTATGACGCTCGAAGGTGAGTGTGTACTTTTCTCCACGCTTTTCGCCCTTTTCTACGCCTCGTCCGATCGGGGTACACCTGACGCCTGCTGCGGACGTCAATTAACACTGACGGCCGCGCATTTCAGCGAACGGCAGTCGACTGCCGCGGCGCCGAGCTTCCAACGTGTGCGCTCGCAGACCTCTTCTTCCGGGCAAATCGGAAGCACGCGTACGTCAGGACAATTGCTGCTGTTCAATGTTCGACACTAGTGCGTTACGATTTTTGAGATACGATTGAGAATCGGTGATTCAGCTAACGCTTCGGTGCCGTCAGCATATATTATTGCGTGTGGATTATTTTGCACCGTGCAAAGTCACGTCTGCGTGACGCTGGCTGTGAAATGCTGATCAGTAAAGTTCAGTAAAGATCAGTAAGATCGCCAGTTGTTGATTCATTTAAAGCTTTGACCCTTGCCAGCATGTACTATCGCAAGGAAACTATTTTTGCTAAAGTGAAGTTACGTCTGTATGACGTTGGCCGCGAAGTGCTGATAAGCAAAGTCGCATCGGAGTAACAGCGACTATCAAAACGTTGAATCTTCAACACTGGTGTTTATTGCAATTTTGCAGATGCATTTGCCAGCATATACTATCGCGTACGATCTATTTTCAATAGTCAAGTTTACGTGACACTGACGGATAAGTGCTAAGCAGAAAAGTCGCATCTACCTGACAGCGACCGTCAAAGTGTTAACACATTAACGCGAATGGCGTATATGGGATCCGCAGTTGCAATGTTCGTCACCTCACGCGTAGCTTTAGTAAGCATTCTACCTATCCGTTTCTTCGGTTCGCTGGTACCCGCTCGTCAGGTACACCTGACCCCTACTAGGATGTCAATTAACACATTAACGCTACTGGCGTGTGCGGGTCCGGAGTTGCAATGTTCAACGCGTAACATCTAGCTTTAGTAAGCATTCTACCCGTGTGTTTCTCCGCTTCCCTCGTATCTGATCGTCAGTTACACCTGACGCTGGCTAGGATGTCAATTAACACGTTAACGCGACTAGCGTGTGCGGGTCCGGAGTTGCAATGTTCAACGCGTAACATCTAGCTTTAGTAAGCATTCTACCCGTGTGTTTCTCCGCTTCCCTCGTATCCGATCGTCAGTTACACCTGACGCTGGCTAGGATGTCAATTAACACATTAACGCTACTGGCGTGTGCGGGTCCGCAGTTGCAATGTTCAACGCGTAACATGTAGCTTTAGTAAGCATTCTACCCGTGTGTTTCTCCGGTTCCCTCGTATCCGATCGTCAGTTACACCTGACGCTGGCTAGGATGTCAATTAACACGTTGACGCGACTACCGTGTGCGGGTCCGGAGTTGCAATGTTCAACGCGTAACATCTAGCTTTAGTAAGCATTCTACCCGTGTGTTTCTCCGCTTCCCTCGTATCCGATCGTCAGTTACACCTGACGCTGGCTAGGATGTCAATTAACACGTTAACGCGACTACCGTGTGCGGGTCCGGAGTTACAATGTTCAACGCGTAACATCTAGCTTTAGTAAGCATTCTACCCGTGTGTTTCTCCGCTTCCATTGTATCCGATCGTCAGTTACAGCTGACGCTGGCTAGGATGTCAATTAACACATTAACGCTACTGGCGTGTGCAGGATCCGCAGTTGCAATGTTCAAGGCGTCGCATGCATCAGTAAGGATTCTGTATGCTTGCGCCTTCGGTGTTTTTGTCAGTGTGGTCGATTCGCTGGATGTTGGGCATTTGCGCGCGTTGGACTGTCAGCGATATTTTTCTCATATCTATCAATTTTTCTTACAAGTTGCACGCCGCACAGCGGGCACGACGCGTGACACGCTGTGAATTTATGACGCCGACGTGCGTCCTAGGAACTTACGATGTTAGCGCGCCTGAAGGCAAGTGTCAGGGTTTAATGGGTTTGGAGGAGTCGGTTGCAGAGATTCCCGAGGGTACGAGCGTGCTCCGCTGCTATTCCTTTGAACGGCACGGACGTGCATTTTCATCCTTTCGCTGAAGCAGAAGACTATGCGACAGTCTTCCACGTCGGAATTTTCATCCAACTCTTATGTTCGCGCCAGGCAGTGAATATGTTCGAACTGCGGCATAGAGGGTCGGTCCAGATGACAGAGAAAGAACGAATGTTGAGAATAACTTCTCTTTATGGTGAGACGATGGCGGAAGATAAAAGTTTGAGTAGGGGTTGATTAGGTGTTGAAAGGCAGGCCCTCAAAGTTGTTGCCGCGATGCACGTTCGAGCCCCTCTGTTCCGAGCGTTTCAGGTCTCGTTTAAGAATCACGGCATAATTTCACGGAACATCGCCATTCGGTCGTATAAATAATAGAGGCGTCGCCAGTAGCGCGTGTATATTCTGCAAGTTCGCAACTTTCCACGTGTTCCCCGTTCGCGGATGTGTGCGTGCGTGCGGAACAGCTGGCCAACTAATTTTCATGCATAATATTGTTTGCTCCCTTTCACTTGCTGCGATGAGACATGTCGGATGAATATGTCTGCCGGATCATTGAAATACTCAGCAGACCTCCTAATATGGACTTTTCCCATCACGAATGAATGGACTTGGTACAACGCGTTTCGCGGTAATTTTCTTATATCTGAGTATCGATTAGTGTGCAGCAAAATATCCTCTTTCATAAACGTCGCACGTACATACTCTGTAACGCTGACCGTTTCATTAATTTTTCAATTACACAGAAGGCGCGGGCCAAAAAAGAAGCGAATAGTCCCGAGGGACAGTTCGGTGGCACGATGAAATTTAATCTTCTTAAGTAACGGCGATTCTGTCGTCGCGGACACGCTAAATGTAAGAGCTTCGCATGATTTATGATCCATTTATTTTTATCATAAAATCACGGTGTATGACATTCGCTGAACAATACGTGCGAACCTACAAACTGTTTTATGTGGTTCTTGGTTTCTAGTTCCTGCGGCGCCGACACACTGTAGATTCAAATATAGTTCGATAAACTGATAGACATATCTGCCGATCCACAGGTCTGCGGTTCTACGATTTAACCAGCTCCGCCGAGTAGTTGCACTCCCGACAAACTTTCCGATCTATAGCAGTTCGTTAGACGCCGTTAGGACAAGTTGAACACTACCCCGGAAACTTTCCGCTCCTCTCGCGAAAGATTAATTATTGCTCGCAAGTCGAAAGTTTGTGCGTCGAGCCGTGCGCACTTCTCCTACGTCAAAGTGCGTTTTATTTGATTTACGACGACGGTTTACACGCCTCGTGACCTTCATCGTTAAAGGCCACCTTGAGTTGGACCCGCGGTTATCCGGTTATTCTGAGTTTCCGATTATTTCTAAGCACACTTTGCTCGGTAACAAGCGGCGAGAATTCGAAGGTCGGACTCAAAGCAAGTGCCATGGTGTACCGACATTTAACAATTTTAATGAACGCCCGCGAACCTTAAATGTGCATGTTGGCACAACTCGTTCTTTTGTTTAATGTTCATGTTCGTGGCTGTGGCTTCTTGTTAATGAACGTAGGTGAGATTTTGTAAATATACGGTTAACGCGTGCGTTTACGGAGTCACTTTGTTCCGTGTTTCAAATGGTAAATGCAGGATGCTTCGTGAAATGAGTACTATACAGAACGAATGTAGTCTATCAACCGCAATTTACTCAGCGTCATTTGTTGCCTGAACTGCGCGCCTGACCTTTGTCGGCTCTCGTGCTAGGTTACCGAGTTATTTTGTGCACCTTCGGAATTCCCGAATTCGGAGTAGGCACGATCGGAATCCGGTGCCCGTCTCGGCGTTACGACAATTATCTTGCATCGCGATCGATTCCAATCCGCCAACGATGGAATTAGCTAAAAATTCCTCGGACTCCGTTCCTGATACCGACGTGCTCCTGTACCAGAGAATGTTTACGTGTTAAACATCGACTGTCGGGTGTCGAGTATCAATTTACCGCTGATTCGATTATCCAAAATTCCGTCCGCGTTTGCCGTTGAACTCCATTACTCAATTGTCATTCGCCGTCAATTCTCACCACCGCGTCTTGCCGAGAATTCAATTTGCCGGATTCAGCGTCTCCGAATTGGCAATGCGAAAGTCTTTAACACGTTGACTGCCAAGCGTATTTTGCTATGTTAGAACCGCGATGTGATAAAATACTGCAGAGTATGATCAAATCGTGCAAAATGAATGTAACGCAAAGTTATTAGAAGCCAAAATATTGAAGCACCGTTCCAATATCAATTGCAGTTACAAGATTGCAAATAGGCTTCATTGCGAATTATTTGCATTGTTAGTAAAATCTTTTGGGCCGGTCACCGGTGACCACCGTGGCAGTCAAAGTGTTAAACGCAATTTGTCAAAACTCCGTTTAGTCACGGTTAGACGATGTACATATCCGCCCGATGAAAGGCCGTCTGGAAATTCGGGTCACCTAATAGTCCGAAAGGCGCATGGCGAAAAATGTCCATTGGCAAGCGCTCGGAACGCACCCGCGTCTGGAAATTTCATCGGGCCGATTCGTGCTCGGAGCGAGGCGCGGGTGATAAATGCCAGACATTCGCGGGCAAAGCGCAAACGCTCGACGGTCTCGTTTAGGAATCGACGCGATACGCGTGACCTTAACGGTGCCGATTGAAAGTGATTCTCTTGGAGCGCGGGCTCGCAGAATCGCTTATTAACCTAATAATCGTCGGCCGGCGCGAGTGCCTTAATGAGAGCGTGTCACGATAGTCGGGCAAAATGCGCCATCCGGCAAATCGAATGAAACGCACTTCCGACGGTAGGGCCACAGGGGCACCCACACGACGAAGCAGGTGAAAATTGAGAGCGAGCCATTAGCCGGCGTAATTTATACCCGACTCGGTATCAATTATTCCGCCTCCGCGTCTCGTCCCCCACCGAAATTCTCGGCGCTCTCTAATTATCGCCGACGCGAATTATTCGATCGCATGATTTATCGCCCCGTCGCCGACGTCGCGCTATATAATGTCGGCCGTATAACACGGCTTGTCGGACACGACGTGATAGCTGAGACAATACGATGCGGTGCGCGATACGGAGTCTGTAATATGCAATATGATGGCGCGCTATAGCGCACTGCAGCGTTTTCTGTGGCAAGGCGTACGCGTCGGCTGCGAAGGTGGGACGTGAGAAAAATTGCAAGCCCAATTTGACGTCGCGCGACAATTGAAATTTCGCGTGCTATTCACGTGCGGCCTTACGGTTGCTTGCCATTCCGGAAGCCGCGCGATGCGTTTCCGCGAACTAGCGAATCGCGACAATAACAGGAACTCCTTGCTAATTTCGGTCAATCAGCGCTGTTGAGCTCAGTGACGATTATCGTGCGAGTTATGATCAATCAGGCGAGGCCCACGCGGGAATCGTGTGCGATAATGATTAAGGATGACAAATGCGTCCTGATCCCTTTCCAGGGAGCATGTTCCTGCCTCCAGTGCGCGGTGGGAGGCTGCTGGAGTAGGCCGGTCTCCTTCTTCTTGCGGTGTGCGCCGTCTTCGCAGTGAGCGATTCCATCCTTCACGAGCAATAAATATCGAGGACCATGAGGGCGAATCAACCCGCGAGGATCGTTATTGTCGTCTTCGCCGTGTTCGTCCTTCTTCTACATCCGGCGAGGATAAGTGAGTCCACGTTATAGTCTCGGAAAAACATTGCTTTTCTTCATCCGTGTGCAAGTCGATAGACTCGATGCTTGAAGTAGAGAGTTGTATACCTGCGGATCAGTGTAAATGTAAAAATGGTTGCGCAAAGATAGTCTGTCTTGCGTGTTATGCCACAGTATATTTTTTTCATAAAGTATACATTTTTGTAAACAAGTCAATAGTCGCGATGCTTCAAATAGTAACTTAAGTACCTGTGGATCAGTGTAAATATAAAAATGGTGCGCAAAGACAGTCTGTCTGGTCCGTCATTCCATAGTTTCTTTTTTTAGCGTAAAGCACACACTGTTGTATATACAGAAGCGATGCTTAAAGTAGAAAGTCGTGTATCTGTGGGTCAGTGTAAATAAAAAATAGTGCGCGAACATAGTCTGGCTTGTCTGGCATTCCATAGTTTCGTTTTTGGCATAATGCGCACTCTTTCGTGTATAAATCAACAGCCGCGATGCTTGAAGTAGAACGTCGAGTACCTGCGGATCAGTGTTAATATTAAAACATCGCGCATAGTCTATCCTCTCTGTCACTCCGTACTTTCGTTTTTGCTAGCGTTGTGCTACTAAAGCCAATGTCGGTCTATAACCACGACGGCGTTATAGGTTTGCAATTAAATATTCGGCACCGTGCATGTTCGAGGCAACATCGACTCGGACGCATTTCGTGACGCGCGCCCCGCCTTCGCGAACTTCCGATGTTTCGTTACACTTTTATATCACCTGCGCGATCCATTAATAATCGTGCGACTGTTTTAAACGACGAAATCGATACGCGTACGTGTCACACACGGATATGTGTCCGCGGGTTGGCTACGCCGGCCGGAAATAAACTCGGGGACAGAAATGGCGCCGGAAATTCCGAGAAGTGGTCGACGCTAATCGGCCTTCTGGTTTCAGCCTTCGTTTGATCGGCAGGGCCGAAATTATCACGCCGACCCATGCGGTTGTTGTTTCAAG
Organism: Cryptocheilus praepositus; assembly: GCA_033815515.1. Classification (NCBI taxonomy): domain Eukaryota; kingdom Metazoa; phylum Arthropoda; class Insecta; order Hymenoptera; family Pompilidae; genus Cryptocheilus; species Cryptocheilus praepositus. The sequence goes on from JAWWQZ010000314.1 coordinate 5,098,532, forward strand.
TACCTTGACCGGCCGTTGATTTTCTTGTGATGCGATGTCCACGAATTGGCTGACAGAGGATGTAATGCCTCGTGGACAAAGGCGATAAGCCGGGATGGTCTCTGTTTTAGGCGCCTTAGAGGAGAACTGCACGGATTTCCAGGGTGGAACGGTGAGACATGGATTACTGTACGTTCCTGGACCGGCAGTCTGCAGTCTCTGCGTCTGTTACCATTCGGAGCCGATGTGGTGCAAGGCAATTTACTGCACCCCGCCGTATGTGAGTATCGTCGTCGTCAACCGAGCTACATAGACTTCCTCTGCCTACGTCAGAATCCACTTGCGACGCTCATCTCACTTTATCCCATCACAGCTAATTTCAGCAAAACATTTTCCGTGAAAAAAACTTACAACCCCTTCGGGCTAACGTTCGTCGGTCTCAAGCACAAATAAATATACGCTTGTGGGGGTTAGTGTCACGTATGATTATTTCGCAGCGGCTTGCAATGCACATTCGGTAGGTCATCTTTAACACGCTGACCGCGGTGCGTGTTTTGCTATATTAGGACCGCAACGTGATCAAATACTATAGGATACGATGAACCTGTGCAAAATGAAAACAATGTGAACGAAATTGCACATTCTACTGATTGCGAGTGCTTTGCATTTTTCGTGAGATCTCGTGCGTCGGTCACGAGTGACCATCACAGCAGTCAATGTGTTAAGGAATTTCCGCACCGGAACTAGCCTACATAATCGTCGGAAATGCGGCGATCCGATAGGCCTGGCCTTGTCGAAAAAAGCGCGGAAATGGGAAGCGCACCGATACTTCCGGCATCGTAACGCGATACGGCCGACAAAAACTACCCCTTCATCGGGTCGGTCGTGTGCATCTGCTAGAGGAGTGTGTGCGCGCGTCGCAGAGCAGCTTTTACGTTTGCTCACACACCTTTACTGCTGCGTTCATGAGGGTGTATAGTCCTCTTTGAAGAACGCGATATCTCAGGCAGCAGAAGTTGCAGAAACTTGGAACAAAACGCGTTCGACTGCCCTGGGAGTGTCTTCAGTGCAAAGTCGTGCATGCATATATCGTGAGGAAGCTGGCTCTACTGCGAACAAAGCGCGAGATGACGAGGCGCGAATCTAACGAGTCTCTCTTCACGTCTCGTCATATCAATCGCCGTCATCGCATAAACTCCCATCACGCACGTGGCGCACAAACGTTGTACACTCGCAACTCGCGTGTCACTTCTCAATTGTTCCGCATTAAACAACAACCGCGATAAATTTGTACTCCGGGCGCGAGAGACACGCGCGGATGAAAAGGATCGACATGAAAGAGACGGGGCTCTTGTTAGAGTGTGCGCGCGTGTAATTATCAGCGACATTTGGCGCAGCGGAAAACCGAATTAGCGTTGCGCGGCGATTGTTCCGCGCGAGAGGGTGGCAATTGGAATGTGACATCGCTCTGTATTATTTGCCTCATTAGCGATTTACGCAGCCATGGGCTCCGGGCGGAGTCAGCCGAATGAGAATGCCGGGAGTGGCGCACTTTCGATACAATGGTTAATGAGCGGGCCGAGTGACCGTTCTTCGAAGACGTAACGTCAAAGGGATTGTCGCGCTTTAGGGTAAAGCACGTCTTTTGTGTCGATAGACTGACGTACGCGTATCCTCGCTTGGGACGGAAACGAGGTCGCCGATAGAATCGTTTCTGGAAGCGTTCCCGTTGTTTGGCGTTTTTTCCCTTTCTTCCGCCAGTTGGAGAGCGGGACCGGGGGTCGATTGTATCTTGTCGAATTTAATTAAATGGCGATCTGGCCGATCGCAGTGAGCGCGCGCGCGCGATGGCGAAAGTTTTCCGTCCCGAGACTTTTTCACCGGTGGCTTTCCAGCGGTTTCGAGGGTTCTTGCATGAGGACGTGCCGCGCGAGTGTTTTTACGGAAATTTCATTGGTGCGGCTGTTAAGTTCCTCTTCCGCGGACACCGTTGCGCCGTCTGAAATATTTACAGACGCTTGCGTTATTCAATATGGAATATCTTGTTAGGGGCTCCGCGATGTCACATTGAGTGAAAATTCAATAAAGCGGCCGGCGAGCAACGTTATCAGCTTTGCCGTCAATCGCATTAGCGCAATTCGTAAACAACTTAGCTGTCCGTCTGTGGAATTGCTTTCCGCCGACGCCGGACAGAGAGAGTTTCTTAATTGCGGTTCGGTACAAAAGGGGAAATCGAATGAGAGCCGCGGGGAATTTTTCACCGCGCTTTATCTCTAATAGGCGGTGGTTGATAAACGGCACGAACTATTTGATGCTTCAGTGACAAACGGCACAGAGAATTTGATGTTTCCGCGATGAACGGTACAAGGAATGTGACGCTTCAGTTGATTTTTGTGACACACGGCCCGAAGAATTTGATTGTTTCAATTTATTTTCTTGCCAAAGAGCCGAAAGAATTTGATGTTTCCGTTTATTTTTGTGACAAAGGCCACAAAGAATTAGGTATTTCAGTTTATTTTTGTGAGCGACGGCACAAAGAGTTTGATTTTTCAGTTCATTTTTGTGACAAACGGCGCAGAGTACTTGATGTTTCAATTTACCTTGCCACGGGACGTCGCGTGTTTCGCGGATCTATAATCTCCGAGTAACAACGAGACAATGTCTGGGCTGCAGTTAGCGGAGCGTCGCTTTATTTTCCGCAGACGACGATATCGGCGCCCGACAAGTGTTACTTAACGTAATTGGCGACTCTTCGCGAGTGCGCCGGTGTTTCATTAACGAGCGGCGAGAGTGATTTTAACGAGCGCGTTCTGTCTTTAACGAATTGCGCTGTGAGAATTGAATGGGCGGCAGTTTAACGCTGGGGTGCGCTAACGTTCGAGGGAGTGCTTCTCGCTTGATGAAAGAATTATCGCATTTTTCGCGCGGGGGTGTGGGAAGGGGCGAGCGAGCTGACGAAGAGCGCTTGATTGCAAAAGGAAGAAAAACGTCGACACCGACGCCTCGACGCTTCGACGCGCGTCGATTGACAAAGAATCTTCGTTCCGAAGCCGTCTCTATCGGGACGCGGCGAAACAGCGAGCGTATCTGTCGCCGATGCGCAGAATGCCGGAAGTTCGAATAAAAGTAACAGGCCGTGCCAACGATCAATCCCGTTGGGAAATATTTCGCGCCTTAGGATTGACTCGGAACGAGAATGCTTTCTTGGTATCGATACTCGATACCCCGACACCTTCCCACTCGGGGCGTACCGCTGGCAGAACACGCCAGACGCAGAGTTTCCGCGAGATGGTTCCTCGGGTAATAAGGAAGCTGTCCGCGAATAAAAGTTCCGGCGAGCGCTAACGAACTCTCAACACGCCGACGAAACTCTGCGGGTTCCGGACGAAATTTCCGCTCCTCCCGCGCGGCCGCTAACGGCTGTTACTTCATCTAAATTCTTGATTGACGTACACGTACACGCTCGTTAGAATTCGCTGGTGGACGTGCGCCGGCCTTTTTGCGATGTAGGCCAGTAGTCCTGCGGATCCGCATGCGACGAGTTTTATGCTAATGCCCGGCGCGCAATTACAATATCGCTATGGACGTAAGAAACGGACGAGGGGGGGAAAACTTTTGCGTCGCATGCAACGTTCGCCCAATCGTTCGTCGTATCTCGGTCGTGTTTCCGTTATGTGTACGTACGTACATACGCGTGCGTGAGAAAACTTCGTGCCGCTCGGCTAGGAATAAACAGAAATGACACGAGTGACGCGCGTTATCGCTTCCGTGGAAAATTCCGTGGAAATTGATTTGCGAACGGGGTTGAGCTGGCGGCGGGTTAATTCATGCCGTGAAAGAATTACCTCGCGCAACGATGGAAAACTACCCCGCGCGGACTACGCCTCTACCCATTCGTGCTCGACTTATAGACGCACCGTTAACCAGTTAGCTGTTTTTGACGAGTATAGTCGTCATGAAGGGATGGTAATATTTCACGTTATGACTATTATACATATTTCTATATACTATATTTTACAATATTTCGGGTTTTGACCGTTATATATGTTACATACCTTATGTTCCGTGTCATGCGTAAAAACAAGCTGAGTTGTCGTTTAAATTGCAGTTTTAGTGACAAGTAAAATATATGCGCGAATTTAAAGATGTGGTGAATATTTAGAGGCCGAGACGAAGTGAAACGGATAAATGCAAAAATAGAAATATTTATTACGGAAACTGCATGCAGTATAAGGATTGGGTTCGATTTATCGATTACGTCAATTATCCCACCTACGTCTCCGGACCTGTCATTCATTATAAGACTCTTTAACAGACTACAACAAGCAACTTTATCTCGAAAAGATCTCTCTTTCACACATTCATCAGTTTAGGGCCGTTACAAAAAAAACCTGTTAGTAATAAAGCTAAAGAATATATAACAACATAACAGCCACACATACTCTATGTTCGACGAGTATACTCGCCATGGTTTATTTCTTGCGGCACATTTTGGGTACAACTAACCGGTTAACACGCAAAATCATGTTAATCGAACTGAATTTTACCTGAACCCAGCTTAGCCGATCGTAGTTTCTGATTAGTACAAATTCGCCGAAAACACCAAATTGCCCCTGTAATAGTCGTTTCATTACTCGAATTGGGTTTCAACGAGATTGAGCGTGTGGTTTCGATTGATCTCGGGGCTCCGCTTAAAACTAGGCCTATCGTCGCTCGGCCAGCGTAAGACTCTATAACCGCCCAGCTGTAACATCCACCCGCCGTAACGTTCCACATAGACCGCATCACGTAGGCGGAGCCTTGACACACGGTTCATCGCTCATCGCCGTAGGTCCAGACTTTCGGCCACATTGATATCCGGCCGTCCCTGTGTGCCGAGACCTTCGGCGAGTAGACACAAATAAATCTGAATAACTCTGAATAACTTTGCGTCCATCACCTCGCCGCGCCGACTCAAAAATGCGATCTCACGAAGAAGAAAATTCCCGAAGTACGCGCTGACGTGCCAACCATCCGCGCGGTTCCACTCATCTAGATCCTCGGAAGTGGAATTCGAGTAATCCGCCGTCTAGCCGTTACGCGCTCGAAGCACCGCCTCAAACGCGGAATTCGAGAGATGCCTCGAGTTGGCTAGGTATCCTGACAGAGCGACGAATCTCTTTCAGAAATGCAAGAGGTTTCGAGTCGGCGAGCGCTGCTGCGAGTTCGAGTGCCTCGACGACACGGATGTGGACAGGACGGGGCCCGATCTGATCGTCGCCGCGGGATCATCGGCGAGACACGCTCAGGGGACCGTCATCTGGATAGTGGGTGCTCTGGCCGCCTTCCTGGCCCATTAGGTGTCCCGGAAGGATCTTGAATAAAGAAGACGCTACTCTCGCGTGCTCGCTCGGTGTTCTAACGTGTCAGGTCGGTGGTACGAAGCGCGACTCGTCGGTGGGAGTGTCGGTGGGCGAAGGATCTTTTCTCCATTTCCTCGAAATTTCTCGGACATCGGGCGATTCGGTGAGACGCGCAGGTTGCGCAGAAGAATTCCGTGATTTTATTTCCGTCAGGCGTCGTCCTTGCGTTCGCCCGGGATGGATTTATTTCGCTGATCGAGAGGCGCTTTGTTGTTTCATGCCTTGGAGCCGCCGTGGCTGGCGAACGTTAAAGGGGAGGGTCTTAGCTAACGTTCTGCCAGTTAAAGCCGTTAACCGCACGTCGCTGGTCGCGGCTTCCGATGAAAATCGATCCGCGGTGTGCGCGATAGAGTTGGCGGGAGATCGATGCGAATCAATTGTCGGAGTGCGGCGTGCGAATAAAGGTGGCCGACGTCGGGTAAACGGAGAAATTAGGGGGAATGGAAAATTTGGGAAGTGAAGAAACGAGACGTTGGCAGCGGCCAATGACGAGAGGCTATTGTCGGCGAAATAGGATGTGGTCGGGTGAAGGAGATGTGGAAGCAAATTCCTATCAATCCATCGGCACTTGGAACAGGGCACGACAGTGCAACGCACGAGAAGTGACGAGATGGAGGCAATATGAGCGGGGGCGGAAAAAACGAGCTTCGTAACGAGATTTCCGGGCGGAGAGTTGGCTTTCATAAATTTTTATTTTTTCATACGTCCGTGTAACGATGTGATAACGATGTCAGGTTATGAGAGTTATGCGATGCGTGTAACGGTGAGGTTGAACATTTTCGCGGTGTAATATACATACATATATTTCTTTTAATGATAAGGCCCGATCACGAAGTCGCGAGGGGACGGAGGGTATTTTTTTAAATTCCGGGACTTGGGGACTTCCTGTACGCGAGTCGACCCTCGGTAAATAAAAATCCGTCTGCCTTCAGACTTAAAGATTCACGAGGCGCGATCGATGATGTTGCAATTGTAAAAACTGCTGCGTCTACCGTCTAATTTACGACCCATCAAGATTGAGCGGGATATAAAAATGTCTGCTGCCGGGGGTGAAATGAAGGTTTCGACGATCTAACGGAGATTAGATCGAACGAAATTGCGGAAGGGAAGAAATGGCAAGAAAATCCATCCATTCTCTACATTTCGCTCAACACATATGATCCTCGCGGGAAGATGAACTAATAGCGGGGGCGGGCTCCTGTCTTTTACTAAGAGAGAAAATAAGGAATATTAATTACGTAAAAATCGAACGGGCTGACGGTTACAGGTGACCGTAAGTAGAGCTTTAATTAAACGAGACGGTTGCAGCGGACTCAATTTTTACTAATAATACACGCGAGATATTGCCATGTCATTGCGGTCAGGCACGATCAACTAAATTGTCATAATTAACGGAATTTGTGCATTGACTAATTGCTGCTTCTATCCTCGTTTACATATATTATATATACATATATACACAAACACACACATACACACACGCGCGCACCTACAACCAGTTTTCCTCATTTCACGTGATTTACGTTCACGACTAGACGTAGTAAATTGTTACATATCAATATGATGCATCTCGATGCGTTAAGTGCATTTTTATGTTACATTAATTTTCCCAGAAAAAAATTACCTTAAGTTTTAATTGAAGCGTTTCTCACTTCGCCGTGGCGAAAATTTTTCTACACAAGTTTCCTCATGTATTTGCTTTGCCATTAGAAGAACCGAGTCTTCTTGAAAGAAGCTAGCTCGCGCGCGAGTGCGGATTAGTGGTCGTAATTTACGGTTTAGAGTTAACGGCTAGTACACTACAACCCAAGGACCCTCTACTTAGGACAATATTTCCGATTGTTTTACGGCCTTTCCACCTGTCTCGCCCTAACACGGAGATTAATCGACGCTTAAACTTCCTTTCCGTTCAGCAAGATGCTTAATTAATTGACGAAGGGCAACCGAACTTCTTTTGTTCAGCGAGATTACAGTCGCTCGAGAGAATGAAAGAGAAGCTACGTCGCTGCACTAATGAGAAGAATGTCGACTGAAAGACGTGGAGATTGCCGATAAAGAAATAAGTATCAGATAGTGAACGTTTCGCGACTAGGGACCGACACTAAAAATAATTTACCCGTTGTAATTAGATTAAGACGCCGTGCCCTATCAGTTGTCAGCAATTTGCAATTTGTCTTATCCCGATCGCCGTCGATATCGTCTATCGATGCCTGTGATATTTTTACGGTACGCAATTTTTTATTATATATTTCATTGAAGTTTACCTTCGAGATTCTAGGGGTGGTACTGGATCGACAGGTTTAAATCCGTTGGTAAACAGGCCTCGTTTACACCGGAGACATGGTGCGAACGGTATAATTCGGAAAAAATCGATTTTCGCGCCGTCGTCCACTTGTTTTGCACAAATCCTCGCCCCGATTCTCTTTAAAAATCCATCCGGTTACAATCCAGGCAACTAATTGGCGCCCGATGTTCGCTGTAAATGAGGCCCCCGTCGGAGCATTACGGCAAAGGGAACTCGACTGTGAAGATAATCCGCTAACTAATCTGTCCAAAAAGTTCGGAATTGTTTAACGAGAGGCCCTCAACTCATCATACAGGGTATTTAAGAGAAAACAACCATTCGCAATCGACACCTTGACAATATAGTTTCGTTTGGAAAATGAATTCGTCCTGCTTGTTGCTCGCATATCGACACAACGGCGCAAATTCCTCCTTTTCGTATTAAAGAGCGAAAACCTGCAAGCACGACAGCGGAGTAGCACTTGGCGGGTTAATTAAGCGTTCGACGCGAGGGACTTTGATTCGAGAGAAACGGTTTACCACGCAACAAATGTTGAGAGGTCTGCGAGAAGTGGGAAAATGATGATGTCAAGTGGTACGGAAAATGTGGGCATTTCGGTGAGAGTAATTAAGCGAGCGTTACAGTTCATGTTCTGTGTATATAAAACAATATGTAGGTGTACCGTTTAAGTTCAACGTTTGAAGAAGGGAACAGTTCCACGAGGGAGACAGGCGTTTTACTTGTACGAGCGTTTCTTTGTCCAAAGTTTGAGGCGATGCGCAATTGGGGAACAGAAGAGTGCTTCTTTTGCGCCAAAGAAAACCATTGTATTTTGCCCTCTCTTTGCCGAGATATTGTATTCAATATTAATCGACCAATTTCTCTAAGCTTACATTTTAAACTAAAGTTTACCATTGCGTATGTGTGCTGACGTTGCAGAGCGTGCAAAGTACGCACATCTACCGATAAAGAAATTATTATTAACCTACTTCAATGTAAATACCTAGAGAATAGCTTTAATATTGCTATAATATGTAAATTACTTTCGATCGTAACGATATCGTTTAATCATCAAGGGGCCTTTTATGTATGAATAATCATTCTAAATCCATTACAGAATTATAATAAACTATTGAATTGACAGTGAGAAAGAGGATATACCTTTCATTTCTCAGGAACAAAGAAACTAACAGAAGAAAAGAGGTCAATGCGAAAATACTTTATTTGCAAGAGTGTAATCTAGAATTTGTGTACCTCGTGTGCTGTAGTATATTACCTTAAGCTTTCTTCCAGACTGTATCATACAGGTCGGTACGACGTTGGCTGTACGTTGGAATCTGCGCCCTGACTTCATCAACGATCTTCAGATCTACAAAAGCACGTTTGATACATATCACATAAACGAAAATTTAGTACTGTATAGTCTTTCCGCAAAGAAACCGACTGATATCAGAAACCACTATGTCCTCGTCAGCATCCAGCTCGTGAAGGATCTCTCCCCATGGATTTGTTAGCTGAGTATGACCCCATGCAACGTATCCAGGTGGAGAGCCACGAGCAGGCGATATACATGCGACATATAATTGATTATCATTCGCACGACTCCGTTGAAGCAGGGACCAATGGAGTGGTCCAGTGGTCATGTTAAAAGCAGCCGGATATATCAACATCTGGCATCCTACAAAAGAGACGACATCTATGAGTAACCTGCCATTTTGTCCCTTATGCACAAACATACCCTGATTTCGATAGAGTCGTGCCATCTCCTCGAATCGAATATCGTAGCAAATTCCAACCCCAATTTTGCATCCGTTTATCTCGAAAGTCGTTAATGAGTCGCCTGGGCTCAATGAGTCACTCTCGCGGAAAGTCATTTTTCCTTTGATGTCGATGTCGAACAGGTGCATCTGAAAATCGATCGCAACGTCAATCGGAGCACGCAATTAAAGCAGCGTACGCCCACCTTCCTGTGCTTCGCAATTAGTTTTCCGTCAGGATTCCAAACGGTGCAGGTGTTGTATAGCTTCTCATTTTCGCGCTCCGGTATTGTTCCTCCAATTACGAATAATTGATGCTGTTTCGCAGCTCGCGACAACGCTGCACAAGTTTCGCCACTCGGGATCTCCTCGGCGTACGTTGCAAAATGGGCTAGGTCGGAAAACACAAGCACAGTTTTCAAAAGTAATATACGTATACGCAGCGCCGTTACGAAACGTACGTGTAGATGTATTAGTACAAACTTTCGTCATCAGGGTGCATTTCCGCTCCGGTTCAAAATTACTCGAATTTCCAACACCGAAAATAATGATGTTGCAGTAAAAAGATAGAAAAAAGGTTTATACGAATTTTCATGATAATTTTGTACGAATCGCCGGGTGCTACTGGATTTTTATTTTAATTGTTAATGCGGAAAAACACTTTCGCGGTATTGTCGAATTTTCGAAGGGCCGCTCTGATTGGCCGAATTATAGCAGAAGCCCTTTGGCCGCCATCTTGACGCGCGTTTTCGGCAGTTGCTCAGTGGCGGGGATTGAGTACAGTGGGAGTGCTTTCGTTTATCTCAAAAGTAATTTTTCACCCATAATTAGTGCAACCACAGTCCCACCAAAGGTCCATTACCTTGCAGAACCGACTTTCCGTCGAAATCGGTAAGAATCCTTGCTAATCACGACTATTATTACCGGTAAGCTGTAATTACGTACAAGACAGAGATCGGCTACATTCGTACATTTCGATTGTCACGACAGGCCTACGTAATTAGTGCAGCCGCAGTTCCACCAAGGGGTCAATTATGTTGCAGAACTGGCTTTTCATCGACATCGGTAAGAATCTTTGTCAGTTACGATATTTGTTAACGGTTAGCTGCAATCGAATACCGCGACGGAAATCGGCTACATTTGCACCCTTCGACTGTTACATCTACATATCGAATACATTGAATATTTCGGGGGTTTGTCACGAGAACAACGGGTGTGTGTTATTCAACGAACTTTCATTAATTCCTAACCAATAGTTAAACAGTTAAACGCGTTCGTAGTAGAAAAAATCGTGGAGAATCGTTCGTTTAAAGAATAGCCAATATGGCGTCGTGAAGGGATCTTACATGTTCCGTACGGCGAATTGAAGCACTCGGGTAGGGCAACCATGTCGGCGTTCAACTGCTTCGCCCTGTCGATAAACGCCAAGGCTCGTTCGATGTTACTCTTTTTCTCATCGCAGACTTTCAATTGCACTAACGCTAAGCGGAATGCTGTAACATATAGGTAAATTAGGAGAACCGGCCATTTGGCATTTTTCGTCCGAAAGATTTCTTCGAAAGCGGCAGAACTTACTTGACATCGTCCTTATTACTTGCCTCCTGACGAATGACGTGCCGAGCATGATATTTAGGTTATGTTACTAAGTTATCGGCTGCTGGCTCGCAGATAAGTGCGGGTATTACGAAATATGTCTAGACCCGTGAAAACGCAACGTCTGCTCTCAGCTACCTTACGAATAGGCGTTATGTAAAAATAGGTTTTATTAGAAAAGAATGTGTATTAACAGGGTTGTACAGTTTAAGATAAAGCGCGAATAATTTCAAATGATAGAATACTATCGTTTCTTCGGCGATCTCGATCTCGACCGCTTGTGTTTCTTGTTCTTCCTTCTGTCTTTTGATCTCTCCCGCTCCTTGTCGCGTTTCTTGTGCTTTTTACTTGAACGTTCCGGCGAACTGTCATGTTTTTTGTGTTTCTTCGATTTTTTCGGTTTGTACGTATCGCTACTAGGACTTCGTCTCTTTCGACTTTTCCTCTCTACTTCGTCGTCGCTGTCTGACTCGCGCTTTTTGTGTTTTTTCGACTTACTCTCTTCCTTCGACCGCTTTCTTCTTTCCTCGTCCTTTCTGTGCTTTGACGTTCTCGCCGTTTCGTCGTCATTGTCGTCAGATGATTCTGAAGAAAGAATTGTTCCGTCGTTTGTTTCCTTGTTCTTGTACTTCTCGTACTTACATACGTATCTTACATGTTCCGTACGGCGAATTAAAGCACTCGGGTAGGGCAACCATGTCGGCGTTCAACTGCTTCGCCCTGTCGATAAACGCCAAGGCTCGTTCGATGTTACTCTTTTTCTCATCGCAGACTTTCAATTGCACTAACGCTAAGCGGAATGCTGTAACATATAGGTAAATTAGGAGAATCGGCCATTCGGCATTTTTCGTCCGAAAGATTTCTTCGAAAGCGGCAAAACTTACTTGACATCGTCCTTATTACTTGCCTCCTGACGAATGACGTGCCGAGCATGATATTTAGGTTATGTTACTAAGTTATCGGCTGCTGGCTCGCAGATAAGTGCGGGTATTACGAAATATGTCTAGACCCGTGAAAACGCAATGTCTGCTCTCAGCTATCTTACGAATAGGCGTTATGTAAAAATAGGTTTTATTAGAAAAGAATGTGTATTAACAGGGTTGTACAGTTTAAGATAAAGCGCGAATAATTTCAAATGATAGAATACTATCGTTTCTTCGGCGATCTCGATCTCGACCGCTTGTGTTTCTTGTTCTTCCTTCTGTCTTTTGATCTCTCCCGCTCCTTGTCGCGTTTCTTGTGCTTTTTACTTGAACGTTCCGGCGAACTGTCATGTTTTTTATGTTTCTTCGATTTTTTCGGTTTGTACGTATCGCTGCTAGGACTTCGTCTCTTTCGACTTTTCCTCTCTACTTCGTCGTCGCTGTCTGACTCGCGTTTTTTGTGTTTTTTCGACTTACTCTCTTCCTTCGACCGCTTTCTTCGTTCCTCGTCCTTTCTGTGCTTTGACGTTCTCGCCGTTTCGTCGTCATTGTCGTCAGATGATTCTGATGAAAGAATTGTTCCGTCGTTTGTTTCCTTGTTCTTGTACTTCTCGTACTTACATACGTATCTTACATGTTCCGTACGGCGAATTAAAGCACTCGGGTAGGGCAACCATGTCGGCGTTCAACTGCTTCGCCCTGTCGATAAACGCCAAGGCTCGTTCGATGTTACTCTTTTTCTCATCGCAGACTTTCAATTGCACTAACGCTAAGCGGAATGCTGTAACATATAGGTAAATTAGGAGAACCAGCCATTTGGTAGTTTTCGTCCGAAAGATTTCTTCGAAAACGGTCGAACTTACTTGACATCGTCCTTATTACTTGCCTCCTGACGAATGACGTGCCGAGCATGATATTTAGGTTATGTTACTAAGTTATCGGCTGCTGGCTCGCAGATAAGTGCGGGTATTACGAAATATGTCTAGACCCGTGTGAAAACGCAATGTCTGCTCTCAGCTACCTTACGAATAGGCGTTATGTAAAAATAGGTTTTATTAGAAAAGAATGTGTATTAACAGGGTTGTACAGTTTAAGATAAAGCGCGAATAATTTCAAATGATAGAATACTATCGTTTCTTCGGCGATCTCGATCTCGACCGCTTGTGTTTCTTGTTCTTCCTTCTGTCTTTTGATCTCTCCCGCTCCTTGTCGCGTTTCTTGTGCTTTTTACTTGAACGTTCCGGCGAACTGTCATGTTTTTTATGTTTCTTCGATTTTTTCGGTTTGTACGTATCGCTACTAGGACTTCGTCTCTTTCGACTTTTCCTCTCTACTTCGTCGTCGCTGTCTGACTCGCGCTTTTTGTGTTTTTTCGACTTACTCTCTTCCTTCGACCGCTTTCTTCTTTCCTCGTCCTTTCTGTGCTTTGACGTTCTCGCCGTTTCGTCGTCATTGTCGTCAGATGATTCTGATGAAAGAATTGTTCCGTCGTTTGTTTCCTTGTTCTTGTACTTCTCGTACTTGGAGGCGTCTGCAATCAGTTCAGAAGAATGTTGAAAGCTAAATTGTCAACGGTTAATGCTTTTATCGGAAAAGAAGTAGGGACCTTTAAACGAGAGTCAATGCACGAGTTCCTTTAAAAGTCCCTGGCATAAGTCCTGTACTTGACACTAACTTAAAACTTTCGAATTCTTCACGTATTCCAATTTCGTCACTTGTTGGACCATAAATTCACTCAATGAGACGTTTCCCCCGCCCAGTGCGAGTTTCACAATTAATCGCCCGGCGTCGTCATCGAATCCTTCTATTTGTCCATAATTATTGTTTTGCTTCCCAGCAATGATTTTGACGAAACTGCCTTTTTCGAGTTTCAGTTCTTCCTCCTGCTTTCCCTTTGAATTTGCCGTCGGCTTTTTCACTGTTACTTTGTCAGCTCCAAGGCCCATGCCTTTAGGTCGGAGTTCAGGAATCACTGCTGCAACAATTCTGTAATGCGCGATACATTGCACAACTTTTAAGTGATAGAAAACTGAGGAAGTTTAAGATTCGGAAATACATACTTTCCGTTCTTACCGATACCCTTGCCTGGTTGCCATCCCATGCCACGTAACATTGCCATTCCAAAAGCGTCGACAGGAATTTGTTCATAGTCTTGTAAAGAAGACTGCAAATAAAATACAAGAATATAGGAATTCGTTTGAGATATGCCTGCTAGAATATTTGTAAATATCACCCACCTCTTCTTGGCCTCTCAAAGACTGATTATCAGCAACAGGCAGAGCCAATGTGTCTAGTTTGCTTGGTTCAGCATCTTGCGACTTTAGATCTTGTATAATTTCCTTGGCAGCTTGTTCGTCTAACGTGGCAGGTACATTACTTTCTTCCTTGGGTTCTTCTTTTATTTCTACTTTTTTTCCTGAAGTCTGTGAAATCTCGCTACTTGCTGTCCCATTAGGAACATCAATAGGTTCCTGTTTTATTGTGGTTTCCGTGACATCGAGCTTGGGTACATTTTTAGGTTCAAACACATCAGCATCTATTTTGTTGATTATCCTATCGTGCCAAGTTCTTGAACCTAGCATAGGAATTACGAGAGGTCCATCATTCTTTTCCTCCTCGCTGGAACAAAAATACAACTTTAAACACTGTAAAAAAATATTTCGTTTTACCTGCAATGTGGATTGGAGGGTCCTTCTTACCCGATAACTTTAATCGATTTCTGGTCCAAGCATTCAATGTAGTCAACTTTCTTCTCCTGAGCAGGTGCACTTTGCAACACTGTCTTTTTTATTGACTTGGCAAACCCAAATGAGATTTTTTTAGCGCCGTCCGCCATTACTTTTAATTTTGTAGCCTGCTTTAACTAATTTAACAATGCATTGTCGTAAATGCTCGATGTCAACGTCGTTATAATTCAAACAATAAGTCGTTCAGCCGTTCCGCATATCGTTGCACCCAAGAGCTACATAACCTAAGAAAAATCTACATCGTACGCTTCCACGCGCAGAACTAACTGACGCTTCTCCATCTGGTGCCAAATGCATCAAGTTGCGATTCCATAGTGATTAAACTCGATATAGTGATAATAGTGCCGCGTGAGGTTCAATTCATTAAAATACGAATAAAGCATCATAATTTACATACAGTAATATACAGACATCTCAATAATTTATTTTTCCTCAAACAAATATTTTTGATAGTGTATCGTGTCGGAGGATACGTATCATTTGTGTGTTGATAGGAACACCAAATTTTGTTTATAACGTAGAAATGTAGTTTCGTACGTGCTGATGTTTTCCGTTCTCACATCTGAATTATTTTTCAGGGAAATGATGGACGATAGCCTTTTACATACGCTTCTCCATCTGGTGCCAAATGCATCAAGTTGCGATTCCATAGTGATTAAACTCGGTATAGTGATAATAGTGCCGCGTGAGGTTCAATTCATTAAAATACGAATAAAGCATCATAATTAACATACAATAATATACAGACATCTCAATAATTTATTTTTCCTCAAACAAATATTTTTGATAGTGTATCGTGTCAGAGGATACGTATCATCTGTGTGTTGATAGGAACACCAAATTTTGTTTATAACGTAAAAATGTAGTTTCGTACGTGCTGATGTTTTCTGTTCTCACGTCTGAATTATTTTTCAGGGAAATTATGGACGATAGCCTTTTACATACGCTTCTCCATCTGATGCCAAATGCATCAAGTTGCGATTCCATAGTGATTAAACTCGGTATAGTGATAATAGTGCCGCGTGAGGTTCAATTCATTAAAATACGAATAAAGCATCATAATTTACATACAATAATATACAGACATCTCAATAATTTATTTTTCCTCAAACAAATATTTTTGATAGAGTATCGTGTCAGAGGATACGTATCATCTGTGTGTTGATAGGAACACCAAATTTTGTTTATAACGTAAAAATGTAGTTTCGTACGTGCTGATGTTTTCCGTTCTCACATCTGAATTATTTTTCAGGGAAATGATGGACGATAGCCTTTTACGTACGCTTCTCCATCTGGTGCCAAATGCATCAAGTTGCGATTCAATAGTGATTAAACTCGGTATAGTGATAATAGTGCCGCGTGAGGTTCAATTAATTAAAATACGAATAAAGCATCATAATATACATACAATAATATACAGACATCTCAATAATTTATTTTTCCTCAAACAAATACTTTTGATAGTGTATCGTGTCAGAGGATACGTATCATCTGAGTGTTGATAGGAACACCAAATTTTGTTTATAACGTAAAAATGTAGTTTCGTACGTGCTGATGTTTTCCGTTCTCACGTCTGAATTATTTTTCAGGGAAATGATGGACGATAGCCTTTTACATACGCTTCTCCATCTGGTGCCAAATGCATCAAGTTGCGATTCAATAGTGATTAAACTCGGTATAGTGATAATAGTGCCGCGTGAGATTCAATTCATTAAAATACGAATAAAGCATCATAATTTACATATAATAATATACAGACATCTCAATTTATTTTTCCTCAAACAAATATTTTTGATAGTGTATCGTGTCAGAGGATACGTATCATCTGTGTGTTGATAGGAACACCAAATTTTGTTTATAACGTAAAAATGTAGTTTCGTACGTGCTGATGTTTTCCGTTCTCACATCTGAATTATTTTTCAGGGAAATGATGGACGATAGCCTTTTACATACGCTTCTCCATCTGGTGCCAAATGCATCAAGTTGCGATTTCACAGTGATTAAACTCGGTATAGTGATAATAGTGCCGCGTGAGGTTCAATTCATTAAAATACGAATAAAGCATCATAATTTACATACAATAATATACAGACATCTCAATAATTTATTTTTCCTCAAACAAATATTTTTGATAGTGTATCGTGTCAGAGGATGCGTATCATCTGTGTGTTGATAGGAACACCAAATTTTGTTTATAACGTAAAAATGTAGTGTCGTACGTGCTGATGTTTTCCGTTCTCACATCTGAATTATTTTTCAGGGAAATGATGGACGATAGCCTTTTACATACGCTTCTCCATCTGGTGCCAAATGCATCAAGTTGCGATTCAATAGTGATTAAACTCGGTATAGTGATAATAGTGCCGCGTGAGATTCAAGTCATTAAAATACAAATAAAGCAATATAATTTACATACAATAATATACAGACATCTCAATAATTTATTTTTCCTCAAACAAATATTTTTGATAGTGTATCGTGTCAGAGGATACGTATCATCTGTGTGTTGATAGGAACACCAAATTTTGTTTATAACGTAAAAATGTAGTTTCGTACGTGCTGATGTTTTCCGTTCTCACGTCTGAATTATTTTACAGAGAAATGATGGACGATAGCCTTTTACATACGCGACCAATGGCGACAGGTAGCCGAAGCGTGGTAGAGGGGTGACAAAACGGCGGAAGAAACGGTATGTAGATAGAGCTGGCTAGGATAAACCGGGAGTCCACGGTATTCAGAACCCGTAGTAATCATCGCAACGCCAGAGTTTGCGAACGTTTGAGCGTCCAGGTTTGCGGAGTTGCTGAATAACAAAGTGAGTTTATTTACCTGCATTTACATTGATATTTTTACTTGTCCCACCGCCAATGTTGATTGTCTTTTAACGCAATATCATTGTATTATTCATTTTCAACGATGTGCGTTCGTTTTCATTTTTTTCGTTGAACGTTGGAACCTGCCAAGGTGTAAGCACGAAATATTTTGTCAGTTTTATTGAACCGCGCGTTATTGCGCCTCGCGCATGTTTAAAACGTTTTTTCATTTTCACGCGGCACTGCGCTTCCATGTAATTACACGTGACCGAGTTATGATAATCCGAAAATCGTCTTTTACGCTGACCGTCAGCCATGACGTACTTTTAATTATTCAAGCGCCGCGCGTTCATGGAATAGTAACAGTTATCCCGGCGATACAATAGCGGTAATTAAAAACCGATCCTTCAATCCCATTCCGTCGCTAATTAACGCGGCACGCGCGATTGCGCTCTCAATAACGATTGTTCCGCCGGTCGTCGGCGTCCGTATCTCGCAAAACGAATAAAAGGGCATTTATTACGAAACGAAATTGCGCCGCGTCGGGATGCCTAACTGTAAAGTCGCGAGCATAACTGTGCGCCCGGTTGCTGTAACGGGTAGATACGTGGGGAAGATCCTTGTGCGAATCTGTTCCGCTGACTCTGCCTTTGAATACAACGCGAGCCTTAAAGGATCCCGATAAAAGTGACTCAGCGATGCACTTACACCGAAACGGCATTCTGCGCGAAACCAGTTTTTCCCCCCGTCTAAAGCTCAGTTACAGAAACTGTACACCCGTTTAACGTTACGCGCAACGAAGAATATCCGTTTTTTTTCTGCACGCGTTTTTCTTTTTTGTACAACATTGATGCGTTTCGGCACTACGGCGAAAGCGTACGACTGTAGATATCACGGTTGCGATTGTAACGTTCTTTGGAACCGTCCATTGTAAAGCCGCGCGCCATTGAGAGACAAGAAGCGTGAATGTCAGAGGGTTTTCACTCTGTTCAAAAGGGCATTAGCGATCGTTCCGGGTCAGATGGAACGGTGTCCCTCGGACGCCGGGCAAAAGCCGATTCTCCATAACAAATATAATTTCCCAGTCGTTTCCGCGGCATTATGCCCCCACTTCCGGTCTGCACGATAGGATCCGGCCGATTGTGTTCGATGGCGCAGTGTAGTCTCGTCGCCCGACCAAGTCGAAATCGGGAACCGTTTTGATCGCTCTTTGTTCGATTCGATTCGGGGGTCGATGAACTTGAAGCTTAGGCTTAGGTGCGCGACGCGAGAGTTTCTTGAAAATCCTATCGGTTCCTTGATACTGAACAATCCAGCGAACCTTCCTGTGTTATTTGTCAAGACCCATATCAAGATCCACGAGAACCTGAAGACTCGACGATAAGTATCCCTACGTATGTCCTGTTCCTGTTCTTCCAAGTTCCATCATGAATAATGTTGTAACCGCGTGTAAGGATTTTTGGATGTGTTTAGTATGGTTGCAATGATTTCAGACGTGTCAACATGAGGTTGTTATCGGTTCTGTCGATGCTCTTAATTTTAACCGCCACGAAGGGAGAAGGAATCGGGAAAGCATGGCGTGTCTCTCAGTATCCAAGATCAGATTATGCCTCCGATCATTCGTCTTGGCCACGTTTGGATTCTTCAGCTTTCGAAGTCCGAACGGTCAGCGGTGTTGGACGTCTCACGTCTTCTAACGAAAATCCCGAAGACAAAACGTTGAATCCCAGTAAAGCGAGTTTCGAAGAATCAAACGGTCTCTCAACGAATCTCACCAACTCGCGGGATCAGCGGGAATCGAAAGAATTTCCCAGTTCCTTCCAAGGGTCGACAAGATCGTTCGGAAATCCTTACGGATTTGATAACTTCCAAAACACGCCAATGCAGAAAATTTTCAAGACAAAACTCATGATGAGGCTTCTAGCCTTAGATAACGATGATTCGCCAGAGAGTGTTAACGCTCAAACAAAAACATCGACCTACGACCCGTATGCGAATTTCGATAGAATTCCTGAACAATTCATGAAGATAAATTCTAGAGTCAGACGAGAAGATACAGCAGAGACTGGAGGAATTTCGACAACGATTTTGCCCGATCGATCGACTGAGCATAATAAGGATTCTAAGGATAAGGATCTTCTGGAGACGTTGAACTCACGGCTCAGAAGAGATTCGCAGAATGAAACGAGGATGGAACAGATTTCAACCATAAAGAACACCCGTGAGGCCCGTTTAGCAGGTTCGGAAAGTTGGCAAGCTCAGCCTATTTCCGTGGAATTTCGTCATCGCACGAATTACGATCAAGTGATGCAGCCTGAAGACGAAAACGATCAGGCGCCGTTGGCTTATAGAAATTATCACCCGCCTCGTGCCGATTTCGTAACAAGTCACAGAAGGAATTACGATAATAGGGAGGCGAGAGGCATGTCTGGTTCAAGGAGTTACGCACATCATGATCAAGATTACGAGATGCCTTGGTACCGGAACACAATTCGCGAGAGAGACTACGATATCCCTGCTTATCGCTATGGATACGGAAATTCTTACCGTTATCCGGACGTCGGACGCTACAGAACGGAGCGGGATTATTATGTGAGGACACCAGGCGAGCCGTACTTTTATGACCGTTACAGGTGAGTTCGGATCTAGACTTTATGGAGTCTGGAGTTAACAGAGTCCCAAGGCGTGAGTCAAGAATTATCCGGCTATGACGTCTAAGTCCAACCTACCCAGCTCCCAACATCAGAAAACATTAATCTTCCCTTCGATAAACCCAGTCAAGCATGATCCTTTCAATGGTTGGATATCTTAGCTAAGAAGCAGCTGTTGCGTTATCTTTGTTGCAGTTACAAAAATGTATAATCTTCATAATTACAGGGAAGAGGAGTTAGATCTCTATGGAAGACGACGACCGACACCAAAACCAAAGCGTATCATATACTACGCCACTCTTCCGGAAGTAGTTCGTAAGCCGGTAGATTTAAGAAATTACCCACGGCCGTATGACGGTGTCGTCAGGGCGTCTGGATCAAGAGACAGTTCTTACAAGCGCAGGATTCCAGGCAATGTAGATCCTGGTAGATACAGATACAGACATCTTTATGACCCTGGTTATGATTCTTACTCAAAAAGATCGAGTTATTACGATCGGCCGTACGGAACTTATCAAGACGATGATGAAGGTCGAAAGGTTCCGTTGAAAGAAAACCCCCGAGATTTTGACAACCAAGATAGAAAGGCCAATCAGGTCAGAGACGAAGGAGGTGCGAAATTACCGTGGCCTGTTCAAATCGGAACAGAGGTGAGCGTGAAAGACGACGAAAGGATTCCCGGGAGGAAGATTTTCGGAGAAACTAATGGTTACGAGAGGTTCCAGAGTGCGCAACTTCAAAAAGCGCAGGATGCAACTGGATCTAGCGAATTAAGGGATGATCATTAGGATCTTTGAGATTCGTAGGTTTGGCTCAATTATCGCAGGGTCTCTCTCGAGCCAAAGAATCGAAGAATTATGATATTTAGCTGAATGTCCGTCCGAATTAGGATACTCTAGACTTAGAATTTGTACTGAATGATAAAGTGATAATTATTGTATGGAAATATCCACTTGAAATACAGTGCGTGATAAAGTAACATAAATACCCTGTACCACCTTCTCTCCAAGTGAAATAGGCGGTGGTTTGTTTAATTATTTTATCCAAAATCGACAATTATGAACTCATGTATTAAATCCCTTGGTGATCTTCTCTAACAAAAATTTAGTCAGGTTATCGGCAAAGTTTGTCTTCGATGTGATTGTGTTGAAGTCTGCCAGCCAAAAATTGATCTACGCAGAGAGTTTTAATGTTTCAGCAATTTGGAGTAGAGGTATCGTATTGAAAGTGGAAAATGACAGTACCGCATTAGATGACTTGCCACTCATGAAACCGCATAATTGTTCTGGCGACACGTTCAAAATATTGCAAGCTGTTTCGTGAGCTTCCCTTTCGCTCGCTTCGTCTTCACTAAAACATTTTTCCGTTTCTTTTCCGTAATGCTCATGAATTTTTACCAGAAATTCCTTTATTGCCGAATAATATTCCGACTTGCTAATTTCCAAACGCGAGAGCTTCCATTTCAAAGCTTTCAGATTTTCTTCATATTCTTGTTTCATCGTTTTTATCAATTCCTCGCGTTTTTTGTTTGATATAATATTCATCTGAAAAAGAAACGGACATTGTGACAGACCGTGATATCTCGACCTGTTGGATTTTTAATGATTACCTCTTCCTTTGCATCAGTTTCTGATCTTTTACTCTCAAGCGCCAACTTTTCCTTTTCGTTGTTCAACAGAGTGATCTGAAAAAAGATACAATTTTTTGTCGTGCAAAGAATCGTTGCAATTCAAAATGAACCTTAGCCTTTAGTTGAGAGTTTCCGTTACGTAGTGAATTAATTTCGGCGTCTAAGCTTTTTATTTTTGCATTCAGTTTTTCCTTTTCCTTCGTAATATCTGCAAATTGGTTCTTGTAACTGTTCAGTAAAAATCCTTTGTTTGCATTTGCAGACTCCGATCTTAGCAATCTGCAAATTTACGTCTCATTAGATGTAGAATGGCAGAGTGAATTATCGAAGGATTTACCTGCTACGAAGTTCTGTGATAGTCGCGAAATCCTCGTCCGTTTTTTTCTTTAATATGCCAATTTGCCTACATTTCTCAGACACTCTGAACTCAGCCGCGAGGATTTTGTCATGCTGCTCCTTTCCGGCTTTCCTTCCAACCCATTCTCTCGTTTCGTCAATTTTCTTCCGCAGAAGTCCATTTTCGGCAATCAGATCATTTAAATTAATTTCGGTGCTTTCCATTTCTTGCTTCAACCGGCTTAAGCATTTGCTGGTCGTCATGTATTTCTCAGATGTTTCGCTCAATGCTCGTTTTGCCTCGTCGAGTTCGTATTTTATTTTATTTTCCGATTCTTTAGTTTTCTTTAGCTAACAGGAATGGAGTTAAATACTCATTAAATGCGAGATTAACTTTGAATTAATTTAAAACTTACTTGTGCACGTAATTTAACAGACAATTTTCCGTAGTTCTTTATATGCTTGTAAGTTTTCACTTGATAAAGACCCCTTTTCTCACTCAGAGCATATGGACCAAACTTTTCCAGTACGGAAGAACAGGTCTTCACGAGTTTTTCTTGTAACATTTCATTTTCTCTGTAAGCAGAAAATAATTTAGATACATATTTTACAATGTGTAAAACTTGCTGAACCTTTTGTATTGTTTCTCCGCTACGCTCTTTTGCCACAATGCATCCTGCAACTGCATTTCCATGTCTTCCATCTTTTTTTCCATATCCGCGATAATAATGTTTAATCTAAATTCCACAAAAATGATTGGTCAAAATTATTTTGCGGAAAGTTTCATTGGTTTGGCCGAATTGTTCATTATCCAGAAAGATATAAAATTTTGGGAGAATGGAATTTTGAAGTTAACCGAGAAGTCGACAGAAGGTAAATAACAAAACATTGAACACTCAATCAACAAAGATATCGATAAAAATAGAATATATGTCTTCCGTAAAAACTTAATGAACTTTTCAGCCAGCCCAATAGGATTATGTATTAAATTTTTTAATATAACCGCAAAACGTACTCAGCTTCTTTCTTCAACTCCATTTCTGTTTGCCATTCTTTGCTATATTACAATTTTACAAAGTGAAACGGTTGTTAGCTAAAACATCTCAAACCAGTATTTAAATTGCTTTGATACATTATCATACGTACTCTTGGCGTACCTCATTCCCTCTGTTGAGGGCTTCTTCTATCAACCACTGAGGTGCCGGGTCATCGTCGATACTCATCATCGTGGAACATTCTTTCTTTACTGTGTCATTTGTTTGTGTCGAACATGATTTTTTAGCTGCAAATTAAAACAGTGTCTGGACAAATACTAATTTTATTGTTCCTTCCAGATATGCCGTATGAACCAGTCCCTGTTACCATGCGAGATCTTGCCTGTGGAAACCATCTGCACGCTACTACCATCTGATGCCAGAAACGGTAAGTCCTTACCTGACTTTCCATAGTTTCAGTCGATACAAACATTTACGCATGATAACAATATACGCCCGCACAAAAAACACCTTTCTTCCATATAAATTTGCTACGCAGAGACAATAGGATCTAAACATGCTCTTCCATAAGTCGCTCTCATCGTGAACTGAGAATTACCGAACTTCACATTATTACCGCGGACAGTCAATTAGTTATTTTATGCAAACGGTATAATATTGCTAAAAAACGTATATCCTCGAAATTACGATCGATCCGGGCATCGCGTTTTATGAAGACACGACAGGATACGAGTTAACGGCAAAAAGTAAGAGCGCCACATAAGAGGCCATTGAGGACAGAGGAGAGAGAAAGGGAGAGAGTGGGAGAGAGTATCATCGGGCATTATCGGGGGCCATATGGAATTTGGGGCCGAAAAACGGTCCCGCGCAGGAAATTGCTAACGACTTAAACGTTGGGGCGGGGAACACGCTAGGTCCCATGGACCCAGTTGTGATGGATGGACCTCGGGCAAGTCTGTAATTTGAAGGCGTTATGTGTGTACCGGGTTGAACATGCGAGAGAACAACGATCTCTTCTCTGTGTCCCCTTTGTCGCTCACTCTTGACCCCACGAGAAGTTTCGCCGAAGGCAAAACCCTCGAGTACGCCTCGTGCTTTTTCATGAATTCCTTCTCTAACACCCGCGAAGCACGCCCAACTTTGATTTCACGACGATCTCTTCCCCGTGTCCCATACGTTGCACACACTCGATGTTAAAGGATGGACAGCGAAATTGCCGGATATCGCACGGTTCTTTTGTCAAATGATTTCGGCAACGCGCAACGTCAAACGTTTATTTAACACGTTGACTGCCAGGCGTATTTTGCTATGTTAGAACCGCGATGCAATAAAATACTGCAGAGTATGATTAAATCGTGCAAAATCAAGATAACGCAGAGTTGTTAGAAGCCAAAGTATTGAAGTACCGTTCCAATATCAATTGCTTTTGCAAAATTGCAAATAGGCTTCATTGCGAATTTTTTGCATTTTTAGTAAAATCTTTTGCGCCGGTCACCGATGACCACCGTGGCAGTCAACGTGTTAACACTTTAACTGCCATGCGTATTTTACTATATTAAAACTGCAATCGGATGAAGTACTACAGAATACGATTGAATTGTACAAAGTGAAAATAATGCGAAGGTATCGGAGACCAAAGAATTGCATCGCTATCTAATATTAATTGCATTTACAAAATTATAAATGCGACCGATTGGGTATTTTTTGAGTTTTTCGTGAGACCTTTTGTGCCGGTCACCGATGACCACCATGGCAGTCAACGTGTTTTAACAGTCGAATGTAACGCGTTCGAAATTGGTAGTACCGGTGAAATCGTAATTATTGTTAAGATTCTAATGATTAAAAAGCGGTGAGAAAATCCTGCCCGTTAGAGGCTCTTGATATCGGAGGATAATTAAATTTCTTAACACTTTGACTGCAATGATAGTCACTGGTGACCCACGCAAGAGATTTTACTAAATATCCAAAATATTCGCAATGGGTAGCAATTATTATTTTATAAATGCAGTTGTTATTAGAATAGTGATGCGATCCTTTGGTTTCCAATGCCTGCACATTATTTACATTTTGCATAATTCAGTCGAACGCTGTAGTATTTCACAGCATCGCCGTTCTAATATAGTAAAATACGCTTGGCAGTCAAAGTGTTAATCATTTAAACCGTGATCCACCTGATGCCCAATTCACGACGATCTCTTCCCCGTGTCCCATGCGTTACACACACTCGCTCCTAAAGGATGGACAGCGAAATTGCCAGATATCGCACGGTTCTTTTGTCAAATCATTTCGGCAACGCGCAACGTCAAAGTTTATTTACCAGTCGAATGTAACGCGTTCGAAATTGGTAGTACCGGTGAAATCGTAATTATTGTTAAGATTCTAATGATTAAAAAGCGGTGAGAAAATCCTGCCCGTTAGAGGCTATTGATATCGGGAGATAATTAAATTTCTTAATCAATTAAACCGTGATCCACCCGATGCCAAATTCACGACGATCTCTTCCCCGTGTCCCATACGTTGCACACACTCGATGCTAAAGGATGGACAGCGAAATTGCCGGATATCGTACGGTTCTTCTGTCAAATGATTTCGGCAACGCGCAACGTCAAACGTTTATTTAACAGTCGAATGTAACGCGTTCGAAATTGGTAGTACCGGTGAAATCGTAATTATTGTCAAGATTCTAATGATTAAAAAGCGGTGAGAAAATCCTGGCCGTTAGAGGCTATTGATATCGGGGGATAATTAAATTTCTTAATCAATTAAACCGTGATCCACCCGATGCCCAATTCTCTCTATATTTCGCCCTTTGCCGCCGCTAATTAATTTCCACGGTCGAGCTCACTTTATTTACGCACGACAAGCTTCAAAATTGCACCAGCCATCGGCCGGGTACTCGCGTATATTTACGCGACTGGGCAATACACGCGCGCCAGGATGCAAAAATACCTTAACAGGAGAGGGAAACGTGAATGGCTAAATGAAAGAGGGTCACACTTCGCAGGGAATCGAACGGGAAATTCGCTGTAAATTCCGAAAAGTGCCGAGCCCGACTTTTTAGACCTCATTTTCCGCGTCACGACGTGGGTAAATGAGAGGGGGTCACATTTTGTAGGGAATCGAACGAGAAATATGCGGTAAATTCAGAAACGTGTAAAGCCAAACATTTTAGACCTCATTTTTCGCGTCACGCCGCGGGTAAATAAGAGGGGGTCCCATTTTGCAGGGAATCGAACGAGAAATTTGCGATAAATTCAGAAAAGTGTAAAACCAAACTTTTTAGACCTCATTTTTCGCGTTGCAAACTGGGTAAATGAGAGGGGGTGACATTTTGCAGGGAATCGGACGAGAAACTTCCGGTAAATTCTCAAAAGTGTAAAACCAAACATTTTAGACCTCATTTTTCGCGTCACGCCGTGGGTAAATAAGAGGGGGTCACATTTTTCGAACGAGAAATTCGCTGTAAATTCGAAAACGAGAAATTTGACCTCATTTTCCGCGTCACGACGTGGGTAAATTTTTCGAACGAGAAATATGCGGTAAATTCAGAAACGTGTAAAGCCAAACATTTTAGACCTCATTTTTCGCGTCACGCCGTGGGTAAATAAGAGGGGGTCACATTTTGCAGGGAATCGAACGAGAAATTTGCGGTAAATTCAGAAAAGTGTAAAGCCAAACTTTTTAGATCTCATTTTTCGCGTTCCAAACTGGGTAAATGAGAGGGGGTCACATTTTGCAGTGAATCGAACGAGAAATTTCCGGTAAATTCTGAAAAGTGTAAAGCCAAACTTTTTAGATCACCCTTTTTTGCGTCACGAACTAGTTGAATAGAAGAGGTTCACGTTTTGCAGAGAATCGAACGGGAAATTTGCCGCGAATTCCGAAAAATTCACTTTTTTTACTTCTCTTTTTACGAAAAAAACTGTTTTTACGCCTCATTCGTCGTGTCACGAAGATCCGATCAGATTGACTTTGGCCGAGAATCGCGATAGTCGATTTTCGATCGCGCCGAGAAATGCGTCAGTCACCGACGGGGTCAAGAAGTGAAACGTGCCGTCGTTCATCCTGTTTCGCTACGCAAGAGTGGTCATCCGGTCAACCACCACCACCTCCGCGGTAACGTGGAATTATTGTGGATAATACGCGGATAGTTAGTCCGCGATTAGTCTGTCCAACGGATTATATTCCTCCCCTTTTCATTCCCATGATGCCCCGGGGCCAGTAGAGCCGTGATAAATGACCGAATCCTTAGACTTTTTCGCCGTCATCCTGCTCGACTCCTCTTCGCCACATTCGCCCTGCAACTACTTACCTTTCTCATTGTTCCTTCTTTTAATGCTCTCGTACTTAGCGTCGAGCTCATCGATATGCGGCTTTTCCGCTTGATATTGGGTTGGAGGGAAAGTTCTGTCGTATTTTTAATAGGCAGGTATTTTTTCTTGTAAATACAAAAAACGTCTGGCTAGTGAGTCATTCGGATTTTTTTTTGTTTCTTTTTATAGCTACTGTATAATATAAAAGGAGTGCTTTTTCACCGTTCATCATTTACTTGTGATATTTAAAGTGAAAAACATGTCAGTAGATAAAGTACATTTACGACACTGCATTTTGTATGAATTCCAAAAAGGAAGCAACGCATCGGTTGCATGTAAAAATTTATGTGCGGTATTTGAAAAAGATATTGTAGATGTTCGTACTTGTCAAAGATGGTTTAGCAAATTTCGTTCTGGGAATCTGAAAGTGATCGATCTGGACGACCATCCAAGATCGGTAATGATGTTTTGCGATCCATGTTGGAAAATAATCCACATTTAACAAGTCGAGAAATTGCAGAAGAGTTCGGCATTCATCATACAACACATTAAATGTATTATGATTAATATTAAACACATATTTTTATAAATTAATTCAAATATTTTCTTTAAAATACGACAGAACTTTTCCTCCAACCCAATACTTGCCGTCGGAGCTGAAGGTGTCTTAATAAGTAAGATACTTAAAGATACAGCTGTCCATCGGCGCGGTGCAGATATTTAAATGTATAGACGTACGAGCGTGTAAATGTCTAACAATATAGACATCTGCGTTTATCCGAGTCTATATTTCTCTCCCCTTCACTCTGCGTCTCTGTTCATCTTCGCCTGTCGCTGCCTCCCTCCTGCTCTGTCTTTCTTTCTTTGCCTCTAGCTAACTATACCCGACTGCCCACGGGCGAAGGTCGTAGCAACAATTTCGCCGTAAATCACTGCAAACGTTGACGTAAACGCCATGGGTAATTAGATACACTTACCCGCGATAACCCGAGCTTCTTGCGCGAGAGCCATCACGACCCCATCCTCCGTCATCTCCTCGACCTTCTGCAAACGAGAGGAAGAGGTTGTAGTGGCTTAAGCTTTGAGTTAGAGCAAACTCGTCTACTGAATCAATCGGGTTGAACGATTCTGATTTTTCCTGTTTAACTGCAATCGTTTCAATAGGACGTCGAACTTAAGATTATACGTTTTGAGGGCAATATCGGTAATTGTGGGAACAGGTAGAAAGGAATTTCTTCTGATAGAGTTCCGACTGTAATATATTTCGGTCCTTAACAATTTCTATAATTCTCAACAATTTCTATAATATGACAAAATCGACTATAATAATGATTAACACATTGTTGGCTAGTTTCAAGTTAACTTGCGTTTTCATGCCCAAACATTTTTAACCGATCACGAGTTAACTCGGGTTTGCTCTTGCGTCAGTTATTTAATTTTTGTAAACGCAGGCAATATTGGATCAGGGACTCGTCTACTGAATCAATCGGGTTGAACGATTCCGATTTTTCCTGTTTAACTGCGATCGTTTCAATAGGACGTCGAACTTAAGATTATACGTTTTGAGGGCAATATCGGTAATTGTGAGAACAGGTAGAAAGGAATTTCTTCTGATACAGTTCCGACTGTAATATATTTCGGTCCTTAACAATTTCTATAATATTACAAAATCGACTATAATAATAATTAACACACTGTTGACTAGTCTCAAGTTAACTCGCGTTTTTATGCCCAAACATTTTTAACCGATCACGAGTTAACTCGTGTTTGGTCTTGCGTCAGTTATTTAATTTTTGTAAACGCAGGCAATATTGGATCAGGGACTCGTCTATTGAATCAATCGGGTTGAACGATTCCGATTTTTCCTGTTTAACTGCAATCGTTTCAATAGGACGTCGAACTTAAGATTATACGTATTTGAGGGCAATAACGGTAATTGTGGGTACAGGTAGAAAGGGATTTCTTCTGATACAGTTCCGACTGTAATATATTTCGGCCCTTAACAATTTCTATAATATTACAAAATTGACTATAATAATGATTAACACATTGTTGGCTAGTTTCAAGTTAACTTGCGTTTTCATGCCCAAACATTTTTAACCGATCACGAGTTAACTCGGGTTTGCTCTTGCGTCAGTTATTTAATTTTTGTAAACGCACGCAATATTGGACCAGGGACTCGTCTACTGAATCAATCGGGTTGAACGATTCCGATTTTTCCTGTTTAACTGCGATCGTTTCAATAGGACGTCGCACTTAAGATTATACGTATTTCAGGGCAATATCGGTAATTGTGGGAACAGGTAGAAAGGAATTTCTTGTGATACAGTTCCGACTGTAATATATTTCGGTTCTTAACAATTTCTGTAATATTACAAAATCGACTATAATAATGATTAGCATTGTTGACTTGTCTCAAGTTAATTTACGTTTTCATGCCCAAACATTTTTAACCAATCGCGAGGTAAGTCATGTTTGCTCTTGTTTTAGCTATTTAATTTTTGTAAACGCAGGGTAATATTGGATGCTTTGTTCATCGTGTTTAGCCATGTTCGTTTTATTATAGAAAAATACATTTCTGGGTATTTCGGTTTTTATCACAATTCTAGTAGTACAAAAATTTCAACCATGATGGAAAATAATGGTGAAGAATTTTCTTAAGGGATTATACGCGGATGCTGTATTTGGAAATAGATTGTAGCAATTGGGGAAATGATAATTGATGAGAAGACAGTTATGAATCTGATATCAGACTCAAGGATCTAATCTATCTCTGCAAAAGCAAAGCGCAGCGCAACAAGATATATTTGCAAAACATGTCGTATGCCATTAGACGCAGGTGATTGCTACACTGTTCATTATACCAAAAAGAATATTGAAA
Source organism: Cryptocheilus praepositus (assembly GCA_033815515.1). Classification (NCBI taxonomy): domain Eukaryota; kingdom Metazoa; phylum Arthropoda; class Insecta; order Hymenoptera; family Pompilidae; genus Cryptocheilus; species Cryptocheilus praepositus. The sequence goes on from JAWWQZ010000314.1 coordinate 5,128,836, forward strand.
GTTATATAAAAGATACGTCGAGTTTAACTTTCATTCATTAAGCTTAACTGAAGTCCATTGATGTTTATTTAGAATATGTCACTTACCGGTTCACTTACGAAATAATAGCTGATCACATGAGATATCTTCTGCACAAAATTGCCGGTCGATAATGTACTAACGTAATGTGACAAGATAATATAAGAGTGGTTAATCGCCGTTATTGCGCTTACATATACATATTGGACCAATGTCAACACAATTAAGATCATACGCGTTCTGATTTATGCCTCACTACGCCTGTACAGCGATGTGCCGAGACTAACGTATGTCGCCTTTTACACTCTCCTAAATCGCGCCGGAGACTAATTAAGTGACGCACGGCAAGATTACATCCTTCCTCGTTAGAACGTGGCCATTAAAGGGTCGTAAGGCTTTTCGAGATTTTTCAGTCGACACGATGGGACCTCGGCCGATGTCGTTTAGAGTCTCCTTCCTTCTTCGACTTCTCTCTTTTCACTCCCGTTTAATATCCGTCTCGATGGAACCGCGCACCCTATTTCCCCGCTAAAAGGATTCGGCAATAAACAACGGTGAGTCTCGAAATTAGGCGTGGGTCGATCTACATGAGAAACCACCCTTAGAAAGCGACCTCCCCTGCCCCTTCTGCGGGGGTGGTCGATGGATTAGCGATGTAACGAGACTAGAAGGGCAAAAAGAATAAGAACCACCCGTGGTTTTATCGCGCCGGGGCGAGGCTGTCCTTTTAATTTTAATAACCGCCTCGCATAAATATCTTTGGCCGACTTTTAACGACGGTTACGCTGTGTGTTCTTAGTGGGAAACTTACTAATTATTTCAAATGACACGCCTTTTTATGGTTGATATGTGGACACCGTTTGTTAATTTAACATGTTTCGGGAGTTCACGGGTTCCCCCCTCAGGAGTATTTTGCTTTTAATTTTGTGACACACAATTATTAAATATACGCAATTATTATACCATAACATTAAAATTAGTATACTTTTGAGGAGGGATCCCGTGAGATCCCGAAACGTGTTGAGTTAACAAATAAAGTCCACATTTCCACCATAAAAAGGTGTATAATTTAAAATACTTTACAAAGCTTGAAAGACCGGACAGGAAAATCTTAATAATTATACCGTAAATGCCTTTTATATGGGGTCACCGACGAAACATGTTGATGCCGTCTTGAGTTAGGTGTCAAGAGTAGACATTGTGTGGCAGTCTAAAATTATACGCTGTCGCAAATTGTACGGTACTTTTTCGCGTTGCGAATTAATATTCATCAGTATCTCGCGTAAGTTGATGCAAGTGCGTCAATGCCGCGCTCACGTGGATTAAAGGGATGTATCGATTACATCGCCGGCGGTTTGCGCCGATTTTTCTTAGCCTGCTGCCCACCGGCGCTCTTATTAATTTCCACTAAAAATCGCGTCCCTCTAATGGCTCCGAGCGAGTCGTTAGGGACACGCCCGTGAAAACTTGACATTAAAATCGCATTTGCCGCTTTTCCTGCCGTCCACCGACCGGTACTTAGCCCCGGCGATGCTGTACTTTGCCGTTCGCGACCTTTAAGTGATACTCACGCAGTTGCGGAGAGACGTCGAGGAAATGCTGCGGGCCAGAGATTTTCAATTTTCGCGTTGAAGTTTCACCGAGTAACGGCGTCGGTTCTTGCGGCCGTTTACAATCGGCCATCCCTGATTGAATTATAATTATCCGCAGTCTCTGTGGGTGCACTCTCTGAAACTGTTGCAGTCGACGTCTGTACCTTCGGCGCTGAGATCCCGCGCACAATTTGTACGCTTCATTGAGTGCAGACGTACGAATCTACGAATGTTCCGCAGAAGTACAGTTCTACATAACTGAATAGTTAACCCCCGACGCTGACCTCTTACTGCGTTTAGCGAAAATGATCGAAACTGGCCTCGCTTAGCATATGCGCCATTTCTACGGCACTTCAAATTCCAATCGGTCCGCTTGATAACCGAGAAGGAAGTGAGGCCCATGTCCGTAGCAGTTCGCCACGCCCGGGTTAAGTTCATCCTCCATCCGCATTATAATCCTATTAGATTTACTTCTTTCGCACATTTAAATCCCTCGCACACTTGTACTATCTGGTGTCTGCCGGTTTTGCTCTTATTCTCCCGTCTGCCTCTTAGTAGCCTTCCTTCTCCTCCGCTCGTTCTCTTCTCTTCCTCCTGTTCTTCTTCTGCCTCCTCCTCTTCTTCTTCTTCTTCTTGGCACGGCCAACAACCTGCCCTGACGGCTGCGCGTAAAATTGGCCGGAACGCATTTTTCCATTAGGCCGGTACCCGAGCCAACGTTACAAATTATAGGTGTACTCTTATTGGAGAGCCCGATGAAACGAGGGAACCGATATGCACCTCGCCGTTTTCCTGCCCTCCCTCCGTCCAGCTCCTCGCACTCTTATTCTTCCCGGGGTAGGTTTTCGGCATCTGCCGGTACCTGTTTCTACGTTTCGAGTTACTTCGCGCGCCCCTCCGATGCTCAGTTGGTCGGCTCGAAAAATCCAACCGTTCGATTTTCCGCGACGCACGTTGCAGCGTCCCAATCCTCTGCCGACACGTTTCCAGTGCCTCGCCTTAACGGCGTATCGATCGACAATCAGCTCTGTGGACAGTGTTCGAGGAAGAAGGTCGGAGATGCGCGAGACGAAGGGAGACGGAGAGTGGTCGAGCATTTAAATGGTCCCGTGGCGGCGAGTCGTTATTGCTCGTGGCCTTTGATTAACAACGACTCTGAAGGAGGAGAGAGGGAGATGGATAGCGACGGACGAAGGTGAGGATAGAAAGAGGGTGAGAGAGCGAGCGACGAAGAGAGAGAGAGAGTGAGCCATAGTACCATAACCGAGTAACAAGCCAAGCACTCTCGGACGTAAAGATGTCTCGGCAGTCGGCTCGGTTATATCTTCATTATAAGCCCCGCCAGAGTTACGTACTGTAAGCCTCGTGAACGCTCGTGGTGCTCAAAATTATGCGCCTGCCCGGAGTTATCATTGCCTCGCGGGGTCAGGCCGCGCGAATAATTGGCTTCCACCCATATAATACGCTCTATACATCTCCCGGCATCGGGCCGCTCGCCGTTGACGTCCCACGATGTTTCTTCGCCTAAGATTCGTCAAGGGTTTGTCCTGCGAGCAACGTTGGCGTCGCGTAATTAGTTTGCGAAATTTTGTCCGCGCGCATAGGCTGCGGTTTAATGAAACGCGTTTACGATGCGCAACGGTGGAATCGGTTGATCGGAACACCGGTAACATGTTCACGCCAATTCACCCTGCATGCATCAAGAAACTGGGTAACATTTGTGTGATGTTTCTTCGCCTAAGATTCGTCAAGGGTTTGTCCTGCGAGCTACGTTGGCGTCGCGTAATTAGTTTGCGAAATTTTGTCCGCGCGTAGGCTGCGGTTTAATGAAATGCGTTTACGATGTGCAGCGGTGGAATCGGGTGATCGGAACACCGGTAACATGTTCACGCCGATTCATCCTGCATGCATCAAGAAACTGGGTAACATTTCTTCAGGATTATTGAGCAGGAGCGTATTCACGCCTTGTCGCAACGCACGACAGCGAAGGTAGCGAGAGAAACGGTTATCGTCCGCTGGCGAGAAACACGAATTGCAGCTCCGGCGTGAATGCGTTAAAGCGACGTTCTTAACGCTTCGAACCAAATACGAAAAGCCGCGGCCCCTTTTCACTCGACACCCAGCGGCGAGCAAATGTTGTGCGATGCGCCGTCGACAGATTTTCATTTTCGAATCGTGGGCGCTTTTATAACGCGCCCGTAGGTGTGCACGTGTGTCGGGACACGGGCGATACGTGCACACGCGCGGCGGGATTTAAAAGCGACGCGTTATCGGCGTATCCGACGAATCATTCGCGGTGTTCATTTCAATTCATCTCTAATTGAACGCTGCTCAATATTGACGAGTTAAATAATTGTCTTTGGGAAACTGAAATCCCGTGCGTGTACGTTAATCAGCTCCCTCTGCCCCTTTTTCCGTCCGCGGGATGTGTGGGTCGGCGTGTGTGCGCGTTTCGATACAGGCACTTGTGCGTGCACGGGGAAAAATAACTTGCGCCGTATCGGTGGAAGAGAAAACAAATAACCGCGATACAATCTGTAGGCACGGACGAAAACAGAAATCAATAATCAGGGCGCAAAAGTCTGCGCCGCGATGCGTGACGCGCGTTTGATCCGGTCGCCAAGTCGCAGGTCTGTCCGAAGACAAACGCGAATCCGATGACTCCGACGCGGTGAGCTTTGTAAGGCAGCGTCGCGTAATGCGTGGGAGTTTCGCGTTATAGTAATTCACATAGTGTAGGCAGACGACGTAGTACGGCGTCGTACGGTAAGCGCGTATTAACGCGCACGTTAATTATACAAAAGAGTATTGTGTTCTACGCGGCCGCGGCTCGTACCTTTCGATAATACAATGACTGTAGCGAAAGTTGCCGCGTAGTACTGTTAGCGGGCGAGTACCGGAGAGCGAAAACGTGCAACAGAAACACAGTGGCAAGACTAACAGACGTTTACCTCTAATCGATCCGGAGTCCGCCGAACGAACGAAGTAGCGCCGTAAATCGTAGCTCGCGCAGCGACGTTCATAGTCGCCTGGCAAGTGCTCGTAAACGAATTGACATTAATCTCGTCCTCGTTACGCGACTCAAAAATCCCACGGGCCATAAACGGGACACCGGTGCGCGCGTCGTTAATCAGAAATCTCTGGCTTTCCAGCTATCCAACTATCCGATAGGCCGCGTCCGCTGGAACATAGTTCGAGCGCGCGCGCTCGATTTTCAAAGCGAAAGCGGCGTGCGTGCAAAAGGTTTGCCGACCTTCGGCGAAGATCTTCCTGGTAGTAGCTGTTATACGCCGCTCTTTATATCGCGAGCGGCGAACACGGACACGCGAGGCGGACACGAACGAGCACGGACACACTCGACGCTAACGTTTAATCGAAGTCGCAGGTGCCCTCTATTCGCGATGGACAAAGGCAACCGTCGCGATTTAACATATTAGCGTTAATTAAGGCAATTATGTCTCCGCGTCGTGAGCATGAGAGTGTGTCCGCTCTCTGCTGCTCGACTTCATCCATATTCAAGCAGCCATTTCCGACCGGGGTTGTATGAGACTCCTGCCAACAGCAGCTCCGTAACGCTGCCGAGCACTCTTTGCGCGTCTTGCCGTGCGTTCGTTGACAATCGCTGCATCGCGAGGATCTTCCCGTAGGCAGCGCTGCTTATCGAGCATTGCATTTTTCCACGCTGAACGTCACCTTCACGCGCCGCAACTTAATCCGCGATAATCATGGACGTTTCGAGGCCTCGCTATCGTAGGCGATCGTCATTGCGCGGTGTCGACAGTCTGCGCATCGATCAGATAGCGCACGCTCGCTTCTATCGCGAACTACTGCACGGCTTTCAGGATAAGGACAATGACACGTGTGGATCTTCAACTGTCACGATCTTCCGGTCCCCATAAGTCGGCGACATCCTTGGAGGGTAGCGAGGCGTGCCAAAGGGTGAGGAACCTCCTGCTCCTCCTCCTCCTCCTCCTCTAACTCCTCCACCTCTTCCACGTTCGGGGTGCCTCGAACTGCGTTGGAGAATGCAGATACATAAATTCATGAGCGAAGTAACAACCAGTGACGCCACGCTAGCTTCCGTGCCGCGGCAATCGTATTCATGAACCGACACGGTAATTAGGGACACTAGCTCGCCTCGCAACCGGAAGTCGCCTCGAGAGAATCCTCCCGCCCTCCCCTTCACCCGCCCTCCCAGCCAAGAAGGCGCACGGCGGGAAGCGCGGGGAGTATCGCCGGAAATACTTATGCATTCCGTTCGTTTCGTAAGAAAACGCGAGAATTCCGAATCAGACGCTCCGCCGACGTCTGCCGCAAGGTTCGATAAACTCGGCCGCATGACAAGTGTGGCGAGCCAACTCTTCTGCTACTTGGCGAGGGAGAGCTTTTATTGGAGGTCCTGGTATGGGTTCCCTGGAAGAGCGTCGTTACCGGTAGCGACTGAATTACGTTGCTTCGTCAGGTGTAGTCGGCTCGTATGTTACTGCTTTAATGATACCATAGTCCGGCAGTAGCGTTTACGGCGAGTTGCAGGTACAATCCTGCAGAAACATTAGTATTGACTGTTTTTGTCCGAATACAGTTGTCAGCCGCCGTATTATAGATTCGCGCCTTTGTCATTGATTATTTGTGACCTAGTATTCGCCTGTTAATCTTGTGCAGAGGAGTTCCTGAAATGTTCACCATTCTGCCGACTAGTCTATTCTTTTACTCGATTTTAGAAATGTTTCTGTTGGTATGTAAGCACAAAACTGCAGAAACATTAACAATGAGTGTTAATCTTTTGTGTTGTTGTTGAAACCTAAAAGTTTCACTGATCCACCGACTAGCGCATCCTGTCACTCAGCTTTTGTAGCGTTTATGTCGATTTGCAGGCACAAACTTGCAAAACATTAACATTGACTGTACTTTTGCAAGCACAGTTATTAGGTGCGCCTTATTGCATATTCGCAATTTTATCGTTCATTATTTGCAATCTAATTGTCGCACGTTAATCTTTGGCGTTGGACCTCCATCAATTTCCACCGATCCACCTAGTCTATCCTTTCTGCAGAAACATTAGCTTTGACTGTTCTTCCGTAGGCATTGTTATCAGGTGTCGTATTGCATATTCGCATCTCCATCATTGGTTATTTGTGATCTAGTCTTCGAACGTTAATCTTTTTCGTTGGACCTCCTTCAATTTCCACCGATCCACCTAGTCTATCCTTTCTGCAGAAACATTAGCATTGACTGTTCTTCCGTATGCATTGTTATCAGGTGTCCTATTGCATATTCGCATCTCCATCATTGATTATTTGTGATCTAGTCTTCTGACGTTAATCTTTTGCGTTGGACCTCCTTCAATTTTCACCGATCGACCTAGTCTATCCTTTCTGCAGAAACATTAGCATTGACTGTTCTTCCGTAAGCATAGTTATCAGGTGTCGTATTGCATATTCGCATATCTATCATTGTTTGTTTGTGATCTTGTCTTCAAACGTTAATCTTTTTCGTTGGACCTCCTTGAATTTCCATCGATCGACCTAGTCTATCTTTTCTGCAGAAACATTAGTATTGGCTGTTCTTCCGTAAGCATAGTTATCAGATCTCGTATTGCATATTCGCATCTTTATCATTGTTCATTTGTGATCTAGTCTTCGGACGTTAATCTTTTGTGTTGGACCTCCTTCAATTTCCACCGATCCACCTAGCCCATCCTCTCACTCAGCGTTCGCCTGTCAATGACGACGAAAACGCGAAGGAGACCATTCGGTGCTCCAGCCAGTGATAGTGCAGCCCGAGGACGTGTTGCGCAAAAAGGGAGGAAAAAGAGGATGGGCGAGTGAAGAGAAACCGGGCGAGAGGGACCCGTCAGGCTGCGAGAGGAAGACGGCGCACTCGGAAGGAAGAGGAAAGGAGGGTTGGCCAGGTTGATGTAGACGGAAGGGGGTGAAAGGGGCTAAGGACAGGGTAGGGGGTGGAAAGGAGAAAGCCGGGCACGTCTAGGTTTTGCTATGACCAATGGCAGACGGGGACACAGCGCGCGCCGTTCGTATCGATCCAAGAGACTCTACGTTGGACTCTCTCTCCTCTCTCCTCTCGCTCTCCCGCGGCTCTCTCTCCCGGGTCACTTCATCCGTCCTCCGGCGAATCTTCATCTTCCAGGTTTTTCACCAACCCGCCAGACCATGAGCCTTTTTTTTGCCACTCGCGCCCGGGATTTATTGCCTGACCCCTTTCGCTGCTACCCTCTCTCACCCGACCTACGCGGCTCCGATCTTTTCTTTTTATCTGTCCGCTCGCTAATCGCCGTCCCTTCAAATTCTTTCCTAAGATAATCGGCGAGGCGAGGAATTCCTAACGATTTTTATACGGCTACCTGCACTCCTTCCTGGAACGACGTTGCAAGGAAGTGCGCTGGTTGGCTGTTGGACGGTGATGTGTTTGGGCGAGAGGATCCTATCAACTTCCGTATCGGTTCTCACGTTTGTTCACCGTCGCATGTCAATCGGAGATTACGCGAAGGCACGGCCCCTCGGTTGACGATTGGCTCGAAAATTTTAATAACCCCGACAACGATAGGCCGAAATACTACGCATGCCCGTCCTCGATGTCACCACGATTGCGTGTCGCGCATTCGTGGTGACACATTCACTCCCTCTTTCCCTCCGTGTCTCTCCCTTTCGACCCGCGTGTCTCCTGCCAGGGAGGGCTCGGTCTGAATCCTCGCGCGCACGCGCATCTTCTTGCTTGAGGAAGAGGAGGTCAAAGGTGCCCTCCACCCTGGTCGAAAAAAGTGCACCTTGTCTCATGACAAAAAGCACAGAAAAGACTCAATGAGAGAGCGTCTTACGTGTTTCGGGTTAATGTCTAATGAACGTATCAATGATAACGCGCTGTCATCTTTGTACGTTTCGTTATTCGGGAGTTGATGTAATAGGCAGTTTAATGCGTTGATGGGGATATATTTGAAAATCTTTTCTATGTGTTGCCTCCTGTTTTATACTCCACAATTTAGTTCATTCACTGTAGTTTCATTCACTGTAGTATCGGATACATGTGACTAATATCATGAGCGCGTCAGGAATATATGGTTGCACTTAAAAAAAATACCCGTTTGGTCTAGGCTACCCGGCATAGAAACTGCAAACACCCGATTACAAATTCTGAATGCTGTCTCACGTGGAATCAACAGAGACGAGCTCCTGCGGAATACTATTTTTCTCAACTCATGAAAATCGCAGTCCGTCCGTAGCTATTGAAGGTCCAGCAGGCACACGCTGGTCTATTTTTAGTGCAAAATGCCCTCTATCGATCGGCATAGGTCCGCATAAAAACAATATTGAACTTTTTTCCCTATTTTCGAGCATACGTCGAAAACATAGTCCACTTGGACTGTTTCCGCCGCGGCTCGGTGTTTTTCTACACGTACAAAATACAATGGCCAGCCCTCAGAAACTATTATCTCACGCGGCAGTCAATGCGCTAACAAAGTGCCCTCGACGTTCGATCGCCGCTTCGATATGGAAGTCGAGGTAAGCCGAGGTACAGGAAAAGCACGACGCGATCGAGACAGGCCAGATACACACGCACAGTTCCGTCATCGGGGGATTCTCGGGCAATTTATTTTTTGCTCGCAAATCATTTTGCCCATTAGCCCGCGTAGGACGATATCGAGGCTGGAACGAGATGAAGAGAGGGAGACAAATACGTGTACGCCGAGAGGTAGGAGGGAGCGTGCGCGGCGAGTGCGGGGGAGATAGTCAGGAGGAAGGGTAATCCTTCTGCTGATGTGTGTTACGAGGTCCACCCGCCCGCGCACTCATCATCACCGAGATAATGGAGTGGGCGTTTCGCGTAGAAAGAGAGAAAACGAGAGTGGGAGAGGCGGAGAAGGAGAAGGAGAGACTTGTCGGATCGTTCGGAGGGCCTCGCAACAAAAACACGCCACTCAACGACCCTGCCCCGCCGACTTGTACGACCATAAAATCATCCTAGTTCTCTCTTCGCCACGGACTAACCCCCCGGACGAGACCATTGCCTCCATCCCTCTCGGCACGGCAAACTACCTCCAGCGCTAACAATGACTCTTATTGCGCGACAGTGTGCCTCTTAGCGAACGGCATGTGCGCACGTCGGCATTCAGCTTGAGGTCTGTTAGGGTTACGTGTGGATGATACCAAAAAAATGCCGATTATTGCACTTTACGAATCGTACCTTTAGCGAGTTCTCGGTTACCTTAATCGTAACCGAGAACAAAAGAGGAAATGCTGAAAGATGGAATAGGCGCAATTGGTATTGAGCGTGGCATTATAGTTTTTATCGTTGCGAAAGTTTATCACCTGTCACGTGAAAGAAACTTTTATCAGGTCAGACATATGATAGAGATGGTTTTCAATGTTAAGAAGTCGAAGATTTTTATGAAGGTGCTGCAATTCGGAACAACGCGTTAAATGTCTGTCCATTCCATGTCTGTAATCATCATACTTTTAATGCAGCGGACGTTTGTCACTTCTTACGATACAGCACCTTTATCCGGCTAAAGCATACGACATATAAAATATGATTTTCAGTATTGAACTTTGTCCAAGAAATATTTATTTCAAGACTTATAACATTTAACAACGCATAAAATATCTTTCCGCTTCGATTAATATCAGTGTGACACCTTTCACGTAAACATTAACTACCAGGCATTAATTTCCCAACCGCCAAAATCCAATAACGATTAATGCTCAGAAATACGCGTGCACACTTTTGCGTACCGTCGTCCCTCGGATTCTTCCGTCAAAATCGCCCGCCGAACTGCGTCGTAATTGTCACGAAGACGTCAGCCAGCCTCCCTCGCGAAGTTGTTTCTCCGTCGGTGGGCGCGGGAAAACAAAACATTTTGAGGAAGGAAAACGAGCGTCGGGCCGAGACTTACAGTTATAAATAGTCTGCCTTCGGGAGGCAGTAAAGGAACGACGAGGAGGGAAGTTACGGTAGGGTGAGAGAGTTTGTCAGCGAGAGGCAAATGAAATTGTATTAAAGTTTCACCTCGCGGCGCGCGAGAGTGGTGCTGCTCGGTGGTGTGAGGGAAGACGCTCCGAGGGGGGTTTCGCGAAGGAAGAAGAAATAGCGACGAGGACCAAAACGACGAGCCGGCGATATTAAAGCTTGTCGCTTTAGGACAAAATGAAGCGAGACTTCGGGTGAACGAGAAGCGGAAAGTTAAAGCGGAGGAAGAGAATGGCGAGGGGCCGAGTATTCTGGCTGCACGGTGCCGTGTACGAAATACCGCCAGTTTCGGCCTGTTACGAATTAACATTGAATACGCTCGCGAAACTTTCTGCGTCGCGAGCCTTTTGCCTTGTGATTCTGTGTTGAGCGTGATACGTCAACGCGTTTGGATGTAGCATTTTTGAATATCGGAAAACGATGCTGGTTTGTCATATAATATTTTCTCTGGTATTATAATTGTAGAGTTTTGGAGTATAAATGCTTTCATTTTTGTGCTACGAATTAATATCGAATACATTCGCGAAAGTTTTTGCGTCCTCAGTGATGAGTAGAATTTTCGAAGGCGCTACTTTATTTGCTGTTCTGCATCGAGGGTGATGCGACAAGACATTTCGATGTAGCAATCTTTGTAGATGAAGAAACGATGCTAGCTTTTTCCAAGAACATTTCTTCTAGTTTTATAACAATTATCAATTTTGATTATACGCGTTTCGAATTTTTGTGGCGGCTTCGGGTAATTATTTTGTAGTCCTCGTCAGGAAAACCCATTGTAATTAATATTAAAGTGATACGATTTTTATTTACTTTACTTACACAAAGTTATGTAACATGAAGTGTTTAGAGATTCGTTGGCCGCGGATATGGTGTTCCACCGAAGTTGCGAAAATCTCGCGTAGCGTGCTACGGGCGCGAAGCAGTTTTTTAATCTGCCTGTCAATTCGGCGCAAGATTAATTACGCAAAAATCACTCTGACGAATGCGCGTAAAGACAATTCCGCGTTTCGCAAATAATGCAGGCCGGGTCTGCGGAGGGTGGGTTCCGAGGGCGGCGGAGGCTGCGGGAGGTTGCAGCAGCGAGCGACATTACTCGCGCCGTTTCCCGAAGGAAATTAGGAAACGCGGCGCAAACACAACACAAGCCGTATCCCCTATCGCGGCGCCCTGCCATGCACGCCAAGTCACAAATGTAATATTCACAGGATAATACAGCCGCCGACTCCCGAGTGCGAATACTTCGCCGTATTTTTTCGCTCTCTTTCGCTCGCGCTTTAATAGAAATCCGCACGCGTGATGTACGCAACCGGCACGTCGGTGCGCCGTGCTCCATGGACGTACAGTTACGCGCAGCGACGGTAGAAAGTGGTGAGCCGGCATTGCGACCCGCGAACTCGTACGCGGCGACGGAGAAATCGCGTGTTCCGATTCACTGGATCATCTACGAGCAAGAGTGGGGCGAATAGCATTCAAATGTTTTTCGACGTATACGCGAAGTCAACATACCACCTTGATCAAAAAGTTTTAGTACTTTATTCATAAAATCGAAAATACAAGTTTATCCATCATAATTAACAGGTTGGTCACGGTGGTCACCGGTGACCGGCGCAAAAGATTTTACTAAAAATGCAAGAAATACGCAATGAAGCCTATTTGCAATATTGTAAAAGCAATTGGTATTGAAACGGTGCTTCAACACTGTGAATTCTAAGAACTCTGCGTTACCTTCGGTTTGCACGATTTAATCAACCTCCACAGTAGTTCATTGCATCGCGATTCTAACATAGCAAAATACGCTTGGCAGTCAATGTGTTAACACTTTGACTGCCACAGTGGTCACCGGTGACCGACGCAGAAATTTTAGTGAAGATCCAAAATATTCACAGTGGGTAGCAATTATTATTTTATACATGCAGTTGTTGTTAGAATAGTTATGCGATCCTTTGGTCTCCAATACCTGCACATTATTTACATTTTGCATTTAGTCGAACGCTGTAGTATTTCATAGCATCGCCGTTCTAATATAGTAAAATACAATTGTAAAATACAATGTACAAAATACAATATAACAATTAAAAAAAAATGTCAATCGACTGACTGAGAGTGCCATACCGCGGCCGGTCCTAAAATTTTTTGATCAAGGTGGTATAACGAGTATGCGCCGAGACCATTTTTATTCATTTTACCCCTAAGAAAGAAAGAGCCTGCACGTCGCACCTACGATCGAATCCGCTACTAGCGGTGTCATTCACAGTCGGGCACAAATCGGAAATAATGAAAAGTCCGGTGAAGCTGCTTTTCGAGCGGGTCGCGCGTAACAATGCAGGCCGGTGGCTGGGTTCGGGGGCGGCGGGACAATGTTATCGCGGTCGTTGAAAAAAATTGAGACGTCGCTCCGCGTCTTTGTCGACTTCTGGACGGATATACATAACTGCCCCGTGTGCGTCGGTATCAGGTTTTACGCCACGCGATCCTGGGAGATAGGGAGCCGGGGCGAGCTTATGCGTAATCAGAGACCCGCATTCCCACATTAACGACCCACGTGTGTACGTGACACGCGCGCCCCCGTACGTGCGTGCGTGATCGTGTACGCTGAAGATTCGCATCTTAAGAAGCGACAAATCGGTTTGCCCAATGCCGTGCGGATGAGGTCGAGCTATTTTTCATCGCGGATATGCGATATCGCACCTACGTGCGCGGATCCGCGAGTGTGTGCGTCTGCCAACGCTGGCAAACGTGCGGAGACGTGGGAGTGTATTAAGGTTTTCGAAGGCAAGTTGCTACGAGGAACGTGAAGGTTGCGTTGAGATGGTCGATGGTGATGTGCAAGTTTGTCCGAGTTTGGCTGACAAAGAATACGCTTAAATTATACCTTGCCGCCGAGCAGCGTCGTATTCTTTAAGCGCACGAGAGCGCAGCTGGATGTCTGTATTTCGCGTTTCAATATATCTCAATTATATCGTAAATAAAATATGACCGCCTAGTTGCGTGCGCCCGGTAAATTGGCAGCTGAGGTGTCCGTTAGTGAACCTGTTCTTGTCTTCCTCTTCTTTTCCAGCCCTTCTCTTTCTGCGTGGAATATGCGCTTGCACGGCGAAGTTTCGTACGGAGGCTTGAGAGTGGTCAGCGACGAGCTCGTAATCGGAATTGTACTTTTTCTTTCTACGTTTCACCGGGTTGGGAACTTAAGGCTGATGTTGACAGTGGAACCTAATACCCATGTGCTATTTGTTTATAGCAATGTGTACAACCTGATTAAGTTTGTCGAATTCATAGATCATCGTGTATATGAGCCGTTTATTTTGAAAGTGGCCTAACTCCGTTTTTCAATATTTTCCGGTTACCACGGTTACATGTACCAATTTAAATGTTATTTATCTCGATTTGAAAATAAATGGAGTTAGGCCACTTTCAAAATAAACGGCTCATATATTTTTCGTAACTGTACGGTACTCGAATCACGGTACATCGAAAAATAATTTGAGAATGGTCAGCGATTTCATGATAACTGTACTTTTCCTTTCTACATTTTTCTAAATTGGGAGCTTAAGTGTCATATCGATAATGGAATCGAATATCTGTGTGCTGTCTTTTCATAAAAGCGCACACAAACTGCTCAACAAGTTTGTTGAACAACTCGTACATCAATCTTGCACGTATTCTTTCTAATTGCATAGTACTGAGAATGCTTGAACCAGGTTACATAAGGAAAAAGTTGAGAATGGTCAGCGACCATTCTGCGCTTATAATAGCACTTTTTACTTCAACATTTATCTAAATTGGGATCTCAATGCTCATACCGACAATGGCATCAAATACACACGCTATTTGTTCATAATAACTCACACAACCCACCCAACAAGTTTGTCGAACAGCTCGTATATCATCTCACACGTACTCTTTATAATTGTACACCGCTGACAATAATTGATTCACGTTGCATCAAGGGTAAACTTGAGAATGGTCAGTGACCATTCTGTGATCATAATAGTACTTTTCACTTCTACATTTTTCTAAATCGAGACCTTAACGCTTATATTGACCGTAGAATCAAATACACACACGCGATTTGTTCGCGATAACTCACACAACCTACCCAACAAGTTTGTCGAACGACTCGTATATCATCTCGCACGTATTCTTTCTAACTGTACAGTACTGACAGTCTGAATCACGCTGCATCGGGGAAAAATGTGGTATTTTCTTCGGAAGAGCCGTTGCGTAAGGAGCGGACAGGCGTCGGGCCTCTATTATGCGAAATTTATGCAGCCATTAGCCAACGCGTTGCGATGCCAGGTGCTCGCGTATTCGCGCACTCGCGTGGTCCGCGTCTTGACCCTCACGTTCCTCGGTCTCTTTTCTTACTCGATCTTCTCCTCGCGAATATTATACCCCCGGCGATATTACCGGACGATCCAGCAGGAATTATTCCGATTAACGAGCCATCCTCGCTCGATTTTTCACCCTGACGCCACAGGGCTAATTATACTACTCACATACTACCGGTAACCTCTTCCGGATTGGTTATTTGTGCGTAGTTCAATCGAGATGCGCCGTATCCAGTCACGCGCGTTAACTAGTTGGCTGTTTTTGACGAGTATAAGCGTCACGTGTAAAAAGTAGTTGCTGCTGTTTAAATTGCAATTTTAGTGAAAACTAAAGTATATTCGCAAACGTTAAGATGTGTTACATGCATCGAGGCCAATGCGAAATAAAACGAATAAGTAAAAAACATAAACGATTATTATGATAAAACTGTATATAGTGTAGAGACTGAATTAGATTTATTGGTTAGGATAATTACCCCTCACGTGCCTCCGGTACAGTAATTTATTATAATAAGATTCTTCATCAAGCTTTAGCACACAAATTTATCTCAAACAAATCTCTTCTCCACACATTCATCATCCTAGGACGGTTACTAAAAACCCCGTCGGTCATAAAATTAAAATATAAACCACCCATTTCATTACAACTTAATTTTATATCATAACAGCCACACCGACTTTGTCTTTGTCGAAAAAATCCGGCATCGCACCCTTGTTGCCACCTATTTTAGTTGCACACTCTTCACACCGGTCAAAATCAACTAATTCGTCAATACACGAGCCATTGTTCACACTCACATTTTATCTGCCACAATAAGAATTCCAGGCGAATCGGACCGAGCGCATTCGAAAAGCTTCCAGTGGCATGGCAAGGAGTCATTCGCTTTGGCCCCATAATTCGACACTTCCGCAAGAGTTATCCTCCGAAATTTCGGCGTTGTAATTGAAACGAATTGCGCCATTAAGGTTGTCGGTGTGCGGCGCTCGGGCGGTAACCGGGCGTAATATGCTTCAGAAAGTATCAATTTGCGGCGTTATCGATGCAGGTGACAGATTAATTCGCACGTGGATTAGCGCGAGGCAACGACAATGAGCTTATTGTGGCGACCGGGGTCGCGCATGTCGGGGGACGAAGAGGAGAGGAGTCGGTTGCCCATGCGCGTCGTAAATTTTCGTTTTCTCGTCGCGTTATGTATTATGCATTTTCTGTCCATCCGCTCCACGGCCGTATTTAGAGCTCTTGACAATTATCTTTCCGCTGGGTAAGAAGGCATGTAATATTCATGCCGGCGGATTGTAAAGTGGACGAGAGCCGCGCGCAATACGGCGGATTCCGGGATCGCTCACCGTGACACTAATACCGGAAAGGAAACGGAGAAAATCACTCTTAATTGGGACACAGCGCTGGAAATGACGACGCTTAATTCGACGCTTCGACGCTTCGAACCTTCTCGGATTTTAATCGCGACCGGTAGAACGGTTCGTACGACACCGATGTTCCCGTGTTCCGTGATTAGAACGCCGAACAATTAAGTATTCGTCGTGAGACGTGACATAGAGCACCGTATGGCGGGGCTTCTTGAAAACTGGCTCGCCGGCTCGGCGATTATTGCGGCTTAATTATACGGAAGAGACCGTCGATAATGGCCACCTTCGAAAATGCCGTAAAAACGAGACTTCGCCGCGAGTCAACTTTGATTTATGTCCTGGAAATGTCCCGAAATGGGTCCTGCCTCCGAGGCTAGACCGATTTCGGGCAGAAAACGACCGCTATTATGCTCACGCACACGGGCTCGCGCGTCGGACACACCTGCCACAGTTATTCCGGCGTTTCGGTATCTCGTTTCTATTATTCTTATCGTCCGCGGACACAGCATTGCACGCTGTACGCTGTATACTGTTATTCATCACCCGAGGCGACGCCGCACGCTCACTTCCACCGGCGGCCTACTATACGGCCACTTCTCACACAGTAAACTGTTCCCACACCGTCGCAGGGACTTCTTCGTCCGACCTACTCCGCTGTCAAAGTTTGATATACACGGTCTAATCGCGGAACTAGCTCGATTCATTAAAAATGTACGACGAGCAAAAGAGGACGGCGGCGGGCTAGAAGCGGCCGCGCGATAGGATCGAGCGAGAGGGCTAGATCATGGCTACCGCGGCGGAGATTTATCCGTAAGTAATGACAGGGTCGGCCGTTAAGGATTGTTATTGGTGCATTTTAATGCAGGGACTCTCCCGGCGCGCACCGGGGGTGTTATTATTCTTGCGGTTTTGCGGTTGTCCGAGAAAATTAGCGGTTGGCCCAGAAAGGGGCGTCGGGCGTCAGGTAAGCGAGAGAGGGATCCATCTGTCACAGCGAGGGCGTTCGCAATTCGTCAGTCGTCAAGGGCTCGGGATTGAAAAATTCAGCCCGGCGAATTTACATGTCCGCGTCGACCCGGCCAATATGTCTGCTTCTTTTCGACTGCGTCGGTAGGAGGATCGGGCTAGGATGAATCGCCGGCGACAGAAGGGCACTCTCGAATTACGGACGAACGGGCCTGGCCTTCGAATTCGTTAATAATTCTGTCAAGGGACCGTCCCTTCATCAATTTCCCCGACCTCTAATCATTACGCTATTGTTTAAACTGTACACGATATTTATCCACTTTCGTTTGATAGGTCGTAACTCTACGTTTATGAATTCTCGAAAGTTCGCGTGTCTTCAGGGGGATCAGTCCAATTTTCAATTGCTGGACTCTGATGCAGAGACGATTGACGTGCGGTGACTTTAATTTCGATGCGTATCTTATTCGGCCGCAGTACAATTTACACTTTTTTTCTTCAATACCTCATTATTCCTTCAATATTCATTCCGGAAAGTTCTCGTGTTTTCAGGGACGTTAATTAAATCTTGACTTCCTGGACTCTGACACACATGCAATTGACGAACCATCATTTTAAGTTTCGATGTTTATCATATTCGGCCACAATACAATCTGTTTTTTGCTTCGACACCTCGTAATTCTTCCAGTACAAATCTTCGACATTTTCTCACTTTCAGGGGCGTTAGTCAAATTTTGCACTTTTTGAACTCTATCGCAGTTGCGGCTGGTGACACTTTATAAGTAATTTTTCAAAACCGTTGGTACGTCCAACAATTCGTCGCCGCGGAAACAGCCTCGCAATTCTTTTAGTACAAATCTTGGGCATTTTCTCACTTTCAGGAGCGTTAGTCAAATTTCGCGTTTCTTGAACTCTACCGCAGTTGCGGCTGGCGACACTTCATAAGCTATTTTTCAACAACGTTGGTACGTCCAACAATTCGTCGCCGCGGAAACAGCCTCGCAATTCTTTTAGTACAAATCTTGGGCATTTTCTCACTTTCAGGAGCGTTAGTCAAATTTCGCGTTTCTTGAACTCTACCGCAGTTGCGGCTGGCGACACTTCATAAGCCATTTTTCAAAAACGTTGGTACATCCAACAATTCGTCGCCGCGGAAACAGCCTCGCAATTCTTTTAGTTCAAATCTTGGGCATTTTCTCACTTTCAGGAGCGTTAGTCAAATTTCGCGTTTCTTGAACTCTACCGCAGTTGCGACTGGCGACACTTCATAAGTAATTTTTCAAAACCGTTGGTACGTCCAACAATTCGTCGCCGCGGAAACAGCCTCGCAATTGTTTTAGTACAAATCTTGGGCATTTTCTCACTTTCAGGAGCGTTAGTCAAATTTCGCGTTTCTTGAACTCTAACCGCAGTTGCGGCTGGCGACACTTCATAAGCCATTTTTCAAAAACGTTGGTACGTCCAACAATTCGTCGCCGCGGAAACAGTCCTTTTTCCCGCGAAACCTCAAAGCTCGGAAAAACACCTTTTAAGGCGTCCGTCCTTAAAAGCGGAAGGCGGAATAGAGAGGAGGCGAAGTTTATAAATCAGCTCGGCGTATATGCCTGTCATAGGGTCTAACAGATGTGCGTGTGCGCGAGGAGGATACAAAAAGCCGCGAACGGGATAGCCGTATCTGGAGAGCCAGAAAGATCGTATCGTTTCCCGTGGACTCTCCCGGCCTTAATGTTCTTGTCCACGCGTGAGAGTGCGTGTAAAGGGGTGATTTGCGTGCGTGTACGTGCGAGAGCAGGTGCGGTTTCTGCTAAACTTTCTGTCGTTTTGCAAATTTACCGCGCGCAACCTGACTTAAATACGCCTCATACGTGACGTCGTAACAGCAATATGTGTTTTTTTGATCCTCACTTCCTACCTGACGGTTATGTATCGCGTTTCGGTCGGATGCCCTAGCGTGACGTCATGACGCAATTATTTTGGTCGCGCCGACGTCGGGAGAGGACGTAAGATGAAAAATCAATAGCGCGCGATATTAAAATTTCACTCGCCTCCCCCGCAGCGGGTTATGTTCTTAACACCCTCGCCCAGCCCCGCTGGTCGCCGCGCGCTTTATACCCTCGCCTGCGCGATAAGCGAGTTGCGAGGGTCGACGCTTAAACGTTTTTAAAGTTTCACCCGCGCCGCGCCGAATACAGGAATCTCGGATGAAATTTTCCTTCGCGTCGTGATTGAATTTTCGTCCATTCCGCGGACCCCCTCGTTCTCCGCAATTACGCCTGCTTTATTTCGGGACTCAACCGTGGTCGAGATTCACGGAAACTTCCACGTCACTCTATCCCGGCCGCACTTTCATTATCTCGGATTTTTCCCGCTATCAAAAACTATCCGCTCCCGCATCCAATCGAACTTCGCCACGATTTCTCATCGGCGTCCGGCGCTCGGCGAACATTAATATTTGTCAATTACGCGTCCCCACCGCTATCCGCCGATTCATCTTTAAGGAGAAAAGAAGAGGACGCGACGTGCGGGAGACACGCACTCGCGACAGAAGAGAAAAGCAATTATAATTCCCTCTGTATCGCGGGCGGTTATAATTGGAGAGCGAAGGTCCCGATAATGGCGGGACGGGGCCGAAAGAAGATTAAGCGCGGCGTGGGGCGCGTCGGACGTTTTCGCTCGGAGGGTGTGAGCGCGGAAGTTTATCGTCGTCGAATAATTCCGCCGCAAACCGGCCTAAAATCAAAGTGGCCGGACAGTGTGCGGCACTCCAGCGACATCTAATACCTTTCAAATTATACGCCTTTTTTGTGGTTCAAATGTGGAGATTTTTTATCAACTTGATGTGTTTAGGAAGCACACGTGTGTACAATTGTGCTAGTGTGTAGTTAGATGTATTCCGTTGCGTCGACTGATTTCATTTCTTTTCTGTGTTTGCAACCCATTTAATGTATTTGAAATGATATGCTTTTTTATGGTTGAAAGGTGGATTCTATTTCAAATACTGCAAATGTGTTACTGTATTTCATATGATACGCCTATTTACTGTTGAAATGTGAACTCGGTCTCAAATACTATAGACACTTTATTATATTTCAAATACTTTAACAAGGTTGAAATATATATCAAGAAACTGTACATTTAGTGTACAACTCAATTACAAATATTATAGACTCCTGTAAAGACTCCTACAAAGGTTGAAAAACGCAGTAAAGACATAGGACTTCCATAACGACGCACCGGGAATTATTTCAGCCGACGCAACGAAGTGCATCTAACTACACGCTAACACAATTACATATATTACAGACTCCTACTGAAAGTGCGTGTAGTTCCTAAACAATGAGTAACAAATAGAATTCACATCTCGAATACTCTAGAAACGTTAAAAAAACGCAGTAAAGACATAGGACTTCCAATAACGACGCACCGTGAATTAATTGAATCGACGCAACGAAGTACATCTAACTACACGCTAACACAATTACATATATTATAGTCTCCTACTGGAAGCTCATGTAGTTCCTAAACAATGAGTAACAAATAGAATCCACATCTGGAATACTCTAGAAAGGTTAAAAAACGCAGTAAAAACATAGGACTTCCAATAACGACGCACCGTGAATTAATTCAGCCGACGCAACAAAGTACATCTAACTACACGCTAACGCGATTACATATATTATAGACTCCTACTGGAAGCTCGTGTAGTTCCTAAACAATGAGTAACAAATATAATCCACATCTCGAATACTCCACAAAGGTTAAAAGAACGCATTAAAGACATAGGACTTCCAATAACGACGCACCGGGAATTAATTCAGTCGACGCAACGAAGTACATCTAACTACACGCTAACACAGTTACATATATGTATTATAAACGCCTACTGGAAGCTCGTGTAGTTCCTAAACAATGAGTACCAAATAGAATCCACATTTCGAATACTCTACAAAGGTTAAAAAAACGCAGTAAAGACATAGGACTTCCAATAACGACGCGTCGTAAATTAATTGAGCCGACGCAACGAAGTACATCTAACTACACGCTAACACAATTACATATATTATAGACTCCTACTGAAACCTCGTGTATTTAGTTTCTAAAAAATGAGTAATAAATAGAATCCACATCCCGAATACTCTACAAAGGTTAAAAAACGCAGTAAAGACGTAGGACTTCCAATAACGACGCGCCGTGAATTAATTGAGTCGACGCAACGAAGTACATCTAACTACACGCTAACACAATTACATATATTATAGACTCCTACTGGAACCTCGTGTAGTTCCTAAACAATGAGTAACAAATAGAATCCACATCTCGAATACTCTACAAAGGTTAAAAAACGCAGTAAAGACATAGGACTTCCAATAACGACGCGTAAATTAATTGAGTCGACGCAACAAAGTGCATCTAACTGCATCCTAATACAATTACATATATTATAAACGCCTACTGGAAGCTCGCGTAGTTTCTAAACAATGAGTAACAAATAGAATCCACATCCCGAATACTCTACAAAGGTTAAAAAACGCAGTAAAGACGTAGGACTTCCAATAACAACACGCCGTGAATTAATTGAGCCGACGCAACGAAGTACATCGTAGCGGTGCGATGTGTTCGCGCTCGTTGAAATGCAACGCATGCAAGCATCCTCGCGAAGCTCTCGGCGCGTAAAGCTAGAACAACGATACTACGCGCGCATTTGCACTTCCTAGAATGTCGTTTGCCTGCCCTGCGGCGTCTCACCGTCGTTCGCCGCGATTCGTCAAGATCAAGGGGTCGGTGATAAACGACAAGCGCCCGTATACTTGGCCCGTACGCCAGGGTTAATGATTTTATGATTTACCTCGCGTCATTCTCGCGCCATTGTGAGGGCGAAGCGCGAAAAATCGGCCGCTTGAATTATGGCCGGTTCGGTAATGCGAGAAAATCTCTCGTGGTCTTCCCTTTTCCGTGCGATTCCTCGTCGTTTTTTTTCTCCGTCTGAAAGGACGCACGACGCTCGCGTTGTGCAACTGTAGCGAACTAACGGACAGCCCGTGCATCGTTCTATGTTCGCTGATCGGTGAACCGCGGATTATCGCCGTCGTAACTAAGAGACTTGGCTAAGCGTCGGCAGGATTTCTAACGAACGCGAATGACGTAAAGGGCGCACCGCGCGGATCGGGCGACAGGCGGAATTTGATTGTGAAAGTGATAAGTTAAATGATATTCCGGTGTCGCTGAGCGGTGAGCAGCGAGTTTCATTCCTGTCATTCTATTTAAATTCCGATATCGTGGGTAACGGCTTCTATGTACGTGTTGGGTTGAGCGCTAACGCTGGGGCCTCGATAATTCTCGTGTAAGAAACGATGTCTGGGAATTAGCTAGGTGGAAGTTTGCTCATGGGACTCCGCATCTGCGTTCGTCGGCAAATTTAAATGTCGATATCAAGCGTCACGAGTTCAGTTGACGATATTTCAACACTAGCGTTTGAATAGTTGTGTAAGAACAAAACAAGCCCGTCAATTAGAAGGCGTAATTTTACTTAACACTTTGACTGCCATGATGGTCACCGCTGACCGGCGTAAGAGATTTTACTGAAGTTCCAAAATATTTACAACGGGTTGCAATAATTATTTTGTAAATGCAGTTATTGTTACAATAGTGATGCGATCCTTTGGTCTCCAATACCTGCACATTATTTACATTTTGCATAATTCAATCAAACGCTGTAGTATTTCATAGCATCGCCATTCTAATACATCAAAATACGCACGGCAGTCAAAGTGTTAAGGGATTCAACAACAAACATTACTGCCGAAGATGCCGATAAAAAATTAAGTACGGATATCAAACGTGACGGTTTCAATATGCATATCTAAGTAACTACTATTTCATGGTAAAGTTTGGAAACAAAGTTTGGAATCGCTATTGGAAATGTAATTTTGCTCATAGCAACCGCGTCTTTTTTCGTCATTGAGGAAGATTCGACAGACTTTAAAATCCGATATCAATTCTAACAGCTCCAATACGTATTAGTCGATTAAAATCTGGATATGTCTCATATGAGAAACATAGTCCCTGCTATCAGAAAAGGTAATTTTGCTCATAGGATCCCGCATCTCTTTTCGTCGTCGACGAAGGTTCCGTAGGCAAACTTCTTCCCCCTGTTGACCTCGTTAATTGTCATATCGCATCTCCGAGTAAGGAAGCGAGAGACAGGGTGAGAGAAGGAGAGGGAGGAGGCGGTTAGGTTGTACGGGCGTGGGTGGATCGCGATGATTTACGAGGACTGGCGTTCCGGGGCTCAAGCCGGACTCCAGAGACGCTTCGCTGATAGCGTCAGAGCCACATAAGTCATCGGACTATACCTAGGGGTCCTTCTCTCCTTCTCCCGTCTCTTCTATCTTAGACCGTTTCCCTTCTTGCGCTTCTTTTAACGAACCGTTATTAGTGTTTCCAGAAATAGAGTCTACCGAAGCTATCGATGCGCGTTCTTAAATTTTCTTCCCGACGCTTCAACGTGGGTAGGGCCGAATAGGCAGGAATCGTTACTTTAAGCAGAGGCCGTGAGATTATTTGCGAGTAAGGAAAGCATGGGGTGCTAAAAGTTTTGTTTTCCCAGTACATTTATCTTGGAGGAAGATCATATATTTGTAATGTCTAATGAATTCGGGCAGGCGTTTATGAAATCTAGAAATAATAGTACGTTTAAGAAGCCACAGGTCTGCCAGTTATGGTCGACTTACATCGAAATGACTATCTTGCAGATTATTATGATCTAAACAAAATCTGTTGAAACGTACATTAATAACACTAGTCGGTACTATTTAATCATCGAAGATCGAGTCAAACTATCTACAACTCGCCATCGATAAAGACCGCTATCTATCGGTAAGTGCCGGAATCCTAAGGTATATCACTAATCGTCGACTCACATATCATCCGCATTACAACTGCACAGACTATTTTAATCTTAACAAAATCAGTTGAACTGTACATTAATAATACTAGTTCATATACCCCAAAAGGTTGCATAATCGTATCAGTGCCATTTACTCCATACTCTACCCTTCGAAATACTTATAAAACTACTTTAAGAAGCCTCAGGTCTGCTAGTTATGGTCGATTTACATCGAAATGACTATCTTGCAGATTATTATGATCTAAACAAAATCTGTTGAAACGTACATTAATAACACTAGTCGGTACTATTTAATCATCGAAGATCGTGTCAAACTATCTACAACTCGCTATCGATAAAGACCGCTATCTATCGGTAGGTGCCGGAATCCTAAGGTATATCACTAATCGTCGACTCACATATCATCCGCATTACAACCGCACAGACTATTTTAATCTCAACACAATCAGTTGAACTGTACATTAATAATACTAGTTGATACACCCTAAAAGGTTGCATAATCGCATCAGTGTCATTTACTCCATACTCTACCCTTCGAAATACTTATAAAACTACTTTAAGAAGCCTCAGGTCTGCTAGTTATGGTCGATTTACATCGAAATGACTATCTTGCAGATTATTATGATCTCAACAAAATCAGTTGACCTGTACATGAATAATACTAGTTGATACCAAAAGGTTGCATAATCGTATCAGTGCCATTTACTCCATACTCTACCCTTCGAAATACTTATAAAACTACTTTAAGAAGCCTCAGGTCTCCTAGTTATGGTCGACTTACATCGAAATGACTATCTTGCAGATTATTATGATCTAAACAAAATCTGTTGAAACGTACATTAATAATACTAGTCGGTGCTATTTAATCATTGAAGATCGTGTCAAACTATCTACAACTCGCCATCGATAAAGACCGCTATCTATCGGTAGATGCCGGAATCCTAAGGTATATTACTAATCGTCGACTCACATATCATCCGCATTACAACCGCACAGACTATTTTAATCTCAACAAAATCAGTTGAACTGTGCATTAATAATACGCG
The DNA here is from genome assembly GCA_033815515.1 of Cryptocheilus praepositus. Lineage (NCBI taxonomy): Eukaryota > Metazoa > Arthropoda > Insecta > Hymenoptera > Pompilidae > Cryptocheilus > Cryptocheilus praepositus. Next base: position 5,154,037 of record JAWWQZ010000314.1, read on the forward strand.
TTGATACACCCTAAAAGGTTGCATAATCGCATCAATGCCATTTACTGCATACTCTACCCTTCGAAATACTTATAAAACACCGTCACGTATCCAAAAGCCCGGCATTAAACTCATCCACTCCGTCAGTTCGCCGGAATTGGGCCAGCCGACACTTTCCACCCGAGACTTTTGCATGTCCCAAGTTTTTGCGGTCGCAAAAAAAGCAGAAAATCGTTTATTGCACGCGGGGGGTTGGTGGGCAGGCGGACGTAGTGTCACGAGGAAGGAAAAGGGCCCGGGAGTCAGATGCACGTAAGTGAATGTTGTACAGGTACGCTATGGCCCCGAGAGATGCGTTATCGAATGTTTTATTCATAAGCGTTGGAACAAAGCCCGCCTGTTTATCCTGAGGACATCTCTTCTCGAGTCAGCTCGTATTCTCCCGCGTCAGTGTATGTGTCGTACGCAACAAGCGCCTTCCCACCGCCTTTCGGAACCGCGAATTGCACTTACGCACATCGGCCGTGCGCAATGCACTTCTGACACGTCAGTTTACGTGATATTGTTGCGCGGTGTCGATTATACTACGACCTTACGACGAGAGATCCGCGAACATTGCGGGAGACAGGATCGTTGTGCACGCAGAGATTACGTACATGGACTATCAGCAGAGAGCTGGAAGGAAGGCTCCTGACAGGAATGCGGGTCGCATTGGTCAGAGTTGCGGGACGTCTTATGTCTTACGGAAACGAGTGAGATGTAGCGTGCGATCCGTCGAACGCTGAATCATTGACGGCGTTAAATATTAGGATACCTGTTTTTATGATTGGCGTCACGGTACAATTTATACTGATAGAATGTGCCGGCCATAAATACGAAGATCTTACTACTATGTACTGTGCAGAGCTGAAAACGCGTTGGTCAGATTTGTGGGACGTCTTATGTCACATGCATTTTCGGTGTGCTGCACCATTCGCTGTCGCGGTCACGTACGCTGATTCGATTCCGTGACGTGTAAATGGCAGTAAATCAAACGCCTAATTTTGCGTATCAAATATTACGAAAACAGTCAGCTCTGCATTATAACTATTTGCGTTGCATTTGCGACAAAATAGCAAACACGCAAACGGCAACGAGCGGTCCCTCAAACACCTAATTTCGCGGTATCAAATATTACAATTGCAACCTTACTTATGTCAAAGCGTGTAAGTCACAGCTCTGCATTATAACTATTTGCGTTGCGTTGGCGACAAAATGGCAAACAGGCAAACGGCAACGAGCGGTCCCTCAAACGCCTAATTTCGCGGTATCAAATTATTACAATTGCAACCTTACTTATGTTAAAGCGTGTAAGTCACAGCTCTGCATTATAACTATTTGCGTTGCGTTGGCGACAAAATGGCAAACAGGCAAACGGCAACGAGCGGTCCCTCAAACGCCTAATTTCGCGGTATCAAATATTACAACTGCAACCTTACTTATGTTAAACCATGTAAGTCACAGCTCTGCATTATAACTATTTGCGTTGCGTTGGCGACAAAATGGCAAACAAGCAAACGGCAACGAGCGGTCCCTCAAACGCCTAATTTCGCGGTATCAAATTATTACAATTGCAACCTTACTTATGTTAAACCGTGTAAGTCACAGCTCTGCATTATAACTATTTGCGTTGCATTGGCGACAAAATGGCAAACAGGCAAACGGCAACGAGCGGTCCCTCAAACGCTTAATTTCGCGGTATCAAATATTACAATTGCAACCTTACTTATGTTAAAGCGTGTAAGTCACAGCTCTGCATTATAACTATTTGCGTTGCATTGGCGACAAAATGGCAAACAGGCAAACGGCAACGAGCGGTCCCTCAAATGCCTAATTTCGCGGTATCAAATTATTACAAATGCAACCTTACTTATGTCAAAGCGTGTAAGTCACAGCTCTGCATTATAACTATTTGCGTTGCGTTGGCGACAAAATGGCAAACAGGCAAACGGCAACGAGCGGTCCCTCAAACGCCTAATTTCGCGGTATCAAATATTACAATTGCAACCTTACTTATGTCAAAGCGTGTAAGTCACAGCTCTGCATAGTAACTATTTGCGGTGCGTTGGTGACAAAATGGCAAACAGTCGCCGAGCGACGCACTGCGTCCCGTGGTAAATATATAGCAAAATAAGTCCGGAGAAAATTCCTTAAAAGATTCGCAGCAACCACTTGTGGGTCGCGTCCGAATTGCCCTAATAAAAACGTTGGCCCTGCCGTTTTCTCCCTCCGAGCGTGGGAGTAGGAACTCGGGGAGTAAACAGCGCTAGTCTTTCTGGTTGTGCGATGGCTGGCCAGATAATACGATAGAACGCGGTAGCCCGCGGGAGTCTATCTTTGTCATTTGTATCTCCGCGGGTGCCACCGGGTTCAGAGAGCTGGGAGTCATGGGAGACTCTTAAGCGTGCCGAAAGGGTCGTCTGGTGACTTTTGAGGAGGGAGAGGGCGAAAGAATGGATCGATGGAAACAGAGACTTATATGGTAATAACGTTGGCGGGTCTTTTCAAGATCATTCGGGAACAGGCCGTTTATGTTATTTTCGTAATTTAAAACGATGTTTCGCATAATTGTATTATGTTTTGGTGAAAAAAAATCGTACGTATAGTACGTACAATATAAATCGTTTTGGGAGCAGACGGTTTATATTATCTCAATAATTTAGATACAGTAGACAGACACAGAAGATACAGTATAAATCGTTTGGTAGAATGTGAAATTAGTTTTCATATAATTATATGGTGTTTTGGTTAGAAAATATCGTACGTAGATGGTATACAAAGAAGTGTTTAAAAATATTGTCATTTGTCGGAATTACGAAGGTGTAGTGAATATTGTATTTAGTGAAAACATTAACACTTTGACTGCCATGGTGGTCATCGGTGACCCCGTAAAAAGTGTCTCGTGATTGTAAAATTAAAAAATACTGCCAATCGGTCGCATTTATAATTTTAAAAATGCGATTAATATTAAATAGTGATTCAATTCTTTGGTCTCCGATAACTTCGCATTATTTTCATTTTGCACAATTCAATCATATTCTGTAGCACTTCATCCCGTTGCGGTTTTAATATAGTAAAATACGTGTGGCAGTCAACGTGTTAAGGAACTAGTAGTGGAAACCCGTAACAAGTGTAGCTCGTGATTGTATACTTTGCGAGAGTTTAAAAATGCACGACAGGCAAGATAACTAGAGAGTATGTTAAGTGGGTCGAAGTTCTTAATATTAGATAAACTAGTGCGAGCAAAGACCGTGAGAGAAGGAAATCGTACCGACACACATGGCCGATCATTCATTGTCAGAACGACGTGTCGCAGTCACACTGTGAACTTTTGATCGATGCGCGAGCTCGGCAACGGGCCTGAGATAATGAAAACAATCCGTTATGGAGCCTTCTATATCGTGACAAATCGATCGGCCATTTCTCGAAATTAATTTCGTCTTCATCGCGAACGAACTGTCGTTGACGTCTCGGTGTTTCTCGTTTCTACGCAGAAACATTTTTATCGTTGCGCGTTCTTCGACTAATGAAATACACCGCGACGCGGCAATTAAACGGCGAATATTCGCGGAACACGTGAGAATCCAGCGACAAAAGGTGGGTGCACGCACGCACGACGCAACTACGACGAATAATGACGCTTTCCACATTTTTCCTAACGCAATCGTCGCCAGTGCGAAAAGCGAGTGAAACTCCTTTGCGCAATAAAAGAGTCGCGCTATTGTTAACCGCACGCATTGCGTTCGCGTTGGCTGAGATACGTAAGTGGCGTGAAGCGGACGGAAAATTGGTTCAATGACACAGTTCGATCGTGCACTTGTCTCGGCGCATGTCGAGAAAAGTCATATCATGCAGTGTTAGTAAGAACGCAAGTTAAATAGCTAGTTATAATCATAGAACTATCTTGTCACTGACCAAGTCGATTACCAATTATGTCGGTATTAAGCCGTATAACATTTCAAGAAACTAGAGTTGTCATGATACCGTGTTATCATTTCAATAAACTAAGTTGATCACTGGTCAACTTGCATCTTTTTTTGTTACTGACGAAAGTTTCGCTAAAGCTCGGATACGAGAAAAATCATATCATGCAGTATTAGTAAGAACGCAAGTGAAATAGCTAGTTATAATCATAGAACTATCTTGTCACTGATCGAGTCGATTACCAATTATATTGGTATTAAGCTGTATAACATTTCAAGAAACTAGACTTGTCATGATACCGTGTTATCATTTCAATAAACTAAGTTGATCACTGGTCAACTTGCATCTTTTTTTGTTACTGACGAAAGTTTCGCTAAAGCTCGGATACGAGAAAAATCATATCATGCAGTGTTAGTAAGAACGCAAGTGAAATAGCTAGTTATAATCATAGAACTATCTTGTCACTGACCGAGTCGATTACCAATTACGTCGGTATTAAGCCGTATAACATTTCAAGAAACTAGAGTTGTCATGATACCGTGTTATAATTTCAATAAACTAAGTTGATCACAGGTCAACTTGCATCTTTTTCGTTACTGACGAAAGTTTCGCTAAAGCTCGGATACGAGAAAAATCATATCATGCAGTATTAGTAAGAACGCAAGTGAAATAGCTAGTTATAATCATAGAACTATCTTGTCACTGATCAACTCGATTACCAATTATGTCGGTATTAAGCCGTATAACATTTCAAGAAACTAAAGCTGCCATGATACCGTGTTATCATTTCAATAAACTACGTTGATCACTGGTCATCTTGCATCTTTTTTTGTTACTGACGAAAGTTTCGCTAAAGCTCGGATACGAGAAAAATCATATCATGCAGTGTTAATAAGAATGCAAATGAAATAGCTAGTTATCATCATAGAATTATTGTATCTTGTCACTGACCAACTCGATTACCAATTACGTCTGTATTAAGCCGTATAACATTTCAAGAAACGAAACGGGTCATGATACCATGTTATCATTTCAATAAACTACGTTGATCACTGGTCATTTTGCATTTTTCTCGTTACTCACGGATGTTTCGCTAAAGCTCGGATACTTTTCTTATAGCAAACCATGTATAAACTGAGAAACAATGTTCCCCGATTGAAATATGTAACTTTCTTCATACGATCCGGATTTATTCCTCACTAACAAAGGTTCCGGTAAGAAAATACAAATTCGAACAACAAACATAACGATTTCAATATACACATTTAATTGATCACTATTTCATGCTATTTTGACACTTCTCTCATAAGCAACAAAATTTAACTTAAAAAGCAAAATGCCACGGTCGAACAATGTAATTTTACCCTTAGTATTCCCCGTCTCTTTTCATTATCGACGAAGGTTCCATACACGTATTCAAAATGCCAATTAAAGAACACCGTAACATTCCCAACGAGGTCCACACGGCTCTAAAACATATTGATCAAAGTTCCAGAAAGTAAGAAATCAACCAGACCAAAGTATCCGATTTTATCCAACTCCAGTACGTCATAGTACACCAGCCCGAACTCCTTCCACACCGACGCACATCATGCGCTTACTTAAAAGTATCCCAACATCGGACGTATCGCATTACAGCGTTCCCTTACATCACCTGAAATATTCAGAGCAGCAAATCGGCGTTTACTGATGCAGAAATGTCCTCTCGTAACTTTTTACGAGTATTTAGTCCCGTTCCGCTCCGGGAGCTTAAAGTTGTCAAGGTGTGCGCCGAGGAGAGAAGGAGTTAGAAGAAAGGTTTTTAGGGTCGCGCGAGGGTGGAAAGCCGGTCTCGCGAGCGTGGGTGGGTTAAGGGTGGGTGGCGAGAGTGTCTCAATGTCTCCCCGAAGGCACGGCGGCAATTTGTGCCTTCATTCGCACAAAGCTCTCTGTTCCTCCGGGCCGCTCGACCTTTCTCGTGAAAATGCGGATATAAAAGAGAAGTTAAAACTATGCCGTCGTTCTTATTACTGCCTCGAGCCACCCTCGGGCCCTCCGAAGTAGGCGAGCAAAGTTATGTCTGTCTGCGCGCAGCCGCTCTTTGTCCTTCTTCGAGCCTTCTTTCCCTACTTTTCGGCGGGGCTTGATTAAATAATTTGTGACACGCGGAATGTTCTTGCCCCCGTTTTTGATTCCCCGTTACGGCGCTCGTTTGATTGGACTTTGACGTATTAAGGGGAGAACGTGCGATGCCGGGCGCGCTGCAATATTTAACGGGTTGGCTGTGTTTTCTTTCTTTTTTGTCGAAACTAATCTACCGTACAAGCGCATGCGAGTGTATTTTCTTTTTCACGGCTTACTTGTCTGCGGACGATCTTTTGGTGTTTTTTTCGTGGTACAGCGCAGCGTGTACAGACGTATTTTGTGGGTGCCCTAGCGTCCGAGTTCATTTGCATCTCGAAGGAGCCGTCGGTTCCAATATTTTTGGCGTGTGTACTAGTCGCGAAGAAACGGCAATGTTTTATGTTACGCCAAATGTATGCGACATAAGTGAAAAATACTGCAAGTTCCTGTTTAAATTAGAATTTTTGTGGAAAATGAAATATATTCGTAAATTCTATGATGTTTCGAATATTCGGAGGTCAAGACAAAATGAGAGAAATAAATGAATAATATAAATACTTACTATGAAAAAGTGTATATACTCTAGGGATTAGAGTAGATTTCTCGGTTAGGATAGTTTAAATTAAACAGGAAATTTTAACAAACGCCAAACAAGCCTTTACAAACAATTATACCTCAATCAAATCTCGTTCTCTGTCAGTAATAAAATTAAAAAATACAATAGTTTAAATTAAAAAGGAAATTTTAACAAACGCTTCACAAACCTTTACAAACAATTTTACCTCAATCAAATCTCGTTCTCTGTCAGTAATAAAATTAAAAAATACAGGAGTCATTTCATTAGAACTTAATTCCATATTATAGCAACCACACCTATTGACGAATGTACTCGTCATCTACTTCTTGCGACACATTTTGCGTACGCACTTTTCACAGAGATCGCAACACCTAACCGATTAAGGCACAATCGCGGGACCGCGGAATTTCACGTAACGGCTGAGACCGCTCTTTGTCGATGGGAAATGAATTCTTTGACAGAGCGGGCCTCGACTGCACCGCGGCGAAATTTCTAGCTTCGTCCGAATTTTCCGACAGCCGAAAAGCACGGCGCGTTCGCAGTGCGCAAACGGTGCCCGTTAATTATATATGCGCCGGGGTTAATTCGGCAAAATCGGCAATGCGGGTTAATCGGAAAATTAATCGGGCAACAACTGATGCGGGGCGCGGTTTGTTGTGCGGACCAGGAGTTATTTTCGGAAATTTTCGGACGCGCCGCCTGGACGATCACCGATAAGCCGACCGAAACCGGCAAGTATGATCCGGTAGAGTTTGAAATTATTAGTACGCGCGCCGTAACGAAATATGTATCGACGATATTCAATCATTAATGCCGGGCTTTCTTTATTCTGGGTCAAGCTAAACGGCCGTTTAAACGTTATTCCGTTGATCAGCGATCATATTGGAAGCCCGGCAAATCGCGGTTGCGGAAAATTTGGTAAAGGGCATAATGCAAACAGAGATTTTGCACCTAAATTCATCCTTTTAGCGGTCGTGTTCGTTTTGATGCATATTAAGTTTACTCTTTCACAAAGAAAGTGCACCCTTTTGCCAAACAAGTTTTTCTACACATTTTTTTCTGAAACTAGGGTAATCGATATATAATCCAATGTGAGATGAAAATGTGTGGATGTGTTGCAGTATCTTTCTCTTTGTGCATAGTAAAGTAAAATTTGAGCAATTCTACTTTTTAGTAAATAGGTAGTCTCTGGACTGATATCTGCCACGTATATCGACATTTAAATTACCCGGAGTTTTACAACTTGTGGTCAAACATAATTTCCTGTAAATACCATGTGATCTAAAATCATGACGGACCATCGATCAACAGTAATTGACAAAATCGGCAAAAAAAACTTCGAAAAATATCATGACACACTGACAAATAATCCGCAAAGGGGTAAATTTGGAATGCAAAATTTATATAACGTTATCTTAATTCATAGCCATATTTAACGGTCGCTTATCACGCGTGATGTTAATCCCGATCGTTGAAAGGCAATCGACGAATAATCAGAATGGTAGGCATTTAAAATGGCGAGCGTGTACGGTCGGAACTTATTTGGGAATTTTCTGCGGGAGTAAACACGGGCAAAAACACGCCTTCTCTGGCGTATTACATGAAATCAGTCGCATTTTCGGCGTGTACGAAATTTTCGCTGAGCCATAATGGCACGTCGCCATGAAACGCCCGAGAGAGAAAGAAACTCGATGTGTAACGAGCTCAAAGAGACCGCGAAAACCGAAGTTATTCGAAAGGGCGCATTCTTACCGCGGCAGATGGAAATATGTCAAATATCTCGCGGACTTGGCGGAAGTAAAAATCAAGAGGGTGAACGTTTTAGTTAAACCGCGCGGCAGGGGAGAATAAGGACGTGCGCCGGGAAAATTCAACGAAGAAATACGTGAGCTGCGTTGAAACGATAGTACGAAACAAACCACATAGAGCGTGTCACGGTGTTCCGTCCTACAATTAAATTTATTTTGTTTACTTTACTGCGCATTAACATTGTATAATATCTGCATATTTGACGTGCTGCACGATGCAGAAGTCAGAGAGAGAGGTAAGGTTCCACAGGAATTTATTTAATTATTTTTTTGAGCTCGCGCGGTACCGGTACAGGGTTAATATTATATTTACACGAATATTTGCATTTGGTACAATATTTAATGAAGGACATTTTGAAGGGAAAACATCATTATGTAAAGATTAATGTAATCATTAGTACTTTTACATAATAATTTTTCTCTTCAAAATAATCTCTATATGTAAATAATATTCTCTACAAAATAATCTCTATTCATAATAAATCTCTTCTTGGCGATGTTTTCACTAACATAATAATATTGGGTTGGCAACTAAGTGATTGCGGATTTTGTTGATAGATGGACTTTAGACTTTCTTTTGTTTTGTTAACGTGCTCATTGCATCTAACATATATTTTTTTCTTATTCTATTTCTGAAAAGCCTAATTACTGGCGACGAAAAGTGGATAGTTTATAATAACGTAAATCGGAAGAGATCGTGAATGATGAAAGATAAACCAGCCCAAACGACATCAGCGGCAGAGATACGCCAAAAAAAGATTATGCTGTCAGTCTGATGGGATTAAAAAGGAATTTTGTACTTTGAACTTATGCCACAAAACCAAAGGATCAATTCAAACGTGTACGTTCAACAACTCGTCAAACTGACCAATGCAATTCAAGAAAAGCGGCCGGTATTGTCAAATCGCAGGGTGCCGTTTTCCACTATGATAATGCAAAGCCCCACACGTCTTTGATCACTCGCCAAAAATTATTGGAACTGGGTTCGGATGTTTTATCACATCCACCATATAGCCCTGATCTTGCGCCTTCAGACTACCATTTGTTTCGTTCCATGCAGAACTCCTCAAATGGTAAAATTTTTAATAACACTGATGATGTCAGATCACATTTAATTCAGTTTTTGATAGCAAAGATTAGAAATTTTACGAACGTGGAATTTTGACACTGCCAGAACGATGGTAGAAAAGTCATCGACAAAAACGGACAGTATCTAATTGAATAAAGTAATATTTTTAAACAAAAATTCAGTTTTCCTTCTTATTTGAAATGTGCAATCACTTAGTTACCAACCCAATAGCGTCATTGCACGCAGTGCTCAAAAATCGCACCACCACCAAACGCATAGATTTGCTACGCGAAATGGTCTGACCGTCGAAATAACCTCCGCGCGCAAAGCGGGACGTATCGAACGCGCGAAAACACGCGTTTTCGCGGCATTCGTTCTGTCCGGGAAATCTTTCACCGGAAAGCGGACGTGATAGCGCGAAAAAGCTGTGTCCACATATTTACATTTGGTACAATATTTAATGAAGGACATTTTGAAAGAAAAACATCATTATGTAAAGATTAACACGTTGACTGCCGTGCGTATTTTGCCGTATTAGAACGGCGATGCTATGAAATACTACAGCGTTTGACTGAATTATGCAAAATGTAAATAATGTGCAAGTATTGGAGACTAAAGAATCGCATCACTATTCTAACAATAACTGCATTTATAAAATAATTATTACTACCCATTGCGAATATTTTGAATCTTCAGTAAAATCTCTTGCGCCGGTCACCGGTGACCCCCACGGCAGCCAACGTGTTAATGTAATCATTAATACTTTTACATAATAATTTTTCTCTTCAAAATAATCTCTACATGTAAATAATATTCTATACAAAATAATCTCTATTCATAATGAACCTCTTCTTGGCGATGTTTTCATTAACATAGTAATAGCGTCACAGCACGCAGTACTCAAAAATCGCACCACCCTGGAACGCATAGATTTGCTAGGCGAAACGGTTTGCCCGTCGAAATAACCTCCGCGCGCAAAGCGGGACGTATCGAACGCGCGAAAACACGCGTTCTCGCGGCATTCGTTCTGTCCGGGAAATCTTTCACCGGAAAGCGGACGTGATAGCGCGAAAAAGCTGTGTCCACGCATTGAGGGCAATTGCCCGTGCGCATTGAGTTTTCGCCCGCAAATCCGGGAGTAACGCCGGCGGATTAAACGCGGCCTTCAAACAAGGAGCGCGGACCGGCGTGTTTGCTAGGTCGACGCTGCATACCTCGCCGCTTGAAAATGCTAGAACGTGCGCTAGTAAGCGTAAGCCAGTGCAAACGTGCTCTAGGAACGCGGGCGGAGAGCGTGCGCGCGGCAACATCAAATATGAAAGCTCGCAATTATATAAAGCTAAGAGCGGCCGGCCTCTCCCGGCCGCGAGAGAGAAATGCAGTGCGAACTGCAAACAGCCACGCAGACCGCGATTTTGCCCCCGCGCTTCCGGCTCCATTGAGCGACCCGGAACTTCATCGAGACAGAGGCCTGACGTAAGGCCAAACACTCGATTTGCACGGCAAAGATTTCGCCCGGCTATTACTGCCGCGCCTCAGACTGCGGGGCGAATTTCGCGAAATTTCCCCGAATTCCCGCGGGTGATGAGGCAGTTCTGAAGGCGGGATTCGTCGGCGGAGCTCAGCTAATGCTGTTTGACGCGCAAATCTATTTTATACCGTACCTTGCACTAAGCGATGTTCGACGGTCGATCGAAAAAATGTCTTGTCTATCGATTATAGCGTTTTTCGGGAATCTGGTATGCAAAGGGGCTTGATAAGGGTAAGATTGATACTCGGGAAGTGATGGCATGCGACGCGTAGATGTATTTTAAGTCGACGTCTTGTATTGAGTAGAAACAGTCAGTAGGAAAAAGTGCTTACGACGAAGAGAATTTTCTGGCATTTTGGAGGGATCTAAAATACAATCTAGAATGCAACATGGCTTCAAAAAAATTAAAATTGATATTCGAGCGGTAATGGTATTCGACGCGTAATGTATTTCATAGCAAGACCTTGCACTAAATAATCACAGTCGATCGAAAAATGAGTGTTTTCTATCATTTTTGGAGAATCTAGCGTGCAACGTAGCTTAATAAGAGTAAGATTGATACTCGGGAGTTGATGGCATGCGACGCGTACGTGTATTTTGTGGCGACGTCTTGCATTGAGTAGGAACAGTCGGTGGGAGAAAACATTTACTACGAAGAGAGTTTTCTGGTATTTTGGAGGGATCTAAAATACAATCTAGAATGCAACATAGCTTCAAAGAAATTAAAATTGATATTTGAACGGTAATGGTATTCGACGCGTAATGTATTTCATAGCAAGACCTTGCGCTAAATAATCACAGTCGATCGAAAATTGAGTGTTTTCTATAATTTTTGGAGAATCTATCGTGTAACGTAGCTTGATAAGAGTAAGATTGATACTCGGGAGGTGGTGGCATGCGACGCGTACGTGTATTTTATGGCGACGTCTTGCATTGAGTAGGAACAGTTGGTAGGAAAAAGTGTTTACGACGAAGAGAGTTTTCTGACATTTTGGGGGGATGTAAAATACAATCTAGAATGCAATATGGCTTCAAAAAAATTAAAATTGATATTCCAACGGCAATGGTATTCGACGCGTAATGTATTTCACAGCAAGACCTTGCACTAAATAATCACAGTCGATCGAAAATTGAGTGTTTTCTATCATTTTTGGAGAATCTAGCGTGCAACGTAGCTTGATAAGAGTAAGATTGATACTCGGGAGGTGACGGCATGCGACGCGTACGTGTATTTTATGGCGACGTTTTGCATTGAGTAGAACAGTCAGTAGGAAAAAGTGCTTACGACGAAGAGAGTTTTCTGGCATTTTGGAGGGATCTAAAATACAATCTAGAATGCAACATAGCTTCAAAAAAATTAAAATTGATATTCGAGCGGTAATGGTATTCGACGCGTAATGTATTTCATAGCAAGACCTTGCATTAAATAATCACAGTCGATCGAAAATTGAGTGTTTTCTATAATTTTTGGAGAATCTAGCGTGCAACATAGCTCGATAAAAATAAGATTGATATTCAAGCGATGATAGTAAGATGAACGCTGCGAAAAAAGGTCTCCGCAGTGTTATGTCGCCTCTCGCTCGTGCTGTTTCGCACGAACCTCCGTAGATATGTATCCGTCCGTGCTTTATGTCTCGCCTTCGGGTGTGTATGAGTGCGGGTCTTGTTGTTATATTCAAATTCGCCCGCTTGGCTAGTCCATGATTGTGCGTCCGGCGAAATATTCCGATATACGCCGAGGCCATATTGCAATTCTATTACCGGCAGAACCTTTCACAAGCGGCATGAGCATGCGAGTATCCGACCGACGTTTTCCCTGCCCTACGCGCGTACGCTCGTAAGGGGCGAAAAGGGGAGAGCGCACGACAAATTGTTTACGGTTAGTGCGATATGATTTTATTCGACGACTCCGGGGGCTTGTAAGCGCGATAAACGAAACTTTATATCGAACCGTTCCTCGCGTTTTCCCGGGCAACGCACTTGTGGCTGGTATAGTTCACGGTGTTATTAACACGTTGTCGACGGTATATGTACTGTGAAACGTTCTCGCATATTCTTCGGATGTATATGAAATCTGCATGCTCCTGTACGAAGCAATGTAAATTAGTAAAGCAAATCTTCTGTAAAAAATTGGAAGGTACTCGCGCAGTCGATACTGATAGTGTTCTCTTGGGTGGTGCACTAAAATAATGTATCTTCTAAAATTCTTAAAATTCTTAAAGATCTTTTAAAGGTTTCCTTCACCAATAACAATGCTATATTGTGCATTCTATAGAATTTTTTATACTTGTAAACTTTTGATTGAGACTCAATTTTCGAATACAAACCTGTATTGAGGGTCTAGAAAGCTGTTTCGTTCCAACCACAAAGTTAAATAAACCTACTGATTAGTATCCACGCAATAAGGGTTTAAACGCATAATATGTGAACTGTCTCGTGTCTTCGAGAACTCGAGTCTACACAACAGTCGATTCGCGTCTTCCGTCTTCAAAGTCTCAGAAACGAAAAGCCGCACGTTCCGATGAGCATTCAAACGAAACGAACCGTTCGGAATTTTGCCGAACGTTACGTACCGGACGTAAAAAACGTGGTCGGTGAAGTCTCGACGTCAGAAATCTCTACTCGACCGAATCCGGTTCCGGAGGGATAGGAAGCGGTGCCGCGCCGTGGGGCACAATATGACATTTAATTAAGAAACTCCCGAGCTCGGCGAGTGATATTTGAGGGTAATTAAAAATGTATCCGTCACGGTTCTTTGAGACAAGCCAGTTTTCATTGCCGCACAAAGGAGGCTCCCGGGGCTAGAGCCAGGTATCTCTCTTCTTATCACTCGCTTCCTCTCTTTTCGTCTGTCTGTTTCTTTCCAACCCATCCGTGCTCCTGAAATTGCCGCAAGAGGGGCGCGCGAAAGCGTCGTAGAAATTCTTTTAATCGTTTGATAATCTTGTTTAAACCGACCCCACCCACTCGACCCCGGGCTGTTGGCTCACTTTGTTTGTTCAGATTATGAACAGTCTTCGGGAGGGGTGAGCGGGAAGGCCAGGGGATGGGTAGGGTCTTTTGCTCACCAACGCAGATTCTGGTTCCTGCAAAATTAAGCGATCTCAGACGATACCTTCCAGCAAGGTCTTCGTCGCGCGAGTAAGTCCGAGTGTGCATAGATTCCGACTTAACCATCCATGCACAAGGTTTTTGAGCATTTTTGTAATTGGACATTGGCCGCTTGACACGTAGATAAAGTACAAGTATTTCATTAATACTGAACTGAACAGATATAGGAGCTTGAAAATAAAACGAAATATTTATATTTTAAAATATCGTTTGATAAGCTTGGAATGCAATATCGCAATAATTAAGTAACGATATTACATTTTAATCAGTTATTACATTTCGAATATTGTATATCAAATTTTATTATGTAACTAATAATTCAATCATATTAAGTATCATGAGTATCTTTACTGCGGGAGTGGACATAAAACAAGGGATGTCTACCAAACGTCATTGTACGTCAAGGGATTAATATTCTGACACACAAATGTTTAATTGGGGAGTCTTCGGTTGTTCGGCATTAGCCAGTTCTGTAGACAAATGCCAGACGCTCATCGTGTAGTATTACGCCAACACTTTATTACTTGCGTACACATAAATTGGCAGCTCGATTGCCAGTTATACAATAATGCTATAATTAAGTAAAAATATTAAAGATTATTAAGTTAACCAACAACTCAATCATATGCAATAATAAATGAGAAACTTCGTCAGCAGAAGACAGTGGCGGACGTCTAGGAATCATCAGTCTAAAGTGGCACACAAAACACGCAGTCTCGCAGCCGTCAACGTAAGCCAAGAGGCAAATATTCATTCACACAAATGTTTAATCGCACAGTCCCTCGTTCAGTGTCGGCTATCTCTGTAGACAAATTCCACACACTCGCCGCTCTTTATTGCAACACTCACGTACACACTGACCTAGATACGTAGAGCGAAGCGCATAAATTGGCAACTCGGACGGGTTGACATTTGAATGGCCTGACGCTTGACGTCCAGATACGCAGATGTTCATATTCGTGAAAGTCAATGCACATACGCACGTCTAAGCCCGCACTCTCTCTCGCCGAACAAAGCGTCTCGAGGCTCGGCCTGCGTGCGCACGAAATTTTACCGGTCGCGACGCTTCTTTCCGAGAAATCTGGGCCAAATGTCGTGGCGCATTCCCGTGGCACTCGCCGAAGCAGATCTCCGGCGATCTTCAGGCCTATCTACCCATCTAACAGCTACCGTGGGCGGCAATTTTTGAGAGGACCCTCTCCGTCTACCCCTTCTACTCGAGTTCTTGCAGGCGCAGGACACGATTCTTTACCGCAGTGTGTCGCGTTTCTACCGTTCGATGGTAGATAGAAGGATGACTCGCCTTCCGTGGAAGCGAGGACGAGCAAGCCTGCTCGGCCATAATATGTGTATATATAAACACGTCGTCTCATCTGCATAACACCGCCGGACGCAGCCTCGACATGAATATTTACCGGTCATTTATAAGGTCCCGGGAGTCTCTTTATCGAGAGCGACGCGCAACGGCGAAGAAAAAGAGAGGCGCGAGTTTTGCATGGATTCGCGGACAAAGTCGCGGCGTGTTGCCGTTGATGTGCGCGCGGCACCGATCGATCGCTGGATCCGACCGTTTATATGAAACAATCGTTTCACTGACCACGAAACAGCTCGGCAAACGGTGGAACGGTTACGTTGCGTTGTTTAGCGAACGTAATCGTCCGGTTGAGCGGTCTTCGATTGAGGAAGGGTAACGAGCAAAAAGGCACCGCGCTGATCGAAACGCTCGACACCCGGAAATAAAAATGGCGCCGGTTGAAAGTGAGAGAGGCGGCGTCCGGTTTCGAGGCTAATTTAATAAAACCGCGACTCGGTCGTTGCGCGGGTCGGCAACGAGGCAAGGAGAGGCAGGAACCGAGGGAAAGAGAGAGAGAGAGAGACGTGTAGAGGGGAGGAAACGGGAGGCGCACGAAGGGGGAGAATTTTTCATATGCTTACTTGCACAGAAATAATGAGCATGTCCATAAATAAAGAATAGAAGCGGCTCGCGGCGAATGGGTAATGAAGTCTCTCGTGGATAATTGTTATCGCTGGAAAATGTTGCCGGTGTTGCGGTTTTTCCGACGCGGAATGAAACGATGCCGTGGCGAATGAAAGCCAGTACGCCTCCGCCTCCGTCCCCACGCGCCGCCGCCGCCTTCAAAGTAGTTCTCGCTCCTTTTTACCCTCCTTTTGTTTATCGCTCGTCCGCTTTTTTCATCTGCCGTTTCTTTCCGTGTTTTTCTGTTTCTCGTTTTTCCGCCCCGGCGGCTTCGCGTGTCGAAGAATATGATTAATGCGGCCCGGGGGAGAGGCTGCTAGGATGCACGACGCGCTCCCGATCCTTTACAGTGCGTGAAGTTGCGTCGAATTGCCCGACGATCGAGTTCCCGCATGCTCCTTCGTACGAGAGCGTATGTGATCGTTCAACGGTTGACACCGTTTCAGCTGAGACGTGTAAGACATTCGTTAACACTTTGACTGCCACGGTGGTCTATATTAAAACCGCCGGGATGACGAACACAGAATATGATTTTACTGCAACAATGAAAAAATTTCGCAATGAATCACTATTTAATATTTTGCAATCAAAATTGTAAATGCATTGCGTATTGATATTGGAACTTTTGTGCTTCAATACCATGGCAGTCAAATAACTTTGCGTTACCGCGCATTTAAATTTTGCACGATTTAATAATACAATGCGAGTATTTCATCGCATCGACTGAATTATGCAAAATGTAAATAATTCGCTTGGCAGTCAACGTGTTAACATTGACGGACCGCGCATTTCAGTGAACGACACCCAAATGCCGCACCGTCGATCTTCCAGCATATGCGTGCGCAGGCGTATTATTTTAGGTAAATCAAAATGAAGCGTGCATGGCAGCGACCATCAGTTGAATGTTCAACTCTGGCGTGTTGTAACTTTTCAAATGCAACTGTTAGTATTTGATTAATTTAATACTCCTTAACTATCGGCATATATATCGGCACATACTATCGCACGTCACGTAAAAGATTAAATTCGACGGGTTTCGGATTTCATAGACAAAATTACAGAAACTATCACTATTATTTGGTAGCAATTTTGGCGACATATTAATGGTATGATACGCATGTATATCCAAATCCATTTCATCCACATGTTCCTAGTTAGCAACTGCTCAGGCGTATTAACACTTTGAGGGCCACGCATTTCACTGAACAGCACCCAAATGCCACGGCGTCGACCTTCCAGCATGACCTGTCGCAGATGTATTATTCCAGTCAAATTGAAATTACACGTACGTGACAGCAATTTCCAAAATGTTGAACATTCAGCACTGGTGTCGATAACAGTTTTCCAGATGCGAACTATTCTTGATAAAGCAAAGTCACATCTGCGCGATGCCGGCGGTTGACTGGTGATCAGCAAAGTCGCGTCTTCGTGACAGCGGCCGTGAAAGTATTAATGCGCGCCGATCGTCACGCTGACAAGCCGCGTAAACGTATCGTTTGGTATAAAGTTGCAACGGTAAAATTATACATGCCCCGCTGACCAATACGAGTTTCGTATCAGCGTACATATCGCGTTATAAGGGTGTAGAGCTTTTTAATTAAACGTGCCGCGGGCTTGCCTCTCACTCCCGTTCTCCCCTTCTCTCGCTCACGTCAAAGTCGAGTTCAAAGTCGAGCCTTGGGAAGTCAATATCAAATACCTCCGAGCTAGACGGAGTGGTTGCGCTCATGGTTAAGCACAGGAAGCAGAGACAACCCTTGCGATAGGATCTAACGACGTGGATCCACAAAACCGTTCCGTACTCAATCTGTATTTCCATTTTTTCTCTTCTAACTTCATTGCAAACGCAACCCTTCTGATAACGTTAATCGTTTTTGTGCCTGTATCGGTTGAATGGTTTTGTGTAATCCTGTAAGAACTCGACGTGTTTCGAGGCCCATGGATCTTGTCAAGTTTTACACATGAAGGAAACATTTACTGTAATAGCATAAATAATCATCCAAACATCGAGTGGTGTGATAGGGAAAAAAGCATTTTCTGGTTGAGAATTGGAAATACATACAGAAATGCAGAAGAATTTAGGGGATACTTTTCTATTTAAGTCAAAGTGATGCGTGACGCGGACAGAAGGGAAAATGCTTGACAAAAAGACCAGGTATTCCTAATGAGATGCCAGCGGATGGTCCTAAACATGCACAGTTCCATGAATAAACTTCAACTATTTCCAATTTTCACCCAGAAAGTGCTTCTTCCGTTATCGACTACAAATGTCTCAACCGCACGAAAAAATTAAACAAACCCGAGTATATAACGGCTCTCTCACTAACTAACAAAACACCCTGCAAAAATGACCGATACACACATTACACATAGATTTTTCTCCTCTCACGCCACAAAAATGATTAACACTTTTTCTCATCACACGTCGCCCTGCGATAGGCGTGCATACAATGTACCGTGGATTTGAGTAAAACTCTGTCTCCCGTCTGCAAAGTACTCGAGATAACCGGGATATACCCTCGCACCTTTCCGCAACGCTCGCCACCCTTTATCTCTCGTCGCCTCTTTGTTTCGCACTGCAGCAGCTCGAGATGCAGCTTGAAACAGGGAATCGTGTTGCGCGGTCGTAACCATTATCACCGCGCTGCCCTTCTTCGATAGGGTCGGCGCGCGGGGTCAACGAAATAGCGACACGAAAGGGCTCCCCTGGCCGCCGATTTATGTGCCGCCGGGAGACAGGATCTGAGATGCAACGCGTCTGCGGTTTAACTAACCGTGAAAAAGTAAGGAGAAATGTGTATCTGCGCGCGTATCTACGCCTCTCTGCGAATTAACCCTTCCGCTGTTTAGTCCGCACGACGTACGGGCTAAACACTCAGGCCGTTCTTCGCTGTGCCGGAGTAATTGCTGTCTCGATTCTCCTTATCGCTTTAGTCATTTCGTCGAACGTTCAGATAAATTGGGAAGGAAAATGCTATGGCGAAGGGCCACCGTGTCATTGCGTGCCGTATGTAGATTCAGTGTAGAATGGAGTTTCAAACGAAGAAGTTGTAGTTGCGTGAACTAACGTATGTGGGCATCGCGTGATGGCCAAAATACATGCGAATTTGTAGGGCCTGTGGGAAAGATAGGTTTAAGACGGTGTTAGGTGTCAATAAAAAGATTCGCGACTGTCGAGACGAGGACTGGATGTAATACGCTTAAAGCAAAATCATTCTCGTTTGCTGTTTATACGCAATATCGTGTTTGTTCCGTTACGTATTACAACGCAGCACGTGTAAACAAGAGAAAACGTCTGACGCTGGTCTGACGGCACACTGATATGACAGGTCACTCAGTAATGAACACAACATTCGTACATAAACAAATTTTAGAGGAACAAATGACGAGGAGTACAAGCCCTTCCCCCTGCCGTCTTTCAATAGCAATAAGAAACAAACAGTCAAAAGTTACATTTTTCCATTATTTGGCAGAAATAACAATATTTTCAATAAAAAAAATGACACCGCTCTTAACCACTTGCGCTATAAAGACGTGCCACGCACGTCGAGATGCTTTTGTTCCAAAGCCGCCAGCGACATGTATACATATAATGTCGATAGGCATTTGTCGCAGAATATAAATAGCTGCTACTAGGCTTTATGGCGAATTTTTTGCATTTATAGTAAAATCTTTTGCGCCGGCATGTTATATTGTAGAGAGCGGCAGCCGAAAATTAAATCGTAGCGCAAGTGGTTAAAGCATTATTCGTTAACACGTTGAACGCCACGTTACCCAAATATGGGTGACAGCTATGTTTCCACACGGACCCGGTTACCCGCAAAAGGGTGACACTATTCTGCGTCCGATTAAAACAGGTTTTTGAACAATAAACTATAAAATAAACAAAAAGAAACATTAAAAATCTACTTATATTTACACTTTTGCGCTATCTAACAAACATTTTAGGGATCAAGATATAAATAAAGATGTTAAAAATATGCAAAAAATACTGCACGATTAAATGAATTGAAGAAACCGAAAGTTCTGATGCAATGAGATCTCTCATCGTTTTTTTTCGGAACACTTATCGTATTTCCCACTTTGGGATCCTTTATACTTTGTAAGCATTTTTTATAAAAGTACCTTTTAATCCTCTTTAAAAAAAATCTTCTAAAAATAAAAATAATAGTTACCGAAAACATGTCTTCTAAAAAAGATCCTCTAATATATCATAAGATAAACTGTGGGTACATTTAAACGACGCATTGCATTGTATCGCGCTACTTACATTCCGAGATTCGGATTTGGGCCCCGACAGAAACTCGACCAATTTATGCCGGGCGTTCAACGTGTTAAAGCGTCGTAACAAACACTAGACAAAACCGACAACACCCGGCCACCGTTCATTTCGTCCAAAGCTAATCGCGTCCAGTACGCGTCCCATGACCATAACCACAATACCTATCAACGAAAGTTTCGGTAAGACCCTGCGTCTCGCTCAAATTTGAAAACGGTGCAGCGAATCGTTTGTGAGTGATATCGTCATCGAAACAGCCTAACAACCGCCTTGCACCGAGATAACCCGACAGAAACTCCACCAATTTATGCTGGGCGTTCAATGTGTTAAATTACTGAACCACGAATTAATCGGAGGACATCGCCGCAGTCATTTTCGTCCGACAGCTAATCGCGTAGTACGCGTCTGGGTAGTTGGGCGTCAGGAGGCAGAAAAGTTTGCCGATCGAAGTTTCGGTGCAGCCTGCGTCTCGGTGCATTTACCGGTGCGCGATTGCGTCAGGGTGATAGTGTGAGAATGCAGGGACAGGTCGGACAGTACGAGATTTTTTGCATCTGACGTGAAAACGTAAATTCGCGATGAATCAGGTTTAACACTAGGTTTACGGGACCCGTCAATTTGACGAATTTCAAACTTTGAAATGAAACACGCAAAAAACCATAGCAATAATCTTAACACTTTGCGGACCAGGCATTCTATTGCTAACCGTACCCAGTGGTCGGATATTTTTTTGCGTCAAATATCTTTAAATTAGTGATGATTTGTTAATAGTTAACAGGTTGACTGCCACGGTGGTCACCGGTGAGAATGCAAAACATTTGACTAAAAATGCAAAAAATTCGCAATGAAAACTGTTTGGAATCTTGTAAAAGCAATTTCTATTGGAACGGTGCATTCTAATAGAGAAAAATACGTTTGGCAGTCAATGTGTTAAAAATCATTTTCCAGTGAAATATTTATTCTTAACAACTTTAAAAATGAATGTTTTTTTAATATTTTTGAATAGGTAAAAATGTGTTAAAACTAAACATTTTTTTAAAGTATGATATTTCGTAAAACATGACACTAAGTGAAGTGGAATACGACAAAGCGTCAATATTCATATTCTCGTCATCACTTGATGTATCCGTTAAACTGTCCTTATATATTTCTGTAACATTGCTAATCGTTTTATCGCTATCCATATTTAGTCAAATAATTAATTCGCAACACAAATTACGAAAACTGCGGCTGACAATCACGTAGCAACTGTGTGATATTTCGTCACCTGCCTCAATATGCAAGACGATATATCTCGTCAATTTGAACGATGAAACCGCAATGAAAACGTCATAGCAATAAGTGTTAACTACTTTGCATCGTAAATTCTTGATTTCATTAAATGAGTTTATAAACACAATTATTATTCGCTTAAGCTTTCTAAATTTTGAAACTTGTATGTGGTGTACCTATCTCTACGAAACCCGTCAAATTGATGGGTTAGCTGCTTACGTAAACAATCCTTATGTATTTGCTTCGTTCGTAAAATGATTCCTCCAAAAGTAAATATAAGGGTGAAAGAAAAGTCTAAGATGCCCCCAACTCATAATTTCAATATTTCATTATTTCATGTTACTTCGTATTGAACGAACTCGCTTACCAGAGTGATCCTCGCGTCATTCGAAACTCAAAGCATGCAGCAGACTAAATGTCGTATCGAAAAGATATTCGGAAAAAAAATCTTGACTTATTAATATTTTATTTTTACGTGAAGCCTTATATTGTTCAACTCAGACTTAGTTTGAATAAACTGAGTTTTTAATGTAAATACGTATTTTCACCTACCCGTCAATCTGACGGGTGCTCGTAGAGATAGGTATATAAGAAACGCCCGTAAACCTAGTGTTAAATTGCAAACGTGTGAGTTTTAGTGATTGGTAGTGACAGGAATGTGTGCGAACTTAGTCCATTTGAGATGTATGCGTTAAAAATAAATGATCAATGAAACGGGCTGAAGGGTGAAAATGCCGGTACGCAGATATGTAGTTGTGGGAGGTATGCGATTTTTTGTGGCTGACGCCGTGGAAACATGAGTTCCCAGTGAATCAGGTTAAAATTGCAAATGTGACAGTTGTCGTGATTGGTCGTGATAGTAATGTGTGCGAACTCGATCCATTCGGGATGTATATGGTAGAACAAATTATATGTTACAAATAAATAGAGAAACGGGGAGAAGGGTGAGAATGCAGATATGCAGATGCGTGGGTGTGGAAAATATGCGATTTTTTTCCATTTGACGTCGTGAAAATATGAATCCGCAGTGAATCAGGTTAAAATTGCAAATGTGACAGTTGTCGTGATTGGTCGTGATAGTAATGTGTGCGAACTCGATCCATTCGGGATGTATATGCTAGAACAAATTATATGTTACAAATAAATAGAGAAACGGGGAGAAGGGTGAGAATGCAGATATGCAGATGCGTGGGTGTGGAAAATATGCGATTTTTTTGCATTTGACGTCGTGAAAATATGAGTGCGCGGTCAATCAGGTTAAAATTGCAAATGTGACAGTTGTAGTAATTAGCAATAATAGTAATATATGCACACTTAATCCGTTCGAGACCTATATGTTACGGTACAAGTTATACCATACAAATAAATTATTAGAGAAACGGGGTGTAGAGTGAGAATGCAAATACGTGGATATTTAGATGTGGGAGATATGCGATTTTTTGTGTCTGACGTCGTGAAAATATGAGTTCGCAGTGAATCAGGTTAAACTTGCAAATGTGACAGTTGTAGTAATTAGGAATAATAGTAATATATGCGAAATTTATTGATTCGAGAAACGGAGTGTACCTCTGTGAATGCATAGATACGTAGGTGTAGGAGATACGCAATTTTTTACCTTTGGCCTCAAGGAAATATAAGATCGCGGAGAATCAGGTTCGGCTTGTAAACGCGACAGCTATAATAAAAGCAGTGATAGTAATGTATGCAAAGATAATTTTTCCACTTTCTTTAAATTGTTCATATTCTCATGCAAGTCCCAAAACGAATGACAAGTTTACCTTCTGCATACTTTGTTGTCTGTTTCACGATTGACTTTCAATTAACGTATTATCATGATATTGGACTTATATAACGACACGTGCAAAAAAATATATCTATAATTTTATACAGTGTGTACATAAACAAGAGACCATGAACAGGTGTTTTTCTGTCAGAACAAACAATGAATCTTGTTTTCTTTCTCATCGATTTTATAGCCCATTTGAGCCGTAACAAAACCCGCTGATATCTTTTTTCATATATCTTCAATAGCTTCCATTTACCAAAAAAATTTGTGGAATAGTTAATTTTTACTAAACATTAACCGTTTATTATATGCAGCGAGCCGTTTATTTTGAAAGTGGTCTAACTCCATTTATTTCAAATCTAGATAAATAACATGAATTTGTACATGTAACCATGGTAACCGGAAAATATTGAAAAATGGAGTTAGGCCACTTTCAAAATAAACGGCTCATATACCTTACAAAGTATTACCCCTCAAAATCGACTCCGTCCGCAAAGACACAGTGCCCAACGTTTCACGCTTTAACTACTAAACGCGAAAACGTAGTAGTTTGTACACAGAAACCGCTCGAACGACCACCGTGAACTTTCCGGACAAAACTTCGTCGCCGGGAAAGCCGCGTTCGCATCCTAACGGAATTTCTTCTCTGTCGCAGCTTTTCTTCTTTCCGCTTGGCGAACGACCGGACGCGAACCATTTGTCGCAAGCCATACGCGGTAGCGGGGGGTTCGAGACGCACGCTCGCAATCTCGTTAGTCGAATAAATTCAATTGGAAACCGGGCCTTTTTGCCCGGATAGGGAAGGCAATGCGTCTTGGCGACACACCGGTCGAAAGAGCAATGCCGCGCATCTTCTAAAGGCACGTTCGCCAGAACGTCGCAGCTCGTTTCATTACGTACATGGAGCCGATGTCGACCAGGCGGATCGGCGAAAAAATCGACGAACAAACCGCTCGTCTAACACCACGGGAAGCCGAGAATAGTATCGATTCTGTCGCGCGCGTTCTAAAGTAATTTGATATGTCCATACAAGTCGACGATCGCGCTGTTTGCAAACATAACGAGGTGTATTGTGCAGATAAGTATTGGATTGGCCAAAAATGTTGTTTGGATCGTATGGAACAATTGAAGAATGCTTTGTTTTGTTGCTTGCTTTGTTTCAATGTTTGGTTGTTTACGTTTTGCCAACTTCTATACATCTTTATAATTACATTCTTCCAAAATTCTGTATCTTTTTGGATAAATGAGCCGTTTATTTTGAAAGTGACCTAACAACATTTATCTTCAAATTGAGATAAGTAACATTTACTGATAAATAACATGAATTTGCACATGTAACCATGGTAACCGGAAAATATGGAAAAACGGAGTTAAGCCACTTTCAAAATAAACGGCTCAAATAATGATTTGGCCAACTACACAATTTTTCTTTCGTCAATCCGGTAATTGGGTGGTTTCAGCCTGGGCGAGAATCGAACGATGATTGTCGCCGACGATTCGATACACATCGTTCCTTGTCTTTTTTTCTGTGGCGGGCAGGAGGATCGTGGAGTTGTCGAAAACGTGCGAGTTGGCGAGAAGATAGTACTGACAAGCGAAAGGAGGATCCTCGCGTGCGAGATACGCTTCCTACCTCGCGCCGTTGCGATCTCCAACGCGTTTAAAGGGGCCAGAAACTACGTCCGACGCTTCTTCTTCTTCGTTCATTGCGATTCTCTCCGCCACACGTCCCGACGATCGTCACTAATTTGGCGCCGATTCCGTGTTCGGCGGTTGTAATGTGTGCTCACTTTTAATTAATGAAAGGGGAACTCATTTGTGTTTGTGTTCTGATTTTGTTAGCAAGCTACTGTATTTGAAATTCATATTAATAACAGAGACGGTTGCAATTGCTTTTAGTTGCGCATGGTACAGAAATTTTAGTAATGGGAATCGAAATCAAGTTTTTTAGAGGAATATCTTTTGCATGGCGCAGCAAGCCTTGTCAAAAGAAAGTGTGCGTGTGAATCGATGGTGGCGTCCTCGACTTCTAAAAGAGAGGTATTGTCATCCCTTTCTAGATTGCCAGATAGATTGACTCGTCGTATCTTGGGATCTCGGACGGGTGCCACATATCTACTACTTTTGGATTTTGGCTGACCCCTTGCATATAAAAGACTTATAAGAACTGCTTCTATAAGAATAAAGAGAAAGTCGCTACGCGACAGCACTTGAATTCAAGACCCCAACTCTGACCGCATGTATTGTTATAGGAACACAAAACATGAGACTGATTGAGAAATAGTAGGCACAGTTGCATTGTCCTTTACATGATTTTCTCTCTTGCTTGATTTATTTCAAACCGATGAAGAAATATGAAAACAAAACATTCAAGCATAACTCAGTTCTTATAGACAGCAAACAGGAACACATTAACTTTTCCACTTCCGCACTTCTTCATAGTACAGGAGCTTTATAACGGACGAATTAGAATATTACCTTACATGTCATTTTTTAAATTAGTAAAGCGATGTGCAAAGAGTACTAACACAACAACTATCGGCAAGTCATATAAAAAATGTACATTACATAAAAAAAAGTTTTGTAATACGCATACATCTTCGTAACACACCCACGCACCTGCTGTAGAGTCCTGATGAACAGCCACTAGTGGCCCCGAAACATGTCGAGAACTTCAACAATAAGATTTGAAAGTCAATATTTCTGTACCATACAAGGGGCCTTTAACATTCCTTTAGCTAAGTTATTTCCTAAGCTTTATAACGGACGAATTAGAATATTACCTTACATGTCATTTTTGAAATTAGTAAAGCGATGTGCAAAGAGTACTAACACAACTATCGGTAAATGATATAAAAAATTTACATTACATAAAAAAAAGTTTTGTAATACGCATACATCTTCGTAACACACCCACGCACCTGCTGTAGAGTCTTGATGGGCAACCACCAGTGGCCCCGAAACATGTCGAGAAATTCAACAATAAAATTTGAAAGTCAATATTTCTGTACCATACAAGGGGCCTTTAACATTCCTTTAGCTAAGTTATTTCCTAAGCTTTATAACGGACGAATTAGAATATTACCTTACATGTCATTTTTTAAATTAGTAAAGCGATGTGCAAAGAGTACTAACACAACTACCATCGGCAAGTCATATAAAAAATTTACATTACATAAAAAAAAGTTTTGTAATACGCATACATCTTCGTAACACACCCACACACCTGCTGTAGAGTCCTGATGAGCAGCCACCGTTGGCCCTGATACATGTCGAGAACTTCAACAATAAAATTTGAAAGTCAATATTTCTGTACCATACAAGGGGCCTTTAACATTCCTTTAGCTAAGTTGTTTTCTAAGCTTTATAACGGACGAATTAGAATATTACCTTTCATGTCATTTTTGAAATTAGTAAAGCGATGTGCAAAGAGTACTAACACAACTACTATCGGTAAATCATATAAAAAATTTACATTACATAAAAAAAAAGTTTTGTAATACGCATACATCTTCGTAACACACCCACGCACCTACTGTAGAGTCCTGATGAGCAGCCACCAGTGGCCCCGAAACATGTCGAGAACTTCAACAATAAAATTTGAAAGTCAATATTTCTGTACCATACAAGGGGCCTTTAACATTCCTTTAGCTAAGTTGTTTCCTAAGCTTTATAACGGACGAATTAGAATATTACCTTACATGTCATTTTTGAAATTAGTAAAGCGATGTGCAAAGAGTACTAACACAACTACTATCGGTAAATCATATAAAAAATTTACATTACATAAAAAAAAAGTTTTGTAATACGCATACATCTTCATAACACACCCACGCACCTACTGTAGAGTCCTGATGAGCAGCCACTAGTGGCCCCGAAACATGTCGAGAACT
Source organism: Cryptocheilus praepositus (assembly GCA_033815515.1). Lineage (NCBI taxonomy): Eukaryota > Metazoa > Arthropoda > Insecta > Hymenoptera > Pompilidae > Cryptocheilus > Cryptocheilus praepositus. The sequence continues at coordinate 5,181,386 of JAWWQZ010000314.1, forward strand.
TCAACAATAAAATTTGAAAATCAATATTTCTGTACCATACAAGGGGCCTTTAACATTCCTTTAGCTAAGTTGTTTCCTAAGCTTTATAACGGACGAATTAGAATATTACCTTACATGTCATTTTTGAAATTAGTAAAGCGATGTGCAAAGAGTACTAACACAACTACTATCGGCAAGTCATATAAAAAATTTACATTACATAAAAAAAAAGTTTTGTAATACGCATACATCTTCGTAACACACCCACGCACCTACTGTAGAGACCTGATGAGCAGCCACCAGTGGCCCGGAAACTTGTCGAGAACTTCAAAAATAAAATTTGAAAGTCAATATTTCTGTACCATACAAGGGGACTTTAACATTCCTTCATCATGCAGCCTCTTTTCTAAGGCAATCCTTCGAATGGTCGGTTTTTGCTTTGGCAACGACTGTCACGTCGTAACACCGGTCTTTGACACTCGGGATGCATTGAGAGATAGGCTCCAGGGATGTTCGGTTCGCATGACTTAAAAATTCCGCGTAATATTAATCGTCCGCTTATCTGACCTCTCGCTTCCGGATGTTTTTCTCATGCGTCTCATTTGCATGATGCCTCGCGAACATCGGAGTTCACTTCATAAGGGCCTGTTCGACACGCCTGATACTGATACGGTACACGGTGTCGGGCACGTTCAGCGGGCCCTAGCGCAACAAACTGCGATGTTCGCGAAACATCGGCTGCAAGTAAACCACGTAGAACGTCGAAACATCCGGAAGCCGAGGATTGCGGAGCCCGACGTCTGCGCGCAGACGGTACGCGGCTCTCTATAAGCATAGAAATAGCGAGACGCGAGAAGGAGAGGAACAGAGAGAACTGAGAACGATGATACCATTACTAAGTAATCACTTTCCATAACAACGGAAGTGCAAACGAGCTGACACGAGGGAAGCGGATTATTCCCCTTTCTTATTTGCACGACGTATATACCGTGTCTCGAACTCTCTCATGGTTACCATAAAATGCGTCGAATGTGTACGCGATCGTTTGATTCAGGATATCGTATCTCTCCTCCGAAAGTGCTCCGATACACTCGACGCCGGAAGTGCACGTACGCTAAAAGGCCGGGGCCGCGACGTAGAAGGGGCGGGTTGCGAATGAGCGAGTGATAAGATTAAAATTATACAAGCGACGACTCTCAAGGTCGCGACTCTTGGTCGCCAAACGATTACGTAATCGGAGCCATCGAGTGGCATTATCCTCTATCTTCGCCTCTACACGCCCACGTCGGCATAAACTCGCGGATCTAAGGACGAACGGTTAATAATTATTAGCATTGATACCTCACGGTTTCCGTGTAACCTAGGCATTTCGATTCTCCGCCGCGCAACGGTCTACATTTCGACTCGCTCATATTAATAATTACTGCGTTCGTCGCCACGTCGCAACGGTGAAATTTAAGCGCTCGCAAGTGCGCTTTCTCGTCGAAAATAACATTTTCGCATGTTCTCAAAGTGCCTGAATAATCGAGGCTCGAGGGTGGAGGCGCGCGACGGGCGTGAAAATTTATTCGAGCACGTAATATAATGTACACGAAGCCGCGGCGGGGCATTAATGTATCTCTCGTGAAATCGGTGTCCTCGGGATCGTGCGACACGCACTCGATGTTGTTGCGACTCTTTTCTCCCCCCTCGTTGCATCTCCCTTCACCCTCTTACCGCGTATCGTATACCGGTTCGGGACACGTTGCAGTTTCACACTACCGATCGGCATCACCCGTAAGGATCTCTGACAACTCGAGGCAACCGTGCTGTCGGTATTCGACGTTTAATTGCGACATCCCGATCGCCGGCTAGATCTTTTGCCCCTTTTTCTCCAATTTCCGCGATCGCGTCGCCAGGGCGCTTTATGGCGGTCGGTACTTTTTCGAGCGAGGCGTAACGTGTACAGCGATTGTGCAATTACGGTAGATCGTAAATCCTGAGTAAAAAGTCATCTGATTTCGTTGGAAATTGATACTCACTTTTGAATTGCTATTGTTAGAAGGCTTTACGTGAGAGTAAAACCCGCTACAAAGAATTTATATTACCTCTTTATAGAACTCTGTGTAAAGAATAAACATTTTCAAGTGAATTCTAGTTGCCGACCACAAAAGGGCATTTTACTGGTTATTTACGATTTATAATAAAGTTGAAAACAGCACGTCACATAGTATTATGATATACGGAACGCAGCTATTGCCGTGGTGCTGAGGAATTATAAATATTAAAATAATTAGGTGGGAATTATAGTGATATTTCACACGTAACCGATTATTGCGTACGTACACACGCATGCTGTAGTATGCATATCGCATGAATATGTGTATGGCCTAATTTTATAATTATGTTTGTTGAAAATTAGTTATATTAAAGCATTTTTGAGGCTTGTTCTGTACGATTTACGTCGATCAGCAGGTGCATCTTTTGGCACGTTTTCTGCAATTCCATAGAAATATTCCACATGCAATCAATTATCACGTAACTACCTACGTACGCTGTGGTGTGCCTGTCGTACGAATATGTGTATGGTTTAACTTTTCAAATTATGCTCCTTTAAAATTAGGTAGCGTTAAGCGCATTATAGAATTAGTCAAATTTATTCTGCGCCATTGATGTCGACGGGCGGCTAGAACTTTTGTTCCCTTTTCTCCAATTTCCATGATCGCATGGTCAGTGCGCTTTATGGAGGTCGATATTTTTAGATCGAATAACATATAGTACGCAACATACGTATTCATTACACGATTAAGGTAAATGAAACGCAACTGGTGCTATGATACTCAGAAATCAAGCGTATCGAAATAATTACCTGGAAATCACAGAAATAATTTGCACGCAAATGAATATGTATGCGCATTTGGTAACAACTGGTTTAACTTCATAAATTATGCCCGTTTCAATTAAGTTAGGTTAGGCGTATCACGGCGTAAAGCGATTGTGTCGTGCGCCGTCGATATCGATGTTAATGATATGACCCACTCACCTTTGGCGCTTTTTCCACCGCTCCCTCCGTCCTGGAAAAAAATTGCTCAATTTTAATATCAGACAAAGAAACTGGTGCGCTACGTCGCGAGGAATGTCGGTCGCAAAGTTTTCGCGCGCACGACTACTCGGACGCCCGGACGTCTAGTCCTGAAAACCGCAACCGCGGTTTCCATTAATAAAGTCACCTCACCCACGCATTCTTCCTAGCTGGGTGCCCCGAGCCGCGATCGAACTTCCTCATCCCCGGCCCGCGCTCCTTTTTTCTCTCTCGCCACGCTCCTTTTTTTCTGCGTCACACACCTGCAGTACCCACGGATGAAAGGAACTCGGTAATAAAGTCGCGTCTCGTTATACTCGGACGATGATACGCTATAAGGCAGGAGAGAGAAAGAGGACGAACCGGTGAAAGAGAGAAAGAGTGAACGACGGGGTAGGAGAGGATCAGACTAACCGAGGAGCAGGCGCCGTGCAATTACGAAGTTGCATAATTGCACCGTGGTAACAGAGTAAAAAAGTAAATCGCCCGCGCGGCGTAATATTACTTTATTAACAAAATGGGATAATGCCACGGTGTGTGACAAATTGGGAGCAATGCACGCGCCGGCCGGAAAAGCGATGAATATTCATGAATGCGAGTCGGTGGGACCGCTTCTCTTCGAGCACGCCGCTCAGAAGGTGCGTGCGAGACGGAGAGAAGGAGGGAGAGAGTAAGAAAGAGAAAAGGAGAAAGAGTGCGTGAATGAGCGCGCGCGCGCGCACACCATGGCACACCGTAAGGCCCCGTTCACACGTCCGCACCGCTCTTTGCGTAGGGTTGCTTAGGGTGAGAATGCAGCATTGTTGCCATAAATCCATCCTCCGCCTTTCAATTTTTAATCCTTGCGAAATCACAGTCCCACGTTACGCGCTGCAATACTGCGGCAAACACGAATTCCACCTCGCCGTACACGTATCCGTTAGTCAACGATCGGCGACACGGATGACTTTTAATCTACGCGCGGAAATTAGAAATCGTATGTGTCGCTGTCCAGTTGCTTAGGGTGAGAATGTGGCATTGTCGCCATAAAACCATTGCGAAATCACAATCCCACGTTACGCGCTGCAATACTGCGGCAAACACGAATTCCACCTCGCCGTACACGTATCCGTTAGTCAACGATCGGCGACACGGATGACTTTTAATCTACGCGCGGAAATTAGAAATTGTACGTGTAGTTGTCCAGTTGCTTAGGGTGAGAATGTGGCAATGTCGCCATAAAACCATCCTCCGCCTTTCAGTTTTTAATCCTTGCGAAATCACAGTCCCACGTTACGCGCTGCAATACTGCGGTAAACACGAATTCCACTTCGCCGTATACGTATCCGTTAGTCAACGATCGGCGACACGGATGACTTTTAATCTACGCGCAAAAATTAGAAATGGCACATGTCGCTGTCCAGTTGCTTAGGGTGAGAATGTGGCATTGTCGCCATAAAACCATCCTCCGCCTTTCAATTTTTAATCCTTGCGAAATCACAGTCCCACGTTACGCGCTGCAATACTGCGATAAACACGAATTCCACCTCGCCGTATACGTATCCGTTAGTCAACGATCGGCGACACGAATGACTTTTAATCTACGCGCGAAAATTAGAAATTGTACATGTCGCTGTCCAGTTGCTTAGGGTGAGAATGTGGCATTGTCGCCATAAAACCATCCTCCGCCTTTCAGTTTTTAATCCTTGCGAAATGACAGTCCCACGTTACTCGCCGTAATACTGCGGCAAACACGAATTCCACGCCGCCGTACAAGTATGTAGTTAACGATCGGCGACACGGATGACTTTTAATCTACGCGCGGAAATTAGAAATCGTACGTGTCGCTGTCCAGTTGCTTAGGGTGAGAATGTGGTATTGTCGCCATAAAACTATCCTCCGCCTTTCAATTTTTAATCCTTGCGAAATCACAGTCCCACGTTACGCGCTGCAATACTGCGGCAAACACAAATTCCACGCCGCCGTACACGTATGTTGTCAACGATCGGCGACACGAATGACTTTTAATCTACGCGCGAAAATTAGAAATTGTACATGTCGCTGTCCAGTTGCTTAGGGTGAGAATGCAGCATTGTTGCCATAAATCCATCCTCCGCCTTTCAGTTTTTAATCGTTGCGAAATGACAGTCTCACGTTACTCGCCGTAATACTGCGGCAAACACGAATTCCACGCCGCCGTACAAGTATGTAGTTAACGATCGGCGACACGGATGACTTTTAATCTACGCGCGGAAATTAGAAATTGTACGTGTAGTTGTCCAGTTGCTTAGGGTGAGAATGTGGCAATGTCGCCATAAAACCATCCTCCGCGTTGCAATTTTTAACCCTTGCGAAATCACAGTCCCACGTTACGCGCTGCAATCTATGGCAAACACGAATTCCACGTCGTCGTACATGCTTGCGTTGGCTGTCGGTCGTGTCGGCGACACGGACGATTTTTGACGCGTTGAATGCCATGGGGGTCACCGGTGACCAACAAACAATTTGCCGGTAGCCGCCGATATTAGTAGAAATACATAATTAGAGTAAATGTCAATAGCTTGCAAATTTTTCGGTACTGCCATCTTTGCTACGACGGTGTGAATAAATAAATGCAATGGAGAACACATAAAAATAGGTTTACATGTACATAAATATATACATATATATTATGCGCATACATTGTGGTATGTTATATTAGAACACTTCAAGCGAAGAAAAGGTTTCTTTGAAATGGAGAATAGCAACCCTTAATTTCATTATCGTAACATTTCATTAAATGCATTAAACATGATTATACAAGCCTCAATTTATCCGTTGTAGATAATATTTCAATATAATATGTATCGCAGAATAACGAATTCATGGTGGCGCCTCGGGCAAGTTATGTAAAATTAGCGAGATATTCAAAGTGTTAATCCACGCGCTGAAATTAGAAGTCGTCCATGTCGGCGTCCAGTTTCTTAGGGTGGGAATGTAGCATTACTGTTATTAATCCAGCCTCCGCCTTTCAATTTTTAATTCTTGCGAAATCGCAGTCTCACGTTACTTTTAGTTTTTGATTAAATTAACGACAAAGTAAAAGTAAGATATATATATGTTGATCGAAAACTTATAGCGTATTATGCTGCCTGACATAGATTTTATCTCGGTGGAAGTTTCACAATACAAGTACTTGATGGTTTCTAAAACTAGGGCCTTATACTACTGTTTTTTTTTAAAGGAGGGAGCATTTGACGAGAAGGACAGGAATGTAGGCAAACATTTCAAATTACACGCCCCTTTATGGTTAAAATATTTCGAATTCCTTCCTCAGTAGTATTCTTCCCTTAATTTTGTTAAACCTTTACACATCCCAACCGTAAACAGACATGTCACTTTGAGTACTTTAATAAGATTAAAAAAAACAGAAAAGGGAACAATATCGGGAAGAACGACTCATTCGGTTTTTAATCAAATCAGAAGGAAACTCAGGTAGTCACGCGTTTATTTTTAGAAGCGATAGGAAGGACAGGATTAAAAGGGACATAACGGTGGGGGGCGACACTGCCAACGATTCAACAGGCGACTTTTAATCCGCGCCCGGAAATTAGTAATCGCCAGCGACCCATAGCATTACCCCGCGCGTAGTATTCGCGTTCCACCGACGTCTGGCGAAACGTGAGAAACTAAAGTTGACCCCGAGTCCTTTGTCCCCCGGATTCCCGGCGTCTCTCTCTTCCTTTTTCTCAGCGTCTCATCGGCGAGCGCCAGAAAGGTCGTTCGTTTCTAAGCGCGTGAGGTGTCGCTTAACGTAGTCCGTGTCGCGGCGCGAATTAAAAGAGTATATTCCGCCACGTGCGGAATATCCGCGAGTTTACGGGCGAACCCACACGCCTCGTGACTGGACGCGATAAGTCGGCAATGGTACATTCGCGCCGATGATCACCCACGCTTCTTCGGCTTTCTTAATCTCCCGTCCCATTGGCCAGGCACTAAGGATTTGCGCAGTCAACCACTCTTTTTACCGTCCACCTCTGTGCCGTCGTGCGCGTCACCGCGGGCTAGAGAATTACTTTTGCGCGGCGTGTTATTGCCCGTGTAATGTCCCGTGGGAGTCGCTTGAAAGTGGACGGTGTCTATGGCACGGACAGTTAAAGTAGAAAGTATGGAAGCTTAACGAAGGCGAACTGTGAAAGCACGCGAGATGTATCCCGGCTGATGAGGGAATTTCGAAAAAAGTCTCACGTGGGCGCGCGGCTTGTCGACTGGGCGCGCAAATTGTCTCGCGTTACGGGGACGGGGAAAGGCTCTGCGAAATTTTCCCGCTCCGTAAATTTCGCGGTGGGCCCGATCGCGCGAAAATTGTTGTCGAGGCGGCGAGAATGCGGGCGACGAAAGAGTTTTCCGTGCCGCGCCGCTCACGGGGGAGAGAGAGTGTGGGACAGGCCTTAGCGCGGAGTTTGAGATATAATGTCCGGGTAATGAATCGCAACATTCAATTACGCATTAATAACAAGGCGGCGGCGGTCACGGGGCCTGATTATCTCGCGGCCGCGCCGGACAATGTGCGAAAGCCGGCGGCTTGTTTTACAACAAACAGATTGCGTCGTGCGGCGGACGGTAAGCGCAAATTTTCGAGGATCATCAAATTTCGAGTTCGACGATGATGCATGTTGCAAATGGACATCGATCATGGGCAGACATTGTGAGGCTGGGTGTGGACGAGTCGCCCGATGCCCTAATAATGTTACGACTGAAACGGAGACGTTTTTCAGCATCTGCCGACAATGTTCTTTGGCGCGTCACTTTGCATAAAATGATGTAGTGACGGCAATGATTACGCTGAATTATATTTTGCGTGAAACTTTAGTGCTGTATTGCTCATAAAGTAAAAGTGAAATTTTATAGCTTATGGTTTTCTAAGGAGTGACAGCGTTCGCAGCAATCGCCACACGCATTGCGGGCGTAGTTGAACAATTATCGTAATCATACGATTGTCATCTTTCACTTAGAGTTTTTTCTTGAACACAATAGTCTCATTTATTTCTTCTCGGATGAGTAATACGTAATTCGTCGTTCAGCCTATTGTTTGAATATGACGTAGAAGGATGTCTTCGCAGCCGCTGGTACTCACTTCTCACTTGATTGGCCAAGAGTTCACAAATTAAAAATAGTGAACAATGAGATGAAGCCGTTTCTTGACTGAAATTCCAATAAGGTTAAAAATGACACATCACTCAACAAATAAAAAATGGGGCTTTCTTCATTTTTACATTGCTCCCCCTTTCAACGTGTCGGGCATACCTCAATACACCAAACACTTGTACAAATGTTTCTTTTACATACATCTTTCTCAACAACAACATACAATCGCTTCATGCCCTATTTAATACAGTCGCGTCTAAACGGTTACGCAATATATCGTTCAGCCTGTTCTTTGCATCAAATACAGAAGGATGTCTTCGTACTCTTTCGTATTCACTTCTCAGTCACTCGACCAAAAGTTCCCTAAACTAAACATACTCATTTTTTCCTCTCTCCTCCTTCGCAGTGGACAGTGAATATCTTAACACGTTGACTGCCACGGTGGTCATCGGTGACCGGCGCAAAAGATTTTACTGAAAATGCATAAAATTCGCCATGAAGCATATTTGCAATCTTGTAAAAGCAATTGATATTAGAATGGTGCTTCAATACTTTGGCTTCTAACAATTCTGCGTTACCTTCATTTTGCACGATTTAATTATACTCTACAGTATTTCATCGCATCGCGGTTCTAACATAGCAAAATACGCTTGGCAGTCAAAGTGTTAATAAAGTAAACATTCGCGCAAATGTTGTCTCCGACTACGTTCTCCCAACAACACCGCGCAATCTTCTCGTGTCCCCTTCAGCACATTCGCGTCAAAGGGTTAAGTATCCACTCCCACTCACCGCCTGCATGTCTATTCGTTACCCTCCTATCGAACGTCGGACCGAAAACAAACCATCACACCTCGAACCTCAGCGCAACACTCTAACTCACATGAAAGTGTCTCCGTACACGTAATCTCTACCCGCTAAGTGGTCGGCGTGGCTTTCTTTCGCGCCTCGATTTTTTCCTGCCGCCCGAGTCGTGTTCACTTCGGTCAGCCTGCTGCGAGTCGCGTCGGCTTACAGTTATACCTTAACGCCGCTCTAGTAAAACATAGTGCCGCGAGTCACGCACCGTTCTTCGTGCTGTCAGCTGCGGGAGACTTACTCCGGTAATTAACCGGTAATGAGCTATGACCGGACCCGGGGTTAGCCGAGTGCGCGTTTGCCATCGTTTCAACCGTCGCGCATAGAGGCTATTCCGTCGCGAGCGGAACGAAAACGAGATAAATTCTGCTGTTACGAGGCAAGTGCAGATGTCACACGTCTCCGACACAATATATCTTCTTCTATGAAGTAGGCACGTGTTGACGCCTATCGCCACACGTTTGACTTGACAGCGAGATCTGCTGCGATGCAGACATTAGCCTATGGCATCGTTTTTCAATTGTTTCTCCCTTTGACGTCAATGGGGACTTCGTTGCCTCAATAGGGCGGTACCCAAATTATAAGATCAGCTTCGTCGCGTAGATGCAAGCCGACTCACGAAACATTCGTGATCTAGAGACAAACCGAAGCAGTGCATGTCGTCGAGATCTTTAAACGCCGTGATATTCTTGCTGCTCCACGAGCGGTCAAATAAGATCTATGAACACATTTTCGTACACAATGTCACCGAAACTTTCATAACCGCGCCGCGATTATCTATTCATTGCACCACGAGCAGTCGAAATACCTCAATAACACACTGAGAGTGTCCATACCGTAAAATACGTCAGTATTATTACTTAAGCCATGCACATTTATTTGCCTCAATCATCCCGACCACATGAAGTTGCGGGATGCGAAACGGTCACAAGTTCCGCAACACAGAGGCGGATAAATAAAGTTGCGGGATATCGCGAGCGTGTGAGAATTACGTGCCGCGCTTGTCTGAACGCACGTTGACACGACAATGTGCGCGTCGGACGATTTATTAAACGGCTCCATTCCCGGCGCAAATCGGGGCGTCGGCTTTTCCGCGAGAACCCGCGGCTGTGTGATCTTCGCGCAGCTCCGGCTATTTGTTTGCCATTAATTATCCGATACAACCAAGGAAAGCGCAGATCGCTGATAATCCGTAATTGCCGTTAATTAACCGACGATGCAAATCGCGCCGTGCCATTTTCCGCCGTCTTGCGAGCCGGCTGCGTAGAAGTCAACGTCGCACGGCGGCGCTGATAAAGTCGTTACGGAGGGTGAGCTCTTCAATTAGCAAATTGTCGAGCGTATATCGGTAAAAATGAACGGGGTCTGGGGTTCAACTACGCGCAGCTCCTTTGCGGAAAATCAATTTGCTTTAGTGGGATGAGAGAGAGAGAGAGACGGCGAGAGGGAGAGGAGTAAGCCACGACTCCGAAGGCAGACATTGTACGGCGTATCTTGGCGTGCATGATCCGCGTGCATTACTCGCCTAAGTACGCATAACGCCAGGCTGTAATCCGCAGATTACAAACCCCGGGCATCGCTTCCCTAATGCATTCAATACGTCGGCACATCGGCTCGACACTTTCCAAATACCCCGCGCCACGCGGTTTTCCACGGTCTCGTTGTTTCGCATTTGAATAATTCCGCGGACGTACGTGCGTCGTGGGACGGGCAAGAAAGAGAGAGCTCGAAGGTGGGAGAGAGAGGGAGATTGCGAGCAATTTCAATCCTCCGGCGATCCGGCGGGATCGGTTTATGGTGGCACGGCGTTCGTTCTTGCTATCTATCAGAGAGTGAGCCGCGAGTAATGAGGTGTCTTCGAGTCTTTATGATGGCTGAGCCTTTTCTGCGTCGGGACTGGAAGTTCGTTGCACCGGGATGCACACACGCTGGGTCGGCGAGTGATTTTTGCCACCGCTGCGGCGGCCGGACGTTAAACTAACTAAGGTTACTTCGACCATTTTAGCGCTGGGGGTCTTTTTCGTACTAGGTTTTGACGCGTTCCGAGTTTCGCCGTGAAAATGACAGAACGTCTTTGCTTTTCTTTCCTGGCATTTGTGCTGACTTTTATCCGTTTGGCAAGACTAATATATATACCGGTTAATATCGTTCTGAGCCTTCTAATCTCGAGGTTCTTGATGTCGTATACCTGTGTCTACGGATGCGTGACATTTTGATGCGATCGTAAATTGAACACGAATCCTAGCAAATCGGCTTCACACGTGAAAGTATTACTTCAGAAATAAGTATCAATGCAGTCAAGAAGTTCTTACAAAGTAATCGTCGAAAATAAGTACACAGAATGCAGCGGAAATATTGTAAACCCAATATCTAAAATCTGCGATGGTTGGCACGGCATAGCTGCTTATGTCCATATCTCCGTATTCACGTTGGAAACTCGTAATGTTGAAATGCGATAGGTATCAGAAGAAAGAACGGGTCTCAGTATTTCAGCTGCTCTCAAACTATGAAGACATCTTAAAAGTTTCATTTTTTTCTTGTTTTCTTACATTGGGGAAGGAAGTACAGAACACTAAAAAAACATTCGAAGGACTGTTGTACACAACATTCGAAGCTGTAATCAAACTTGAAATGTATGCATCAATTTTTGACAGGAAAAGCACGCATTCGCGTTGCGTGGCACTAAACGGTTAAGCCACCCACAACGTTACGCGTGTCTTCAGCGATTTGAATATGCGCTGTTTGCTTCTGCGCGCCTCGACGCGCGTTTATTGAAATTATAGGTATGTGGCTGTCGATGCGTTGAGACGTTTTGATATTGCCATTAGGGTTACACCCACTGTCTCGGCCGACGTCGATATATTATTAAACGAATCGCTATATCCCGCGGAAGATAACGCGTATGCAGTTCGCGCGCGTTATCGGGCAGTGCGATATTTACCGTTGTCAAAGGCCAATCCCACCTTTTGCCGCCGCCACGGACCGGTGCCATTCCGAGATAATCCCCTCGCCGGTGGTCCAGAACACGGAAACGGTTCTCTCCCCGTCCGCTCACCGTGTATATGTATATGTCGCCGAGCGCACGAGAGTTCGCGCGCATCGTTGACACAGAGTGTAAATAGCGATTATCCAACTATTGCGATATTAGACGATATTAGACGCGCCAAGATTTTTCGCACGACGTACTTTATTGATCGCTGTTATTCGCGCAGTCATAAATTGAACATGTCGCAGGCAATAAGTAGTCAAAAAGAAAAGTATTCGAATCCGCGACTTCGTGGGGTATCAGATACATAAAGATTAATCGCGCGATAAAAAGTGTCAATAGAAGAGCGTCGTGCGTAGGATCGAGAGTATGGAAACGGTTCTTTCTATGATCGCTTACAAGGTATATGTATGTGTCATTAAGATTATGCGACTGTTGCGATATTAGACGATATTAGACGCGCCAAGATTTTCCGCACGACGTACTTTATTGACGGCGCTATTATTCGCGCAGTCATAAATTGAACGTGTCGCAGGCAGAAAGTAGCCAAAAAGGAAAGTATTCGAATCCGCGACTTCGCGGGGTATCAGAAACATACAGATGAATCGCGCGATAAAAAGTATCAACAGAAGAGCGTCGTGCGTAGGATCGAGAGTATGGAAACGGTTCTTTCTATATCGTTTACAAGGTATATGTATGTGTTGTTAAGATTATGCGATTATTGCGATATTAGACGATATTAGACGCGCCGAGATTTTTCGCACGACGTGACGTTATTATTTCATATTGAACGGCGCTGTTATTCGACTTTGCGGGGTATCAGTCATGAATCGCGCGATTTGAACGTCGCGCGTAGGTGGAAACGGCGGTTCTTTCGATGATCGCTTACAAGGTATATGTATGTGTCATTAAGATTATGCGACTGTTGCGATATTAGACGATATTAGGCACGCCGAGATTTTTCGCACGACGTACTTTATTAACGGCGCTATTATTCGCGCAGTCATAAATTTAACGTGTTGCAGGCAATAAGTAGTCAAAAAGAAAAGTATTCGAATCCGCGACTTTGCGGGGTATCAGAAACATACAGATGAATCGCGCGATAAAAAGTATCAACAGAAGAGCGTCGTGCGTAGGATCGAGAGTATGGAAACCGTTCTTTCTATGATCGCTTACAAGGTATATGTATGTGTCATTAAGATTATGCGACTGTTGCGATATTAGACGATATTAGACACGCCGAGATTTTTCGCACGACGTACTTTATTGACGGCGCTGTTATTCGCGCAGTCATAAATTGAACGTGTCGCAGGCAGAAAGTAGTCAAAAAGAAAAGTATTCGAATCCGCGACTTTGCGGGGTATCAGAAACATACAGATGAATCGCGCGATAAAAAGTATCAACAGAAGAGCGTCGTGCGTAGGATCGAGTGTATGGAAACGGTTCTTTCTATGATCGCTTACAAGGTATATGTATGTGTCATTAAGATTATGCGATTGTTGCGATATTAGACGATATTAGACACGCCAAGATTTTTCGCACGACGTACTTTATTGATCGCTGTTATTCGCGCAGTCATAAATTGAACGTGTCACAGGCAATAAGTAGTCAAAAAGAAAAGTATTTGAATCCGCGACTTTGCGGGGTATCAGAAAAATACAGATGAATCGCGCGATAAAAAGTGTTAACAGAAAAGCGCCGTGCGAAGGGACCGGAATATGAAAACGGTTCTTTCTCTGTCCGCTAACCAGGTATATGTATATGTCGTCGAAATTATCCGACTATTACGATATTAGATGCAGTAAAATTTTTCGCACGACATACTTTATTGGCCGTACTGCTATCTGCGCAGTCATATCTTTAATACATGTAAATCGTGCATCCTCTTTACTAGAGACGGGAAGTAGTCAAAACGCAAAATATTCAAATCCGCGACTTCGCGGAGTACCAGAAACATAAAGATGAATCGCGCGATAAAAAGCGTCAACAGAAGAGCGTTGTGCTGAAAGCGGAAACGGTTCTTTCCCTGTCTGCTGACCATGTACATATATATGTCGTCGAGCTTATCCGACTATCCTGATATTAGACGATATGAAACTCGTGAAAATGTTTCGTATGCCATACTTCATTGGCTGCACTGTCAACTGCACGTTCATATCTTCAACGCATATCCATAAAAAGTGTGATAACAATAGCCTCGTGGCTCCGACAGCAGACGTCGGCGTCCGCTAAAAAATCCGCGAACATCCAACATCGAGGCGCAACTGCACGTCGAATCGCTCACGCATGAGTGCACCAACATTCTCCCGAACTGGGTCGGCCGGTGTCCTCAGGATTGCCCGAAGACGAGAGAAAGTGTTCCTTTTGAACGGACGATCGGCGGGCCGCCTCGACGTTCGCTCTCCCACACTATTTTATTCCCCCGGTCAGCGCACTCGAGCGTAAGAGATGTGTAACGCCTACTCAAAGGCGCCGCGGGTGGTCAGAGTTTTCCTTCTCCCGATCTACGCCTTTTCCACTTGCTGCCATCGTCGTTCCTTCTCCTCTTTCGCGAGCGCACCTTATGTAATGGCAAGTGGGAACAGCGCTCGACGGCCGTGTCTAGCGGTGTATAACAGTGCAGCGCCTGCCGGTGGGCGCTGCGTCGATACCCTGTAACGTTACACCAGAATCTGCCTTGTAACGAAACTCTAAGTATGCGCGCACATGTGTATAAATCGAGCGGAGTATATATTTTACGCCGCCGACTGCCACCAAGCATCTCGCGCGCTGGGGTGAGCCTGCTACCGGGAGGAGCTTTGATTGGGAAGACGGTAGTTAAGTCTCGCGGGCTCTGGGATTAAGTTTCGTTCGATTGTAACGCGCGGCAGACGGGAGCGTTTAAAGGTAATCGCGAGCACGGCGAGCGATCGAACTTGAGCATCTGGCCCAATGGGCGGTCGGGACCCCGAGAAGGGCGGATGGCGGAGCGAGAGGACGGAGAGGAAAAATCGAGGGCGGCCGTGTATGCCTTCTTCGCGAACTCGCGTATACGAGCGAGAGCGGAGCGGTATGCGCAAAATGCCGAGCGCGGTTGCACGCACGATGCGGAATGTCAGTAGACGGGATTCCTGCCCGACTCGATTTCCTGCACGGCCAACAGGCGAAGGAGCGAATCCCGAAGATCGCCGATCCGAGAGGAAATATACGAACGCGCCGATGCGTTCTGGTCTATTTTGCGCCTTCGCCAATCTGCGGCACTTGCCTCTCGCATCCTCGAAGCCGAATGTTGACGTGCATCGGGTAGGTCAGAGAAAGACTTTCGGCGATAAACGGTTGGATGTTTTCGAAGGGTACATTGGTCGGGGAGGAATGCGAATGTTTTGTGTTGTGACTGGTATAAACATTGGACGCAAGAAGTAGTTGAGAGTTGCTACCCAATTTGCAGTTTTAGGATGAATGAAAATATGGTCGTCATTTTTCGTTCAGATGGTCACTGTGACGTACGCATGATTTCTATTTGCCTGGAATTAATACGACTGCGATGGCGCAAGGTGAAAATTCGACGCCGCAGCATCTTGGGTCGTGCAGTGAAATGCACGGCCGTCAATGTGTTAAGATGTTTTCATAATTATTTTTTAATAATCATTATGAAAAATGGTTATGATAATGAGATTCTTTAACAAGTTTTAACAAAAACTTCATTCTACTACATATAATTTGCTTCATTTGCGGTTTTCTCAGAGTAAAACCCCATATGTTTCAAAACCCTCGGTCCTCCTCTTCTGGAATCTGTTGCTCATCGTAAACCCTTTCTTAACACTTTGACTGCCAAGCGTATTTTGCTATGTTAGAACTGCGATGCGATGAAATACTGCAGAGTATGATTAAATCGTGCAAAATGAAGGTAACGCAGAGTTATTAGAATCCAAAGTATTGAAGCACCGTTCCAATATCAATTGCTTTTACAAGACTGCAAATAGGCTCCATCGTGAATTTTTTGCATTTTTAGTATAATCTTTTGCACCGGTCACCGGTGACCACCGTGGCAGTCAAAGTGTTAATGGCTCTTATTGAAACATTTCGAACAAAAGCAAGTTTTCTACTCATTGCCTCTTACTAACACACAAGCGCATTTTCTCTATTTACAACCCGTCAGACAGTAAGTCAGCCAAAAACAGCTCCGCGTCTGAATTACCAAAGACGCGCATCCTCAGCATCTCGAACGTCACATCGAAGCTTCAGTTAGATAAAAGCATTCGCTGATCGCACGAAATAATGAAACGTACCATCAGGTTGTGCCGTTCACGTGATCTTGTATCGTGTTACGGCGTTCAGAACCGGCAAGCAAAAAGAACACGGAGCACCTTGCGTAAGGCCGTTCGAGATTTATCCGAGACTGCCCGGAAGAGTGTCGAAATTGGCGCGTCGCACGCGAAGAGAACTCTTTACGGCACTCGCTCGGGTCCCGTCGTTCGTTGCCGATGATGGCCACCTTCCAGCGCGCCTATTTAGGCACGGGAGGAGTGCCGACGCGCGATCCACGATCCACCACGCCGCCGGGCATCATTACCGGGATCGAGAGGATCCGGAGCACCGGGGCTCTTCGAAGCGTAATCCGCCTTTACGCTCGCTCAGCAGGCGCATCCCAACTTGCCAACGCCACTTTTCCGTGTTTAACGCAAATTATTCAATCGGCCAATCTTTTTACGCCGCGCTCACCTGTTGTGTTAAGCCGTTCGTGTCACAGCTGTACATACGTTACTAAATGCATTGGCCCTTTGTAAGGTGCGGAGCAATGTATGGGTGAGTTTAGGAACAGATGCGATATTGAAGACGAAACCGTATTAACCCTTTGCACTCCGAACCATTTCCCTATGCACCCCTCATATTATTTAGTATAGTTTTAGAACCAAGTAACGTATTATAATGATATTGGCCTTAAATGAATTGGTTGACATCGAGAAATATATATTTGCAAAAAGTCAATATTTGAGCCGTTTATTTTGAAAGTGTCCTAACTCCATTTATCTTCAAATCGAGATAAATAATATTTACTGATAAATAACATGAATTTGTACATGTAACAATGGTAACCGGAAAATATTGAAAAACGGAGTTAGGCTACTTTCAAAATAAACGGCTCATTTGATTTTATTATAATTTTGTACAGTGTGATAAATTTTAAAACACTCCCCAGTATGCATTGCAGGGGGATTTATGCACGTTTGACAATAATAAGTCGTGTGACACCTGCCACCAGGTGTTTTTCTGTCAAAACAAACAATGCAATCCCGTTTTCTTTGTCCCACATCGGTTTTATGGCCTATGGAGATTAAAATTTTCAAGGTCCGGTGGTTTGGGCGTCGTAACAAAACCCGCTGATATTTTTTTTATATATCTTAGTAATTTTACTATACTTTGATTTGATTTCTTGTGCCATTTCAACAGAAAACTACAGGCAAATTTATACGTCTCAAAAAGTTGCGCTGGAATGAGTTAATTCCCTGTAATCTCTAACAAACTTTAATATCCCCTGAGAGGGGACAGCGAAGTGCAAAGGGTTAATATTTTGACTGCCATGATGGTCACCGGTGACCGACACAAGAGATTTTACTGAAGATCCAAAATATTTGCAATGGGTAGCAATTATTATTATATAAATGCAGTTGTTATTAGAATAGTGATGAGATCCTTTGGTGTCCAATACCTGCATATTATTTACGGTTTGCATAATTCAGCCGAACGCTGTAGCATTTCGTAGCATCGCCGTTCTAACATAGCAAAATACGCTTGGCAGTCAACATGTTAAAGTTTCGTGGAAGAAGTATGAAGGGGAGAGTGAGGAGCAGGAACAAAAAGATCAATAATAGAGAACTTTACATCTGCGAGCAATGCAAGTCGAAACAATTAATATAATCTTACTAACTATATTATACCCATATTGCTGCTATATGATAAAATTAAATCATTTGATCAAAACAGGCACAAAAATAATTAACATAATTGGGAACCGTCGTGCGGAGACTATGCCCGTTGCGACTACAAATAGGTTAACTGATCGTAAAGTAATATAATAGAAAAGCGTGGCGACTAGAGCCAAGAGATACAAGTATCATACCCCGCTGCAACCTATCCAGATGCAGCGTACAATACATTCGCGCAGAGATGAAGAGCAAATCTCTTCCAGCACGTGATCGCCCGACAAAAGACGCGCGAGATTGGTCTCGGATCGTATTGTTAATCAGTCGCAGCCAGCATCGAGGCGGTGCATATTGAAATGTATATTGAAACACGCATTAACGAACGGGAGGCGCGTCGCGGTCGTTCGCTTTTGCGCCGTGTGTGCTCGGGATTATCGGTGAATAATGAACAGGAAACGTATAGCGAGGATGATTTTAATAACATCTACGCGGTCGCCGCTTCGAATAAAGTGCAATCGGGGACATGCACGATGACTCGCGACGCTCGATGTACTGTAATTAACTTGTTTCAATAAAGTTTTTCGTAGCGTTAACCCTTTGAATTCGAATTTTATTTTGAATTTTGGACATCAATTTTAGTGTTTTTTTAATATTTTTTAACTAAAAAATAAGGCAATTAAAATAATTATAAGAAGAAACAAATTCACTTAAATATCAGTTTTATTTCCACTATTGTCGATTTTGAATATATTTCCAGCGTATGATATCTTTTCCTTTTAAGGTACAACCCTCGTTTTCTTTCGCACGTTTCAAAAATATGGTTTCTCTTCTTCCTCCAGGTATTTTTCTATTTGAGCAAACTGTACAGTCTTTGTGTTTATCTTCAGGATGTACGTATAATTTATTGAAAAATGCTTTCCATCTAAGCGATCATGTTTATCATGTGTTCTTGAATTTCATATTTCGAGGACGACAATCATAAGTAAGCATCGACAAAATCTTTTCGCGAGAATTTCTGCGGGCTATAGGATTTGTTCCTTGCTTTTTTGTTTTTTTTTCTTTGTATAAAATATGCCCTGCGGCATTTACTATGGAGATTTCAATCCCCAAAATAAATATTTCCTCCACCACTTGAGTGCTCGACGTAAATAACAATAAGATGTCGCGTATTGGTTCGCCACATCGACACCACATATTTTTATTATAATCTGTGATCACATCCGGTTCTTTTATTTCTCTTCGATTACTTGAATGTCTAGCCCATTTAATGACATTGCGAAAGCGTCGTAATGTGTGCGCGACATCTGTTTATTTGACATGCAAAAATGTCGAGTGGGACTCGACAAAGGAAGTTGTTAAAAACTGATGTTATTCACACTCGACATAGGAGTGCAAAGGGTTAAATATTTTTTAAGCTCTTGTTATGGTTGAAGATTTGCGTTACTTGGTTTTTGAAAAGTACGTGTTTCGAGACCATTGGCTCTCCTCTGCAATAGTTTACGATTATTTAACGTAATTTGCCTCTTCCTGAAGAGGGGACCCGAAGGCATTGAAACACATAGAGTTTTTTAACCAGTTAACTGTGTCGATCATTTTGCAAAGTGCGCCCCAGTGTGTACCGCGATAATCAAGCGATGACGGATATAGTCGTCAAACACAGAGTAAGTGGCGCTGTTGAAATATTGGGTCAAAAAGACGACTTTATTTTAGAAAATGAATAAATTTATTAGTAATATTTACACAATGGATCAACGTAAAGCTATATTTACACATAATTAACGAAAAACTTAAAAAAAATCAAATATTTGTAGAAATTAAAAATTTATAATGTTGCTTTCGTGTGATATGTTCTGAAACAGGGAACGATGCACAGTGGCACTTTGCATGTCGGACACCAATACCGAGAGTCTTTTCTAATTTTGTTTTTATAACAAATAGAACATCTTCTTGATGGATTTTTTGTTGTTGAAGTGTCTGGTATGTAATCCGGGAAATGTTTGTCGATCAAACGTGAAACATTGGATGTCATTGGGCGAGGTTCTGATGATTTTTACTCAAATTATCTATAATTTTCATTTGTTTATTTCATTTCGTCCTGACCCCTAAACATTCTAAACATATTAAGATTTACGAATATAATTTAGTTTTCGCCAGAATTACAATTTAAATATCAAATTGTAACAAAATTTTACGCATGACGGATATAGTCATAACACCGTCATAACAAGAATGATATAGAAACAAAATTCGGATATGCCATTCTTCCATGACGGATATAGTCGTCAAACACACTTAACTGGTTAAAAACACAGTGCGAGACAAATCCAGCATAACGAAGCTCCGAAAATCTTGAAAAATAATTTCCCAACATTCAATCTGGGCACGCGTGATTACCGGAACGACGTAAGTCAACGTATTTCGCAAAAAGTAGAGCGGTCACGTGAGTGGACACGACATTTACACGGCTAGTTTGCCGGCCTGTTCGGCGTCGATGAAAAAGTCCGCGGCGATCGTCATCGCGCAGGATAATCCACGCGCGGTAGTCCGCGCGGCCAATATTATTCTCAGCGCAGAATTTTCGATCGTCTCTTTCTAGTCATAAACTTCAAAGAGCCCTGAACGCCGCTGAACGTTGTCGACGATCGCTCGCTTACAAACGTACACGTGCACACTGGGTGTTCGAACATAATCATCATCGCGTCACCGACCGAAATACTGCGATAATCTGCGTCTGACCGCCAAAAGCGACTCCATTAACCAGGTAACTGTTTTTGACGAGTATACTCGTCACGAAGAAATGGCAGTCTTCTCTGTTGTGACGAGTATAGTCGCCATGCGTAAAAAGAAAGACTAAAGTACATCCATAAATTTTAAGATGTTCTGAGTATACGAAATAAGTAAAAAACATTAATAATTATTATGACAAAACTGTATATAATGTAGGGATTTGATCAGATATATCGGTAAGGATAATTATCCAACGTACGGCTTTCCTGCAGTGATTTATTATAATAAGACCATTTAAAGAACTTTAACGAACAACTTTCTCTGAAACAAATCTCGTTTTCACGATTCATCACTCTTACCAAACAGTCCTATCAGTGACAAAATTAAAAAATAAAATAGTAATTTCATTACATCTAAATTCTATGCATAATAGTCACACATCCTTCATGTTTGAAGAGTAGCCGCATCATCGCTTATTTCTCGCGACATTTTACGTAAACACTAATTGTACGGCACACCTATGAACACAACAATCTCGCTAGTTATGCCTCCAACTTAATGAAACGTTCCGAAATATAATTCTATCGCGCAAAGTTAAAATAATGCAGACGTATTGAGGACCGACGGATTACGTCGCTATTCTCCTACCAATCGCATTTACAAAATGATAAGCTTCACTGCTTGCGAATTTGACACGTTTCTATCGAGACATTTGACATTTTCTATCGAGATCACTTGCGCCGGACACCGATGACCACCGCGGCAGCGATCGTGTCAATATTCGCAGTGCCCACATTCGCAATTCATCCGTCTGTTGCGCTGAAAGCCACGTGCTGCCGATTGTAATACGAATCTGAACACCCTGTAGCTCTGTAAATGCACGTATGCACCCGATGCACCTCACGCACACGCTCGCAGGGTCTCCTTCGCCGGCTGGGCAGCGTTTAAGGTGATGGTTCGCCTAAAAAAGTAGGTGCACAGGAGCGAACTGTCTGTATGGTAGGAAGTTAATTGGCGCCTTACGGACACCGCGTAAATTATTGCGGTTTTGTAAGCTCCTTTTACGTTTTCACGACATATCGCGAAGCAGAGCCGACCTCTTCCTTCGCTCCCGCTTCTGTGCACACGTCCCGTCTCTCAGCTCGCGCCGTTTCGCGGGTACTGTTACCGCTAAATGCGCGTAACGCTTAAGTGTAACGTCGATACAAAAAACTGCTAATGACAACGTGTGTCGCTGCGGGCGAAAAGCTACAAATGATATACAGTTGAGATAAGGCTCGGAAAGGTCGCGAGGTTCACGGATACTAGGTATTACGCGCTGTTTTTGCTGCGGATTGATAGATCCTCGGAGTAAGCGTCGGAGTGCTAGGCAATTAGAGGCTGAGAATGTGACAATGTGTGTTGAGTCGGTTGGAAAGTGCTTTTTTTCGGGTTTATGACGATGTTTCGTGGCGGTAGGAGTAGAGCAGAGGAGTGGCAAGAAATTAATGATTGAGAATGTGGCAATGCAGGAGGCTCTTGGGAAGTGTTGTTCTTTTGTTTTGACAACAATGTTCCGCTTCGTGGTAGTAGGAGCGTAGTATAGGAGTAGTGAGCAATTAGGGGCTGAGAATGTGACAATGCGTATTGAGACCGTTTGGAAGTCTTCTCTTCTGTTTTATAACGATGGTGGACTTCGTGGCAATAGGAGTGGGAAGCAGTTGCGGATTGTGAATGTGACAGCGTGTGTCGGGTCTGTTGGAAAGTGTGGCTTCTTTATTTTAATATTAGAAGTACATCGTAGGTGTAGTAGGCGATCACAATCTGAGAATGTGACAATGCGTATTGAGACCGTTTGGAAGTCTTCTCTTCTGTTTTATAACGATGGTGGACTTCGTGGCAATAGGAGTGGGAAGCAGTTGCGGATTGTGAGTATGACAGTGTGTGTCGGGTCTGTTGGAGAGTGTGGCTTCTTTATTTTAATATTAGAAGTACATCGTAGGTGTAGTAGGCGATCACAATCTGAGAATGTGACAATGCGTATTGAGACCGTTTGGAAATCTTCTCTTCTGGTTTTATAACGGTGGTGGACTTCGTGGCAATAGGAGTGGGAAGCAGTTGCGGATTGTGAGTATGACAGTGTGTGTCAGGTCTGTTGGAAAGTGTGGCCCCTTTATTTTAATATTAGAAGTACAGCGCAGGTGTAGTAGATGATCACAATCTGAGAATGTGACAATGTGTACTGAGTTCGTTGGAAAGTCTTCTTTTTTGTTTTTATAATGATCTTTGATTCCATAGCAATTGGTGTAATGAGCAATTAGAGGTTGACTATGTTTTTACAACGATTCTGAGTTTCGCAGCAATAGGCTTATAGCATAGGAGTACTAAGCAATTAGAGATTTAGATTGTGACAGTCTGTTGAGTCCGTTGGAAAGTCTTTCTCTTTTTATAACGGCGTCGACTTTCATAGCGCGACACACGTTGATCCGATAGCGGCGGTGAATGGAGCCGTATAAACGATCAGTCGGCAGAAAATGGGCGTTACGACACTGCCGACGATCGGCGATCCACGAAAGATAGACGTTTTGGAATACATGTAAATACGTCACTCCGCGAGAGCTTGATCGATGCGCCTGCCCACGTATTACATATTCATGGCCCTCACCCCTGTATCGCCGTTGCAGGTATACGCCCGACAGTGTGCGAGATTGTGTGCCGTTCACTCCGAACCCCGCTATTAATAAGTTACTAATGGAATCTCGACTTACGTAGGCGGACCGATAAATTACCGTGGCAGAAGCGTACCGACAGGTTGGTGCACCGCCGTACGTTCTCTCAGTGCAGGCCTTAACGGTAATTAACACGCGTGTCAAGCATTCTCCGCCCGCGAAGATCGAAACTTCAGTTTTCAGGCCGATCAGAAAAAGCCTTCCTTTACAGTGTCCGTCATGCGTTCCCATTAATTTGATTACTTCGCCCGACTTCAGACGGCACTTCAACCTGTTACACTGGTTAATCGTTAATAACAGATTGTCGTACGATTTTAGGGTCTCTCGACCTGCGACCGTAACCGACATCTGAGGAGCCTTTATCGTCCGGCAACGAGTGAGTATAATTGATTACACGAGCGAAGCCGCGTGCGTTTTGCAAGCCACAAATAATTCCTCACGACGCCGACAGCGCGAAGTGCCGAGAACAGTCGTTTCCCGTGGCGTTCGGCCTCGTAAATAATAAAATCCGTCTATCCGCGGTTTATTGGGGATGTAACACGTGTCTGGCCGCGCGTGGACACGATAGAACGGTAACCGGATATGGGCCCTCCGCGCTGCGCCGTATAAGTCGATATAATTTTACAATCCGACCGAAGTTACTCGGCGCGGTGTATAAGGCGCGGATATAAACACGTAATTTGTTTTCCGAACGCGAGAACGGGCCGGGGCGTATAATCTAGCGTGTGGCTTGTATACGAGAAAAGTGCCGAACGTTACGACTGTGTATGAGCCTCGCGTCGGCTCTTAGGGCCCACGGTATATGTTATTACGAGATGTCAATGACGATGCAAATTACCCTAACGTGACTGACTCTATTTCTCCTCGACCACGTACTGTCGGCGACCGTTTTTATGATGTATATTTTATTATTATATGCGGATGGCGGCATAGGCGCCCGTGCACACATACGCGGCCGCGCATATGTTTACGGTCACCCCGGGGCCGTTTCCGTGCACCTTGCGTGTGGAAATCTCGAGGGTGGTCGAGTGCGGCCTGCTGCTGGAGATGATTACAAACTCGAGTGCCGACGAATATTCGCTTATTCCCTATTAATCTTGCATCGTACGTGATACGGCTTCCATCGATATCAGTTCCGTGCATATACGCGCACGCGCGTGCGTGTGTAGAAGCGGCCGCGATTAATCGGTAACTACGTTCCGATAGCGGCGGCACTGACCGGTGACTGTTGCGGCGCGATCTTCCAGTTGAACGTTGCGACGCGAAAATCTAGGCATCGCTTTTGTCGCGGGGCGCAATGCCCGGAAGAGAGAAAATCCGGCTGGAACTGACGGAAAAAAATACTTTTCTTTTCGCTACCTTGTTAAGTCCGGGCAGACGGATTGTTTGAAATTACAAACGGCCCGGAACACGAGTGCGTCCGTTGTAGTCGGTTGCATCGCGAAAAACGTACTCTTCGCCCGCGGCGGAGTGGCCGCGGTGTTTCCTTTGGACGCGGCCGCCTTTGCGAAAACTCTGTCCGCCTAATTGCGTGTCCATATATCACGGTGCGCACTGGTTTCGTTCGTTATCATTTGGAGAAATCCGCATCACAGCGAAACCTTGGAGGGTCACGTTCAATTTTACAATAGGAAACCATTATTCTACATGGGGCTTATGGTAATACTAGTGTCCTGCAGTTTCTCGTAAGGTACCGATGTTTGTATTTTCGATCGTTGCCAGGGAGAATTTTTTTGATTTCACTGATCACGGTTTTGGTTCACGTCATTTTCGTTGTTTCAAGCAGGCGCGTGATCAGACTTCTATAATTTTTCGACGATGGTAGGGTGTTAACACTTTGACTGCCAAGCTTATTTTACTATATTAGAACGGCGATGCTATGAAATACTACACCATTCGACTGAATTGTGCAAAATGTAAATAATATGCAGGTATTGGACACCAAAGCATCGCATCAGTATTCTAACAATAATTGCATTATAAAATAATAATTGCTACCCGTTGCGAATATTTTGGATCTTCAGTAAAATCTCTTGCGTCGGTCACCGGTGACCATCATGGCAGTCAAAGTGTTAAGTATTGCTTCTACGTATAGTTGTATTTTGAATGTGTTCTAGTGTAAAACGTCTAACAAAATGTAGATAGTCGCGAAGAAACAACAGAACGTAGATAAACGCAAACGCACAGAACAGAAATGGTAATACGAATGAAATTACATAATTGGAGCCTGGCAGCGAATGGGTTAAACTACCAATATACGCGTAATCAACCGTTGCCAGTGAGAATTTCATTTATTTCACTGATCATAGTTTCTGTCCACGTAATTATTTTCGTTGTTTCAAGAAGATATACGGTCAAGCTTGTATAATTTATCTTAGCCCATTTGCTGCCAACCACAATTATACTCGAAGATATGAGGCTGTTATTCATTGCTTGTACGAGTATAATTGCATTTTAAATGTGTTATAGTGTAAAACGTATTGCAAAATACATATACCCACAAAGAAATAACAGAACACAGATCAAATCAAATACGCAGAAAGGAAATGGTAATGGGAGTGAAATTGCACAATTTGGGCCGGGCAACGAATGGGTTAAACTACCAATATTTGCGTAATCGACCATAACCTGTCACAAGTTCATTGGTTTCCCCATACATATTTTCTACCAGCATAATAATTTTTGTTGTTCCGAATAAATATACGGCTAAGCTTCTATAATTTCTCTTAACCCATTCGCTGCCAACCACGATTATGATAGATCATACCCGGCTGCCATTCATTGCTAGCCCGAATACACTCATTCCATTTTAAATGTGTTCTTTGGCGAAATGCATGTACTCACAAAGCGATAACAGAACATAGATATAAGCAAACACACCGCACAGAAATGGTAATAGGAATGAAATTACATAATTCGAGCCTGGCAGCGAATGGGTTAAACTACCAATATTCCCGTAACCGAGCGTTGCCAGTGAGAAGTTCATTGATTTGCCGGATCATATATTCCCTCCGCACAATATTTCCGTTGTTCCAAGAAGATATATGACTTTGTCCGCCTGTGTACCCGACCTGTGCCTCCCGTTTTCGATATTCTGCGAAAGGTCTGACACGCTCGTCATGCCCGCGGCGACTGGACGAGAATCGGCCGAGAGCAGTGTGCACAACACGCGTTAGTCACACGCAGGAGTGGCCCAGAACGGTCACGATTGATGTCTAAATTCGCGAGATAACGCGGATCAAGGCTGCGTCACTGTGCACGCGCACTTGATCCGCCGTCGTACTGCGTGTGGGTTGGCATGGCACGTCGGTACCTATTATACCGTGAAATTATGCATAACAGGCATGCGTATTCCGTCAGATTTTTCTCCGCACGTGCTCGACGCCCCGCACACCCCACGGCTCGATTATGACATTACTATTCACCGGTTTTTGCGGAGCTCCCCGCCGCGCGTCACGCCAGTGTCACAACGTCCGCCGATTGAAAAGCGACGGCTCGAAGTCGAAGACAACGCACGCACAGGCGGCCGGGCTGCCGAGAATCTCGCGCGAGAATTCCAGCGCGCTCATTTCGCGCATTTTCCCCCCGAAGCGGTACCCCTGTAAAATACGAGCATTACAGAAGCGGCCCGATATTAACGGATTGCTGGCATCGTCGAACCGTATTCGTCGGGACGTTTCCAAATCGAACAGCATCCCCGATCCGCGCGCTCGCTCTCTCGTCTCAACCCGGCCGTGCCTCTCTGTCCTTCTGTCTCTCTTTCCCGCCGACGTGGCTGCGCTCCTCGTTCGTTGGTCTTCTGTCTGTGATGATGACGTGTTCAGCGTGTTTCGCGGAATGCCACGAGCAGCTCTCATTGTAACGGAGTTAGGCCCGCGGGCCAACTCTCGTCAGAATGTGCCGGTGCGCGCGCGCACACACTCTACGTGAGTACACCTACACACTGTTACTCATGTAAGCGGGTGTTGGTGCCTTTCTCTCCCTCGCCCTCGCCTTTTCTCTCTTTCCAGCGCGGCCTATTCTTGCGGAGACTCTGTGTGCGACCGCGTGCCGATGTAAATTGCGCGCGTCGGTGGTTGTTGCTCTTCGCCTCCTCGTCGGTTCGCCGTCGGTTCCCCGTGCGGGCCTCTGTCTCACTCGGCGTGCGTGGGCGAAGATCAGGGCAGGTGGATGGTTGCCCCACGGCGATGGACATGCGATTGTTCCGTCGTGCGTTGTGTGGGTGGCTTGGTAGTCCTTATCGGAGGCGAATTTTTGCGCGGCTCCGACGGCGGAATGCTAATTTCTTTTTCGCCGGGCACTGCCCGGAGACGAGGCTGACGTTTGTCAATACGTTTACGCGGGTTTTAGAGCGAAAGTTGGCGCGCGGGTGTGTTTGTCGGAAGTTGCTGACGGTTGTGAGCGAGCGAAGTTCGAACGGTTGGAAGTTTGCGGGATCCGTAAGGAGCCCTTGAGGAGGGACAGCGGGAGCAGCTTTCTTTAGACGTAGAACCCGTTCGTGCCTTTCTTCGTTGCACTCTGACGGAGATGAGCGCCGATACTCGGAAGTTCAGATCGGAACGGGCGGAAGGCGGCACCGCGCGAGACAAACACAATTAACGATCAGGCGGCGAGATACAATGAGTGTATAAATAAGCGCTGGAGGAAGCGACCTGCGCCAGTGACGTTACGGGTATCAGGGAGCATTATGGAACGTATCAGCAACCGGCAATCGTGAATTGCCTGTATTAACGTGGAGCGGTCGTGGATTTTTCATTTGTTGCTGCGATAGTTTTACATTTCCGGTATTTCGATGTCTCCGAGACAGTTGCGCATTTTGCAGTACCGTTCTATTTATGACATTATCTTCTAGCTGCCTGTTTTATCGCGAAGGAACATTTTTCGTAAGCTTGTCTTTCCATAAAAACGTTATGGACCTGTGAAACTCACAATTTTTGTCACCACGTATACCATCGAAACAACCGCCCCAATTCCGTAACATGTCCAGTATTTCTCAAATCTCTTCAAATGTACTTTCACGTGGGATAAACGGCGGTAGTCAATTTTCTAAACAATTCTTGGCCATAATCACCGGTGCACCACACGGACAATTCAATCCGTCCACCAACATTTTCACTGTACACTACCTACGGTGCCTATGGCACGTACTACCTTCATACATATTGTTCGCGTAAGACTACCTGGATAGTCGATAAATGAGTTCTTTTTAAAAATGCCACTATGATCGGCTGCCGAGGTATCAATCTGTTCATAATATCGAAAATTCGAGCCAATCCTCTCGGTACCGAACTCATTACGCTGAGGTTTGTTTGTGTTCCCGTTGCGAGGAGCTTGGAAGCACGCGCAGTGATTGCCGTAACCATCGGGCACGCCTGCATGCCTTGCGCCTTGCGCCTTGCCTGACCGCCTTGCGCTCTTGCTTGTCGCTCTTACTTGTCGCTAGCGATGGCTACGACGATCGTATGAAAGAGCCAATCCTGAAGACGCACATTCCCCAAAGCAGTCGAGTGCCAAAGAAGCCCGTTTAACCAATAGCCCTATGCAAATACACACATCACAATTTTATAGAATTTATTCGATTTCGCATTGTGAAAAAGACATGCGGCCGCAATGGGAATGTAGGAAAAGTAGACAGTGGTTTCAAAATTATACAGGTGACTATGTGAAGTCGCCTATACTTCTAAGACATCTGTTTGCTGCAAATAATACGCGTATTTGCGATAAAGTAGCTTCGCACAACGAGTGTGCGTACGACGTCAACGTCAGTTATCTATTCGTGGCGATATTGGCAAAGATTGTAAATCTGTTATTCTCAACAAAAACCGCTGCCTTTGCATATTTGTGTGGAAATAAACGCAAGCGAAATTGAAAAAAATGTATGCGCTACAGGAATTTTGGGGTTAACGCCAGGACGCGTCTTGGCAGGGCTCGAGGGGGTGAGAAGTTTGAGAATTTCTTGAGAATCTCGCGAGATCGAATGGCCGTCACTACTTATCCCTCGCCTGACTGCCTCCTCTCCTGCGAGCCTCTCCGCTATCTTTCGCACGGCAATGCACCGAATGCACTTTGCTGCTGCCTGCTGCTGTGCTGCTTGCTCGCTTCGGACGACTGCCAATGTATCACCTATCTACCTCGGTACGCAGTGGTTCTCGCTTCTCTGCAGGCCAGAATCCCCGGTTCCGCGTTTCCTGCATTTCCACCGCAGACGTCAGCGTTCCTACATTTTCGGCTTCCGACGGCTCGCCGGGGGTGCATGCTTTCGTGCCTCTGTCACGCGGATTTTCCACGTAAACGCACACACCCCCGACAGCAATCGCCCGCGTCGACTCTTCTGCCGAACCCGCCTCTTTGTCCCTGAACGTTGAACCCCGCACATTTTGCATCTAAGTGTTCTATTTATCCCGCGCATTATATCCGCCGTTCGCGGCTAATTTGCGCATTAATTCCGAGTCTCTCTGAGCGTTATGCCGCGCGCCACGCAACTGAAATCGTAATAAAATCATATCTACCCATCCATCTCGCTGTATCTCGCCCGATCTCTCATTTTCATTTCTAACTCAGGGCGCAACGAGCACAATTAGCGCGGACGGCCGTGTGCCACCGACGTCAACAAATCACCGCTCATCCACAATCGATTCCGCGGTGCCAATTAAACTCTGCATCAGAAAAGAACCCTGTGCGTCGGCCGTCGTTCTCGCGTGTCTAGCTCCGTGTCTCTCCCTCCATTCCTCCTAGATCCTCAGGTGCACTTATCCGTAACCGTAAGAGTGACTCACTCGGTGAGTGGAACCTGGGCACTTGTCGCGAGTCACCTCTCTCTTTCTCTCTCTCTTTCTCTGCCCCCTTCCTCCTTTCTCTCTTCACCCGTCCTCCGGCGTCTCTCTCCAACGCCGGCACGGTGGAAAGGTCCGCGACGCGCATGCAAACCGGCCGTTGCGTAAGAGGATATCGTTCGCTCGCGAGAGGATTGTGCGCACGGGCACGCTCGTCTGGGAGATTTTAACGATTTCAGCCGATTTTTTCGCGCCCCGGCTCGGTCGCGCGTGAAATACGCAATTGCCCGGCAAATGACACCGCGCCGATTACGGTATATCACGGTGGTCGCCGACGTTAGAGCAAAGCGCCGCGGCATTACGGCATTACGGAATTACAGTACTCTGTCAGCGCCGCGTGAGCACAAAGACGACTTATTAATGTTAGGTTCACGCATCGCAATTTTGTCAACGAAAATGATGCAGCATCTTTGTATTTCTCTGCTATTCTTTGGGCTGAGTTTTGTCCATTTGGCAAGACAGGTATATATTCAAACTATCGTCTTTCTAAGCTTTCGAATTCGAAGTTCTCTATGTGGTATACTTACTTCTACGCATGTGCGTCAGTTTTCACGATCGTAAATTGGGAAGCAATCCTAGAAAATGGATTTCACACGTGAAAGCATTATTTAAAAATTGAATATCAATGTAAGCAAGAAGTTCTGACAAAGTCATCGTCAAAAGTAAGTACATACGATGCAGCGGAGGTTCTGTAAACGCAATGTTTCGCATCTGCAGTGGTTGATACGGTGTACCTGATTATGTTCTGATCCATAATGCCAAAATGCGCTAAATATTACAGGAAAGGACAGATCTCAGTATTTCAGTTACTCTCATGTTATAAAGGCATCTTAAAAGTTTGATATTTTTGTGATTTTGTGCATTGAAGAAGGAAATACAGGGCAGCTGTCCGTTTATGCATCAAATCGACGCGTATCTGTAAAGACACGTACGTAAGAAATATCCCTAATCAAGTGTTAATTTAGCCGCACGCTCTTCGACGCTCGGCGTCGTACGTTCGGCAACGGGCGTCGAAATGCGAGGGTAAAAAAGGCCATCGCCGGCCGCGATCGATGAAGGCTTCGGCGGGAGGAGAGGATCGAGTGTGTTGCAAAATCCCCCGAGCGCTTCGCTCTCTCGAAAACAATGTAAACGTAATTGCGGAGCTCGCATATCGATATTAAACGGGAAGCATATTTCGTCAACGCTCGTTTAAAATCATTTCAAAATCCGTGTCGACCCCCCGCGCCTACCCCCGGCCAACGATACTCCTCCCACGCCCCCCGCTTACCGCCGTAATGAATCCTTTAAAGGATAACATCGCGCTGCAAATAACACGTTTGCGCGGACGGAAAATTTTCCCCTGGAACAGCCGAACGTTCGCAGTCGGTGCCCCGTAGCGCGGTGTAATCGCACGTTTGTACACTTTCAATGCGCCATTGTGCGCGCGCGCGAACTTAATAATTCAGTTAAAAAGCAAACTTTACCGTTACGACTCTCCTTCTTTCCCCGGCCCCTCTCTCTCTCGCTCTCGCGTTCTGTCTCTCGGGACGTGTCCTTCTCCGCTCGCTGCTCTTTTTTTCTTGGCCGCTCTTTGTTGCCGATCGCCGGGCCATTAACTCCAAACGAAATTGAACCCGATTCGATCTCGATGCCTCCCACGCACGCGGATATGCGCGAAAACGATCGGGAGCGAGTGACGCCGAGCATTGTCTTCGGGCGTGAGGAAATTCTGCGCGCCGATCGCGATCCCGTGCTTTCTCACGCGTCCACCTGTTTCGCTCGCTTCAAGACGCAAGGTTGTTATTATTGTTGTTCCTATGACGCGGTGAGTTTTCAGTCGTTGCGAAACGTCGGTGCACAGTTCTCGATGGATTTTATAGCGCCTAGGGGGTCGGGGCACGGAGTAATGTGTTTGCGATACACGATGAACGCGACTAGACCGGCCCGACTGTTACGCCGGGATCCAAATGTGCGGGTTAAAGGCACTCGAAGCATAATTCTAGAAGCGTTACGAGCGTCCAATAAATTAATTCGTGTACTGAAATCGAGGGTACGGCTTGATCCCCCGCTAATTACGAGCCGATTAATCGGCGAATCGTCGACAATTAATCGTCGGCAGCGACTCGCATCCGCCTGTCGCTCCCAACGGGCTCGACGCGAATTAACTGCCGATCGCGGGATCGCACGCGAAATGTCGCAATTTGATCTGCTTTCACCTATACGTTGGTGACATTTCGGTTTGGACGTTCATTAAGAGCCGAAGGAACGCTCGTTCCTCTCGTTTCGATCGATCGCAATCGCTCGATCGCCGTGTCCCCGTGGAAGCAAATCGTTTCAACGGCACGTACTGGATAGACGTGAGCGCGCGCGAGCACTTAGTGCGATCGACTACGCGATAAATTCCGAAAGTCGATCGCCACGATTCGATTACCCGCTCACGACGTATATCGGTATGAGTGCGCATGCACGCGGTGTCTGCGAAATTGTGTGCCGAGTTTGAATAGGCCGCAGGAACCGGCCTGTCGCGAACGGCGAACGCGGCCTGCGACGCAACTTATTGACGCTCGACAAACTTCTACGTTCCAACGGCACGAGGATGAATAGTGTCGAAAGAGCTTCGGCACAGAAATGAAAGGCGCGCGGTATCAGTGTCACTGCGTTTGACGAGCGAGCGGGCGAGTTTCGTGGACACCCTGTACGTGAACACATTCGAGATCTCCGAGTCGTGATCACCGGATGATCGTCTTACATAAGCGAGATCGTTCGGCGTCGTTCGGCCACCGCCACTCGAGATCTGCATTTAACCGCCGGGGTTAAATCGAGTAACCCCGCGGCGTCTCATTCAAGGGCACCGTGAAACGATCCCACAAGATCGTCTTTCTCATTCCCTATCTCGTCTGTCCCTCTCTGTCCCGCTCTTCCTTGTCTTCCATCCCCTTCTCGTATTCTCACGCGGGTAGCCAGCAAAAAATAATCAGATTTGCTTAAAAGGGTTGCTTGGCCGGAGAGCGAGTAACCTCCTCTTGTTTCGAATTTCCGACCGGCCGCAGATTATGCCAGACGACGCAAAGGCAATTTCTGACCAGAGCACGCTAGGCAAGTTCAACGGCAGACTTTCGGAGACGTGGATTTTTCTAACGCGTGCGTCCGGCCGGTTGGAGCTTAGAGGAACGAAGCAAGAAGTTTCCGCGCATCCGACGATCTTCTTGTCGGTTAAAGACTCAATTCGACCGGGCTAATAGCCGACGCATTATGTCAACCGTTGCCTGGGACAACCGTTTATTACGGGGTTGCACGGCGATAAAAAGCGCATTTTGCATAATGCAAGATAATCGAGGCAGGACGACGGGTTTGGGACAGGTGTTCCACCTGGCCCACCTCTCTCGCCATCATCCACGGTGGAGTCGACGTGTAAATTAATAATCTATTAGGCCGCCCGCTTAGTCTCGTTTTTATTTTCATCGCTCCCTCCCTCTGCTCCGTCTTTCGCTTCCTCCCGATACTCCGCCCGCGGCGATGCGCTTTTCAAACGCTTCGAACGACGGGGCCGCGAATCTGTTTATCCGCGCAACCATCTACTCCGAATACTCACGCGTGCACATACTCGCGCGGTCAAGCATTCGCAGATCGAATTATCCACGCCGCTATGAATCATTAAAACAAATAACTAGCATAACTTGAAACTCTTCCAGACCCGAGCAACTTAGTTCGCGTACAAGGCACTCATAACAGCGTAGTCTGAGTGCACTTGCCCGTCGCTGGCAGGGTCACTCGAAAGCTACCAGTCGTGGACCGCGAGGAAAGAGTGGAAGAGTGGAAGTCGGGCTCGCTCGATACGAACGCAGACAAAGACAGAGTCGAGCGAACTTACTATCACCGCATAGGCGCGGTGGGTGTCGGTGCCGGGGCGTGTGAACGCTGTGACATATGCAGTGTGTCGCTTTCTTTAATCGCCTCTAGCCAGCCGAGCCCGACGTACCTGCATATCCATTCGCTGAGCTAGAGATCGTGTATACCTGCGTGCACTTTACGGTCCACGTCCAGTCCGGTAGGACGACAGAGCCGGGGAGTGAGAAAAAGAGACACGGGTTTATTTACGAGGAAACGAGAGGAAGTCGCTGGTCATCGAGAGCGATGGCCTCCTGTTATGGAGAGCGCCGCTTGGTCACTGCGATGTGGATCGCTGATATCAGCTTATTTCGGTTCAGTTTCTTTAAGCGCCCGTGGTACGTGACATAGCTGCGGACTGCTGCGTAGACCCTCGCGTTGTCTCAATGTTGCGCGATTCGCGCGAACGTTGACGTTGCAGGCATTCCCATATTGTATAACCGTTAGATCGTTAACGATACGCTGGTTTATAGTTCAGAAACGATAATGGCCGCATCTGAGCAGATTACGAGCGCATCCAGCCTGTCGACGGTCAACTTTCTAGATCACCATAGTCGGGTCCATGGCTGTCGGCAGTGCGTGGGCGTTCGCAATGTTCATACTAGACGGCGACTATACCCCGGCGTAGGCAGAATCTCTGACACTATACTCCTGATAAATCCGGCACGTAGGTAGGTCTCGCCGAGCGTCTTGACAAGGCGTCCCTCGAAGCTGACTTCGAATTACCTCGACACCTTCCAGGATATTCCCTGCGCGAAGTTCCGATAGGTCTACCTGTTGTGCGCCGCACGCCCACCTAGGTAAGCGTTGAATTTATCGCGTTATTAATCTGCGCCGCGGAGAGGGAGGGATCCTTTGCCAGATGGATCGAAGGATTTACGCGATGCGTCGTGGAACTTCGAAGCGCGAAGCCGACCGCGGGCGAAGGAAGCGTTGCGAGCGAAGCGTTTGAGAGCCCACGCGCGCGATGAAGACGTCAGGAAAAAGCGCGGAGCGGCGCAGGGTGTGTGTTCGCAAGCGAAAAAGCGATTTCTTCGAGTCGCCAGCGAAAAACTGACGGGCAGGAATAGCAATTCATCTCCGCGCCGCTCCTCGCGTCCACAGTTCGAGGCTCCGCGCATCAGAAGTTTGACGTGTGCATTGAAAACGGTGCCACTCTAAAACAATGCGCGCTCCTTAGCATGCCGTGCCGGCGATGGTCGGCCGATGCCAGTCCAATTACCTTAGAAAATGCCGGCCACGCAAGAATCTCGACGCGGAATATGAGGCCTCGGTATTCCCGATCGAATCGCGTAGGGATCGCAGCGAGGCTGGTGGCTGCGGGTCATTGGGAGCGAGGCAAAAGGACCAAAGTCCGTCCCGTGTTCCGGTAGGTGCATCTGCGAAGCGGCATACCGCCGTCGCAAGCGAGAAAGACGCCGAGGCTGAGTGCATCGGGATCGCGCGAGGGAGAGGAACGGCGAGAGTGGATAGGGAAAGAGAGGAGACCAGAGGCAAAGGCGTACCAACCGTAAAATAAACAACCTGGTAATAAACCGGCAGCGATGTCCAGCGTTGTAAATTACCCTGACGGAGGTTTTATGGACCGCCCTCCACAATTCCCGGATCTTCGCTGATGGCTCAATACTCGTGCCACCTTCCCTGTCTCTCTCTTCCTCTCTCTCCTCCTCTCTCTCCTCGTCTACCCTTCGCCGAGACTGTCCATCCGTCTCTTTCGGCCGCTGTCTCTTTCATCGCGGTACCCAGCTCGCCTCGGGAGCGACGACTTTTGATTGACGCGCGCGCGAAAAAATCTGCTAATCTCCTTTTGGCGATGTGCGCGCCGAGGATCGAAGGTCGCCGAATGATGCAACGAACGAGTGCGGATTGATTCTCCGCTGATGAGGCGTGTAGCCTTGTGGAAGTTGCGTCACGGTGAAGTCTATTTAGGAGTGTTCAATTGGCGCGGCGTAGATGCGACACAATATCGCGATCCCATCTACTCTCGCGCCTACGTGTACGTGCACGTCGATCACAGTTCTGCAAGGTAATCTAAAACAAATGTAATTAACAAGAAGTTTAGCATCCCTGCTTCTTTCGCCATATATTCGTGTCCTTCCACAGTTCACCGCGCCCAACCCTGCAGCGTCATCATTCAAAAAACAGCCCTCTCTCTCTCTCTCTCTCTGGTCTCTCTGGCGCGTTATGCGAGAGCACCTGCGCGTAGAAATCAAACGACAAGAGCTCTCCACGGTCTTCTACGATGCACGTACACGAGTCTGTACATGACTACGAGCTTACAGGCGGTGAATACGAATGACTAACACTGGCCGGCTCGCCTCTCACGTGTATCGGGGCGACACGCACCGACGATAATATCTTTAATTACCGGCACCTCGAGGAGGGGCCCAGCCATCTTCGCGGCCAATGACAGCGACGACCCCGAGCTTGCCCCTCGAATAAACTGCCCCGAGAAGGTTCGCGGAAACCCAGCCGCAATTACGCGATTCCCTTTTGCACCTTGCGCTTCGCTTTCCATCTCTCAACGAGGCAGAACCTTAGTCCTGCAACATCCTCTACATCGACGCGTCCGCCTTCATTGCCCCCGATGTTCAGCGATCCCAAATTTACCCCCGCGTTATTACCGAATAATTGACAGCAGTCGCGCTTTGCGCTAATTTAATTGCAATCGCGCGATGATTGAAATACAATATAATTACGATAATTACTGTTTGCGCTCGGGCCTCCGCATCCGCGCTTCCGGAAAAACGATACCCGCACGCGGATGCTGTGCGATATTGCGGTCGACTTTTTGCACGCACCGCGGTGAAACTCCTCGAGTGCCGTAAAGTAAGCGCGCGGCGAGCGGAGAGTGGAGGGAGCGAGAGCGGGAGAGCAAAGTGGAAGCGGGCAACGATTTGCACCGTTACCAATGTTAAATGCGTCCCACGGCATCGCGGGACTTAAACTAATGTCGGCGTCCACCTCGTATATACCCTCTCGCGACTGCTACCGCGATGCAAATGGCGGGATTCCGCGGACCACCGCATAATGAATCCACTTTGCGCCGGGATTCTTTTTCCTCCCTTTCCGTTGCGTCCGTCTCCCTCGGTCCTTCGCGCTCGCTCGACCCGTCCCGCTCTTTTTCTCGGGCAAGAGAGCGGCACTTAATGAAATGTCACAGGTGTCCTACCGATTGCCGAGTTAAATGTCGCCGGCTTCCCATACCCCGCCTCTCCTTTCCCCGAGGGACGGAGAGCGAGAGAGAGATTTCGACTTTACACGGAATGCAGAAGATGATGGCGGAGATAGTGGGAATCTTGATCCGAGTAGTACACTCCGGCTCGGATAACAGTTTCCGTATCTCTGCGCATCGCGATTTGTACGCTGGTCACTAATGGTGTCCGCCGATGAGGTCTTTTTGCTCGCGCTGAATTATGGCGAATTAGCCGCCGCACTGGTGGTCGATTTTACTTTCCGCGCTAATTATTCCGAGAGTAGGTAGGCTGTTTTCTGTAATTTGAAAAGCGTCGCGGCAGATTACGGGTTGAACTTAACGTTAAGAGGTGAAGTTCGTGTCAATACGTGGAAGCTTCTGGGACTGTGTGTCTAGGCGTCGCATTTAACGGTTTTGTGAGAAATATTGAGTAATGCTGTTGTGCGATTCGACGGTGTTCTTTTGTTGTCTTTACACGCGTACCCCGTTCTAAATGTAAACGTATTTTGCGTGTACGTTCCGAATTATAGAGAGGAATTAATTGGAAGTTGCATAAAGAATCGATCGCCCCACAGGTTGTATTTTAATATAAGTGGAAAAGTTCATGAGTGGTTCGCTGCAAGTCTATATAATTCAATAGAGGCTAATTTCCACTGAAAATATACTATAAAATGATAAAAATGACTCAGAAAAAAATCGTCCAATGTTCTCTTTCTAGAAATGCTAAAAGATGCAAAGAAAATTCGAAGCGTATACTTTGGATCATAGAATACCTAATCGTTTCTAAATATATCCAAAAATACAAGGAAAAAGATTTAAATATCCCTCAGCATAATTCCACTATTTTATAATTGCCCGAATTGATTTTACGTTTTCATATATCACAAGAAATCTAGTAAGGCTGCAGGACTCTTTCTAGAAATGCTAAAAGATGCAAAGAAAATTCGAAGCGTGTAATTTGGATCATAAAATACTTAATCGTTTCTAAATATGTCCAAAAATACAAGAAAAAAAATTTAAATATTCCTCAGCATAATTCCACTTTATAATTGCCCGAATTGATTTTGTTTTCTAAATAAGTCCAAAAGTACAACAAAAAAATGTTAAATATCCCTCAGCATAATTCCACCACTTTATAATTGCCTGAATTTATTTTACGTTTTCAGATATCACAAGAAATCTAGTAAGGCTGCAGGACTTTTTCTAGAAATGCTAAAAGATGCAAAGAAAATTCGAAGCGTATAATTTGGATCATAGAATACCTAATCGTTTCTAAATATATCCAAAAATACAAGGAAAAAAATTTAAATATCCCTCAGCATAATTCCACCACTTTATAATTGCCCGAATTTATTTTACGTTTTCAGATATCACAAGAAATCTAGTAAGGCTGAAGGAAATACGAAGCAAATTGGAATAATTCCGGATATATGGCCAGCCATAGTTAATACACATGCGAGGAACCGTAAGTTTAATTTACGTACATTTAATTTACTTTGAATATTCAATCTTCTAACACCATATTACGTACGTGCCGTGAGGTGAATGTTGCTATTTACATTTAAAGAGGGCGGTTCACCTAAGGAAGGTTTCAAATAATCCCACCAGGCGGCGCTTGTGTTCCTTCTCCAAGCGATCGTCCATTGTTTCGTTCTCTTCCCGCTTCAAGAGGGCCGCCATTAAGTCGAGTGCGTGTCGTTCTGTGCTTTTCTCGTGAATCAACCTTCTCAAAGTGTCCTGCGACGTCCAAATTTACGTCTCATCGCTGCGGTAAGATGAGGGGAATCAGTTGTGACTGGTTTTCCATACGGGACTTCCCTATTTACGTCGTATCGACCCGATGATCGACGGGCCACTGTTGTCGAGCACTTTGCGCTGTCCGCCATTACAGCAGCATCATGGCACGAAATGCGCGGCGAAAATTTCCACAGCAAATTAATGTGGTGAGATTCGTTCAATTCGATATATTTCCATTTTCCAATAGATTTGATGATCCGGCCTGCTGTGGATGAAGATCGGTGCGGTTTTTGGTGCTTTGTGAGGATTTATCGGAATTCCTTTGTTTTCAGGGCTGCAACATTCACTACTGCGTGCTCCGATTTTCCGATTGTGTATATATTGTCAGTATATGCATCGACATTGTTTGATTTTTATCGATTTTTAATGTGATGTGATCTGATCTGATTACGTCTGTGTTTTCTTTTGATGTGTGATATTTTACGTTGTGCAGAAGTTTTTCTGTTACATATACGTGCTTCCTTTTGTTATATCTTCTTTCAGGATGTTACTGTTTATCAACAAGTACGTTGACATCTTGCAACACAAGTGTTGGTTTCAGGAATCCAGGACGTTGTGGCGTTATATTGAAAATGTTCTTATTTTTTCTTATGACGCACTCGCACCCATTATATTTTGTGCTTTTTTATGTGCATTGTGTGTGTTTATGTGATATTTAGGTTGTCAACAAAATATGCAGCATATGCGTTCCTGTTTATTCACAAAGATGTTCTTGTTCTTTGCTGATACCGTGCACTGTCTTCAATGAAAGTCCTATTTGTGCACAGGTGTTCCTGCTTATGCCCTTTAATCCAATCTTCATGTGAGAACCTGAAGAAGAGTTTCTCATTTCTTCCTGTTCGTAATGTCAACTTAAGTCCTTGGATAAACCGTCAAGTTTCTTTTTTCACATGTAAGTTTTCGTAGATTCTTTTAAAGTTTTAGGTACCATATTATCATTTGTCCCTTTTAATATCATTGTGAGCTTTATATTGCCTTATAATTTATATTGTCTCAACTTTCGTGGACACAGTATCAAAATGATTTGTACTCTCTGAGAATTTTATTTGTAACTCAATAACATTTTAAGCGCGAAATTATGCGTTGTTGCATCTTCATTTGTACTGTGTCCCAGATGTGAGACTGGATATATCTAGTCCAGCCTCCATATATTTATATGAATTTGTGTGTTACTTTCAGATTACATATATGTGATATGTCACTGTG
Organism: Cryptocheilus praepositus; assembly: GCA_033815515.1. Lineage (NCBI taxonomy): Eukaryota > Metazoa > Arthropoda > Insecta > Hymenoptera > Pompilidae > Cryptocheilus > Cryptocheilus praepositus. The sequence continues at coordinate 5,221,613 of JAWWQZ010000314.1, forward strand.
ATTATACGATCACATAGTCACTGGCTGTTATTTGAACTTCAAGATGTTCACTGTGTGCTGTAATAAAGATCAAATGAAAATCTTGCAAACTTCTGCCCACTGTCAATGCCAATGCTGGTGTCCAGCCTTGTCGTCATATTATCATCATCCTGCCGTCATTCTGCCATCATCCTGCCATTATCGTTACCATCCTACAAACATCCTCCTGCCACCATACAAGACATTCCATGAAACACTCTCCATCGGTGAGTCTGTACCAATATTTTTCCCATCCTTATATTGCTATGTGGTAATATTCTATTCTGATTCCATAAGTAAACCTATAGCATTACTATTTTTTACCATTATATTGCCATTTGGTAAATTTTCCATTTGTGTAAATGTCGCGTTGAATTTTGCGCGTTTTATTGAATTAGGGCTAGTATTACACCTGCAGTTTTTTTTTGTTTTTTTTATATATATATCCTTAGTATATTTTTCCATATTTTAATACACGCGGCGTTAAATTTTGTGTGATTCATTGTACTTAGGGGATTAGTTATTCTTACACCGAAGTTATTCCGGCATACATCGCGTATAGATATACATTGTGATAGATATAGATATAACTTTGAATATTTTCGTCACGTATTCGTAAGTTTGGTTTCGCGTGCGCGAATCTACAAAAACTTCGGAAAATAAGAAAACTTACACATTTACTTTAAAATTCAATTAACGAACAGCGCTGAAACGCAAGATTAGTTAACTGTAGCAATAATATTATTCATTATCGTCTCGCTCTTTCACGAATCGTCGTAGATTAATCAATTGCACACAAAATGAACATTTAGTACCCACCTCCTGTTTCGGATGCGCGCATACACAAGAATTTAGGAAAGTAGAAACAATCACAGGTTTTCTAAACTCGTAAAATTCAGTTACCGAACATCGCTGAAACGTGCGGGTTAGCTAACTGTAGCAATAATACTATTCATTATCGTGTCGCTCTTTCACGAATCGTCGTAGATTAATCAATTGCACACAAAATGAACATTTAGTACCCACCTCCTGTTTCGGATGCGCGCATACACAAGAATTTAAGAAAGTAGAAACAATCACAGGTTTTCTAAACTCGTAAAATTCAGTTACCGAACATCGCTGAAACGTGCGGGTTAGCTAACTGTAGCAATAATATTATTCATTATCGTCTCGCTCTTTCACGAATCGTCGTCGATTAATCAATTGCGCACAAAATGAACATTTAGTACCCACCTCCTGTTTCGGATGCGCGCGTACACAAGAATTTAGGAAAGTAGAAACAATCACAGGTTTTCTAAACTCGTAAAATTCAGTTACCGAACATCGCTGAAACGTGCGGGTTAGCTAACTGTAGCAATAATATTATTCATTATCGTCTCGCTCTTTCACGAATCGTCGTAGATTAATCAATTGCACACAAAATGAACATTTAGTACCCACCCCCTGTTTCGGATGCGCGCATACACAAGAATTTAGGAAAGTAGAAACAATCACAGGTTTTCTAAACTCGTAAAATTCAGTTACCGAACATCGCTGAAACGTGCGGGTTAGCTAACTGTAGCAATAATATTATTCATTATCGTCTCGCTCTTTCACGAATCGTCGTAGATTAATCAATTGCACACAAAATAAACATTTAGTACCCACCTCCTGTTTCGGATGCGCGCATATACAAGAATTTAGGAAAGTAGGAACAATCACAGGTTTTCTAAACTTGTAAAATTCAGTTACCGAACATCGCTGAAACGTGCGGGTTAGCTAACTGTAGCAATAATATTATTCATTATCGTCCCGCTCTTTCACAAATCGTCGTAGATTAATCAATTGCACACAAAATGAACATTTAGTACCCACCTCCTGTTTCGGATGCGCGCATACACAAGAATTTAGGAAAGTAGAAACAATCACAGGTTTTCTAAACTCGTAAAATTCAGTTACCGAACATCGGTGAAACGTGCGGTTGACAAACAGTAACAGTAATTACCGTCTCGCCCCGTCACGAATCGGCATCAGCTAATCAATTGCGCACAGAACGAAAGGTATACAAACTGAACGAAATTTCATCACGACCGTTTACATAATCCGACGTCCAGCTTTCCGGAAAAGCCGATTGACCGCGCGCTATCGGCAAATCACGCGTTACGCAAGTCGCGAGATCGAACGGATCACAATCGCGATTTCCGCGTTCTGCGCGACTTACGCGCGAAATCGTAACGAGCCAAGGAGAACGACGAAAAGGTCAGCGTCGGAGTCGCCGTTAAACGAGGCCGCCGATCGATCGTCGCTCGCCAACAGAGAGATCTTCCCTTTAACAACGACATTGAGGTATCGCGGGTTCCGGGGGACGCTGTAATGATCAGTGACGGATGGCGGACGTTTTCGTTGACAATGTAAAAAAGGTTCGCAACCGGCGGGTGCAAGGTAGTTTGTAATTCGCCGGCGAGATCGATCGATCGACAAGTTTTCAAGGAGCGAGTTGCCGTTACCGATCTCTTAACAGTGACGGAGTGAGAGGAACGGAGAGAGGGTAGACAGTCGGAGAGAGATAGGCAGAGGTGGTGATCGAGGATCGAGGATACAAGACCGCGAACGAGCGATCGCGATCGCTCGTCGATCCATCGGCGTATGCATATCATAACTCATCGAGGCCCGGGCATAGGAACCCTAAGGCGCGTATCTTGAGAATAGGAATTAGATCGAACGCTCTTACTCGCATGTGCCCCGCGAGCGGCTCCTCCGCCAAGAGAAACTCGACGCTTCGTAATGGGGCTCTTTGCCTCCTACCGTCGTTGCTAATATCTTTACTGTATTACTGTCTCGTACTGTACGCTGGATCGAGATATCGGATGTTGGACGCTAGTTCCGCGGCTAGTGATGTCTAGATTCCGCGATGATCGGTTAAACGCTCGATATTCGAACATGATCATGCGCTAGTAGTAACTCTGTTTTCCTAGAACACTGCGGTGGCTACCTTATTGTTGCATTTCTTTGTCGTTTCTCGTGATTAATGACAGGTAAATTTAAAGCGTAGTTGATTTTCGAATGAATATATATTTGCATTTCCGAACAAATGTCCCGCTTCTTTTAGTAACAAAAATAAGAAGCAAAGAGCGATGTTGCTGATATCTTTATTGTATTATTGCCACCTAGTGTATACCGAATCAGGATATCGGTTGTTGATTTCTGGTTCTGTATCTAGTAATATTTAGACTCCGCGATGATCGGTTAAACGCTCGATATTCGAACATGATCATGCGCTAGTAGTAACTCTGTTTTCCTAGAACACTGTGGTGGCTACCTTATTGTTGCATTTCTTTGTCGTTTCTCGTGATTAATGACAGGTAACTTTAAAGCGTAGTTAATTTTCGAATGAATATATATTTACATTTCCGAACGAATTTCTTTTAGAAACCACAGTACGAAAGAAAGAGCGATGTTGCTGATATCTTTATTGTATTATTGCCACCTAGTGTATACCGGATCAGGATATCGGTTGTTGAATTCTGGTTCTGTGTCTACTGATATCTAGATTCCGCGATGATCGGTTAAACACTCGATATTCGAACATGATCACGCGCCAGCTTTCAGCGGAACAGCGCTATGGCTATCTCGTCGTTGCCTCTCTTTGACGGGTATCGTCATTCGTGGCAGTTAACTTGCAAGCGAACGAATATCAGCGGCAGAGCAATAAATAAGTTCCACCGACGCACATATCGGATTCAGCTTACGCGTACCGCTACTTTCGGAAGTTGAACACCACTGTCCCGCGTCGTGCATTTAAGATATGTCCACGGTTAGTTGTAAAGTTAGTTGTAAAGCTGTAAGAATGCTGTCACCCCGTCGTTTTCTCCGCTTCCCTCTGGTCCGCGATAAATCCACAGCATCGGGCGTAACTTCTCCGTAGTTCTTTACGTGTCGCCTCTCTCTCCGCTTAGACTTTCGAGCTTAGGCATCGGCTACGATCACGAGGAGCGAGCGGCGTTTTATGGCGTCGGACTGTTAACTCCGTGGCGGAAGAGACGCACTTTGTTTCGCGGCCCAGGAACGTACCCCGGGGCTCGATCCACCCACGAAGCAGCGTGTGGAGAAAGCGAGCGTGTGTTAGCGTGTGCGTGAAATTTCGTTCGCTGAGTTGGTGCCGCGTAGATACCGTAATAACGAGTGACGTCTCGCCGAAGGAAGAAAGGCTTGATCGGGCTTACTTTGAACGCTGATGCACAAGCCGAACCTTCCACCTAATCGGAAAACGCATTAACACTTTTCGGCGATTCCGTTATTTGCGTTAATATCGCGTATGCATCGAATAATGTAAGCGGTAAACGGAATTAAGAAGCGTTTCGTCATGTAGGGTTTAGTGCGATTATTTTCTACGCTGATGTATGCAGAAGTCGAACCTTCTACCTAATCGAGAATTGCATTAACACTTTAGGCAACTTCGTTATTTCGGCTAATATTGTGTATACGTTAAATCATATATGCGATAAATGGAATTCAGATACTTTCGTCATGTAGCGGTTAGTGTGGTAATTTTGTACCGTGATATACGCACAAGCCGAATCTTCCACCTAATCGGAAAACGCATTAACATTTTTCGGCGATTCCGTTATTTGCGTTAACATCGCGTATGCATCAAATAATATAAGCGGTAAACGGAATTAAGAAGCGTTTCGTCATGTAGGGTTTAGTGCGATTATTTTCTACGCTGATATACGCAGAAGTCTAACCTTCCACCTAATCGGGGAATGCATTAACATTTTAGGCAACTTCGTTATTTCGGCTAATATTGTGTATACGTCAAATCATATATGCGATAAATGGAATTAAGATACTTTCGTCATGTAGCGGTTAGTGTGGTAATTTTGTAGGATGATATACGCACAAGTCGAACCTTCCACCTAATCGGGAAATGTATTAACATTTTTCGGCGATTCCGTTATTTGCGCTAACGTCGCGTATGCATCAAATAATATAAGCGGTAAACGGAATTAAGAAGCGTTTCGTCATGTAGGGTTTAGTGCGATTATTTTCTACGCTGATATACGGACAAATCTAACCTTCCACCTAATCGGGAAAGGCATTAAGTTTTCGGCGGTCCCGTTATTTCCGGTTACATCGCGTACACGTGACGTAATATCTGCGATAAACGGAATTAAGATACGTTTCGTTATATAGGGTTTAGTGTGCTTATTTCGCATCGTGGAAGTGTAATAATCCCTATTGCCGCATCGAAGGGTATAAAGGCTTGATCGTGCTTATATTGTACGCTGATACGTGCACAATCCTAACCTTTCACCTAATCGCGAAACGCATTAACACTTTTCGCCCATTCCCTTATTTCCACTAACATCGCGTTGCGTCAAATAATATCTGCGATAAGCGGAATGAAGATACATTTCGTCATGCAGCGTTTAGTGCCCATGCTGCGTACTTATATATACGCACAATACCACCTTTCCACCTAATCGCGAAACGCATTAACACTTTTCGGCCATTCCCTTATTTCCACTAACATCGCGCAGTGTCAAATTATGTCTCCGATAAACAGAATTAAGATGCGTTTCGTCCTGTACCTTTTATTGCACATACTTTGTACGCTGACACACGCATAATCCCAACCTTCCATCTAATTACCACTTTTCGGCGATTCCCTTAGTTCCACTAACATCGCGCAAATATCTCCGATAAATAGAATTAAGACGCGTTTCGTCCTGTACCATTTATTGCAGTTACTTTGTACGCTGACACATGCATAATTCCAACCTTCCACCAAATTACCACTTTTCGGCGATTCCCTTAGTTCCACTAACATCGCGCAAATAATATTTCCGATAAACAGAATTAAGACGCGTTTCGTCCTCTACCATTTATTGCAGTTACTTTGTACGCTGACACACGCATAATCGCAACCTTTCACCTAATTCCCACTTTTCGGTCATTCCCTTAGTTCCATTAACATTTTGACCGCCACGGTAGTCACCGGTGACCGGCATAAAGATTTTACTATAAATGCAAAAACTTTGCCATGAAGCCTATTTGCAATCTAGTAAAAGCCGTTGATATTGGAATGATGCTTCAATACTTTGGCTTTTAATAACACTGTGTTACCTTCGTTTTGCACGATTTAATCATACTCTGCAGAATTTTATCGCATCGCGGTTCTAATATAGCAAAATACGCTTGGCAGTCAAAGTGTTACACATCGCGCAAATAATATCTCCGATAAACAGAATTAAGACGCGTTTTGCACCGTTTGTTGCACATACTTTGTACGCTGACACATGCCTAATCTCGACCTTTCACATAGTTACCGTTTTCGGCGCCTTCCTTATTTTCACCAAATCGCCTATACATCAAACAATATCCGCGCTAACCGGAATTAAGATACCTTTCGTCGCGTAGCCCTTAGCGCGCAGTTCGTATCCTCGAAATAATCCCCGTCGGTGCCAGGAACGAAAAAAGGCGAGAATGCACCGCAGCGCTGACGCATTAAACGCTTCGTCCTCTGGGTCTCTATCTAGCTGCGTACTCGAAACAGGAACGTCTACGAGGTGTGGTGGCAGGTGAGCGCGGGCGTGCGCGTTTCGCGTTGGCATTTGCTAATGGCAATCTGACCGAGCGAGAAGGACCATCGGTAGACAGAGAGGCAGCAAGGTAGACAGAGAGTGCGCGGAGAAAAAGAGCGGGGAAAAAAGATAAGCGCGTTATACCGGCATTACCCTTCTTTCTCTTAGCGCCAGGGGCTGGATGCGGACGGTCAGCGGGAAGAATACGAAGAGAAAAGGAGAGAGAGCGAGAGAGAGTGAGAGAGGTGTATACGAGCACACCCACCTACGATGGTGCGCAACGATATATTACTCGCGCGCCTCGTGACACCTCACCTGCCGAGTATCTCCACCGCTATCCTTTTCCTTCACTCTCTGTCCGCCTCTCGTTGCCCGACCTTATCAACATTCTCTCTCCTGCTAATGCATATTGCACCCTGCTGATCGGTACACTGTGTTTTCTGCGAGTTTCCCCGTTGGCCGGCAAGTAGTACTTACGGTTGTGATAGAAGATGTGGTTTTATGCTATGCGGAATCGAATGCGGGATGGATATTCGGTAGTGGGGGTAGTTCGTTGGTGTCGTTGCGTGAATAGCAAGATGGTCGGACTTCGCTGATGAATTTGCTTGAGATTCGAAATTTTGTATGAACGTTTTAGGCGGGGTTCACCGTTGTTCTACAAGTAGCAGTTACGTTTGTGATAGAACAGTTTTTATTCTGTGTAGGATATGTGCTCGATAGTATAGTTAACCCTTTGCACTCCGCTGTCCCCTCTCAGGGGACATTAAAGTTTAGTAGAGGTTACAGGAAATTAACTCATTCCAGCGCAACTTTTTGAGACGTGCATGTTTGTCTGAAGTTTTCTCTTGAAATGGCACCAGAAATCAAATCAAAATATAGTAAAATTACTACGGTATATAAAAAAAAATATCAGCGGGTTTTGCTACGACGCTCAAACCACCGGACCTTCAAAATTTTAATCTTCATAGGCTATAAAATCGATGTGGGACAAAGAAAACAGGAGTGCATTGTTTGTTCTGAAAAACATGTAATGGCAGGCCTTAAACGACTTATTATCAAACGTGCATAAATCAGCCTGCAATGCATATTGGGGAGTGTTTTAAAGTTTATCACACTGTAGAAAATTATAAAAAATAAATTATTGATTTTTTTGCAAATATATATTTCTCGATGTCAACCAATTCATATAAGTCCAATATCATTATAATACGTTAATTGGTTCCAAAACTATACTAAATAATATGAGTAGCTAACGTCCAGAATGGTCTAGAGTGCAAAGGGTTAATTTGTGTTATATAAATACCAAAATGATCAGATTTCGCTAGTGAATTTACGTGAGACTATTGTACAGCGTAATCGGTTGCTTAAGCGAAAAATGCATAATTTGAAATAGCCGTCCATGAATTGTCAGGGGTGGCGGATGAAGTGTGCCGCGAAAAAGAGGGATCTTATGCGGACGCAAATGGTGTGGTATCTTGCGATTGTTTCTTTATCTCCGTTACCGTATTAACACGATAACGTGTCTCTCGAACGAGCCGTTCCGAACCCACCCACGCCTTGCGGTACCGACATTCTCCTGCTCATTGATGCTCGCGCGTGGTAAACTCGCGTGTGGGTGACGTATCAGTCGATATATCGCGAATAGGCGGATGGGGAAGCGCGGCAAGTAGGAAGTTGGCATCGGACGCGCATAAATCGTCGGGCTTTAATCGGTGCCGCATAATATGACGCGTAACAATGCGTTAATATCGTTCTCCGGCGTTTAGAAACATTCCACGCTCCGACGCTCAGAGTAGAAAATACCGCTGGCAGCCCCGGAGCGACGCGTCGTAAATATCCTGCGAATATTCCTATCGATTAAATTTAAATTATACGCTTAATTGCAATTAATTAAGGACCAGCGAATTGACTCAAGCGCGCGTGCTCGTTTTATGATTTCGCCGTGTCACCTCTGCCCTCGTAATTACGCGAACGCAAGAGCGTGCCGACGAACGCGATCGTCCTCAAAGCGACACGCCTCGCGATAAAAAGATTGCGGAAATTTATGTTCGCGATTAAACCGGGTCACAGGTCGATTACGGCCGCCTCGGAAATTTCGAATTCATTTCGCACGCGCCCGTTTTGCTTTTATTTCGCGCGGGGGTCACGAGTCCAACTTTCTCCGCTTGACCATCGGGGATCGATCATAATCGAGCGGCTGCTTAATTACCACTTAAGCGGCTCGCGAGAAGCGAAGCAGCAGCGGGAAGGAAAGGTCAATTTATCTGACGTGAGTTTGCATTGCCTTGAGTTGTGTCATTTATATCGTAAACGCTCAGTAAAAAGCCTTCTTTTGGTGGAAAATTGAAATTCACGGGAGAACTTTTATTCTTAATTTTTCTCTTCATTATAGTAGATTAAATGTAGATTTAATTTTGACAGGAATGTGTGGCGATAAGTGTTTTGCCGGGATTTTTCGGTGTATAAAGTTTGAAAAAATTACGCTTCTGTACGCTATCGGTATCCTATTTTCCGCCGCTTTGCCTTTTAATATTAGGTTTACTCTAGGAAGTTTTTTGAACGAAAATGACAGAACCTGTTTATATTACCCTGATATTATTTGCGCAGACTTTTGTCTATTTTACAAGACAGTTGTGTATCCAAATGAATATCCTTCTAAGGCTTCTAATCGCGACGTTGAGTTTCGCGAGTGCGTCTACTTGACGCGTATCCGTAGAGATAGGTACACAAGCGATGCAGACCCTGTGTTTATAACCAACATTTCCTTGACCAACTTAGAGCAGCAAGTGACAATTAGCGGGGCGAAGATTATTAAAAGAAATCTGTATCTCGCGCGGTTTGCGCAACCCTCGTCGAAATATTAGTCGACCGCGTCCAATTAATTAGCCGGTAGATATTGACCGCGCGCGCGTACGATTGCGAAAGTCGAGCTAATGTGTCCGGCTGGCGTGGAAAATCCGAACGCATTCGCCAAACCGTGAAATTCCGGGGCCGATTTGTTATGAGTAACGACAGTCCATTAATGTAAATTGTAACGAATCGCGAGTGCGTAATTGCATCTGCTCGATATCGACGCGGTGGCGCAACGCTGCCGGGCTTTTTAGCGTGAGTCAGTTGACCGAAGTAGCTGAGTTACGTACTCGATCGTTCAGGTATAAGCGTCCGCGAATTTTCTTTTGTAGCGGGTCGGGCGTTAACACGTTGACTGCCGTGGTGGTCATCGGTGACCGGCCCAAAAAGTCTCACGAAAAATTGAAAAAATACCCAATCGGTAACATTTAGAATTTTGTAAATGCAATTAATATTATATAGTGATTCAATTCTTTGGTCTCCGATACCTTCGCATTATTTTCATTTTGCGCAATTCAATCATATTCTGTAGTACTTCATCACGTTGCGGTTTTAATATAGTAAAATATCGTGGTGGTCATCGGTGACCGGTGCAAAAGGTCTCACGAAAAATTAAAAAAATGTCCAATTGGTAGCATTTATAATTTTGTAAATGCAATTGATATTAAATAGTGATTCAATTCTTTGGTCCCCGATACCTTCGCATTATTTTCTTTTTGCACAATTCAATCATATTCTGTAGTACTGCATCACGTTACGGTTTTAATATAGTAAAATATCGTGGTGGTCATTGGTGACCGGTGCAAAAGGTCTCACGAAAAATTCAAAAAATTTCCAATTGGTAGCATTTATAACTTTGTAAATGCAATTGATATTAAATAGTGATTCAATTCTTTGATCCCCCATACCTTCGCATTATTTTCTTTTTGCACAATTCAATCATATTCTGTAGTACTGCATCACGTTACGGTTTTAATATAGTAAAATATCGTGGTGGTCATCGGTGACCGGCCCAAAAAGTCTCACGAAAAATTAAAAAAATACCCAATCGCTAATATTTAGAATTTTGTAAATGCAATTAATATTAAATAGTGATTCAATTCTTTGGTCGCCGATACCTTCGCATTATTTTCATTTTGCGCAATTCAATCATATTCTGTAGTACTTCATCACGTTACGGTTTTAATATAGTAAAATATCGTGGTGGTCATCGGTGACCGGTGCAAAAGGTCTCACGAAAAATTCAAAAAATTTCCAATTGGTAGCATTTATAATTTTGTAAATGCAATTGATATTAAATAGTGATTCAATTCTTTGGTCCCCCATACCTTCGCATTATTTTCTTTTTGCACAATTCAATCATATTCTGTAGTACTTCATCATGTTGCGGTTTTAATATAGTAAAATACGCACGGCAGTCAACGTGTTAATGTCGTGCGGATTTCAAATAATGCATCCGTTAAACGAAGAATCAGTAGATAGGTAGCGTCACAAACTATATTTCCTACAGCTCTATTATTATGATGACGAACTACCGAACTTTAGAACAACGGGTCATAAAAAAGAACTTAAGAGCAACAGGTGACAAATAAATGTTCCCCATGCGATTTCAGGCGGGCCAAGACTGGCGTCCGAAACGAAATATTTGCCGCAAAACACCTTGTTCGTCCCCAAACATGAGATTATCGTGTACACAGCTCGCTGCATTTGATGGTGTCAAATGCGCTGCACAGATAAAGATACCACACTTTCTGCGGATCCGAAGCTAAGCTTCAGCAAATTTTGCTCTCCGCGTACGTTGGCCCAGCGTGCAGCTTAGGTCGTGATAGTTGGCGCATCGTAAAAAATTCTATATTCTTACTCTCTTTTGAAACAACAATATGGCTGGTTTCTTTTATCTGTACGTCAAAGTTTGGAAGTGCGCCAGTACTCTCGCTTCGTATGAAATATTCTCGACGAGATAACGGAAGACCGCTGAATTTCACTTCTAACTTCGCTTACGAGCTCCGGGAGTACCACTTCCCGGGTTTCCTTCCCGGTAGAGTTCACGAGACGAGAAGGAAGTACGAAGGAGTGGAACTTCTTTCTCTTAGTACGACATTTTGAGAAAATTTCAAGGAGAAACGTCTGCCGGTGCTATGCATTTTAGAGGCGGAATGAAACGTGACACCGAACGCAGGTGGCTTAAGAAATCTGTGCAAGGATTGTACGCGATCGCAGTTAGATGAAAAATCGTCTAGAGAATTCTTACAAGTTATTGTTTACATGACTAACACACTTAAATTGCTTCGTATCCCCGTGATATTCTGCAATTATTCGAGAAACGGCATTTCATAAACTCTGTATATTGAGAGTACATAAAATTATCAAACAGGACGCCAATAGGTCAAGATACCTGTACAAAAGTCGTACGTATTTGCAGTTAGATGAAAAATTGACGTTTTCTTAATAGCTTTTCTCGGTAATCGCGCTTATACAACACGCGTGTTATTTCTTGCATGACGAAAACGCCGAAATTGCTTCGTGTCTCCATAATATTCAGCAAATATCCAAGAAACTGCATACCATAAAGTGCGCATATGCAAACAGAATGCAAATAGTTCAATAAATCTACGCAAAACTCGTACATAGTTGCAGTCAGATGATATAAGTAGAAAAAGATAATGTCTCATGTTCGAATTTCACAAATAGCTTTATATTAAATTGTCAGTATTTTTTCATTATCGAAAACATTTAGTTTCCAATTTTGACATTTAATCTGTTTCAGAAAACAATTGTCATAATGTTAGTAGATTGTGATTAGATTGAATATATGCAAAGCATAATTTCTTATTTGTTACTACAGTTACAGCTCTATTTTACTTCATTGTCCCATTGTACTTTTCGTCACGCTTCTACGTTTCAACGCGTATAGTTACACCACCGCGAATCGGAAGTTGTTCTTATTTCCGAAAAAGAAGTCTATTCGACAAAGACTATCCGATACCCCAAAATATTCTAGTAACCACCCCTCAACGTAAACCCTGCATGTTTCCGCGCGCAAAACCTCCAAACGCACGAACCTGCATCTCCTTCGCCTGAACTCTTCGCGAACTTCGGACGCACTTTTCTCCGGCCGCGCATTCCTTTCCGCGCATTTTCATTAGAAAGTCGCCGTGCCACTGTCGGCGGGTTATCGAGTGAAATTATTTGAAACGGCGACAGGCACCGGTACTTTTGAAGCAACGAGCGGCTTGCGTGCCATCGTGTAACTCGCACACGATGTCGAAAGATGCCATCCACTGCTCGTCGCACCTCTCTCTCTCTCTTTCCTCTGCACGTCTCCTCGTCCTGTCAGGCGGTCCGGTTAATGGCGCTCGCGATGCATCGATGGGAAATTAGAACGGCGTTACGCGACGGATCTTTCTCCTACTTCGAGCCGAGCGAATTCCCTCTTTCCCCCCGGCCCTTTTCTACGCCGGGCGACGATTACGTAACGCGATTGCGTTCACACGGGGGACGCGCTTTGTGGGTGTTATGAAATAGATATCGTGTTCGGCGGGCAATTTATTCGCGCGACGCCAGTCGGAGCCGGGACGAGTGCCCATTACGAAAACGGCTCGGGATAGATTGGATGAACTTCGGGGTTAAGTCGCTCTGGAAATTTCGCGGATCGATATGAATTGCTGTCACGTTCGCGCGGACGGGTAGGTGTGTTTTCGTACGGGCCGTGGGCTTAAGTAGCTGAACGCTGAGTTGTGTGTCTAGTTGCGCCGGCAGCTGGGATCCCGCGGTTCAAGTAGAAATGTCGGGGGGAGCACTCGGTTCGCGATTTCGTGACAGTAGGGAATCAAATGCATTGAAATAAGTAGAAGTAGGGAATCAAATGCATTGAAATAAGTAGAAATAGGGAATCAAATGCATTGAAATAAGTAGAAATAGGGAATCAAATGCATTGAAATAAGTAGAAGTAGGGAATCAAATGCATTGAAATAAGTAGAAATAGGGAATCAAATGCATTGAAATAAGTAGAAGTAGGGAATCAAATGCATTGAAATAAGAAGAAGGCATGTAGGGGTTTTGTGTCGGGTGGAGCCGATTTTCATGAAATAACAACGCTGGGTTATGTGGTGGCTGTAGAATGATAGGATATGTGGGATTTTTGTTAGGGCTAATGTAATCACAATGAAATCCGATACATTGCAATTAGTAGAAAATATGCAGGTATTTTGCGTGGGATAGATCCGATTATTATGAAACAATAACAGTGGCTTATGGTATTTTGATCATAATTGTGGGGATTTGTACGATTTTTGTTACGACTATTGCAAGTTTATAACACATATCAATTATCAATTAGGTGCAACCCGTGAATTTGACAGATTTCGGATTTCATGCTCAAAGTTACAAAAATCATAAGCATTGCTTTAGCACCTTAGGTTGACTATGATATATCTATTAATATATTAAAAATAGTTTTACTCATTCCAATGAGTCGTTTAATAGCCGCATGATCATTTTAACGCATATAAATATTTCTACCACTTTATTTTGTCGACCGAATGTCAAGTTTGTCGTTCGTAGTGCTTTGCGACAACCTACTCGCACCATCTAACAATAAGTACCGAACGATTCAGACCTCTCATCCGTATATCTGCCGACACCATCAAAAGCGAATTGAAAGGTGAATTTGATAGATTTCGGATTTCATGCTCAAAATTACAGAAATCATAAGCATTGCTTTAGCACCTTAGGTTGACTATGATATACCTATTAATATATTTAAATTCATTATACCTATTCCGATGAGTCGTTTAATAGCTACAAAATAATTTTTACGCATATAAACATTCCTATCACTTTATTTTGTCGACCGAATGTCGCGCGCGTTCGAGCGGCAACCTACTCGTACCATCTAACAATAAGTACCGAACGATTCAGACCTCTCATCCGTATATCAGCCGACACCATCAAAAGCGAATTGAAAGGTGAATTTGATAGATTTCGGATTTCATGCTCAAAATTACAGAAATCATAAGCATTGCTTTAGCACCTTAGGTTGACTATGATATACCTATTAATATATTTAAATTCATTATACCTATTCCGATGAGTCGTTTAATAGCTACAAAATAATTTTGACGCATATAAACATTCCTATCACTTTATTTTGTCGACCGAATGTCAAGTTTGCCGTTCGTAGTGCTTCGCGGCAACCTACTCGCACCATCTAACAATAAGTACCGAACGATTCAGACCTCTCATCCGTATATCAGCCGACACCATCAAAAGCGAACATTGTACAACGATTAAAAGTGTCAAAAAATTGTTTCGTGTCTTTTCGATACTTTTTCGAGAGTACATATTTGCAAATGGCCGCGCGAGGAGGCGACAAAAGGGATACGAGTTTTTTTTTTTGGTTGAAATTTCGATCGTTATATTATTATATTCAATGCTTCTATGCCGCTCTCGAAACGTGAACGAAAAATTCCGGGTAAACTAAACATAAAGTTCAAAAAATTGTTTCGTGTCTTTTCAAAGTTTTTGGAGTACATATTTGAGGTGATACGATTTTTTTTTGGTTGAAATGTGGATGTTATATTATTATATTCAATACTTCTATGCCGCTCTCGAAACGTGAACGAAAAATTCCGGGTAAACTAAACATAAAGTTCAAAAAATTGTTTCGTGTCTTTTCACGGTTTTTGGAGTATTTGAGGTGATACGATTTTCT
Source organism: Cryptocheilus praepositus (assembly GCA_033815515.1). Classification (NCBI taxonomy): domain Eukaryota; kingdom Metazoa; phylum Arthropoda; class Insecta; order Hymenoptera; family Pompilidae; genus Cryptocheilus; species Cryptocheilus praepositus. The sequence goes on from JAWWQZ010000314.1 coordinate 5,236,757, forward strand.
TTTGGTTGAAATGTGGATGTTATATTATTATATTTATATATTCATTTATATGATATTGATATGAATATTTATAGTTTGTATATTTTGTTAACATTGGCTCAATGCACACACAATTCACGGTTTTTTGAAATACTTGAAATATAGTGAAGTGTTTCTAGTTAAAATAAAGTCCACGTGTCCATCATAAAAAGGCATGTCGTTTAAAATACTTTAACAAGGTTGAAAGAAACGGTAAAGGAATTTAACATGAAATAACGACGCGTCGCGAATTAAGTCCGTTGACGTCATGAAGTACATCTAACTACATACTAACACAGTTATAAATATTATAACCTTCCGAAGTGGGAACCCGTGTGCCCTCGAAACCTGTTGAGTTCCAAAACTCCACATTTCCACCGCTTAAAGACGCATAATTTCAAATACTCCACAAAAATTCGGCATAGATCACGTCAGTAAATTACCGCAGCACGAACTGGCGTGACAAAATGTAAAAATGGCGGCAGCATTACACGATAAAACCAGACAGCTCCGACACGGCACGTCTGTGTTTTCAAATACGTAATCCGTATACGTACGATCGACGTGAGTTGTGTAACACGGGACTACTGTATATCATCGTACGGCTTGATACTTTCCCATGCTCAGACAAGGGATTTTTTGCAATGCGCGAACAGAAGACGGACGTTAATAACGTCGTTGCATCGGAAAAGAGCGGGACGGCTGAATAATGGCGCTTAACTATCTAATTTCCGACTAGCGCGCAGTTTCGTCGGGCAAAGGAAGTACAAGTGCAGGTACAAGTACGTATAAGTTCTGTCCGCTTTGGTGGACTCTAATGAGGCGGCGTGGGTGCTCAACGAGAGGCCGACGATTAATAGCGTTTGCGCGGACGATATAGAGGACTCGCGACGATGGGCCAGAGAAATAACGCGGCCCGATAACGATCGGGATCGTCCAAGATGCGAGCAGCGAGAGAAGGAGCCGCCTTTGTCCCAGGATAACCGGATGCGAAAAGAGCGGCACAGCTTATGGATCGTGCAATGATCGCGGTACTGCGCTTTTGTATGCGCAAAAAAACAGTCGTAAGCAGTGTCGAGCGTGTACGACAAGCCTAATGTCGCATTATGATAGGATAGAGGCGGGAGAAAATGTGGAATGAGTCAAGCTGACAGTGGAAGTGCTGAAATCGGAATACTGAGTGGTCTGTTATTTTCAACCTTATTAATAATAGGATACAACTACTTTTTGGTTGTACAAAACTCGTGTAAGCAGTGTCGAGCGTGTACGACAAGCTTAATGTGGCATTATGACATGCGAGAAATGTATATGCTGTGAAGGTTATTTTAAAGGGATGCAACTGTTTATGGTGTACATAGTAGTTAGTTGCACTGTGACTGTCAATGTGTTAATATCGATACACTTTTCTGTATGGGTGCTCCCATTTCAACTAACATTGGCCACAATCACATTTATTTCAGGAAATGTGCATGCGACAACGCGAATTTTTCTTTTTTCAATTATTGTTCGTACGTTAACTATCGATGCCAAGATAAACACATTTTCCAAGATCTTTCGGCATATTCTATCGTCAGATGAGAAGTAGTTTCAATATTTTCCGCAGACTAAAACTCATCTTCAATTACAATTTTTTTTACGGCATTAATTTAGTGTGGACGTCTTTTTTCAATGCGGCTTTATATGACAGCCAATGTTTAACATCACGTAACAGTGTCATGGAAGCATGAAGGGTAGACAGTGGAACGTACCAGCCGCAAATCTAAAATATCAAAGGCGAACGTGTAAGCGGTAATTAAAAGCGGTGTCCGTTGGAATTTTATTTATTCGAAAGCTGTTCGACATGATTCTAATCTATAATCGATTTAATCTTCCGCGCGCTGCGCATATCTATGTTGAATGTATCGGACGGCTAATGATTATCGACTGTCGGGGCAAGACTGGCCAGTTCACTGAGTAGACGCAACTCTACCAGATACCGGACCTGTCACTCGAGCGTTTGAGCTCCGTGAGCAATCGGCTAATTGCTTAAGGACGATATCTTAATTCATAACGTAACCCAGTTTTACTGCAGAAAACTAATCAGATAAAGTCGGCATGCCACGGCTGTAAATGCCTGTGACTCAGCGTGTACAAATGTCATCTGTGTCATGGTAGTTTTTTTACAAACAGGCAGTTTCGTAGATGCTACTTTGCTTTCAACTCATTTCTTTCGAGCGTGAGTCAGTTTATTCGCACGGACTATATTCTCCGTGATTCAACATTTGCAATAGTCTTATGCCACCCGGTAGTATTCCGCAGGTATGCAATTTTGCTCTTTTCCTTAACCGTTTGAGTCCTAGAGATGTTTCAGAAAACCTACAGAACTCTAGTTCAGAAAAATGTCAAAGTAACGACAATTAGAGATAAAACACATTGCTCATATGGTTCACATGAGAAACAGTAACTATGCGGGGAAAATTATCAGTAAAATCGAACGCACATTGCCAATAGCGAATCGCCAGAAATATAGTGGGACTTTTCGACATTAAATCTCAACAGCGCACTGCATGGGACTCAAGCGGTCAATCTTCTCAACTACACACAGTTTTACGCACAACTATCGACCGGTATTGGTAACATGCGTACTTTGACATTTGAACACATTTTCGCACATCGCGTCCATATAACTCGTCCGCACATCAACGAGCACTTTAAGACGTAGCATGAAATTCCATTCGCGCTCGCTAAGAAGTTCTGCAACATCATTAACCGTTTGAGTCCCAGAGATATTTTAGAAAACTTGCAAAAAAATCTATTGTTTAGGAAAACGCCAAAGTAACGACAATTAGAAATAAAACACATTGTTCATATGCTTCACACGAGAAATAGTAACTATGCGGGGAATAATTATTAGTAAAATTGAACGCGTATTGCTACTAGTGCATCGCCAGAAATCTAATAGGACTTTTCGACATTAAATCTGAACAGCGCGATCACGCTGTATAGGACTCAAGCGGTCAATCTTCTCAACCACACAGTTTTCCGCACAACTGTTGACCGGTATTGGTAACATGCGTACTTTGACATATGAACACATTTTCGCACATCGCGTCCATATTACTCGCCCGTGCATCAACGAGCACTTTAAAACGTAGCATGAAATTCCATTCGTGCTCGCCGAAAAGTTCTGCAACATCATTAAGTGTTTGAGTCTGAGAGATATTTTAGAAAACTTGCAGAAAAACTTTAGTTCGGAAAAACGCCAAAGTAATGATAATTAGAAATAAAACACATTGCTCATATGGTTCACGCGAGAAACATTAACTACGCGGGGAATAATTATCAGTAAAATTGAACGCGTATCGCCAATAGTGCATCGCCAGAAATGTAGTGGGACTTTTCGACATTAAATCTGAACAGCGCGATCACGCTGCATGGGACTCAAGCGGTTAATCTTCTCAACCACACACAGTTTTACGCACAACTATCGACCGGTATTGGTAACATGCGTACTTTGGCATTTGCACACATTTTCGCACATCGCGTCCATATAACTCTTTAAGACGTAGCATGAAATTCCATTCGCACTCGCCGAAAAGTTCTGCAACATCATTAACCGTTTGAGTCCCAGAGATATTTTAGAAAACCTGTAGAAAAACTCTAGTTCAGAAAAACGTCAAAGTAACGACAATTAGAGATAAAACAAAATGCTCATATGGTTCACATGAAAAACAGTAACTATGCGCGGAATAATTATTAGTAAAATTGAACGCGTATTGCCAATAGCGCATCGCCAGAAATGTAGTGGGACTTTTTGACATTAAATCTCAACAGCGCGATCACACTGCATAGGGCTGAAGCAGTTAATCTTCTCAACCACACAGTTTTCCACACAACTATCGCCCGGTATTGGTAACATGCGTACTTTGACATTTTCGCACATTTTCGCACATCGCGTCCATATAACTCTTTAAGACGTAGCATGAAATTCCATTCGCGCTCGCCGAAAAGTTCTGCAACATCATTAACACGCAGAGGCTAACATTCTAGAGACCGTGACAGCACGAAAGTATCCATTTGATCAAGAGCCGTTCAATTCGCCCATCCCGTAACTCATCCGCTCTCCTCTGCGCGACTATCAACGCGGAAGCATTCTGCCGCGGTGCTTACGCTCGCGTACGAGACTCACGGCCCTTCCTCGCAGTTTCTCTTGCGTCCTCCGCACGCAGATCTTCTTCGCTACCTGTTACTCGTCCTAATGGTTTTGTTTCGAGGCAGGCAGGAGAGCACGGACTCTCTCGCCGCGACATTGATTCATCCGCGTCTTCCATGTCCTCCGTGTCGTTCGTTCTTAAACACACTCGCGACTCCCCGTTTAAATCGCGCGCACACACCAACCGTTCCGTGCACATTCAGGCGCGCCAGTTCGCGCGAGTCTGTGCTCCAGGCACGACCGATGATTATCTCCACGCTCGCTTTGAACCACAAAGCACGGCAGTCCCACGCACGCCTTGTCGAGTTATTAATCGCCACATAATTCTACAATTACAAAGGTTAATCCGGCGTTTTCACGCTCTGCCCGCGCGAGAAGCCCGGGGATCCAGATGGCTATCGCGCGGATTATTCGGTGGCGACGTTAAAAGTCCGACGCCGCGCTCGTTGCCGGCAACGAAATACGAGTCGGCCGGTACTTGACTATGCGCCGTTATAAATTTCCTGGGCATCCGCAGGTGGTCCACAATAGATCTATCGACTCGGCCGCGGCGCGGAGTGGACAGGCTCGTAAATTCGCCGGAACGTCAAACTTACGAATTGCTAGTTAACAGATCGATAAATTCGCTCGCGCGCTAACCTAAGAATTCGCTGGGAGCATGGGTGAGCGGGCGATAATGCCTCATTTGAAACAATACGCCTTTTTGTTGTTGAAGTGTCGGATTTGTTAGCTCGAGGAAAGGCTGGCAAGAGAGAGGGGCGTTATGCCGATTGGGTAAAGATCAAATGCGGTGTAGATTGGTTCGTGTAGAAGTAGTGTTTAAGGAAAAGGATGGGGGAGTATGAGGACGATGTTAATTTAGAATGGGGTGCACATACTGCAGTCATTAAGCACAACATTTAGGAGGAACATGATGTTGACTATAAAAATGTTAGGATCTTAGATACGGGAACGAATTGTAGGATAATTAATTAATTGCAATTAATCAAACAGATGATTCACGTACAGTAAGAAAATACATTGGAACAAAAAACCGGAACCTTGCACCTAGGCTATGTATATATTCACTTCTTATACACAATAAACATGTGCTGACGTCAGAATTGACGTTTCAACTAAATGTAAACAAACATCTGAGCTGACGTCAGACGAACGTATGCATGCATACGAAACAAATGTAAGGAAAGGGATTCCTTGACAGTACTCGTTCCATTGCAAGCAATAGAAGATAGGCCGAAAATCAGTCACAAGATATTAGAGCAGTTGTAAGTAAGAATACTGCAGAATTAGTAAACGCGTTTATTAATCCCGAGCTAATAAATAAATTCCACGTTTGACCCATAAAAGGTGTATTATATCAAAGACTTTAATAAGCTCGTAGTAAGCTGTAAAGGATAATGCATCATAACTGTGGCAGCCGATCAACATACCCTAACACATTGGTACATTTTATAGACTCGCATCGGGAACTCGTGTGGTCCCGAGACATGTCGAGCAAACAAATAAATCCCACATTTGACCCATAAAAAGGTGTATTATATCAAAGACTTTAATAAGCTCGTAGTAAGCTGTAAAGGATAATGCATCATAACTGTGGCAACCGATCAACATACACTAACACATTGGTAGATTTTATAGACTCGCATCGGGAACTCGTGTGGTCCCGAGACATGTCGAGTAAACAAATAAATCCCACATTTGACCCATAAAAAGGCGTATTATATCAAAGACTTCAGTAAGTTCGTAGTAAGCTCTAAAGGATAATGCATCATAACTGTGGCATTGATCAACACACACTAACACATTGGTACATTTTATAGACTCGCATCGGGAACTCGTGTGGTCCCGAGACATGTCGAGCAAACAAATAAATCCCACATTTGAATGGGCTCATAAAAAGGCGTATTATTGGGAGTAAGTTGTAAAGGATAATACATCATAACTGTGGCAACCGATCAACATACACTAACGCATTGATAGATTTTATAGACTCGCATTGGGAATTCATGTGGTCCCGAGACATGTCGAGCAAACAAATAAATCCCACATTTGACCCATAAAAAGGCGTATTATATCAAAGACTTTAATAAGCTCGTAGTAAGCTGTAAAGGATAATGTATCATAACTGTGGCAGCCGATCAACACACACTAACACATTGATAGATTTTATAGACTCGCATCGGGAACTCGTGTGGTCCCGAGACATGTCGAGCAAACGAATAAATCCCACATTTGACCCATAAAAAGGCGTATTATATCAAAGACTTTAATAAGCTCGTAGTAAGCTGTAAAGGATAATGCATCATAACTGTGCCGACGCGCGCGCGTAAGAGAATGCGGCGTAAAGCGGCGCGGGGAAAAAGGAGATGCCTCGTAATCTCGACGAAAATACGATCGTCGTATAATCCACTCTAACAAGTCGCGCGGCGAATACATCATCGCGGGATCCCGGTCGCTAACAAGACTCTCGCGCGCGGTGTAACTGCGCGAAACGAACGTTGACGTTAGTCCGATCCATTTGCCCTGTCGCTTCGTTACTTTCGACGTAACCTTTTATGCGTCGCAGCTCTCTCTGTCGCAACGACGGTAAGTTTCGCGCTTTATCTCGCGAGTTCTGCGAGGTGATAAATAGCCGGCGAGTTCGTTGAGATACGTGTTCGGCGGATGATTAATCGGGCTCGTTCTGAGATCGGGTCCCTTCCTGGTTGATGCCCTCCTCGGCTAACCGTCAACTATTAGTCACAGATCATTTTTGGATGGAATTAGCGTCTTTGTTCGGCGAGCAGTTCGATAGTTCGGTGCTATCGTCGGGTGCGGAGATATTTAAGGTGTGTCTGCCTTAAATGTTCACGTTGACTGCAGAATAATGGATTAAGGAAGCAGGGGTGGTGGGATCAGATTGTTAGGTTCTGTGTGCATGTTGTATGGTTTCAAAGCTTGGACGATACGATGGTGGTAAATTATCGCGGGACACAAGGAGACTACGGCAGTGGAATAATTCTTTTTATTTTTCGTTGTAGCCGAGGTTGATCATTTTACTTTGTACGCGTTGCATCAAATTCTCTGTTTCCTTCGTGGTTGAAGTGCTCCTTAGTTAATAGTCAACTAATAGTCACAGATCATTTTTGGATGGTATTAGCATCTTCGTTCGGCGAGCAGTTCGATAGTTCGGTGTCGGTCTACTATAAATGCTTATGTTGACTTAAAAATAACAGATTCAGGAAATGACGGTTCAAAATATAAACGACACAATGCTGGTAAATAGTGATCAGTTTCATATTCTATTGCGTTTCCCATTAATTCTCACGTGGCAATCGATAATTGATCATTTCGCTTCCCATCGAATCTTGAATCGGCTATTGTAAAATCTTATTTTTCTTCCCAGTTTCATGCCCTCCCACTTCACCAGTCAATCATTAGTGCCACATCGTGTTTGAGCGGCATCAGCTTCTTTGTTCGGCGAACAGTTCGATAGTTCCTTATTATCGTCGTGTGCGAAGCTATTTAAGGTGTGTCTACCATAAATGCTCACGTTGACTTCAAACTAACAGATTGAGGAATCGAGGGTGTATTACATTGTTAGTCTCTATCTGCATGTGATCTGGCTTCAAACATTGAACGATACGATGTTGAGAAATTATCCCATGACACATGAGAACTACAATAGGAATAATTCTTATTATTTTTCGTTGTCCTGCAATTCTCACGTTGCAACTGAGAATTGATAGTTCCACTTCGTACAGGATCTGAAGTCGCGTTCTGCAAAATTCTGCGTGTCCTTCCTTTCACAGGCACTAGTCCCGTAACGAATAAGTCTCCTAGACTCCACTGCACATTTACCGTAGTGAATTAAACGCGGAAATACCGAGTTACGGTGTCACCAAGCCTGAATGCCCGCGTTCTTGTCGACCAACGACCGATAAGGATCCTTATCACCACTGCTTATGTGTCGCGAAACACTACCGGGTTCATTTCTAATCGTCATTTATCAACCACTGCCCCTCCGCGGTCCTTTATTTCTTACATCTCTAGTGTCCAGTCATTCTAATATTTCTTTTATTCGATTCAACTGTATGTAATGTGAGGGGAATGCAACCGCCTCGTTTAGGTTGAATAGAAGAAAAAGGGGAATAGACAAATGGCATCAATTCAAGGAAGGTCTTGCCTATATCATGAAGAAACTACTTCCCTGGTTTGCGTGTAGAGATTTTAATCAAAGAAATAATGTCAATCAAAACAAAGCTTCTGTCTATCTATTTTCGCGACAGGAAATACTCCATAGCCGCTAGAATTCAGGAAAGATTGTCTCCACGGAATTAATTCAATTAATTCAAATAAAACAAAGCTTGTGACTTCCTACACTCGAATATTTCCGCGATAACAAATACAATACAACCGCTCCTACGCCCTACCTCCACCAGAGATATACAACGTGCGTAAATACAAAAATGCCTATTAAACCTTACATTATGCATATACGAAAATGACTGTTAAGTCGCACATTGCATATACACAAAAATGCCTTTTAAATCACACAATGTGCGATCAAAAAATTACTGTTAAACCATACCTTGTTTAGACAAAAATGCTTATTAAACCACATATTGTAGGAACACAAAAATGTCTATTAACCTACACATTGAGGCGCACAAAGTAGAATCTACGGCGAACGGGTACGCGCAGGGCACGGATAATATAACACGTCATACGACCGTATATTCTCGCGGTACACAGCGTTCCATAAAGGAGCAGGACGAGTACCGAGGTTGACACCGCAGGACGCCAACAGCCGGCACTCCGGCCGGAATTATCGAAACGTTCCGCGACATTATTCGTCGTCGCCGGTCGTTTACCGGAATTCTCGAAACGTTATGCAACGTTTACGCCGAGCGACCGCGCGAGAGTGCGAGAGAGAAGTCGAGTCCGCGAACAGAGTGGTGCCCCTTGAGCAAGCGACGATAAATTTTCATTCCTCGTTGACCACTCCTTCCACGCGGAAACTCTGGCGGGTATTAATTTTCTAATACGGTCCCTGCTCTCGGCGTTGCCGCTACGCGGTCGGCTCCTACAGGGCGATCCTTATCGGGAAATCAATTCCGGGAGGATGTGTGCAAATCATCGCATTCCGTCGGCGCCGTCGTTAGCAGCGTAACAATGTTGTCCCGCGCTGAGAGCCAGGCGGTGAATGTCTGCGGGCCAACGGCGCGATTTATTGAAATTAGGAGTCAGCGCTGATTGAAACTGTTGGATTTATGGTACCGGTTGCCTTGTGACAACGGCGATTGCCGAGTGTGTATACGGTTGCAGGTGTATGAGACGTCGGGTGCGGCAGTGTTTTGCCGCAATGGGTCTGCATTTTCGGCGGGGCCCTCGGTGTCAAAGGCGAGAGGAGGCTTTCGAAGGAACACCCTGTACATGCGATCGCACCGAAGCACGTGTACATAGAGATATACGTATGATGCACGCGCTGGCACGACTCTCTCGATTCCCGATCTTTTTCCCATTAATTGCAATGCGCTGAGATCACACGCTCGAAGGTTAGATCCCGGGGTACTGTCGTCATTACTACTTTGTGTCATACCCGCGCGCGGTGTCGTTAAGTTAATCGCCGATAAACATGAGGCGAAACTCGTTAGGATATGCACGTCATATGCACCTGCACGCGCGCAACGCCGACGGAGATAGGGATAGGCGCGCATATCGACTTTAATGTTAACCGCTCGTTCGGCCGGATAATTTTGCATTCGTCGTAAAAGTTGGAAAAAGGCCAGCGCGACGCAATGACGCGTACGATCGCGGTACGCACGCGCGAGGCGGATAGATACTCCGGAGATTATTTTGTGCTTTACGCGCCAGCAGGGACGGCGAATTATGAGCTGTAACGTCGATGACTTATTTTCCGCTTTCGCTGCCGCGTCTCAGCGACGTGCCACAATGTGGAAACGACGTCCGTTAACTTATTTTTTTCCGCGGCGATTAGCATGTCTGTCGCTTTATGGGGGGTCTGAGGTGCAATACGGTGGATGGTCATCTTTGAGAATTTCATGGAAGGAGTAGTTGCTAGATGAACTTGGACGTTTCAGTGTAGTAATGATCTTTCAGAATTTGGCTCGACTTTTTACAGGGTCATATATATAAGTGTACTCGTATATAATATATGGTGCGTAATGTAATGAGTCGAAAAAGATGGTAAATTACGAGTTGTAACGTCAATGACTTATTTTTCGCTTTCGCTGCCGCGTCTCAGCGACGTGCCACAATGTGGAAACGACGTCCGTTAACTTATTTTTTTCCGCGTCGATTAGCATGTCTGTCGCTTTATGGGGGGTCTGAGGTGCAATACGGTGGATGGTCATCTTTGAGGATTTCATGGAAGGAGTAGTTGCTAGATGAACTTGGACGTTTCAGTGTAGTAATGATCTTTCAGAATTTGGCCCGACCTTTTACAGGGTCGTATATATAAATGTACTCGTATATAATATATGGTGCGTAATATAATGAGCCGGAAAATATAGTAAATTATGAGCTGTAACGTCAATGACTTATTTTTCGCTTTCGCTGCCGCGTCCCAGCGACGTGGCACAATGCGGAAACGACGTCTGCTAACTTATTTTTTTTTCGCGTCAATTACCCTGTTCAACATTTCCGGTGCCATGCCTGACAGAGAAGCATACGCCCAATACCTGATTAACCGCAACTGTAATAGCCCCCAACCCCATAACTTTGACGCATATCACCACCTCCTCAAATTGCGTCAATCCAAACGCTGAAAAAATGTCCGCGGCGCGAGTAGAAAAGGAGAGAGAGAGAGAGAGAGAGACGAACGGCAACGACGTTCAGCGCGTGTAATACCTTAATTATACTGGAATATCGCGCGATCCCCGTCTTCCTTCTCCGTGCCGCCACACCCACACGTGTCGGAATTTCCGCCATGCGACCCGACGGGCGCGCATTAAAGGCAAAACGACGCGCGTCGGACGTACGGAAATCGCGGTTTCGCGCAACAACTCGAGGGCCGCGCGATTCACGCGAGATAACTTCCTCGACGGTCTAAAAAGCGGCCGACTGCGGCAATTTGCGCAACTCGCATGACTCGCATTAGTCCGACACGTACGGCGGTTATTACGCCGAACTTTTAAAGGTATCGTTTAAACGCAACTTTCTGATACCACCCGCATTCGCCAGCCCAACCCGCGACGGGAGCTTCGGAAATTGCACTCACAATGTTGCAGTCGAACAAAAGGTGCGCGCGGCGGGCAATTACGCGCACGCACCACCCGAGATTAGCGTCTACTGTCGGTCGATTAACACTTTCGCGAGCGGCTAATAAAGCGACTCGCTTTTTAGCGGGCGCCGGCTGATCAACGAATAATCGGCAGGAATTTAACATCATGTGCCGCGTGCGCGGTCATTTGTAGCTGTGTGTTCAAATGTGAACCGCGGAGATGGGATATAGACATACGGGAGCCGTCAATTTGTGAGCAAGAGTTGTTAGAAAATAAGATTTACAGTGTTCAACAAGCCGAAAAGTTCTGTTTGTATGGAATAATTGAAGGGATATATTTTATTTTTGGGTAATATCTCGATTGAGCAGGTGTTTAACACGTTGGCTGCCGTGGGGGTCACCGGTGACCGATGCAAGATATTTTACTGAAGATCCAAAATATTCGCAATGGGTAGCAATTATTATTTTATAAATGCAGTTGTTATTAGAATAGTGATGCGATCCTTTGGTCTCCAATACCTGCACATTATTTATATTTTGCATAATTCAGTCGAACGCTGTAGTATTTGATAGCATCGCCGTTCTAATATAGTAAAATACGCTTGGCAGTCAACGTGTTAATGATTGAATATCATTATTTTTTAATTACGCTTCCTCTTCGGGAGTCTGTGTAATCAACACAAAATTTGTAAGTGTCGCAAAAATATGCGCAAAAATATGTCGCAAACAAATGTCAAACGTTACAGTATTTCATAGCATCGCCATTCTAATATAGTAAAATACGCTTGGCAGTCAACTTGTTAAATGGTTCGTTGTTTACCTTCTGGCAGCTATTAGGGGTGTTTATAGTTCTCTTTTCTCAAAATTCTGTATCTTTCGGGATAAAAAGGAATTTGCTTAAACGAACGAATGTTTTTGCCAATCCCATAGTGGTAGAAAACCAAAAAATACAACGGTCATCTCATAACTGCATTCCATATCACCACAACCATGTGCACTCTGCGTTGAACGAGTATACTCCTCACCGCATACTTCTTGCGACACATTTCAGATAAACACTTTTCACAGAGGTCACAGCATGTAACTGGTTAAGCGACTCGCGGAAAGTCATCCGGCCGCGACCGCAAAAATGTGGAAAATCACGCGACATTGATATCGACGTCGATATGTAATTGACGCCGTCAGCCAGAACGCCAGTGGGAATCGGCGCACGCTATCGCTCACTGGCAAGGACGTAGGAATGTGTCGCGCCGATCATTAAAGTCTCCGCGATGAGTATTCATTGCGCGCGGTGTCGTGCGCGGAAATGCGCATTGACACGGAAGCCTTTGTCACAGCGTGCATAAATTATCCGGCATCGTTGCGCAACGGAATGCCGTATCCCCGCGTGTATTCGCGATAATAGGATTAACTCCGTAATTACCGGAGGATGCTTGTCTGCGACTAATTATGCCCCGGGAAGTGTACACGTAATGGGAGGTCTCGGACCATCTCTTTTCGCATGGTAAATCCTTTTGAGTGGCGTGCGACAAATTTTTTCCAGCGCTCCTGAGAGGTCCCACGGTGAAACATTTATTAACGCGCGTTCAGGAATTAGACGGTGTGCGCCGAACTTTCGTCTAATTGGTGACACGTTGTTTCGGAATATTTACCGGTGTTATAGAGGTACTGTAGCGGAACGCGACTATGTCAGTACATGGTGGTTTTAATAGCTTCGTACGGAAATTCCTGGTGGTTGGGGGTTTTTCAGGGAAGAGAATCGGTTTAGTGGGTTTTCAACCTTTTAAGGTTATATTGCATAATAATGCTATATTGCAAGTATAAAAAGATGTACCATTTCAACTAAGAGAATAACTATGGGAAAGGACCGGCATTTTACTGGTGATTATAATCATCGATGACATAATATGTATGGGACGACCAGGAACCAAGAATGGTGACGCCGTCAAATGTTTGTCGCAACGTCGTTTTGCCACAATCGCTATGTAAATCTTGAACAAGTTAGCCACAATGCAAATCCCAAGCAACGAGTATTGATGCAGTCATAGCGAAAGTGAATAACTCTTCGTTTAATTTCAACCACACACACATTTTCTCAAACACAAAGAATCGTCAAACAAAAGAATCTCAGCACACAAAGAACCAAAGAGCAATAATGTCGTCGTAAAATATTTGGCGCAACGACCTTTTGTTACAATCGCTATAGAAATCTTGAGTATATCAGTCGCAATGCAAATCTCAAGCAACAAAACATAGGGACATTGAATTTACACCGTACGTTGAATATCAGGCGTCAATTATACCTTTATACATATTTCGTTTCACGTTTAACAAAAATGCAGGCGGGTTAGAAAATTGACAGACAAAAATTCGTCACCCCAGATTCCTAGGTTTTGTTTTTCAAAATCTAAAGTCGCCAGTAAATCGGTAGATAAAAATTCGTCACCTCACATCCCCAACTCTCGTTTTTCCTAAAAATGCAGGATCGCCGATTAATCACCGGATAAAAATCCGTCGCCTCACGCTCTATGTAAAATGCATCCACGGCCGGAGAACGACAAGTTGCACCTCTTCCGCCCCTAATAAATACCGGACATCAACAAAACGATTCCCGCTCCCGCTAAAGACGCGGGTGATTTAGTGTGTTCAGATAAGGCCAGTGCCGGGAGTATGCACAATTCATTTATCGGCTCGCGCTGGAGCAGGAAGCAGCGGGACGGAAAGAGAGAGAGGGTCTGCGAACGAACGGCAAGAAGGCGGAGAAGGAGATACGGAGCCGAGAAAGAGAGGAAAGCGAAAGAGTGGATCTCGCAGGTTAACGATTCGCGATTACGGGCACGATGATTGGCCAGCATTTTGCATGCTCATGCATGCGTAAGAGGGCAGAATACGGTTATGTTGGCCAGGTGTGTCACCTGCGCCGACAAACGAGCAAAACACGACTGCTGTCTGGTGTAAAAAAGCCGCGGAAGGAGATAGAAAGAGATTGAAAGCGGGAGAGAGGGAAACGGAAAGAAAGAGAACGGCTTGCTCAGTGGCTCGTGTCGGGAAATGCGATATAATTAGAGAAGATGCTCCGATTGGTCGGAAGCGAGTGCACACTGCGTGATCCCTTGAACGCTGCCCGTTAAGTGACACCGTGTTTCTTTCGCGGTTATTACGCGTACATTAAGAAACGTCGTTACAACTTCAGAATGCCTGCACTGGACCCCCTTCAAAGTCGTGCGGGTAGGGAACGTTCAAACTATACGGGTGGCAAGTGCCAAAATCCTAGCAACATTTATAATGCTTTTCGACTGGTTGCGCATATTTTGTCATTTCGGAGTTTTGCAGAGGCTTTGCGTTGTTTTTGGGAAGTGTCAGACGTGTGGTGTTTGGATGCTGTGTGACATGTAAGATGATGGCTTATTGGAGGTATGGTTTTTACACGGCTCCAATATGGTATCATATTGGATACTATCAATACCGCCTCCTATGGTATTATATTGAAGGTATCCAAACAGCATATTGCCAATATGGTGTTATATTGTATACTCTATATTACATACCTTCATTATGGTATCGTATAATATTGTATTGAAGGCTTTCAACCAATATGGTACTCTGTTGCATATATTCAATACGGTATCGTAGGGTATCATATTCGAAGTGTACAATATGGTATCGTATGATATCGTATTGAATATCTCTAACATCGTAACGTATAATATTGAAGGTATCCAAAGAGCATATGCCAATATGGTGTTATATTGTATACACTATATTACACATCTTTAGTATGGTATCGTATAATATTGTATTGAATGCTTTCAACCAATATGGTACCCTATTGCATATATTCAATACGGTATCGTTGGGTATCATATTTGAAGTGTCCAATATGGTATCGTATGATATCGTATTGAATATATCTAACATCGTAACGTATAATATTGAAGGTATCCAAACAGCATATGCCAATATGGTGTTATATTGTATACACTATATTACACATCTTTAGTATGGTATCGTATAATATTGTATTCAATGCTTTCAACCAATATGGCACCCTATTGCATATATTCAATACGGTATCGTTGGGTATCATATTCGAAGTGTCCAATATGGTATCGTATGATATCGTATTGAATATCTCTAACATCGTAACGTATAATATTGAAGGTATCCAAACAGCATATGCCAATATGGTGTTATATTGTATACACTATATTACACATCTTTAGTATGGTATCGTATAACATTGTATTGAATGCTTTCAACAAATATGGCACCCTATTGCATCTATTCAATACGGTATCGTAGGGTATCATATTCGAAGTGTCCAATATGGTATCGTATGATATCGTATTGAGTATCTCTAACATCGTATCCAATCCTATCATATTGAAAGTATCCAAACATCATGGCCCCAACATAGTAGCGTATTTAATACCTCGTATAGGATACCACCAATATTGTACCATATGGTATCGCATAGGAGACATCCGAACACCCAACCCCAAAAATGTTATAATATTGCACATTGCATATTGCATATGGTATATTGCAAGCATGTAACCATCATAACACGTTACAATCCTTTCCAACCACACCGCGACCATCGTGCAATGCCGCGGAACGACAAAATATGCACCACCGGCGGAAATGCATCGATCAGTTTAGCCTGGGTCGTGAATGGTTACTTGGAACCATGCCTCCGCATCTCTGCATCTGTAAAGCTCTTCCGACGTTAAACACGACATTCTGCGCACGCCGTACGACGAAATCAGATCGATCGTTTCGTCCGGTTCGAAGGATTAATCCCGGTAATCGCGCCCGCCTGCGATTCGCCAGTTCGATGCAGCAAAGGTCCAGCGCAGCAAGGCAGGGGGCAGGAAGGGGAGAGACGAAAAAGATAGCGGACGAAAGGGGAGATCCGTCCGGTGAGAGGTAAAAGGCGCTATCAAACGCTTATCTCGCGCCACGACGATGTGGTCAACAACCCAGCTTTTGCCTTCCTTTATTCCTTTACAATAATATCCTGGAAATGGCTGAGATGTTGTCTCGTGCTTCGACGTACTGAGCAGTGATCGAAACGGTATTGCAAATAGCGGTAAAATATCGGTATTTTTTTATTGTTATTCTTTTTCCCGAAAACAAACCGGATTCTGAGAATATCAGTATATATCCTCCAAATAGTCTTTGCTTTCGACTGCTGCCCGTTGAGACGGTGCAATACACTCGAAACCATCGCTCTTATAAAGACGTCGATTATCCTTATAGCGAAAGAAAACACGATATAACTCATATCATGCAAATCCCTCGACACGCGGTCGCATCGTATTTTCCCCGCAATTTGTACGCGCGCGAGTCACCAATCAATGCGTACCGCGACGATCTGCACCGAGCATTAACGATGAGGAACAAGTTTGATGTCGGATATGAATTTTCGCTACCGATCGACCGTTTAATCGCGAGCTGTCCGAACGTTCACAGTTCCATGTCATCCAATCCCTGCCGATATGCAAACGCCGATCGTCACTTAGCGGCTCATCAGAAGCGGGCTAATCTTAATTCGCTTATCGGATTACCCGTGGGCACTGCCGATGGAGTTGTTTCGCGGTTCGAAAGATAATCCGGTCGGTATGGTAATTTAAGAGCGGCCATTCTCGTCCGCACGTCCTTGTCGCCTTTGTCGTCGCACGTCCTCCCACGCGAGAGGTAACAACGCGAGGACTTATTGCATCGCGGCGCACAGTACTGAAACAGTCCTATGAAAGCTGGTACGATTTCAATAAATTACCATCGCGTTCGTATGCATCATATGACATCTTGCGCTCCGCATCGTGAGAGCCGTGCACATGTTTCGACATCGGTCATTTCGTCTGTTATGCTATTGGCGGTAGAAAGTTTTCGATTGAAAGGTTTCAGGATGTGGAAATAGGTTATTGACAAGATGATGTTTCACTGCAATTGTAACTATTGAATTGCTTCGAGTTATTGACAATTCTGAAGGTTGATGTGATTTCAAGAAGTTGTCACGGCATTGATGTGTTTTATGTGACGTTTGGCGTCTTGCATTCTGGGAGTCGTACTCTTCGTTCGTGTGTTATGGTATTGGCAGTAGAAAGTTTTCGATTGAAAGGTTTCAGGATGTGGAAATAGGTTATTGACAAGATGATGTTTCACTGCAATTGTAATAGTATTGAAATGGTTCTATTTATTGACAATTCTGAGAGCTGATGTGATTTCAAGAAGTTGTCACGGCATTGATGTGTTTTATGTGACGTCTGGCGTCTTGCATTCTGGGAGTCGCACTCTTCGTTCAGTATCGGTAATTTCGTCTGTTATGCTATTGGCGGTAGAAAGTTTTCGATTGAAAGGTTTCAGGATGTGGAAATAGATTATTGACAAGATGATGTTTCACTGCAATTGTAACAGTATTGAAATGGTTCTATTTATTGACAATTCTGAGAGCTGATGTGATTTCAAGAAGTTGTCACGGCATTGATGTGTTTTATGTGACGTCTGGCGTCTTGCATTCTGGGAGTCGTACTCTTCGTTCAGTATCGGTCGTTTCGTGTGTTATGGTATTGGCGGTAGAAAGTTTTCGATGGAAAGGTTTGAGAAAAGGACGTTTTACTGCAATTGTGATAGTATTGCAACGGTTCTATTTATTGACAATTCTGAGAGTTGATGTGATTTCAAGAAATTGTCACGGCAGTGATATGTTTTATGGACATTTCTGCTGTTATGGTATTCTTGAAAGTTTTCGATGGAAATCTGTCGTTTCATGCAATTGTTATGTATTGACGGTGACAATTCTGAAGATTTGAATGGGACGTGCATCTTGCAAATAGAGTTATTGGAGATGTCATTTCATATGTTTTACTGAAACTGTAACAATAGTGAAAGGGGTCTATCAATTGGCAGTCCTGAGGGCTAATGTGATTTCAATAAATTGTCACGGCGTTGATATATTTTATGTGATATCTGGCATCTTGCATTCTAGGAGTGGTACTGTTGGTTTAGCATCGGTCATTCCGTGCGTTGTGCTGCTGGTAGAAAGTTTCCGATTGAAAGGTTCGAGGACGTGAGAATTAAGTAAAGCTTGTTAACAAGATAGTATTTGAATGGAATTGCAACCGTACTGGAACAGTTTTACAAATTAACAACTTTGAGCTTTTGTAGGATTTCGATAAGTTGCCGTTTCATTCATATACATCAGCTAGCATCCTGTGCCTTGGATTCTGACAGTGGTACTCACATTTCCACATCGGTCATTCCATATGTTTCTTCGTCGTCAGATAATTTTGGATTGAAAGGTTTGCGGTCGTGAAAATAGCTTATTATCAAAATTCATACACCACATTCATGTGATTATCACATGACATCACTTATTTTGCTTTGCATGCAAAAATGGAAAATACAAAATACAAAATAACTCTTGATCAAAACAACGTTTTTAGTATAACAGTAGCAATACTGTAGCGATTCCATGAAAGCTTGTAAACTTCAACAAACTACCACTGCGTCCATCACCATCGTATGACATTCTCTACTTCGCATCGTGAGAGCCGGTGTTTCTTCTTCGATGGTTTCATGTTTTATGTTGCCGGTAGAAAGTTTCGAAAGGAAAAGGTCGCATGGTCGTCAAAATAGCTCCTTATTAAGACGACTTTTTTTCATGATAACGTTTCCAGAAAACGTCGCCGTCTCGCACGCCTGTCAGCCTGCACAATCTGCCTACACGTAAACTCGGCCAATTTAATTCCCGACCGGCGTTAAACCGCGCTCGCGCGACCCATGCAGTCGTGAATTTCGTAATTGCTCGTGCACGTGTGGGAACGCGTTACGTGGGCAGGGTTTCTTTAATTCGTGTTCAGAGGTCGGGACCCATAGTCGAGCATGAGGAGACAGCGATTTAGGTGTTTCCTCATTGGTGTTCGCGCTAAAGTTCTACTGCTCTAACAAGCAACCTCTGATTTGGAGTAAACACGAGAAAACTGTAAAATTTACTCATTTTTTCGTCGGGATGTTATGCTACATGTCTGCAGGCACGAATTTATGTAATTTTCAAATTAGTTTTCTACTGTAACTTACACATAATATTCAATATTTCACGTGCTGTAATAATCGAAGTCAACTTCAAACAGAATACGTTTAAACCACCTTTCGGACGGAATTTCCGTAAATTGTGCAATAGGCATACGTATCACATGATTTCCATTTCACCCCTAATAGATGCCCAAAAATCGGTTATCCCTCCAGCACCCTCGCATCGCATATCAGCATGCTGCGGCCTATAAGCGAATTTGGCTTGAAAATCTCTGAACCCGCCGCAGTTTCTCAGAACGTAGAAAGTAAAAGAATCGTACCCGCTCGTGTGCACGATTGACCACCGCTGAATATTAATCGGGAGCGGCGCGTTCCCACGTTCTGGCGAGAGATTCTCGACTGTCGCTCCGTGTCACCGTACGTCCGCGAGAATCGGCGCAAGTGCGCCCCGTTTACGACGGAAAAACGGCCATAAAGCCGCGGCTCGGTCCCGAGTCGTAAACGTTGCTCTCACGTTCTGGGCTATTGGGTTCTGCCCCGGGGTGTACGAGCGGGAGAAGGACGGAAAAAAGGAGACGCACGACTTCGTTGAAAGGATACTTTCTCCTTCCGCGCGGATCGTCGAAGACCGAAGCCAATTCGATAGCCGCGTCGCGTCTCTCTACTCGAAATACACGGGAAAAAGTAATGCCTCTGTGAAGCGCGCGATTAGGCACGCGACTTCCTGCATTTTGCCGAGCGATTCGTTTGCGATGGCATGCGAAGACGCTGCGGCTTCGGTGGAAATGCTAAACCGTAAAGAGGGTTGTGGAAATAGGAAATTCGGCCGCAGGTGTAGGCGGTGGTCGGCGGAAGATTTATGCTCGTAGACCTATTGCGTTTAATGGTGTCTTTTAAAGAATGGGGTGTTTACGTTTGTAGGTATGTTGCGTTTAATAGTTCGGTGAAGAAACGGGACGTTTACGTTTGAAGATACGTTGCGTTTAACGTTTTCTGTCAAGGGGCATCAAGGTTGTGTTTCTAAATGTATTGCGTTTAATATTTTGTATCAGTGTTTAATGTTTTATTTTAGGGAATAGAACATTTGCGTTTGTAGATGCATTGCTGCTTAACATTTTGCTTCAAGGAATTGAGTATTCATATTTATAGATGCGGTGCGTTTAATATTTCCTATCGCAGAATAGAATGTTTACGTTTGTAGTTGCCGTCCGGCACCTGAAATCGGCACGTTTAGTACTGTTTCCATAATCGCATTTACCATTTAACATTTTTGCGCCACGTCACCGCTACTTCTTTCTACACGCATCGCTGCCACCGCGATTAATTTAATCAAGAACAGATTTAACGTCTTCCCTACTGCGATTGCCTTTACATTTGACCCCACATAATTCGAAACGATTACGTAAAAAAATCCCGGAGACGCAGATTTGCGGGAAATCGTCTACTTGAGCACCACTGCTTCAATTCGAGATCGGCAGTGCTCGGTATAATGAGGCGTTATGCACCGCCGTCCGTGGGTATCAGGTACTTCCTTCTTAGTGGCACTCGACATCGGACCTAACGGGTTGCCTTCCGCCTTTTTAATGGCATTGCATCATTTCGATTAATATATTATACGAAGCCCGCTCGCACCGTCTACATGCCCGCGAGCATCCGTTCGACGACGATCCTAAGTGCCTTTTGATAATCAATTTTCCCGCACGCCGCATTAACTCGCCGTCGAGCGCTTGAGGAAAACAAACTGTAACGTTATGCGTGTCATATAATTACGCATGATCAATGTAAGGGTAATGAAGGAAGTGAAAATGAGAATATTAATCGACGTGGGCAAATACGCGCTCGACGCTGTTCACGGCAGGCTACACACGCCGTCCATCCATTACGCCCATCGTAAATATGAAATATTCAAATGATCACGACAAAGCGCGCTCGCCACGAAGCCGTGCGTCGTAAAGCGCGATATGCATGAATTGACGTATTCTGGATGATCGTCGGCAGAGGAAGCGGAACGGTCGATAGTCTCACGATGCCTGATATCGAAAATGTAAGAGGCGGGACGTGAAAGAGTGCTGGAAGATTGTGTGCAGGTGATGAGCGAGGAATGGAGTGCGTTTGGATGGAGACTAGTGGTTTTTCGAAAGTCAATTCAGATATTGTCACTTCGGTGTCGACGTACAAACGCAAGAATCTTGATTTCAAGGAAAACGGTTAGGTTTTCGGTTGACATTCCTTGTATTATTTGATAGGTTTTGTATTGTAAAATTTTTGTGTCTTCCTACTTTGCTACTACTTGTGTTGTGGGTATTAATTTACAAGTCGTCATTTCAAGGAGCCTAAGAAAAAAACTTCCTTTGGCACCAGACCTGTGGTCTTCCATTTTCCAATTTTTAATTAAAAAGAAAATTGCCTTTGATAACATTTTTATATATTCTCATTTCAAAATTTGAATATCAAGAACTCCAAGAAATTAAAACCACTGTATACTACCACTTTGTATATTCTCATTTCAAAATTTGAATATCAAGAACTCCAAGAAATTAAAACCACTGTATACTACCACTTTGTATATTGACAAAACTATCTACTATTTCAATCATAAGGAAAATCGTACCAAAACCTGACCGCTTTCTTTCAATTACAAAGTAACAACGTAAGCGCCAGGGCAAGAAAATCGTCCCAAGACCCGGCTATTTTCCTTCGATCACGAAGTAACGACGTAAGCGTAAGCGCAGTCGGTCGCAGAACATCGCATTGTGCATGAAAGATCAGGAAGATAATACATTTGTACAGCTAGGCACAGGAACTGGGCGCAAAGAAAGTTTAGTTCGAATCCTTCCCCTACACGAGCCACTCAGAAAAATGTCAGAGTCGGCACCTTGGCGTTGCCTGCCGACGGCATCACGAAACAATGGCGGACCGGGCACGATGACCGTTAACGATTGGCAGCTGCCGTGTCTTTGCAATGCAGCCACGAGATGACCCGAACGACTCCGTAGAAAGCGACTATGTCACTCTGTCACGAAACTCTCCCGCCGTCTCTCTCCGCCGTTTCGATCTGCTCGCGTCCCACTCCGGTTCGCCTTTCTCTCACTCTCTCGCCGCGTGTTTCACGTGAGTTCGTGACGACGACTCGCCTTTTTCTCGACGAGCTGTGACAACTTTTAGGAAGATGTGGATGAGGGTCAACTGTTGTATAGATAACTTTGATGGATGCATGCCCTCGGTTGGTTGACAAGTATTTCATTTAAAACGCTCTACATGTTTCGCGTACTGTGTGTGTCTCTTCGAGAATTTGCCAATGTTGGGGTCGATCTTGTAATTATGGAATAATTTGTGGAAACTATGTAATAATGCAGATAATTACGCAATCATTTTATGCCAGATTATAATTTAGGAAGATGTATGCGTAGTATTGGTTGACAAGTATTTAATTTTGAGCACTCTACATGTTTCGTGGCGCGTGGGTGATGATGATTACATAATCTCTTTATGCCAGATTATAATTTAGGAAGATGTATGCGTAGTATTGGTTGACAAGTATTTAATTTGAAGCACTCTACATACACGTTTCGTGACACGTGGGTGTCTCTTCAGGAGTTTCTTAACGTGACAGCGATTTGGCCTCTCTTGTAATTAGGTAATAATTTGTGTAAATTATGTAATAATAATCCAAATGGTTATGTAATCATTTTGTGTCAGGTTATAATTATGCAATACGTCTTTTTCTAAATGAGCTGTGACAACTTTTAGGAAGATGTGGATGAGGGTCCACTGTTGTATAGATAACTTTGGTGGATGCATGTCTACCTTTGCTTGACAAGTATTTAAGGTGAAACACTGCATGTTTCGCACCCTATATGTGCCCCTTCAGGAATTTGTTAATGTGGTATCTATCCATAAATTGTATAATCCAGAAAAATGATTACATAATCATTTTATGTAAGATTACAATTATATAATAATTTATATAAATACATTATCTCAAGTCAAAGCCGAATCGCTGCCACGTTAACAAACTCCCAAAGAGAAGCCCATAAATGACATAATCTCTACACATGATTACATAATCGTTTTATGTCATATTATAATTATGTAATAATTTGTATAAATACATTATTACGAGACAAAACCAAATCGCTGCGACGTTAAGAAATTTCTGAAGAGCCACCCATAGGGCACGAAACGTGGAGAGTGTTTTAATTGAAATACCTGTCAACCGAAAGAAGGCGTACATCCATCAAAGTGGCAAGTTTTGACACGGTCAATTGCGGCCACCGTTCAGAATCGACGGGGTTAAAGTTGGCCGCGTCGCATACGTGGCTCCGTTCACCGGCGGGACGCCGTGTGTCGTGTATCGGGTTACATGTGGCGCATTGTGTCGCCGTAACTACGGAATCGCTTTCCATATGACATTTTATCGTGTTGCCAGTTTGCATTTGAAATTTGACACTTCGGCGCTCCGGCACTAGAACGCGGACCATTGTGATGCCGTTACATTCGAACTGTATAATGCCGATTTGAAACTCGAACCACGCTCGCTCGGCGAACTTAGAAGTGGTACGGTGTATGTTCCGTATTTTGCATTACTATCGTAGCGGCCAGTCGCGCATTGTATTCCAAAGCCATGTTTTCCTGAGTGGTGTGTTCTTTTCAATCTTGTTACTAATCGTAGATAATGACGAAAAAGCCAGTTTTGTGAGAAGCAGGAAATCGGTTGAGGATTTTTATTGGAAATTCTCTGCATGAGAGAACGATATTAAGAACAAATGTATCATTCTCAAAATTGGTGGAAGTGATGTTTCGAAGATAATGCCGATTTGAAACTCGAACAGTTAACGGTTTCCGAACTTAGAAGTGGCACAGCGTACGTTTCGTACTTTGCATTACTATCGCAGCGATCACTTGCGCATTGTGTGCCAAAATCGTGTTTGTTGAGTAGCGTGTTCTTTTCAATCTTGTTCTTTCAATAATTCGACACAATATTACTAGAACAGTAGCCACAGCCATGCGTCATCATCCACATTTTCTGTGAGAACATATTGACATGATATTGTACCATCTATGAAAACCACATTGCAAATTTCAAGGAATCCACGCAATATGCCTAGAACAATAGCGATAGTCATCCATTCTGGACGAATCTAATTTTCCTAGTATCGTGTTTTGTTGGTAACTATACCCGAACGTATTCGAAAGTAGCATTTATGACATATCCATATCAAATTAACACTTTAACTGCCGTGATGGTCATCTGTGACCGGCGCAAGACATTTTACTGAAGATCCAAAATATTTGCAATGGGTAGCAATTATTACTTTGTAAATGCAGTTGTTGTTAGAAAAGTGATCCAATCCTTTGGTCTCCAATACCTGCGCATTATTTACATTTTGCATAATTCAGTCAAACGCTGTAGTATTTCATAGCATCGTCGTTCTAATACAGCAAAATACGCTCGGCAGTCAACGTGTTAAACAGATCATCGAACATTTTTTACGAACTGCAACGAGCCATCGTCCGCATTTTGCGCCGCTGCAAGTACCTAATCGAGCTCCGCGTCTCCTGCCGCGCCAGATGCCTATCTCCTTCGAAGCACAATCAACGCGGCCGCGTCCAAAAATGCGCCGACCTTACGTCGCTTTCCCTTGAAATTTTCTTCGCTCGTCAATCCGGCGGATTGCTCTTCGGCGCGGGCATTTTGTACGCGAAGGACGTGTACAATGGTCGTCGTTGCACGTGGTGCACCGGCGGCGTGACTGGCGTTAGGTGTTGGCGCGTCTATCACGGTCGCGTACACGTTGTGCCACCCGGTAATTTAGTGCCGAGTTCACAGTCGATTTCTCGAGGCGATAAAGGCCCCGGAGAGAGATAGAAGAGCAGAGACAGGCGGGCGCGAGTGAGAGACAGCGGAGAATTGCCACGGCGAATAATTCTGGGCTGAATCTATTCTCGAGGAGGAGACAGAGACTGCGGGGAGAACGGCGGGACGTGGAGCAGGAGGAGAATGCGTATCTCGAGTTGAATCGAACGGCCGGACGGACGTTGCCTTCGTTTCATTGCCACGGTTCACAATGATGACAGAAACTTAACGAGACGGCGAATCTCGCTCTATGAGCTCGCGGCGATGCTGGAACAGACCGACTGATATGCCGTTGTTTGTCGTTTACGATCTCGCGCGGAGCCACTCTGTCGCTGATTGAAGCTTTCAGGTCGGCGGGAAGATGCGCGAGGCGGATCGTGCACTGCGGACGTCGTTAGGCTCATTTAGGTATTTAACACGCTGACGCGTTCAACTCAGTGTCGTTCATATGAGGGTGACGGACGAGTGTCCATATATTTGCAAGAGTTTTTGACAGTAACAGGCGTATTTCATTTATGTAAATGTTTTAATGCTCGAGTTCCAGGGGTCGTTGAAAATATTTTGTCGGGAAGTATCAGGTACCAGCATCTGTTTTGATTTATGTCGAATGTTATGTTAATATGATTTGCAAAGCATCATTTTTTAAGCTGGAAACTTAACATGCTAAATACTTGGTGTGTTAAATCCGGAACCGATTATGTTTAATTTATCTTCTACCTGTCGCATAAGTACAGAAAATGCTTCCGTGCATAAACAAAACACAATAAGCAGCGGCCCCGGTTCTATTTAACACATTCCAATTAAATCCATTACGCATCTGCAACCGCGTCTTTTAACATTACCCACTTTACCAATGCTTTTTCGTCAGCGCCCAAATAGAAAAACAAAACACGTGTTAATCGTAAATCCGCGACCCGTAACTACAGAAAATCCTTTTGTGCACAAATTAAACACAATAAGCAGTAGCCTCGGTTATGTCCAGCACATTCCAATTAAATCCGTTACGCATCTGCAACCGCGTCTTTTAACATTACCCACTTTACCAGCTACTTCTTACTCGTCAGCGCCTAAACAGAAACTTTCGTGTCATTCCCTAGAAATTGACACAGTACTTGACGTGCTAAACGGAGGTCCGATTATATTTCATTTTCCTTCTACCCGACCCGTAACTACAGAAAATCCTTTTGTGCACAAATTAAACACAATAAGCAGCGGCCTCGGCTCTATCTAATACATTCCAATTGAAATCCAATACACAACTGCAACCGCGTCTTTTAACATTACCCACTTTACCAGCTACTTCTTACTCGTCAGCTTCGAAACGGACTCTAGCATAATTCCCGGAGCCCGCGCCGGCATCACACTCCTTAAACACTTAATTTCCCTGCGCGCAGACCTCCCCCGCCGCATCGATCATCAGCGCCGACGTTGTCACGCGGCCGAACGAAGCGTCTCATAAATAACGCCCCCACATTAGCCCTCCGCATCGGTCCATTACTCCGCGCCGGTGTCAACTTTCTCCATCGAAAAGGCCGAAAATACCGTCAATCACAATTCACGATCAAATTTCCGAGTACCCGCCGGCCGTAGGAGCCGACAAGCAGAAGGTCCGGGCTCGTGTCCGTGATTAAATCTCCTCGCCGATGTCACCTCCGCCGAGGTATGCGTCTCGGGCAAAGAGGGAATCCTTGACAGGAGGTCGCGGGATCTGCTCCTCGCTCGTCCTCCCCTTCGCTCCCGGCCGTGTCTCCTTCCCGTCCTTCTTCTCTCAGCTCGTCCGCCTTCTCGCTCGCGCCCACACTCTTCCAGCCTCGCTCTCCTGCTATCTGCCCCCCCGTGGCGCATGAATCACCGCGACTCGCCGTGTCTTGTCGCGCGGCGAGTAAGGTGACAGCTGTCAAGTGCCATGCTACGTTTGCGTTGTGTGTTACGGCGTGTAGGAGTCACTCTACCCTCGCCCGCTTCGCCCGCCTCTCCGCAAGGCGACTCCTGCCTTCCCGCTTCTTCGACTGCGCCGTGCGTGCACGGGCAATGGTGCGCCAGCGGGCGGGTTATGGGACATTGCGTAGGCATCTCAAAAAACCGCGCGGGGCCTTACGTCCGCGATTTATGGAAAATAGGTAGCGCGTGCGATTGTGGAACGAGCGGATGTTGGAACGATGTTGGGGCGATGGTGTTCTCGATTTCTGATAAATTTATACTCAATGTATTTTGACAGAGTTGCTATGTATTGGCTTCACTTTCTGGTGCTAGAGGAAGTCTTCTGTGTTTTCGGCGTCTTTATCTCCGTCTCTGCGGACATTAGTCAGTTATGGTGTTCGCAGTTTTTTATGGATTTATACTAAATGTGGTTTGGGAGATTTGCTATGTATTGGCTTCACTTTCTAGTGCCAAGATAATTCTTCTGTGTTTTCGACTTCTTTACGCTGTGGCGATTTTATGTTGGATGTTGTCTCTGCGGATATTACTCAGTTATGGTGTTCCCAGTTTTTTTATGGATTTATACCGAATGTGTTTTTGTAGACTTGCTACGTATTGGCTTCACTTTGTGTTGGTAGAGAAATTCTTCTGTTTTCGGCTTCTTTTCGCTGTGGTCCTGATGCGGTTTTGTGTTAGATGTCGCATTTGCAGTTATTACTCAGTTATATGTTGTTTTGCATCTTATGGGATTAAGACGAAAGCCGTATGTTAGGTGAAAATGGAAGTCAGTTGACTACTTTTATTTGGATGTCTTTACGTGGCTCGGGGCAGCCACTGCACGCTCAGCGGAAGTGTGTAATGATAAGGCGTGTGTTTTCATATGTATTTTTCTGAGATAGCAAATGTGAAAACAGATGTTCGGTTGTTAGGCGTTTTCACGCTTCTGCAGTTCGCACGGTACTTTCACTAATTTCTGACGATCTACTGTTATTAACACGGCTGGAAGGCACCATGAAACATTTATGGAAAGTGGGGAAAAGGAGGTGTAAAATGATGCGGGGGGATTTACGCGAATGTAAGTGTGCGATGTGTTGAAAATTTAACATATTTTATTTGATTCTGGAAGAGGACGCGAAACTTATAGCGATAGCCATAGCAACGTTTAATTTTGATAAGTCTAATTTTTACAGCATTGTATTCTATTGGCATTTATACACAAACGTATCAATAGATACAGGTATATTACCATCTTTGGCAAATACATTCCAAATTGAAGCAACACACATAAAAGTACTAGAATCCCAATCTTAGCCATTTTTAATTTTCGTGAGTCAAACTTTGGCAGTGTACTGTTGCGTAGGAATTTATATCGGAACGCATTATGAAGTATTAATATCGTAGCATCCACAACGTGTCCATTACAAATTCAGAGCAACACCCACAATATCACCGAAACCACCATCTTCGCAATTTTTCATTTTTGCGTCCAACTTTGGCAGTCCATCGTTGCACAGTCACTTAGATAGGAACATATCGGAAAGTATCGATAGGTATTCGGTCCACTAATCGCCACGCCAGTGGACTCGCGAGAGCAGCATGCACGCATCCACGCATGCCCCGGCTTGCCTTGACCCGCGGGGCGTGCGAGGTGCCTCAGGGGATGCTGTGCCGATCGCAACGATGTTGCCGAAGGAATTAAGGTACTGGGTGACCGTGCACTCGCGCTTAATAATACCTCTGCGCCGGAGTCACGCTTATTTTTAAGAGCGCTACGATTTTTGCGCGCTGCCCAGAACGAGGATGCACGCGAAGGCGGAGGCACACTCGTTAAGGTACTTGCATTTCGCCGACTCCGACTGCCTCTCATTATCGGGGCCTCGCGGTAAACGCGGAACCGGGAAAATTGAAATTCGAAACTTTGTACGCATATACATATATATGTGCGTGAGGACGTTTCGCCGCGAAAGAGAAAGCGAGCCGCTCACCTGCCGGACTGTCGTCAGATTATGCCAACGGCGACACCTGCGAAAGCTCCGCCGCGTAATTAGTCGTAAGAAGCTCACCTGGTCGCGACACTCCGCGCCGTGCGATGCGTACGACGCATCTGATAAAGGGTACACATTTTTCGGCGCTAGGGCTATTCGTCACTGGCACCCAAGCGAAAGGTTTCTTTTATAGTACACGCCCTATCTTTCGGTCGCGATCTAGTCGGAGCGAGTGCGCGGAATTGCAGTCTGCGCGCTCTTCGCTTTTCCACTTTCGCGCGGGCCGTATTTGGAAGACTAGGCCTAACGGACGGATCGCCTTATAACCGAGAAACGGTAGTCGCTGGATGGCGATCAAGAATTAATATGAAAACGAAGTTCGTCAATCTTCGTTGATACGTTGGTATGAATGATTGCCCTTTTCGTCGGTTGAGATTTAATCTATTATTTAGCAAACGAATTTTTATAGTCTACGTATGTCGCGGAATCAAACTTCCATCTTCAGGTGTCTGCGAAATAAGGAATTCGAATAAAGTACAACTTTCTTTTCAATTTTGTGATAAACTATGTAAAGTTCTAAATACCACAGCAATTGTTGTTTTATGTTCGAAAAAAGTTGTGTGGTTATTTTGGTTTCTTATTTATTATACGGACTCCTGAAGAACTCTCTGGACACTATTCATACGGGCTCTTAACCGAAGTCAGTTTCGACCGCCGTCGCCACATGCGGAAAGTATCACAACCAAATTATCCATAAGCCATAGTTGCTAGGTACTAACGCATACACTCTAGCAAGCCAGCTACTTGTACCATAGTCGTTTAACACGTTGACTGCCAAGCGTCTTTTGCTATATTAGAACTGTGATCCGCTGAAATACCGCAGAGTATGATTAAATCGTGCAAAAGGGAAGATACGTAGGGGTGTTAGAAGCCGAATTATTGAAGCAGAGTTCCAATATCAATTGCTATCACAAGATTGCAAACAGACTTCATTGCGAATTTTTTGCGTCCTTAGTCAAATCACCCGTGATCACCGTGGCAGTCAGTGTTAACACTTAGCCAACCGCGCGGTCCCAAACGAACTTCCACCACGCATTTTTCGCAAGGAACGCGGACAGATATTCATTATTTGAAATCAAAGAAGTCTGAAAACTATTTAAATGGTCAATTATATCTTGCGGTAACAATTTCGTTTAACGATTTCAAATATAGTTTACACAAAACATGAAATGAAAAGTATATAACAATTATTTTTTGTAGGTTGTTCCAAAAGTATAGGTAATAAAGTTTGAAAATTAAGAACATTAAAGATGACTAAAAATATATAGTATGGTTCAAACGTGAAATAAAAGAATAGTAATGTGTTTTAATATTTTTTGACAGTATCGTATCGTTCATAGCACACCAGTTTATACAGTGGATTGTGCATTTGTTAATATTTACTTGCCACACCTCATACCGCTATAACTTTATTTATTAGTCCCAACTGCTTCTGTGACTTTTTAAGTGATTTTCACCACTAAACTCGAGACAAAGGTAACCTATAATGGCAGAAAAAAGGAAACGCGTTGCTAAGGTCAAAGTGGGAGATCTTCCCGATCGGTCGCGCATAGACTTACTTAAAAAT
Organism: Cryptocheilus praepositus; assembly: GCA_033815515.1. NCBI lineage: Eukaryota > Metazoa > Arthropoda > Insecta > Hymenoptera > Pompilidae > Cryptocheilus > Cryptocheilus praepositus. Next base: position 5,267,618 of record JAWWQZ010000314.1, read on the forward strand.
GGGGATTGGTCGGCTAAGTGTTAATTATTTTCATCAACATTATTCATAGCGCAGTAATAAGCGCACCATCAATTTCTCTTCAAAACACGTTTCGGTACCAACCATACCGTTCTCCGTCATCAATACGTATTTCGCCCTCCCACACAAAAGCGGACGCCGAGTAATTGTCACCCAACAGCAATGCCACAAAGTAGCTGCCCAGCATTCGCAAGCATCTAGGTCGCCTGAGTTAGGTCTTAGCTTCGGCATTGTTCTCGGGCGTTTCGCAAGTGCGCCGCAAGTCAATTTAAACTGACAATCGTCGTCCCAAAAGTGGCGTAGTCGTCGATAGTGGTTACGGCAAACATTGGCCAGACCCGTAAGCGCGGAGCGTTTGACGCATGCCAGTCTTGTTGGCGCTCATTACTCTTTGGCGGCAACGTCATTTGTCTCCCGAGAATAATCGACAAGCTCGCCATTGCGAGAGAAAAGAAGAGGGTAGCGCGTGCGTGTAGACGGAACTTGGAGCGTGTACGTGTTCCGTGTGCGTGCGCGTCAGCGAGGGAGACACAGGCAGAAAGGAACGAGTCCCGGACTCTTCTTGCTCAACGAGAGCGAGCAGTCCGGAGGAACCCGGCAATTATGTAATCGCTGTGTCATTGCGTTAAAGTAATTCCATTAACTAACGAAGAGACGTGCCGTGGTGAGAATTTTTCACCGCCGTTCCGAGGCGCACCGAGAGTCGTGTAGACGCGAGTCGGGTCACGTTCTCAATTCTACGGCCGATTTTTGGGAGAGCCGACTATTGCCGGCAGGTGCGCGCGAAGTGGTAATGAGACGTAATGGCACTGTACGTCCGCGGCGTGCGCATCCGTAAATGAGGAATCTGTAATTGTGCCGGCCCACATCGCAATTGTGGCGCTCCCGAGTGCCCTTCGAGACCCTCGATTTACGCGGCGCGTCCGTTCTACGTGGACTCGTCCGTGCGAGTGTAAATGGCGTGGATAGAGTCTGTCGGGACGGGAGAAATATATATAGGAAATGGAAGCTAGTGTAAGTTTTAGAAACGCATATCTATTTTGTGTAGTTTAGCAAACGCGAATTTTAGCCGGTGTCATTATCTCTAGTGTAATTGAAATAATCAATTGCTTCGGTTAAATGTAACATACGTATCATCTGCATCGCTTGAAATATTTATAAATTTACACTTTCGTTGTTAACACTTTGACTGTCATGATGGTCACCGGTGACCGGCGCAAGAATTTTACTGAAGATCCAAAATATTTGCAGTGGGTAGTAATAATTATTTTATAAATGCAGTTATTGCTGGCATAGTGATGCGATTCTTTGGTCTTCAATACCTGCACATTATTTATATTTTGCATAATTTAGTCAAACGCTGTAGTATTTCATGGCATCGCCGTTCCAATACAGCAAAATAAGGTTGGCAGTTAATGTGTTAACGTTAAATTTTCAGAGGATTTGTTATTAATATTTTCGTCTACTTAGGTTTCACATATTACCTGATATTCGCTTCGACATTTCATTAAATGTTGTTGAAATTTTAAGGCCCATTTTTTCAGACATAAGGAAGCATCCGTAATACATATATATTAACAGGTTCGATACCGCGGTGAAGTTGATAAAACCACTCTACGGCCCATGCCTCGGTTACAATTTTTACATGCTACGTTCCTCATATTCGCTTGTATAATATAAACACTCCCATTGTCAAGTTGACAAAATCGAAGCAAGTTTTACGTAGTCCGTCGCGCATATTCACTTGTACCCATATAAAACACACTAAATCGCCTCAATGAAGCATTCCACAAAAACGTCACACACACGTAACACCAAACTCTCGTAACCTACCGCCGTGTTCATTTAACGTCCACTCCGTATTTAACCGTACCTCTTGACGTCAACGCAAAAGATTCTGCGACATTAAATTTGCGCAAAGGACCACAGATCGCAGCGATTACCGTAACCACGTCATCGCAACGTTCCTACGAGATCGTTACGTCAGCATTAAAATCGTTGCTCCGCAAATTTAAGCAACGACAGGATTCGGAGCCAGACAGAAAACTCGCGCTCCGACGCGGCACGAGACTTTATGAGATCTCGCGTTTCCATCATAAGGCTGGCCCGATTAAGGCGTCTGGCCGTTAAAAATGCATGCAATTAGCCTCTTCGCGAAGATAGGAAAGCGCGGAACGACCTTAAGCGGCGATTCTTCTTACAGCCAACAACCCTTCTTCGTCTCGCTCTTTTGCAGCTGGGGGTCTCGCCTCGTTCGGGTGACAAAAGTTACGAGGCGACGGGTGCCGTTAATATTCCGCTTCTTACGGGCGGGGGATGATCTGCGAGGGTGCACTCGCGATTTCACACGAGCTCGAAGGATGGTAGCAGAGAAAGGGGGTGTGGAATCGATAGGAATGTACGTGACTAACCTTGGTGTCTGCTCGTTCCGCGGCCTCGATGACTATCTCGGGCGCTAGGAATAGAACGCTCGCGATGGATGAAGAATTTTGCCGATTACCGACGCTTTCGATATTTTTAACAGCGCGACGCAATTCGATCGGAGCCACGGAAGGCTTTGGAGAGAGTGTGACAAGACCGATGATGTGGGACCATGAGAAGCTGGGAAGTCTGGGAGTCACATATCGGTACCTTTCAGGCATAATTGGCGAACTTCCTGATTACTCTTGTCGACATTTTTAAGATGCCGCGACGGAATGCGACGTGTCGAATTAACGGGAAGGTTTCGTGGAGACTTTGACGTGCGGAACGGAGTGAAACGGGGGGAAGGTGAAGAGCTTAGAACTCACGTGTTGGGATTATTAATATGTAATGAACGAACTTCGGCATTAGTGGGGGGTTGAACATTTTTGAGCTGCAACGTAATGCGACATAGCGAACTAACGGAAATGTTTCGTAGAGTTTGTTGAAGTGAAACTGTGACACATTTAAAATTCAAAAATCCTACATTACGATACTATCAATATATATAACTAGCGAACTTCCTGCTTTCTGACGATACTAACGATCCACAGCGAAATTTCATAAAAAAATCATGACTCACTGAACAAAACGATACTACACAAATTCAATATTTAAAAATTCTGCATACAAATACCAACCATACATAACAAGCGAACAAACATTAAGTGGTCTCCAACCCAAGTGCTAAGTTACACATCCGGAAAAATTCAATACAGTTTTTCTGGCAGCGTACCAATCCCCACGCCTCGCTTACGCGTCGGAATTAACAAATTCACTTAATTCAAGCACTGTGATACATCGACAATACGGAATGATGACAAATTTTAAATTCAATCCTTCACATCGATACCATCAAAATACAACTTGCAAACTTCCTGCTTTCTGACATTCTTGCTATTGCTACCAATCCGTAACGAAATTGAATTCATCGATTTACAGGGAATATTTAATTCCCTAATCACCCTAAATTAAACTTAAAAATTGTACATCTCGATACCAGCGATTAAACATCGCACCCTTCCGACCCAGGTCCCATGCTACCAATCCGTAACGAAATTGAATTCATCGATTTACGGGGAATATTTAATTCCCTAATCACCCTAAATTAAACTTAAAAATTGTACATCTCGATACCAACGATTAAACATCGCACCCTCCCGACTCAAGTCCCATGCTACACACCCGGAAAAATTCAATCCCGTTGCACCGGCCGCGTAACAATCCGCGCTCGGCTTACGAAAGCATCCGGAAACGAGAAAGGACGAGGACAAGTCGGCCTAGTCGAGCAAATTCACGAGCGAATCGACGTCTCGCTGAGCGGCTCGACGTTCACCGTCGACCTATATAAATCGCGTTTTCCCCGTGCGCCCGAAAGGATTTAATGGACATTGATATATCGCGCGGGCCGTGGACAGAGCCTCGATGGCCGTCCACGTGGCGTGATTAACGCCGCGTCTCGTCGCCGGCGACGTCTTCGAATCCGCCTGTAGCGGATAACCCTCCGTCGTTCGTGTAAATCGTCTCGTAATACGCGCGCACGGACCTTGTCGATCGATTCTCCCGTTTCGCCGCTCCTCCGCCTTCTGTCGCTCGACTCCTTGTCGCCTTATCGACCTTATTACGTCGGGCCCGTAACTCCGAGAGGAGACATTCAGCGCTCCGCGTGCAGCGACGAGAAATCAGAAATCGCGTCCGGTTTCCAAACCTCGTTAAATGTTTATTCCTTCCGACGCCGCGTGCAGTCCGCCGCGGCTAAACGATTACGAGCGCGCCGATGGCAATTATGCGATACGAGCGGGCGCAACGCGCGGCAAAAATCGGTAACGTCGACCGACGGAGGTGCTATTCAATTATAGGGTGACGCGAGCGTAATTGATCGGGAGCGCGAGAAATTTCCGCGGCGGGGTGGCATGTGCGCTAATTATGTGACATTCTAGGTGGAAGGTAGGCTACGGAATGGTGGAGAGTCGGGTAGGTTTACGGAAAAATTCATGTTGTATCGATTGTTGTACAATGTAAGCATTCCTGTGTCTCATTCATTGTGTGACATTGCAATGGAAATGTAGATACGGAATAGGGGAGAGTGATGTAGACTTGCAGGAAAAGTAAAATGTGGAGACGTTCATGTATCGTTTGTTGTATATGTACATATTCGCGTATGTCATACGATACTACGACGCTATACATTTTTTTATCTTATTGGTATAAGTTCGCGAGGTGTCATTAAGTCGCAGCCTGCTAGAGATGAGGTATGCGCGGTTAATCGCGTGAAATTGCAGTGGGAATGTAGATGCGGGCTGGTGGAGATTCATAGCGTAGATTTGCAATATCATTAAACTGTAGATCCATCCATGTCACATTGCGCATCGCATCATGGAGTATGACAAAACATATTATACTTATATTTTTCACCGCGGAAGGAACTTAAAACAGTGGCTGTTTTCGGCGTTCTGCACAATGCTTGCTTCCGAAAATTACGTATGTGCTATTAATGTCATGAAATGGCGCTGACAAAAATTCATAATCGTTAAGACTTGTTTAAACTCTACACCCATCCGTATCTTATAATTTATCTCATACTATGCGTTTTCACACGCATAACACAGTAGTTTAAACTCTACACCCATCCATGTCACATTGCGCATCGCATCATGGAGTATGACAAAACATATTATACTTGTATTTTTCACCGCGGAAGGAACTTAAAACAGTGGCTGTTTTCGGCGTTCTGCACAATGCTTGCTTCCGAAAATTACGTACGTGCTATTAATGTCATGAAATGGCGCTGACAAAAATTCATAGTCGTTAAGACTTGTTTAAACTCTACACCCATCCATATCTTATAATTTATCTCATACTATGCGTTTTCACACGCATAATACAGTAGTTTAAACTCTACACCCATCCATGTCACATTGCGCATCGCATCATGGAGTATGACAAAACATATTATACTTATATTTTTCACCGCGGAAGGAACTTAAAATGGTGGCTGTTTTCGGCGTTCTGCACAATGCTTTCTTCCGAAAATTACGTATGTGCTATTAATGTCATGAAATGGCGCTGACAAAAATTCATAGTCGTTAAGACTTGTTTAAACTCTGCACCCATCCATATCTTATAATTTATCTCATACTATACGTTTTCACACGCATCACACAGTACAATCAAACCCGTTATATATTTATCATAACGCAGCGGAAGAAGCTGAAAGCTGAGGCCCGTTTTATTCCAAATTTGCCCCGGTGTCGTTAAGCTGCAGGCTGCCGGAAGTGACGTACGCGCCATTAACGTCGTGAGATTGCAGTGAGAATGTAGATATGCGCTGGCAAGAATTCGTAGTGGTTGGGACTTGATTATACAGCATCCTCGTTCATCTCGCATCGTCCTGTCTTCTTCGTTTAACGCAGACTGCACGTATTCACGTGCGCCGCGGGGCACGACGGGACACGTTATATATTTTTCACAACAGGGCGTATTATATTTTTCACCGCGGAAAGAGGTGGAAACGAACGGTCTTCGCGCGATCAGCGATTTTGACAGTCGAGGCGTACCGGCATGATGTATGAAGGACTCGCGGTGTAATCGACGTTATCGTAAATCTTCCGTCTCGAAGAGGCATCGCGCCGGCACGTCATCCATTTCGATTCTTGTCGCACGCGTGGACCGATTGGACGAAGCCTCGGGTCAGATTCTTATCTGCGACTCGTCCCGAGTCGAGACTCCGTCGAGATCAAAGACATTTTGTATCATTGGTCTAAGTAATCGTATGTGCGTGCCCGATCCGTTCAGATCTATAAATTCACGCGGCACCGTTCAAAGTACAGAGACCGAGAAGTTTCCCGCGGATGTCGTGTGTCGCGCGCAAAACGTGTCGACGATGTTACGTTACAAGGAATACGGGATGTGAAGAATGCGAGCGCGCTATTTTTATTTGGTAAATGTTAACCCTCGATGTCATACGGCGGAAAGTAGTAGGCTATATCGAACAAGTGAATACACGCAAAACTAGTTAACACGTTGACTGCCACGCGTATTTTGCTATGTTAGAACTGCGATGCGATGAAATACCGCAGAATATGATTAAATCGTGCAAAAAGGAAGATAACGCAGAGATATTAGAAGCCGAAGTATTGAAGCACGGTTCTAATATCAATTGTTTTTACAAGATTGCAAATAGGCTTCATTGCGAATTTTTTGCATTCGTAGTAAAATCTTTTACACCGGTCACCGGTGACCACTATGGCGGTCAAAGTGTTAAAATTCAAATATAAATAAGTAAAGATAATAAGTAAAGTAAAAATAAGTAAAGACAATAAATAAATATTCAATTGCCAGAACGACCGAAAAATTGGATATGCAACATTTTTTCTATGGTCACTAGTAAAATTTCAATCCAAATGACTTTTTAATGTTTCGACTCCGGTTGCGCGTCTTTTTCGGAGAATTAATTTCATCTTTATAAATATGTACCATCACATCTAAAAATTGTGGATAATATTAATCTATAATCTCTACCTAAAGACTACTTCGAAATCAGTAAAGTTCAATGTCGACCGCACAAAAAATGACAAGCAAAGACTATCTTCGCAGAGACGGAACTCTCCTTGAACATCAAATTGTACACGGACCGTCGTAAAAATACGTTTACTCCTACCTACCTAAAAACTACCTGAAAAGAAGCAAAGTTCACATCACATAAGCACCCGGTACGCAACCGGCAATAAGCGGGATTAAAAACTGTGCACGTAGCAGCCTCGTGACATTGTGCACCGGCACCAAAAAATCTGGTGGGTAGAGGAGCATTCCTGTTACAAAGAGGTAGCCTGTTTCTCCTCCTCCTCGTCATCCTCCGCGGCGTCCTCACGCCGGTGGCTTCGATAATCAGAGGCGATTACTGTCATCTTCCAATGTTTTTCAGTGTCCCCTTTCATCCAGTCCCTCTGCCCGTCTATCTTTTTCTATCTGCCGCGTCGTACACGGGATCTTGTCGCTGCACGTTAGTCGATTCTTTCCGCGCAGATGAGGGAGGGTGAAAAAGGGACTGGTAAAAAGGAGAATAAACCATCGGCCTCTCGCTTCTTCGCTCGCAGAGAGAGTAAACTATTACAGGCAACGGCAGGGACTTAATCACCGCGCCGGACAGAAGATACGCCATTTCATCGGGACCCGTCGCTAGGTCGCTTTCGCGATTAGACCGTGGAAATTACCGAGAGCCGGACTACGCTATCACATAGTATCACTGCGAAATTGCAGGCCGCGCGTTTTCCGCCGCTTCCACATTTTTACCTTCGGGGTACGGGATACGAAAAATCCAGCGTGCTTGGAAGTCAGTAAATTCTTGCGCTTAGAGACGCATAGCAAGTTTTGATGTAGTCAGGTCTTTTTGTTTTGGAACTTTCGCTGTTCACCAATTTTTCGTAGTGCTCAAGAAAAATTAGTCGCGGTATTCTAAATTAAAGAAATATTGCGCTTCTGGACGTAGTGGAAATTATTTATAGCCAGACTACACTGTCATAAAGTATCACTGCAAAATTGCAAGCCACGCATTTTCTGCCACTTCCACATTTTATGTTGAGGGTACGGAATACGAAAAATCCAGTATGGTGCTTAGAAGTCAGTAAATGCTCGCGCTTAGAGACAGATAAGAAGTTTTGATGTAGAGTCAAGTACTTTAATTTTGGACCTTTCATCGTTTCCCAATTTTAACGTAGTGCTCATGGCTGTGACATCAAAATCAACTGCCGAACTCAAGAGAAACTCGCTTCTGTAAACATAAGAACTCCTAAGAAGTTTCGATATGTCTCCGAAGATTTTCGTTCCCAATCGTTCCGGCCCTGTACGCTCCCAGCTCGGCTACCGTGGATTCTGCCAAGCGGTTTCTCATATTAATTTGCTCGAGCGTAAGACAAAGCGAGCAAAACACTGTCGCCCGATTGCCATCAGCTGATAACGGCCGTCCCCAACGGCGCGCGGCGTCCTGCGTCCTTTGAGTTTTCGTGATCGCGGTCACCCTGGTGGATCGTTCTGGCGATCGGCGGACCTCTTTCGGTCCCCGACTCGTTACGGATGGCTGCCTACGTCGACGGCACTCTTTTGTGCCGTCGCCCGTAAAGTATCACTGGAAAGCCACGCATTTTTGCCACTTCCACATTTTATGTTGAGGGTACGGAATACGAAAAATCCAGTACGGTGCTTAGAAGTCATAATTTTCTGCCACTTCCACATTTTATGCTATGACACCGGGCAAAAACTGTCAATGCGACCGGCATAGTGTATCGGCTTCCATGCATGCATTAGGAGTGTCCAAAGTCGGCCGGTTGGGGTCCTGACCGCTCTTGTGGATGAAAGAATTTCGTACGTCGACACGGCCGTGATGTTAGTTGCGTCGTGTAATCTTGCGCAGTGGAGAACAAATATAACAAATTGTGAGGTACTGTGGACTTATGCTGGCGGAAGTATTTTTGTTAAATACGGAAGTTGACGATTGAGTCGGTTTTTCAATGGAGCTGATGGGGTTTAAGATAATATGGAACTCTGGATGTTAGTTGCATCGTGCAATCTTGCGCAGTGGAGAACAAATATAACAAACTGTGAGATACTGTGGACTTGTGCGGGTGGAAGTAATTTTGTTAAATACGGAAGTTGACGATTGACTCGGTCTTTCAATGGAGCTGATGGGGTTTAAGATGATATGGAACTCTGGATGTTAGTAGCATCGTGCAGTCTTGCGCAATGAAGAACAAATATAACAAATTGTGAGGTACTGTGGACTTGTGATGTTGGAAGTATTTTTGTTAAATACGGAAGTTGACGATTGACTCGGTCTTTCAATGGAGCTGATGGGGTTTAAGATAATATGGAACTCTGGATGTTAGTTGCGTCGTGCAATCTTGCGCAGTGGAGAACAAATATAACAAATTGTGAGATACTGTGGACTTATGCTGGCGGAAGTATTTTTGTTAAATACGGAAGTGGACGATTGAGTCGGTCTTTCAATGGAGCTGATGGGGTTTAAGATAATATGGAACTCTGGATGTTAGTTGCATCGTGCAATCTTGCGCAGTGGAGAATAAATATAACAAATTGTGAAATTTGTGGACTTATGCTGGTGGAAGTATTTTTGTTAAATACGGAAGTTGACGATTGACTCGGTCTTTCAATGGAGCTGATGGGGTTTAAGATAATATGGAACTCTGGATGTTAGTTGCGTCGTGCAATCTGCGCAGTGAAGAACAAATATAACAAACTGTGAGATACTGTGGACTTGTGCTGGTGGAAGTAGTTTTGTTAAATACGGAAGTTGACGATTGACTCGGTCTTTCAATGGAGCTGATGGGGTTTAAGATAATATGGAACTCTGGATGTTAGTTGCGTCGTGCAATGTTGCGCAGTGAAGAACAAATATAACAAATTGTGAGGTACTGTGGACTTATGCTGGTGGAAGTATTTTTGTTAAATACGGAAGTTGACGATTGAGTCGGTCTTTCAATGGAGCTGATGGGGTTTAAGATAATATGGAACTCTGGATGTTAGTTGCGTCGTGAAATCTTGAGCAGTGAAGAATAAATATAACAAATTGCGAAATTTGTGGACTTATGCTGGTGGAAGTATTTTTGTTAAATACGGAAGTTGACGATTGAGTCGGTCTTTCAATGGAGATGATGGGGTTTAAGATAATATGGAACTCTAGGAACAGGATTCTGGTGCTGGGGCGTTGGAATAATAGTTATTCGAAATTGATAACAAGCACATACATGGATAGGTATGCGTTTTATAGAAATGTTTTTGTTCGTGTTCAGATTTACAGCTAAGAAATATGGACTATGGTTGTATTTAGTATAACTTTACAAATGCAGCTTAATTGTTTTTCTTTTAAGCCGACACAAAGCGGCGGCATACCTATGTGAGTTTAGTGCAAACTCTATGATATGCTTATTCACAGTTGTTTTTCGCAGCATTTTTCATTAATTCTCCATGTATTTTTGGCTATATCTCCAAAATTATTACGAATTTTAATACGCGATTTGCATTTTTTCAAGTCTCTGCACCCTCTTTCAGCTTCTAAAAGGCCATACCGTTTGAAAAAAGTTTATTTTCTATTCCATTTTAGACGTTAATTTTCACTATTCTTTGGCTCTTCTTGGTCATATCTTCGAAACTATTGTGAATTTTGCACTGTTTCTTGCGTCGTTTTGAATTATTTCGTACCCCCTTTGATATACTAAAATCGCAGTTAAACCAGCGAACCTTAACTTCTTTCGCAAAAATGTCAAGGGGTATACCTTAAGATTTTCTCCGCGAAAATTACCCTCTATCGTATGACATAAGTCCGAAGCACTGAAAAACTTTAAAATCTTTCCCCTATTTTCGATGATACATCGAAATTGTAAAAGCATGTTTTCACTGATTTCGACTGATTGGAAGTGTTTGAGAGGACTCCATAACAAGAATATATCAATGATCTCGACCTCCACTCAGTACTTTCACCGGTTCGCAGGTGTAGACGAAACTCTCATAATGCCAGTCAATACCCTGATAGGTCAAGCTGGACCTATATATGCGTCAATCGTCCGCAAAGGGTTAATAACTCGTGACGCGACGAATTTGTCTCTCGGCACGCAGGTTCCTCGTCCTTTCGCCTTCAGCAAAGTGGTGTAGCTCGTCGTAATCGGCGGTTCCTCTCTGTTGTGGTCGTCGGATCCTTGTCACGCATCGCCGAACACGCCTCAAATCCGCTCGAGCGCTGGATATCGCATTGGCATCCTGTTGGTATTCCTGCAAATTGATTGCACGGACAACGGGAATGCGCGAGCGTTCGTCTTCCATCGGAAGACGTCGTCCGGTGGACATTCCTCGATTAACCAGCCTCTTCTTCGAGCTCCTTGAATCTTCTTCTCATCTTCTTCTCATCTTCTTTAATGCTCGCTCCCGATATCTCGGCGATTCTTTCACCGAATGATGTAGATTGACTTATGCAGATATAAACGCGCGTTTGATGCCTATCGCATGTATCTCACGTGCGTGACTACGGGTTTTGTGGCAGCGCAGAACGGGACTATTTAGACTCCCAGGTATTTAAACGGCTTACATGGGGAGACATTGAAGAATCTAGACGTCTGCCTGACTAAACGTTCGGACGTTATTTAATACGTGCACGCAGACCTGCAATAATATCTATAAGCGTATAACGATGTCACACACACATTCACACGGTCTACGATTAGAAAACATGGAAGAGAGTAAATTGTTGCACGACCCTATCTTGCGACAATATCTACGTGTCCTGCAATAATATCTATAAGCATATAACGATGTCACACACACATTCGCACGGTCTACGATTAGAAAACATGGAAGAGAGTAAATTGTTGTACGACCCTATCTTGCGACAATATCTACGTGTCCTGCAATAATATCTATAAGCGTATTACGATGTCACACACACACATTCGCACGGTTCGCGCTTAGAAAAAGTGGAAGAGAGTAAATTGTTGCACGACCCTATCTTGCGACAATCTCTACGGGTCCTTTTGAGGAGAACCTAGTAATATGTTAATTATCGGTTTAACTATTACGGTGCACTGTTACTTTCCTTTGAAAAGCGTACGTGAAAGTTGCCGCAACATGCGGTCGAAATTTAATTTGTTATTTTTTTCGTTCTCTCGAACTGCGAAACAGTACGCCAGATTTTTCCGTTATGCAAAATAGATTAAATTACAGCACTTCTACGTTTCCCTGCCAATGGGGAATAATGATATGCTAACTATCGGTTTAACCACTTAACTGTTTTAATTGACAGTTAAACCAATAATTACCATACCATTATCTCCCTTTGAAAAGGATATGTAGAAATTGTTGAAATATAGGGCCGAAATTTAATTTAATTTATTCTCCACCCGTAAAACAGTTCACCATTATTTCCGTTATATCAAATAAAATAAATTACGCCGCTTCCACGTGGCCCTTCCAAGGAAAAGTAATAATACGGTAACTATTGTTTTAAACGCTTAACTATATTAATTGACCGTTAAATCAAAAGTCAGCATAGCCCAGCCTACCCACCCCCAGATTATCGCCCCTTCAAACGACACGTGAGAATCGGTCAAACCGTGGGAACGAAACTGAATTCAGTTTATTCGCTTTTTCCAACCATAAAGTCATACACCGTTTCCGTTCCACATATTCAGAAGCATCCATACATTCCAGCAATCGCCACGAAGCCAACGAGCCACGTCTCGTTTCCAAGCCACGCATTTCGTTCGAACGCCTCTGCCCCTGTTTCGCGAAAGAAGCGTCGGGCCAATGTCGTGAGAAGCCAATGAAGCAACCGGTCGTTAAATTCCCTCCCGCTGGTAGTCCGTTAAGGCATAATCGCTTATCGGAGTCATGCGACCGTCGAACTACCAGTTTCCAAGTTTCTAACTGCCTTCGGTATGGCAAGGCACGGCCAGGTTTGATGCACTAGAGAGGTTCATACGCCTTGATCGCTCTCCAAGGGTGGAAAGGGCTGGAAACGTGCGAGTAACAAAGTGGTAGGAGAGGGAAGGACGAACGAAGGGAGAGAGAGCGAGGGAGAGAGAGAGAAAGTAACACCTTCTGGTCGCGTGATACCGGTAATTACTCAAAAATACCAGGTCGGCCCTGTGTTCTCGCTTTAGCTTAGCCAACAAAGCGCCTTGCCAATTGGTCGTTACGTGCTATCGTGCGAGTAAACGTCTCCCCGGCTTCACCCACTTACTTTGCTAAACACCCTGGATATGAGACGCGGTGTCTCGGCAACTTCGATTTGCCCGACCCGAAGGACGTATCCAGCGGGGTCTAATTTCGAGAGGATCGCGCCTAGCTAACTTTCACAGAATTGCTCGGCCGTTGCGTTTACGAAATCCCGGAATGGCCGTACGTATTATAGATGTAGATAGAGATACGATAAGCTCTAATTATCTTGCAACAATGCGCGCCGGGAATTATTGAACCGTGAACTCGCAGTATTGTTGAGCCGTGTAGATAGGTATCTTGCGGTCGCATTCTAATTATTCCGCGATCGTGTGATGATTGGGAGGCAAATTAATCACGGCGGAAACGAGCGTTTGCTTTAATAATGACAGGGCGTAGGTGCGCTCGCGTTTGAATATGGATGCGGATGCTAAATCTTAATCAGGTTTAGCTCAATGTGATTATGAGTTGGTAGGCGGTCGATGGGAGATTGAATGCACGACGAAAAGGGGTGGGTCTGGTCAAATTTGCTGGGAACAGTATTTTAACTGGGTATAAGGCCTTGCGATGACGTGGTGCAGGAAATCGATGTCAGACCGATTTGAAATCTGGTCGGCAGGATCTGAAGGAGATGCGGATTGTAGTAGATGAGAACGAGAACCAATATGTAGCGGTGATAAATTGTGGAAAATCGTTACCAGATTAACTCGAACTCATGACATATTGAGCATGTTGTGAATGGGAGTCGGATCTCGGTTAATCATAGGCAAGTGCGGTATGTGGCGGTGACAAGTCGTAGAAAATCAATGCCAGATCAATTTAGATACGCGATATATTGAACGTGATCAAGATTCGGATTCCACCAAATTGTAATCAGCTCAGATCTAAGGTGCCAGATTGCCTGGAAATCTCGTTTGTCAGGTCCGGTTAAGATTCGGATCTTAGTAAATCCTAAGCAGGTTCAGTACATAATGATGACAAGTTGCAAAAGATCAATGCAGGATTAACCGAATTCGCGTCACATTCAGTGCGATCAAGATTTTGTTCCGTGCAATCGTAATCATTTCCAAGACACCGCGACGGAATCATAGAAAATCGACATGAGATCAATACAGACTCGTAATACATCACGCATGTTCAAGTCTCGGATCGCACCAAGTCGTAATCATTTCCAACACGTCGCGATGACAATTCGCAGAGAATCGACTGAGATCAACTCGTGACCACGCTGCATTGCTCGCGATTAAGATTCGAACCACGGAAATTATATTCACTTCCAGCACATTGCGATGACAATTCGCAGAAAATCGACCGAGATCAATTCGTGATCGCGCTGCATTGCTCATGCTTAACATTCGGATCGTGCAAATCGTAATCATTTCAAACACGTCGCGATGACAAGTGGCATAAAATCGATGCCAGGCCGATTCATGATCGCGCTGCACTTCTCGTGCTTAACATTCGGATCCTGCAAATCGTAATCACTTCCAACATATCGCCCTGACGTGTCATAGAAAATCGACACGAGATCAATTCGTTTTCGCATTGCATTACTCGCGATTAAGATTCGAATCCCGCAAATTATATTCACTTCCAACACATTGCGATGACAATTCGCAGAAAATCGACCGAGATCAACTCGTGATCGCGCTGCATTGCTCATGCTTAACATTCGGATCGTGTGAATCGTAATCACTTCCAACAAGTCGCAGAAAATCGATGCCAGGCCGATTCATGATCGCGCTGCATTGCTCGTGCTTAACATTCGGATCCTGCAAATCGTAATCACTTCCAACAAATCGCCCTGACGTGTCATAGAAAATCAACACGAGATCAACCCGTTTTTGCATTGCATTGCTCGCGATTAAGATTCGAACCCCGCAAATTATATTCACTTGCAACACATCGCGATGACAAGTTGTAGAAAATCGATGCCAGGCCGACTCATGATCGCGTTGCATTGCTCGTGCTTAACATTCGGATCGTGTAAATCGTAATCACTTCCAACAAGTCGCAGAAAATCGATGCCAGGCCGATTCATGATCGCGCTGCACTTCTCGTGCTTAACATTCGGATCCTGCAAATTGTAATCACTTTCATCAAATGCCCTGATGTGTCATAGAAAATCAACACGAGATCAACCCGTTCTCGCATTGCATAACTCGCGATTAAGATTCGAATTCTGCAAATTATATTTACTTGCAACACATTGCGATGACAATTCGCAGAAAATCAACCGAGATGAACTCGTTCTCACGCTGCATAGGTCGCGATTAAAATTCGGATCCTACAAATCGTAATCACTTCCAACAAGTCGCAGAAAATCGATGCCAGGCCGTTTCATGATCGCGCTGCACTTCTCGTGCTTAACATTCGGATCCTGCAAATTGTAATCACTTCCAACAAATCGCCCTGACGTGTCATAGAAAATCAACACGAGATCAACTCGTTCTCGCATTGCATAACTCGCGATTAAGATTCGAATTCTGCAAATTATATTCACTTGCAACACATCGCGATGACAAGTCGCAGAAAATCGATGCCAGGCCGATTCATGCAAATCGTAATCACTTCCAACAAATCGCCCTGACGTGTCACAGCAAATCGACACGAGATCAACTCGTTCCCGCGCTGCCTTGCTCGCGATTAAGATTCGGATCCTACAAATCGTAATCACTTGCAACACATCGCGATGACAAGTCGCAGAAAATCGATGCCAGGCCTCCTCGTGCTCGCGATCCCGCCCCTCGGCGCCCCTTTATCGATCCCACCTGTATCTATTATGAAGTCGTTACGACACGGAGCAGCGAGTATCGATATACGGATACTGAAACCGTTTGCCGTTGGAGATATCGATCTGGCTTAGTCGGCCGTACACGCTTCGCTATCGGTCCCGCGCTAGACTCGAGCGTTTACGGGCACGATTCGTGTAATGGCCGATTCCGACTGCGATGCAAATTAATCGTCCCGCTATTATCTCCCGCCGATCGACACCGTTCTCCCCGCGTTCGGCACGGAAACCTCAGAATCGCGCGCCACCCACGTGTCACGCTTTTCTCTCCTCACTTCTGTGCGAGTCCGTACCCCGTTTTCGCCCCCGCCGTGGGCGTTTGTCGCGCAAACTAATGGAGGCATTTATGGGTTATCAGCGACGGGGCCCGTAAGGATTGGGACAAGGCCAAATAAAATGTCGATCGTTAGGGTGTAGTAACAATAATTGGGTATAATTTATTCATTTGTACTTTAGGTATGTCATTTAGTATGTGGCGTCAAGTGTGTAGAGGTTATTTATGTTTACTGTAGGTATGTAAATTAGTATGTGTTGTTAAGTATAGATAGTTTATTAATGTGTACCGTACGTCGTCGTGTCGTCGTGTCGTCGTGTCTAACGTGGATAATCAAAGCACAATAAGGAATATATGTATATGTTACAGTGGAACACCGAAATCTAGAGAATGTCGCCTTTCACCCGTGAATGTCAACATTCACATAGTCCGATGTCGAAATATTTGCTAAATACCCTTATTTCTGACTTACACATATCTGACATACATATAGACAGAAATCCGATCATTATATGTACAAAGTGTCTTAATGTAAGTAGGCTATTGAAGTTATAAATATCGCAAGGGAGTTTTATTCTCAATCGCGACTCGAAACCTACTAATGACTGGAGATAAATTTGATTAATCCAACTTCCCATTTTTATCATGCTTTCATCCCCCTGAATGTCCTTACGTAATCGTCTCATTTATAATCGGCACGTAAAATCTTCGAAATCAACGCATCTACATTGTACACCAATCCTCATCACACCACATTACGAGCCCGTCCAAAAACTCACGCCATCCCACTGAACCCCTCGCCATCGCGTCGTCTTCCCTCAACGCGAAATACGCCTCATAACTCTTTCAGCGAAAGTAAAAGTGCCTGACTCGTACAAAACGATCGACTTTCGGCAGAAGACAGCGCGCGAGAAAAAGAAGGCGGCAGGGCGGATCGCGATTCAGAGGCGAGGCAGAGAAAAATGTGCGGAGATGAGATCGGCCGGTCTCAAAATCCATGACAAATAACGGCGTATGTCCACCCCGCGGAATGAAACAAAACGCCGGGCCGCGAGCGACTCTTTGTTCCCATTGTGCCGGGCCGAACGGCGTGTCACTTCGCTGTTGCTGCCGTTGTTTGCTCGCTGCTGAATGCAGCGCCGTGGCAGCGGAGTGTCGGGTCGCCATCCAGATGACGCTTTTGATAAGCGAACGACAAATTGGTACCACCCGAACGACCGTGTGCCGACTCTTCGCGAAAAGATCCGCCGCGATAACGTGTGTGTGTCGATAGACGCGATACGGGGTGCAACGCGCTGGAGGAGAGGCGATTAATTCCGCGACGCTAGAAAAGCACGTTGTACTTGGTGCGTAAAGATGCGCACATTTCGGCTGGTGGGTCTTTATTAGTTTTCTCATTTGCGCGATGTGCTCCGAAGCACTTCGGCTGCCTTGACAGAAGGCTACGTTAATACTGCAAAATTGTATGAGTGTGTGAGTTATTTTTGTGACACTTACAAATTTTGTGTTGATAACACAGACTCCCGAAGAGGAAGCGTAATTAAAAAATAATAATATTTAATCATTAATACGTTGACTGCCATGCGTATTTTGCTGTATTAGAACGGCGATGCTAGAAAATACTACAACGTTTGACTGAATTATGCAAAATGTAAATAATGAATGTCGAAATGTCGAAACAGTAGAAAACAATTGTAGATCACAATTACAAGGAGTCGCATCACTATTCTAACAATTAACTGCATTTATAAAATATTTTATTGCTACCCATTGTGAATATTTATGGATCTTCTAAAAAAGTCAAACATGTATCATGGAAATGAAGAAAATGAAAGCCAAAATGAATTATTGTTTGATGATTTACGACCAAATCACGCCTACATCATAAATAGCAGATATTAGAATGGTGCTTCAATACTTTGGCTTCTAAAAGTGTTGATTTTACTTTAATGAAATAAGATAAAAAAAATTAAAAATCATAATACAAAATGTAGTGGCTTTGTTATTCCTTTGTATTTCGTATGTATGCATCTTTATTAGTTTGATCATTGCCTCAATTAGGGTGCCTTTACAGGATTCTGCGTTAATAATACAAAATTGTAATTTTCTCGTTTGTTCACTTTTTAATTTCTCCGTTGCCATTGAAGGACATGCTGTGTTAAATCATACTCAAAGTCGTCAGCGATTCAATTACGACCGGGCCACGTGTATGAAGTAAGGTTCGTGTGAAAAACCGTGTCGATTGCTGATTCCCACAAGCCATCGCGATAAAGTCAGAGATGACAGAATGCGGAGTCCTTCGCGCGAATATGCCGCAACCGAGTGCCGCGCGATCGATAGAATCGAAGGACGCTGAAAATTACAGCGCTATGACATTAACAGTTATTAAATCAAGATAACGGTCGGGCTCCGACGATCGGCCATGCGCGACATATTACGTCCAGCGTCGTATATCTCTTACGCGCCACGTACGCCACTATCGGCGTGTCGAATTAAATGTCAGGAGAATGGATTTTTCAGGGGACGGGATGAAGTTGCTGTGAAGTCGGTCGACCGTGCTGCCGCGAGATTAACTCTCGGGAACATTCCAGCAAAAGATAAACAACGGCGATTAGGTTAACCGTAAACAACCCTAATGTCTCTGTTCTGACCGACGCCGTAGTCTGAATTTTTGCGCAAATACCAAGTGATGCATGAGATGCACGTACGTACGTGTTGGCTCTTCCTGGAACCGCGAACTAATAGATTGCTGTGCGTTTATAGCAGATTTGTCACTTGGCTAATACAAGCGTAGATGAAGACTGCGCAATCATCGGACGAAATGTTTATCCAATAGCAGACCGGTCAATTTATGCAATAGTAAACCAGTCATTACACAAATCTTGAGAAAATTAGTTTGTGAAAAGAATCATAGTTTGCTTCGGTAAATCAATCGTCATGCAAATCTGATGTAAATCAATCGCGACATAGAGCTGGAATGAAATGGTCACCACCCAAAGCTCGACCAACGCAGTTCCTACGCAACACTTAACCCCTCAACTTACAATGACGGGCATAGCCCGCGTACGATGGTCGGGCCAAACCTAAATTTTACAGACATAGTCCGCGTACGGTGATCGGGCCAGAAGTGAATATTACGTGGAATATTTAATACGCAATTACAGTCTGATGCAATAATTATGGTAGACGCAAGTATTACAAAATGTTTATTTATACAAAACTCCAAAATACAACATTAGTAATCTGTATGATATATTTATTAGCGTGTTACACAAGTCGTGCAAATGTCCCGAACGTTGCGCGAGCGTGTATACAATTTCGGCCCAACATCTTCGAATCTAAATCGTAGGTTAAGGGGTTAACCCTTTGACTGCGGCGCACTCTTGGACGAATCCATCAATATGGACGGCGCGTTTTTCGCATGGTTGTCCACTGACGAAGTCTGTGACTAGTGACCGAAACAGTACCCGGAAATTTGATAACATTCTTATATTTTAAAAAATAATAATAGCAAAAAAATTAAAAATATCAATTTTTTTATTTATCTTTAGTAACTTTTTGAACTATTTTAATTTACTTGACTTAATTTGTGCATTCCTTCAATAATAATCGGTAATTAAAAAATAACGAATGGATAAATTCAAACACTAATCACAAAATGAAATAAATAAATACTTACATATACAGTAAAGAAACAGGTTTGCAGGAATCAATGCACGAAGCGATCATACGAGAGCGTACGTACAAGAGCAGAGTAATATGAAGGCAATTGACTGAATGATATTGAAACAATTGCCGATATTTAGTTGCTATGTTACATAGGACGATAAACTGAATATTGAATCAATCAGTAAAACAGTAATAAAGGTGTTATAGTACAAAAATACAGAGGGCGTATATCTACGCCTTTCGTATATATTGATGGATTTCTGAGGGCGTATATATACGCCTTTCGCAGTCAAAGGGTTAAACAAAGCAGTCTCTACGAAAATCCCCGAAAACAATTTTGTCCCAAACCACTAAAAATGTTGCATAAACCGAGCACGCTGGAAAACGCCCCTCAACCGAACATCTACTCCTGACTGCCCGAAGCACGTACACCACTTCCAACAAACTTCTCGATTCACATCCAATCTCAACCAAAAAAGCTCCTCATCCCCCTATCCACCATTTCCCCAAAGATCGCACACTGACCTTCGATCCAAAAATCACTACGCCAATACCGCAGCACCACGGACCACCAACTTTCCCCTTAACAAGACATCGATTGACGAGACGCCGCTTAACGGTTTCGTCATGAACGTTCATACGCAAATGTAACCTCGACTCGCAGCTGTAATGAAATGAATTAAGTGATCGGCGCGGAAAAGTACAAGTGCTTAAAGTTTACGACATTGTCGGTGCCGACGTGTGTCGGGGCCCAGAAACGAAGGGCAGAGAAGGTGAGAGGAGGGAAGAGAAGCGGATGACGCGAGGGCGAACGTGAAGGAAGGAGATGCGGAATTAATTAGGCGCCGAAAAGGCTCTCGATGACCGACGCACCGCAAATAATGGACGAGTTCGCACGTATAAGTGGCGGGTAATGTAGGCGCAGATGCTCCTTAAGGTGACAGCTTCGTAATTTTCCATTACGCCGCGGAACGGTTATGGCGCCCGGTTTCGGCCGGGTAATTGATTCGCCGCGTTTAATTTAACGAAAATTTCGCCGCGAGAGTGTGCAGGATGGACACTGCGAGGACGAGACTGCGTGGACCGTAATGGTTGTAATTTGCTAAAACGGGACCGGCCTGCGCGGACTGACCGCATAAAGCACCTGAGAACACGGTGCGTTGGGAGGCGACCTGCGGGAGTGTCTTCCGTCTCGGAGGCGGCAGCGGCGGTTCAATGTTAACGGCGACTCGTTAAATAACAAAGCGGCAGAGCGCGAGGATCGAGAAAATGTCTGCGAAATGTCAAGGATTGCGGTCGGGTGATTTTGTGCGATGAGCGCTACGAGATGCTGTAGTTGGAATCTTGGAAATTTTAGAGTTTGTCGTGCAATGCTCTAAAAATTATATAAGGCAGTTGATATAATACAGCATAAGGTTGAAATCAAGAAAATATCTGCGAAATGTCGAGAATTGCGGCCGGGTGATTTTGTGCGATGAGCGCTACGAGATGCTGTAGTTGGAATCTTGGAAATTTTAGAGTTTGTCGTGCAATGCTCTAAAAAATTATATACGGCAGTTGATATAATACAGTCATAAAGTTGAAATCAAGAAAATGTCTGCGAAATGCCAAGGATTGCGTCTGGGTGATTTTGTGCGATGAGCACTACGGCATGCTGTAGTTGGAATCTTGGCAATTTTAGAGTTTGTCGTGCAATGCTCTAAAAAATTATATAAAGCAGTTGATATAATACAGTATAAGGCTGAAATCAAGAAAATATCTGCGAAATGTCAAGAATTGCGGCCGGGTGATTTTGTGCGATGAGCACTACGGCATACTGTAGTTGGAATCTTGGAAATTTTAGAGTTCGTCGTGCAATGCTCTAAAAATTATATAAGGCAGTTGATATAATACAGCATAAGGTTGAAATCAAGAAAATATCTGCGAAATGTCGAGAATTGCGGCCGGGTGATTTTGTGCGATGAGCACTACGGGATGCTGTAGTTGGAATCTTGGAAATTTTAGAGTTTGTCGTGGAATGCTCTAAAAAATTATATAAGGCAGTTGATATAATACAGTCTAAAGCTGAAATCAAGAAAATGTCTGCGAAATGCCAAGGATTGCGACTGGGTGATTTTGTGCGATGAGCACTGCGGCATACTGTAGTTGGAATCTTGGAAATTTTAGAGTTCGTCGTGCAATGCTCTAAAAATTATATAAGGCAGTTGATATAAAAGCATAAGGTTGAAATCAAGAAAATATCTGCGAAATGTCGAGAATTGCGGCCGGGTGATTTTGTGCGATGAGCGCTATGAGATGCTGTAGTTGGAATCTTGGAAATTTTAGAGTTCGTCGTGCAATGCTCTAAAAATCATATAAGGCAGTTGACATAATACAGTGTAAGGCTGAAATCAAGAAAATGTTTGCGAAATGTCAAAATTTGCTGCCGTGTGATTTTTTGCGATTTAAGATTTTTCCGCGAAGCAAGATATATGACGCTTTATTGTACGTCATCTCTTAAATGTTGGTATAGATGCCCTTACTCTCTCATATGATATACTGACGTATGCAAGAGTATTTCGATAATTTGAAAATTGCACCGCTGGAGTATTCTGGTCACATTGCTGTCAGAAGATGCCTCCATTACAACGTCAATTGCCGACATATTATCCAGCATCAGCTTATCTTTAGTTTTCCCCAGTGAACCCGTGCGAATCCACGAATGCACGAGTATTCCTGCAAAGCAAGGATCTTGGTGTAGATGCCCTTACTATCTCATATGATATAGTGACGTACACAAGAGTATTTCGATAATTTGAAAATTGCACCGCTGGAGTATTGTGATCACATTACGGTCAGAAGATGCCTCCATTACAACGTCAATTGCGGACATATTATCCAGCATCAGCTTATCTTTTGTTTTTCACAGTGAACCCGTGCGAATCCACGGATTCACGAGTATTCCTGCGAAGGAAGATGTTTGACGTTTTATTGTACATCATCTCTTAAATGTTGGTATAGATGCACTCACTCCCTCATATGATATAGTGACGTACCCAGAGTACTTCGATAATTTGAAAATTGCACCATTGGAGTATTCTGTTCACATTACTGTCAGAAGATGCCTCCATTATAACGTCAATTGCCGACATATTATCCAGCATCAGCTTATCTTTCGTTTTCCCCAGTGAACTCGTGCGAATCCACGGATTCACGAGTATTCCTACGAAGCAAGATGTTTGGCGTTTTATTGTACATCATCTCTTCAATGTTGGTGTAGATGCACTCACTCCCTCATATGATATAGTGACGTACCCAGAGTACTTCAATAATTTGAAAATTGCACCATTGGAGTATTCTGTTCACATTACTGTCAGAAGATGCCCCCATTATAACGTCAATTGCCGACATATTATCGAGCATCAGTTTATCTTTCGTTTTCCCCAGTGAACTCGTGCGAATCCACGGATTCACGAGTATTCCTGCGAAGCAAGATGCACGAGGCTTTATTGTACGTCGTCGGCGTCAGAAGAAGGTATGTGCGTCGTATCTCGAAGGTTGACATCCGTGACGGATGAGCGCCAACGCGGGTCAAGGAGCGATACGCCTTTTAAGGACAGCGTGCGCGTGTGCGTGCATCAGGACGAATGTTCTGAGACGACGTGCGATGTCCTGGCACGTTGGAATTTTGATCTATCGATCAGCCGATTCAAGACGCGCGATGCATTTTCATCGGCGCCTCGATCGCTTCATGCTCTCGGACATCGGCACTTTGTGACGTTATTGTTTAGCTCAGTGGACATTCGTACGTTCGTTACCGTGATTGATGTTTGTTGCAAGTTCATCTTTCTGAATGACAGACGTAAACCTGTCATGGGTGTGGAAAATTGAGAGTGCGCAGGTTGACTTTTTCTGCTGACACGTGAAAGAAGGTCAATGACATGTATAACTATAAAGTTGTTGCGGAGATGCGGCGGAAATGGGTAAAGAAACATCAAAATCGACTGTAACGGCTGAGAGGTCCGTTTAATAGATCGAGGAGGGGCAAATATATTTCAGAACGCAACAAGAAAATTTGTGAAGTTCACAAATGTTATTTAGTAATTAGCTTTCATAATGAGAGCGAAAAAATAAAAATTGTCTGATTGTCTCGCTCTATTGGAAAATGCCAGAAGATTCTAAGGACCTGAAAACTACAGGTTAGGGATTGAAATTCCGAATCATTTCAAACTTATTTTCTTGCCGGATGACACACGACATTGCTGCAAAGTATTTTTCTGTTTTCTAGTTCCCACGACAAATTTTAACACTTTGACTGCCAAGCGTATTTTGCTATGTCAGAACCGCGATGCGATGAAATACCGCAGAATATGATTAAGTAGTGTAAAATGAAGGTAACGCAGAGTTATGGGAAGCTAAAGCTAAAGCACCGTTCCAATATCAATTGCTTTTACGAGATTGCAAATAGGCTTCATTGCGAATTTTTTGCATTTTTAGTCAAATCTTTTTCGCCGGTCACCGGTGACCGCCGTAACAGTCAACGTGTTAATGTATATTTCCTCACGTCCGTCGAAAGTCTCCCTATAGAATCGTACTTCGTTGCTTTTTTTTCTAATGCTCGATCTTGAAGGTATTGGTTCTTCCGAATGAGATTATCATGCAAGCACCCGTTGTTTTTATTCAAAGTGCCAAATGCGCCGCATAGACAAAAATACACATTTTCTTATTCCCATCTACCGCATTTCACCCCGGCGTCGCGCACATTTTCGGAAACAACCTGTATCCACTTCCACCGCGTCTTTTGCCTACATCGCCGCTTCACGTATCACGTTCGCGTTACTGTGCACGTGCATAGACAAAGATACACATTTTCTTATTCCTATCTACCGCATTTCACCCCGGCGTCGCGCACATTTTCGGAAACAACCGTATCCACTTCCACCGCGTCTTTTGCCTACATCGCCGCTTCACGTATCACGTTCGCGTGCCCGCGGCCACGAAGCATCGTTTCCGGACGATCGCAGTTTTCGCAAACGACACGGGGACGTCGCGACATTAAACTTAAGCGATATCGCCGAAAAAGCGGGTCGAAGGTTCCTCTGACTTTCGCGGCGCAGGCCTCTCGGCGAGCGAACGGTGCCGTTTAATTTTACGACGAATCAGCACCATTAGCAGCGCGGCCCGGAGAAAACATCCACTGGCGCGCTCATTACTTATACGCGCACCCGGCGCCAAATTGAAAAAGAAACTCGATGTCCCTTAATGCTCGCCGATGAATTATCGGCATCTATTAATCAGCCCGGAATAACCCCGGCGATAATCGATTTCGCTCCGTTAGCGAAATTTTGCGCGAGCCGCGGGTTAGGGAACGCCAATTAGCCTGCTGATGTCTGATTGGGACAGATGTCAGTGCGCTTTTTTGCGGGAACGACGGAACGACGAGAGGTGAAGGTCGGAGACTGCGTGTGTGGCAGTCGATAATGGCTGTTTGGTGACGTGTAGAGCGTAGACTATGTGGTACTAGTGATAACTATGGTGTTTTGGTGATAGAGATGTAAAGAGTTAATCAAGAGACTGTTTGTGGTTGAATGTGATTTATCTTATTTTGTAGGAGCTCTGCGTGTCTCTGAATAATTGTGTTTGTGTGTTTTATGTTATGTGGAGACTGCGTGTGTGGCAGTCGGAATGGCTGTTTGGTGACGTGTAGAGCTTCCACTATGTGGTACCGGTGATAACTATGGTGTTTCGGTGATAGAGATGTAAAGAGTTAATCAAGAGTCTATCTGTGGTTGAATATGATTTATCTTGTTCTGTAGGAGCTCTGCATGTCTCTGGACAATTGTGGTTGTACATTTTATGTTATGTGGACACTGCGTGTGTGGCAGTCGAAATGGCTGTTTGGTAACGTGTAGAGCGTAGACTATGTGGTACTGGTGATAACTATGGTGTTTTGGTGATAGAGATGTAAAGAGTTAATCAAGAGACTGTTTGTGGTTGAATGTGATTTATCTTATTTTGTAGGAGCTCTGCATGTTTCTGGATAATTGTGTTTGTGCGTTTTATGTTATATGGAGACTGCGTGTGTGGCAGTCGGAATGGCTGTTTGGTGACGTGTAGAGCGTAGACTATGTGGTACCGCTGATAACTATGGTGTTTTGGTGATAGAGATGTAAAGAGTTAATCAAGAGACTGTTTGTGGTTGAACGCGATTTATCTTCTTCTGTAGAAATTCTACATGTCTCTGCATAATTGTTTTTGTGCGTTTTATGTTATGTGGAGACTGCGTGTGAGGCAGTCGGAATGGCTGTTTGGTGGCGTGTAGAGCGTAGACTATGTGGTAGCGGTGACAACTATGGTGTTTTGGTGATAGAGATGTAAAGAGTTAATCAAGAGTCTGTTTGTGGTTGACCGTGATTTATCTTGTTCTGTAGGAACTCTGCATGTCTCTAGATAATTGTGTGTGTGCGTTTTATGTTATGTGGCTTTTAAAATTCTACTGAGTCGACTGGCATTTGGTATTTTTCACAAGTTTTCTCCAAACTGTTTTAAATACCTCATCTTCAGGAGCTTATTGTACAAACAAGTTTAACTTAATACTACTGTCCATGTGTCTTATGTTACATGGTATTTGAGATTGCGCTTTCGTTAGCACAATTTTTGATATCATGTAACATAAGACATACGAATAATTTTTCAAGCAAAGTAACGGCACGCTAACTATTGAGGTAACGTTTAACTGTTTTAATCAAATGTAAAATGAATTAGCATAGCATTGTTTCATTTTGAAAAGGGCACGCAGAAGTGTCGGAACGTAGACTCGGCATTTAATTTGTTCCATTTTCATTTTTCTTTTACCGTAACAGTACGCCACTATTTTTGATATACAGTTGAAGGTTAACTGTAAATGCACGCTTTTTCTACGATTTCCCCGGTGCGTTTTTCCAAGGTGTGCAGAAGGCGGTGGTCGCGTTTACGAGGAGGCCTATGCATTTCGCTTAGCGAAATCGTCGGACGCAAATTGCCACAGCGAATTCGAACTTTCTCGCGTTCTCTGCGCTTGACGAGTCTCGGCCGAGCGAACGGCATCACCTTTCACGCAGTGCGTTTATTAACGGTGCTCCTAGACGTTTTTTCATTTCCAAGAAATGCGAACATCCTTTGAAAGATACTCCCTTTTGGTGTGTAACATTAGATTTACGAAACTCGTAATTAGACGGATATTTAATTTCTAGCCTGCACGCTCAGAAGTAGATCCGCGGAAAATGCACGGGTAAGGTGCAGTTTACGTGCGCGAGATGCACTGAACAGGTCTATTTCCGTAAAAATCTTTTGATGCGGAGTAGATGAAGTAACGTTCCAACTAAAGAAATGCGTTTTAACTAACGTTTTACCGTAAATGCATATGCTACCAATGTCTGTATACCTGTTATTAACAGTCGTATTTTCACTATTTTCAAGTTTGCTTCTTCGATTATTTAATTCGAAGAGACAACCGCCGCAACTCATAAATCAGCTGTTGACAATCGTATTTTCTCAAATTTGCTTGGCTTGTTCGACTGTTTCGTCCAGAGTACCAACCGTTCTCATCTACATTTTCATAATAAATTCTTCATATCTACCGTGCGCATTTCAATTAAAATGCGTATACAACCAACATCCAGAAATCAACTGTCGAAAATCCTATTGCGTGTTTCGTGCAAAATGACAACTGTCCTGAACTACATATTCTATATTCTATATTTCGTACAAAACGACAACTGTCTTGAACTACATATTCTATATTCTATATTTCGTCCAAAATGACAACTGTCTTGAACTACATATTCTATATTCTATATTTCGTACAAAATGGCAACTGTCCTGAACTACATAATGAAGTCCACGCATTTACTCCGTACATTTTAGTAAAAATACGTATACAATCAATGTCCGTGAATTTTCGTTGACTCGTATTTCGTCAAATTTTCTTTGCGCCTCCGCCTGTTCCGTCCAAAGTGCCAGACGTCCGCAGCAGTACTCTCTCCATACGGCTTCCGCGCGCGAAGTTTGCCACCGTCCATCGCCGGACCGCGTATAAACGCGTCATTAAGCCACGCGCGAGGAGAATTCCGAGGCGGAAACGACGTGGAAGTATGATTTATCGAGCGCCGCTCGTTATCGCACAAGCAGGGTCCGCGTGGCATCCGTTGCAATACGTATCGCACGTTATCGGGCCGCGTTCGGCATGCAGTGCGAAATTGCCTCGACATTTTTCCGCGCGTCCTCGGCCGATCGATAAGAAAATGAAACGTGTGCCCGGCGAAACCGACGGCCGATCACATTCTGGGATCCCGGAAGTGTCGCGGCGCGGAAAAATCGCCTTCCGAGTTAGTTGAACTTCGCGAATTGAACGAGAGCGGAATGGAGGGAATGAGGGAAGAAAGAGAGAGAGAGACGCGGTGGAAGCAGTAACCCAAGCCGGGAGGGAACACAAGACGAAGACGTCCCGCAGAGACGACAACTAGCCAGGGAACTAATCACAGTAGTACTTGACGTCCTTAGTTCATCACGGGGTCCGAGAGTAATATACACCGGCTTGGCCCGCGGTCTTCAACTAATCTAATATACGTACCGGCTGCGAGACGAGAGGATACTTGGGGGTAAACGCCGGATATCTGCGTGTATAGCGCGTTACGTCGCATGAACGTCTCGTGAACTTGACAAATCACGCGGCTATTGACTTATACGCAATTAGTGTGCGGGGCGCGGAGATGAAGTGGGAGGTATAAAGTTGCGCCGTTGAAGGTGGTACGGAAGTTAATGTGTGCGTTAACTGTTTGCACTTGGAGTTTTTCTGTGCGAAAGCATGGAAGAGTAGTAAGAAACTATTCAATGCTTGTATCACTAAATTCAGAAGTCAATGAAAGATGAGGTATTTTGTTATTGGGTGTAACATATTGTTGATGTGTCCGAGAGGCATACTTGGAGTGTAACAATAAGCATCTCGTGTTATTACGTGCTGTTCTCTGTCTATTCTTTACTTACTCCAGTCCAACGTGAATTTTTCATAATTTCAACGATATCAATATCTTCCGCACAATACCGAGGTCCGCCCCCGTCTCAGCAGCGCGGAAGTTTCATATTATCATATTTTGTATTATTTCGTATTCGTACTATTTACATTACTGCTATTACAGCAATTTGTTTAGTTGCACCAGTCCTGCGTGAATTCGTCATAATTTCAACGACATCAATTCCTTCCGCACAATACCGGGATTCGCCCGCATGCGTCCCAGTACCGCGGAAGTTTCATATTATTATATTTCGTATTATTTCATAATCGTACTATTTGCATTACTGCTATTATAGCAGTTTGTTTAGTTGCACCGGTCCTGCGTGATTTCGTCACAATTTCAACGATATCAATACCTTCCGCACAAGACCAAAGTCCACCCGCACGCGTCTCAGTACTGCGGAAATTTCATATTATCATATTTCGTATTATTTCGTATTGGTACTATTTACATGACTGCTCCTACAGCAATTTGTCTAATTGCACCAGTTCCGCGTGATTTCATCATAATTTAAACGACATCAATTTCTTCCGCATAACCGAAGTCCACCCGCACGCGTCTCAGTACCGCGGAAATGTCATATTATCATATTTCGTATTATTTCGTATTGGTACTATTTACATTACTGCTCTTACAGCAATTTGTCTACTTGCACCAATCCCGCGTGATTCCATCATAATTTCAATGTCATCAATTTCTTCCGCGCACCACCGAAGTCCACCCGCACGCGTCTCAGTACCGCGGAAATTTCATATTATCATATTTCGTATTATTTCGTAGTGATACTATTTACATTACTGCTCTTACAGCAATTTGTCTACTTGCACCGGTCCCGCATGATTTCATTATAATTTCAATGTCATCAATATCTTCCGCACAATACCGAAGTCCACCCGCACGCGTCTCAGTACCGCGGAAATTTCATATTATCATATTTCGTATTATTTCGTATTGGTACTATTTACATTACTGCTCTTACAGCAATTTGTCTACTTGCACCAGTCCCGCGTGATTTCAGCATAATTTCAACGACATCAATTTCTTCCGCACAACACCGAAGTCCGCCTCCACGCGTCTCAGTACCGCGGAAATTTCATATTATCATATTTCGTATTAATACTATTTATATTACTGCTCTTACAGCAATTTGTCTACTTGCACCAGTCCCGCGTGATTTCATCATAATTTAAACGACATCAATTTCATCCGCACACCATCGAAGTCCCCCCGTACGCATCTCAGTACCGTGATATTTCGTACTTTCGCATTTTTTCCCGTAAAAACGCTGACCGACCCTGTAGACCTTAGGTCCGCGTTAATTTAATCGGCCGCGACACCGTGCGTTTCGCCGTCGCGCAATTATGCCCCTCCGCAACGCAGTTTTGCAGGACTCGCGATGCACACGCGTGAAACATACTACGTAGAGGCGCATACTCGCGCGGGCAAGGACAATGGCCGGCTACCTTCGCAGTGAAACGCTATACACGATTATTTCGAGCGATATATCGCCCCCGTTGAGCCGTTCCTGGGCTGCTGCTCGCTGGCAAGACGGTAAGAGGACCTTTCGGGAGATCGAGATAGAGCTTATTGTCCCGGAACGAGACGGCAGGTGTGTACGCTTAACAAATCGACCGCCTCGACGGCGAGATGGAAGATCTTCGTCCTCTCCCGCTCTCGCTCTCACTTTTTCTCGGCCTTTCGCTCCTTCACTCTCGCTCCGTCGCTTGTGGCGCGGAGCACGTCCGTGTGAGAAGTTTTACCGTGCGCATTTGTTACGCGCTGCCCTTTATTGTAACGTATCGGAAATTGACGGGGAGAGGCGGATGGCTGTTGGGTGCGAATGTTTTCTGGGCGTGGCGCGAGTAGCTTCGCGTTTTGTCACTTTTGTCGTGCGAGCGACATGGAGGCAAGTGACTAAGGCGGACTTTGCGTGGGCTTAGCCGTGTTGTGTCATTTGGATCAGAAATTCGAGTGCAGGATAGTAAAAGAGTAAATGGGGTCTTTGGATTATTGGAGTTAAGACGTTGACTGCCACGGTGTTCACCGGTGACCGGCGCAAAATATTTTACTAAATATGCAAAAAATCCACAGTGAAGCCTATTTGCAATCTTGTAAAGCAATTGATGTTGGAACAGTGCTTCAATACTTTGGCTTCTAACAACTCTGCATTACTTTTGTTTTGTATGATTTAACACATTGACTGCCATGGTGATCGCCGATGACCGGTGCAAAAGATTTTACTAAAAATGCCAAAAGTTCGCAATGAAGCCTATTTGCAATCTTGTAAAAGCGATTGATATTGGAACGGTGCTTCAATACTTTGGCTTCTAACAACTCTGCGTTACCTGCATTTTGCATGATTTAACACATTAACTGCCATGGTGGTCACCGATGACCGGCGCAAAATATTTTACTAAAAATGCAAAAAATTCGCAGTGAAGCCTATTTGCAATCTTGTAAAGCAATTGATGTTGGAACAGTGCTTCAATACTTTGGCTTCTAATAAGTCTGCATTACCTTCCTTTTGCACGATTTAATCATAGTCTGCAGTATTTCATTGCATCGCGGTTCTAACATAGCAAAATACGCTTGGCAGTCAACGTGTTAATGAATAAGTATTTGCTTGCGGTGATAAGAAGGCACTCTTTTGTATTGGACTTTGGTCGGTTTGCAGGTTTTGTGTTTTATTGTATTAATGGCCGTCTACACTTGTGATTTATTTTACGAGGGTCCCACGATTATTTTGATCTATTTTTGCTCAGAATTCCTTACTACTACTGCAGCTTACAACAGAACATTTACACTCTGTGACAAATGTTCATTATTTTGCGGTCATTCTGTGTCGATTCTTTATATTTGAGACTTCCCAGCCTTATCATAGTTGAATTCTACAATTATCCTCAAAATACCTTGTTACTCCAGTAACTAACTCACCAAAGTACCAACAACTGCGTTTATCAATAACTTCAACTTACGAAAAGTCATTGACACTCCGCCACAAATTCTCCTTATTTCTCGCTCATCCTTCGTCGATCCTTCGTATTTTAGATTCCTCAACTTTATATTGGTCGTGTTCCGCAATTGTCCTCACAAATTTGATCTCAAATCTCCTCATTACCCTAGTGACCGACGCATCAACGTTCCCTCCACCATCCCTACCATCGAGCACACTTACGCAAAATCATTGACATCCGTGACAAATGCCCATTATTTCGCGGTCGTCCTTCGTCGATTTTCGTATTTTAGATTCCTCAGCTTTATATTGTTCGTGTTCCGCAATTGTCCCCATAAATTTAATTTCAAACCTCTCCTCATTACCCTGGTAACCGACTCATCAACGTTCCCTCCACCATCCCTACCATCGAGCACACTTACGCAAAATCATTGACATCCGTGACAAATGCTCATTATTTCGCGGTCGTCCTTCGTCGATCTTTCGTATTTTAGATTCCTCAGCTTTATATTGTTCGTGTTCCGCAATTGTCCCCATAAATTTAATTTCAAACCTCTCCTCATTACCCTGCTAACCGACTCATCAACCTTCCCTCCACCATCCCTAGCATTGAGCACACTTACGCAAAATCATTGACATCCGTGACAAATGCTCATTATTTCGCGGTCGTCCTTCGTCGATTCCTACTAACGGTTCCCCGTTAGCGGACCTTGAGGTGCTCGAGGGCAGTCTCGCGTAATTTACTTGTCCAGCGCCGGCGGCGTCGTTCTCGTTAACTCGCCGCGATCGCGAATTAAGGGGAGCAGGACAGAGGTCCCGGCGAACGGAAGGCGAGCAACAGGGAAGTCGAGGAGAGGCGAAAAAGAGAGCGACGAAAAGGTTGCGGCGGGCGGGCGTAGGGAGAAAGGAGGCAAGATCGATCGATGAATCACGATTCAGGTCGCGGATGCGCGTCAGTTTGCACGCGTGGTGGACACGACGTGGTAACAGGCGTCGATCGGGACGGTTATGCAAATGATCCTCGAGCGTTGACGCTCGTAAAAGGGAGCCGATCGTTCCTCATTCTTGCCGACGGCGAGATTGCTAATCTGCGCCCCGGCAGATTGGCACCGTTCCGCTCAATGTCCGAATGCGCTTCCTTCAGGTGATGCGCCAGAGAAGCTGAAGCGACGATCAGGATGCGGCAATGCACTCGCCATTTTCATACTTGGACAGAGTTGTTTTGTCGCAGTTCACGGGTAAACTGCTTGCAAATCTCGTGCGATGTGTTCTATTAGTTTTAACACTTTGACTGGCAACTGTATTTTGTTACATTAGAAGCACGATGCGATGAAATACTACAGAGTATGGTTGAATCGTGCAAAATGAAGGCAACGTAGAGTTGTTAGAAGTCAAAGTATTGAAGCACCGTTCCAATATCAATTGCTTTATTGCAATTTTTATTTACTTTCAATTGCTTTATTGCAATTTTTATTTACTTTCAATTGCTTTATTAATTTTTTGCATTTTTTGTACAATCTTTTATGCCGGTCACCGGTGACCACCGAGGCAGTCAACGTGTTAATAGTGTATGTCACGTGAAGCTTATTGTAAATTTTAACGCTATGCATACTGCGTACGTGCTATTATATATATTTCGAATTTTACACATAAAACGTTGAATTTTAAAATTATATAAACTTATCAAAAAATTGCTCGTTACCAATCACATACAGTAACGTAGTAAAGAAAAAGGCTCTTTTGCCTGAAATTCGGTATCCTACCGAGCATCACTACTAGAATTCCACTTCTCTCGCATTCTCATCCGCGCGCTAAACCGATATTTGCATCTAATACTGTCACGTCGCAGCGCATCAGATTCTGTGACACCGCGTTAACACTTTGAAACCCTATTTGCAATCTTGTAAAAGCAAGTGATATTGGAATGGTGCTTCAATACTTTGGCTTCAAACAACCCTGCGTTACCTTTACTTGGCCCGATTTAATTATACTCTGCACTATTTCATCGCATCGCGGTTCTAACATAGCAAAATACGCTTGGCAGTCAACGTGTTAAAACTAACTCGCGTTCAACATTGCGTCAGGCGTCGCGCATATTTTACGGACACCCCGCACATGCATTACCGCTGAAAAAATCTGCCCATCACCGGGAGCCTTTCTCCTCGCCGGAGTCGTACGCTCGCCGTAGCCCGATATCCTTTTCGCCGGTGGACGAATTTATCGCGTCCAATTAGCCGGTGCCCGGTGACAAGCGAGGTGGACATTAAGAGAGAGGATGCGAGTGACAAAGCTAACGGGGAACGAGCGTGCACCGGGTTTTACGTCCGGCATCGTTGCCCGAGCCAACAGTGACTGGCACTCAGGTCCGATGCACTTTAAATCGAAACCACCAATTAAAGCGCGACACTCGACGTAAACGTCGCGGACGTCGCTCGCTCACGGGGAAATGTCCGGAAGGTCGCTGATCAGACCGGCGCGGGGAGAAGTTGGGAGACTGTTAACTCGATGTCGGCCGAGATAATCGTCGTCGGATATGCGTTTCTTGCGAGGTTATAATGCGGACTGAGTGTCGCCGTGCATCGCTCGAGTGGCCTCGGGATATTTGGACAGGCGACTCTCGATTTGTGGCGGTTGGCGTAAATGTGACGGAAGTTTTATTTTGTAAAACTTGATAGGTATGACACTTATGAGATCGATTTTATTTGGAATTTGGATGGTTCCTAATCGTGTTGTAAGAGAGGCTTAGGATAGTGGTGTAAATATAATTTAATTTTTATTTTACAAAATTTGACAGGTATAATGCTTGCGAAAGAGATAAAATTTAGTTTGAATTTCGATCGTTTTGTGATAAAGGCTTCAGGATACTTGGGCAATGGGCTCTCAACTCACGGGGGTTTGATGGAATTGTGCCGTGATTTCTATTATACAAAATTTAACGAAGATATTAAATTGAATTTGTTATTTTTATTACAATAGGTTATGCGGCATCTACTTTATTATTGGCTGGAAACACCTGTAGTTGCATGTATTTAGTAGGGTCGTGTTATCTAACGCACATACTCCCTTCTTGAACTGGAACATCTATAGTTGTAACATTTATATGAGCCGTTTATTTTGAAAGTGGCCTAACTCTATTTATCTTCAAATCGAGATAAATAACATGTAGTGAGTAATAACATGAATAATAACATGAATACATGTAACCATGGCAACCGGAAAATATTGAAAACCGGAGTTAGGCCACTTTCAAAATAAACGGCTCATATAGTCCCACACTCTGCATTGTCATATTATAAGGCATAGTGATACAGTTTTATAATTATACCACTCATTCCACGTACTTATACTTTGATTTTATACCAAAATCACCTATAATCGCATATGTACTATTAGGCCACCTTGTCTAACGCCTAGTGGAATAGTACCAAAATTACTTGTCCCACGACGCAGTACCCGCAATTCACGAAACAAGGCCGAAACCGTCGACAGAACCTCGAAAGAATCTTGACAACGGGAGCACGAGACATTTCTCCTGTGCAAAGTAACAGGACCGCGGGCTCCTCCGGTCTTCAACGCACACACACGACTTCCAACGACGACGACGACGGTCAACGATCGTTAAATTTAATGGCGGCCCTCGTTAATTCCATAAAACCGACGGCTTCGCGTACGCAATTACAAATTACGCAAACGACGCACACTGCTCCCTCCCCCTTCGCTCGTCGTCTTCCTTTTCCTCTCTCTTGTCTCGCCACCACTCATGGCAACGTCGACGTGAACGTTTTCATAATTCCCTGCGTCGACCGCAAATTAACCAGAGTGCCGAAACTTGATGACGCATATATTCGTTTGACTGAAGCTCGCGACACGAAAGACGAAAATCCAACTTTCTGCGATTTCGTTCGATTTTGTCCAAAAGTCCCATGTCTGATTTTGTAAACAGAACTGATTTTGTCCAATTTTATAAACGAATCCGATTGTGTCGAGTTCCGTAAAAAAAATTCGATTTTACTGAGGGTCTTGATTGAGTCGACGTTGCTTATATTCTGCATAAACATTTTTGCGCCCGCCTACATCATGATTTTCACCGCACCCTCTGGAATTGCAATTGTCGGTGAACGCGTTTGTGTTAAATAGCGAGTACGCCGGCGTGTTTGTTATTTATTTTAAAGTTATGTAGCGTTGACTGTTAAGGTTATTCGTTCGCAGTCTACTTCCTGTTTGTAGTATTATTTATAGTATATATTCCGCAATGTGGATTTGCACATTGATCGGCCAACGTTTATGTTTCCTTTCGGAATCAAAACGTCAACGGTGCTGACAATATTCCGCTCGTTTAGCGATACAATTGGAACCAGAGGGGAACAAATGAAAATTGGAACATTTAGGGAACGAAAAAGTGTGAATACGGTAAATAAAAATAATGAGAAAGTTTATCGGCCTTGTCGTCCCAACGGGTGGTATGAAAAAGCGAGAGAAAGATGATTACACGTTCGCAGATCCGTTGCTTCATATGCCGATGTCGGGAATATAAATTAATGAAAGAACACTTACTAATCATAAAAGGGCGTGGCTAGTATATCATTATTTACATAACGATGGTTTTAATGGTGACTAGAGCATTAATCTTGTCTAAATTGGTTGCTGTCGTTCGAGCGATAAAGGAAGAAAAGTGTAGCTAAATATTACGCTTCTTGATATTAGTTACTTATTTTATGTACTCTGCTAGTTTTATTAGTTCTTTTAATTTTTCACCATCTCCTGGCGATGAAAGTATTTAGACACTTGTACGTTTTTTAGGAAACCGAAAACACTTCACCTTAATTACATTCGTATCCGCCTTGCGCTGTTTATTACCATTATGGCTAGAGAAATTCTTACTCTCGCGGAATACGACATGACACAGACTTGGTGAAAAGCATACTCTAATGATGAAGTAATTCAAACGTTGGCACGTTTGTTTAGAAATCGAAAACATAGTTCATCATAGACAGTCAAACATAGACATATCTGTCTTGCGCTATTTCGTCGACATTATAGGTAAACAAATCCTTTCCCCTCGGAAAACGAAATAGAATCAACTTCTAGGAGAATTGAGAAGATCTCTAATAATGAAATTATTTAAACGCTTGTACGCATTTTAAGAAACTGAAAACATGCTTCACTTGAAACATATTTATATCCGTATCGGTTTGGCATTTTCTTACCATGACGAGTACAAAATATCCTTACTCTCGCGGGAAACGAAATATAAGCAATTCCTTAAAGAATAGAGAGCATCTCTAATATTCGAAATATTTAAACACCTGCACGTATTTCAGAAATTTCTTAACATATTTATATCTGTATTGGGTTGTCGTTTTCTTATCACTACGAGTACAAAAACATCTTTACCCTCGCGGAGTTCGAAATAGAATTAACCCTTATCGGTCGCTAGCTTTTCATACGTGATTCTCACTAGGTTGTAGCTGATTTCAGTAAATATGCGAAAAATCTTCAGTATTATAAGAATAACATTTTTATTAGACAAAATATCTTTTTTGAAGGTGTATTACATATACATGAGTTTAAAATAATTATTTATAAGTTTTTAACATATGATATTTTTTGAAACAATCTCCAATATGAAGGAATGGTTTTCTGTTGCACGTTTCACAGAAGTATACTGTTGTTTTTCTTCCTCCAGGCAATTTACGATTAGAACATACTAAGCAGTCGTTATGTTTCCCTTCAGCATCAGGTTGCAAATATGTAGTTTTCCATCTAATCTATCCTCATTGTCTGTTGTTGATGGCGTTCCATATCGCGGAGTCTTACTTTCACGGAAATTCCTAATTAGGGACATAACTAATTCCCGAATAATTTTATGTGAGACATTGATTTACTGTTGTTATGCTGACAATCAGCTTTGTACAGAATATAAGATTTAATTCACACGTCAATCGCGCTCGCATTTCATAAAACGCGAATTTTGACTGTTTCACCCGTTGTCACCTCCCACGTGACGTACGACCGCAGCGATAAAGTACTGTTGTCACGTGAGAGGTGACTTACGACCGGTAAGGGTTAATTTAACACTTGGCATGCGGGCAACGTATTTTTACGTTTTTTGTAGTCTGTCACTGGAGCGCGGGTCACGTAAAAATACGTATTTAGTTGATTTGATGTTGTTAGTGGATATCCACCACAAATCTACTAAATACGTATAATTACATGAATGTGTGACATTATATGCGTGCGTTGCTAGGCAACGCTTTGCATTTTTTTTTCCATAAGTTATGATTGTTGAGTTACTCGATCTTTTGCTGAGTTATTTCGTCTTCAATCGAATTCTTAGCTCCAGAACGTGTTTCATCAATTTGAAGCTTGATTTTTTATTATTGATTACAAAATTGATCAAATGAGTCGTTGTGACAAAGATAGTGATGAAGAAATATGCGCTGACAAATTATCGGACTTTTCGTATGATAGCGTGGAAAACTTTAAAAATCGCTTATTTTTATGATTTCGTGAAAATATCGTTTGTTTTTTGTTAAATAATCATACAGTATATATTTAAGTGTGAAATAAAAAAAGTTTCGTTCATAAAAACGAAGTAGTTTTCGATTTACAGCGATTTTTCTGAATAACCAAACTTCCGCGCGATTCAAGAAAAGACGCCCGCTGCACACGAAATTCGGCGGCGAAGTATGCCCGCATGCCAAGTGTTAATATTGAATAGAAAGCACCCCGAACGAAACATACGGATAGCTATGCGCGATCTCACCGGGGTCTCGCGTGTCTTTCCGATCGAGAAAATCACATGGCGCAAACGGGAAGACGTGTAACTGACATTCAACACATTAGCGACGCAGCCGTTCGATCTCCGTTCATCTTCGAGCGCGCTTTCCCGAAATTCTCCTAATCCCATTGTAGTGCCGATCATTTGCGTGCGCGCGTAAACGCTTTCGCGCACAGTTACGCTTTTCAATTATAAATCACCGGGCGTCCGATGGGCGCCGCGACGGGCACAAAAGGCGAGTCAATAAATCTGTCAATATTAATCCAGGCTTAATTGATTCCATTAGCGTCGTTTCTCCTAGCGGTGCCAGATCCTGCCAATCTCGCGCTCCTTCTCTCTCCCAACCGATCGCCTTCGCATACGTTCGCGATCGTTTTCTTCCTCGCTCCGGCGGGCGCAATGCGCTCGAACTCGTGCGTGGCGAGGAATCGTTCGATCGATCGCGCGAGAAGGTCGGTTTGGGTCAGCAACTTTCTTCGCTGACAAAAAACCTGACGAGATTTGAGTTCGGCCGGCTTCGATCGCCGTTCCCACCCTTTCGATGTTTTCGACTGGCGCGCTCATTGGCGTTGCGCAATTAATTATTAGAGTCGTGTGGCGCGATAACGCGATGGACGTGGTGTGCGCTTTTGGTGCGGACTTTTGAGGGCGTCGAAATGACGAACGTACGAAATTGCGTCGCTCGGTGAGCAGAGTAATGCACTTCTGGGGCTGTTTGAGGCGACGTTTGGATTCTGGGCATTTTAACCGTTTGTCATCGGATCTCTATACGCTTCGGATTACGCAGCTGTGTGCGATGGGGATGTATGTAATTACAATGCCGCGGGTAATATTTTGGGTGTAGCTAGAGCTAGTTTTCTGTATACAAAAATTCGGATCACGATATGTGGTTCAGACCTTTGAGGGCGTCGAAATGACGAAATACGAAATGGCGTCGCTCGGTGAGCAGAGTAATGCACTTCTGGGGCTGTTTGAGGCGACGTTTGGATTCTGGGCTTTTTAACCGTTTGTCATCGGATCTCTATACGCTTCGGATTACGCAGCTGTGTGCGATGGGGATGTATGTAATTACAATGCCGCGGGTAATATTTTGGGTGTAGCTAGAGCTAGTTTTCTGTATACAAAAATTCGGATCACGATATGTGGTGCGAACTTTTGAGGGCGTCGAGATGACGAACGCACGAAATGGCGTCGCTCGGTGAGCAGAGTAATGCACTTCTGGGGCTGTTTGAGGCGACGTTTGGATTCTGTGCTTTTTAACCGTTTGTCATCGGATCTTTATACGCTTCGGATTACACAGCTGTGTGCGATGGGGATGTATGTAATTACAATGCCGCGGGTAATATTTTGGGTGTAGCTAGAGCTAGTTTTCTGTATACAAAAATTCGGATCACAATATGTGGTGTGATTTGAGGGCGTCGAGATGACGAACGTACGAAATGGCGTCGCTCGGTGAGCAGAGTAATGCACTTCTGGGGCTGTTTGAGGCGACGTTTGGACTTTGGGCTTTTTA
This sequence comes from Cryptocheilus praepositus, assembly GCA_033815515.1. Lineage (NCBI taxonomy): Eukaryota > Metazoa > Arthropoda > Insecta > Hymenoptera > Pompilidae > Cryptocheilus > Cryptocheilus praepositus. The sequence goes on from JAWWQZ010000314.1 coordinate 5,307,828, forward strand.
ACCGTTTGTCATCGGATCTCTATACGCTTCGGATTACACAGCTGTGTGCGATGGGGATGTATGTAATTACAATGCCGCGGGTAATATTTTGGGTGTAGCTAGAGCTAGTTTTCTGTATACAAAAATTCGGATCACGATATGTGGTGCGGACTTTTGAGGGCGTCGAAATGACGAAATACGAAATGGCGTCGCTCGGTGGACAGAGTAATGCACTTCTGGGGCTGTTTGAGGCGACGTTTGGATTTTGGGCTTTTTAACCGTTTGTCATCGGATCTCTGTACGCTTCGGATTACAGAACTGTGTGCAATGGGGATGTATGTAATTACAATGCCGCGGGTAATATTTTGGGTGTAGCTAGAGCTAGTTTTCTGTATACAAAAATTCGGATCACGATATGTGGTGCGATTTGAGGGCGTCGAGATGACGAACGTACGAAATGGCGTCGCTCGGTGAGCAGAGTAATGCACTTCTGGGGCTGTTTGAGGCGACGTTTGGATTTTGGGCTTTTTAACCGTTTGTCATCGGATCTCTATACGCTTCGGATTACGCAGCTGTGTGCGATGGGGATGTATGTAATTACAATGCCGCGGGTAATATTTTGGGTGTAGCTAGAGCTAGTTTTCTGTATACAAAAATTCGGATCACGATATGTGGTGTCGAGTAGGATTTGATATAAAAAGTGTGGAAACAGAATGCGATGCCGAGAGATACAGGACGCAGGACCACAAGGGATTAAATCGCAAGGGTGAATATGTGGTCCTGATCTACCAGTGTGAATAAATGTAACGCTATTAGTAATGCATCCGATATAATCAGCATCGGTATATAAAAATTCGGATCACGATATGTGGTGTCGCGTAGGATTTGATATAAAAAGTGTCGAAACGGAATGCGATGCCGAGAGGCACAGGACGAAGGATCACAAGGGGTTAAATCGCAAGGGTGAATATGTGGTCATGATCTACTAGCATGTATAAATGTAACGCTATTCGTAATGCGTCCGATATAATCAGCATCGGTATATAAAAATTCCTGTAACGAAATGCAATGTCGAGATTCACTTGATATCGGACCGCAACGGATTCAAACGCAATGATGAATACGTGGCCACAATCTACTTGTACACATCAATATAATGCGGCCACTAATATTTTTGGTGTAACAAGCTAGTAATGTTTTCCGATAGATAAATATTCCTACACCGTAACAGATGTCGAGTAGCTCGTGACATACGACCGCAACGGATTAAAACGCAATGATAAATACGTGGCCACGATCTACTTGTACACATAATTATAATGCAATAACTGTAATCTTTAATATAACAAGCTAGTAACGTTTTCCAATATATAAATATTCCTACAACGTTACAGATGTCGAGTAGCTCGTGACACATGACCGCAACGGATTAAAACGCAATGATGAATACGTGGCCACGATCTACTTATACACATCATTATAATGCGACCACTAATATTTTTGGTGTAACAAGCTAATAAGGCTTTCCGATATATAAATATTCCTACAACGTCACAGATGTCGAGTAGCTCGTGACATACGACCGCACCGCTCTAAAACGCAATAATGGTCACGTGGTCACAATCCACTTATATAGATAATTATAACGCTATCAGTAATATTTTCGGTATAATTGACAGCGCTTTCCGGTTCTGTTATCCGCACCGAGCAATATTAGAGTCGGGTCTTTTTTGCCAGAGACCCCGTCATATCGTGTCGCAAGAGCGACTGGCCGTCACGACTCTTGGCGTGGAAACGAGTCATCACGCGCACTCATATTAGAATTCCATGTACAACGAAGTCTGACAGGCACGCGCTGATTTGCGAAATTCTCGGCGGAACGATTTCGTCATCGCTCGCCGATCGTGACAGACAATGGCGTTGACCCCCGACCTTGATCGCGCGTCTCGTCAGGAGACCAGGAGAGATGAGCGAACGAAAGCGCCGAGCGATGAGCCGAGTCGTGCACCGATGTTTTCCGCGAAGACAATGAAACGGCCGACACGATTGAATTAGCAGTCTCATCGTTTCGTTTAGCGGCCGCATCCCAGGCGTCCGTCATTTTTTCACCGGCCGAGTGAGTCGTCCGCAGCGAACGCAACCTTCGCCGGCCCGACTGTGTAATTGTGACTAATCGCGCGGCAGCGAACTTCAGCTGTTAACACTTTGACTGCCGTGCGTATTTTACTATATTAAAACCGCAACGTGATGAAGTACTACGGAATATGATTGAATTGTGCAAAATGAAAATAATGCGAAGGTATCGGAGACCAAAGAATTGAATCACTATTTAATATTAATTGCATTTACAAAATTATAAATACTACCGATTGGAAAGGACGATGTCCACCGCAACATTAACATGTTGAATGCCGTGCGTATTTTACTATATTAAAATCGCAACGTGAAGAAGTACTACGGAATGTGATTGAATTGCGAAAATGAAAATAATGCGAAGGTATCGGGGACCAAAGAATTGAATCACTATTTAATATTAATTGCATTTACAAAATTACAAATGCTATCGATTGGAAATTTTGTGAATTTTTCGTGAAACCTCTTTTGCGCCGGTCACCGATGACAACCACGGCAATCAACGCGTCAATGTTCTTGTGTTTATTACAGAATTAACGGAAGGACGATGTCCACCGCAACATTAACATGTTGACTGCCGTGCGTATTTTATTATATTAAAACCGCAACTTGAAGAAGTACTACGGAATATGATTGAATTGTGCAAAATGAAAATAATGCGAAGGAATCGGGAACCAAACAATTGAATCACTATTTAATATTAACACGTTGACTGCCAAGCGTATTTTGCTATGTTCCAATATCAATTGCTTTTACAAGATTGCAAATAGGCTTCATTGCGAATTTTCGCATTTTTAGTCAAATCTTTTGCACCGATCACCGGTGACCACCGTGGCAGTCAAAGTGTTAATTGTATTTAATTGCTACCGATTGGATATTTTTTTAAATTTTTCGTGCAACCTTTTGCGCCGGTCACCGATGACCACCTCGGCGGTCAAAGTGTTAACGATTGAATCGTCACGACGCATGAACGATTTTATCGCGCGGGAACGTGGAATTACGAGTCCGCACGGCGATACGCGCGAGGGAAGTGACGAAGATAAATCTGCCGTGCAAATGGCGGAGCGGGACGGGCCAGTGAAAGCGGAGAAAATGAACAAAATGTTAAGAGTGCGGGGCGAATCGCAAGGGAAGAGACACGGAGGATCAGTGTGCGTTGAGTGCGGCGCATTCTGCTAACTGCCGGAGCATTGTGCCGCGCTCTTGTAAAATGGTGCGCACAAGAGACTGGTCGGAGTGGCGGGAACACGGTGCGATTAGAAGAAATTCCGATCGAGTCGTGTGAAGCTGCCTGATGAACTTGCGTAAGCTGTACTGGGGTCTCACTCTAACCCGCCATTTCATGATTTGTTTTTTACACTAGGTTTGTGGATGTTTCTTGGGTGTTCCGTGGGTATGGGTCGAATTGGTACATAGGCGAGAGAAGGTTTTCTTAAACCGTCATGTACTTGCTTGGGTAGTGCGTAGAACCGAGGAAAAATGAACCTTGAAAGATATCTTTGTGCACTGGAATCCTGAATACTGAAATCTGGTATTTCTTCTGATACTTGTCGCTTTTCGGTATTATGACTCTGTGAGGTGAATGCGGAGGTATGCACATAAGGAGGAACGTCGTACCGACTTCTGCAGATTTGAGATGTTGTGTATTTATTTTTGGCGATTACTCTGTAATATTTTTCGAGCTTATCATTAATACAATTAGAGCTTTTTGATGGCATTGTCATTTCTTTCTGAAGCAGTGCTTTCATGTGTGAAGCCGATTTAATGAAATCGATGCTCAACTTGCGATTACGCATCCGTAGGTGTAACGCATAAAGAAATTTCAGATTAGAAGGTTGAGAAAGATATTAATTTGGATAGATATTAGTCTTGGCCAAATGCCAGACACAACTGCATTGCCGTTTATACGACTTTATACCTTGATATATATGCTGAGAATGAAAATGTCCTTTCCGTGACAGTGCTTGGATTAGCAGGTTTTTGCGTCGGTCAGTACAGTTACGTAAAGATATTGATGGTGATGCGCGTTGAAAAAGGAGTGTTTGCGGTGTGATACTCGACGGTATGCATTACTTTGCAAAGTCAGACTGTGTAATCGGACAACTGTAGTGAGGAGAGCAGCAGAAGAAGACGGACGTGCTCTTCGGCGTCAATGAACGAAGGTTGAAAATTACATAGTTGACTGCGTGAGTGTGAGAGGAGAGTGACGTCATTTCCACCCTTCGACTCACGTGGCAAGCAATGTTGCGAGCCGGACGTAATCAATCTTTCATTAAGACATTGATATGATGGCAGCATATTGAAAATGGAGCAAGCAACATAAGATACATGTACTTGCGAGCGTGCTATACTTTGCCAAGACTTTCGTACTGTACAACAAAACTACTGTAATATGAAGCGGTCTCCAAAGAAGAAGGAGGAGAAAAGAAAAAAGGGCAAAGGTTCAAAATTACATGGTTGACCAAGCAAACCTCAAGAGACACCGCGAAGATTTTTTAATTTTTTTCAACCCCCATTCCGTTCGCATAGCAGCCTTCATCATGAACTGATCGTAATTAATCTTTCATTAAGATATTGATATTAGGGAAGAGTGTAAAAAATATTACACTTTGTAAAGTCTCGTACTATTGAACGGAAAGACTGTACTAAGGAACGGTATAAGAAGGAGAAGAAGAAGGCGGAGGCTAAGTAAGCCGCGCATGCCTTTCTGCAGTAAAGAGTGAAGGTTGAAAATTACACGGTTGATCGAGTGAACGTCAGAGAACTCTGCGACAAGTTTTCACTACTTTCCTATCCCCTTCCCATTTGCAACGAATATAGTAACTCATTATAAGTCGGCTGTAATCAAACTTTAGTTAAGATATTGATATCTTGCGATCAAATCAAGGATGGTACGCGCAACATAGGATATTCGTTAATGTGCTAAATGTTGTAAGATTCACAATATTTAGCGGAACGCTTGTAAACTAAACTACATGTTGACTAAACACCTACAATAAATCTTTGATCTAAACAGCTGCAATAAATCTTTCGTGAAGATATTGATATGATACCAGCATATGGAAAATGGAAAATGGCGATATTGGCAAGTATGCCACACTTTGTAAGGATCGTACGAAAAAGTAACGTAAGAAGAAGAAGAACCACCACCTCTCCATTCGCATATCATTTTTCGCGAATATATAGACATCATATCCACACATTGAAAATTAAGCACGCAAGTTGCAATATTTGCACGCACGCTGCACTTTACAAAAATTCACGCTATTCAATCGAACGATGGCTGCAAACAGACGCATAGTATGCAGAATAATCAAAGTGCGAACTTCGAAAATGTCACAGTTTAACCGCGGGCACCTCAAAGGCACTACGACAATTTTCTCCTCCCCTTCCCCCTCGAATTTGCAACCGACGCAACAGCACTCGTTGGAACTCGGCCGTAATCAATCTTTCTCGAAGATATTGATATCACAGACGCATAATATGCGGAATAATCAAAGTGCAAACTTCGAAAATGACACAGTTAACCGCGTGAATTTCAAAAGGCATTGCGACGATTTTCTCCTCCCCTTCCCCCCTCGAATTTGCAACTGACGCATCAGCACTCATTCTAACTGTAGCCGTAATCATAGTTCTAACTGTGGCCGTAATCAATCTTCCGCGAAGATATTGATATCACAGGCGCATAATAATATGCAGAGTAATCATAGTGCGAACTTCGAAAATGACACAGTTAACCGCGTGAACCTAAAAAGGCACTGCGACGATTTTCTCCTCCCCTTCCCCCTCGGATTTGTAACTGACGCATCAGCACTCATTGTAACTCGGCCGTAATCAATTTTTCGCAAAAATATTGATATCACAGGCGCATAATATGCAGAATAATCAAAGTGCGAACTTCGAAAATGACACAGTTAACTGCGTGAATCTCAAAAGGCACTGCGACGATTTTCTCTTCCCATTCCCCCTCGAATTTGCAACTGACGCATCAGCACTCATTGTAACTCGGCCGTAATCAATCTTTCTCGAAAATATTGATATCACAGGCGCATAATATGCAGAATAATCAAAATGCGAACTTTGAGAATGACACAGTTAACTGCGTGCACCTCAAAAGGCACATCGATGATTTTTTCCTCTCCTTCCCCCTCGAATTTGCAACTGACGCATCAGCACTCATTGTAACTCTGCCGTAATCAATCTTTCTCAAAGATATTGATATCACAGGCGCATATTGAAAATGGAGGATGCAAGGAGCGGTGCTCTCGCGCACGCTACACTTTGTAAAGACTCTCGCACTATGCAAGGGAACGGCCGTGCTAAGAAGCGACGTGAGAAGAAGAAGAAAACGACGCGGCAGAAAGAGGCCACGGGGAGCGACGTGCTCTTCCGCGGTAAAGAGCGAAGGTTGAAAATTACACGGTTGACCGAGCGAACGCGAGAGGACTCCGTGACGATCTCTCACCCCTTCCACCCCCCTGCGCAGCCCCCGACTCGCGTAGCAACCCTCGTTACGGGCCGGCCGTAATCAATTTCACACATTGATTAATACGAAGTAAATGAATACCTGGGAATCGTTCTGGCAAGCGATATATAGCGCGAGTGAGAGATGATTTATCCCGCGTGGGTTAGAGGGTGCCTGCCACGCGTAATTATCATACGACAGCCGATTAAAATTGCGGAACGCTGCTCGCGTTCAACATCAATTTCAGCTAATTACATGCATTTTCACGTCCGTACGGCCGAGCCATCGACGGAAAAATCGGAATACGTGCGCGGGCACTTGATACACTCGTCGGCCTTTCCTGGGTGGTTGGCGCAAATCGCGCTGGAAGTGGTATTTATCGGAGGACAATAACGAAGCGCACTCGTCACTGTGCTTGTTGGAATAATAGCTGCGCGGACTTATTATGTGTATAATGTTATGGTTATGGTTAATGTTAATCGCGCGGGCTGTTATATAAATAATAAAGTCGGCGGCCAGGCTGGAGGGAATTTGGATAATTAATTGCGCTGGATTTAGGTATCACTTTGAATCGATGTTAAAAGTCTGGGCTCGGCTATAACTTGGTAGTGGACACAACAGTTTGGGTCGATGATGCTTATACAGAAATTTTATATTTATAATGTATATATGTAGAGTATATATATAGATATAGGATACACATATGTGCGTATAGGATTATCGTTGGGTTCAATATGATATGCAATGTTATGGTTAACGTTACTTGCGCAGACTTACATAATTAATGAAGTCGTTTTGGTAGAATAGAGGTAATTTGAGTAATATATTGTGTTGTGTTTAAGCATCAGTTTGAGTCGGTACAAAATTTTTTGCTTTTCTATAACTTATTGCACAATACAATTTTAATCTATGATTCTCATATAAAAATATTATATATATAAAATTATCGTTGGGTCTAATGTTTGCGCATAAAGAAAATTGCGCAGTCCCTGACAATTAAATGATAAATTCGTGTGGCAGTTATAAAGAATTTAGGTATTTAACTGTGTTATGTTTGGGTATTATTCTGAATCGGCATAAAACATTTATTACACGGAGCTTTGACCTAGCACGCTCGGATAAAAATTACAGAAATGCTACGTGTGCATTGACTTACCCGGTCATCGTTGCACATTCGGCGGTTGTCGGCTGCTTTCTCATTTTCGCCTCGAAACTTCTTCGTCTCTCCAGTTTCAGTTTTGATCGCGAAGTGTTCGGCCTTTTGTGCCGCACGCGCAATATCGTGCGGATCTTCTTTCTGTTTTCCGCCTTAAAAGATTTTTCCGCGCCGGCTGATTCAGTCTGTTGGCAAGACGCTGCTTGAATGTCTTTTCTATGTCCCAATGCATTATTCCTTTCATTCTCATCGGCGCACTCACGATTCCCACGCGGAGTCTCACTCGGAATTTTCTCTTGCGGCAATCTTTGATCCTCTATTCTCTTTGGCACAAATGGGGTATCTTCGTAAATGACGCTCCTTGATCTTAGACTCGAGTCTGAATAATGCTCGCACGTTCTGTTGTTAACGAGACTCGCCTTTCGATAAATGCTTCTGACGTTAGTAGGGGTCCAGTAAATATCTCTGTCCGAATTAGAGTTTGACAGTAACTTCAGGTTAGGCACCGTCGGTACATCGGAAGTGCTCGTTTCATTGAAAATTTCACGAACGCTGGGACGTGAATTCTTCTCGTCGGTACTTAGACTCGTTACCGACCCTTGCAAACTCATCGCGTGCAAACTGACGGCGGCATCTTCCAATTCGGCGACACGTTTCTCTAAATTTGCTATCCGACGGTCTTTGGCTTTTAATAGGTAAAGGGCTTTCTGCGCTCGGGTCTCTTCATCCAGAGCATTTCTGCAAAAAAATGCGGAAATTTTATGAAGCGTATCTAATTATCTAACAATATAAATATGCTCGAGTGTAATATATTATAAATATTAAGTGCCTTGCTTCATACGATTTTTTTAATCCACATTTTCTACAGCGTACGCAAAATTTTTTACACTCGAAGTACCTAATGAATAAAAAGCCCTTGAAATGCATTCAATATATTTCTAAATATATTTAACACATTGACTGCCACGGTGGCCACCGGCGCAAAAGATTTGACTAAAAGTACAAAAAATTCGCAAGGAAGTCTATTTACAATCTTGTAAAAGCAATTGATATTGAAACGATGCGACAGTAATTTCGCTTCCATCAACTCTGCGGTACCTTTATTTTGCACGATTTAATCATACTCTGCAGTATTTCATCGCATCGCGGTTCTAATGTAGCAAAATACGCTTGGCAGTCAACGTGTTAATATGAATAGTCGGGCCACTCCCGCCATCGGATCGCAAAGGGTTATCGCAGCAAACCTTCACGCGAATCTTCCGTCATAATTTACCCTTAACACATTGACTGCCACGGTGGTCACCGGTCACCGGAGCAAAAAATTTTACTAGAAATGTGAAAAATTCGCAATGCAGCCCATTTGCAATATTGTAAAAGCAATTGATAACGGGACGGTGCTTCAATATATTGGCTTCTAATAACTCTGCATTACCTGTATTTTGCACAATTTAATTATACTCTGCAGTATTTCATCGCATCGCTATTCTAACATAGCAAAATACACTTGGCAAACACATAAGTCGAATGGGCACATCCAGTTCCTACATGTCCCACAAAATATAATTTTGTCGCTTGTCATAAAAGTCAAAACAAAAGCGAACTTTGCCCCAAACACCACTTACACTGTCACCGAAACAAACTCCCACATCTGCCGCCTATCAAATCCAGCCTTACCCCGTCCATGCGACACATGTCTCTAGCCGTTTTTGAAAGTTCCGCAAATCGTGCCCCTAAGTCGCAATCCCCATTTCGCACGCCGTACGCAAAACTTTCGCAGCGCCTTCCGTCGCAATCACCGAGACACCCCATCCTCGAATCGCCCCGCAAGGACCTCCGCGCAGCCAGCGTCAATTAATATCCCCCGCTCGGCCATTATTAACGTCCGTGGAAAGCGTCGGCGATCCTGTAGCGCGGAGTTCCCGACGACTTAAAGTGTTTAAGGAAACCGAAATAAATTACGACGCCGCTCCTGACGAGCGCTCGAGCGCGCACGAGTGCGACGGAGAGCGGGGCGCGAAGGAGAGGTGCATATTTAATTCGAGCAATTAATGCCGTCTTGTAAAACACGCCGCTGGGGTGGCTCTGTTGCTGTACACGTCCCAGGCCCCCGCCCCCTCGCGCCACCCTCTCCGCCTGGCAGTAATGAGCCCGATAAATCAACCGGCTCTGCACTCGAAACTTCGCGGATAACTTCGGGGCGCCCGTGCACTTTGTTTCTGGTCTTGCGGAAAGCGCGAGCGATTTCGATGAATGCGCGAACTGGATGAGTTGCGCTCCTGGGACACGTTAACCCTTGGCGGACGTCGGCGCGTTGGACCGGGGTAGTCGGTAGGTTACTGCCTGGTTACGAGTCAGGCATTGACAGTAATTGAAGTGAAAAGACGTTTCATTGCGGAATGGGTACTTCGATAGAAACGGAGATATTTCTTGGATAGGGTTTAATAGCGAAAGTCAACTCTCGCGTATTGTACGTCGGATTTGGCGAAAGTTGGTATTCATGTAAGAGGTGACATGAGTATAGAGGGTATCCTTGGCGGACGTCGTAGTTCTTGGTAGGTTACTGGGTGGTTGCAAGAGTCAGATATTGACAGTAATTGAAACGAAAGGACGTTTCTTTGTGGAATATTAGTGGAGACGGAACTATTTCTTGGACAGGGTTTAATAGCGAAAGTCAACTCTCGCGTATCGTACGTCTGATTTCGTAAAAGTTGGTATTCATGTAAGAAGTGACATGAGTATAGAGGGTATCCTTGGTGGACGTCGGAGTTCTTGGTAGGTTAGTGGGTGGTTGCAAGAGTCAGATATTGACAGTAATTGAAACGAAAGGACGTATCTTTGTGGAACATTGCTGGAGATGGCACTATTTCTTGGATAGGGTTTAATAGCGAAAGTCAACTCTCGCGTATCGTACGTTTGATTTGGTAAAAGTTGGTATTGATGTAAGAGGTGACATGACTATAGACGGTATCCTTGGCGGACGTCGGAGTTCTTGGTAGGTTACTGGGTGGTTGCGAGAATCAGACATTGACAGTAATTGAAGAGAAGAGACATTTCTTTGTGGAACATTGCTGGAGACGGAACTATTTCTTGGATAGAGTTTAACACTGAAAATCACCTCTCGGGTATCGTACGTCTAATCTGGAGAAAGTATAAGAGAATAAATTCAGAATCGCCACCATAAAAATACTCTTCCCATCACACAAATACTTCGAGTCCGAAGGAATAATAATTCCCACCCCTGTTACCTAGTCTAAGCGATCACAATCGCGCAACATTCCTAATTACAACATTCAAACACTGGGTGTGAAAACAATTGAAACATTGCATAATCCCGCTTGGCATATACACAAGAAGAAAAAGGTCGGGATCGTCTATTTAAATATTCCGCGCCTATTACGCAGATAATCCGTGTCTGGAAAAATAATAATTCCCACTCAAACGGTCCCTAAGCCGTGCGATCACAATCGCGCAACATTACTAGGGGGTTAGAGCGCAGATGAGATGCCGCCTTAATGAATTTCCATGCCGGAGAACGTCAGGAGGCGTCATATCCGCAGAAGGCGTCGTTTCAACCCCGGGGATTAAGTGGGGCAATCTGCGGCGATTTTTTTCCCTTTTTCCTTTTCGGCCGAGCCGGACGAGATTTTTATGCCTAATTAATCGCCATAAATCCGCGCGGCGAGCGTTGGGGGAGGGATTAAACGGGCAGAACGGGCGGCGGCGGGATGGGGGTGAAATTTGTGCGTGCCGCCGCTCCACTCGAGGATCGCAGCGCGAGAAGGGTGTGCTCAATGATTTGTGGACGCGTCGGGGGAAGATCCTTCGTAATTCGTTTTAACTTCGCGCAAGCATCGTCGGTTCGACGACTGCAGCGACTCGGGATCATTTAATACGACCCTCGAATTTTCCGACGAAAACTCGCTGAGACCGGCTACTGGACGAGAACGTCGGTTTTTATGGGCATATCTACATGGGGTTTATTTATTTCAATTGGGAGGCGATCGTGTTGTATATGTCAGGGTGTATTATGAATTTAATTTACGATGACGTATTTTTATTGAAAAGTGTTAATGCAATTAAATTGTATCATTGTAAGTTTAAGTAATAATACATACAAACTTATGTACATATACGTACATATGCATAAATATATTAATTTGTACAAATCTGACAGTACAATATATATATATATATGTATGTATATATACATATATATATACACACATATATATATACACAAGCTGATTGGGAGGAGACCAATGGGAGAGATGTGCGTTAGACTTGAGTAACAATAATGGGGATGATTTATTAACCCTTTTGCAGCGGCGGTCCTGCCCACAACTCGGCTTTATGTGTATACCCGCACATGTGCTCGCAATGTATATGAAATGATGAGTTTATCAATGATGTATATTGACATGATGAATTTATCAATGCGTAATATATATATACATATATACATATATATATAAATTCATCATGTCAATATACATCATTGATCAATGCGTAATATATATATATACATATATACATATATATATAAATTCATCATGTCAATATACATCATTGATAAACTCATCATTTCATATACATTGCGAGCACATGTGCGGGTATACACATAAAGCCGAGTTGTGGACAGGACCGCCGTTGCTAAAAGGTTAGTAAATCATCCCCATTATTGTTACTCAAGTCTAACGCACATTTTTCCCATTGGTCTCCTCCCAATCAGCTTGTGTTTTGTTTCGACCCCCATAAAAATATATTTCTTCGACTTCTCCGTACGAACCGTACTTTTTGGCCGACCCATTCGATAACCACTGCATCGGATATTCCGAATATCATTGCCCACACGCAAGCACCCACTAAGAAAGCTTTCAGGTGTCTCGACCGAGAAACCAATTAAGCCGAAGGCCTTGCCGAGAAAATTCTCGGGGACGGCCGAAATCCTGGAGGAAGCTGTTTCCGTGGATGGTGCTCGTAATATGGCTTATTAAAATTACAAACGGTCCGGCCTGAAGGGTCTGGGCCGCGACCGCATATCCCGCGCAGGGATGAACCGCGACAGAGCCAAGACATGCCTGGCAGGAGGTAGGCGGCGGTTAAAGGGGTCAAGTTCCAAGTCCATTCCGACGGGGTTGCTTTATACGGCGTATCCAGGCCTCGACCACGGGGGATTACTCTTCGAGGTCGGTCCAACCCGCGAGAACACGGCAGTCCGTCTCCTTCTCGCGCTGGGACACCAAACTGTTCCGGATTAATGTTATTGCTTTAGCAATTCCCCTGACCCCGCGGACAAAGCGGGTCTAACGACCGAAGTCGTGGCATGAGTTCTAATGGTGCGTCGCTGCAGCGGACTTGTCCACAGGGATGGGACGTTGGTAATCAAGTGGGTGACACAGTCGGTCCTTCGGGGGAATGGGACGGGGAGTCGTGAAAAATGATTACGGACGTATTTGGAACCGGCGGCATAGGCTTTTGGAAGATGTAGTGGCGCATAAGTAAACTGGAAAGGTCACGCGGCTTATAAAAATATGAAATGGGTCGTATTGAAGTTTATTCGCGTTAGGGTGGTAGGAGTGTATGAGGAATGAATAGAATGTTTTCTCTGTTTTTTTTTCAACTTACACGGCTGAAAATTATGTCTGTAGATTATAAACAAAAAATCATTATCAGTGTAATATGGTGAAGAGATACTTTGTTAATTGACACTTGTTTATACGGTGAAAGTCCATGGGTTTCAACTAAAGATTTACCATAAATATTTCTCGCCAGGAATCTACAATTCAAAGCTTCACGTAAATGTGAATTGTATGATTACAAAAATTGGATCTTTGTGTGGTTTATCGGATCACTGTATTTTAAACAAAAAATCATTATCAGTGTAATATGGTGAAGAGATATTTTGTTAATTGACACTTGTTTATACGGTAAAGGTCCATGGGTTTCAACTAATGTTCTACCATAAATACTTCTCGCCAGGAATCTGCAATTCAAAGCTTGATGTAAGTATGAATTGTATGATTACAAAAATTGGATCTTTGTCTGGTTTATCGGATCACTGTGCCCCTTATTTTTCCACACTTCACACACCGTATTACTACATTGCTCGAATGTAAGCGATGAATATTATTATGCCTCTTTATGTAATTTAGATTGGCGGAAACATGTGGAAGTGAAAAGGTGCCTTTGTTATTCCAAATTATTGATCGACCCGTTTATTGGTATGAAACGCAGATATATATGAGCTTATTTGCCAAATTGATTAACTCTATAAAACAAACAGAAACAAATTCACAGTTCAACCAGTATTTAGCATACCATTATTTTTCTTTGAAAAGGATACGTAACGTTCTTCATATTCAACATTGAAATAACTTGACACTAAATTTTGAAAAAATTTAGATGTGCATTGCGCCATGTGACGAAAAAAACTAGATAATCTATTTCCTAGCTTGTACGCGTAACGACGCTAGACGTTGAAAATGATATTTTTCATGTTGTTCCGCCCTTGTTAATCGGCAGCGGCATTGCAAATTGTACAAATTACGCAATTACATCGCGACTCGTCAATGCGCTGAAAATAATACGCCGATGTTCTAACTTTCCCATATCCACAGAAGCCCTTAAAATTCATTGAACCCGCCGCGGTTATCAATTAAAAGCGATATCGTTACGGAAAAAATAGCTGCAGCGATTGTTGGAGTTTATCTGTCGTTCGATCGCCGTGGCAATTAGCGTCGGAAACGAATAGTCCGACGGAAGATCGTACGAGCGTGTTTAAACGCGTTCGCGCACACTCGGGCGCGATTTATTAATAAACGCGAAGGACTCTTTCGATCGAAGATACGATCCCGTTCGCGGAGCTTCATTAGCTGACTTTAATTACCGAGATCGTTGTCGCGGGTTCGGCGATTGTTAAATGGCGTCGATCATTTATCATGCTGCGGCAATTATCGTAATTAATATCCGTGGCGATCCGCATGTCCGCGCGAATGTCGTGCTGAGCGATTTTTCGCTCGGCGCTTTCGTTTTCGTTATCGTCGGCCGAGTTCGTGCGCACGCAGCTGCTGCGGCTAATTTGTGATTGATCGGACGTGGAGAAATGTAAAAATTAAAATAATTTAGCCGTGTCGTTACCTGGTGATTGAACTTTCCTGCTGCAGGTGTATAAAGCAGCACGAGATTGCCAATCTCTATCAAGCGTTCGCATTGATGCGCGCAGTTACCTGTAATTGATTTAAGCTACTCCGTTTTCAATCGCGGAATAAACATGTTCGCTGTCAAGCTTGACGCGTGCGTTCAGGAATTTTCATCAATCCGTGCGGTTATGTGACAATCTCTGAAAATTGTCAATGAACTTTCTTTTTACTGTTATATGAAATGAGTGTAACCTTCCGAAATTCTGCGAGGCACTCCCATGGTGATTGAACTTTCTTGCTGCGGGTGTATAAAGCAGCACGGGATTGCCAATCTCTATCAAGCGTTCGCATTGATGCGCGCAGTTACCTGTAATTGATTAAAGCTACTCCGTTTTCAATCGCGGAATAAACATGTTCGCTGTCAAGCTTGACGCGTGCGTTCAGGAATTTTCATCAATCCGTGCAGTTATGTGACAATCTCTGAAAATTGTCAATGAACTTTCTTTTTACTGTTATATGAAATGAGTGTAACCTTCCGAAATTCTACGAGGCACTCCCATGGTGATTGAACTTTCTTGCTGCAGGTGTATAAAGCAGCGCGGGATTGCCAATCTCTATCAAGCGTTCGCATTGATGCGCGCAGTTACCTGTAATTGATTAAAGCTACTCCGTTTGCAATCGCGGAATAAACATGTTCGCTGTCAAGCTTGACGCGTGCGTTGAGGAATTTTCATCAATCCGTGCAGTTATGTGACAATCTCTGAAAATTGTCAATGAACTTTCTTTTTACTGTTACATGAAATGAGTGTAACCTTCCGAAATTCTACGAGGCACTCCCATGGTGATTGAACTTTCTTGCTGCAGGTGTATAAAGCAGCACGGGATTGCCAATCTCTATCAAGCGTTCGCATTGATGCGCGCAGTTACCTGTAATTGATTAAAGCTACTCCGTTTTCAATCGCGGAATAAACATGTTCGCCGTCAAGCTTGGCGCGTGCGTTCAGGAATTTTCATCAATCCGTGCAGTTATGTGACAATCTCTGAAAATTGTCAATGAACTTTCTTTTTACTGTTATATGAAATGAGTGTAACCTTCCGAAATTCTACGAGGCACTCCCATGGTGATTGAATTTTCTTGCTGCAGGTGTATAAAGCAGCACGGGATTGCCAATCTCTATCAAGCGTTCGCATTGATGCGCGCAGTTACCTGTAATTGATTAAAGCTACTCCGTTTTCAATCGCGAAATAAACATGTTCGCTGTCAAGCTTGACGCGTGCGTTCAGGAATTTTCTTCAATCCGTGCAGTTATGTGACAATCTCTGAAAATTGTCAATGAACTTTCTTTTTACTGTTATATGAAATGAGTGTAACCTTCCGAAATTCTACGAGGCACTCCCATGGTGATTGAACTTTCTTGCTGCAGGTGTATAAAGCAGCACGGGATTGCCAATCTCTATCAAGCGTTCGCATTGATGCGCGCAGTTACCTGTAATTGATTAAAGCTACTCCGTTTTCAATCGCGGAATAAACATGTTCGCTGTCAAGCTTGACGCGCGCGTTCAGGAATTTTCATCAATCCGTGCAGTTATGTGACAATCTCTGAAAATTGTCAATGAACTTTCTTTTTACTGTTATATGAAATGAGTGTAACCTTCCGAAATTCTACGAGGCACTCCCATGGTGATTGAACTTTCTTGCTGCAGGTGTATAAAGCAGCACGGGATTGCCAATCTCTATCAAGCGTTCGCATTGATGCGCGCAGTTACCTGTAATTGATTAAAGCTACTCCGTTTTCAATCGCGGAATAAACATGTTCGCTGTCAAGCTTGACGCGTGCGTTCAGAAATTTTCATCAATCCGTGCAGTTATGTGACAATCTCTGAAAATTGTCAATGAACTTTCTTTTTACCGTTATATGAAATGAGTGTAACCTTCCGAAATTCTACGAGGCACTCCCATGGTGATTGAACTTTCTTGCTGCAGGTGTATAAAGCAGCACGGGATTGCCAATCTCTATCAAGCGTTCGCATTGATGCGCGCAGTTACCTGTAATTGATTAAAGCTACTCCGTTTTCAATCGCGGAATAAACATGTTCGCTGTCAAGCTTGACGCGTGCGTTCAGGAATTTTCATCAATCCGTGCAGTTATGTGACAATCTCTGAAAATTGTCAATGAACTTTCTTTTTACTGTTATATGAAATGAGTGTAACCTTCCGAAATTCTACGAGTGAAACTCCCATGGTGATTGAACTTTCTTGCTGCAGGTGTATAAAGCAGCACGGGATTGCCAATCTCTATCAAGCGTTCGCATTGATGCGCGCAGTTACCTGTAATTGATTAAAGCTACTCCGTTTTCAATCGCGGAATAAACATGTTCGCTGTCAAGCTTGACGCGTGCGTTCAGGAATTTTCATCAATCCGCGCAGTTATGTGACAATCTCTGAAAATTGTCAATGAACTTTCTTTTTACTGTTATATGAAATGAGTGTAACCTTCCGAAATTCTACGAGGCACTCCCATGGTGATTGAACTTTCTTGCTGCAGGTGTATAAAGCAGCACGGGATTGCCAATCTCTATCAAGCGTTCGCATTGATGCGCGCAGTTACCTGTAATTGATTAAAGCTACTCCGTTTTCAATCGCGGAATAAACATGTTCGCTGTCAAGCTTGACGCGTGCGTTCAGGAATTTTCATCAATCCGTGCAGCTATGTGACAATCTCTGAAAATTGTCAATGAACTTTCTTTTTACTGTTATATGAAATGAGTGTAACCTTCCGAAATTCTACGAGGCACTCCCATGGTGATTGAACTTTCTTGCTGCAGGTGTATAAAAGCAGCACGGGATTGCCAATCTCTATCAAGCGTTCGCATTGATGCGCGCAGTTAGTTGTAATTGATTAAAGCTACTCCGTTTTCAATCGCGGAATAAACATGTTCGCTGTCAAGCTTGACGCGTGCGTTCAGGAATTTTCATCAATCCGTGCAATTATGTGACAATCTCTGAAAATTGTCAATGAACTTTCTTTTTACTGTTATATGAAATGAGCGTAACCTTGCGAAATTCTACGAGGCACTCCCATTAATGTATGCCATTAGCTGTAATTGGCTGAAGCTACTTGAATTTCAATCATGCGATACCCTGGTTGGTAGTCACGCTTGACATTCATCATTTATCAAATTTTTGTCAATCTGCGAAGCGGTGCGACAATCGTTGAAAGTGGTTAATGAACTTTCTACTGCTATGTGAAACCAGCATTACGTTACTCGATTCTACTGGACTCTTTCATTATATATAATATTAATCACTTTGCGCCTGTTTCGATTGAATGGTTTGATTTTATCCTCTACATGTTTTGAGGTCAATGGAAATCTTCTTTAGGAGCCTATTTTACAATTGAATTTAGCTTAATTCTTTTGATTGTGTGTTTGTATGTCACGTCGTATTTAAAATTGTGCTTAGAATTTACTTGCACTGTGCATTTTTTATAAGTTTCCTCCAGAAGATAATCATACTCTGATATATTTATTTTGATTTACTTCGTCTACAGTACAGTATCCCATAAACCGCAGTTTGTCTACAATACAGTTATCTACTTAGACCAGTTACACTAACCTAGTTTGTCTACAATAGACTTTGTGTACTTATTACATTCTGTCTACAAAGTAAATAAAACAAGTATCAGTAGATGACCATCTTCCGGAGGAAGCTTGTCAGGAATCCATAACGCTCCCGAAGAAGTGCCCTATGAGTCTCGAAATATGTGCAACTCCTACAGGGTAACATAAAACTATTCAACCAAAACACGCCCAAAAGTGATGGACACTAACAAAAATGCTTGAATTCGTAACAAATTCTCCAACTACATATCATTTCTTTAACCCATTCGAGACGACAATTTTTTTCGAACACGGTCCCCAGGAGCGAAATTTTTTTTTCTTTATATTGTTCATTTTTAATAAAAAAAACATGTTTACTATGGAAATCACCCAATTCGTAAGTGAATTCACATAAATAAGATTATTGCACACCAGGTGTGCAGCTCGGTCCTCGGAAAATTTTTATTGCGAGGAACGGATTGAACACCATGTGTGCAATGTAAGGTAAAATGAAAATACATCATTACAAAATTTATGCACATTTATTTCAAAAATAGTTAGATAATATAAAATCGTTATTTTGTTTTCAATAATAAAGAACATAATATAATGCAAAGAAAATGTTTAAAAAGTAGTAAAAAGTTAAAAAAAGATAAGTTGAATAATGAAAAAAATAACAAACGAGAAATAAATTTTTAGAAAAATGTCTACAGATAACAAAGTAATGTAACTCAGTAATAAAAAAGAAAATATAATTTGTAAATACACTTTTAGCAAATAGTACACTGATCGTATAGTAATTATACATTAGTTGGTTGATGGTAGCGCTTGAAACATTCTCCCAAACATAATCCAGGATTACCGACACAAGCAGGACAAGAGTAATTATTACGTTTATATTTTCCTTCTTTGTAGGACTGTCGGCAATTCATAGTATTTTACATGTAAGAAAGGCTTCAAATAATTTTTAGATTTTTGGTACGCAGTAAAACCAATGCCAAATTTTGTTTTCCTGTACCTTGCAGATTTCATTAGTTCAAGGAAAATCTTATTTCGACGACTAGTTTACTCAGAATAACTGATAATTGCACATTACTGTTATTGCACACACGGTGTGCAAGCCGTCTTATAGCCTCGGAAATCAATTGCACACACGGTGTGCAATCGGTCTCGAATGGGTTAACGGAAAACGACGCTGAGGTACCAGGGATGTTTCCGGTGGTGTCATAATTGGGTATGGTAGTAATTGCTGCGAATGTTTTGGGCGGATGATTTTATTTAATACTGCAGGTCTACATGTTTCGGGGCTGATGGACCTCCGGTCCGGGGGCACTATCGATTTTTCATGAGTGCCGTGGAAAGATACTCATCCATTGATTTGCATAGCATACTTAGTGGACGAAGTAAATAAAACTATGGGTATCTTTGATTTACTTAGTATACTTAATATATTCAGTATACAAATGAAATGAAATGTTGAGCATACTGAGTATAAAGTAAGTATGGTACAAGGACATCTCCGAAGGGACTCGCGAATAAGCCTCGAGGCATGTAGAACTCCTACGGGATTAAATGAAACCATTGAACCAGAACAGGCACAAAAATTATTAACATTATCAAAAGAGATTGAATTTGCAATCAGGTTAGACCCAATAATTGTGTATAACCACGCAATTTGAAGCGAAGAATAACTGATAATTGCACATTACTGTTATTGCACACACGGTGTGCAAGTCGTCTTATAGCCTCGGAAATCAATTGCACACACGGTGTGCAATCGGTCTCGAATGGGTTAACCTCCACTCCATAAAGTCACTTTCTGACGTCCCCAAACTTTCCCCCAATCCGCGTCGCCGGGCGACAATCCGAAATTAAAATGACCAACAGCCTTCGAGTTCACCGTCTCGTACCTCTCGCCTCGCTCATGGCGGCACGATCAATCTTCGAGGGCAAAGAACTAACGAAGCAGCCCTCCATCCAACAAATTACATCTGGAACGTTAACTCCGAACGAATAAAAGTGCAGGCGGTGGCGGTGGCCATAGAAAATAATCGCGTCGTCACGATACACCGTCTGACTATGGGACTGCCTCGCAGGCCGCTTAATGTCGTCGCCGAGGAATGCCAAAGAGTCATCCATCGGGAATCCATCAAGCGGCCGCGGCGCGCCAAAAAATAAACGGATCCACATTTGTCGACGCGCCGGACGATAGGCGTGCGTGACAAGAGCCGTAATTACGCTAAACGATTTCCCTAACGATTGTAAATGCGCTCCTGGTAGCCGTCGCACCTTGACAGAGGCCGTTCCACGTCCTTGGACCGCGTCAATGCTCGGATTAGTCGATTCACGCGATATCGAGCCGCGATGGCTGCTTTCGAAATTCTCGGCGGTTGACTCCCGGAGAGCAGATGCTGGCAGTGTAGGACGGCTCTTGCGTTAGATGACAAGCCGTACTTCGCGTCCGCGAGAAATATCTTCGGTGCTGCCGTGGACAGAGAGGAAAGATCCCTTTTTTCCACTAATGGAACTCTATTGATTCATTATACAAAACGTAACTTTTGTGACGGGGGGGAAATCTTGCATAAGACGTCTTGCGCGATCCGGGGACGGGAGGATTCCAGTATATAACGACACAGATGGTATTCTAGTATATAAGCACACACACGGTATCCTGGTATATAAGCACACACGCTTAATACACATACAAAACGTAACTGAGTTGCAATTGTAACTTTTTAATTACGCCAAATTGAATAATGCAAGAATATAAGCACACACACGGTATCCTGATATATAAGCACATACGCTTAATACACATACAAAACGTAACTGAGTTGCAATTGTAACTCTCTACTTACGCCAAATTGAATAATGCAAGTATATAAGCATACACACGGTATCCTGGTATATAAGCACACACGCTTAATACAGATACAAAACGTAACTGAGTTGCAATTGTAACTCTTTACTTACGCCAAATTGAATAATGCAAGTACATAAGCACACACACGGTATGCTGGTATATAAGCACACACGCTTAATACACATACAAAACGTAACTGAGTTGCAATTGTAACTCTTTACTTACGCCAAATTGAATAATGCAAGAATATAAGCACACGCATGGTATCCTGTTATATAAGCACACACGCTTAATACACATACAAAACGTAACTGAGTTGCAATTGAAACTTTTTAATTACGCCAAATTGAATAATGCAAGAATATAAGCACACACACGGTATCCTGGTATATAAGCACACACGCTTAATACACATACAAAACGTAACTGAGTTGCAATTGGAATTCTTTACTTACGCCAAATTGAATAATGCAAGAATATAAGCACACAGACGGTATCCTGGTATATAAGCACACACGCTTAATACACATACAAAACGTAACTGAGTTGCAATTGTAATTCTTTACTTACGCCAAATTAAATAATGCAAGAAAATTATTTGCGACAGACCCTACTCGTATCTGACTCGTATATTGATAATCGTGACTGTATTGCGTGAGAGATCGACAAGATTAACACGCGCATATAAGCAGCTATCATTCACACCGAAAGCTGCCGGCAGGCGCATATATACGTCTATAGCACTCAAAGGGTTAAATGATCGGTCATAGGTGTGTGGTATCGAGTGTATGTATGATATATCATACGTCATATACATGTGTATGTATATGAAGCAGCAATTAATCTCAGACCCCCGCTGCGACGCACAACTTATGTTCTACTTTTCACTACCCATTCCCGATTTTACACCGATCAGTTGACGTCTTGCATTTCAAACCTTCCTGTTCGCGTTTTCCATCACACGTCTCCACACTTAACACGTTGACAGCCAAGCGTATTTTACTATATTAGAACGGCGATGCAATGAAATACTACAGCGTTCGACTGAATTATGCAAAATGTAAATAATGTGCAGGTATTGCAGACCAAAGGATCGAATCACAATTCTAATAACAACTGCATTTATAAAATAATAATTGCTACCCATTGCGAATATTTTGGATTTTCAATCAAGTTTCTTGCGTCGGTCACCGGTGACCATCATGGCAGTCAAAGTGTTAACAGCTTCTTGTTATCCCATCGCATTTCCAAATGCATGATATTCCAAACTTAGTACTGTCAATCGTCCGCAAGCCGGTCAGCCTCCCACTGCATTTTTCCGTAGGAGACATCCCTACCAAGCGGCCGCTTTCGTCGGGAATCCGACCGTTGGCACTCCAGGCCGAGTTGTCGAGCGACAAGATTCCATCGACAAAAGCGTCCCACGATTACGCAACGACAGCATGCCGATAGAAGAGGTGTCCGATGTGTCGGCGGTGTCCGCCTTTAGTGAGATCGCCTCTTTTTCCCTCCCGTGCTCTTAACGATCTCTCGCGCGATACGGCCTAATGACTAGCGCGGGCATTCGAAGAAAAGCCTTGTGGCGGGTATCCCGGACCAGAAATCGAGCTGCAAGTCACGGCCAAGTCGAAAGGACTTCCACACCTTCGCCTCTTTCTGCCGCGTATCTCGCTATCTCCGTTAGTGGATGTTCCTCCTTTTCACTCCGAGGCGCGCGGCACCTTTTTTAGGCTCCACTTCACTACCGAAGAAGCTTGGAATCCACCTTATTGACAGCCTCACGGCTCCCGAAGATATTCCCACCCGGTATTATAAGTCACGCGTTTCTATACGGCGGTGTCTACGGCAGACGCGGACGTTTAGAAGCGTGGATATCTTGATATTTCGGTCATACGACGCGTCTCGGTGGGCTTTGATACTTCGAGCGTGGCGGCGCAGAGGTGCCTTGACGGTAGTTAGGTTGCGCCGGTCAAAAGGATAAAGCTGGTGCGGTGATGAATTGAGGGATTGAAAGTTGGCGCATTGGAATGAGGGAAAAGAGAAGGTATGCGTATTTCGCATTTTAGACGAACTATGGTAAAGGTAATTTATGGTAGAAAAGACGGAGGTGATGCATTGATATTGAAAGTTTGTGGGTTGGAATTAGTAAAGAGGAAAGGTATGTGTGTTCCACATATTAGATGAATTACAAAGCCACGATTATGGTAAGAAAAACAAATGTGATGCGGTGATATTGAAAATCCGTATATTGAAATGACTAACAAGAGAATTTATTTTTCGTATTTCGGACGAATTATATTAAAATGACTGTTACGGAAGGTACAGTCTAGGTACATGTATATGGAATTACTCTTGGTTTGCTGGTTGCAAGCAACGTCCTGGGTATTTGCTATACTGACGTTTCGCTAACATTGCAGTTAGTTGCATCTGTTTAGAAGATAGCAGTGAGACTACTGTGTACGCTATATGGATTTGCTGACAACGACCAACGTGAATGGTCTGTACGAAAAAACGCTTGTTCTCCCCCGGGAGAATGTTAGTTCAGGAAATACTGCTGTTACTGATATACACTGCATACTATGTGAATGCGTTCGCACCTGATCTGTGAAATTTACTGATTAGATTTTGTTGGTGATGAACATGAATTCGTAACAACAAATTTTGGATTTCCCTAGGAAAATATCAGTTAAAAAAGTACCACCGATAAAGGTAAATTAAATTAAGTGGAAAGCATCAAAGAATTATCAGACTTGTACGATTATTTAGTATTCTGGGCGTTCGACACTGATCGTCTATACTAAACAATTTTACGAAACCTTTTAACTTAAAATCATCACTACATTACAAAACTTGTACAACGCCTTAATTTTATCTGCATTCAACGCCAATGCTCCGTACCAAAAAAACTACCATTTAATATTGAAAGCATGAAAGAATTATTAGACTTGTACGTCTACCTAATATTCTGGGCGTTCGACACCGATCGTTTATACTAAACATTTTTACGAAACCTTTTGACTTAAAATCATCACTGCATTATAAAACTTATAAATACAACGCCTTAATTTTATCTGCATTCAACGTCAATGGTCCATACCAAAAAGTTTCTATTCCTCCAAAAATATAATTTAAAAACACAGTACCGATATAGCTGCACCCTCTACACGGCACGCATTTATTTGCACCCAGTCAATTTTCATGAAACCTGCCCAAGCACCTTTGTCGTCCCACACACATAACCGTCGGAAAATTCTCCCTCCTGAGCTAACGATCGTACGACAAACTTCCCCGAACCCGCGCGGCGGTGCCCACGAAAACTCCGCAGCCATTAACACCTCACGGACAAATCACTCGATTTTCCCGTCCGATTTCCCGCGGCACGTCCGGCAAATAAGGAAACACGATGTATCACCCGTGGGACAACGACGACAAGGAGGCGCGCCCGTCGCAACGACGTGGTGAAAAAGGAAGAGCAGAGGCGGAAAGTGGAGAGGGTGGTTTACTGCCCGCCGGTAATGACGAAACAGATGGCCTCCTGCGGGAGAGGAGTACGTGCTGTCCCGCAGGAAGAGGGTAGAAAGGAGAGGATCTCCTTGATGAAGTGCCGCCATTATCGGTACAGGACAAAACCCACTTCGACCAGGCCAGCGACTTTATTACCCGCGAACGCAAGCTTCCTGAACTTCGTCTCTTTCTGTCTCTCCCCTCTTTCTCTTCCTCTCTCTCTCTCTCTCTCTTCCGCGTTCGTCTCTACGCCGGTACAGCTTCCGCACGCGTCCCGCTCGCTCGACTGCCGCGTCGTACGGCTTCTTGTTTGCTCGTGCTGTGTCTTTATGGAGTACACTCTCTGTCTGTCTATTTGTACGTGTAGCTTAAGGACGCACGACATACTCGCTCGCGTGCGAGGATCTCTTAACGAGCTTACGGACTGATTACTCCTATTCTGGGTCCGCTGCGTGCTACCTCTCGCTTCCGTGTCTTTTCGTTCTGGTTAAGGGCGGTGATGTGTCGGCGCGCCGCGGAGGCTATTTATCAGCGGCTGTTCGCCAATTTTCTTTTGTCGTGCGTGTACGTGGTATTGAGCGCGGTGCGGCGGGCGACGGAGAGGAAAGGCGGGATGGAAGGAAATTGGCGGATGGATGCTGATAAGCGGCGACTGTGCGATTGAAAGTACGTTGGACGGGCAATCGATGTGTGGTGCAATGTAAACTTGACAACGGACGGTGAAAGACTCCGGCGTAATGAGTTGTGTCGATGCGCCGAAGAATACGATGCAGTAGAAACGGGACAGAGTTATGACAGTGAATCGACATACACTGAAAACTAAATTTGACTTTATTACCTGGAAATCAATTTGCTAACCGCATTCGTGACACACTGAAAACGTGTGACCAATAGAAATATTCCCATCATGTCGATCTTTGATACCGATATTTAACACGCTGACTGCCAAGCGTATTGTACTATATTAGAAAGGATCGCATCACTATCCTAACAGTAACTGCATTTTTAAATAATTATTGCTACCCATTGCGAATATTTTGGATTTTCAGTAAAATCTCTTGTGCCGGTCACCTGTGACCATCACGGCAGTCAAAGTGTTAAAAAGCAGCATAAAAAGTACATACACGGAGGTCTCACCTAATGTTGAACCAATACCGAGAAATCGCGATTTTTTCAAACATACATAACGATTGTACCATGGAACGCGAGTGTGTCAGTGAAGAAGATACAATAAACCACAGTCGTTCCCTGTTTACCCGGATATCAATTTGCTAGTTGCCTTCGTGACACAATGAAAACGTGTGACCAGTAGAAACATTCCCATCCTATCGATCTTCGGCACCGCGGATCCGTCGAACTAAAAAATAATCATAAACAGCGCAAAGACGGCAGTCTCGTCAAACGACGCAACAATAACGATAAACCACGATTGTCCGGCAACAAGTAAACTTGACAGCCGACCGCGCGGCGCTATGTAAAATTAGCGTTGAATGTAGTCTCCGCCATAACGATTCGTGCCACCGCGAATCGGCCGAAGTCCGAACCGAAGCACGAGCAGCACGAACCCGGGGGTCTCACGTAACGATGAAATACGCGGCAGTTATCGGCGGCGCAAAAAGAATCTCATCACGGGACAAAAAGGCCGCGTCTCCGCGTATCGACGCCGTCCACGTGTCCAGGTGTGTACGCGTCCGTGGACGGGCACGAAGGCG
The DNA here is from genome assembly GCA_033815515.1 of Cryptocheilus praepositus. Taxonomy (NCBI): domain Eukaryota; kingdom Metazoa; phylum Arthropoda; class Insecta; order Hymenoptera; family Pompilidae; genus Cryptocheilus; species Cryptocheilus praepositus. The sequence continues at coordinate 5,334,379 of JAWWQZ010000314.1, forward strand.
CACACGCGGCAGCAAGCAACGACAACGGCCCCGTAATCGGCGCTAGGCGCGCCGAAAAACTTTATGAGCGGTTTATGAGCGCAATAATCCGCTCGCGAGTAACACAATACCGGCTAATTATAGAGGGATGAGGTCCAGGCCGCGCTCGACAGGCATTAACGTACGCGTTAAACTCACGACAGCCTGGGTGGCTTTCCTATTTTCGTCTTTTTTCCCTCCCCGTCCGTCCCACGCGCCTCTCTCTCTCTCTCTTTCTCTCTCGCGTACTCTTTCGCGGCTTCAATCTCTGCCCCGTCATTCTTCCCGCGCGCCGTGTCTTTGCTCTCCTTTCTTTCCACCACTTTGATCCCTCGCGACACGCTAATGCGTCTCTGTTATTTCAGTCCTTAGCCCCTGACAGTTAGACGACAAGGTGCCGTGCGAGGAGACTTTTTCGATTGCGCGCCTGTAAGACGATATTCGCGAGGGCGACGCGAGGGGTGGACGGATTCTTCGTGATGACACGAATCTTCGAGGAGGTGTGTGGGCACGGAGATATGACGCGTATGCACTGTTGCGTGGAGTAAGCATTTTTCGACTTCGGTTGCGGTATTTTCTGTATGGGGACGCTGAATGGGAGATGTGCCTTGCGATGGCTGTTTGGGATAGAGATCGAGGGTGCGAGGATGCATTTTTATTTTTTATATTTTTTTGTTCATTAACGCGTTGACTGCCACCTGCGGTGGTCACCGGTGACCGGCGCAAAAGATTTTACTAAAAATGCAAGAAATTCGCCATGAAGCCTATTTGCAATGTTGGAAAAGCAATTGATATTGGAACGGTGCTTCAATACTTTGGCTTCTAATATCTCTGCGTTACTTTCATTTTGTACGATTTAATCATACTTTGTAGTATTTCATCGCATCGCGGTTCTAACATAGCAAAATACGCGGTGACCGGCACAGAAGATTTTACTAAAAATGCAAGAAATTCGCCATGAAGCCTATTTGCAATCTTGGAAAAGCAATTGATATTGGAATGGTGCTTCAATACTTTGGCTTCTAATAACTCTGCGTTACTTTCATTTTGCACGATTTAATTGTACTTTGTACTATTTCATCGCATCGCGGTTCTAACACAGCAAAATACGCTTGGCAATCAACGTGTTAATTGCGTGCTGGTGGATAATTATGCTTGTTGGCGAAATGCTTGATTTTTTCCATGGAGAGATTTATTATTTTCGACAGTACGTTGCAAAGCTGTTGAGACAAAGTAATCTATCATTCGCAAAGAATTCTTGAGCTACTCGTCCATCATATTAAATGAACGACCCTAGCGATTTTACTAAGTGATACATTTCTCCCGTTTCCAATGTAACAACCGATACGAAGATCTGCAAAACGATCCCAGCCTTTCTCTGAACCATTGCACGCCATATGAAATCCGGCGAATTATTTTGTGCGATTTTTTCATTTCTTAGGCATCCTTTCACTATGTCAAAACGGCGACCTCCGAGGCTTCACTAAATTACGAGTTCGTCTCATTCCAATGCGATCGCCGATACGAAGATCGAGCACAAATCGTCTTGTCGAGCACGTCCGTCCGGCGAAAGTACAAAAAGCCGCACCCTTGTCGTGGATGACGGGGCGATTTCGCGCGACCCTCGTTTTGTAAACTAGGCGCGAGGGAATTTCGGGCTAAAAAGCGGGTGATTAATGATTCGGGTCGAAAAAGGTCTCTAGCAGCACGGGGCAGGAGCGAGACGAAAAGCAGTGGAGGCTAAGCGAGCGAGTGAGCGAACGTTTGCACTAGAAGTTCCTTAGGGCCGGAGTGCTCGTAATTGATTCCGGATTACTTGTCGTCGACACGGAACACGACGAGATGACTCTTGACATCGTGTTAGCCAGGCGTCTCTATAAGATATTGATCCGCGGAGGGGAGAGAAAATAAACGGCGCTTTTACCGGGTGTCACGTTCACTGTTCGAAGAAATTTATCTGGCGTCATTTCCTTTCCAATTTAGCACGCAAACGTCGCGTATTAATCACGGCGTGATTGATCTGTCGGTGTGTGGGAACGCGCCACGACCGGGAAGAAGCGTGGCAAGAAAGAGTGCACGCGTGAAGACAATCGCGAAGGTGATTCTAGCGGCGAGAATAGCAACGCAAGGTGGCATGGCAACGATTTTTTATTGGGGAATGTCGGTCACTAATAATAAGATGAAACTCAGTTCTTTGGAAGATGAGAAATGAAAAACAAACGTTTCGGCACTATATGCGTGCTGTCTTCGTGGGAAGGGAAATTTTTTTCACTTGTGATGTTTTATACAATTTAATTGCATTCGATTATCAATATTCCTTCCATCTGAAGAAAATACTTTAACCACTTGACATACAATGACGTCTCGGAAACGTAATTCATTTCATGTGCCATTGTAGACTTTGACGTCTCCGAGACGTCAAGAAATATCTTCGGTGAAGACTGGGAAGTATACATACTATTAGATTATCTGTTTCAGTCGTGCATCGATGCTGTTTTGTTTAGACTGTTTAAGATGCTTTTCCCCTTTCAACAGTACCTTATTGAATGTTATCGGTATTTAACCCTTTCGTTACTATGGACGACTATAGTCGCCCTCCACGATACGTGCTCGCTGTTTTTGTGGGAAGGGAAATGTTTTTCACTTGTGATGTTTTATACAATTTAATTGCATTTGATTATTAACACGTTGACTGCCACGGTGGTTACCGGTGACCGGCGCAAAAGATTTTACTATAAATCCAAAAAAATGTGCCATGAAGTTTATTTGCAATCTTGTAAAAGCAGTTGATATTGGAATGGTGCTTCCATACTTTGGCTTCTAACAACTTTGCGGTAGCTACATTTTGCACGATTTAATCATACTCTGCAGTATTTCATGGCATCGCGGTTCTAACATAGCAAAATACACTTGGCAATCAACGTGTTAATATTCCTTCCATCTGAAGAAAATACTTTAAACACATCGTGCCACAGTGTTGGCACTTCAAGACCACAATTTCGCTCGCATATCAATGACCCCTACCACTCCAAAAAACCTCACATCTCAGCCCAAAACATCTGCCCTCACCGAACGATAAAATCCATCTCACTGTTCTCGCGAATTAAACATCGTCCGTCTCTGTCCAGAGTCATTAATTTTACTGAAGCATTTGAACGAAAGCCACAATATTAACGTGAGCCCTCGCCTTCCTCATTCTCATCGCGCAACACTGTTTTATCAGAAAGCCGACGTCCGCGTCTCGACGTTCGGCAGCGTCGAAGCATCTCCGGGGCAGTGCGTGACGGCGAACAAATTGAACGAGCGCGCAAGACAAGCAGAACGACGTGTCAACTCGCTCGTATTACAAAGAACGTCTCTCGACAATGTCGCGTTTTCCGCGCGAACGCCGTCGACGGCGTAATATTTCAAAAGGCCGCCCAACCGGCGGCGTCGGCGGAAAGAGCTGCCGGCGAGTAATTTGAACAAACGCAACGACAACGTGTCTCATTTGTCACGGGCCGAGGTGACAAGAAGCCAGCGCACACGTAGACGCCCGGCACGTCCAGAAATACCGCCGCGCGATGGACACTTTTTTCGTCGCCGTCCATCTGGGAGGTATCCCCTGCGTAATGAGGACTCCGTCAAAGGGTTCTTATTTTTACATCTAACCTCGTTGAGGAAGGCGCACGAATGTGCGAGAGCATGGAAAATATCGGGACAGGTAGAGTTCAAATATTTTCCGGGTAGGTTTGCAGAATTTATGGATGAGTTTTGATATTGGCATGATTGGTTTTGCGTTCATATAGGTGACACTGTTGCGATTGCTGATTTGCAGATGTGGGATTTAATATCAGGCATTTCAGCTACGCCAATGGTTTACACATTAACTAGATATTTATTATAGTAGAATAAAGTCCATCTGACAGGTATACCCTGCGTAATGAGGACTCCGTCAAAGGGTTCTTATTTTTACATCTAACCTCGTTGAGGAAGGCGCACGAACGTGCGAGCGCATGGAAAATATCGGTACAGGTAGAGTTCAAATATTTTCTGGGTGGTTTTGCAGAATTTATGGGTGAGTTCTGATATTGCCATGATGAGTTATAAAGTTGACATAGGTGGAAGTGTAGTGGAACTGTTGCGATTGCTGATTTGAAGATGTGGAATTTCATGTCTGGGATTTTAGCTATGCGAATGGTTTACGTATTAACTAGATATTTATTGTAGTAGAATAAAATCCATCTGACAGGTATCCTCTGCGTAATGAGGACTCCGTCAAAGGGTTCTTATTTTTACATCTAACCTCGTTGAGGAAGGCGCACGAATGTGCGAGAGCATGGAAAATATCGGGACAGGTAGAGTTCAAATATTTTCCGGGTGGTTTTGCAAAATTGATGGGTGAGGTTTGACAATGGTATGATGGGTTTTGCGTTGATATAGGTGGAAGTGTAGTGGAACTGTTGCTATTGTTGATTTGCGGATGTGGGATTTAATGTCAGGGATTTTGGCTATGCCAATGGTTTACACATTAACACGTTGACTGCCGTGCGTATTTTACTATATTGAAACCGCAAAGTGATGGAGTACTACAGAATATGATTGAATCGTGCAAAATGAAAATAATGCAATGGTATTGGAGATCAAGGAATTGAATCACTGCTTAATATTAATTGCATTTACAAAATTATAAATGCTACCATTTGGGTATTTTTTGAATTTTTCGTGAGACCTTTTGCGCCGGTCACCGATGACCACCGCGGCTGTCAACGTGTTAACTAGATATTTATTGTAGTAGAATAAAATCCATCTCACAGGTATACCCTGCGTAATGAGGACTCCGTCAAAGGCTTCTTATTTTTACATCTAACCTCGTTGAGGAGGGCGCACGAACGTGCGAGAGCATGGAAAATATCGGGACAGGTAGAGTTCAAATATTTTCCGGGTGGTTTTGCAGAATTTATGCGTGAGTTTTGATATTGCCATGATGGGTTTTGCGTTGACATAGCTGGAAGTGTAGTGGCACAGTTGCGATTGCTGATTTGCAGATATAGAATTTAGTATCAAGGATTTCACCTACGCCAATGGTTCACACATTAACTAGATATTTATTGAATAAAATCCATCTGATAGGTATCCTCTGCGTAATGAGGAGTCCATCAAAGGGTTCTTATTTTTACATCTAATCTCGTTGAGGAAGGTGCAGAGATATGCGAAAGAATGAAAAACATCGGAACAGGCAGGATTTAAATGTTTTATGGGCCGCATCTGTGTAATGTGGCATTGATATGATTGTGAATAATGAGATCAAAGGCCTTCTTTGATTGAAAGATGGAAATCGATTGAAAACTTTCATTAGATTGAGATTTAAAAATACCGGGTGAGTCAGGGTTTAAATATTTTACTAAAGTGCATCGTAATAAACACCCATCCGCATTTCTGATGATTATAAGAGCAAAATACCAGTTCCACTACTGTCCGGAATCCTACGCCAGTCCGCAATTTCGCATAACATTAATTCGCGTCGTCCGGAAAATTTTGAGCACAACCACCTTCCGCGAAGATCAGTTCTAAGTGCAAACGGTGTCCCACCGCTTTGATCGTCGATACGCGATACGCGATACGCCCGACCGCGGAAATGATTAAAAGCAGTGCGCGCGGATATTTTCGTAGAGGATTATTTGTCCTCGCTCTCGTATGCGAAGTCGAGCGAATTAAAGTAAATAGCGGAGAGCGGTCGAAAATAGACACCTTTGCCGAAGATTCCGCGTCGGGATTTTTGCCTTCAATCGTCTCCCCCGCCTTCGCCCACGCGCTCTCCTTCTCTCTTTGAAAAGCCAGTACTCTCCGGCGGATTGGCCGGTGTTTGCGGGAGGCAAACATCGCTAATTAAAATCCTGCGGGCCCTTCTCGACCGGTAATCAACGAATGCCTTTAGGCATTCGAGGATGGTCAACGTTTCTCGACCTTCCGAACCCTTTTCTACGCCGATGCTTCAGCACGCTTCGATCTCCGCGAAATTCAGCTCCGACGCATGTGCGTCCTCTGCGAGCGATTGCTCTTTCGCCCGGCCGATTCCGCACTTCGCTTCCTTCTCGCCGGATGGCACTGAACGAAAACAGCCGGCTCACTTCCTTTATTATTATTTAATTACGCCGATAAATGTTTTAGGACCCTCGGGGCCACGCCGCGGGACTATCATTTTCAGCCGCGAGCTTCGCCGGGTTTGCTGAGGGAGGGTAGTGCGCTTTTACGTGTGACACAAATGATGCGGACTATTTTTTCAAAAGTTTGTGTTACACGGGACGTCAGAAAAATGGGGATTTTTTGTAAATTGATATTACATGGAACATGGGAGAGAAGGGGAATTTTTTGTGGATTTATGTTACATGGGCGTGAGAGGGATGGGGAATTCTTCGTGAATTTATCTTACATGCGACATTAACGAGGCGGGGTACTTTATGTGAATTTACATCACTCACGACATTAGTAAGATGGGGCATTTTTGTGTAGTTATTTTGCACGTAACGTTAATGAGTTTGGGTATTTTCTTAAGAATCTATTTTACAAACGCATATTAACCCTTTTACATACCCTTGCACAATTCAATCATATTCTGTAGTACTTCATCGCGTTACGGTTTTAATATAGTAAAACATGCACGGCAGTCAACATGTTAATGTTACGATGGACATCGCCCGTTCCAATCGGTAGTATTATACATTAGTAAGATGGGGCATTTTTGTGCAGTTATTTTGCACGCAACGTTAATGAGTTTGGGTATTTTCTTAAGAATCTATTTTACAAACGCATATTAACCCTTTGACTGCTGAATACTTCCGGCCGAAGCACTCGCTGAAGACGAAACCCTTTTCGCTATTGCGAATTCTATTGATTGATTATGTAAGGCGCAACTAAGTCCTAATGATAATTCTTCTTTTCCGCCACATTAAATAATGCAAGAAATTTATTTGCTGAAAAACGCCGCTGTATTCGTCTTGTGCATTGATAATTGTAGCGACAAAATGTAAGAAATCGAAACGATTGGGGACACACATATGCGCCCATAGTCGACACCGACAAATTTCGGCGGACGCATATATGCGTCCATAGCACTCAAAGGGTTAAGGAAGCGAGGTATTTTTGGGGGCATTTTCGGGAGATACGACATAAAAGACACTGAATGTGTATTGATAGGAAACTCTTGCGATTTAAATTAAGTTATTAAAGAAAGTCAATCAAAAACTCGACTTTTTTCCTTCAATCTTAAATTCTGAAGGTGGTCACAAACGTAATAAGTTTTTAACGTATATACGCTTTTTTGCGTAAATCGCAGGTTCGTCTGTGAAATTGCACTCACCGTACGATGCAATTCTCGATTCGCTTCGCCAGACTTCTGGGCGACTCGGAGATCACTTGCCGCCGGAATCCGCGAGACATCGTCTGTAACAGAGGGACGTTTATTTGCAGGATTGCGTAATGTGGGTCTAACAGTCGGCCGCTACTGCGTAACTCTTTCGGTATTAATGCCAAGTATAGTCGTTCATAAAAAAATATCATATTAGTCCACAACTCTGAAAGACCATATCACAACTTGCCATTTCCGGGATAAATGACGTTCTCTTATTTCATTGCTTCAACGAATGCTTGTATTGAGGATATGGGAATTCGTAGCAGAATCGTTGACAAAGTATAATATGTTACGCTTGGCATCGGCTTTTGATTCTTTTTTATCAAAGTATATACTCTGTTACTATACACTGAAAAAGTTTCTTTATATTCTGCGCTCAATCATTTTTTCCCAATTTATTAATCTCTGGTGTATAGTAACAGAGTGTCTATTTTGTCACGCGAAAGGATTAACCCTTCTTTGCATGATTTTTTTTTTATTGGTGAAATAAATCAAGGTGATATAATTCATGTTCAAAATTAAAGGAAAAATGGTTAAAAAATCTTAGTATATATCTATAGCATAAATTTAGCAAAAAACAATATAATAGAAATTTCCATCATCATGCAGGCTTAGATCGAAGTGAACTTGTTTTTTTATATAATTTTTGGGCATTCAATGTTATGATGGAAATTTCCACCACCATGCAAAAAAGGGTTAATATTGCGGATTATTTTCGAACTCTGCGAGAAAGACGCTGTTTTTAATTTCATAGTTGGGCAGCTAGACTAGACAGATGAGACTAGAAAAATCTAAGACTGTGATGTGAAACGGAAAAATTTCGTACTCGGCTTTCGGCTAATTATTTGGGAGAATAGACCGGAAGCGGATGGAGTCTCTTATCTTCTCGCCCTCATTTGACACCTATCCGTAAAAAGAAAACACGGATCTTGTTCGCTCGCACGAGAAAAGGGGTTCGTCTTCTTCTGGGGCTATTAATAATCGTCCACGGCGCGTGCGGGTCGTGTGTCACTAACGGGTGGCACGAAATGTTTGTTTGCCTGCTGTGGCCACCGGGTTAACAAACACGATTGGAAGACGGACAAAGATACGTCTTGCGTGGGTCCCAGAAATTAATCTTATGCTATAGGATCGTAATACTAACTTTTGCCGTATAATTATTTTTATTATTATACATTTGGGTAGATGTCCTAGAAGAAGCAAAAAATGGAATGAATTTACTGAAACTAACTTTTGCCACATAATTGTTTTTTTATTACTATATATTTCTGCTGCTGTCATACAAGGAGCAAAGAATGGAATGAAGTAACTGAGACTAACTTTTGCCGTATAATTATTTTTATTATTATACATTTGGGTAGCTGTCCTACAAGGAGCAAGAAAACGGAATGAATTTATTGAAACTAACTTTTGCCGCATAATTATTTTTATTATTATATATTTGTGCTGCTGTCGTACAAGGAGCAAAGACTGCAATGAAGGAACTGAAACTAACTTTTATTGCATAATTATTTTTATTATTATATATTTGTGCTGCTGTCATACAAGGAGCAAAGAATGAAATGAACTAACTGAAACTAACTTTTGCCGTATAATTATTTTTATTATTATACATTTGGGTAGGTGTCCTACAAGGAGCAAAAAAATGGAATGAATTTATTGAAACTAACTTTTGCCGCATAATTATTTATTTATTTATTTTATTATATATTTCTGCTGCTGTCGTACAAGGGGCAAAGAATGGAATGAAGTAACTGAAGCTAACTTTTGTCGCATAATTATTTTTATTATTATACATTTGTGCTGCTGTCACATAAGAAGCAAAAGATTGAATGAACTAACTTACATAAGAAGCAAGCAAAGAACAGACTACGCGTATCTAACAAAAAACATAATACACTTCATAAAATGAATAAAGACATACAGTTCACACTGCAAAATTCTACAACTCCCGCCATACAGTTCCGCACTTTTTTCACACATCCGCGCTACCATGTCCGTTATATAACAAGCAATTAACGAAAAAAAGTAAGAACGCGCAACAAAAAATATAATACATATTCGACACATAAAATGACATCACCCACTGGTCTCCTTGCCCAGATTATGTAAATTCGCTAAGTCTCCCGACGACGCAATTTCTATGCCAACCTAGCCGATTAACTCATTGTGCTCAACGTGCTTCCAGGACCCGCATATTTTCGACGCTCCAAGACAACTTTGTGCAATGCATACATGCATTTTTTTAATTCGCATTTATAAAATATTCTTAAATATTACTATATATTCTAAAGTTTCTATTTATTATGTAGGCTTTTTTTTACAGTTTAAACATTATTTCTTTCATCATTTCACTTTCACTTGAAATGTTATTTGGTACATCAGATAAGTCATCAAATAATAATACATTTTGGCTTCCATTTTCTATATTTCCATAAGACATGTTTGACTTTTCTAGAATTGGGGTTTATTTTGTGAACTAATTCAAAAACTGTTTCCTCACAAATTAAAATGCTAAAATTAACACTTTGACTGCCATGGTGGTCATCGGTGACCGGCGCAAAAGGTCTCACGAAAAATTAAAAAAATATCCAATCGGTAGCATTTATGATTTTGTAAATGCGATTAATATTAAATAGTGTTAAAATCTTTGTTCTCCGATGCCTTTGCATTATTTTCATTTTGCACAATTCAATCATATACTGTAGTACTTCATCACGTTACGGTTTTAATATAGTAAAATACGCACGGCAGTCAAAGTGTTAATTTCTCAACTCGTCAAGTCTCGTCACCCGGCCTCAACGTTCGGTTTGCTAAAGACGAGATTTTTCGTGACCCGTACGCAATGAGTTAACGTCGTACACGTCGTGCGCAAGCATGAACGCGGCCTTTTATCCGGCTTTTATCCGAGCGCCCAGCGAATCTTCGACGAAAAAGGGAGGACCGCGAAACGCCGCGCACCCCCTGTCCCGTCATAAACAAGTCATCGTTAACATGGAAATAACCGTACGCGCAGCCTTGGCCAGCTGTTGGCACGAGCCTCGCTGTTGACATAACTTTGACAAAGTCGTTGACAAAGTCTCGGCTTTCGGCCTTTTACGAGCGCGCGGCCATTAAACGTTGATAAATCTTCGCTCTCGCCTCGCGCGGACTATTTTCATCCCGAACTGGAGCCGGCGCGAGCCAGATGGACGAGGAGAGAGATCGCGACGACGCTTTACGCCCTGCGACGTGTTTGTCAACCGATGGTCACGAGGAGTAAACAAACGTCAGTTGACAGGCGCCGGGATTATTAATAGGGAACTACTCCGGCTCGCCACTTTGCAGTATTTCACGTGCGACGCACGCGGGACTGGGCCATTTCGCCAGAGTTTCGCACGTAATGCGACTGGCACGGCATATTTTCGGTACGTCTTGCCTGGCGGGTGACACAAATGAGACGGGATGTTTTTTCGGTTTATTTTCCGGACGACACGAACTAGGGTAGGGGTTAGTCAATTTTATCTTCACGCGACGTACGTAATACTGAATAGTCTTTTTGAATTTATTTTGCACGCGACATATGTAATACTGGATACGGCTTACGAATTTATTTTGTAACATATGTAATAATAGATAGTCTCTGTGAATTTATTTTGCACGTGGCATATGTAATACTGGATAGTTTTTGCGAATTTATTTCGCTCGCGACTTACGTAATGCTAGATAGTCTTTGTGAATTTATTTCACTCGCGACGTACGTAATACTGGATAGGCTTTCTGAATTTATTTTGTAACATATGTAATACTGGATACGGCTTGCGAACTTATTTTGCACGCGACATATGTAATACTGGATACGGCTTGCGAATTTATTTTGCACGCGACGTACGTAATAGTGGATAGGCTTTGTGAATTTATTTTGCACGCGACATATGTAATACTGGATACGGCTTGCGAATTTATTTTGCACGCGACATATGTAATACTGGATAGTCTTTGCGAATTTATTTCTCTCGTGGCGTACGTAATACTGGATAGTCTTTCTGAATTTATTTTGCACGCGACATATGTAATACTGGATACGGCTTGCGAATTTATTTTGCACGCGACATGCGTAATAGTGGATAGTCTTTGTCACTTTATTTTGCACGCGACATATGTAATACTGGATAGTTTTTGCGAATTTATTTTGCACGTGACATATGTAATAGTGGATAGTCTTTGTGAATTTATTTTGCACGCGACATATGTAATACTGGATACGGCTTGCGAATTTATTTTGCACGCGACATACGTAATAATGGATAGTCTTTGCGAATTTATTTCGCTCGCGACGTACGTAATACTGGATAGTCTTTTTGAATTTATTTTGCACGCGACATATGTAATACTGGATACGGCTTACGAATTTATTTTGCACGCGACGTACGTAATAATAGATAGTCTCTGTGAATTCATTTTGCACGTGGCATATGTAATACTGGATAGTCTTTGCGAATTTATTTCGCTCGCGACGTACGTAATGCTAGATAGTCTTTGTGAATTTGTTTCGCTCGCGACGTACGTAATACTGGATAGGCTTTCTGAATTTATTTTGTAACATATGTAATACTGGATACGGCTTGCGAATTTATTTTGCACGCGACATGCGTAATAGTGGATAGTCTTTGTCACTTTATTTTGAACGCGCGATATGCAATACTGGATACGGCTTGCGAATTTATTTTGCACGCGACATACGTAATAATGGATAGTCTTTGCGAATTTATTTCGCTCGCGACGTACGTAATACTGGATAGTCTTTTTGAATTTATTTTGCACGCGACATATGTAATACTGGATAGTCTTTGCGAATTTATTTTGCACGTGACATATGTAATACTGAATACGGCTTGCGAATTTATTTTGCAAGCGACATACGTAATAATAGATAGTCTTTGCGAATTTATTTCGCTCGCGATGTACGTAATACTGGATAGTCTTTTTGAATTTATTTTGCACGCGACATATTTAATACTGGATAGTCTTTTTGAATTTATTTTGCACGCGACATATGTAATACTGGATAGTCTTTGCGAATTTATTTTGCACGTGACATATGTAATACTGGATACGGTTTACGAATTTATCTTGCACGCGACATATGCAATAATCGATGGTCTTTGTGAATTTATTTTATGCGGGACATAGGTAGGAGGGTATTTGACGCGTGATGTAAGTGAAACAGGGCGGTTTTCAGGAATTTGCTTTACGCGTGATATAATTGAGATGGGAAATTACTTGTGTGTTTTCGTGCCGCATGATATTGGCGAAACAGGCTGTTTATTGATAAGAAATTTCTTAGGCTCTCCACTTTCCAATGTTTCATACATGATATACACGGGACTTATACCCGTTTCACACGTGAGGCAACTGACATAGCATACTTTCGGTGCGTTTCGTTTTGCAGGCGGCATAAATGGGACGGAGTATTTTTCTGGGTTTATCTGACAGATGAGATACTTTTTCATAAATTTATTTTATATATAACATGGTACGGGGTATTTTTTTGTGAATTCACTTTATGCGTAACATAATTAAGACCAGATATTTTTTGTAAGTTTGTTTTACGCGTGATGTAGGCGGAACGGAATGTTTTTTGTGAATTTGTGTTGCACGTGTCTTGGTCGCGTCCGGATACTTTATGGAAATTTATTTGATACATGACATAAGCGGGACGGGATATTTTTTGTGAATTCACTTTACACCGGATAAGATTGAGGCAAGATAGTTTTTGTGTAGTCATTTTATACGTGACATAAGAAAAACGGAACATTTTTTTGTGAGTTTTTTTGTAAACATTTTTCCGTTTTCCCGCGTAATGCAGCGGAACAGGATATTTCTTTGTAAGTTTACTTTATAGGTAATTAAACATGCGGCAGGGTATTCTTTGCGGATTTATTTTATGCGCGACATAAACGAAACTTGTTTTTGTACATTTATTTCACACCCGACACAAATGACACCGTGCACTAAATTTCTTGTTATTTTCTGTCTTTTCCGTATTGATACAATCGTTCTCCCATAACGACGATTATTCTACATTAATCCGAGGTTTAGTTTTTTTCGGCGGCCCAACAGTTCCGTGATTAAACATGCGGCAGGGTATTCTTTGCGGATTTATTTTATGCGCGACATAAACGAAACTTGTTTTTGTACATTTATTTCACACCCGACACAAATGACACCGTGCACTAAATTTCTTGTTATTTTCTGTCTTTTCCGTATTGATACAATCGTTCTCCCATAACGACGATTACTCTACATTAATCCGAGGTCTAGTTTTTTTTCGGCGGCCCAACAGTTCCGTGATTAAACATCGGCAGGGTATTCTTTGCGGATTTATTTTATGCGCGACATAAACGAAACTTGTTTTTGTACATTTATTTCACACCCGACACAAATGACACCGTGCACTAAATTTCTTGTTATTTTCTGTCTTTTCCGTATTGATACAATCGTTCTCCCATAACGACGATTACTCTACATTAATCCGAGGTCTAGTTTTTTTTCGGCGGCCCAACAGTTCCGTGATTAAACATCGGCAGGGTATTCTTTGCGGATTTATTTTATGCGCGACATAAACGAAACTTGTTTTTGTACATTTATTTCACACCCGACACAAATGACACCGTGCACTAAATTTCTTGTTATTTTCTGTCTTTTCCGTATTGATACAATCGTTCTCCCATAACGACGATTACTCTACATTAATCCGAGGTCTAGTTTTTTTTTCGGCGGCCCAACGGTTCCATGATTAAACATCGGCAGGGTATTCTTTGCGGATTTATTTTATGCGCGACATAAACGAAACTTGTTTTTGTACATTTATTTCACACCCGACACAAATGACACCGTGCACTAAATTTCTTGTTATTTTCTGTCTTTTCCGTATTGATACAATCGTTCTCCCATAACGACGATTACTCTACATTAATCCGAGGTCTAGTTTTTTTTCGGCGGCCCAACAGTTCCGTGATTAAACATCGGCAGGGTATTCTTTGCGGATTTATTTTATGCGCGACATACGGCCCAACAGTTCCGTGATTAAAACTTGTTTTTGCGCGACATAAACGAAACTTGTTTTTGTACATTTATTTCACACCCGACACAAATGACACCGTGCACTAAATTTCTTGTTATTTTCTGTCTTTTCCGTATTGATACAATCGTTCTCCCATAACGACGATTACTCTACATTAATCCGAGGTCTAGTTTTTTTTCGGCGGCCCAACAGTTCCGTGATTAAACATGCGGCAGGGTATTCTTTGCGGATTTATTTTATGCGCGACATAAACGAAACTTGTTTTTGTACATTTATTTCACACCCGACACAAATGACACCGTGCACTAAATTTCTTGTTATTTTCTGTCTTTTCCGTATTGATACAATCGTTCTCCCATAACGACGATTACTTTAGATTAATCCGAGGTCTAGTTTTTTTTTCGGCGGCCCAACAGTTCCGTGATTAAACATCGGCGGGGTATTCTTTGCGGATTTATTTTATGCGCGACATAAACGAAACTTGTTTTTGTACATTTATTTCACACCCGACACAAATGACACCGTGCACTAAATTTCTTGTTATTTTCTGTCTTTTCCGTATTGATACAATCGTTCTCCCATAACGACGATTACTCTACATTAATCCGAGGTCTAGTTTTTTTTCGGCGGCCCAACAGTTCCGTGATTAAACATCGGCAGGGTATTCTTTGCGGATTTATTTTACGCGCGACATAAACGAAACTTGTTTTTGTACATTTATTTCACACCCGACACAAATGACACCGTGCACTAAATTTCTTGTTATTTTCTGTCTTTTCCGTATTGATACAATCGTTCTCCCATAACGACGATTACTCTACATTAATCCGAGGTCTAGTTTTTTTTCGGCGGCCCAACAGTTCCGTGATTAAACATCGGCAGGGTTGACGTATTATACCATCGGCATCGGTTTTAAGTGCATCCAGGCTCGTAAAATTGCTCACGCTACGGTGCGTCCTAATAATATGACGATATAATGCAATTTGAGCGAAGGGATGTCTGAGACATGATCGGCTTATTCCACTCTGCTGGACGGCCAAGCAACAATTATGCGATTAAGCCTCTTGGCAAATTATGCCATTAGACGTTAGGCAAACGTCTGTTTGGCTTTCCCTCTAGACGCACCTATAGGCTCCCATAGCTCATATTTAACGTTGTACGTTAATTACCGACATGTCACTCAAATTCGTCTGCACAGACGTTGTGCGTATAAATGGTTGTGTGAAAGAATTTAAATCGTGATATCGAATTAGGAGGATATCTGAGCGTATTTCTATAAGATCGTACAGTTAGTGTAGAAAGTATGCGTCTGCCCATTTCGAACTTGATGAAGTTGTAATTTATTGACAAGTATTTCGAAAACTACGAATTTGTTCGAGGAATTTGCGAAGTGGGCAAGAAATAAAAAGAAAATGGGTGGGAAAATATGAACAATAAGTATTCGTACAATTTTTATTTCCAACTACTTATATAAGAGTTCACGATATAAATATATCACATTCTAGTGACTTTATTATAATAGACATCGCCAGTATGTTTGGAAACTTCGTTTCTAACGTTATAATTCTATCGTCGTTGAAGCCCGTCAGTTTGCACTATTGAGAATTATCACCGAAAAATGTGATGACATGTATGGAAACAGCAACTAATTTAATTTTTACTGCATCTATTATACAGATTTTCGCTAATATACACAGACTGGTTGCTTATAAACAAAGTACCGAATAAACCAGATTTTACGACGCAACCTTCGAAATTCGTCGATACCTAAAATCGTACAATTCCTACATTACCTGTACAGTATCAGGATTGTTCCCGTCAGTAATATTACAATTAAACAGTTACGCGCAATTTGCAAATAGTACATGAGTTTTCGTTATCGATACGCGCGTAAATCGTCTCTCTGAAATTCAACCATTGCATGCGCGCCTTATGCTCACATTATTATTTCGCAACTTGACCGCACCGCATTAAATCATCGAACCGCTCATTGAATAATGCGCCGCGTTATCGGCGCGTTGAATATTCCACGCTTATTAATCCTGATTTATGCGTGGCAGTTGCGATTAATGATTTTTTCAGCCGATCGTAGGCGCGCCGCGATACGACACAAATCTGACGGTTAAGGCCTAATCAGTTTGCCTGTCACCTGTTTCCAGTGCAAACACAGATATCGGCGACAAGCGGCTTTGACATTATTAAAATCTCGACCGAACAGCTGTTCATTTTCTTTTAACACGTTGCTGGTGGTATTCGTGTTTTAAACGTTGCAGACGACAGACTCAGGGTGAGAACAGATCGTTTTAACACTTTGACTGCCATGGTGAACGCAAGAGATTTTACTGAAAATTCAAAATAGTTGCAGTGGGTAGGAATTTTTATTTTATAAATGCAGTTGTTATTAGAATAGGCGACAAGCGGCTTTGACATTATTAAAATCTCGACCGAACAGCTGTTCATTTTCTTTTAACACGTTGCTGGCGGTATTCGTGTTTTAAACGTTGCAGACGACAGACTCAGGGTGAGAACAGATCGTTTTAACACTTTGACTGCTATGGTGGTCACCGGTGACCAACGCAAGAGATTTTACTGAAAATTCAAAATAGTTGCAGTGGGTAGGAATTTTTATTTTATAAATGCAGTTGTTATTAGAATAGTGATGCGATTCTTTGGTCTCCAATACCTGCACATTATTTACATTTTGCATAATTCAGTCAAACGCTGTAGTATTTCATAGCATCGCCGTTCTAATATAGTAAAATACGCTTGGCAGTCAACGTGTTAACAGCGGATCACCTTCAGCAAATGTTTCAATCAATAAAAGGACTTAGCATGCATCGTCTAAGTTACGATAAGGTTGAAGTACCTTAATATTTAATACTTTTTAATAATAAAAACATATTGCTCTATAAATACTTTATTGGTTTAAACTACAAATATTATTCTAATTAATAAAATTGTGAAGGTAATCACAGATATTGTGGTAATGGAAGTGAGTTGCTGAATTTCGTAGTAAATTTGTAATTATAGAGTAATATATTTATTTATATAATATTTTATCAATAATTACTTGACTTTATCATCATTACATATCTTAAGGTATTTCGTGATGAGCAAATACTTTATGGGTTTAAAGTACAAATATTATTCTAATTAATAAAATTGTGAAGGTAATCACAGATATTGTGGTAATGGAAGTGAGTTACTGAATTTCGTAGTAAATTTGTAATTATAGAGTAATATATTTATTTATATAATATTTTATCAATAATTACTTGACTTTATCATCATTACATATCTTAAGGTATTTCGTGACGAGCAAATACTTTATGGGTTTAAAGTACAAATATTATTCTAATTAATAAACTTGTAAATGTAATCACAGATATTCTGCTAACGGAAGTGAGTTACTGAATTTCGTAGTAAATTTGTAATTATAGAGTAATATATTTATTTATATAATGTTTTATTAATAATTACTTGACTTTATCATCATTACATATCTTAAGGTATTTCGTGATGAGCAAATACTTTATGGGTTTAAAGTACAAATATTATTCTAATTAATAAAATTGTGAAGGTAATCACAGATATTGTGGTAATGGAAGTGAGTTACTGAATTTCGTAGTAAATTTGTAATTATAGAGTAATATATTTAATTTTATAATATTTTATCAATAATTACTTGACTTTGTCATCATTATATACCTTAAGGTATTTCGTGATGAGCAAAGCAGCTGTGCGTCAATTTCGTGGTTTGGTTGTTTTATTATTTTATGGATGCTCTTCGGTATACCTTACTATTATGATGACTTTATCGAATCTGTTGGTGACGAGGGCACGAGATATCGTTTTCTCGTTAGGAAAAAAGCCTCGAGCGCAATAACATCGCCCATGCGGAGTCAGCGATATTAATTGCTGCCTTGACGAACGTTTGATAGCCCGAAAACGGAATCGGAAGATGGGTCTCGGCCTTTGATTAAGATTCCCGCTTTCCCCTATAGATTAATATTGTCTTGCAACTGTTGTGTTGTAACATCCCGCTGACAACAACGACGTTTCGTTAATGATAATGTGGTAGTAAATTAGATAAGGGCAATACGTGCGATTATTGTGGAGAGCTGCACGCAAAATTGGCATAAATTTGCAGCAAGTAACATGACTGACGATCGTAATTTTTGTTCTAAATATGACATTCTTCTAACTCCCCACTTCAAATTCACAACACCTGAAATTACCATCGCTTCACAATTGTACTATTTAAGATCGTAACATTGAAAATAGGCTTATCCATATTTTTATTGCTTCGAATCTGCAACATCAAAAATTGGCATTCCTCCAAATCTGCAACAACTAAAATTGGCGTCAATCTAAACTCTCATTTATTTAAAGTTGCAATACTTAAAGTTACTATTACTTCAAATTCACAATATTTAAAGTCATCATCCCTTCAAATTCCGAATATTTGAAATTGTCATTCTTTCAAACTTGCAACATATAACATTTAGTCTACGTCAAGTTGCAGCGTCTATAATAGTCATTCTCTCAAATTTGCAACAACTAAAATTGGCATCAATCAAAACTCTCATTTATTCAAAGTTGCAATACTTAAAGTTGCCATTGCTTCGAATTTATAATATTTAAAGTCGTCATTACTTCAAATTCAGAATATTTGAAATTGTCATTCTTTCAAATTTGCAACATATAACATTCGGTCTACGTCATGTTGCAATGTCTATAATAGTCATTGGTTCAAATTTGCAACGTATAACATTCGTACAACGTCAAATTGCAACGGTTGTAATTGTCATTCCTTCAAATTTGCAACATATAACATTCGTACTACGTCAAGTTGCAACGTCTATAATAGTCATTCCTTCAAATTTGCAACAACTAAAATTGGCGTCAATCAAAACTCTCATTTATTCAAAGTTGCAATACTTAAAGTTTCCATTACTTCAAATTCACAATATTTAAAGTCGTCATTACTTCAAATTCAGAATATCTGAAATTGTCATTCCTTCAAATTTGCAATATATCACTTTCATACTACGTCAAGTTGCAACGTCTATAATAGTCATTCCTTCAAATTTGCAACATATAACAGTGAACTACTTCAAGTTGCAACGTCTATAATAGTCATTCCTTCAAATTTGCAACATATAACATTCGTACTACGCCAAGTTGCAACGTCTATAACAGTCACTGCTTCAAATTTTCAACGTCCGCTTACAACATTCCTTCAAACTTCCACTATTGCAATTTGCAACAAGTAAACTCGGCATCAATCCAAACTCATTCAAATTTTGCCACATCCAAAATTGCCATCTCCTCCAACTCAAATTCACACTATTCAAATGACCCGCATTTCCTCCAAATCCCGACCAATTACTTTCCGCCTCCCTCCAAAATCGTCACATCTCACGCCATCGTCACATCCACCTGCACCCTTCACACCTCCCATCTTAACCTCCATTTTCCGCCTTCCATCCCGATCTCACCTTCCTCCGTTCCCGTCTGCCGCGCGCAGGGGCTGATCATTTTCTGAGAACCCGGGGAAAAATATCTCTAATGGGGCTGCGGCGCATGGGGCCCCGTGGTCCGCGGCGCAACACATAATCAGCGAGCGTAAAGCTTTCGAGGAGGCGGTCGCTTTTAACGAGCGCCGTCGCGAGCGAGAAGGAGCATCTACGTGACGCTCGGGCTAATCGGCGATATCTGGCGTGTGTGTCGGACGACGATGGTGCCTAATTGCAATGGTACCTGCGCCTCGACGCGGCTGATCTTTTCTCACCCGGATTACCGATGCGGATATCGACGCCGGGAACCCTCTCACTCGCGCACGCACACGCTCCACACACCTGCGCAATTAGACGGGGCATTAAGCTGCGCGGAGGGAGACGCGGGAGGCCGGTGCACGGTAATCGGCCGAAACTCAACAATATTGTCCCGGATATTGGGCTCAGATTGCGCAATTTTTGCCCGACGAGCGAGCGCGTCGGGTTTTGATCGCTGCGCGGAAGGTGACGGAGGATGAAGACATGAGGCTTGGGGGATGGGTGGCGATGGTGGAAGGAGGTTTGAGGAAAACGCGGTTGATGGCTAGGAAGGATGTAGAAAGATAGAAGATTTTGTAGCGACCTCTGCCTATCGGCTGCTAGATGTTAGAGCGAGTTAGAACTTTTTCGCAATGCACCGATTATGGTACGCTTCATACACATATGTATGCCCACGGTCGACAGCACTTCTACCATCCGATCGCGATAACGTCTAGGGCAAGACACACTTGTCATAGCCCTGCTGTGAAAATTCGTTCGTGCAATCGCACCCATGACGAGAGTAAGAAGCGATATGAACATCTACAGCTCCACGCTTCTTCAATTTTATTAACACGTTGGCTGCCGTGGGGGTCACCGGTGACCGGCGCAAGAGATTTGACTGAAGATTGAAAATATTCGCAATGGGTAGTAATAATTATTTTATAAATGCACTTATTGTTAGAATAGTGATGTGATTCTTTGGTCTCCAATACTTGCACATTATTTACTGTTGGTGTGCAACGATGCATCATTTGTATCGCGCGGTATAGCGCGGTTGTGGACCTTCGTTTGTCTTCCGCGATCGTTTTTTCGTTTAGCGTTCCCGCGTAGCGACCCCAGTTAGTCGCTTCTCAGGTCGCACTTCATACACATGTTCACACTCACGCAAGAGATATTTGTACAATATAATAAAGTTTTACATTATAAAAATTTGTGCATAAAGTTAACCTTCAACATTTACGTTTCGCATAATTCAGTCAAACGCTGTAGTATTTTATAGCATCGCCGTTCTAATATGGCAAAATACGCACGGCAGTCAACGTGTTAATCAAATATTGTATTGTATATTCTGTATATATATACAGAATTGTGAAATTTGGTGGCTTCCGAATGGTCGCCATTAAATTCAGCTTGATACCGATTTTTGGCAGAATACACAGTCTGCATCTTCAGGACTGAGGGAAACTTCTGAAACAGAAGTTCGCCTTTCCATTGAAATTGCTTCTATTTTCCTAGATTTCCAGCCCTTCGCAATATTTTCCACTAAAAAAAAGTGTTACAAAAAGCAAATATAATCCGTTACACTAGAAACCCTGAAATTATAGACTGCTGCTCTCTCAGACGTGGGAGAGCATTCGGTAGCTAACCACTGTCATCGCACATTGAATTAGTCCAAGTCCTTCGCTTCAAGCATCAATTTTTTCACGCCGACGCCAGGCAAACTTCCCTCCAAATTTCCACTGTCATCATCTTTCCACAGTTCTACACTGCAGCATCTATAGAGCTCACTGTCAGCATTCTGCCGACAGTGTAGATGTCATCCGGTCGCGCAACGCAATTTCTCAAGGTTCAAGTCACCCTCGACCGGCCGTCCTGGGAAAGAAGCAGCCGCTTCTCCCGTGTCGATCACGGGGAGTCGAGCGATCGGCTCTCCTTTTGTCCGCTTCCCACGTGTTTCCCGCAAATTGCCCGACGCCGAGGCGAGACGACAGTTTACGCACTAATAATCCTCCGTCGCGGACGAAAGCAGCGTTAAGGGGAAATTACAGGAACGTGCCACCGTGGGCACCGGCGCGAGGGCAATTTGTGCGACTCGATTTACGATCTTTCGGGACAAGGTTAATCGTTTGCCGCCCGTGTCGATGCCGGCCGATGCGAGCGACGGCGCAAAACGATGCGTGTGCACGGCCATTATGTTGTTGAGCCGCTCTGACTGCGGCGGGGCGGGTGTAAATTTACGAAACGGCGGAATTACGGAAATTTGCGTAACCGGAGCGATGCGTGGTGAGGGACGAGTCGGGGGGCTTTGGGGCGTCTTGTTTTTAGATCTACGGGAAGGGTGAAGATTGTGGGTTGAAGTGCACGAACTGAAGTGGAGAGAGCAGCGGTGGTGGTCGAATGTTTAATCGTGTTATGGACATATCGGGGGATATTGGCTAATGTCGTTTTTGGTAAGGAGAGTTTGTAAGTACTATGGATAGTAAGCAGAAACACAGGGGTTGTTATTAGGATTGTCTTTCGCAAGCTGCTTTGATATTCTTGTCATATAAGTCGAAGAATTGGTTACTCGGTCGTTTCCGAATTGATATTGTGGCAGGTAGTTTTATTTTTATTTTTTATAATTTATTAATATTATATATTAATATTAATATTAATATATATATTATAATATAATTTAATAATATTAATTTATTATATTTTTTTGTATTGAATTTTTATATTATTTTTCAACAATATTCATTGTCTATGTGACCATAGTGATACAGATACTAGATCCAATTTTTTCATGAACTACGAAAATTTCAGTATCGGCGGAGCTAAAATCTCTGCAAACGCCGAAAAAATGTCACCCTCGGTCATTGCATATTAATATCGTGGGGTCGTGAAAAGACAAAATCATATGCGATGACTGGATCCTAAGTGGACATAGCATTAGACATCATTTTATGATTCCTCATATTCCGATCTCATCCTATAATACCCATAGTTCCCGGTTGTACTACTGCAATTTCCTACTTACAAATATTCATAATATCCATACCAACACACACTTCCGTCTGGACTGGATCCTAACTGGACACAGCATTAGACATCATTTTATGATTCCTCATATTCCGATTTCATCCTATAATACCCATAGTTCCCGGTTGTACTACTGCAATTCCCTACTTACAAATACTCATAATATCCATACCAACACACACTTCCGTCCCACTGTCTTCCCTACCCGCAAGCTCCCATCAATTTTTTCGCGAATGACAGGACACAACGCCGCCGCGACTAAAATCCGTGTAACCGTGAAAAGGACTCCCTTCGTCGGGCGTTGCATATTAATATCTTACCATGCCGGAGAAGGTCGCAATCGTGTACGAATTTATGATTCCTCATATTAGGATTCCATCCTATAATAACCATAGTTCCCGGTTGTACTACTGCAATTCCCTACTTATAAATACTCATAATATCAACTTCTCCCGACAAGCATCCAAACCCACACTTCCGTCCCGCTGTCTTCCCTACCCGCAAGCTCCCATCAATTTTTTCGCGAATGACAGGACACAATGCCGCCGCGACTAAAATCCGTGTAACCGTGAAAAGGACTCCCTTCGTCGGGCGTTGCATATTAATATCTTGCCGTGCCGGAGAAGGGCGCAATCGTGTGCGAAGCCTCGGTCACCCCACTCGACGCTGGCTGCAAGTCACCGCAGGATCGTTGAGCGCAGGTCGCGCAAGGAGCGTAGTGACATCGA
This sequence comes from Cryptocheilus praepositus, assembly GCA_033815515.1. Classification (NCBI taxonomy): domain Eukaryota; kingdom Metazoa; phylum Arthropoda; class Insecta; order Hymenoptera; family Pompilidae; genus Cryptocheilus; species Cryptocheilus praepositus. The sequence goes on from JAWWQZ010000314.1 coordinate 5,358,142, forward strand.
CAAAAAATCACGGGGCCCGCTTTCCGGTCCGGATATCTTTCAATTACCCGTTAATATGATAGGCGGCCGCGTTGTTGCAAGTCAGCGCCACGTCGTTGCCCGCAGCAGACACGTATGTCCAGGCTGCGCGCGTGTGAGCGTGCGCGTTTCGACGTGCGTGTGATTAATCGACGTCAACCGCAGACCTCGCCTCGCGTAAACTTCGCCGAATTCGTTGACACGTCGATTCGCGGTCTGCGGTGGGTGGCGGTGGCTAATGCCGTGCGTTCTGTGCGCATGTAACTCCCTATGCGTGCGCGTGGGCGGATGCTGGAAACCGTTGGACAGTTTGCCAGAGCAATTGCATTAGCGGATGCTCAGACTATGCTAATTCGGTGTGTGATGCGATCGGTTTAGAAAAACGGGCGGAGAACGCGTGGGAGATCAAGCGGAATTCGACTGGCGAAAGGAGAGTTTGACAGTTTCGGGGTTTCACGTAGGGGGAAGCTGGTGATTGCTTGTAGTTTAGTTGTTGATGGTGTGCGATGCGTTAGGGTTATTGGAAGAAAATTTATAAAAATGGGAATAATACGGTGGTGTCGCTTTGTGGAAATTGACTGCTAATAACGGGCAAAAACAAAGTTATTCTTCCAACTATACATCTATAAATTTTTTAATTAACCCTTATCGGTCGCTAGCTTTTCGTACGTGATTCTCACTAGACTGTAACTGGTTTCAGTAAATATGCGAAAAAAAATATGAGTTTAAAATAATTATTCATAAGTTTTTAATGTATGATATTTTTTGAAACAACCTCCAATATGAAGGAATGATTTTCTGTTGCACGTTTCACAAAAGTATACTGTTGTTTTTCTTCCTCCAGGCAATTTACGATTAGAACATACTAAGCAATCGTTACGTTTCCCTTCAGCATCAGGTTGCAAGATATGTAGTTTTTCATCTAATCTATGCTCATTGTCTGTTGTTGATGGCGTTCCATATTGCGGAGTCTTACCTTCACGGAAATTCCCAATTAGAGACATAACTAATTCCCGAATAGATTTTATGTGAGACATTGATTTACTGTTGTTATGCTTACAATTAGCTTTATACAGAATATAAGACTTAATTCACAAGTCAATCGTGCCCGCATTTCATAAAACGCGAATTTTGACTATTTGACCTGTTGTCACCTCCCACGTGACGTACGACCGCAGCGATAAAGTACTCTTGTCACGTGAGAGGTGACTTATGACCGTTAAGGGTTAATAATATGCTAACCCTTAGCTGAACGGTGACCGTAACTTTCCCTTAAAATTACACGTAGGATAATTGAAAGTTAATTAGGATTTAATTCATTTGACTTATCTTTCCTGATCACATAATAGTGCGCCAAATCTTGCTACCCGTACGCAATTTTCACTGGCAATAACGTGTTAATCACCATAAATTTAATTTGACTTATTCACTTTTCTCCAATTACACGTCTACAAATTATATACATAATAATATGCTAACTCCTCGCTAAACTCTAATCACAGCATTCCCTTAAAAAAAAAACGTAAAATTGCCAACCGCAGTTGAAATTAATTTACATTCACTTTTTCGCACGGCACAATAGTACGCTAGATTTTCGACATACGTGTTAAGAAACAATAAAACGATTCGAACGTAGTAAAAACACATAGAATGATTGAAATGCAGTAAAAATGTCACTCGTTTCATTCGCCGTTTCGAACCACACACCTATACGCCCTATTTCCATACTCATACACAATTACGCTCGCCGTTGAACGTGTTAATCGAATCGATTGCTCAGCTTCACAGATTCTTCCGCACGATGTCGGCATTCCTGTTTCGCGTCGGTCTGATCCGACAAGACGACGCGACCATTCCCGGCGAGACACCCGAAATAGATGGTTTACAGCCTCCCTTAAATACGTCAACGTTTATGCCTGAATTCCCGAAAGTAAATCGACGAGGAATGTTTTCGTACGACGCCGCGCTCGTCGCGGGCCGTAGCCAACTTAAACGCTGAAAGCGCCGCACGGTTATTATTAATAACGGGTCCAGGAGGGGCTTTGTTTACGATGTCGCGCTTCTTTGCGCGCGTGTCGGCCTTTTAGAGACGCCACGCGGGTGGATCGAACGATTAGGCGTTTATTCCTAGAACGATCGGACGCTTGATTTAATGGGGCCGCGGCCGATAGGCGTTGGATGGGATGAGGTCGTGTATCTTGCAGAAGTTCGTTTTGTCGGACGACGTGGTGGCAGAGAAATGATTTTGTGACTGGCAGAGGTTGACATCGATGCGCTGTTATTTTTGTAAGAGTGATATTGATGGTGTTCGTATGCGATTGGAGATGGTTTGAATCCAGGAAATAATTATGGTTGCAGACTTTGACATTTGTGAAATTTAACCCTTCTTTGCATGATGGTGGAAATTTCAATCATAACATTAAATGCCCAAAAATTATATAAAAGAACAAGTTCACGTTAACCTAACTTTGCATGATGATGGAAATTTCCATCATATTGTTTTTTGCTAAATTTATACTATAAATATATACTAAGATTTTTTTAACCATGTTTCCTTTAATTTTGAACATGAATTATATCACCTTAATTTATTTCCCCAATAAAGAAAAAATCATGCAAAGAAGGGTTAAGGTTTGGAAGCAAACTTTTGAACCAGCTGAACATTTACAAATTACAATACGATGATGTGTGGATGTTTTATGGCACTGATAGTGTTTGCAAGACATTGACATCGATGCGTCTTTGTTTTTGCAAGAGGAGCATTTACGACATTTAATCTTCCCACAATCTCTTCAATCGTATAAATATTAGTACCGCAACAGGTACTGCAATCAGATACTGCAACACTACTGCAAATAATTATGTTCGCCACACCCTACCATTTGCAAAGTTCGCAATCTCTCGATAATTTCTTGAATCGACGAAACATCCATATATTGCACAACTGTGCCGCTGTTAACCTCTAAAAAACAATGCCACCGGCATGCCCCAATTATTTTCACAAAATCACATTCTTCCTCAATCCCCGAAAACGCACCAGCATCAATACACCCCAACATCGTAACACTCACATCCATTGACACGCCCCTAATTATTTTTCCACCACTCCCGCATTTACGAAATTCATAACCTCTTCCCAATTCTTCGTATCATCCGGCAACACGTTCCTCCGCCGCCGGCAGCTGGCTGGGAAATATTAAAAGCATCATCTCCATAACATGACTCCGGCACGGCGCGTTAACATTTTGCAAGATTGCAAGTAGCAAAGCTTTTATTTACGACTAGAACCGCTGACTGCTCCGGGTTCGCTCCTCCTTGACCCTCTCTCCCCTTTCTTTATCTCTCCCTTCTCACTCGGCAACCACTCTCGCAGGGTTAGGACGATCCTATCTCGACGTACCCGCGGATCATTCCCTTCGGAGTCCCTGCACTATAAAAGATCGCCCTATGGTTGTATATTACTCACGCCACCAGTGTTTTCACTTGGCACGCCCGATCGGTGCCGATATCATAACTCCTTGTCGTACCGGCGTTCAACCGGCAAATCTACCCGAGACGACGACGAGAGCCTTCGCGGTAGCGATAGCAATTCCGATACTGACTTTCAGGGTACTCAACGCGGACGAGGATGGACGCGTTGCTTGAGAACTTTGCTGAGGTGATTAGGGGGTCTCCCGAGTGCTTCACAAAACTATCTCTTTTTGGGATTCTAATAGAAATATCATTTACACGATATATATACATATATGTACGTATGAATGTAAGGATGTATATATTTTAATGTTGAGTGTGTGGACGTGTCATCTTTTGTTTTAAAATATTGTCCACAATACTCGTAAAATGGAAAAGGGTACACTACTTTTATTCTTCTGAAAATATATATATACTTCTGAAATATTAAAGAATCATATGTACATTTGTAAATAATAAGGTTTCGTATGTATATATGTTGCCGTGAATGACCGAAATTGAAGAATGTCGACTTTCACCGGTGATTTCTCCAGATTTCAGTGTTTCACTGTAACATATATACATACTTCGGAAAATCACCTCTGAATGTATCAACTGCAATTTTAAAACACCGTCCTCAGTATTCTTATAATCGAAGAGTTGACACATAGAAGTGATTTTCAAAAGTATGCATATAATATAATACCTTTTTATTTGAAAGAGTGCATATGATCGTTTAATACCGTGGATATAATAAAATCAAAGGGTGTTGTTCGTAGAAACAAAGTTTGACACAGTTTTTGGAAGTCTTATCAATGCTTGAAGATGCTAGATGAATTTTCGTTCGTGCCTATAGGCATGTTGACGTCATGTGATATGGAAGACTTGTTTAAGGATTCAGTAGTTTGGTTAGGTTCCAGCAAATATTTGTGGAGTTAATACGTTCGTACACATAATTATTTCGTAATGTCTAACGTTTTGTTATAAAGACTCTCAAGCACCATCGCTCATGGATCGATATGCAAATCCTTAAATGATACAGCCTTTTATGTTTGAAACCTGGACTTCATTTGTTAACACAACATATTTCGATACCATACGCATTCCCTCCTCAGGCAAATTCCGTCTTTATTTTGCGGCGAATTTTTTTCCTCGGAAACGTGCGCGTGCAATTTTACTATTGCATATTAACACGTTGACTGCCACGCGTATTTTACTATATTAAAACCGCAACGGGATGAAGTACTACAGAATATGATTGAATTGTGGAAAATGAAAATAATGCGAAGTTATCGGAGACCAAAGAATTGAATCACCATTTAATATTAATTGCATTTTCAAAATTATAAATGCGACCGATTGGGTATTTTTTTAATTTTTCGTGAGACCTTTTGCGCCGGTCACCGATGACCACCATGGCAGTCAAAGTGTTAACAAAGTGCACATTTCAATCATAAAAAGACGCATCACTTCCAATACTTCAACAGCGTGAAAGAAACAGTAAAGAAATCGTACGCGGACATGGTCGCACAAGATTCATGGTTGCCGACGTCAGAGCTCCTACAGACGCGGAACTGTCTTCCAAGAGACCCCCATTGAATACGCAATCACGGATGTCGTTAGAAGACATTCCCGCAGTCCCACCCAGCGGAAATCTGGCCGTCCGAGAGCGTCGCTGAAAAGAGACCGGCAAAACTGTCGACGCTCCAAATTGGCGAAAGTCCCCATTCGATCCCTCATTACCGTTCATTACTCAACTCACGTCGTCAAAGCCGCGCATATGACGCGTCTTCGAGCGACAGGCGAGCCGCGGCAGGAGGATATTCTAAACATCCTCCTGCAAAAGTGGCACGACCAATCACGTGGCCGGCCGAACAGCTGTGTCTCCGAGAGGTAATCAGTGCCACGAGTTGCCCGTTATTACCTTCATTGCCGTTGCCGAAGACTGGAACGACCCGGGAGTAAAAGAAACGGCCTGCGCGTGAGAGCCCGGCCAGCGGAAAAAAGAAAGAAAAAAGGAGGGCAAAAGTTGGCATCCGTGCGCGATTAGGCGTCCGCGATTTGAATGATTAGATAGTCCTGCGATTCGGGAATCGACAGTGAAATAACATGCCTCGGGCGAAAAAAGGAAAGGCCGACGTCCGCCTCTCCTCGTTTTCTTCTGCAGCTTCGAGCTCCGCTCATCTGCCTCGACTGCCCTGTCCGCCTCGTCCGCCTCATCTGCCTCCGCGCTGCCCGCCCTGCTCATCGCGTTTCTCGTCTTCTTGTTCTTCCTCGCACGCCTTCGTGACCGGTAGGCACGCATCATCGTTCGTCGGGGTCGATAGTTCGCAAGTGGATATCAGGGATGGCCAACCTTTCCGGTTTGAGCGAGTTTCAAACGCGTCGTGAACGGCACGCAAGTGGTCCTGCGCGCAGGATCGCATACGCTCGCTAATATACGCCTGGGCGTTGCTCGATACTTCACGACTTTTCGTTCCAGGCTAATGCGAAACGTGTTTCATTTGGTGCCTTTTAAATTCATGCTTATACTAAACTTGTACCTGTGTCAGCGAGGTTGTTGGCACTTGCGAATGGTTAGTAAGCTGCTGGAGGAGTGGTACGCTCTCATATTTTCGCGTCGGTGCGAATGGACAGTGAACGTTCCTCGATACTTCATGGTTTTTCACCTCGCGTTAATGACGTTACTTGTTTAATTCGGTATTTTTTCATTTATGTTATGTATTTTCCTACTGGTATGCAGGTGGTGCAGCATTCATATTTGCATACTTGCATTAAATTTGTAATTGTGCCAATGATTATTTTTTTCTACTGGTGAACGGTATGCACGTGGCACTGCATTCATATTCTGATACTTCTGCATCGTGGCTAATATATTGTTCACGCTGTTGGATACTTTACGATTTTTAATTTCGCATTAATAACATTACATGTTTAATTTGGTGTTTTTCGAATTCATGTTTGTTCTATGCTTGTACCTGTGTCAGCGAGGTTGTTGCTACTTGCGAACGGTTAGTAAGCTGCTGGAGGAGTGGTACGCTCATGCTCTCTTAAATTTTCGCGTCGGTGCGAATGGATAGTAAAGGTTCCTCGATACTTCATGGTTTTTCACCTCGCGTTAATGACGTTACTTGTTTAATTCGGTATTTTTTCATTTATGTTATGTATTTTTCGTGCTGGACAGCGGTATGCAGGTGGTGCAGCATTCATATTCGCGTACTTGCATTAAATTTGTAATTGTGCCAATGATTATTTTTTTTCTTCTGGTGAACGGTATGCACGTGGCACTGCATTCATATTCTGATACTTTTGCATCGTGGCTAATATATTGTTCACACTGTTGGATATTTTACGATTTTTAATTTCGCATTAATAACATTACATGTTTAATTTGGTGTTCTTCGAATTCATGTTTGTTCTATACTTGTACCTGTGTCAGCGAGGTTCTTGCCACTTGCGAACGGTTAGTAAGCTGCTGGAGGAGTGGTACCCTCATGCTCTCATATTTTCGCGACGGTGCGAATGGACAGTGAACGTTCCTCGATACTTCATGGGTTTTCACCTCGCGTTAATGACGTTAGTTGTTTAATTCGGTATTTTTTCATTTATGTTATGTATTTTTCGTACTGGGCAGCGGTATGCAGGTGGTGCAGCATTTATATTCGCATACTTGCATTAAATTTGTAATTGTGCCAATGGTTATTTTTTTCTACTGGTGAACGGTATGCACGTGGCACTGCATTCATATTCTGATACTTTTGCATCGTGGCTAATATATTGTTCACGCTGTTGGATATTTTACGATTTTTAATTTCGCGTTAATAACATTACATGTTTAATTTCGTGTTTTTTGAATTCATGTTTGTTCTATACTTGTACTGGTGTTAATGATTTTTTTTCGGTGAACAGAATGCAAGTGGTACTGCACTCATATTCTCGTACTTTCTCATTGTTGCTAACATAGTTTCACACGTTACACGATGATTTACGATGTTTCATATCTCATTAGTGAATTACGTATTTAATTTGTAATTCTGTAAATTCATGCCTGATTGAAACCTGTATTTGAATTGTGATGACGGATTTCGATTTTTTTTCTACAGAACTGCGTACAAGTGGTACTACATTTATATTCTTGCACTTTCCCATTGACGATATTCTTTTCCTCGTTGCTCAACACTCGACAATTTTTAATGCCTCATTAATGGCATTACGCATTTGATTTCCCATCTTTTATATTCATATTTATATTTAACTCGTGTATATTTGATTAATTCCGATTTTTCCACTTGCGAATGCTCTGCAAGTAATACTACATTCATACTCGTACTTTCTAATGCACTCAAACATTCTTATCTCTGTTCTTCAATACTCCATTCATTTCCCGTCTAAACTTTTATACACGTCAACGATTCCGATTGTTCTACTCGCGGACCCTGTACAACTAGTACTATATTCATCCTCATACTTCCTTGTGTTTAAATTTTTATTCAACCTTTAATCGAATGAATTTCCTGAAGCACCTGCTTGGGTTGAATTTGCTTTGTTTGTAGATTTTCTTAGGGTGAAAGTCTATATCTTCAGATACCCTTCAAAAATCTAACGTCGCAATAAAGAGAAGACATTTAATTATAAACGGCAATTCTAATTAAACATATGTTCATTATACGTTAGACTCCTGCAAAGGTAGTCCCAGGGATTTGAAACATGGTGTCATCCTAAGGAAAACCGCAAATACCAAATTCAATCAAAACCAGTATTTAAAAACTTATACTTTTTTATGTTCCCTAACATTACTCTTTTCTCGAGAATTTTACATTTCTTATCAATCGCCTCTTTCCTCTCTTTCGCCATACGAGCCGTTTATTTTGAAAGTGGTCTAACTCCATTTACCTTCAAATCGAAATAAATAACATTTACTGATAAATAACATGAATTTGAACATGTAACCATGGTAACCGGAAAATATTGAAAAACGGAGTTAGGCCACTTTCAAAATAAACGGTTCATATATCAATTTCCCATCCGCAATTAAACTTTCTCACATGTCACCAATTTCTCTACTCACAAGCCCAGCAGCACCAATACTGAATTTACACCCTAACTTTCTCATGCTCTCCGATATTCTTCTGCTGATTCTCAAATCCTCCACAATTCCGCATTTCTCATCAATCGCCTCTCTGTCCACCGATTTTCCAAACGTATCAAACTCGCTCCTCAACCCACCGCCTGATTTTTCAACTACACCCGCCTGCTTCGATTCTTCACCGGTTCTATTATCGTCGCTACGCGGAATCGCCTTGTCTCAGGCACAGATCCCGACATCTGCGACGCATAAACCGTCTCGCTTGGTCATCCCTGACGCATCCTTATTCCGCGCACATCCGACATATTCCGCGAACACTCGAAATCAGCGATTCGCACGAGACCCACACGTGTTCGATCGCTCCTAAGGCAGGCCGAGCGAAGGAGCGAGACGTAGAGACGTGCTTTGAGAAACGTTGAAAGAGTCTCGAGGCAGAGGGGCTCCCGACAGGTGTGCCACGGATTAATGCTCTCGAGGATCGAAAAAGAGCGACGATCGAGAGTGCGGCAATTTCACGGATGTGCGCCCTTATTAATCGTGTCTGCCGAAGAAAAACGCAGAACGTGGGTTGTTCGCGCGGAGAAAGACGTAGAGTATTTGTGCTCACATGGGTTCAAGGGGGCGGGTGGAAGAACTGCGTTCGATGAAGAGTTTGGAAAATTGCTTGGTTTATGCGAGCAAATGTTCAGTGTGGCACGAAAATGCGTGTTATACTGGTCATATATGTCGAAGATAACAGTTTTAGAAATTAGGAATTTTTATATAACGAAGCACAGTGCTAGATATGTCAAGAATGCTTCTCGTAGTATTATATTATAATTGCGCATGCTTTGATCGTGTGTAGTTATGTCATTTAAAGAGTATGGAAATTGATGCAGCGTAGGTTTTCTCTCTACTATATTATTATATATATGATAATATTGGGACTTGTAAATTCATCCAGCATCCAGCTCCTGCTATAATTTGCTTCAAACAATTTCAAGACGCAAAACCTGAACGCGTCAAACGCGTCTTTAATTTATTCGTGAGAATTTTTCCGCGGTGAGTTATATTATTATTCTATTAGAAAGCCATGATAAGATCAAATATTGCTATTGTAAATGAACCTAGCGCCCTCTTTTGCATGACGGGTTTTAAAAAATGTTAAGGCGTAAGACTTGAACGCGTCAAACGCGATTCTAATTTACTGCTGAATTTGTTTCTGCAGCGAGTTATTTCATTAGAAAGCCATGATACGCTATTCTATTGATAGCGATACATTCACGTAATTCCCAGCTTCTGCTATAATACATCTCGAAAGACACATACGATTCTAACACTCGAACGCGTCAAATGCGTTTCTAATTTACTGCTGAATTTGTTTTCGCAGCGAGTTATTTCATTACAAAGCCATGATACGCTATTCTATTAAATAGCGATAAATTCACGCAATTCCCAGCTTCTGCTATAATACGTCTCGAAAGACACATACGATTCTAACACTCAAACGCGTCAAATGCGTTTCTAATTTGCCGGTGAATTTGTTTCTGCAGCGAGTTATTTCATTACAAAGCCATGATACGCTATTCTATTGATAGCGATAAATTCACGCAATTCCCAGCTTCTGCTACAATACGTCTCGAAAGATACATACGATTCTAACACTCAAACGCGTCAAATGCGTTTCTAATTTGCCGCTGAATTTGTTTCTGCAGCGAGTTATTTCATTAGAAAGCCATGATACACTATTCTATTGATAGCGATAATTTCACGCAATTCCCAGCTTCTGCTATAGTACGTCTCGAAAGACACATACGATCCTAACACTCGAACGCGTCAAATGCGTTTCTAATTTGCCGCTGAATTTGTTTCTGCAGCGACTTATTTCATTACAAAGCCATGACACGCTATTCTATTGATAGCGATAAATTCACGCAATTCCCAGCTTCTGCTACAATACGTCTCGAAAGATACATACGATCCTAACACTCAAACGCGTCAAATGCGTTTCTAATTTACTGCTGAATTTGTTTCTGCAGCGAGTTATTTCATTACAAAGCCATGATACGCAATTCTATTGATAGCAATAAATTCACGCAATTCCCAGCTTCTGCTATAGTACGTCTCGAAAGATACATACGATCCTAACACCCGAACGCGTCAAATGCGTTTTTAATTTACTGCTGAATTTGTTTCTGCAGCGAGTTATATCATTACAAAGCCATAATACGCTATTCTATTAAATAGCGATAAATTCACGCAATTTCCAGCTTCTGCTACAATACGTCTCGAAAGATACATACGATCCTAACACTCGAATGCGTCAAATGCGTTTCTAATTTACTGTTGAATTTGTTTCCGCAGCGGGTTATTCATTACTAAGCCATAATACGCTATTCTATTGATAGCAATAAATTCACGCAATTCCCAGCTTCTGCTACAATACGTCTCGAAAGATACATACGATCCTAACACTCAAACGTGTCAAATGCGTTTCTAATTTACTGTTGAATTTGTTTCCGCAGCGAGTTATTCATTACTAAGCCATAATACGCTATTCTATTGATAGCGATAAATTCACGCAATTCCCAGCTTCTGCTACAATACGTCTCGAAAGATACATCGATCCTAACACTCAAACGCGTCAAATGCGTTTCTAACCTTTTTCTGCAACCAGTCCGTTGATCATGCGTCAGTTCTGCGAGATATCGCGGTCGCGCACTCTCTCTCTCCCGCCGAGAATGAAATTCGACTTTCCCTTCGAAAGAGAGCTGCGCTGAAAATCGCTTATCCGCGACGTTTTTCTCCACGGCCGATTGTGGTCAATCGTGGGATCCGCGCGCTGTGTGTTTACGTATGAATAAACTCACCGCCAAGAAGAGCCGCGCGCGCCGTGGGACTATTCAACGCAAATGCGCGTTAATTTTCTTCCATTTTCCTAATGAAGACGGAAACTTTTTATGAAGCGCGCAAAACCGACGGCGAACCTCGCACGAACGCAAACGAGCGCGAACTGACGTTTCATTACGATGTTAACAGTTGAGGATCGGGCGATAGAGAGAAGGATTAAGGTTGATTTTCATCGGGGGCGCTCATTAAATATCGCTCGCCGCTCGATACCGCGCCGCGCGCAAAGGGAGATTAAAAATAATTTCGGGCAAAATTGCGGGCCGTTTATTTAGAGCGTTAATTGTAGCATTAAATGTGAATTATCGGGGACGGCGCGGCTGCGCAGCGCTGCTATTTATTTATCAGCTATTTTCGGGCCGGACACGCGCCGACACGCTTTTGCGATATTGCATTATCGGCGAATTCCCAAAAAACGTTCGGCTGATGCCCCGGCGACGGCCGGGGCGCGGGCGGCTATTAATTAATGAATTCATGTGATTTTTCGCGTCGGCGGGAATTTATCCTTCGGCCGTACGAATTTCAGGAGCGCGCGGCTATTTTTCATTATGTCGTCCGGGCGAAGATACGCGTAATTCTTCGACTCGTAAATTTTGTCGAGGTCCCGCTCGCTGGTAAGCGATAGCGCTTGCCTCCTGGCGGAACGAATGTCCTGAGGGTCGTCGGTCAATTTTCTTGGGTCATTCTGTGATTTCCCGGCTGAGTCCAATCTTGGGCGCTGCACCAGCTTGCTGACTTCTGCGAATTTTAATTTGTTGAGGAAAACGTGATGAGATGCGAGTCTCGTGGAACGTACCGTCTTTTTGTGCGACTTCGTGACTGCCGGTGTTCTTTTTTGGTACCTTGAAATCTGGTTGTATGGTCTCGAAGTGAGCAGACGGATCGTCGTCGATGTCCGCGAGGAACTTTTTCGCTTCGTCTGATCTTTCCGCGTCGTTTGGGTGTGGAAAGTTCCACGTGGACGGATCGTCGACGTCGTTCGATTTTGGTAATTGCGGATTTCTTCGCGAACCTGTCATAAAACATTCTTAGATGACAAGGTAAAAGTAATTTTATTTTCACGAAGTTCCGGTAAATGGACATTTGTAGGAAAGTGTAGTAGGTGATGAGAAACATTGATAGTATAGAAAGATGGCAAGAAATATATGTGAGACCGAACGAAAGTGTTGACTAGCATTAATCAAGAGCAAGACAGCCAGAAATAAAATTTGTTTTTAATTAAATTATTTCATCTTCTGCAATTGCAGATTTTTCTGTTAATCAGGTACAAGCATTTTTTATAAGAAAATGTATTAATTGACGAGAAAAATTGGAGTATATTTACTTCTGGCGATGTCAGAAACTGACGTTGAGAATATATGAGAACATATAAAAATCTTGACGAGTCATCAGTAATTTTCAGATATGTACGATATAGCATCAACTTTATTTTCCATGGAATACGGGTACAAGAATTTTTACAACTAAAGGCATTAATTGGCAAAGCACGCCGATGTACATTTATCGTTAGCGATGTTGACGTTAAAAATATGCGAGAAGCAAAGAAAACACTGACACGCCCAAATCGAACCAAGAAAGACAACCCAGCATAAACGTGCGTCGCCATTAAATCGCACACCTTTCCACCAACCTGCCATAAGTAATTTTCAGACGTTACGACAAAGAATCAAATGTATTCCCCATGAAGTACGCTTACAAGAATTTTACAACTAAACACATTAATATCCAAACCGCGCCGATGTACATTTTCTCCCGCATGCGAAGTCGACCATAAAAGCACGCGAGTACCAAATCGACCCAAGAAACCCCACCCATCCTAAATATCCGTCGCCATTAAATGCGTCCATCTCCAGGACACCCTCCGGCCACATCCTCCTTCATCACTCCTTCATCGATATTCACATTTTTCTTCAGCCTTGCAACAGCACTGCGCCAACGATCGATCGCGCGCGCATCTATGCTGTCACCGTACTGCAAACAGTCAGGGACAATTCTTTGATCCAGCGACGACATGCAGATTCTGCTCGTCTGCTTCGCGTCGATCAGCGCGTCACTCGACGCACCCTCTCCTTTCATGTTCTGCAAAACGCCCGACACATTTGTCGCCGCCAAATTTTCCGCGGCGTTCGACGTCTCGGGTGTCGACATCTGCTTGGCCTGGATCATTTTGTCGCTATCGACATTTCCCGTGCCCTTCGCGTATTCTTCCCTCGCGGCCAAGTATTTCTTGCGCGCCAAACTGCTGAGGGTGCTACCTTCCTTGACGTTCCCGCGCGGACGACGCCATTTTTCGAAGTGCTCCCTGCTGTAAGGGTACGGGTCCCCAGGTACCCGGATATATTGGGATTCGTTGGTGTCGTCGATCTGCTCTTCGCTTTCGGCGGTTATGGTGTTCTTCGTGGGTTTCGGCTTTTCGTAGAGTGAGGCTTGAGGCGGGGCAGAGTCGTCTACGTAGATTTCCATGGGGTCGAAGGTGTCTTCTTCGGAGGCGTAGTAGTAATCGTCGCTGATGCCGGGACTTTTGTCTTCTGTGGGTGGTGCTTCGGTTTTCAGCGGTCGGGAGGTTATGGTGACGGAAGTCGGAAGACGCGATCTGTGTAAAGCGTTGTCTTGGTGGGAGTGAGTCAAGGAAAGCTTCATTTGCTTGTCGGCAGCGCTTGGGTCTGGTGGAAAGTAGGCCTCGGCGTCTGTGGATGACTCCTGATTGGTCCAGAGATTGGGGTCGGATGGTAGGATGCTACGAGTTTTACGATTTTCTGATGAGTTTTTCGAAAGATCCTCCGTCCCGGCGGTTTTAGCGTCCACGCTCTTTTCTTTACTGGTTCTGTCTGTTGGTTCTGATCTATTGAGGGTGTGATTAGACTTTGTGGAATAGGCGTTTACGTTACAATCGGTATGCGTGTGCATTTTCTTGCTTTGACTATCCGACGGAGTCGATGGCTTGGTGTCCACAGTTTTAACTGCTGTACAGTCTGAAGTACTTTCAAACTTCGTAACTTCATTAACAGAACCAACCATGGGTAGATTGTTAAATGCAGTACCAGATTTTGTTGAATAATCTTTCACACTAACACCATTTTGCGTATGCATTTTCTTGGTATGACTATCCACCTGCTTATTACTCGACGTCTTCGAAGGCTTGATCTTGAGAGACTCAACCGCTGTACTATCTGTGCTACAAACAGGTCCATCCATTGTCAATTTTCCAACTTTCCCATCACATTCCATCGACTCCTCTACATCCGCCCCAACTTTCGTGTGCATTTTCTTAACCTGACCATTCAACCGCTTGACTCTCGCCGTCTTCGAAGGTTTAATCTTCAGACACTCTACCCCTTTATCACCTGAACTCCCAACACATTCATCCGTCTCCAATTTTCCAACTTCTCCGTCATATTCCACGCCATAACCCTTTCCATCAGCACCGACTTGCGTGTGCATTTTTTTGACATGACTCTCCAGCTGCTTAGCGCCCGTACTCGCCGGCTTCACCCCCAAAGACTCCACCGCATTACCTGACCCGCTCTCTTCAACTTCTCCCTGAAACCTCACCATTTCATCGACCGACCTCACCACCTGCACGTCTAGCTTCGGTTCCGGCGGTTCCGGCATAATCGACACCGGATTCAAAGTCTCCGTCGGGGCGACCCGGGGTTCCTCGACACTCTTCACCTGCTCCGGAATCTTCGACCTCGCGACCAACTCTTTCCACGCCGCCAGCTCCGCGTCGTACGACGTCCCCGGCGGCACATTGTAGTCATGATCCGCGACACTCGTCTCCTCCATCAAATTCGGCGAGTTCTTCAGCATCTTTCTAAGCATTTCCGAACTCGCAGACGCGTTCGTTTCACTCGCGGCAGTTTCTGGCTGAGACGCGTTCGTCGGCGAACTGTCTTTCGCCGGTTCACCTTCGGCACTCGCGTTCGTGGTGGTGCTGTAGGCTGCAGTTCGGTCCGCAGTCCTGATGACCGGCTTCTTGCGCTTCCGCTCCTTCTTATCGTCCTTCTTCTCCTTCTTCTCCGGCATGTTCGGCTCCCTGATCGGCGCACTGGGACCTCGCGGCGCGAAGTCCGACAACGCTCGGACCTGCAGCTTCGCGTGTGGTCGCGCGAAAATGTCGTGGAGCAACGCCGGCCTGGAGAGCATGTTGTCTCTGTCCGACGTCGACGACTTGTCGTCGGAGGGCTTGGTCGCCATGTCCTCGGAGTCGCATTCTTTCGCGTGGGCTTTGCCATCTGGAACGGGGCAGGGAAGAATGACGAGAAAGACGCGCGACGAGGAAGAAAAATGTTGAGACATTGGCGCCGGGGGGTGGAGATGGACGTTTGGCGGATTTTTTACTGGTTCTTTGCAGTCCTGTGAGATGTGTGAGGTGAGAGATTGGGTGCGGGGGAGGTCGATGTCAGATTTCAGTGCAATGGGTATGGGAGCTTTTGTTTAACCCTTTAACTGCGGAGGGCGTATATATACGCCCTCAGAAATCCATCAATATATACGAAAGGCGTAAATATACGCCCTCTGTATTTTTGTACTATAATATCTTTATTACTGTTTTACTGATTGATTCAACATTCAGTTTATCGTCTTATGTAACATAGCAACTAAATATCGGCAATTGTTTCAATATCATTCAGTCAATTGCCTTCATATTACACTGCTCTTGTACGTACGCTCTCGTATGATTGCTTCGTGCATTGATTCCTGCAAACCTGTTTCTTTACTGTATATGTAAGTATTTATTTATTTAATTTTATTATTAGTATTTGTATTTATCCATTCGTTATTTTTTTAATTACCGATTATTATTGAAGGAATGCACAAATTAAGTCAAGTAAATTAAAATAGTTCAAAGAGTTACTAAAGATAAATAAAAAAATTGATATTTTTAATTTTTTTGCTATTATTATTTTTTTAAATATAAGAATGTTATCAAATTTCCGGGTACTGTTTCGGTCACTAGTCAGTGGACAACCATGCGAAAAACGCGCCGTCCATATTGATGGATTCGTCCAAGAGTGCGCCGCAGTCAAAGGGTTAACCCATTCGAGATGACGATTTTTTTCGAACACGGTCCCCAGGAGCGAAATTTTTTTTGTCTTTATATTGTTCATTTTTAATAAAAAAAACATGTTTACTATGGAAATCACACAATTCGTAAGTGAATTCACATAAATAAGATCATTGCACACCGGGTGTGCAGCTCGCTCCTCGGAATATTTTTATTGCGAGGAGCGGATTGAACACCGTGTGTGCAATGTAAGGTAAAATGAAAATACGTCATTAAAAAATGTATAAACATTTATTTCAAAAATAGTTAGATAATATAAAATCGTTATTTTGCTTTCAATAATAAAGAACAGAATATAATGCAAAAAACATTTTTAAAAAGTAGTAAAAAGTTAAAAATAAATAAGTTGAATGATGAAAAAAATAACATAAACGAGAAATAAATTTTTAGGAAAATGTCTAAAGATAATAAATTAATGTAAATCAGTAATAAAAAAGAAAATATAATTTGTAAACACATTTTTAGGAAATAGTACTGATCGTAAAGTAATTATACATTAGCTGGTTGATGGTAGCGCTTGAAACATTTTCCCAAACATAATCTAGGATTACCGAACACAAGCAGGGCAAGAGTAATTACTACGTTTATATTTTCCTTCTTTGTAGTACTGTCGGCAATTCATAGTATTTTACATGTAAGAAAGGCTTCAGATAATTTTTAGATATTTTGGTACACAGTAAAGCCAATGCCAAATTTTGTTTTCCTGTACTTCACAGATTTCATTAGTTCAAGAAAAATCTTATTTCGACGACTAGTTTACTCAGAATAACTGACAACTGCACATTACTGTTATTGCACACACGGTGTGCAGGCCGTCTTATAGCCTCGGAAATCAATTGCACACACGGTGTGTAATCGGTCTCGAATGGGTTAACGGAAAACGACGCTGAGGTACCAGGGGTGTTTCCGGTGGTGTCATAATTGGGTATGGTAATAATTGCTGCGAATGTTTCGGGCGGATGATTTTATTTAATACTGCAGGTCTACATGTTTCGGGGCTGATGGACCTCCGGTCCGGGGCACTATCGATTTTTCATGAGTGCCGTGGGAAGATACTCATCCATTGATTTGCATAGCATACTTAGTGGACGAAGTAAATAAAACTATGGGTATCTTTGATTTACTTAGTATACTTAATATATTCAGAATACAAAGTAAATGAAATGTTGAGCATACTTAGTATAAAGTAAGTACAAGGACATCTCCGAAGGGACTCGCGAATAAGCCTCGAGGCATGTAGAATTCCTATGGGATTAAATAAAACCATTGAACCAGAACAGGCACAAAAATTATTAACATTATCAAAAGAGATTGAATTTGCAATCAGGTTAGACCCAATAATTGTGTATAACCACGCAATTTGAAGCGAATAAATGAACTAACTGCAAATATACTGCGGACCGGTTGGAGCGAAATTGCATAAATTTCGCAAACCGATTGAAACGAAATCGCACAAATGTGGTGGTTTGGTTGGAACAAAATTATACAAATGTGGCGAACCACCAAGAGATAGAATCCGGATCCGTAGACGTGCGTCTAGATTTTTCATATTTCTGTCTTCAAATAAGCGATGTATCAGCCGTTTCGTTTTATGCTATGTGTTATGCTTTTCCCTACTTTCCGCACACTATACTATTTGATACTTTTGGCTGGCAATCGATTGCTTATTAATACTTTATAAATTATACAATATTAAAAAAAATGTGTGTATTCACACACCTAAATGGAAAGTTAAACAAAACCGGCTCCGTGTTTAACGTGGTAACTATGGACTAATTTAACAATTTATAGCGTTCCATCCAGTTAATTCCTTCTTTAAGCTAATGTAAGGAGTATTTCTCCTGTTTTTCGCCGCGTTTTGCATCTTGTGCTATTTTCCACTTTCGACTCGTAGTTGGCTTCTTATTAACCGTAGAAAAATTTATCGATACTGGAACTGTGTGTATGTTAGATGCGCGAGATGTGCATTCAGTAATTTTCAAAGTATATCATACGAAGAAATACTAACTTGCTAATACGACTGTGTGGTCACAATGACGAATTCTTATCATATCAAGTGTGTCTTACTTAACGTGTCTTTGTCGGAATTATGTAAAAGTGTCGCTGCGGTTTAATTTATGTTCTGCAACGTGGGAACTAAAAAATCTTTGGAATTGTTCTGGAACCGACTATTTAATCTATATTCCAAAAGTGAAGAATGAATGTTCAATACATTTAACGCTAATCTGAAAGTTGAAAACGACTTAAATTCATTACTTACATTCGTTGGAAAGAAATCGAAGATTAAACATAAAAATACAGAATGCCAAATACAGCTGTAAAATGGGTAAAAGTGCCTTTCTTAACGCTGAGCGAAACGTCCCAGCGCCAATGTGTTAATTCGCGTAACTACGATATCTGACGATCTTATGCCAGCTCACCCGAGGTTCTGTGAAAGATATCCTTCAGCTTCGCCAGAATTCCTTCCTTCCGCGGGCCGTCTCTTTCCTCGCCGTACAAAGCAGATCCTGCTCAACGTACGCTCGTGTCATACAACATCACACATTTCTGTCGTCCGCATAATCTGCGCATGCTAACCTGTCCGTAAATTTCTGTGCGGCACGGGCACGAGCACGTTTTGCGCAAACTTGACGGAGCCATGCTGTCTTCTCAGGACGACGTGCATTTTTGCGGAACCGCTGGCCGGAAATTTAGATCGCTGCTGAACGGACGAACGCAAAGAGATCGGACGGTGCGTGGCTGTCGGGACTTTTGTTTCGCGTCTGTCCCGGCGTCAACGACGTCTGTCTGCTGCTTTTAGGGTCGATTCTTTCGCAGTCTTCTTTTCGGCGAAATTGGCGTCGAGTCGCCTGTCGGCCAACTTCAGCCAACGTGCGGCTGGATTTTCTGAGCAAGCGGGCCGATAATGGGCGAAAATTGATTGTGTGCGATTAATATTACCGGGCACCTTCGGTCGGCGAGGCGCGGACAGGGGGGAACGTTTACTTGCACTTTTATTGCCTAATTTCCGTTTAACTCGTGATCGGCTCTCCATTAAATTCGACGCATTGCGAATTCGCGAGCGAAAATCAAATTAAATTTCGCGAAAATACACCCGGCAGTCGTCGGAGATGGGATGGGGGGCGGGGGAGAACGTTTGGCTGCGTTGTAATTTAATAGTTTTAATTAGGGCTTTTAATTAATCTTCGACACAATTTACAAAACGATATTCAATCAATCCGACGTAACGGCGGTGTGCATTTACGCGTCGTTTAAGGGGATATTTACCTTTTGCATTTGCTTAATGTCGCTGGGCGCGACGAACGCTGCAGGATGTGGAAATTATGGTGTCGCGAACGAAGAAGAAGTGTCTACATTGAAGTCGTAAAGTTAGTAAAATGGAACAGTGATACTTAACACGTTGACTGCCGTGTGTATTTTGCTGTATTAAAACAGCAATACTATCAACTACTACAGCGTTTGACTGAATTATGCAAAATGTAAATAATGTGCAGGCATTGGAGACCAAAGTATCGCATCACTGTTCTAACAATAACTGCATTTATAAAATAATTATTGCTACCCATTTTGGATCTTCAGTAACATCTCTTGCGCCGGTCATCGGTGACCACCATGGCAGTCAAAGTGTTTTAATCCAGCTGGATTTTGGATCTTCCTTCATAAAAGGCGTACCTGCCGGAGTTAGTCGGCGGTGTCTTACTCAATATATATAAGTAAATATAGCTCAGGTCTTGCAGCTGTCTATTTTAATTTACAGTTTTCTAGGTTCCAATAACTACATACCAAAAACTAAGTGTGCATTTAACACACACGTAAAAATGATAGAAGTAAGACAAATTCATTCGTGCAACATTCTCCTAAAGCAGACCCACGAATCATTCAACCACAATACGCACAAATGATTTAATAGTACCGGCAGTATCATTCTAATTGTTACGCAGCGAATTTACACGGTCATTTATAGCCCATAACGTCCATACCATGTGTTGTTCACTCCACATCCCGCTCCACACAACCCGTCGCCAACCTCTCCACACGACCGCATCAACAATCTTACTCTAACCACCTCACAGCAACTCCTCCGGTTGATCATTGTCAAAAAAGTTCCCTCCCCAGAGAATCGTCCCACCGCTTAATCCAATAATGGACACTCATTCGCCCTCCGACGTGGCCGCTTATCGATCCGGTTGAAGCTTCGGTCCGAATCCAATGGCACCTCAACCTCAACGGGAGCCTGAAAAAATTTCGAATGTAACGGCAATGGCCATGCGCACCACGTAGCCGTGCGCGGCCGTTAGTGAAAGCTATCGTGAGCGTTTCGTCGGGACATTAAAAAGCGCACGTGCCCTTAACGCGAGGCCGCCGATGCAATTTTAAACAGCTATTTCCTTCCGCGCGGGCCTCCGGTTTTTCTCCTCCGCTCGACCCCGGGCGAATCGTGTGACACATGTCCCCGACGCTGTTACGCGGATCTAAGGGTTGAATACCAATCGGAATGGACTCGTGGAACGGGAGAAGGGTGGGTCGAGCCCTTCTGCCATGACGGGGTGTCCTCTGAGTAATGAAAACGTCGCTTTGATGCGCCGTGGGACCGGCCGATGTCATGCTTTTATCGGTATCATTTGAAAGTGTCGCGGCTGTTTATGCCGTGTCGCGAAATTGGGGAACGTTGCTTCGGACTGTTGGGGGTTGAGGTGATGTCAGGGATCATGGGTTGGGAGTGTCGCGGGTGTTTGTTTTATATGGGATTGAGGAACTTTGCGTTGCTTTGAACTGCGTTGGGACCGGCCGAACATCATGTTTTTATTCATGTTGGAACGTATCTGGAAATTGAGAAATGAAAGGTTGCTTGAAATTATGTGGGATGAGGCGATATCATATTTTTATCGGTATTATTTGAAAGTGTTGCGGAATTGAGGAATTGGGAGTTGAGGTGATGTCAGGGATCATGGGTTGGAAAGTGTCGCGGGTGTTTGTTTTATATGGGATCGAGGAACTGTGTGTTGCTTTCAACTGCGCTGGGACCGGCTGAACATCATGTTTTTATTTATGTTGGAAAGTATCGAGGCTCTTTATACTGTATCTGGAAATTGAGAAATTAAAGGTTGCTTGAAATGATGTGGGATAAGGCGATGTCATATTTTTATTGCTGTTATTTGAAAGTGTCGCGAAATTGGGGAACGGTGCTTGGAACTGTTGGGGGTTGAGGTGATGTCAGGGATCATGGGTTGGGAGTGTCGCGGGTGTTTGTTTTATATGGGATTGAGGAACTGTGTGTTACTTTGAACTGCGCTGGGACCGGCTGAACATTATGTTTTTATTCATGTTGGAGTATTGAGGCTGTTTATACTGTCTCCGGAAATTGAGAAATTAAAGGTTGTTTGAAATGATGTGGGATGAGGCGATATCACATTTTTATCGGTATTATTTGAAAGTGTCGCGAAATTGGGGAACGTTGCTTGGAACTGTTGGGGGTTGAGATGATGTCAGGGATCATGGGTTGGAAAGTGTCGCGGGTGTTTGTTTTACATGGGATTGAGGAACTATGCGTTGCTTTGAACTGTGCTGGGATCGGCCGATGTCATGCTTTTATCGGTATCATTCGAAAGTGTCGCGGCTGTTTATGCCGTGTCGCGAAATTGGGGAACGTTGCTTCGAACTGTTGGGGGTTGAGGTGATGTCAGGGATCATGGGTTGGAAAGTGTCGCGGCTGTTTGTTTTATATGGGATTGAGGAATTGTGCGTTCCTTTGAACTGCGTTGGGACCGGCCGAACATCATGTTTTTATTCATGTTGGAAAGTATCAAGGTTTTTTTTCCGTATCCGGAAATTGAGAAATAAAAAGTTGCTTGAAATTATGTGGGATGAGGCGATGTCATATTTTTATTAGTGTTATTTGAAAGTGTCGCGGAATTGAGGAACGAGTGCTTGGAACTGTTGGGAATTGAGGTGATGTCAGGAATCATGGGTTGGAAAGTGTCGCGGGTGTTTGTTTTATATGGGATTGAGGAACTGTGCGTTGCTTTGAAGTGCTCTGAGACCCGCCGATGTCCTGTTTTTATTGATATCGTTGGAAAGTATCCAGGGTATTTATACTGTATATCGAAATTGAAAAATGGAATATTGCTTCAAATTATATGGGATGAGGTGTAGTCGTGCTTTTATTGGAATATTTAAAAAATTTCGTGATTGTTTGATATATGTTCTGAAAGTGGGGTAAATATGTGGGTAAATGAGTGGGGGTATTAAATGCCTAATTTAAAAAGGCATAAAAAGGCATAATAGAAAAGGGTATTACATTTATTTATATGCCTCATAACAGCAAGCGTACCACACACTCGACTCTTCCCAGAAGTTCCCTTAAAAATTTCACATGACATCGTCCTATTTCGTTAAAACGTATCCATCGCACGCAGCATCCACGAGTCATCCGCGCAATTCCTCAGCGAAAGACGGATTTACGATCCGGCGTGGCGGGAAAGTATAAACGTCGTACGCGACGAATCGCACGACACAAAACCAGGGCGGCGTGCCGAGTGTACGTGAGTGGCCAAAGGTGGAACGTCACGTCCTCCACGTGCTACCTCTTGGGAACGATGTCTCAAACGACCATAAGGGACTCAGGACGACTCCTAACACACCTGCACCAAATTCCATCGCGTGGCGAAGTTATTGGCGGCGGCGACAACATAAATTCCGTCACTCCTGCCTTCCGCGTCCGTGTACTCTGTCGACGATCGATGCTTGACACTTTCTGTGTTGGACACGTTGGACATGAAACGTGTTACGTATAGCAGTCTTTCCAAAAAAATAAAATTAAGTGTAACGGGTGGGAAACATTTTTCACAATCATATGATCCGTGGTGGTTATGATATGCTATTTTGTGCTTATATACAAATTTTTATGCTTAACACATTGTATGCCGAATGCTTTGACCATGAATCGTGTTATGTATTATAATGTTTTGGAAAGTGTAAAATCTTATATAAAATAATACATTTGACAATATAATGAAATATACACTGTTAACATCAAAATGCGATATTCTACCAAGAACGACATGACTTTGATAATTCAAACATTTTTCAGCATTTAACATAAGGACTTATATCAAAATTCGGTTAAAAAACGATAGTAAGTGAATAACGCATACTGTTGTCGCGTTTTTTATCGGTAATATAATATATAAAAAAACTGTGTTAAGCAGTGGTGTCTTATGTTACGCACTGTTGATGTTCCCCGATTTTATTAAGTTTGTTATTTTTAAGTGTGTTGGGAAGATGGGGAATTTTCAGGAGAAATGATTAATTTCCATGGTTTTGGATGGGGCCGGATGGAGACGGGATTTTGTGGAGGGAAGGCAGCATCGGTGGTAAGAAGTGTACGCTGTGGCTGACGTCGAGCGATAAGTTTGTCATAGCCAATTTATACAATTGGCATGGCGCTCCGGTATTCGCCACTGGGGACCAACGAATTTATGGCTAATGTTCCGCTATCTGTTCACCCGCAAAACGTATTAACGTTGCCGACCGACGTGTCACCGCAGGTCTACGTGTTAGAGTCAAACATCAATAACTATTGAAGCAGAATCTTTACTAACGCAACTTCTGTTCAAAATCTCTCAATTGAAACATTTTTCTTTTAAGCAATCATCAGGTCACTTTACGCTTTCGCATGTAAGATCAACATCAATATCAGTTCATACAGTTTCTTTATTGACGAAAATTTCGTCCAATCTCTCAGCTGAAATATTTGCCTTGTAACTAATTATATTTGATTCCACGTCTTCGTATATAAAACGAGAATAAATACTGAATCATACAGTACCTTCACTAACGCAAATTTTATTAAACCTCTAATTGAAAACTTGTCTTGTCTTGTCTTCGAAACAATCTTTTCCTTTGTCTTCGCATATCCGGCAAACGCCAAGCCAATTCATACTGCATCTTTGCCACTGCAAATTTCACGCAATCCTACATCTAAAAAGTTTTCCCTAAAACAGTTACATGTAATTTCTTATCTTTATATATAAGACAATCACCAGTACCGATTCACGCACTACCTTTATCACCCCGAATTTCATTCAACCTCTCAACCGAAAAGTTTACCTTCAGAATAGTTACCTGTGATCTCACGTCTGTGTATGCAAGACAAGCACCGGCACCGCTTCAAACACTATCTTTCCTGAATCAACTTTCATTCGGTCTCGCAGCCGAAGTGCTTATCTTCGAAACAATTATCGTGTCCCACCCTTTCCGGAGGGGCCAACTCGCGACGATTAATTCCCGGTCCGTCGTCGGCAATCGTTCCAGTTAGGAAAACGATTTACACCCAGCCGGGACACACTCGTTCGCGATTTTAAAGCGCGTCGTTTCCGCGGTCGCTCGCCGTCGGGCGAGGGTGAGTTTACATTCAGGGGGCAGAACGCGGGGTGAAACCGCTCGTTTATCAGTAACCGACTCTAGTGAAAGCGACACCGACGTTCTACGCCGCGCGAATAACAATCCCCACGCGTTTCCGGCCGCCAGCCTGCGTTTTTCTATGCCGCTCTCCTCCGCGTGGAAAGTATTGCCACCCTCGGAGTCTGTCCCGGGACAAGTGACAAGGGTAGTCGTCATTTTTCCGGGCACCGTTTTACTCTCAATTCATTATGCCGTGACCAGAAATGTTTACTGATGCAGAGGCACAGAAGGCATTTATGTTTTTTTTTTTATGGAAAACACACAAAGGAGTACTGAAAGATACAATGCAGGTAGAATGACTATTCGATGAAATTGTACAGGTGTATGAGTATTTGAAGTGATGAAGTCAGTTGGTATTTTTATGGGTATCGCTTTACTATCAATACATTATTACAGTTTTTAATATTGAATAGACGCAAAGTAATACTGAAAGATGCAATGCAGATAGAATGACTGTTCGATGAAATTGTACAGGTAGGAGTATTTGAAATGATAAAGTCAGTTGGAATTTTTATGGGTATCGCTTTACTATCAATAGATTATTACAGTTTTTACAGTTTTTAATATTGAATAGGCGCAAAGTAATACTGAAAGATGCAATGCAGGTAGACTGATTGTTCGACAAGATTGTACAGGTGTATGAGTATTTGAAGTGATAAAGTTAGTTGGTATTTTTATGGGTATCGCTTTACTATCAATACATTATTACAGTTTTTAATATTGAATAAACGCAAAGTAATACTGAAAGATGCAATGCAGATAGAATGACTGTTCGATGAAATTGTACAGGTAGGAGTATTTGAAATGATAAAGTCAGTTGGAATTTTTATGGGTATTGCTTTACTATCAATAGATTATTACAGTTTTTACAGTTTTTAATATTGAATAGGCGCAAAGTAATACTGAAAGATGCAATGCAGATAGAATGACGGTTCGACAAAATTGTACACGTGTAACAGTACTTGAAGTGTTGAAGTCAGTTGGTATTTTTATGGGTATCGCTTTACTATCAATACATTATTACAGTTTTTATAGTTTTTTTTTTATATTTAATCGGCGCAAAGTAATACTGAAAGATGCAAAGCGGGTACAGTGACGGTTTGATAAAATTGTACAGGTGTAGGAGTGTTTGAAGTGATAAAATCAGTTGGTATTTTTATGGGTACCGCTTTATTATCAATGCATTATTACAGTTTTTCATATTGAATGGATGCAAAGTAATACTGAAAGATGCAATCCAGGTAGAATGACTGTTTAACAAAATTGTACAGGTATATGAGTATTTGAAGTGATGAAGGCAGTTGGTATTTCTATGGGTATCGCTTTACTATCAATACATTATTACAATTTTTATATTTTTTTATATTGAATAGGCGCAAAGTAATCCTGAAAGATGCTATGCAGGTAGCGTGACGATTAGATAAAATTGTATAGGTGTAGAAGTATTTGAAATGATAAAGTCGGTTGATATTTTTATGGGTATCGCTTTATTATCAATCCATTATTACAGTTTTTCATATTGAATGGATGCAAAGTAATACTGAAAGATGCAATCTAGGTAGAATGACTGTTTAACAAAATTGTACAGGTATATGAGTATTTGAAGTGATGAAGCCAGTTGGTATTTCTATGGGTATCGCTTTACTATCAATACATTATTACAATTTTTATATATTTTTATATTGAATAGGCGCAAAGTAATACTGAAAGATGCAATGCAGATAGAATGATGGTTCGACAAAATTGTACACGTGTAGCAGTACTTGAAGTGTTGAAGTCAGTTGGTATTTTTATGGGTATCGCTTTATTGTCAATTCATTATTACAGTTTTTCATATTTAATGGGTGCAAAGTAATACTGAAAGATGCAATGCAGGTAGAGTAACAGTTAGATAAAATTTTGCAGGTGTAGGTGTCCCTTACGTGACAAAACAAAGTTGTCATTTTCATGGACATCGTTCCATTTAAAATTTATTGTACCGTGACCAGGAACATTTGCTGATCCATGACAATGGAGACAGTTTCCAGCACCTTTCTACTTTCAATTAATTAGAACCCTGACCCTAAATTTGCATTGGTCTCCAGCCCTTCACCGTTCAGGCAACATAATCAGGAAAACAATGGAAATTTACCTCACAATTCCTTAAGCTCGCCTAAAACAACATTAAACCACCACCCACACGTAACATCCTAATCACGCATGCCATTAAAATCACACACGAGCTGAACCTGTCAGCCAACAAGACGACACAAAATATCGTACAAAGTCTAAGTAATGAAAACGCAGTCTCTCTCGAATGACCCACACTCCGTTCTCTTTCATTCGACTGACTCACCATCCGCGTCTCCTCCGCACATGTTCCCAATCGTCATTTTCACTGCAAACACTACCCACCTCGCCTACCAACATACACACACACACAATCCTTAGCAGGTAAATGCCCAGGAACGTCAGACACGAAAGTAACATTTCGCGCCCAGCAACACGGACGATTGCGCGACAAATACCTCGCGATAACTCTCGACGCAGCTGTCGGGGGCTTAAATTGAGACTCGTTCCGAATCTCATCTGGGCCGAGCGATCAAATTCAGGAACGCGGGCATCTTCTTGTCGACCCATTTTGCAAGTGTCGTCGTTGCGCCGGGCTAATTTGTCAGTTGTCGAGTTAGCGTCCCCCGTGGGTATACCCGTGGGGTGAGGCAGGGTGAGACAGGGTGAGAGAGGGTGAGAGAGGGTAAGGGCGGGTAAAGAGAGAGTCGGAGTGCGCACCCCTTCGGGACGGTAATCAACCGGTGAATATCTGAACTGCCTCGAAACTCTGCCGCCCGTACTCGGTGTCTCATTTATAAAGAAGTGGCGCCGATTGATCCTGGACAGAGGCCCCTCTTACAGCCACCGAACTCTTTTCGCTTTGCGTCGAGTCCCGGCGACTTCAAACGGGGAGCCTTTCACGGCGGCCACTCACACGAAATACCTGGAATCGGAATGAAAGTTCGAATAAATGCGGCAGTGAATTTGGCATTGGATGGTCATATGTAATGTGGGAGAGCGGAGTGACAAATGTGATGAGAGCTGCAGGGTATTTGATAGTGGGCACTCACATATAATACCTGATGTCAGAATAAAAGTTGGAATAATGCTGTAGCTGGAAAATTGTAATTAATGCTGCAGTGTATTTGAGAGTTACTCACACAAAATATGTGATGACAGGATGAAAGTTGAATTAAATGCTAAAATGTATTTGTTGCTGGTCAATCACACGAAATACCTGGAATCGGAATGAAAATTCGAATAAATGCGGCAGTGAATTTGGCATTGGATGGTCATATGTAATGTGGGAGAGCGGAGTGACAAAGGTGATAAGAGCTGCAGGGTATTTGATAGTGGGCACTCACATAATAGTACCTAATATCAGAATAAAAGTTGGAATAAATGGTGTAGTTGGAAAATTGTAATAAACGCAATAGTGTATTTGATGGTCACTCACACAAAATATCTGATGTCAGAATGAAAATTGAATTAAATGAAGTAGTGTACTTGTTGTTGGTCAGTCACACGAAATACCTGGAAATGTAATGAAAGTTTGAATAGATGCGGCACTGAATTTGGCATTGGATGGTCATATATAAAAGCGCTGACAAATGTGATGAGAGCTGCAGGGTATTTGATAGTGGGCACTCACATATAATACCTGATGTCAGAATGAAAGTTGAATTTGAATTTGAAAGTTGAATTCAGAATGAAAGCTGAATTTGAAATTTGATGATCATATGTAACATGGGAGAACGAAGTGAAAATTGTAATTAACGCTGCAGTATATTTGATAGCTGTCACTCATACAAAATATATGGAATCGGCATGAAAATTGGAATAAACGCTGTAGTGAGTTTGGTATTGGCTAATCATATGTGACGCTGGAAAATGGAGTGAGAATTGTAATAAACACTGTAGTGTATTTGGTAGCACTCACACAAAGTATTTGGAACCTGAATGAAAATTCGAACAAACGCTCTAGTGAATGAATCTAATACCAACTATTCACACAACGTCTATAATCGTAATTTAATCCATCTATAGAAACTTCAGCAAATTTATCAGTGTCTTCATTCACACTCAACGAATGAAATCGTAAAACATCGTTATAAACTCTCTAAAAGATCCGGTATCGGTGATCCACATATAACGTCTGCGACCGAAATGTAAATAACAAGAAGCATCGTAAAAAATTTGTCAATACCCATCCACCTACTCGCCTACACCCGGAACGAATACGCTAATAACCACTTCAGCAGTTACACCAACGGTCCTCTACCCAAAACACCCGAAACGATCTCGCAAACTTACCATAAACCCCATAGACCCTTTATCACAAACCACATCCACAAAACGTGCAACCGAAATCACGCCTGCAATAACCCCACTCCAAATGACTCGCATCCTCCGACGGCATCTCTACCCAAACAATCAGCCAAGAATTTCGCGAACGTCTCCAAAAATACACAATCACCGCCCCCCAGCGCTCGCCTGTCGTTCGACAGGTGCACTTTCTTAATGTCACAATCCGGTGCCACCCACGCATCCTATCCCGACTTTGTAGTCATCCATTCCGAGAGCTCCCGCCCTCGGCGCGTTATTTAAATAAACAAGAGGGCCCGGAGAATTGGCCTTCCGTTTCAGTGACGAACAATTATCCCCACCGGCACCCCTCGAGACTGAGAAGCCAACGGCCAAGGGTGGGAGGGAGTGACAGGCGAGGAGGGCGAGCCTGCACCTTGTAATGAATTTTAAATTGGCTCACATTTATAATGCAGCGAGCGTTGACAGTCGGGATGAACCGGAGATGACAAAGTAAAACGGGCCCGGCTTAATATTGGGTTCGCTAAGAAGAATAACCCACCTGCGCCGGAAGGGTGAGCACGAATTGGCGGGTACCTGTTGGCGGAAGGGCTCGCGTCAGGATTTTGATAAGCCAACGACCTGCGGTAGGAGACGCGCGCGGAATAAATCGTGCGACCCGGACGAATTATGTTGCTTTTGTTATGTCGGTGGCAACTGCGACGATGACGGATTAGGAGATGGTTCGAGTTTGGTTTTCCATCGTCAGGAGTTTGCGTTAAGCGATTGATAAATTATAGACGGTAATGATGTAAAATGGAAGGAAAATAGTTTGGGTGCGTGTTGAGTTGGTGCTATGTCGTTTTGGTAATAAACTTATTTTTTTACGATTTTGTTTGTTCGTCGTCAGGAGTCTGCGTTAAAGTTTGATAACTGATATTCGGTACTGATGCAAAATTGGAGAAAAATACTTTGCGTGGGGCTTGTGTTGGTCCTATGTAACTCTGTCAATAGACTTCAAACATTACAAATTCGCTTCGTCACCAGGAGTCTGCGTTGAAGTTTGATAACTAATATTCGGTACTGATGCAAAATGGAAGGAAAATAGTTTGGGAGCGTGTTGAGTTGGTGCTATTTCGTTTTGGTAATGAACTTAAATTTTTACGATTTTGTTTGTCCGTCGCCAGGAGTCTGGGTTAAAGTTTGATAACTGATATTCGGTACTGATGCAAAATTGGAGAAAAATAGTTTGCGTGGGGCTTGTGTTGGTGCTATGTAAGTCTGTCAATAAACTTAAAATATTAGAATTTTGTTTCTCCGCCATCAGGAGTCTGCGTTAAGCGTTGGATAACTAATATTCGGTAATGATGAAGAAGCATAGGAAAATAGTTTGATTATAATTAACAATAACAATTTTACATTATTATATTAATTGATACGTTTGCATATCTGGAAACAGATGCAAGTTACGGAAGTATATTATTTTGAACCGAAAAAAGGCTTTATATTCCTTAATCATTTAAGGAAATTACAATAAAATCAAAGTGGAACACACAATTCTGGCGTCAATGCGTAATTTTGACGAGCACTGATATTCAGTCTTAGTATCGAAGAGGTTCATTTGTCATAGCCGTGTCTGGATCCGTAAATTCCAATAAGATTCAAATTACACACATCATCCTGGCGCCAATGCGTAATTTTGACAACTACCTATAGTCACCGTTAATATCAAAAAGGTTAATTCGTCATATCTGTGGTCGTATTCGTAAATTACAGTAAGGTTGAAATTGCACACATTATCTTGGCGTCAATGCGTAATTTTGACAACTACCTATAATCATTCTTAGTATCGAAAGGTAATTCGTCGTAGAAGCGTACCCGACCGAAAATTGCAATAAGGTCGCAATTACACACATCATCCTGCACCAATACATAATTTTGACAACGGCCTATAGTCACTCTTAGCATCGCAAGGGTTATTTTGTCGGAGATGCATACCGACTGTAAATTACCGTAAGGTCGAAATTACCCACACATCATCCTGGCGTCAATGCGTCATTTTGACAACCACCTATAGTCACACTTAGTACTGAAAAGTAATTCGTCATAGCCGTGTTCAGATACGTAAATTCAAAATAAAATTAAAATCACATACATCCACGTCGTTTCAATGCATAATTTTGACAGCTACCTATAGTCACTTTTACCATTAAAAAGGTAATCCGCCGTAGATGCGCGCGTAGTCTAAATTACAATAAGCTCGAAATAACATACACATCATTCTGACGGCAATGATGATTTCATTGATGCGTGATTTTGGCAATTACGTATAGTCACACAGTATTGAAAATACAAAACGTAAATTAAATATACGTAACCATTACAAAACGTAAATTATATATACGTAACAATTACAAAACGTAAATTACATATACGTAACAATTACAAGACGTAAATTACATATACGTAACATTTACAAAACGTAAATTACTTATACGTATATTTCCATAAGATTAAAATTACACAGATGAACCTAGCAACAATGCGTAATCTTCACAACTGCCTATAGTCACTCTTAGCATCGAAAAGGTAATTCGTCGTAGATGCACACGTAGTCTAAATTGCAATAAGCTCCAAATTACACACACGTCATCCTGACGCCAATGGGTAATTTTGAAATTACACACACATCATTCGTCGTACATGCATATGGTAGATTACAATTTTGACATCATCCTGATGCAATGCATGATTTCGACAACTATATATAGTCCCACAGTATTGAAAAGTTTAGTTCGTCATAGCCGCGTTCGGTTACGTACATTTGGATACGATTAAAATTACACACATGAACCTGGCAGCAATGCGAATTTTCACAACTGCCTATAGTCACTCTTAGCATCAAAAAGGTAATTCGTCGTAGATGCATACGTACTGTAAATTACAATAAGCTCAAAATTACACACACGTCATCCTGACGCCAATGCGTGATTTCGACAACTACATATAGTCACACAATATTGAAAAGTCGGAAGTTCGTCGTAGATGCACGGATACGTAAATTACAATACGATTACAATGACACACACATCATCCTAACACCAATGCGTGGTTTCGACAATTACATATAGTCACACAGTATTGAAAAGTTTAGTTCGTCATAGCCGTGTTCGGATACCTAAATTCCCATACGATTAAAATTAGACAGATGAACCTGGGAGCAATGTGTAATTTTCACAACTGCCTATAGTCAGACTTAGCATCAAAAAGGGTAATTCGTCGTAGATGCATACGTACTGTAAATTACAATAAGCTCAAAATTACACACACGTCATCCTGACGCCAATGGGTAATTTTGACAACTAGCCATAGTCACTCTTAGCATCGGAAGGGTAATTCGTCGTACTATCAGCGGCGCGCGGAGCCGTAACAGTCGCATCCATCACTATACCCTCCACATACCGCCGCCCGGCAAAAAAGATTCGTAAAAGCGTGGGGAAGCCATCGACCAGCTGCGCGAATTCCGAGCATACGCGTGAGTTAATTTACCGTCGACGTCTCGTCGGATAAAGCCGAAGACGGCATTGCGGGTGGCGATGATGACGAACGCTCGTCCGACCACGGAACAGGCACGATAATTGCCAGGAACGATTCCACTCAGTGACCCGAGCGAGGCGGATCGACGCGGGAGGAGTCTTGACGCGCATAAACCACCAAACTGTTTCGTGCCTGGCCAGGCAAGATGCTGGGCACTCTCTAAAGTAGAGCCTTGGGACCTCGTAGTCGTTGCACATGCACCTGCAAGTCGGATCAGCCGAATTGCTGCGGGGAACATGGTGAATTCTGCGAATAAGCCCCGCTCCTACACGAGTTTATTGTTCGTGGCCAGGTTAAAACGTTCTGTGCCGCGTGTACCACCAGTGGTACACGATAAACTTCATCTTCGGGCCACGTGTGCCATCGGTGGTACACTTAGACATATTTATTTAATTCCTTAAAAAAATATTTCTATTAAAAGACTGAGGCATTAAACAAAATGCAGTACAGAACGGAGCATATAAGTTTGTTTAATTTTCATATTTACAATAATTAATGCGCTGAAAATATATGTTTATGACAAAGTTAATTCTATAAAAAAAATATTTCTATTAAAAGACTGAGGCATTATACGCAATGCAGTATAGAACGGAGCATATAAGTTTGTTTAACAATTACACGTAATGGTAGGTTTTGTTAAAGCAAGAGATACATAAAAACGGCTTTATCGGGAAACCGCTACAAAGCGTCATTACTCTTATAGTTTTTAGTCTTCCTACGTGCTTCTTGAAAAATATTTTGTTTTCCTCGTGTTTTTATTTAAAACAAATTCGAATGCAGCATGTTCTTTACTAGGCGATATGTTTCGAACAGATTGACTTTTATGATCAAACTGATTGCAGCGCCACGTGTACCACAAGTGGTACACGACGTGATAACTACTCTAAACAACGTAACTCCTTATGGATTGGACATAATGAAATATTGTGTGATAATGTATCAATCTTTAGTCGAAATATCAGATGGCTTGAACGACAAAATGAGCTTGGCACGGAACGTGTTAAGGGACGAGGACGGGCGGAGTGGGTGGATTTTCGGCTCGATGGCCGGAAAGTGGCGCAACGCGTTGCAGAGTGTGCGACGACAGATTCCTGCGCGGGGCGATTTGATTGTTTGCGGTTTGTTCGGATGCCGCCGGAGAATGAGCCGGCCTGAGAAAGACAGTGGACCCGGGCACAACGAAAATAGACCAAGCCATCTGGCGAACGTCGCACCGATAAACACCACTCGGGGCTGGGTCAAAAAACTCTATCGCCGCCCTTTCTTTGATCTGGCTGCGGGAGACTTTGAGATCGTCCTGCCCTCGCTAAAATCGTCCGATCAAAGGTGCCTCTCCTGCGGCGCGGAGATAAGCCTTCGCCGCTTTCCCGTCGCGGCCAGATTTCGACGCTTCGATCCGCGGTCAAGGATTTCTCGAGAGTGTCGGTTCAGCGCCGGAACGCGGAGCTCGGAAATAAAATGTACGGATCGGGCGATGCAGATGCAGCCAAGCGATTTTTAGGGCGAATTGTTATATCGGAGTTGAGTGATTACCGATTTTTACATTGGATCGCATTTAACCACTTGTGAAGTTCTCGTGTCTTGTTAATAATATGTTCTGAGAACTCATCGATAGTTCGATACGCGGTCAAGAGTTCTTCGAGAATGAGAGTTAAATGTGAAATGAAATGGAATTATGAATTCGGATGATGCAGATCCACCAATATCGTTTCTAGTTCGACATTTTACTTTTCCGAAAATTCAACGATTACCGATTTTTTCATTGAATTGCATTGATATGATTTTAATCTTTTAAAAATGATTTAAAACAGGAATACAAAAATATAATTCCTGATTCTAAATTTTTCTTTTTTCAATATTTAATGATCATTGATTACTTAATTGAATCTTTCATAGCACCATTTACATCATTCCCCTACTTTGCGCTTGACTATTTCGTTTCGGACCAATATCCCAACAGTCCGATCCACGAACACATGTTTTCTAAAAGTATCGCTTCGCAAAGCACGCAATCCAAAAATAAAATCACGGATTCAAATGCATAGAGACGAGTTTCGATTGAAACTTTTCTTCCTCCAAAATTCAACGACCATCCATTCTTTTATTGGATCGCATTCAACCGTCTGCAAAGTTCATTTTCTCCTACTCTTTGCTTCCGAAACTAAATCCCGCCGGTTTGATGCGCGAATGTGTTTTTACAAATCTAGTCCTCCCTCCCCGAGCCACGCAACCCTAAAAGAAAATCCTGATCTAAAACGCACAAAAAAATAACCGCATTCCAAAATGCTTCTCACTCCAAAATTCACCCGATCACCCATTATTCCCTTGATTCATATTCACTCATCTCTACACTTCCTTCAGCTTGTTTCCGACTCCCTCTTCTCCTCCCCAAATTCCGCCCGTGCGATCTACGAATGCGCGTTCTCTAAAAGTACCCACCTCTCTCCGAAACGCGCAACCCTAAAATAAAATCTTGATCTGAAACGCCCAAAAATAACCACATTCCGAAATGTGCCCCACTCCAAAATTCACCCGATCACCCATTATTTCCTTGACTCGCATTCACACTTCCTTCAGCCCCTTTCCGACTCCCTCTTCTTCCACCCAAATTCCTTCCGGTCGATCTGCGAATCCCTCCCCGTAACGGACAACCCTAAAATAAAATCCCAATCTGAAACGCATCAAAATAAACATACCCCGAATTACTCCTTCCTTTAAAATTCTCCCGATCACTCATTTTTTAACCACTTTCCCTGGAAAGACGTGCCATGCACGTCGTAATGCTTTTGTCACAGAATCGCCAACGACGTGGTATGTACGTCGTCATGTGATTGTCACAGAAACAAAAACGACAAGCATGTATTTTATAATCACTCAATGCTCTATATTCCCTCCAAAAAACTATAAAAGTCCCAGCTCGAAAATGAATTAATTTAGAAAATATAAATCTTTTTCCGATTTCTCTGAGGCATCGAGCACTGTACATTTTTTGCCAGCCCAAGTGGTTAACTGACTCCTACTCACCCATCTCCGAGCTAGCCCCAGCTTATGCCTCTGTCTCCTTCGCCGAAATTCCGCCGTTCCGCGCGAACAATCGAGCCCCACAAAGCCGCGTCTCACTCCTCTTCAAAGAACCGTGCCACCCCCTCGCTTCCCCCAAGTTCCGCGCCGCAAAGACGAAAGCCGGGAAACGCCCGCTGCACACATCGGCAGCGGGCCGTCAACGTTCGGGCGATCGATTGCCGAAAACTCGTTGCGTCGATGAGATGTTCCCGGTCGGGCGTTACACGTCGGCGAGTGGCATTGCGCGTGGGGCGCAGTGGGAGTCGTGGGCGGAGATGTTCTCCGCGGGTAACCGTGAGGCAGGCACCAAGTTAGCTACATCCACCCGTAACGGGGGGCCGCCCGTCTAAATGTTGTAACGGGGCGCGCGAGAGTTACCGGCGCATCGAGATGTATGGTAATTGTACGCGGCTAACTTACAGACTCCGAATGGCCCCGGGGCTTGGGGTAGCTTCCGGTAGTATCACTGGATCCAACATCCACCTGCGGATACCGGGCAGAACTACGCGGCGAAGGCAGCCGGGTTAACATCGTCCCACACCACCGACGTGCCGCTTGCTGGCTGTGCCAGACACGAGAGACGTCGGCGAACTTCGATCGTCCGCTGTTCCTCCGCGATTCCATCGACCCGACCTGGCGCCGGGCAAAAATTATGGACGCGGACTAGTTGGAGGCTCGCGAAATTTGTCTTTGGGGGAATAGGTAGATTTCGTTTGGTTAACAAGTATTTGGTTTGGAAAGGTTCGACGCGTGTCGGTCACTGGTCGTAGGCTGCTAATTGAGAGATGTGCGACGCAAGAAAGTGGAAGTGGGAATAAATGGGGATTAGTCATTTTTCGCGGAGATGGGGGTTAAAGTGGCGTTTCGGCGTGTCTTGAGGTTGTATCTTGCTATTTTAAAAAATGGCCGGTATTTGTGGTCAACCCTCGAAAGTCACGAGTTCCCAGTTATTAATTTTGAGATTCGTCACATTAGTACGTGACGTCACCGTAGTGTCGAATTGACAGTCTATCAATTGACGTCACATATAGGCAGAGGGATGCGCGGCTTTATCATGCACAAATAAATGCAACACCGTGAATCACTGACGCAACAAATACTAGAGCATTAATTGCAATACAAAGGTATTTTTTGGTTGAAAATTCTTTTGCTTACAGAATCTTGCTACTATACTATCGATAACTTCGAATACTACAGCATTAATTGCAATGCAAAGCTCTTTTTTGGTTGAAAATGCTTTTGCCTACAGAATTTTGCTACTATACTATCGATAACTTCGAATACTACAGCATTAATTGCAATGCAAAGCTCTTTCTTGGTTGAAAATTCTTTTGCTTACAGAATCTTGCTACTATACTATCGATAACTTCGAATACTACAGCATTAATTGCAATGCAAAGCTCTTTTTTGGTTGAAAATGCTTTTGTCTACAGAATCTTGCTACTATACTATCGGTAAGTTCGAATACTACAGCATTAATTGCAATGCAAAGTTCTTTTTTGGTTGAAAATGCGTTTGCCTACAAAATCTTACTATTATACAATCGATAACTTCGAATACTACAGCATTAATTGCAATGCAAAGCTCTTTTTTGGTTGAAAATTCGTTTGCCTACAGAATCTTGCTACTATACTATCGATAACTTCGAATACTGCAGCATTAATTGCAATGCAAAGCTCTTTCTTGGTTGAAAATTCTTTTGCCTACAGAATCTTGCTACTATACTATCGATAACTTCGAATACTACAGCATTAATTGCAATGCAAAGCTCTTTTTTGGTTGAAAATTCTTTTGCCTACAGAATCTTGCTACTATACAATCAATAACTTCGAATACTACAGAATTAATTGCAATGAAAAGCTCTTTTTTGTTTGAAAATTCTTTTGCCTACAGAATCATGTTACTATACTATCGATAACTTCGAATCTTTACATTGTACATAATATTAAAAAAAAAATTGTAACGCACATGCATATTTGTAAAGTCCCAAAGAACGGACACCCGTGGCCCAAAACACGTCGTTAATTCTAACATTAAAGCTCTATAGTCAAACGCACGTCAACCAAAACAGCACTTCACATTCCTTAACTATTCAAGTAGATTACAATAAGATTGAAATTAAACGCATCATCGAACTCTATGAATACGTAATGCCGTATCGCTCACGAACCCGCCCACAGACGTAAACCAGCGAGTCTTACTGCCCGCACGGTCGTTTAGTTGGCGAAACACTCGCGTAAGACAGAAAAGACGACGATAGAAGCCGTCAGTTCACAAGGTGGCGGTGTTGATCGATGGCCACCCGTCAGTTGGCACCACTTTTAATTAAACCGCCCTCAAGATTAGCTCCCCTCTTAGCCATCTTCTTCGCCCCGGCTCCTTGTAATTGTTTTAAATCTCACCCCAAACGCCCCCGACCACTCGTTCCCCCGGCAGTTTAGACGTGGAAAAAAAGCCGCAAGCCGTCAGGGTGACAGATTCAGCGGCTCCACTGACATTTATAAGCTCGTGCAAAAGGGTTCGCCCCATTGGCCGCGTGCGAATGCTTCTTGAAAGATTTCTTTATTTATCCCCTAACGAGCGACTTACTTAACTCTTTCCGCAGACAAGGTGGTGGTGCTCGAAATTATTTTTTTAGTCGCAGTGTTTTCATAGACTAAAACAGCATTGTTGATAGGGTGAAACGTGGTTAAATATATAACAGGAACACGTCTTATTTCTGTTGACAGGTTGAGTTATTCCTTAATGTCTTGACGTGATTCTACATGTTTCATTCATTATTAAATCAATTTGTCAATTTGCAAGACGCCTCGTTGCTACGCGGGTCAAGACCGGTTCATCACCAAACATCAAATTATTTAAGGTTATGCATACACTCGCTTGCTTTCATGGCGTCAAATACGCCTTACAGATAAAAATACCACAATAGTAAGAAATGCAAAAAGCATATATATGAAGCGTATCACAATCAGCTACTTGCGAAAATCGTGTCTTATTCCTGTTGACAGGTTGATCCATTCTTTAATGTTTTGACGTGCTATTACATGTTCCATTCGTTATTAAATCAATTTGTCAATTTGCAAAACACACCGTTGCCACGCGGGTCAAGACTGATTCGTCATCAAACATCAAACTATTTAAGATGATACATACACTCGCTTGCTTTCATGGGGTCAAATACGCCGCACAGATAAAGATACCACAATAGCAAGAAATGCAAAAAGCATATATATGAAGCGCACCACAATCAGCCACTTGTGAAAAAATTGTAACTCGTAATATCTAGCGACAGATAGAGGCCTCTACACATATAACGTCTTCTCTCCGAAATGATAGCCAAAGCGTTAGAAATGATGACAGCTCTTTGCCCTCCCCGCACGATAAATCGGCGCGGAAACGTGCTGGAAAATGACGGGATCGTGCGGCATTGTCTCGGTCGGAAATAAAAATACCGCAATAGTAAGAAATGCAAAAAGCATATATATAAAACGTACCACAATTAGCCACTCGCGAAATAATTGTAACTCGCCGTAATATCTAGCGACAGATAGAGGTCTTTACACATATAACGTCTTCTCTCCGAAATGATAGCCAAAGCGTTAGAAATGATGACAGCTCTTTGCCCTCCCCGCACGATAAATCGGCGCGGAAACGTGCCGGAAAATGACTGGATCGTGCGGCATTGTCTCGGTCGGAAATAAAAAGCAGCCGCAGAACGGCGCTGAGGCACGAAAGTCATCGGGAGAAAAATCTCCACTGGGACGTGCCGACGGAAAGGGACGCG
This sequence comes from Cryptocheilus praepositus, assembly GCA_033815515.1. Classification (NCBI taxonomy): domain Eukaryota; kingdom Metazoa; phylum Arthropoda; class Insecta; order Hymenoptera; family Pompilidae; genus Cryptocheilus; species Cryptocheilus praepositus. Next base: position 5,397,892 of record JAWWQZ010000314.1, read on the forward strand.
TGGGGCGTCTTGGAATTCGGAATATGCTGGTCGGAACACGCGTCCTGGACGAAGGACTGAGACGATGAGGAAGGCGAGGACTGTAGAACCGTGGCATCTTGCGCGCGATCGGTATGTGTCGGTAATCAGGTCCGGCAGGTGACGTTTTAACGCCCTGTCGACCTTCGCGTGCCGAACTAGCCCTTCAAGACATACCGAGGACACGCTGACGAATGCCACGAATTCGCGAGGAAATCCTGTCTCGATGCGGACGGAGCAATTTTCGGTACGCTTGTGTGCAAGTCGGCGCACGTGGACGTGGGACGAAGGGCGTAAACAGTGAAACGGAAGCGACGGATGATAGATTGGCCGTTATTTTACGATACGTCATCATTCTTTTCATAAACTGCGAGGGGCGCGGGATTGATTTGGAATAGGAAAGATTTGGATGAATTGGGGGGATCTTTAAAGAAGTGGGATACGTGGTGTAGTGGATGATACGCTCTTTGGGTGTCGCTTGGAAGGGTTGCGTTGAATTAAAATGGGAAGGAATGTAATAAAATTAAATTATAAATAATTTAAATGAATGCATCACCCTTGTGTGGAAAACAGAAATTTTTTATGAGCACAGTATTTTCCGTGTTTTCTAGTGACTTACTCTTACTTAGCTAAATTCCTAAATAAATACCTGTTTTACAAAATTACCCCAAACCATATACATAATTATAGAAAATATATACAAAACCGTATATATAAATATTAGACATATTACACTGCATGACATATCTTCTAGTCTTTTACTCCCTGCCAGTCGATTTCCTTGTATCAGATTATCACCCAATTCTTTCTCCGTTAAATTCTTTAATAAATACCTGCTTCAACAAATTACCTCGAATTTGAACAAATTCACGGGCTACATAGAAATGTCAGACGTATTACACTGCATGAGATACTTCCCAGCCATACGATTTCCCTGTATCAGATTATAACCCAATACTTCCTCCGTTAAATTCCTAAACAAATACCTGCTTCAGAAACTTACTTCGAATTTGGACAAATTCACCGGGTACATAGAAACGTCAGACGTGTTACACTGCATGAGATACTTCCCAGCCATACGATTTCCCTGTATCAGATTATCAGCCAATACTTTCTCCGTTAAATTCCTAAATAAATACCTGCTTCAGAGAATTACTTCGAATTTAAACAAATTCGCGGGCTACATAGAAATGTCAGACATATTACACTGCATGAGATACTTTCCAACTATACGATTTCCCTGTATCAGATTATCACCCAATTCTTTCTCCGTTAAATTCCTAAATAAATACTTGCTTCAGAAAATTACTTCGAATTTGAACAAATTCACGGGCTACATAGAAATGTTAGACGTGTTACACTGCATGAGATACTTCCCAGCCATACGATTTCCCTGTATCAGATTATCACCCAATTCTTTCTCCGTTAAATTCCTAAATAAATACCTGCTTCAGAAAATTACCTCGAATTTAAACAAATTCACGGGCTACATACAAATGTCAGACGTGTTACTATGCATGAGATACTTCCACCCATACGATTTCCCTGTATCACACGATCAGCCGCGTTCCCCGCGCGTCCCCGGATTCCGCCAACCGCCGCACCCCCTCAAACCTTCCGCGGGCCGTCTTCGCTGAAACTCACGAGGTGACCAGGAAGCCCGAAGATCGAAACTCACCCTCTGGCCGGCGCGCGTCCGCCATAAATCGCCTCGCCGATCCAAGATACGCTGGCCAACTTTTATCCAGCGCCTCGACGCGTTCCCTTAACGAAATGAAGAGTTAGCCGCGTCTCGGCCGATTTGCATCGAGCGCTCGCTGGCCCCGGCACGATAAATCCTTCGTTCGTCGCCGTATCGTTCGATGAAAAGAGGATAAAGGCGAGACGACTCGGCCGAGGGGTGATAAAACTCGGCCGGGTATGTAAATGCCAGCTATACACGTCCGGGATTTCTTGGTCACGTCGGTGGCTCTTCTCTCTTAACGCGCGGAAAGCGAGCGCAGAGACGGAGAGTAGGAAAGAGGGGACCGATAAAACGTCCAGGTTGGCGGCGAGTGGAGAGGTGATATTTTAAGGGTGGTCCGCCCCACTCGTTCTCCGTCCTTCTCGTGCGCAACGTCTCGTGGGTCGCCTCCTGGTCGCGGGTTCCTTAGGCTCTACGTGAGTAAGTAAGTGGGTGGACTAGTTAGGATGGCGGTAGGGACAACGAGCATAAATTCTCGGACGAGACGAGGGATGACCGCGCTGCACGCGAAGTCCCACGATCCTTGCCACCCCTCGCGTTGTTGTTGGGCTCTAGGCATCGACTATACCCGTGGCTGCCCGCCTGCTCTTGCCTTCGATTAAACTCTCCGGGACTGCCGCGTGCTGCTAGTTGGCCGACGAGACCACGTTTTTGCGACGTAGGACTATGCTAGATGTGTGATATTCTATGTATCACATGTGATGTGGTATAAGAAGTTCTGGGAAAGTATAATAATAATTATAATATGTGATATCGTACATAATGTCATAGTAGCAAGGTGTTATAATACGGAGCAAGCTTTTATGGTGTGGCCAATACCACTTATATAACGTTACATATTACAATATATAAAACAGTATAGAATATTATAATAATAACGAATTTTAAAAGAGAGCAAGTTTTTGCTATGCGCCATATATCACGTATATAATACTATACGTCATAATATTGCAATAATAGTATATATTTAGCGTACGGCCACATAGCAAAGATTTTCTGTGGTCCACTCTCATCCCGTGGCAGTAACCACCATACCGAAGAAAACAGTGGTATATTACAATACTACATTTATCAGGGATATTAATCTATAATTTATTATATTTATATATTAGCCATATAATATATAATACTATACGTCATAATATTGCAATAATAGTATATAATAATAGCAAAATTTTCGAATTGGCAGATAAACCGTAGAAGAGATACATTACAATACTACCTTTTTGCTATGCGCCGTATATCACGTATATAATACTATACGTCATAATATTGCAATAAGAGTATATATTTAGTGTACGGCCACATAGCAAAGATTTTCTGTGGCCCACTCTCATCCCGTGGCAGATAACCACCGTACCGAAGAATACAGTGATACATTACAATACTACCTTTTTGCTATGCGCCGTATATCACGTATATAATACTATACGTCATAATATTGCAATAATAGTATATATTTAGCGTACGGCCACATAGCAAAGATTTTCTCCGGTCCACTCTCATCCTGTGGCACTAACCACCGTACCGAAGAATACAGTGATACATTGCAGTACTACCTTTTTGCTATGCGCCGTGTATCACGTATATAATAGTATACGCCATAATATTGCAATAATAGTATATATTTAGCGTACGGCCACATAGCAAAGATTTTCTGTGGTCCACTCTCATCCCGTGGCAGATAACCACCGTACCGAAGAATACAGTGATACATTACAATACTACCTTTTTGCTATGCGCCGTATATCACAGTATATAATACTATACGTCATAATATTGCAATAATAGTATATATTTAGCGTACGGCCACATAGCAAAGATTTTCTGTGGTCCACTCTCATCCCATGGCAGATAAACACCGTACCGAAGAATATAGTGATACATTACAATACTACCTTTTTGCTATACGCCGTATATGACGTATATAATACTATACGTCATAATATTGCAATAATAGTATATATTTAGCATACGGCCACATAGCAAAGATTTTCTCTGGTCCACTCTCATCCCGTGGCCGATAACCACCGTACCGAAGAATACAGTGATACATTACAGTACTACCTTTTTGCTATGTGCCGTATATCACGTATATAATGCTATACGTCATAATATTGCAATAATAGTATATATTTAGCGTACGACTACATAGCAAAGATTTTCTCTGGTCCACTCTCATCCCGTGGCAGATAACCACCGTATTGAAGAAAACAGTGATATATTACAATACCACATTTATCAGGGATATGCATCGCACACTAGTTTTCGCATTAACCTAACATTTACCGAATCACAATGCATTCTTCAGAATTACAAAATTGCACAGGGGCGAATGACATATAAAACGCACGGTAACTGATTGCGTTATTGCTCGTACAGAAGAAAGAAACATCACAAAATACATACATCCAACCCAGTGACTACAGTCGACACCCTCCAATTACACGCGCATCGTCAATTAACAACCATCAACTTGCTCTCAACCGCGGATACCCCGCAACATTCGGCCGCCGCAGCGTAAAAATGCAAAGTGCCACTGTCCTTTCGATCTGCGTGCCCGCGAACTCCGCAGCCAGATAAACGAGATAAACGCGATGAACGCGAGCTGTGTTATTGCGCGTGACCAAGATCCGTGCCTCCGTAATTTGCATCCCTGCGCATCATATAATCGCATCAACCGAAGCCACGAATTAGTAAGTCGCTCGTGAATCTCTAAAGTTTACACGGGGCCCGAATCCGATCTTGGGAGATGTTGAGCGTTTGTCAGGCGTGGGTGGCGAGGGTGGATAATTGCCGAGTGTTACTTAACCGTGACGTCTTCGTGACCAGGGGCCGGGTCACGCGAGAGAGAACGAGCGAGGGAAGAAGCGAGAGGGGTGGGCAGGGCGGCCAGATATTTGGTTAAATATTAACGACGTCGTTAAAACAACGCATTTGCGGTTCGTTAAGGCGGGGCTGGCCACGTATAACGGAGAATGTTAGGGCCTTCGTCGTGGCAGAACGACCTATTCGCCCGAGTACTTACTTGCCGGTGGCAGGCGATGAGGCCGCGTGCTGCTTTACGGGTGTAACGAAATTTCGGAACGTTTTTCAAAGGTTCGCTGACGCGCGGGCGTTAATGTGACCTGCTATTGAATTTTCGTGGCTGTCGGAGACGTTAAATGGGCTCCGGAATGAATGACGGGGAGTTGTTATTGTTGCAGTGGCATAGCGGTCGGAAGCTGTGCAGTTGCGAAATTTTTCAACTGTTGTTAACGTATTATATGGTGTTGATGCAGTATAGGTGCTACTTGTTATAATATATTCTAGAAAAAAATATCGTTTTTTAAGCGATCTATCGAATGGTATAGGAGGGGTAGAAATTGTGATGTTAACCCATTAACTTACAATGACGGGCATAGCCCGCGTACGATGGTCGGGCCAAAACTACATTTTAAGGGCATAGCCCGCGTACGATGATCGGGCCAAACCTAAATTTTACGGGCATAACCCGCGTACGGTGATCGGGCCAGAAGTGAATATTACGTGGAATATTTGACACGCAATTATAGTCTGATGCAATAATTGTGGTAGACGCAAGTATTACAAAATCTTTAACTCCAAAACACAAAATTAGTAATCTGTAACGGTATGATATGTTTCAAAGCATTCTGGTATAAATGGTGCAAATGTCCCAAACGCTGTACGAGCTTGTATACAATTTCGGCCCAACATCTTCGAATCTAAATCGTAGGTTAAGGAGTTAATAGTATCTGTGTATATTATACAGCAACACAATACGTATATTGATACGTTATATAAATGTCATTTTTACTGAGTCCGTTACCAAATGATATAGGCGAAATAGGAACGGTTATTTATCACGTAGATTATGCAGCCACACAATATTGTATTTGATGAGCAATGTGTCACCTACCATCGCTGTCCTGAACCACTGGATGTTGTTATTCTTGCAATAGCGCAGCAGTCAGAAGCTGTGTGTTAAGAGGGAAATCTTACAAGTTATTTTTATCTTTGGATATATAGCACTGACACATCACACGCGTCATTTGTGATGATATGTTCTGCACGAAAACGTCATTCTCAATGCTCATACAATATACCCAAGGTACAATCTCAAGCACAGAAATGATCTAGCCGCCCACTATTCCGTCTCACAGGCATGTCACCCGCTATCGGTTCGGCCACTACTTATCGGCACTCTCTTTCACTCTTCGCCCTGATTTATTAACAACCACGAAAGCGCTTATCACCCAGCACTCCGCCTTCCCTGATCCCGGCGACCGGAGGGTGAAAAGCTCGAGAGAGTCACACACAATTCTGCCCCTTAATTGCGCCTATTTATGCCCCTTTGCTTCCGTCCGCCGGAAAAGCAGAACGTGACATGTTTATAAAGAGAGCGCGCAATGCATGGCTCCTGTATATCGAAGCGTCGAGAGTAAAAGAGTAGGAGCGGATCGAGTGTAGCGCTCCTAATGCCTTGTGCCCTCAATCAACCTATCGCACTCTCGTTCTCTCGTCCTTTCTTTCCGTTCCGTCCGTCTGCCTCTCTCCTCCTGGCCAGAATCGGCCAGCAGCCCCAGTCTCAGAAGCGTATTGATCTTGGGGTGCGCTTTGATCTGCCAAAGGGTCCACCCTTCTCACCCTCCTCGCCCTCCGCAACCCCCAGCACTGACTCGTGACACGCACACAGTAGAACTCCTCGACGTGCACGTACGGCTAAGTTTATCAGCGCCTTTTCTTCTATCGAGTCTTGCCTTCCAGCGCGCCGCGACAGAAGTGGCCGCGTAATTAGAAAAATGAGTTAGCCCCGGGCCCCTAGTTAGCGGCGAAAGTTTCCTGGAAATACGCTGAGGAAGGACGAGCTTCCGGTCGCGATCGATGCTAGGTACTTCGGCGGTGGACGATTGTTCAGAGGTGGGATAGTAAAATTGGTGCTGCGCTTCTGAAAGGAAAGGCCAGTTTTGGGTTTTGTGGATAACGGAGTTCGAAGCAAGATCGGTATTGATGGTAGATACTTCGTGGGCGGTGGGCGATTGTTCGGAAGTGAAACAGTAACATTGCCGTTGCGACGGTAAAAGGGAAGTGATCAAGTTTGATCAGCCGGTGTCCTGCATTTTCGGTTGTATGGATGATGGAATTTGAAATGCAACTGATGGTGGTAGATACTTCGTGGGCGATTGTTTGGACGTGAGTTAATAACATTGTCGTTGCGATGGTAAAAGGAAAGGCCAGTTTTGGGTTTTGTGAATAACGGAGTTTGAAGCAAGATCGGTGTAGATGGTAGATACTTCGTGGGTGGTGGGCGATTGTTTGGAAGTGAAATAGTAACATTGCCGTTGCGACGGTAAAAGGGAAGTGATCAAGTTTGATCAACCGGTGTCCTGCGTTTTCGGTTGTATGGATGATGGAATTTGAAATGCAATTGATGGTGGTAGATACTTCGTGGGCGATTGTATGGACGTGAGTTAATAACATTGTCGTTGCGATGGTAAAAGAAAAGGCCAGTGATCAACTTTGATCATCCGGTGTCCTGCTTTTTGCCCTATATAAGTACCAAATATTGCGCAAATTTTGAACGCTCTATAACTGTATTGTGCATGGTAAGGTTGCTGGTGTAATCAGAAAAAAAACGCCAGCTGTAATTTTTCATTTATTCCATCTCCTGCTGTTCGGCCTATACTAGTGATGAAATTAGTAGCAAAATGTTACTGCACGAAATTCTACCCACGCAGCATGAATCATCTTCGTGTGCATGTACACACCTGTACTGTGCATGCTAAAGTTGTCGCTGCGATAATAAAACAAAAACACCGCCTGCAATTTTTTGTCTCTTCCGTCTCCCGCCGTTCAGCCTGTACAAGTGATAAAATTATTCTGAATACCCGGGAAAGAATTATATCCGGGTGCATGCGTACAGCCGTCTACCAATACAGGTCTTGCACTTCAAATTCACCCTTTCGAAGCTCATATTCATGTCCGCGCAAATGAAATTCACCCTTTCTACAAGGTTCCTCTGGATACGCGGCTGTCGAAACGCACGACCGCGACTTAATTATCTCGTTTAGCTTTTCTACTTGTAAATCTAACTTTTTCTACTCTATTTTTAGTTTTGTCGCAAATGCCGCAGTGAAATAATCCGCATCAGAACCGCATCGTCATTAAATTTTGCACAATATAATGACGTAAAATTGATATAAGGCTGATATATTAGAGAGCAAACGGTTAAACCCCTATTCTAATATCAACACATTGACTACCGTGGCTATTTTGTTACTTTTGTCTCCATCGCCACAATCAAATTATCCGTGTTAGAACCGCATCGTGATTAAATTTTGCACAATATAATGACGTAAAATTGATATAAGGCTGATATATTAGAGAGTAAACGGTTGAACCCCTATTCTAATATCAACACATTGACTGTCGTGGGTATTTTGTTACTTTTGCCTCCATCGCCACAATCAAATTATCCGTGTTAGAACCGCATCGTGATTAAATTTTGCACAATATAATGACGTAAAATTGATATAAGGCTGATAATATATTAGAGAGCAAACGATTCAACCCCTATTCTAATATCAACACATTGACTGTCGTGGGTATTTTGTTACTTTTGGCTGCATCGCCGCAATAACTGTCACATAATAACAATCGCCTGTAAAACTAATACAAGGTAGATACACTAGAGACTCAAGGCTTGAATCTCTTCTAATATTAATTGCATTTCAAAACGATGAGTATCGTTGTTTGAGAACTTGACGCATTTCTATCGAAATCCGTTGTGTCGGCGTGCACCACGGCCTTCAAGACGTTAAGAAACAGCGACGCCCGACGTCGCGGCACTTCGTACCTGTCCGCACATCTAGCGAGATCCCGTGCGAAATTCGGGCCGCTCAAGCTCGCGAGTTTAATTAGAAATAACGTAGCCCGGGGTGAAGTTAAAATGCAGGGACATCCGGCGAAAGGAATTTACGGGACGGCCGGGCGGCAATTCTCATAAAATATATCGGCAATTAGCCCCCTAAATATTCGCACACCGAGACGCCGTGATCTATAGCGTGCGCGTGCGCTCCCGCCGACGAGCGAGTCCGGGGCTAAATTACATCGAATCGCCATTTTTCAGCGGGGAGTAGCAATTGCTTCTGCGGTTACTAATTATCGAGGACCTAACTACCGCGGGGCGCGCGCAATTTTTTCCCCCCCGATCAGCTCTTCGGATTAACAGGATATATCGGGGCCGGGCGCATCATTATACGTCGCGATGTTGCGAATTTAGGTCGAATTACGGGCGAATTACGGTCAGCTGCTCGGCAGTCGCGCGACGTGTCTGTCGTTCGATATTTTTGACGTGCCACTCCGCCAGATTCGCCGCTTTCTCTCGGCCCGGAGGAGAGACACGGAAACTAATGTTTCGCTATTAATTTCAGGGACGATACGGCGGACAGTCCTCCCCTAAGACGCGGCGAACAACGGTGGCAGCTGAAGGAGATTTCTCAGGTACGTTCGTGACCGACATTAGTAACTCGTTCGTTCTCGGAACTCGAGCACGCTTCTTTACGGTCGCCAAGATTTTCTACGCAATTCCGGCGGCCGCGCCGTTTTTCTCTCTCCGACCCACGGCGCGGCCCGAATCATTACGCTTCGAAAGTTAACTCCGCCGCTTGATTAAAAGTGCCACGCGATGCTGCCCGGCACGAGAACCGATCTCTAGGCATTCGGGGAGATTAACGGCGTACCACGAAAGTGGATTTAATGGTCCGCTTATTAGAAATGTGGGACATCTCGAAATTGGTGATACGTCCTGGGATGGAAGCTTTGGATTCTTTGCTTGCTTTTTGTCTGCCCTCGTCAACCGATTTCATGGCCTGTCATTAGGCTTTTTTTTGTTAATTCCTATTATATGGACGTACTATTTTGTTTTATTAGAAACGCGGGGCATCGTGAAATTGGTGATAGGTCTGGAATCTTTGAACTCTGATTGCATTTTGTCTATTTCTATTTCTATTTCTTAAATGCGATAGCTTATTGTTACGATTTTTTTTATTTTTTATTATACACACTATACTATACGAATGTGAGATTCCTCAATATTGATGATATGTCGTGGCCTGGGGTCTGTAGATTCTTTGATCATCTTTCGTCTGCCCTTGTCATCTTATTTCTCGAATTCCATGGCCTGTCGTTAAGAAATTTTTTGTCACCCACATTACATGTACATTTTTTTTATTATCAGAAATGTGGGACATCTAAAAATTGTTGTGGTCGGCAATCCCTGGGTTGTTCGGTTGTTTTTGTCTGCCACGGTCGTGCCGTTTCTCGAATTCCACGGCCTGTCATTAGGAATTTTTGATAATTCGCCGATCGGCTTATAGCCGTTGACGCCGATAATTAATTAAACCAACGCCGTCTGACGTTCAGCAGCCACAAAGCCTTTCTTGAGGTAGCTAGTCGTTATCCCGGTAATTAAACTCCGGCAAGACTCGACGACATAGCCCGAAGGGTTCCGCCCAAGTTCCCGTTTGTAGCGACTAAATGCATTTGACAACGGAAGCTTGTGTCTCCCCCTTGCCGTCGTTCTAGCCTTGAGCGATATCATGTTCACCTGAACAGAAATTGTCAATTGAGGTTTCAAGAAGACTCTTAGTCCATACGACAATGAGCCTGCAGTACGTATTATATGTGCACGTAGATCGAATACGAGAAACATATCGTCTGCACATACAGAGGAGTGTGTACATTGATGAAATTTTGGAGGTATGCCATCTAGACTCTGGAAGAAATTGCTAATTGACAAGAAAATACTACGTGCATATACATATATGTATACATATACATACGTCTAAATGTAAAGTTCAAGAGGTACATCGCGTGGACCTTAACCCTTCTTTGCATGATTTTTTCTTTATTGATGAAATAAATCTTAGTATATATTTGATATAATTAGCAAAAAACATAGTTCAAGTTAATTTGAACTTGTTCACCATCATGCAAAGAAGGGTTAAGAGATATCTGTATGGTACAAAAAGATGTTTAATACGTCCCACGGCAATTTATATGTATCTACATATACGTGCATATATGTAAATATTTGAAATTTGAAGAATTATCAATTTGCAACAAAACTATCCGGCAATGAAGACTAATCTACATCTTATATTCATGTCCACACAGGTGAAAACGAGTTAATTCCTTGATATTATGAAATTCAATGTACCAATTCCACGAATTAGAAACAGTAACATTTTATTCCCGCGACGACCGATTATTGCAAAACAAAACCGGTACGCTATTGCATTTCTCATCTACACATATTTGCAATATTCAAACGCCATCTCCACGCGTTCATTACTAGACCGTCTTAAAATATTTAATCTCCCCACTCCTCATTCCCTTATTGAACTTAATACCCGCAAGTCACGTACTTAGCCAGTAACATGAAAACACGCGTCCGCTCGGTACACAAAACAAACCTTTCCAACTTCACGACCTTCAATCCGTCATCCGCGCGTGCACGCACGTCACTCTCGCCAGACGCTAGGCAGTAGGAATCGAAGTCGTCCGAAATTCCTCGCCAAGACAGTCCACCCTCCCGTCGAAATTCCACGGGGTCCCGTAGCCCTTCTCCGAGAATAATAGCCGTTGCCCTCCTTCGTGATCCTTATGTCGTTCAACCCCTTTTCCCGATTCCCGTTGGGGTTGCGGACGTGCGATGAAATCAACAGGAACAACAAACGCCATTGTATGGCAGGCACTTGGCCCCCGAGTGACATTCGTACAGAAAGGTCGGAAGAATATACCGCCCATCAGGATGCTCGTTTATCGTCGGTGTTTTCCACCGAACGGCAGGGAAAGGGTTCCAGCCAGTGGGGTGGACACGTCGTCTGATTGCCCGGCTGTTATTGCCTGTCAATTGTACGTGCCAGACGTTATTAAATTAATATTACGGGGGAGAACCTGAGCCGTTCGGCCGACGGTCAGTTGTCCGGCGTTTCCTTTTTATTTGCCAACAATTTCCCAGGAGGATTTCTCGGAGGTGCGATGGAAGGGTTGGCCGGGGTGCTGGCCGGATAACGGGAAAACTGGTGACGCGTGATCGCCCGCTCTTTCATCAATTTGTTTGCGTGGGCGCTCTATGAGACGGTGGCATGGCCGGTGCTAGGCGGAAACAAAAGTTCGGCTGGGGTGCGGCCGAAAATCGGGCAATGGGTTGCGACCGTCCGTAATGAGGTGAATTGACTGATGTGTCTAGCGGTGCGATGCGTGCTGACGGCGAATTTGCGGATGCTGAGTGTATAGTGATTTGATAGATTTGACGTTATGTGAGACCACTGTGTCACTTATGCGATGCAGAAAGGTAGGATTTCGACAAGACGTTACTCTCATCTACCGATCATACTAACATAGGTTGATTCCGGACTTATGGGTAGTCTTTAGTAAATATGTTTGGAGAGAGACACGAGCATCCGCGTATCTTGTATGACTACTGTGTATGATGTACTGTTTTCCACAAATTGCAACATTGCAATAACAACTACCATAACAATTGATTACATAACAGTTCAGTAGTTTTTATGTAGTATTTTATGCTACGCACAATCGAAAGATTGTCCAGACCATCACAAAAAAAAATCATAGCACATTTTTCAATGTATTGCATTTTTTGTGCATCAATCATTCTATTTCATGCTAACGACCAATTCACGAACACTCATTTTACAGCGATTCAATATTTTCCCAGCAAACATACCTATACTATACAGACACTCGCAATTGGTCAATCTCAATATACCCGGCTACAAACTATTCACATCTTCCGCCGTCCTCCTTAAATCTTTCCACTGCATTAACCCTTCTTTGCATGATTTTTTCTTTATTGGTGAAATAAATCAAGGTGATATAATTCATATTCAAAATTAAAGGAAAAATGGTTAAAAAAAATCTTAGTATATATTTATAGTATAAATTTAGCAAAAAACAATATGATGGAAATTTCCATCATCATGCAAAGTTAGATCAAAGTGAACTTGTTCTTTTATATAATTTTTGGGCATTCAATGTTATGATGGAAATTTCCACCATCATGCAAAGATGGGTTAAATCTTATGCCCAGGTCCGTAACTTTTACATGATTACATCAACTGAAATCCTCGCTTCGTTGTTACAAGAGCATTCCTGTCGACCTTCCTCCTCAACCGTCAGCATGCGTCCATCTTCGACCACCTTGTTCTTGACCCAATCTCTGATCTCGCAGCCATTGTCACCCACAACAGCGATCCAAACATCCTCTTACATCCACACAGCCTCGTCGACCTGGAAGCCGCCTCCACGAATCTCGAGCAGCGCGTAGCCAGGCGCATAAATCATGCGGAAAAAATAGATTCCCTCTCTTTCTCGGCGCGGGGGTCCAAAGGCGTGCGTAAAAAGAGGAAGGAGTCGCGCGTGTTCGTGTGTCATGAGGTCACCCCGGGCCGGTATAAATATTTGAAGTCCCGAATTAAGACGAGATGATAAAGCGTTTCCGAGTAAGCACGCCCGGCTTCTGGCTCCTATCAGCAAACTGGCTACTTGTAGCGAGGCAGCACCCTAATACCTCGCTATCTGACGCGCTCCTTGTCCCTCGCTTCGTCTGTCTCGTACAGAGCGACGCACACACCCACGCGAGACCGCTTCTTCGGCTCTAGGTGTCTTCTCGAGGGCTGTCAATCTCGAGTGACGGAATGAAACGGACGATATCAATGAGGGGAGTTGACTCAAGACGCTCGGTGACGTCAGGGGGCGACGATCAAAGTGGACGTCTGGCCGTTTAACGGTAGATTTACGGAGAGGTGTGGTGCTGGACGACATTAGTCGAAGAAATATGTAGGTTTGAGATGGTAATAATATGCGGGTGTGGAGTAGTGGTACTAGATGTGTAGGCACGGGACATGGAAAATTCGAAAATCGGGAGTATCGGATGTACATCTGTATGAATTTATTCGCGAGTAAAAAAAGCTGCTGGAAAATGACAGTAACGGTATCTATAATTTTGCTTGGAAAATGTTAAAGTCATGCAATTGACGGGTGTTCGGGGAAATAGGTGGATGACGTATAGAATTTGAAATTTAGAAATGTGTGAAACAAAGCTCGGTGACGTCAGGGGGCGACGATCAAAGTGGACGTCTGGCCGTTTAACGGTAGATTTACGGAGAGGTGTGGTGCTGGACGACATTAGTCGAAGAAATATGTAGGTTTGAGATGGTAATAATATGTGGGTGTAGAGTAGTGATACTAGATGTGTAGGCACAGGACATGGAAAATTCGAAAATCGGAAGCGGAATAAATACGTATGGATGTACATCTGTATGAATTTATTCGTGAGTAAAAAAACTGCTGGAAAATAATAGTAATGGTGTCTATAATTTTGCTTGGAAAATGTTAAAGTCATGCAATTGACGGGTTTTCGGGGAAATAGGCAGATTACGTATAGAATTTGAAATTTAGAAATGTGTGAAACAAAGTTCGGTGACGTCAGGGGGCGACGATCAAAGTGGACGTCTGGCCGTTTAACGGTAGATTTACGGAGAGGTGTGGTGCTGGACGACATTAGTCGAAGAAATATGTAGGTTTGCGGCGGTAATAATATGTGGGTGTAGAGTAGTGATACTAGATGTGTAGGCACAGGACATGGAAAATTCGAAAATCGGGAGCGGAATAAATACGTATGGATGTACATCTGTATGAATTTATTCGTGAGTAAAAAAACTGCTGGAAAATAATAGTAATGGTGTCTATAATTTTGCTTGGAAAATTTTTAAGTCGTACAATTGACGGGTGTTCGGAGAGATAGGTGGATGTATAGAATTTGAAATTTAGAAATGTGTCAAACAAATTGACGTTTGAATATGTGTTCATTGATAGATTTACGAGACGTGTTGCTGGACGACAATATAGAAAATGTAGGTTTGAGATGGTAATAATATGTCTCTGGAGTAGTGATACTAGATGTGTACGACAGGACATGGAAAATTGAAATTTAAAATGTGTGATATACATCTGTATGAATTTATTCGTGTTCATTGAAAATAATGTAATGGTGTCTATAATTTTGCTGGTGAAAATAGTAAAACGTCATGCAATTGACGGGTGTTCCAGGAAATAGGTGGACGACGTATAGAATTTGAAAATTTAGAAATGTGTGGAACAAATTAATTTGTGACGTGTGTCGACGATCAAAAATGTTTACCGGTAGACTTACGGAGAGTTGCTGGACGACATTAGTAAAATGTAGTAATTTTGCTGTAATAATATGTCTGTCGAAGTTATACTAGATGTGTACATAGGACATGGAAAATTCGAAAATGCAGCTGTGTGTATGGATGTACATCTGTATGAATTTGTTTATCAAAAAATGTTCTTGGAAAATAATAGTAATCTTTTTTAATTTTTTCGGAAAATCATTATTCTGTACATTTTGATATTGTCGGTATGAGGTGGATGACGTATATCATTTGAAATTTAGAAATGTGTGAAACAAAGCTCGGTGACTTCAGGGGGCGACGATCAAAGTGGACGTCTGGTCGTTTAACGGTAGACTTACGGAGAGGTGTTAAATGACGACATTAAACGAAGAAAATGTAGGAACGGCGGTCCACACCATACTACGTGGGAATAAATTTTTTCTGATACTAGATGTGTCGTATGGGACATGGACAATTCAAAGAATGGACGGAATAAATACGTATGGATGTACATCTGTATGAATTTATTCGTGAGTAAAAAAAACTGCTGGAAAATAATAGTAATGGTGTCTATAATTTTGCTTGGAAAATGTTAAAGTCATGCAATTGACGGGTGTTCGGGGAAATAGGTGGATGACGTATAGAATTTGAAATTTAGAAATGTGTGAAACAAATTAGTTTGAATATGTGTTCATTGATAATGTCAGCGAAAGTTGCTGGTGAAATATAGTAAAATGTCTGTTATTCTGTCTCTGGGTGACCCGGGAAATAGGTGGACGACGTACAGAATTTGAAATTTAGAAATGTGTGAAACAAATTAGTTTGAATACGTGTTCATTGATAATGTCAGCGAAAGTTGCTGGTGAAATATAGTAAAATGTCTGTTATTCTGTCCCGCAGTGACCCAGGAAATAGGTGGACGAGGTATAGAATTTGAAAATTAGGAACGTGCGGAACAAATTAATTTGGACATGTGTCCATCAAAAATGTCAGGCAAAAGTTGCTGGCAAAATATAGTAAAATGTCTGTAATTTTGCTCGTGAATTCCGAAATCTGTCGAATTTAACTTTTTCACTGCGGAAACTAACTTACTAAAACTGCACTGTGTGCTACAGATTACATTTATTTCCAATTACATTTATCACAAATGTTCTTCACAATAGTCTCAATCTTTCTTATTTTTTCGCGAGAAAGATTTATTATTCTGTACATTTTGATATTGTACCGGTATGACATAAAAAAAGTTTTATCATGTTAAAATTTATGGACATCACCTCAGAAACTCAGATACCTGTTAACTCGTCCCACACATCGAAAAAGCATTTTCCAATTACGTAATAAGCCATCACTGCCAGTTAAATGGTTAAACAAAATCGACTGAACGGGTCCACACCATACTACGTCTGAATAAATTTTTTTCTGTGCTAATCGTATGCAGGCTTTTACGCAATCAAAGATATGGACGGTGAAATTGTGGTTGGATTTTTGTTTGTCGGAGCGCGTATTGTTGATAATTTCGTTGAACGTTTGGGAACGGCGGCGTCTCAGGCCGACGTGAGAAGTGGCCTACAATTTTGCGAAAGCGCACGGCCGAGTCATAGTCGACGTTTATCTGCGGTCGTAGGATATTTCTGGCCAACCCAGAAGGGGCAGGATAGAACGTACGTGTTGGACCGTGTGCGCCAGAGAGAATGAGTACGCGTTATCGCCGACGTGTGGTCGCGAGCCGAAAGCGTGTCGGCGTGCTTTTATCCGGAGACGCAATGGTGCTAATCTGAAATGTCTTTATTCTCCTATCAAAAGTGCAAAAAGCACATCACAAGTGTTATTGCGTCGAAAGGACTGGGCGGAGATCATCGATAGATAGCACTGGCAACCTAGTGTTCATGTAGAAAACTAGTCTGACTGCATTTACTGGTAATAGGAACTGATAGTGGAGAAATGTCCTGCTAAATAATTTCGATTTTTTCGGATGAACGTTGCGATAATTATTATGCAATAGGCAGACAGGGCGTCACAAGGCTTAGTTGTGGGTATGGTTACCTATAAGTTACTGGGGCGACGTACAAATTGCTGTTCAAGTAGAAAACGGCTCCAATCGGATTTGTTTGGAAAAAGGATCAACAGCTGAGAAATATGCAATTTTTCAATCATCTCGTCAAGTGTTTACCAAAGAATCGTTTGGTATTCTTATCACATCTATAAAACGCGCGTTGCAAATAGCGCGTCATGGATGAATCATTGATAGCCACTTAGAATACACCAACCTACAACATTATTGGTTCCAAACAAGCCGTCCACACGCAAGTTGGCAACAGTCGACAACGACTTTTTCCAAACACCCCGACGATTGCTTACCGATGACCGCTCATTATTCTTATCGCAATTGACAAAGCACGAGTTTCAAATATTAATGCATAAAAATCTTCCCGCCTAAACAGTCGATATCTCCTTACAACTCACTCCTCATACATCAACCATCAACCAGATCGGTTCTCAACAAGCCATCCACACGCAAATTAGCAATAACCAACAACCACTTTTCCAAACATCCCAACAATTGCTTACCAAAGAACCGCTCATTATTCTTATCTTAATCTACAAACCGCGCGTCCCGAATATCACTGCATGAAAACCTTCCCGCCTAAATCATCGATATCTCCTTCCAAACCACTCCTCACACCCCAACTTACAACCACACGTAAGTCTGCAACAACCACCAGCCATTTCTTCCAAACACCCCAACAATTGCCTCCCAAACACCCGCTCATCATCCTCATCCCAATCTCCAACCCGCGCGTCCCAAAATTCGCTGCATGAAAACCTTCACGCCGAAATCATCGACAGCTCCTCATCCCACCTCTGCGCGCACAGCAGCATCAGCTAAGAGCTCTTTTCCGACACCCTGCGCGCCTCCGCCAAAGAATCCTCCGATCAGAATTTCCGTGCCGCTCAACAGAATACGCTGGGCAGAATACGCTCGCATCCTGCGCATCGCACGAAGGTCGCCGGCATACAGAGGATTGCCCATCCCACGGCGTAGGTATGTAAGTAGCTCCGTAGCCGAAGAAAAGGGTAAGAAGACTCGGCCGAGGACTCGACGCGGCCTGCGAGACGAGACGGCGGAGAGGTATATACGTCGGTGTGCACGTCGTTCCAGCCGGCGTCCCTACGCCACCCTGTTATTTTCTGGAGGGCAAATTATCTCCGGGCCGTGCTCTCGATGCACTTGCCGCGCCGCGCGGTGGCCAGTCCCGAGCATTACCCCTGGGTAGTTGCACAGAAGAAGTAGCATCTTCGCGCACGTATCTCGAGCCACCACGGCGCATCAAGGCACGTCCTACTGGATTGCGGCTCGAACGATCTCTCTACCGCCGTCTACTCTGCTACCTGCTCTACGTACACACTATGCCGCGTCTATGGGAGAAGCGGGGCTGCCTGGGACGCGGGGACGGAGGATTTCCGCAACGAACATGCCAGATGTTGGCTAGTTAGTTAGCGGAGGGCTTTTTTATTTGCGAAAAAGTTGAGCGCGGCAGCGTTCGACGGCGGATGCGTTGTTCGGAATTAGGAGGCGGGGGCCGCGGGAGGATGTGCGTTGGAAAAACGGTGCGGGGCGGTGGGATAATTGTAGGAGGTCACGGAGAAGTGACGAGCGGTGACGAGGAAGAGCATCGATGGAGGTGCCAGTCGCGTGTGCTTTCGTGTGCTATGATGCGGGGAGCGTAGGGAGTAGAGCGTGATTAGCATGGAGGGAATAATGACGTGGATGAGGAATCGAAGGTCTTCGGCGAGGATGTGATAACAGGATCGTAAGGTTTCCAGCGGATTTTTGTGGAATTGGGTCTCTAGTGCGGATGGGATGAAGCGGTGTAAGAAGGTTTCAGGTGAATATGCCTGTAAGGAAGCAAATGAACGATTCGACGTGTGTCGTAGATCGATAACGTAGTCTCATTATGTCAGCGAGGGGTTTTTCCGTAATAATGCAAATGAGCAGTTAGGTCCTTTCATCGTAGACGTGATGACGTCGACTCAACAGTCCAATTACATTTTTCTGTAATCACATCTGCTTCGTCGCAGATGTAACATAATTTCATAACGTCCCAGATCAATTTTTCTCGAATGACGCACATGAAAAATTAGACCACCAACGTTGACCCGATTTTCTTGCAATAACGCACATTAGCAGTACGATCCCTTGGTCGTAGACACGCTAAAACACTATCGCAACATTTCAAGTAAATTGATCTGTAACAAAGCATATAAGAATCGAGCACTTATTTGCTAACGTAATTTCATAACGATCCAAACAGATTCTTCTCCAATAACGCACATAAACAATCACACCTCCACCGCAATCGTTTTTACCATCATTACCCTTCAACTTACCCATACTAGAACCCAACATCCCACTGACAAACCTCACCCACTCCCACGACGACTCTAACCGTTTCCCCGTATCACCTGCACCCCACCCCACATTAAGCCACCCCACGCAAAGTCAAAAGTATTATTTCACGCGGCAGCCAACGTGCCCCGATAAACGTTCCGAAGCCCATCTTTCGCGCGGCCTCGTCCATTTATCGTCGAAGCGCGCGTCGTTCGACTCGCATTCTCCGCAACGTAAGGGCCGTTAATCGGGGTATCGCCGATGAATCCTCGCCACGTTTTCCAGCATTCCGCCATTACGCGCCGGGAGCCGGCGATATCGAAGTTTAATTCCGCCGGAAGCGGACAGCGCGTAGGAGCGAAACGGGCAGCGTGAAATGGCGAAGAGGAGAGAGAAAGTGCGCGGAGGCGGACGGTGCGGGACGAAATAGAGAAAGAGGAGTGCCAGCGAGGTCGCTTAACAAGGCGAACTCATTACCATTCGTCAATTTGAGGAACGTTCGGCCCGAGTGACCAATGGCTCTCTATTTTCTGTAATGGCCACGGCCCGACATCCGTCACCGTGGCACCCGGCCAGGGCCGTTATAACTGGAACACCGCCGCTCTCCAGACATTCTACAGTGACGGAGAACGTGGAAGACACACGTCCGGCCACCAGACAGCAGCCCGTCCGTTTCCCGGCCGGAAAGTCGACCTGCGAAGTTACGCGGCAAAAGTTCACCGGTCGTTTCGCGGAATGCGGATTTTTTCCGTGCGCTTTTTTGCCAGCGAACTTTTGCGCGGCTGGTGCAACGGTTTGACGGCTGATGATCCGCTGAGCACCAGTCAACGGTTGCCATCGGGTGGACGTGACGACGCTTTGACAAGAATGCTTCGAATGATGGCATTGGCTGGAGATTGGCAAAGCGTTAAATGAAGCAATGACTGACGATCGCGTCTAACAGCTGCGAGAGACGGCAGTGTGGAATATTGAGATGTTTGACGGTCATTGTCACGTACGGGTAGTTTTAATTTGTCTGGAAAAGTGCTTCTGCGACGGTACATGCAGGAAGTTAACACTTGGCCGCCACGGTGGTCACCGGTGACCGGCGCAAAAGATTTGACTATAAATGCAAAAAATTCGCCATAAAGCCTATTTGCAATCTAGTAAAAGCCGATGATATTGGAATAATGCTTCAATAGTTTGCAGAATTTTATCGCATCGCGGTTCTAGTATAGTAAAATACGCTTGGCAGTCAAAGTGTTAAGGGGTTAACAATAGATTTACATTTCGACATATACCGGATTTCTCAATGAAAATTGCAGAACCTGTTTACAATTCTATGCTAATATTTGCGCTGCCTTTTATCTTTCTAAGCCTTCTCATCCTGAAGTTCTTCGTATAGCATACCCATCTCATTCATTAAGTAATGTATTAATGATAAAGTGATAACTTAAGTACTAATCCTAGTAAATTGGCTTCATGCATGGAAGCATTTATTCAAGAAGAAACATCAATATAACCAAGAAGTTGTTTCGAAGTAATCGTCGAAAGCAAGTACGTTTATATTTTTATGTCCGTATTCACGCTAGAAACCCGTAATCCCGTGAAGTGATGCGTATCAGCAGAAAGTGCAGATCTCACCATCTAATTTACACTCATTGCCCGAAGACATCTCAAAAATATAATTTCTGTCTCGCTATCATGCATTGAAGAAAAACATACAGAACCCTTGTCCCTTCACTAAACTATACATCACCGCCCATGTAAATTTGGCGCGTATCCGCAGATATATGTACATAAGAAATGTCCGCAAACCTATTGCCAACACTTCTAACCACTTGCCTCCACTATTTTGACAATGAGACCGGAATCGGGCGCATTTTGAGGCGGCTCCGAAAACGTCCGACGCGACACGTTGACAAATCGCCTCGCATTCTTCACGCGCCGGAATTAATATGAGGGGGCGGGCGAAAAAATGTGGAAAAAATCCTAGAGCCCGCTCCTCCCCTGGTTGAAGCCCGTCTCTTTGTCATCGTCCGTCCTTCTTCACTCCGGTTGCGGAGGCTGCCGTCGGAGTCATTCGTTACGAGGCCGCGAACAAGAGCAATAAACGTGTCGGAGTGCAGTAACGGGTGATACGTACGACGTGGGGGCCCACGACCTTCGCTTTATAGGTCTACTTCGGCACGACCCCCCCGAGACTCGATTTGTCAACTCGTTAGTGGAACTCGTTTAACCCCGGGGCCACGTTCCGTGCGCTGACCGTTCTTCGGCCTCTCTCTTTCTCTCCCCGTTTCACTTGCTCGCTTTTAATTTACCAGTATGCGTCCGTGCAATCGATCGGACGGACATTTTTAAGGCAGCGAGTCTGACGGCGTCGGTGTCGTAGCGGTTGGTGCAGATAACGGTACGCGAAAATGTGGGAATGCGAAGAAATTGCGAAGATGGAGTTTGGGTAATCTCGGGATGCGCGGATTAAGGGGTTATGCCTACTTGGGTTGGTGAAAAAAATCGATTTTTTTTTATAGCATTTTCTTAATGTACATCATTTTAAGAATATTTCCTCAAAAGTACATAAGAATCGGAGCACACGTTCAAAAATTATAAGCGTTTATCTGGAGCGCTACTATGTATGATTAGTAAAGAGTTTGAAACTTTAACTGCCGAGTTAAGGGGTTATGCCTACTTGGGTTGGTGAAAAAAATCGACTTTTTTTTATTGCATTTTCTTAATGTACATCATTTTAAGAATATTTCCTCGAAAGTACATAAGAATCGGAGCACACGTTCAAAAATTATAAGCGTTTATTTGGAGCGCTACTATGTATGATTAGTAAAGAGCTTGAAACTTTAAACTGCGATTATCTCGAAAAAAATCGATTTTTTTTAACTGTATTTTTTTTCAAAAAATAAGCGTTTATCTGGAGCGCTACTATGTGTGGTTAGTAAAGAGCTTGAAACTTTAAACGCAATTATCTCGAAACAGTGTTTTTTAAAACATACGGTTGCGGTGACCACGATTTCTCAACAACTACTTCACCGATCGAACTCTAATTTTATATACTTATTTGTCATTACAATAGGCAGGGCCTGAACGAAGGATTTTTTATTTCGGTAATAAAAAAAAAAGTTACAACATAAAAACGAAAGTCAGTTCACTTCGAAAGACGGATTTTTTCGTAAAAGTGTTGTCATTCTTGTAAAAATTAAAATTTCTCCAAATCCTTCGTTCAGGCCCTGCCTATTGTAATGACAAATAAGTATATAAAATTAGAGTCCGATCGGTGAAGTAGTTTTTGAGAAATCGTGGTCACCGCAAGTGATGAAAATAAACGAAAGCTCTAGGAGAAGAGCTATATTTCCTCAATTTTATAATATTTTCTTATAAAAAAATGTATACAAGTACCACTAAATACGTACTTTTTGGTAGTATTTTGCGAATTTTAATTAGTGCTCACTAAAATGGCAAAAAAAAATCTTGAAAATCATGTCATTTCGCCGATCCCAAATAGGCATAACCCCGTAAGCGTAACTGTCAAATGTTCGGATGGTGTGTTTTGGAAGTGGCGAGTTGAAACGATAGCTGCAGTAGAGGTGTCTTATAAATATCTACCTAAACTTGCAGTTTCGTAACGTTCGATAGAACAGAATCAGTATGGTTGATGCTGATACTTGGAAACGTCCTTTGCGAAATGTCAATTGCAAGTCCGGGTGGATATTTATAAGACAGCTGTAGTACACCTGTCTCATAAATCTGCCTGAACTTGCAATTGACATTCCGCAAAGCACGTTTCGAAGTCTTCGATATTAGATGCGTCAGTATCGGTCATATTGCGTTTGCGCGTTTGAAATAGGTTGAAACAACAGTTACACTTCATTCGCCCATACTTTGTCTATCGCGGTTAACGGTATGCGAAAACATACGGATTTGAAGCATTGCGCCGCAGAAGCAAGATAACCGGCGTAACTCAGCGATGTGCAAGTCAAATGCGACGGCAAAACGTTTAAATGCTATCAGACGCAGCGAATTACAATAGCATGTTGCACTACACGTATCTTACAAATGTTAACCAAAACTCACAACTGTTATCATTTCGCAATGTCCGTTTATTTGAAACGTACTTCAGCATTGGCTGCGCCAGTGTCAGCCACGTTGCCTCTACACGTTCAAAATAGATTAAAGCAACAGCTACACTTCATTCATCCATACTTCGTCTAACCTGGCTAACGGTATGTGAAAATATAAAGATTTGAAGAATCGGGTCGCAGGAGTATTCGAACTCGTGTAATTCCGTGGTGTACAAGTCAAGTGCAACAAAACATTAAAAAATTTCAGACACAACAAACACCTTGCAAAGATTTAACTATACTAACAACTGATGTAATTTTGCAAAGCCTGTTTACTTAAAACATACATCACCATCGGCCGCATCAATATCAACCGCGTCGCCTCTGCACGTTTAAGGTACATTAAAGCAATGCTTATACCTTATTCATGCAACCTTCTTCTAACACAAGTAACGGTATGCAAAAAGACAAGTATCTGAACGATTGTTTCAGGGAAGTATAGGAATTTACGTAATTTTATTACAAACGCCTCAAATACAAGTGAAAAACGTCCAAGTACTATCAAACACGTAGCTCAACCATCCAGCCGTCACATAATTTTGCAAATATCTCCCTAAATTCACAACTGCCGCAATTTCGCATAGCTCATTTATTTAACCCATACTTCAGGATCGACTGCATCACCATCAACCGCGTCGTCTCTGCACGTTTAAGGTACATTAAAGCAATGCTTATACCTTATTCATGCCACCTTCTTCTAACACAAGTAACGGTATGCGAAATGACAAGTATCTGAACGATTGTTTCAGGGAAGTATAGGAATTTGCGTAATTTCATTTCAAATACGTGAAAAAGTCCAAATTTATTACAAACGCAAATATCTCAAATACAAGTGCCCATTTATTTAAAAACGTCCAAGCCTTTGCTGTCAAACACATACCTTCTTCTAACACAAGTAACATCCATCTGAACGGTTGTCAGTATAGGAAGTAATTACATTGCAGACAAATATGAAAAACGTCCCTCTCAAACACAATTCACAACCACTGACATAATCTTACAAATATCTCGCAAATTCACAACTTATTTAACCCATTTATTTAACCTTCAGAATCGACTGCATCACCATCAACCGCGTCGCCTCTGCACGCTTAAGGTACATTAAAGCAATGCTTATACCTTATTCATGCAACGTTCTTCTAACACAAGTAACAGTATACAAAAAGACACGTATCTGAACGGTTGTTTCAGGGAAGTATAGGAATTTGCGTAATTTCATTGCAGACGCCTCAAATATGAATGAAAAACGTCCAAATACTCAAACACGTAGCTTAACCATCCAGCCGTCACATAATCTTACAAATATCTCCCCAAATTCACAACTGCCGCAATTTCGCATAGCCCATTTATTTAACCTTCAGGATCGACTGCATCACCATCAACCGCGTCGCCTCTGCACGCTGAAGGCACATTAAAGCAACGCTTACACCTCATTCGCTCACACCTCGTCTTCCGTCCATAGTCGTAGCGCACGGCACTAAAGTTGTATCGTTGCATCAGACATTGTCCCTGAGTTCCGGTAGATTCGATAGGCGGATAGGTAGACGCATAGTCGGGATTTCGCGCGTCCACCTCAAAGGCCCAGCACGATAAATTATTAACTCCCGGAGTCGACTGGCGAGGATTCGCGGCGCGATCGATACCTTTAAAAGCAACGCCTCCTCACGCTGGATCCCCATGCGGATCGGGGCACCGGCAATACCTAACGGAGTTTATTTCGACATTGTTGAATGGCGGCAGTTGTAAAAATGATAACGGATGACCCGTGAGGGCCGGGGGCGCTCCCGGGTAATGAAGTACGGTCAGTGCGGCCTGCCCCCTTCGTCGGAGAAGACCAGGGCCAGCTCCTAGAGAAGCGGCATTCCCCTCTGGACGACCGACTCGGATTTACACCCTTAAATGCGGACGCGCTCTTGTATCAGGCCAAAAATTCATGGACGTTGCAGGCCGCCAAGTCGGTGGAACATGGAATCCAGCGGCGAGATGATGAACTGGCGGATTTTAGGTATGCGCGGTTATCGGTGTAAGTGCAAGTGTGTTTGGGATTAAAGTTGGTGTGATGTAGCGGAACGACTTGGAACGGTGGTAGAAAGTAATGTTGCACTGGAGTGTCAACTTCCATGTATTCTCTATAGAGATCGTTGCTTATTGGGACCAGACGATGATGTCTAGTGTTGACCTATCGTCCTAAGATGTTGAACTGACAAATTTTAGATGTGCGCGGTTATTGATATAAGTACAAATATCTTTGTGACTGTAGTAGAAAGAGTTGGAGCAGTGTTGAAGTGCCATCTTCCAAGTATTCTTCATAAATACCCTTGCTTACTGTTACGAGGTGGTGATGTATAGTTGTCTAATCATGGAATCCAGGGATGAGATGAAGATCTGTCAGATATTCTTACAATTGAATCTATGGTCTTCCAGATTCGAATAATATAGCAGAAATATTTGCAAGAATTTAAAATGATAGTGTTGATATTGAGCTATCAACATCAGAGCATCTTCTATGTATATATCTGCACAACGAAACGTGGCAATGATGGTTTACACTGTCTTCAGGAAAAATTCGAAAAATTGACGGATATCCTTCTCTGATAAGCACCCATAATCTCTTCTCAATAACGTATCATGACCCCGCTTCTCAAAACAAAAAACTCAAAGACATAACATTCCTGGCCTCCTGACGTGCATCGCCTTGATCCTGGAATCCGCTGCTAATACGCCGAACCGTCAGCTTTAAGATCCGCACCGTTACTCTTACCAGTACAAATCGGTTATTATCGCAAGCGTCACATCCTGGAACCCCACCTTGCTGCAATATAGCAAAAAAATCTTAGACCGTCGCAGTAACTAAATCGACACCCAAGCATCATCCAGCCATCCTCTCTAAACATTCTCACTGAACGATACCCGCGCTGTCACCCGCTTCCTTCCGCCTTCCGCGCCGACCAATGATTCGCGGGAAAGAAGCAGAATTTCTCGTCGGCCACGTTTCGCGACTCCGCTCCACGCGAGAATTAGATCCCACGGATGGCAGCGGCGCGATTTTTGCCGGTGCCGCGAGAAGGTTAATGGAATTCCGCTGAATGCCTCGCTAATCTCCGGATTCCTTGGTCCCATTAGGCGCCATCTAGGGTAAACGACACCGGAAACCGGATGGCCGCTCAATACAGTCAACCGGCGCAACGGTATAGCGCACGCACTCCGATTCTCGCGTTCAATGAGACCTTGGTGAGACCGTCATGCGTCCCGAGTCAGCTTCCGTGAGAAACGCGGAGGACAAGGTGCGCGAAGCAAGCCTCCGCATAGGCGTTCAGCGCTAGAGAAAAGTGGCTGGCGGGGCGCCGAAAGCGAGAGTGGGACGGAAGGCGAGAAGGCGAAAGATAGACTTTTAGAGTGGATAAAACGTTTACACGCAACACACGCGCGCGCCGTAATGTATGCAGATTGCCGGAGTGCCATTACGTTCGTTCTCTCGCTCTGGCCGAGGCGTTTACCTTGCCGCGTCTGCGTTTCCCTCCTTTTCCCGCCGGTCTCTCCCTACTGCGCGAGTCTGGCCCTCCTCCGGTGCGCGCAATCCATTCCTGCGGAAAGCGCACCGCGATGGCACGATAATTAGCCTTGATTACGCAATAATCACCCGGCGGCGGCCATCTTCGCAGCGGCGGACGGAGGGTCGAGGACTTCCTAGTCTTCCGCGAGGCTCTAGTTTTCAGGCTGGCTGCTGGAGGGAGAGAAATTCGCGGAGCAACGCTGCGGTGCCGTAGGTCTTTCGATAGATGCTCGAGTAATCGGAGTGCGGCGTAAGGTGAGAGATCCTCGAATTTACGAGAATGGAGGTGATGCTATTGACAGTTCGGTGGGCTTACGAGTTTCAGATCGGTTAGTGCGAAAATTGATTCAGTGAATTCTGTTGATGACGTAATACTTCGGTAACAACTGGATTGTATCGAATCATTTGTAGAGATGTTCGAATTCTGACGAAAAAGTTAGCATTGCTTAGTCATCCATGATACTTTTAGGTTGATTACTAGGAAATGTATTCGCTGAATTCTGTTATTGTGCCGTAATACTTTTTTAGTCTTCTGCAAGAAGCTAGTTTTCAGGCTGGTCGTTGGAGGGAGAGAAATTCGCGGAGTTTTGCTATGGTGGCGTAGGTCTTTCGATGGTTGCAGTAGTAATCGGAGTGTAGCGTAAGGTGAGAGATCCTCGAATTTACGAGAATGGAGTTGATGCTTTTGACAGTTCGGTGGACTTACGAGTTTCAGATCGGTTGGTACGAAAATTGATTCAGTGAATTCTGGTGATGACGTAATACTTCGGTAACAACTGGATTGTATCGAATCGTTTGTAGAGATGTTCGAATTCTGATGAAAAAGTTAGCATTGCCTAGTCATCCGTGACGCTTTCAGGTTGATTAATAGGAAATGGATTCGCTGAATTCTGTTATGATGCCGTAATACTTTTTTAGTCTTCTACGAGAGGCTAGTTTTCAGACTGGTCGCTGGAGGGAGAAAAATTCGCGGAGGTCTGCTATGGTGGCGTAGGTCTTTCGATGGTTGCAGTAGTAATCGGAGTATAGGGTAAGGTGAGAGATGTTTGAATTCCCGAGAA
Source organism: Cryptocheilus praepositus (assembly GCA_033815515.1). Lineage (NCBI taxonomy): Eukaryota > Metazoa > Arthropoda > Insecta > Hymenoptera > Pompilidae > Cryptocheilus > Cryptocheilus praepositus. Next base: position 5,425,990 of record JAWWQZ010000314.1, read on the forward strand.
TAAAGTCGATATAACCGGGTCTTCTACGAAGGTTTGGTTTTGAAGCCAATGAGTAGGGAAATAGATTCATCGAATTCTGTTACGATACCGCATAACTTTCAACAACTTCAGTAATTATCAGACTGTAGCGTATCGTTTGGAAAAATGTACAAAATGTGGCTCTTGAAGGTGGCATTTTCAAACCGATTAAATCAGAAATGCATTGATTACATTCCGTTACAATATCGCAACATTTTCACTGCTTGAACCAGTAAATTATCTAATATTACCATTCACAGAAATATTAAAATTGTAGCTTACTCGGCAGCTACAAAAATAGACAATATAAACGCTCCACATTTCCACATACATCTATACCCTATCATCCACAACAAATCTTCACATTTTCCTTACTCGATAGTTATAAAAACAGATAATACAACCGCTTCCTACTTCTGCCCTAACATCGCTTCTTCACTAACCACACTAATTCATTTACATTCCTCTCTTCACATTCGGCTCCTCTTACCCAACGCGTCTCCAAACCTACACCAGTCTCCCACGTTTCACTGCCTGTCGCACAGCTCCACGTCCTACATATTTCGCCAACAAAACCTCAGTGCCCCGTCGCACACCAAGGCGCGTTCAAACTAAAAATGCAGCCACACCGCGCCACATCCGTCCTCGATCATTATCGATTCGCAGAGGACTAACCGATTTCCGCCGCGTGAAATTGTCCATTAGCCGTTCACACGCGCGCGCGCCTTGAGAACGGCTGGGGAAAAATGCCGGGAAGGGGGTTGCGCGATCGGGAGGTCGCCGCGGGTCGTCGCGGGTCTCCCCTTCGCGGAATTTCTTCGGGCCGCTTCCGAATGCCTGCGCGTAAATTCACGCTGGAAATGGACGGGTGAGAAACGTGCGGATAATGCGGATGGGAAAGCGAATGCTGACTGGTGGCCGACGATGTAATCCTCGAAACTCCTGGATGAAAGGAGACGCGTCGAAGTAGCGTTGATTCAATACGCTCGCGGTTTACGACCGAAACAATGTTGGCCGGACGATAAAGCGCATGATAATTAGCCGGTTAACTGATTTCGACGAGTACACGCGTCACGAAGGAACGACGATATTTTGTGTTGTGACGGATGTAAATTGCAGTTAGGGAGAAGTGAAGGATACTCCGGAATTTGGGGATTTTTTGGATATTCAGAGGGTAAGATGAAATAGAATGAATAAATGAAGAATAGAAATAATTGTTATAGAAAAAGTGTAGGTTGTGTAAGGATTGGATTTTATTCAGTGGACAGGATCATTGCCCCATAAGGCTTCGGTGCAGTCATTTATTACAGTAAGAGTCTTTAACCATCATCTGACACATTATATTGTTTGTCTGCTTAAAATCCATGGGTATGGAACCATGCTAACAAAATATTATTCTTATTAGAAATCTATTCTTTGCACTTTTGGTTGCATTACATAGCTTTCCGATTACTAAGTGCTTCATCCTAAACATATATTTATTCACAATACATGTATTGAAGCATATCTGCCCATATGTATTACAATATGTTATCAAACCGTTACTCATACTCAGAACCCAATTATCCCTATTTCACTCAAGTTCGCCAAATTTCATATACATTTCCCAGTCCCTACGCTCAAATACAAATACTCACCTCAACTGTATCATCTGCCTGTACAAACTTCCTACTCGTTACAGTACATCACACAGCGCTATTCCCTCTAAAAATCTAATTATCCCCATTTCACATACATTTTCTCAATCCCTACTCTCTCTCACAAATACTCTCTTCAACCGTATCATCTTCCAATAACAACATCGTATACATTACACCAGGTCCCACAACCCAGTTTTTCACGACTTCACATTACTAATTTTCTATTACCCATCGCAAAGCGACTTTGATGCATCTAAACACCAGTTTTCCTAAGAGCTCCAAATTAACACATTGCGGACGGCGTTCTTGCTCATCCAGACCTCGCACATTTTTCAGCGTCCTAAAAAGTTGAGTACAATACATACAAGGTTTTTTTAATACTGACTGCTATGTTCACACTTTTTCAACATTTTAACATTTATTTACTTCACAATTATACTATCAAAAATTGCTACAAGGCTTCATTACTTTAGCAACGTACCGATAAACGTTAAAACGAGAAATCTCGTGACCCGTCCGCAATGTGTTAATTATATAATAAGTTCGCCAAATTCCATACACAATTAGTCACCACACGCACAAAGCCATCGCTTTCCTTCTATTATTCCTCCATGCCGACCTCATACGCGTTCCAGCACGTCGCATAAACAGCACTCTTCGTAAGAACCCAATTATCGCGATCGTACTACAGGAGAAGACGTCCCAACATCCGTCGCCGGTCCGGCCTCTGGGCTAGTTAAAGTTAGAGCATCCCCCCTCGAAATCGGCCGCAGCGCGAGAGAGATTCGCCGCGAGGACAGAGAAGGCTCCCGGCCGCAGATTACTTAGGTAATTGGTAAATACGAGGGTTACCTTCTAGTTTTCACCGAGGGGGTTGGCTACGTGGAGCATGCCTCGCGGGCCATCTGGCCGTCTCTCTCGTGGACTTCGTCCTCGTCCCTCTTGCCGAAGAAGAGACCACTCGCTGCTCCGCGTTCTTTTTCTCTCGCTCCGTCCCGCGCAACCCCCTCCCGGGCAGGATATTCGCTTTAAGGGGGGAAATGAGCCTTAAAATTGTTTAAAGCGTTCGGAAGGAGGGTCCTGGATCCCCTTAGCCTTACGCAGGATGTAACCCAAAGCCTTTGGGGAAAGCTCGACACTTTGCGCGAGACGAGGAGTCCGCCGATCGGCGCCAATTTGCTGATAAAGAATCCAATCGATCGGAAACGACCCTCGCGTCTCCGCCCGCTTGATTTTCCGAATTCCGTCGTCGTACGGGAACACGCACCGCAGCGCCTACGGGGGGAGTAACGTGGGTCTATAAAATATGGAGCTGGCATAAATGAGTGCCCGTGGTGTTGGATGTATTTTGTTATTTGCGGATGAGTGTCGGTTGTCGTGTATAACCGTTTACGAAGATGTGCGGTTTTGCGATTGGCAACGATTAATGGGGTTGGGTTATTTTTGTGTTTAATCGTCGTCACGTATGGAAAGACAGCCCTTTGTAAATCGATATTTTATTATTGACGAAAGTGATTAGTATACTATCAGTGGATTAGTCAATTAAGTTGTTGTACTGATAGTGTATATAGTACTGTATTGTATAATACTGTATACATATTAATAATATATATATACGAGGGCAGTCCGATAAGTACTTAGCCTACAAAAGAAAAAGGAAAATTTTGGAAAATTGACGATTTATTTTTTAACATAGTCTCCTTTTAACTCGATACACTTGATCCAGCGATGCTCCAACTTCTTCAACCCGTCTGAAAAATACGTTTTCTGGAGATCTGCAAAGTAGGCCTCCGTGGCGGCGATAGCCTCCTCATTCGACTCAAATTTCTGCCCAGCGAGTGACTTTTTCAAGTTTGGGAAGAAAAAGAAGTCACACGGGGCCATATCTGAAGAATACGGTGGATGGGGCAGCTGTTCGTAGCCTAATTCAACGAATTTGGCTGTAGCTCGGGCAGAGGTGTGAGCCGGTGCGTTATCGTGGTGAAAGAGCACTTTTTTCTTCGCCAAATGGGGCCGATTTTTCCTTAACCCTTTCGCTACGGCGGTCTTTTCCACAATTTGACTTTATGCCCACTCTTAAAAATGTCACGATTATGAATTTTTTTAGGAAAAGAACATTTCTGACGAAAGCTACGGCTGATCGAGAATAGACACATGCAACAATGCTATGCTCTCTAACAAAAAAAGCAACATACTGAACAAGAGATCCATGATAAATGTGCCAAGTTGGAGTGTTGGTATATATACACAAGTAGTGTATCGTGGAGGGCGACTATAGTCGCCCGTAGTAGCGAAAGGGTTAATTCGGCGTCGAATCGGTTCAATAATTCGGCATAGTACAGCCCTGTGACTGTTTTGCCCTTCTCCAGGTAGTCTATGTAGATCACACCTTGTGAAACCCAGAAAACGGTGGCCATCACCTTTCCGACCGATAGGACAGTCTTCGCCTTCTTCGGAGCACATTCGCCGGGTACTGTTTCGACTGTTCCTTGGTCTCTGGTGTGTACCAGTGGATACGTTTCGTCGACAGTCAAACTCTTTCGGATTGCGCTTAAACAGTGTCAAACACTGCTCTGAACTGGTCTCACGGATGCGCTTGTTATCCGGAGCGAGCAAACGCGGCACCCATCGAGCAGAAAGCTTTCTTATACCCAATATTTCATGCAGGATATGCCCAGATTTCATCGCTGGATCAAGTGTATGGAGTTAAAAGGAGACTATGTTGAAAAATAAATCGTCAAGTTTCCAAAATTTTCGTTTTTCTTTTGTATATATATATATAATACTATACTAATAGTATAACTTACAGTTATTAATATTAGTATTAATGATGCATAGTAAAATATTATTTATTATAATTATATATAACATGAGGTGCCGGCGCAATGTTTCGGTCCCCGAAAAGAGAGTTTCTCTTTCATCTTTTTCTGCTCAGTGGAGGAGTATATGCTATCATTTGAATCTGCGATAATGTATATATTGAATTTAAAGGTATACCGGTTATATCGCCAAACGACTGAAATTCACTACATATTAAATATGAAAAGTCACAAATATGTAAGAAGTGGCATTGTTGGATTGAAATTTTAGAAAAAAGAAATGAAAAGACCCGTCGAACGCGATGACACGAAGCCCCGTGCCGCAAAGACACCCCAAACGTACCTTTTCTCAATTAATTAAATTTCTCAAAAAGAAAAATGGAGGGCACTACATATTTACGCCAGCATACTACTCAACACCGCGCAACTCCACTCAATAAAATAGGAAGGTGGCGAAGAGCGACGCGCTTACATATTTATGCCCGCGCGATCGGTTTACAAATACGTACAAAGGAGGCAGCAAACGGCGCATTAATATTTTACGCTTCTCACCCGCTAATTAGCGGCGTAAACTGTACTGGGTAGAGGCCTTTGTTCGCCAGCGGAGCCGACCCAATTCGATACACGGTTGATCCCATCGCTACCGGCATAGGCGTCGCCGTCTTCCGCGCGCAATTAAAAAATTAGCCTCGCCTCGGAATAATAAGAAACGCGAGCGATTTGTCGGAGCGGGCTGAGAGCGAGAAGGAGAGAGGACGGGCATGAGCGGAGGAGAGTGCCGGTAATTATTTCGACGGAATCGGCTCTGACGGGCTTAATGGCCGTGAGTCGGTCTCAGAGCACCGGCAATTAATCACTATTCATTAGGAAGGCGAGGCGGAAGCTCACGACGAGGAAAACGTAATTGCCCGCCTAGTGTCTTCCTCCTCGCCTTTTCTTCCTCCACGCCCGACGACAAATATTGGCAGGCGCACGCGATAGCCTAACTCTTTCAACGATGATGCGCTTTCGTGCTTCGAGAGGCTGATATTCTTACGTGTATCATATGGGTTCGATGGGGCGCGTTGGACCGGGAAATTATGTGAACGGTGTCACGTTTGCGTAAGTGTATACTAGGTGTTTTGGAGAAATTCGGTGTTGGGATCCGGGTAAATTTGTTGCACGTTGATGTTTCGTTGACGTTTCATTTACTTTTACTCTATTATTAATAGTAGTAAGAAAATTTTGGGGCATCGGAGACCTTTGAAAAATACGCGTTAATTTAAAACCGTAGATTCATTGTTATTTCTTTCGCTCATTTGATTTTCTGTAAATTCTCATATAATCCAATTATTCAATTTCTCGCTTTAATAATTAAAAATTCCTTTCTGAAAATCAACGTTTCTTTCATAAGAGGTCAAATGACCCTCACGGCAAAAATAGGTACCCGTAAAGTACCGGTACGTTTCGTGTTAACGGTGTCACGTTTGCGAAATTCGGTACCTAGGTGTTTTGAAAAATTAACGGGTTGCGAATTGGTTAAATTGTATAAACATCAACGGTCCGACGTTACATTAATTTTGTAGGAATGGAGCTCCAAGATGAAATAAAACACATTTAACCTAAAACGGGCATAAAAATGATGTACCACAAGTAGTCAGCGTGTCCCAGTTTTCACGCCGTGATGGTCATCGGTAAACCGACACCCCAGATTTTATTGCGTCAAAAGGTTCAAACCGCTAACACTTACTTTTACTTTATTACTAACAATAATAACGATGTTGGGGCAAATCTGCATATTATTTACATTTTGCATAATCCAATCAAACGCTGTAGTATTTCGCATCGCCGTTAAATGCAGCAAAATACTACAGTCGGACGTTACGTTAATCTTGTAGGAATGGAGCTCCAAGATGAAATAAAACACATTTAACCTAAAACGGGCATAAAAATGATGTACCACAAGTAGTCAGCGTGTCCCATTTTTCACGCGAGTAGACATTAAACCGACACCCCAGAAGAGCATCAGGTTCAAACCGCTAGCATCCGCGAAGGGTTAAAAATCGGAAGCCCCTACTTCAACTGATCGCTGTCTTATCTTAGCAAACATCCACACTTCCCTAATGCATTGCCCGACATTTCTAACGTTTGTACGCTCTCTACCCGACGCCGCAACAAAAGGACATTCGCACGTCTCCTGAACCTCCCGCCTCCCGGCAAAGTCGAACAGTTCAATGACTCTGCGGCCGAAGAACAACGGTACGCGCAATAAAAATAGCAGCTCTCCGGCTCGCATTACTATCGCCGCGTATCTTCGAATGTCACTACAGAACGCATCTGGACGCTCGCGTCGAAAGCCTTGCGTCCGAGAAAAGTGCAGCAACGGTTGCTTTCCAGCACAGTTACAATCGATACCCTTTGCTTCTGCGATTAGTCGTGCATGACATAAGAAGCGTAAGTTATAACAATGATAGGTAACAGGTAGGAGATTCCTAAGTATTATTGGAAGATAAAACTCCAATAATTCGGAAATAAGATCATACCGGGCATATCTTCATAGGAACTTTCTTTTCTTATTTTAACACACTGCTTCTATCGCTGATATTATTCCTATGTTTTCAAAGGCTTGCCTTCGCGGAGAATGAAGCAACCGTTCGTTTCCAGCGCAGTTACAATCGATATCCTTTGGTCCTTCAATTAGTCGTACACGAGATAAGACGCGTAACTTAAATGTTTAACACTTTGACTGCCGTGATGGTCATCGGAATCATAAATTTTACTGAAAGACAAAAATTCACAATGGAGAGCAAAATTATTTTATAAATGCAGTTATTGTCAGAATACTTTCTTTTCTTATTTCAACACGCTGCGTCTGCATGATATTAGTCAAATACTGTAGTATTTCATAGCATCGCCGTTCTGAAAAATACAGCAAAATGCGCACGCGCAGTTACAATTGATACGCTTGGGTCCTTCGATTGGTTGTACACTAGATAAGACGCGTAACTTGAATGTTTAACACTTTGACTGCCGTAATGGTCACCGCTGACCGGCGCGATAAATTTTACGAACTTTCTTTAATATTTGCAACACGCTTCTATAATTATTTTATAATATTCCCAGTTATTCGATCCTTTTGAAAAATACCTGCACATTATTTACATTTTGTATAATTCAGTCAAACGCTGTAGTCGGTCTTTCAATTGTTCTAATACAGCAAAATACGCACGGCAGTCAAAGTGTTAAATGTAGTAGTCAACAGAATCATAAAGCCTACTGAAAGACAAAAACCGCTGCAATTCGGAAACAAAATCACACCGGGCATACCTTCACACGAACTTTCTTTTCTTATTTCAACACACCGCTTCTATCCCTAATAATATTCCCACATTTTCAAAGGCTTCCTTCGTGAAAAATGCAGCAACCGTTGCTTTCCAGCGCAGTTACAGCCGACGCGCATCGGTCCTTCAATTAGTCACAGCGATTCGCGCAAGCGCGCGCCTGCACGCAATTAACTCGCCGGCACTGCGTGGAAGTGACTCTTTCCTAGTTGACGAGTGCGGGTATTAAGCCATATAAGCGAACGATATCGGGGCGAACGATCGCAGAAATATGGCGGAGAAAGTATCGCGGTTGCATCGAATCGAGGCTCATCCATATGTACGCGCGCGTTGTTGCACGAGCGTGCTTAGGTGTGCGGAGTGCGCGCGCTTTAAATGGGAGACAAACCACGGTGAGCGTCGCCGTTTTAACGAAGCAACGCGGAAGAGACGTCGAGCGACTTCTGTGTTTCGCGGCGCTGATAATCGTTATGCCCTCAACTACGTGTGTACGTACATGCACGCCTGACTACGCTGAATTACGCCGTTCCGCGTGGTTAACGTAAGACATTGGGCGCTTATAGCGATGTGCACGATTTTTTCAACGAGCCGCTCACGGCTTGCAACAGTCGTTGGGAGCTTTCGGTGGAAGGTGGGTGAAATTGTCGGTGGACGCTTGGTACGGAATTTTGGGTATCGTGATTGATTTCCAGATATGAGTGTCAGAAGGAATCGGGATAATAGAAATAAATCTTGCAACATTCACGTGTTGAAAGGTTTTAGTGGAAATTGCATGAAATTGTCAGTTGACGCATGTTATGAGATTTTGCTTTCAATGCTGGATTGTATAGATTTAATGGGGTTAAAAAGTTGAAAGATTTTAGCGAGGTTTTGCCTTGATTTTACATTTGCAGATTTCAGAAAAATAAGTATAGCACAGATAAATATTATTTACACATGATAATTGTTGCAGGCAAATAGCAACATGAATTACAAAAAAAATAATATCTATATCCATAATTTGAAGCGTTAAATCTAAAATTCGACAATTAGACACATGTCATAAATCTAGCTTTAACTTTTGTAAGGTAAGGGGTCCAATCTTCGATGCTTCAATATTTCCGAATACTTTCGGCTCAACGTCAATATGCCGACGACAATCTACCACCACACCAACAATTTTTATTCGCGTCAATAAATGGCCGAATCCACAAAATGCACACTTTAGCGACGCTCGCAGTAGCTAAACAGAAAAACAGCCAAAGAACCCCGCCATAAAGATACCACTCGAATCTAGCGGTCCATTCTCGGAAGAACCGCCGCGTAAACATACGCGCACCCTCATTTCACATGATACAAGTTGCCGCATAAAAACTAAGTGTGGGCCGGAATAAGCACGTAGCGTTTCGAGGACGATTCTCGAATCGTAGGAATGGAAGCGCAGATAGCGTATTAGCTTCTCCACGGCCCTTGCATTCTCGCCTCTCGTCGCCAGAATGCTCGCCGTTGCCGGCAGGCGATCGGTCATCACCTTCAATTTAGAACCATTGCCTGCCGCTCGCGCTGATGAATAGATACCGTGCACGTTTCATAAATACAGACGCGCAGTTATCACGCGCACTACGTTTCAGCGCGGCAAAATCGAGGAGTCTGCCGACGCCGTTCGGCCGCGTCAACGGAATTGATGGACGCGCGGCGTCGAACAATTTCTGCGTCGCTGATAAGCGAGGCGATGCGCTCAGCGCGTTTGTGTGAGGGAAATTTCGCCGACGACGCCTTGGATCTAAATGCGTACGCCGCTCTTGTGCGACACTCGCGCGGATCTGTATTCCTGGCACTGCTATCTCGCATCCCACACTCGTGTCGACTCTTAAGTGGCCCAGATTGATCTGCCGCCGCGGCCGATCCAAAAGCGCAACGACGTATTTCCACTCGAGAGGGTAGAACCGGAAGTGTGTCTGCTCTCGCCCTTTCGCATACACGGCCACGCGCCTTCGATCACAGAATCGTCTTCAATGACACGAGATACCGAAATACGGCGTCACGGCGAAGATTCTGGGCTGGTACAAAACTTAGTGCGAGCGCACTTTTTTGGGTGCTTATCTGATATTTGATATGGACAATATAATTTGTCAGCTCAGGTTCAGTCTCAGCAATTTTGGGATCCGATGAAAACGGCGTTAACACTTTGACTGCCGTGATGGTCACCGGTGACCGACGCAAGAGATTTTACTGATGATCCAAAATATTCGCACTGGGTAACAATTATTATTGTAGAAATGCAGTTGTTGTTAGAACAGCGATGCGACCCTTTCGTCTCCAATACCTGCACATTATTTACATTTTGCATACTTCAGTCAAATGCTGTGGTATTTCATAGCATCGCTGTTCTAATATAGTAAAATAAACTTAGTAGTCAACGTGTTAAACACTCGCGTTTGATACTCTATCGGGGTATCATTTCTTACCTTCGCACATTCAGCTTCAGGAAGATTTTGTCTGGCTGAATACACAGTGAAACAGGAAAATTGTCGGCGGACACGAAATTTATTGTATTCACGTTCTCGTACACACATATCTGGTACTCCATACAATCAAATCATGATATCTCACCCTTCCATATCTTCACCACCCTCACTATCTCATCCAGCTGAATACGGCGTTAAACATACAATTTCTCGATGGGTAGAAAATTTGTTTTACCAACATACTGTCTAACTACACCGCACTTTTCTGGATACATATCTGATATTCCGTGTGGACAACAATATAATTTGTCAACTCAGGTTCAGCGTCAGCAATGTTGGGATCTGGTAAAAACGGCGTTAAGCACTCGCGCCTGATATATTCTGTTGGGGCAACTTATCATTTCTCATCTTTGCACATTTAGTTCAGGAAGATTTTGTCCGGCTGAATACACAGTGAAACATGAAAATTGTCGGCGAACACACAATTTGCTATATTCACGTTCTCGTACACATATACCTGGTACTCCGTACAATCAAATCATAATTTCTCACCTTTCCGTATCTCACCATCCTCAATATCTCGTCCAGCTGAATACGGCGTTAAACATACAATTTCTCGATGGGTAAAAAATGTGTTGTACCAACATTCTCCTACATACGCAACTAATACTTCATAGAACCAACTCGTATTTCCTCATTTTCTCACATTCAGACCCAACAACATTTCGTCCTGTCGAATACAACGTTAAACATAAAAGTTCTCGGCAAGCACAAAATTTGGTGTACCAACATTCTTCTACCCTTGCATCTGCTGCCACACCAACACCTACCCACAATGGCTTCCACTGTCTCCCATCCATTCATCCAGCAAAGTCAGAATGAATTCTCGTCCGAAAATCCTAACGTAAACCGTCCACACAACATCTCGCGCCAAGTCCAAATCGTCCCCAGTCATGAAGGTCTTCCGAAAAATGCTCCTCCTGACTCGCCCAATCCTACCCACGCATCCGTTTATGTCTCACCGTTCTCGCGCAACATTCCATCCAGCCGCATACAGAATCCCATCCTCGCTCATCGCATCAAAAATCTCCTATGCACCCCGTCCCAACACCGTCCACCGCCTCCCCTAACATCTCGCGACCCACACCTCTCCCAACTTCGTCCCCAGTCATGAAGGCCTTCCGAAAAATGCTCCTCCTGGCTCGCCGCAATCGAATGCCAACCGCCTCATGACGCATCGCGTTTATTTCACCCGTTCCTCGCGCAACATTCCATCGAGATCGCGATGGATCTAACATCCCATCCAGCCGCTCAACGCATCAAAAATCTCCTATGCAACCCGTCTCAACACTGTCCACCGCCTCCCCTAACATCTCGCGACCCACACCTCTCCCAACTTCGTCCCCAGTCATGAAGGTCTTCCGAAAAATGCTCCTCCTGACTCGCCGCAATCGAATGCCAACCGCCTCATGACGCATCGCGTTTATTTCACCCGTTCCTCGCGCAACATTCCATCGAGATCGCGATGGATCTAACATCCCATCCAGCCGCTCATCGCATCAAAAATCTCCTATGCAACCCGTCTCAACACTGTCCACCGCCTCCCTTAACATCTCGCGACCCACACCTCTCCCAACTTCGTCCCCAGTCATGAAGGCCTTCCGAAAAATGCTCCTCCTGACTCGCCGCAATCGAATGCCAACCGCCTCATGGCGCATCGCGTGGATTTCACCCGTTCTTCGCGCAACATTCCATCGAGATCGCGATGGATCTAACATCCCATCCAGTCGCTCATCGCATCAAAAATCTCCTATGCAACCCGTCTCAACATTGTCCACCGCCTCCCCTAACATCTCGCGACCCACACCTCTCCCAACTTCGTCCCCAGTCATGAAGGCCTTCCGAAAAATGCTCCTCCTGACTCGCCGCAATCGAATGCCAACCGCCTCATGACGCATCGCGTGGATTTCACCCGTTCCTCGCGCAACATTCCATCGAGATCGCGATGGATCTAACATCCCATCCAGCCGCTCATCGCATCAAAAATCTTCTATGCAACCCGTCTCAACACTGTCCACCGCCTCCCCTAACATCTCGCGACCCACACCTCTCCCAACTTCGTCCCCAGTCATGAAGGCCTTCCGAAAAATGCTCCTCCTGACTCGCCGCAATCGAATGCCAACCGCCTCATGGCGCATCGCGTGGATTTCACCCGTTCCTCGCGCAACCTTCCATCGAGATCGCGATCGCCGGTCTCCGGTCTCGAAGCCTCAGTCTCGATCGGTGGCGTGCAGAGTATGAGTGCGGCGATCGTGTCTCGGTCCCTTCGTGTCCCGAGTCGGTGCAGCGTGCTCGTGGCGGGTATACGTCTGGCGTATTTCTTTTACGGTGGGCGCGGCCGCATCGGGAGAGGCCGAGAGGTCGTCCTGAGCTGCTGGGAACCGGCGATTGTCGCGGTGCGCCTCGAGAGAGGAGCACGCACTCTCTCACTCGCCCGTCTCCTCGTTTCCTTCTTCTTAGTCCTCTCGCTTCAGCCCCGACTCGCTCTCACTCGCGCTCGACTCTTCGCCATCGCTGCCGGTGCGCCGGCAACCTGCGATTACCGAACGATTTTCAGATCGGTAGCGGCCGAGCGAAGAGCATTTTTTCGCACGCTGCTGCACGATCCTGCTATCCTCGTCGGGAGCGAGCGAGAAAGAGCGCTCTGCTCCTCTGCTGCCGCGTCTTCGGGATCCGCGCGCGATACGCGGCGAGCTTAAGATGGCTTTGAACGGGACGCGAAAATGCGGGGATGTTCGGTGACAGTTTGGGCCTGGGCGTAGGAACGGTGTAGTTGGGGACCAGCGGGTTTGAGAAAGGGGTGGATGGTGTGGGACAGGGTGAGGTGGTGGTTTGGTTGCTGGAAGGAAGATTCGGGGTGTTTGATATACGGTAGTTGGTGGTTTGGTCGCTATACGTAAGATCCGCGATGGTTGAAAATTAGTAAATTTGAAATTGAAGCGTTTGGAGCGGATAGTTTATATGCGGAAGTGTAAATCGGCGCGATATAGTAGTTTGGTAGTCGGTGGTTTGGTTGCTGTGCGTAAGATTCGGGGTGTTTCATATATGATAGTTGGTAGTTTGATCGCTATACGTAAGATCGGCGATGTTGGAAAACTAGTCAATTTGAATTTGAAGCGTTTTGATCGGATAGTTTATATGCGGAGTATATGCGTAAATTGGCGCGATATATGTAGTCGATTTGGTAGTCGAAAGATGGTTTGGTTTTACAAATAGTATATTTGAGATTGAACCGTTTCTAGTGGGGAGTTGTTATGTAGAAACGAAAATCGGCGCGATGCAGTAGTTTGACAAAGCTCCATATGGTTTGAAAATGAGTAAATTTGAAATTGAAGCACTTCGAGCTGATAGGTTCTATGCGGCAGCGTACATCGATGCGATATAGTAGTTTGATGGTGGTTTGGTCGCTGTGCGAAAGTCGCGAGGTGTGATAAATAGTGTATTTGAGATTGAAGCGTTTTTAATGGGGAATCGGTATGTGGAAGCGTAAATCGACGCGATGCAGTAGTTTGACAGTTGGTGATTTGATCGCTCTGCATAAAACCTGTGATGTTTGAAAATTAATCAATTTGAGATCAAAACGTATTTAATGAGGAGTCGGTATGCAAGAACGTAAATCGGCACAATATAGTAGTTTGACAGACAATTTTGTAGTTTAGCAGTAAAATACTATGTTTGGAAACGTTCACAAATTGCAGAATGTAGAAAAGGACCATCATTTCGCCGCACAGGCGTCGAAATATCATCACAATTTATAGTTCAACATGAATACTATATTTGCTGTTCCTAAGACTGCTAAAACTTAAGAAAGTAATGGTTTTAGTTGGGCGTCTTATTATTATTAGAATGCGGCCACATAAGAGGCAGCACACTCCATAAAAATGTAGTACCTTGGCAATGGATGATAAGGATGATACATTTAAAAAGTAACAAATTGCAGAATGACCCTCTAGCTAGGCATTATAGGACGTGCCTACAAGAGCCCACGCACGTCAAGGCGACATGCTCGGTACTGTACCGTCACCATACGCAAGATGCGCCTCATTTGAGCACGCCTTTGGATCAGGTGGCTGCGTGCACCGTGCCGTTCGACACCCGTGCGTAATTTTTCTGCGCGTTATTGCCTCGTTCGCAATTATAAGTACGGTAGCCAGGATGGGCAGAATTGCATACCGCACGGCACCCCGTGAGCGCGCCGGCCTTGTAATTGTTTCGACGATTCCTCCACCTTCCGAGCCACGGCGAGCTCGCCGGCAATTGCACCTGCTTCGATTTTGCTCGCTTTTTGTGGGAGGGGCGCGATCGCCTTATTTCCCATCCATCTCCGTGACCTCAAGCACGCAACCTCGGGATCCGATTGATATCCATCGTCCCCGGCATCCCGGAATATGCGCGCGGCCTCGGAAAATTACGCACCAGCACGAGGAGGCACCATCACACAGCAGCGTATCAGGCCTGAACCATAAGAGTCAGCCGGATAATGGAAAGTTAAGGCACTTATAGCTAACCTCCGCGAGAGTGGACGTTTTGGGCGGTATACGTAGGGACTTCGGATGCGAAGCTACGTTGAACTGATGTTCGCACATTTTTCCGGGTTGCTGAAGCAAGAAGACGAGTGTGCCGAATATGATGCCGGTGAGCTGAAATTGAGAAGCATTGATGATGGAATTCATCCAAGTGTCGGTCCTTATGAAATGATCCATGATCCGCGATTAATTGAAATTAAACTTTTGACATTTCTTCCGTATCATTTTTATATATTTTTTTGGTATGATAGTAAATTGTATAGGAGTTGCCTACGTGTAATGGAAGAGTTAGATTAGGCCAAAGATTCTAATATAAAATTCGTGGCTGTCTTCCGATAAACTATAACATTTGAAATCACTACAATTTATTCGAAAATAATTTGGCCAATTACATAAATCCTTCACAAAAATTCATTGGAAAATTCTTCACCGTCACTGCAATTGTGACGAACGCGTAAACACCAACAAAAGTATTTCTTTTTATAATAAACACGGACACGGCTAACTTTGAACACAGTCGTCGCAATACATAAGAGTTGAGATATTTGTAACACCAGAATTGTGATAAAAACATAAATACCAACACCGCCATTTTTCACAGTAACTTCCATAAACCTTACAATAATTTACCGTATTTTACATAAACCGTACGCATCTGTAGGATTTAGATAGGAATGATATTAATACACGCCCTTGATCACAAAAGTAATAGCTATAACGTTACTCGCATTACACTCTATATTAACCCGTTGACTGCCACGGTGGTCACCGGTGACCGGCATACAAGATTTTACTAGAAATGCAAAAAATTCACAATAATGCCAATTTGCAATCTTCTAAAAGCAATTGATATTGGAACGGTGCTTCAATACTTTGGCTTCTAACAACTCTGTGTTACCTTCATTTTGCACGATTTAATCATACTCTGTAGTATTTCATCGTATCGCGGTTCTAACATAGCAAAATACGTTTGGCAGTCAAGGTATTAAACGCTGACAAAGATTCGTCAAAACTCGCTAAACACACTCGCTGATATTCTCTAAAGATTCGCTAGAAGATTCGCTAAGACACACGCACTGGTATTCTCGAAAGATTCGCAGAAACTCATTTTTTTCAACATCGCGCTCGACCCTTTTATTCTGTTTGGTTTCCATGATAATAAATTTGTTCGAGAACATTCCTAATAACAAATATAGACTCATGCATTCTTTCTCACTCTCTCTCATTGCTCGTTCGTACAAAATCACACATCCCACACATCTATAATATCATCGAATCACATCACAACCGAACATTTTCGGCACATTCCACATCGTCCAGCCTCCCAACAAACGAACTATCTGCCGCAAGTGTATCCGCGACTTAGCTCGCAGCCGGTGAACAATATCTTAAGATTCCTGCGTGCGTCCGGCTGGCTCGGCCACGAAGCGCCCTCATACGTAAACTAGAAGCGGAAAGCTCGCGGAAAGTACTTACTGGTAGCACTTCCAGCGGGAAGCAGGCCTCGCGCGCAGTAAAAAGGCTTAGTGTCGTTAGACGCTGGAAGTCTCGAGCCCGCTGCCACGGGGCCGTAAATCGCGGATAGCGACGGGAGCGGGATGCACGATCGAATGCCATTTTATTTACGAGATGCAACGAGCCGCGCTGCGAAACGGGCGAGAGCGAGTGGCGAGCGAACGACGGAGAAGGAGCGACGGAAAGATGATGCACCGACCCCGTATGGGTCGTTTTCCAGTCGAGCGATCGGCCTCAGTGCCTGTATAACGCTCCCAAGGATCGTCTCTAAATAACGCGCCGGTAATAAAAGGATAATGACCAAAGCCGGGGCTGGAATCATCGGGCACTCACGGGCCACACGATCGTGAGCGGGCAAAGTGAGCATGGAACTCCTCTATCCGCCGACAAATTTATATTACGAGTCCAGTTCGTGGCTTTCCAGCGAAAAGCGAAGATGCTTTATGGGGTAGGTGGATGATGGGATGGTGGGGGTGGGTCGTTACTTTCGCGGACTGGAATTATCCTTGACGCGAGTCACGAAGCGAGCTCGAAGACGCTCGGCGCGGCAATTTCCGGAATGACAGCGATTCGACATGATCTGCATCGACGCGTTCGATGTCAGCTCGGGGTCGGGGGATCGACGCTAAACTTCCCGCTTGGGTAGTAGTGACGTATTGCGGTGCATTTCTGGTGTCATTTTACGTAGTACATTTTTTAAATAGGTGCGGATGGCGGTTGTATGTTGCATATAAAACGTGGATGTTGAAGTATGCTGTTTTTGTGGACAAGGATTAATTGGAAAAGAAACAGTACTTGTTACCGGCGATCTCGAGGGCGCAGATCCATGTGTGCAAAAGCATTTGTACAACAGCACACTGTTTAAGAAACTCCTGTTGAGACATCATTTAACAGCGCGAAGCAGGTCGAGTTTCTTAAAAGTGAGAAAAGGCATACTTGGACACCTGCGTTACATTGTTCAAATAGATTTTATAGGAACATTAGAACCGAAAGAGACGTTCCCGTTGCCTCTTCTTTACACGCAAACCTATATTAACACGTTGATTGCCAAGCGTATTTTGCTATGTTAGAACCGCGACGCGATAAAATACTGCAGAGTATAATTAAATCGTGCAAAATAAAGGTAACGCAGAGTTGCTAGAAGCCAAAGTATTCAAGTATCGTTTCAATATCAATTGCTTTTACAAGATTGCGAATAGGCTTCATTACGAATTTTTTGCATTCTTAGTAAAATCTTTTGCACCGGCCACCAGTGACCACCGTGGCAGTCAAAGTGTTAAAGCCGCAACCTAATTAAATGAATATGATTGGACACAGAAAACATAATATGCTGCACTGTGCAAAGAGAAAATAATACTGAGCTCCTGGTATCGGACGGACCAAACCCCTAACATCCAAGTTCTAACATCAATTGCATTCACAATCTTGTAAATACCGCCGATTTCGAATATTTGCGGTTCCATCTTTTGCATTTTCAGTTTCTCCGGCGGACCGTTGATTTGTCAGCATTCGCGGGCCGTCATACACGCGTTGTCGGATCCGCAAACACCGCGAGAGTACGATTAACGACACGTAAAGCCGATACCACCCAGATAAGATCGGTTTGTCCTTCTTCGGCGAGGTCCAGAACGCCCAGCGCGGACATTAATAACAGCGTTAGTCGGAGGATTCGAGGGAGAAGAGAGGCTCTCCGCGCCCAGGCCTGCCAATCGGACGGCGGATTTTCGTGCGGTATCGTAACACGCGCGGCAAAGTACGGGAACGCGCGGAGAGACGAAAGAGAGGAACAGCCGACGTGGAAAGGGAATTTTTAATGCATGGAGATCCGCCAAAGAGACTCGCATGCGCTGCACGCGAAGCTTCAGCTACTGAATCATTCCGACGTTTCCAGGGATGCATGTTTTATTGCGCGACTCCTGATAACGGCGTATGTTGCATCAACGGCGACTGTGACACGGCACAAATGTAGGAGGGAAGACACAGGGAATTAATCGGATTTACTAAATTAACACGTTGACTGCCGTGCGTATTTTGCCGTATTAGAACGGCGATACTATGAAATACTACAGCGTTTGACTGGCGCAAAATCGAAAATATTCGCAGTGACCAAAGGTAGTAATAATTATTTTATAAAATAATTATTTTCAGAATAGTGATGCGATTCTTTGGTCTCTAATACGGCGATATTATGAAATTAGCGTTTGACTGAATTATGCAAAATGTAAATAATTTCATGGAGCATCAAAGTTGCATCACTATTCTAACAATAACTGCATTTATAAAATAATTATTTTCATTAACACGTTGACTGCTGTGCGTATTTTGCCGTATTAGAACGGCGATGCTATGAAATACTACAGCGTTTGACTGAATTATGCAAAATGTAAATAATGTGCAAGTATTGGAGACCAAAGAATCGGATCACTATTCTAACAATAACTGCATTTATAAAATAATTATTTTCATTAACACGTTGATGCTTCAATACTTTGCCGTATTAGAACGGCGATACTATGAAATACTACAGCGTTTACTGAATTTGCAAAATGTAAATAATGTGCAAGTATTGGAGACCAAAGAATCGATTTAACACAAACTGCATTTACAAAATAATTATTACTACCCATTGCGAATATTTTCGATCTTCAGTCAAATCTGTTGCGCCGGTCATCGGTGACCCCCACGGCAGCCAACGTGTTAATGAAAATATATTCTACCAGTGTTACAAATAGCTTGGGATAACAATTACGTCGTATAATGAAAGTAACCATGAGCCACACTTCGCACGTTTTTAGTCTTTCGTGGTGTGGTCTGAACTGCTTTGTCCTGCCGAAATGCGCAACACAGCGCAGCTGCCCTTTCAGCAGCGTGTGACCCATGGATCACGCGTTCGATTCCTACACAAATAACGCTGTAAGTCAGTAAATGCAAGTAATTAGGCAGTGTAAGAATTTATGTATCGGCAACCGGACGACAGCCTTACTCGATGGTCAAACACACCAGGTTTATGGGGCCTATGTAAAAGACAAGTCTAAGGCTTTATTATCTGAGCCAGTCATAATAGGAACGCCGAACCGAAATATTGTGTCAACGAAAATAGAACCTCAACCCCGTATACGTAGTCATCGTCTTGATTTATCGTTAATTTCTCTCCAGTTTCCTACAATAGTGTAGATGATAGTATGAGGGACGAAGGCGCGTGGTGGATTTCGGAAAAGTGCAGATGGCGGGTCGTACGAAATCGTTCGAACTGACAGGCTTAAAGAGAAATCCTGTCAAAGAACTATACCGTGCTCGTAGAACGTGCCAATTTGCGCTGCTATCGCGTACGACTTTCACCACGGTCTTTGCATTACCAGCTGGACTCCTCTCCTGCCCGTCCCGCGCCTCTTCTGCGGGAAAAAGAACCTCACCTACGGGTATTACGCGCAAATTCCACGGCTTCCGTGCGCGGTACATCCACTTGCAAGATTTTCCAGACTTCTGCTCGTTGGACCACTTGCGCGAACGAAAACCTTGGTATCCATATCTAAACGATGCCGTTGCCCCAGGTCAAAGCTGCAAGACTTGACCACCGACGCTAGAAATGTCGTCAGGTGGTGAAGCGAAAGTTAAAAAATGTTAAGGATGCCAATGTGGGCAACTGCGTGTTCTCGCGTAAAGCGTCAATTTTCTAACTGTTTACGTCGACATCAATTGTCATGGGTTTCTAAGTCTGTTGCTAAGCGGTAGGGTGTTTTTAATATTAACAGCGCCTTTGCGGGGAGTATGTGGATATGTGAATAGAGAATTTTTAAATTAGAAGGTTGCGGAGGAAATGATGTTGGATAAACATTTGTTCTATTCCGGTAATAAAAGCGAATGAGCATTGCTGCATAATAATAGCAAGAACTTCTGTAATTTTGCTCAAATTGCCGGGTTCCGTTAATCTAACGACTAAAGCAGCGTTTCGCATCGCTTATTAGATCATCAATACACGTAATGGTTTTATTCAATTCTTTAAGGGTTCTACATGCTTCAAGGCCCATGGGTCCCCTCTTCATGAGCATTGAATTTTTCATAAGTTCATCCGAAAAAATACTGATTCTGCGATCTGCTTTGTCTACTAAGTAGAACAGGCACAAAATTATAAACATTATCAAGAAAGATTGAATTTGCAATCAACTTAGCCCGTGTGCACATAATAACATGAATCATAAAACAACTGAAGCCAGATGCATTTCCGATGACCAAAAAAATCTGCAGACAAGAACCAGGCAATATGCCTCCTTGAAGTACCGTGTCGTCGAGCATGTAATCTGCCCATGGAAAATGTTCGAATCGTGGAATGTCGTGCAGACGGCCTTCGCTAATGCCACTACTACGGGGGTCCATAAAATTGTAATGCGTTTTGGACGAACAAAAAATCTGCAAACAAGAACCCGGCACTTAATTTGAATATACATTCGCATCAATCCAATAATAAAAATGTGCAAGTTGTAGACAATAGCAGTAACACCTTCTACAACATTTCCCCGTAAAATTCACGAACCCCATTAATCGAACGTAAAAAAACAACGTACCGATAATTAATCGGTTATCAGTCGTCAGGGTACACAATACCACAGAACATAGAACAATTGCAGTCGGATGCCAGAAAATCTATAAATAAGTACCAAACAGTAGGTCTCTTCAAAGGACCGTGTCGCCGAGCATACGATCTGTCCGGGGAAAATGATCGAATCGTGGAATGTCGTGCAGACGGCCGTCGCTAATGCCACGACTACGGGGGTCCATAACATTCTGATGCGTTCTGGACGAACAAAAAATCTCCAAGCAAGAAGCAGGCAATTAATTTGAATATACATTTGCATCAATCCAATAACAAAAATGTGCAAGTTGTAGACAATAGCAGTAACACCTCCTACAAGATTTCCACCTTAAAATTCTCGAACCCCATTAATCGAACGTAAAAAAACAACGTATAAACAACGTATACCGATAATTAATCGGTTATCAGTCGTCAGGGTACACAATACCACAGAACATAGAACAAATGCATTTGGATGCCGGAAAATCTGCAAACAATTACCAACCAGTAGGACTACTGAAACGACCATGTCCGTGGAAAATGATCGAATCGTGGAATGTCGTGCAGACAACCTTCGCTAATGCCACGACTACGGGGGTCCATAAAATTCTGATGCGTTCTGGACGAACAAAAAATCTGCAAACGAGATCCAGATAATTAATTTGAATATACAGTGGCATCAACCCAATAACAAAAATCTGCAAAAGTTGTAGACAATAGCAGTAACATCTCTTATCACGTTTGCCCGTAAAATTCACGGACGCCATTAATCTGATGTCAAAAATAACGTCTCGATAATTAATCGATTATCAGTCGTCAGGGTACATAATAACACCGAGCATAGAACAACTGCATTCGGATGACCAGATAATCCACAAACAAGTACCAAACAGTAGGACCCCTGAAAGGACCATGTCGCCGAGCATACGATCTGTCCGGGGAAAATGATCGAATCGTGGAATGTCGTACAGACGGCCGTCGCTAATGCCACGACTACGGGGGTCCATAACATTCTAATGCGTTCTGGATGAACAAAAAATCTCCAAGCAAGAACCAGGCAATTAATTTGAATATACATTCGCATCAATCCAATAACAAAAATCTGCGAAAATTGTAGACAATAGCAGTAACATCTCTCATCACGTTTGCCCGTAAAATTCACGGACCCCATTAATCTGATGTCAAAAATAACGTCCCGATAATTAATCGATTATCAGTCGTCAGGGTACATAATAACACCAAGCATAGAACAACAGCATCCGGATGACCAGAAAATCTACAAACAAGTACCAAACAGTAGGACTCCTGAAAGGACCATGTCGCCGAGCATACGATCTGTCCGGGGAAAATGATCGAATCGTGGAATGTCGTGCAGACGGCCGTCGATAATGCCACGACTACGGGGGTCCATAAAATTCCGCGCCATTACCGGGAAACCCGGAGCAGCCTGTAATTAGCACTTGACGATGCATTAGCACCGGCGGGGCCCTCTCCCTCGTCCGTCCAGAGAACGCCCTTGCAATAAACTCGAAATGACCAGCCTCGCGTTCCTCTCCTCGCCTACGGCAGTTCGGAAAACTTGCCGAGGCCTTCTTCCCGCTCTCGGACGAAAGGAATTTTAGTCGTCCGACTTGGGTCGTCTCTCCTGACGAGTGGGCGTTATCAGTTGCAATTTGTATTATCGTTCATCGCATTAGTGGCTCGCCCCTGGGTAACCTGCCAGTAGTGCTAACTGTATTTTATTATCGTCCACAATGCCGGCGCTGCGCGTCGATCCGTAATTTCGCATACTTCATGCAGCCGCGTGTTTTTCTGCGTCATTTTAGGTGCGTGTCGTTACGTTGAGAGATGGCGCTGATGACTGCCGGTGTTTTGCGAGGCAGAGTCCGTGGAAGAAAGGCATTTGAGCGGCGCGCCAAATCCAAAAAATACGGCTCGCCATACCCGGCAATGGCCGCCACGGTGGGTTCATTAATTAATAGCCCCGGCAGTCTGCAGCATGGACGTCTCCCGTCTGACATTTCGAGTGACAAGGCAGTGTTCCTAGGTAGCGTGACCGGCCGTGTCCCGCGCATTTATTATTCAGGCATCCGATAGGTTACGTCGCTTTCTGGTGGATACTTGGTACTCGGAAGCACGAGTGCCCGGGCATCACGCGTCGCATTAAACGTTCGAGCAAATTGACGTCGCGCCGATGCCAGAAGGACGTACGTCCTGCCACCCCCAGAGGCGGGATTACCTGCGCGTCCGTTGCTTCCTTGAAAAAGAGGAACGGGGCCGAAAATCGAGGGGTCAGAATTCGGGCCCGCGATCTTTGGCTATTAGGTCCCAATCAAACCGCGGTATATTCCCACGTACGTCATTTGTTCGGCTTGAACGCCGTGGGTAATGATACGTGAGTATTCGATAGTATTAGATTTTGATTTCTTGCAACAGTACAAAAAGATATGACTTTGATAGTGGCATGCACTTAGTTTCGAAACGCCAGATTTGGTTGTGTTTGTTTTTCATTTATTTATTAGCTATTTTATACGCTTTAAAGTACGTGGGAAATGGTACATGAGTATATAATAGCATTAGAGTTTAAATTCTCGTAACGGTACAAAAACGTGCTCCTCCGCTAATGATACGATCGTATTGTCCAAGCGTCATATTCCCTCTAACAGCAATTTTCAATCAATTAATTGACCGCCACGCGCCCATCGAATCCCTAAATTCATAATACTATCATACGCCCAAGTAAATAATACGCGAGCACATTATACACGATACACAAAAATCCTGCATCCCATCTAATTCATGGGACCCGCCGCAACCCGATGTGCCGTGTCACACTCGACATACAACCGCAAACGGTTACCTACACCCACATAAAAACACCATAGCCCAGCATATCAGAAAACGTTACACGTCTCTACGGCCGCACGTGCCGGCACCGATACAATTCATGCCAATGCCGAAATGGCCATATTCAAGGGATAATATGCGATAAACGGTCGTAACTCCGGAAAACGCCATTACCGCGACGCGTCCCGTGCCAATATTTTCACACGATACCACTCGAATCACATCGCCCGCCGGGATGTATAGCACGCCGTGCCACTTGACAAACCGAGCGCCATAAACAGAGACGTTTTCCCGCAAACTTCCACATGCAACGAGGCCTCTTGCCCGTCCGCGACATAACCGTAGATTCGGGCGGCGTGCATATTTGATGGTCGCATGCCCCATGATCGCCAGAATTTTCCCCGTGTGGATCGTGGCTGGCGGTCATAAGAGCCCTCAGTGATTGAGGGTTAGGGTCCCGAAGCCGATATGGTCCCGCGCCGCGCATTAACTTTTCATCTTTATATAATTCCATGCTCATATCGTACGGATACTGCCGGATCTCTCTTCTGCGTCGGGCGCTCGGCTGGTTTAGTTATTCGGCCGTTTTCGTTATGACTGCCGCACAGTTTTGTCGTGTGTTAAATTAAGGGAACGTGCGCGGTAATTGAATGCGCTGGCTGACTGACGGAATAACGGCGTGCACGGGACGATTCGATAGACGGATAGGGCTAAAATGCGTAGGAGCGTTTGGTGGGAAAGTGGAATAATGTTGTTGCAACGAGAAATTGGAATTTTGAAGTTGAATTTTGCAGGGAGATTTTTATAGAGAAATTTTCAGACCCAGGTGTCATGTGAATTTTTGATGTGGCAAGTGAGCGCTGAGATTGGCTTATATTTATAGGGTGTCGGTCCTGTATAATATACATAGTAGTCCAACATTTAAAGTAAATTTTTGTATGCGATAAGTATGATAATGACAGCTTGCAAATTTACTATACATGTATCAAATTGCAAATAGCCGCTTCTAAATTTATCACATATACAAAATCATGGCTAGAATTTTAGTAAAATATAAATGTGATAAATCGTAACTCAACGTTTCGGTACATCCCTCGTGTCACCATCAAGAGATCACATTGTATTAAGTTAAATTCAAAAACCGGCCGAATAAAATTCCTTCATTTTATTTTCTATAACATTTCTCCGAAACAGAAACATTGTCTTTTATTCGACTAATGATTCCGATACATAAACATAATTATCGGTGCCATCCACTGGCGTTCCAACTCATAAAATAATTAATCACGCTATCTAATAAATTCATTCATACGTTTCGCTACACTCACATAAACTACTTTCCACGCAGCCAAAAGCAGCCTCCATCTATGATAAAGCACCTAACACTTTCATAATGCTTCTTCAATGCTTCAGTGCTTTGTCAAAGCCACAATTATGTTCTTCTCTATACTACATTTGTCTACATTCGCCGTTAAGGGTCCCCAGCTAAAAAGCGTCAGTGGAAACATCGCAGAACCCACACCCCTAATTCCCCCATGATCACCAGCCTAGCCTGATTCGGGCGCAGTTCGGTCGCAGCGAAAATTTACTGCAAAACCCGAGTAGTCGTCTTAGAGTTAGGGACAAAAGCTGGGGTCGACTCGCGGCTCGTCGTCATTGTCGCTCGATACCACTTTGCGCAAAATCTATCGGTCACGTGTGTGCGCCGCACACTCCCACATCGGCAAGGCGCGCTTAAGTGTGGGCTCAAATGACACGGAATAAAAGTAATGCCTGCCGATACACACGCCGCCCCTAAGAACACCCTGCTTCTCACCCTCCACGCCACTCTTCCGTGTTCCTTTCCTTCTCCGTTTCTGCTGCCCTGCTCTCCTCTTCGCTCCCTCTGGACGCGCACCCTTCTTACCACCGCCACTAGAGGGTTCCCTGGGAAGCGGGCAATCGATATCCGGGATAAGAAATGCCCTCCACCAGGAAGTCTCTCTCGCTTTCTCGGCTAGTCGTAGCTCTTAGTCTGTATCTCTCCTGTCGCACTTTGTTTCATGCTTGATCGTTGTTCGCCTCTTCTGTTACGCATCACGGGCGATGTGTTCCATTTCAAATTTATTGTAATTGGGTTAACACGTTGACTGCCACGATTTACTAAAAATGCAAAAAATTCGCCATGAAGCCTATTTGCGGTCTTGTAAAAGCAATTGATATTGGAACGGTATTTCAATACTTTGGCTTCTAACAACTCTGTGTTACTTTCATTTTGCATGATTTAATCGTACTTTGTAGTATTTTATTGCATCGCGGTTCTAACATAGCAAAATGTGCTTGGCAGTCAACGCGTTAATATACTGACTGCCATGGTGGTCACCGGTGACCGGTGCAAAAGATTTTACTAAAAATGCAAAAAATTCGCCATGAAGCCTATTTGCAATCTTGTGAAAGCAATTGATGTTGGAACGGTGCTTCAATACTTTGGCTTCTAACAACTCTGCGTTAGTCATTTTGCACGATTTAATCATACTCTGTAGTATTTTATTGCATTGCGGTTCTAACATAGCAAAATACGCTTGGCAGTCAATGCGTTAATACATTGGCTGCCACGGTAGTTACCCGTGACCGGTGCAAAAGGTTTTACTAAAAATGCAAAAAATTCGCAATGAAGCCTATTTGCAATCTTGTAAAAGCAATTGATATTGGAACGGTGCTTCAATACTTTGGCTTCTAACAATTTTGCGTTACTTTTACTTTTCACGATTTAATCATACTCTGTAGTATTTTATTGCATCGCGGTCCTAACATAGCAAAATACGCTTAGCAGTCAATGCGTTAATACATTGGCTGCCACGGTGGTTACCGGCGCAAAAGGTTTTACTAAAAATGCAAAAAATTCGCCATGAAGCCTATTTGTAGTCTTGTAAAAGCAATTGATATTGGAACGGCGCTTCAATACTTTGGCTTCTAACAACTCTATGTTACCTTCATTTTGCACGATTTAATCATACTCTGTAGTATTTTATTGCATCGCGGTTCTAACATAGCAAAATACACTTGGCAGTCAACGTGTTAAATAGTGAACGAGAGTAAAGGCGTTTTTAGTTGTAAGGTGTGGGTATGGAATTTTAGTTTAGAAAATTTAGTTTTGCTACAAAATTTGGAGGGCAGGGTAACAATTTGTTTGGTCTCGAGGTATGTCGGGGGTTGTGGTAATAAAGAAGTGTAGCCGAGCATTTCCAATCAAAAGGGCTTTATATGTCTTTATTGTTTAAGCAAATTACACGTCGTGATACTTAATCGGTTGTTGTTCTGTTGCTATTTTAAATATGTCATATTCAAAACTTGACACTGTCAGTTAACTATAACGCAGGCAGCCTTAAATAAGCTTCATCGTCGTAAAATATTGTGAAGGCGACCGCATGTATGTTTATGTATGTTAATGCTTAGCTCTGCAGGTGAAATGATAATAAGTAACTAAGTACTGATGCAATCGTCTTACCCCGTGGCGAACACATTCGATACGGTCTTCCGTTTTTTTTTGTTACATTAGTTCCCATGCATTCACACATACGTTCATACATACGCACTCACACAAGTCCAATGCTTTCAAGTCATCACACTAGAAATATGTTGTCGATCCAGTAATGTCTGTCACTTCTTTCGTCGCTGATTATTTCTCACTCTCAATATATCATCAATATTATTATATACATATATATGTGTATGTCATAGTATGTATATACACATGTATACAAACAGTACCTTCTCGACTATCGGTATACGATTATAAAAGTGCAATATATAATATTTTTTACAATATATATTGATATCGATACTATGTACATAGCTTGACGACTTGAAGCCATAAAACTTAATTGCACGCCTATGCATGGATCAGTTTGTCAACGCATGGGAAATAATAAGCGACAAAAGAAGCAAAGACATTACCGAATGTGTTCGCCAATACATTTCGTATAAATTCCACTTGAAAACTCTCCGAAACAATAAATCCCGCATAGCCGGACGTAAATTGTCTGAAACCTAACATTTCTTTTTCGGACAAATTTGTTTTCGCCGAAATCACTGACGCCTTCTGCGAATCGTGCGGACTGACAGACGCCCGGGGAGAAATGGCGGGACAAGAGTCGTTTCCCCGAAATCAGGCAATCTTCGAGAATTCACGCTACCTATCGTTCATCTCTCCTCATCGTCTTCCATTTTCGGTAGCGAGGCTATTTACTTATTCGCCGTGTCACGTACATCCTCTTCACGACGTCGTGATACATTCTTTTATGCGATCGCGCAACGATTGACAGCCTCGAGCGACTATTATTCCCCGCTTTTTTTTCCTCCTGCCCGATTTCGAACGAACGACCCGGTCGAGCCCGTGAGAAATTTCGTTGACGTTCCCTCAGATGGATTTCCATACAACGTACTCGTCGCAGTTATTTTTGCGTTGGCAGACACTAAATACGTCTTGTGACTTAAAAGTTAATTTACGTTTCGCATAATGGGTCTTATCAAGGAAACAGTGTTAAAGAGTCTAGCTTGCGCAGAGTTAACACTTTGACTTTGATACGATGCGCGATGATGTAGGGTGGGTTGTAGTACTCGATGCACATGTTTATATGTGTTTGGTAGTATTCTGTTTACCATGTTGTATTCGGCATATATGCAGTGATTGCCAGAAATTGGATTTTATGCAGTATCCGTCGCAGGTGTATATGGGTCTTTAATATTAATTTGTCTACTACATTGCATTCGGTATATACGCAATGACTGTTAGGTATTAACACTTTGACTGCCATGATGGTCACCGGTGACCGACGCAAGACATTTTATTGAAGATCCAAAATATTCGCAATGGGTAGCAATTATTATTTTATAAACGCAGTTGCTATTAGAATAGTTATTCGATCCTTTGGTCTGCAATACCTTCACATTATTTACATTTTGCATAATTCAGTCGAACGCTGTAGTATTTCATAGCATCGCCGTTCTAATATAGTAAAATACGCTTGGCAGTCAACGTGTTAATGGCGAGTGTAGTCGGATACATGTAAGTTGGTTTCTTGGATTTCATATGTTTTCTGTCTTGGACCGCCTGTTTTGAACCTTCAATCGTATTACAAATTGATCTGGGGTACTAAGTGTAGCAATATCAGAATAACATATAGCATGACGCGTTGCATATCTCACGTAGTCGTGACCATGATGACCATATTTGACTATACGAGTTGCAAATGCAGTGATACAGAAGTTCTACGCAAAACTAACAAATATCTACAATCATTGCTTATACGCAAGTTCAGTTACAAAGTAAATTTTCAGAATAATCGTTTACGTGCAAATTCAATAAAAAGTCAATATCAATATCTGACGTATTCGTGACCATGATGACCATATCTGACTATACGAGTTGCGAATGCAGTGATAAAGAAGTTCTACGCAAAACTAACAAATATCTACAATCATTGCTTATACGCAAGTTCAGTAACAAAGTAAATTTCCAGAATCATCGCTTACGTGCAAATTCAATAAAAAGTCAATATCAATATCTGACGTATTCGTGACCATGATGACCATATCTGACTATACGAGTTGCGAATGCAGTGATACAGAAGTTCTACGCAAAACTAACAAATATCTACAATCATTACTTATACGCAAGTTCAGTAACAAAGTAAATTTCCAGAATCATCGCTTACGTGCAAATTCAATAAAAAGTCAATATCAATATCTGACGTATTCGTGACCATGATGACCATATTTGACTATACGAGTTGCGAATGCAGTGATAAAGAAGTTCTACGCAAAACTAACAAATATCTACAATCATTGCTTATACGCAAGTTCAGTAACAAAGTAAATTTCCAGAATCATCGCTTACGTGCAAATTTAATAAAAAGTCAATATCAATATCTGACGTATTCGTGACCATGATCACCATATTTGACTATACGAGTTGCAAATGCAGTGACACAGAAGTTCTACGCAAAACTAACAAATATCTACAATTATCGCTTATACGCAAGTTCAGTAATAAGGTAAATTTCCAGAATCATCGCTTACGTGCAAATTCAATAAAAAGTCAATATCAATATCTGACGTATTCGTGACCATGATGACCATATCTGACTGTACGAGTTGCGAATGCAGTGATACAGAAGTTCTACGCAAAACTAACAAATATCTACAATCATCGCTTATACGCAAGTTCAGTAACAAAGTAAATTTGCAAAATCATCGCTTACGTGCAAATTCAATAAAAAATCAATATTAATATCTGACGTATTCGTGACCTTGATGACCATATCCGACTATACGAATTGCGAATGCAGTGATACAGAAGTTCTACGCAAAACTAACAAATATCTACAATCATCGCTTATACGCAAGTTCAGTAACAAAGTAAATTTGCAAAATCATCGCTTACGTGCAAATTCAATAAAAAGTCAATATCAATATCTGACGTATTCGTGACCATGATGACCATATCTGACTATACGAGTTGCGAATGCAGTGATACAGAAGTTCTACGCAAAACTAACAAATATCTACAATCATTGCTTATACACAAGTTCAGTAACAAAGTAAATTTGCAGAATCATCGCTTAGATGCAAATTCAATAAAAAGTCAATATACTTGTACAACGCACACACCATAGCGTTCTGCCGTGATTTCACAGTAACCAGTCACACCAGCATACCACCTGCAAAATATTAACGTGTTCACCCATTAATTACTTTGCTGCACCTGATTACATCGTATCACCGCATTGGCCTCACACCCCCCACCCGCTATCATTCAGGGGGTAAATTGTGTTGACAATCGCGGACAATGTGACGGGGTCTCCATTCTACTTGGAAAATTGACACACTGACCTACTGAAGGGTGTATCTACCATGACGTCACTCTGCTTTCCTACGCAGGGGTAATACACGACGGTAGGTTACGTTCTCGGGCGCGATCGATATCTCGGTCCATGGGGTCCCGACATTAAAGAGAACGCATCGACCGGCTCATCTTACAGAGAACTCCGGCCGCAACGAAACAAATCGGCCGGCGCGATTAATTAGCGAAATGCCTTTTGCGCCTTCGCTCATGACAAAAACGAATCGCACCCCCCGTCTGGCACGCAGGAAATGGAACGTAGAAAAAGTCCACGCACGAGGTCCGTCGCGACTGTTTTGCTCGACGGCAAATGAGCCGTCGACGGCTTAGAAAAGTTTTAATCGACGCATCGGCGCCTATCGTCTTCCTTCCCGGATGACAAAGCGCGTTCGGTTCGGATGATCGATTCCTTGTGGCCACCCTTCGATTAACGACCCACGACGAACCGACGCAGACTAGTTTTTCAAAGGATTTCTGTCCGTGGGTGTCCGCGAAACGTGCGGAGTTGTCGACGTACGAAATGCTGCGGACTAAGCGTGCTAAACATTTCAAATGTCACAAATTGATCCTATGATCCCGTGTGTTTAATATATATATGTATATAATATAATGCATATATGCATATATATGGAATGTATCTATACGTCTATATATACATACACACATGTACATGTATATAATATTATTTATATATAATTATATTATAAATATAAATATAATAACTACCGAATTAGCAGAACACGTAATTGTGTCGCTCGAAAACGAACGTATGAAAGTATCACGTAGAAATTCGCATTACACCGGAATCTAGGGTTTCTCAAGCAACTTCGCATTTTATCATCACTTAACATCCTCAACAAGACACGATTCTCACCGTATTAATTGACGGTAACGGAGCCTGTATCAGATGGTATACCTGTTATCATAATTACATGCTGACAAAAGTGGTGACATTAGAAACCGGACGCGTAGTGAATACTACGCACGTATAGAGCAAAGTAAATGACAAATCACTCTTTTCCGTGAGATTACCTGCAGGAAACACAACATATTTTTTGTGTGCCGCAGATTTTCAGTACTGTGGTGAGGTCAATTTTACTAGTGCTGCAAAAGTCACTAATAACCAGTCAACGATATATATCATATATAATAGAATGGAATATAACTATTCTACCTCTAATTATTATAATATATATATATATATATATATATATATATATGCATTTATGCAATTGCAATTGTTTTTATAATGCCTACGAAATTGTCACTTGTGACGTCATCATTACCGGTGTAATTGTTTTTATAATGGAATAAAAATTAAAATATATATAGTTTCTATATATATTATATATAGTTATACACACACACACACACACATATATATATATATGTATATATATATAATTGTTTCTTATTAATATTATTATATATATATATATATATATATATATATATACTTTTTAATCAATAGAAATTGAATATTCTATTTTAAGTATTCCCCTCATATTTCATTATAAAAACAATTACACCGGTAATGATGACGTCACAAGTGACAATTTCGTAGGCCCGATCGGATCGCCGCGTTTGATCTCTCCCGTCCGCGCGCGGATATAATTACCGCCTCGCGTCGCGGAATCCATGAATAATGCCGTGAACGCGTTGCGGGTTAGCGTGCGAAACGGAACCAACCGGCCGCCGAGGCATCGACGATCGCGATGTCAAAGCTTGTAGCAGCTGCCTCGCGACGAACGTCCGGTCTCTTTAATCTGGCTTAACGATCTTCGCGCGCGCCGACTCGAGTCGGGCTCGGATTAATAATCACGGCCGCACGTAGATACGTACATAGACGCTTAGTGAGAAAGAGAGAGAGAGAGAGAGAGGAGTCGTACGATGTCGGGCGGGGGAATCTTATTTAAAAATAATTGCGCACCCACCTTCGCCGGGGACGGTTTCCTGTGCCTGATTACGGCTAATTGTTCGAGATTTACAAGTATAATGACGCGTTTAACGCGGCGACTACGTAACGGCCGTGACTTCCCAGTGAGACCGACCGCCTGTCGTCTCGTGGTAGCCTTCTGCAACGGCTGGAAGCACGGATTCTACGGACGACGGCGAGGATATAGTCAACGAGGCGACACGAGTTCGGCGGTATGCGTGTTCAATTGCGGTGGTGAGCTTTTAATTGTTAGGTATGGTAGTACTTCATAATTTGTGGAAAGCAGTAAATAGCAAGCTCAGGACAGGTGTGGGACCATATAAAAGGTTTTGATCTTTAATCAATTATGTGACGACCGAAATATAGAAGCTACGAATATACGACGAGGATATAGTCAACGAGGCGACACGAGTTCGGCGGTATGCGTGTTCAATTGCGGTGGTGAGCTTTTAATTGTTAGGTATGGTAGTACTTAATAATTTGTGGAAGCAGTAAATACAAAAGACAGGTGTGGGACCATGTAAAGGGTTTTGATGAATATTCGAAATACGAGGAATATACGACGAGGATATAGTCAACGAGGCGACACGGGTTCGGCGGTATGCGTGTTCAATTGCGGTTGTGAGCTTTTAATTGTTAGGTATGGTAGTACTTCATAATTTGTGGAAAGCAGTAAATAGCAAGCTCAGGACAGGTGTGGGACCATATAAAAGGTTTTGATCTTTAATCAATTATGTGACGACCGAAATATAGAAGCTACGAATATACGACGAGGATATAGTCAACGAGGCGACACGAGTTCGGCGGTATGCGTGTTCAATTGCGGTGGTGAGCTTTTAATTGTTAGGTATGGTAGTACTTAATAATTTGTGGAAGCAGTA
Organism: Cryptocheilus praepositus; assembly: GCA_033815515.1. Taxonomy (NCBI): domain Eukaryota; kingdom Metazoa; phylum Arthropoda; class Insecta; order Hymenoptera; family Pompilidae; genus Cryptocheilus; species Cryptocheilus praepositus. The sequence continues at coordinate 5,459,452 of JAWWQZ010000314.1, forward strand.
AATAGCAAACTCAGGACAGGTGTGGGACCATGTAAAGGGTTTTGATGTTTAATCAATTATGTGACGACCGAAATACAGAAGGTACGAATATACGACGAGGATATAGTCAGCGACAGGTGTGGGAGGTTTTGATCTTTAACACGAGTTCGGCGGATATATGCGTGTTCGTGTTGCGGTGATGAGCCTTTAATTGTTAGGTATGGTAGCACTTAATAATTTGTGGAAACCGAAGTACAGAAGCTACGAATATACGACGAGGATATAGTCAGCGCGGAGACATGAGTTTAGCGGTATGCGTGTTCAATTGCGGTGCTGGGCTTTTAATTGTTGTTGGGTACTTCATAATTTGTGTAAGTAGCTCAGGACTGTAAAAAGGGTTTTGATGTTTAATCAATTATGTGGCGACCGAAATACAGAAGCTACGAATATACGACGAGGATATAGTCAGCGCGATGGCACGAGTTCGGCGGTATACATGTTCAATTGCGGTGGTGGGCTTTTAATTGTTAGGTATGGTAGTACTTAATAATTTGTGGAAATCGAAATACAGAAGCTACGAATATACGACGAGGATGTAGTCAGCGCGATGGCACGAGTTCGGCGGTATACGTGTTCAATTGCGGTGGTGGGCTTTTAATTGTTAGGTATGGTAGCACTTAATAATTTGTGGAAACCGAAACACAGAAGCTACGAATATACGACGAGGATATAGTCAGCGCGATGGCACGAGTTCGGCGGTATACGTGTTCAGTTGTGGCGGTGAGCTTTTCTTTGTTAGGTATGCCAGCACTTAATAATTTGTGGAAGCAGTAAATTGCAAGCTTAGGACAGGTGTGGGACCATGTAAAGGGTTTTGATGTTTAATCAATTATGTGACGACCGAAATACAGAAGCTACGAATATATGATGATGATATAGTCAAGGATTCAATTGAGATCGTGAAGTATTAATTGTTGGATATGGCAGGACTTGATAATTTGTGAAATGCATTATAGTAAATGGCAGACTAAGAAGATGTGGAACCATGTAAAGGGTTGTGATGTTTAATCAATTTTGCAACGACTAAAACCACACATTTTGCGAATACGAAGCAGGGATACAGTCAACACGGTGACCCGAGTTCGATGGTGTGCGTGTTGAATTGCGGTGAATTGAAAGTAATCGAAACATTGCCCTTTTACAAATTACGTAAATACTGCAACGTATGACAAGACATATTCTATAGCTGATGAGGGAAAATATTCAATAAGTCAGTACGAATCTACCGTCATTCATCTTTCATTCCAGTTAATTGAAGGTACCAATGGTTGAAGATCAAAATCATTGCCATTGTCGCCAATAATACAAAGTCTCCCGCGAAACTCCTTCTCCTGACGCATGGAAACAGATTTAAACGAATCCGCGGATTCATATCCTGCACCCGTAATTTCACAACATTTCCAAGGAAACGATCAGAAACCGGTGAAAGTGCACCTGATAACCGTATCACTGTCGATAGAAACTTCAAGATCCCATTCATTCTCATTCCTACGTTCCTACATTTCGCGGCTTCGCTGTCCGTGAACGCGCATATAATAGATACGTACATACAGATTCGCAGATAGCCAAACGTCTAATCACCTATGTGCCCGCACGTGTGAATGTCGAAAGTGGCTATTCCAGCCTGCGGTGACGCAACGAAAGCCTTTCGTTAAGTCGTTACGAAAATCGAGAAATTTTCACGGCACACGGCTCGTACGTATCGGCCTATAATTACCTTATTAAATTCGCGTAATGCTAATGTATAATTGCAGATTGCGGAAAGGCCACGCGATACGCAGCGAATGCTAATTGTGAGCCCTGGCTAGCATGTACGCGCCCACTGGTAATACTCTTCCATTCTCGTGATTAAAGTCCCGCTTTTTTCGACTGACGAAATACGCTTCGATTCTCGCACGATTTCGATTCCCACGATTTACCTTTTTCAAATGGTCACCCGTAATGACTACACTTTCTTCTTGCTGTGAAAGTGTATGTGGACCGGAGTGATGTACGTATCCGGTTGTCATGGGGTCTACGAATTTTCACGTGACTTTCCAAATTCCTCGCTTTTCGAAAAGGGCGATACTCGGGAAATGGCGCAAAAAGAAAGTAAATTGTATACGTTGACATTGATCTTAAATCCTAGATTTTCGGCGTTCGTCATTTGACAGCTTCCACTTTTCATCAGCAAAATTGCAGACACTGTCATTATTAATTTTTAGCGACTTTGCTAAATTTTATTAATGGAATGATACGAATATATATGCAAATTCATTAACCCCTCACGCTTTCAATTTTGAAATTCTATATGTCGTATGCCTGCATATTTCTTCGGATACCGGACAAATATGGGTACGAATATGGAATGTATTGCATTGCTATTGATTAAAAAGTTAATTCGAAACTACACTTTTTCCTTCAATCCTAAATTTGTGCGGTTTTCAATGAATGCGTTGTCATTAGCATAACATGTAATTATTGACATAATTAATTTGTAACCAGAATACTTTCGGTTGCCACCGAACATACAACTGACTTCCGAAACAACGTCTGCGGAAACCTAATTGCAAAATTTAGATATTCGTGTCAAAGTATCGACCAGTTCCTGGTGATAACGCAACTTTCACCATTGATTAATCACCGAAAAAGTCAACCCGAACCAGGCTACGTTCTTTGAATCCGACATACCGTTAATTTCCCCCGAAGATACTAACCCCTCCTCCGAAAATCGCCTTGCATACTGAAATGACACCGAAACGTCCAACACCCTCCCTGCTTCCCCTGCGCAAAAAACACCAGGAACTAAACACACCCGCCGTCGACTTAGCGGCGTCCGCACAAAATCCAACCCTCGCCCGCCTTCAACCCCCGACTCCGAAAAGCAACCCCTCGCGCCCCTCGTCAATCGCAGCGTCCGCGTAACGTCTTTATGCGCGTCCGAGGTTTGGACATTTTCACTATCGGTTTCAGCTATCAACGAAATGACCATCCGTGCTGCGCAAGAACGGCCGAAAGCGAGATGGTAGGAGGCATCCACCGCCAATCTGTCGCTGGCTGCATTAGCCCAGGGGGTTGGCCTTTTGAAAAGGTCCCGTTTGATGAGCCTCTCGCTCGCACATCGAGCCGCACGGCTCGCGTCGAAGGTATCTCCGTCGCGCCGCGCGCAGATACTTTTAAAGTAAATTAGCTTTTTAGTTTTCCGTGCCTAAAACCCGCCGGAATATAACATGTATAAAAGGAAGGGCGAGGGTTCGGGCGCCTCAATGGCTGAATGGGCTCCGCAGCGCGTCTTCCTCCTCGCTCCGCGCTTCGGCATGTGTGCTAAGTCGGCGCGACTGAATGCCCGGAAACAAAATGCCCTCGCTAATTCACCTGAAAGACTTTTGGGCCGCGCGTGCGCCGGGCCTCGCGCACCGCCGATCGAACCGCTTTGGCGGCCCGACGTTGACCCTTTTGATGCCGGCGAAAAAGAACGCGACCCCGCGGAAAAAATTCCGACGTTTCGCGGTCGGACGTGTCTGGGCCCTTTGCGCACACGGAGAGGAGGGCTTCTTTTCAGACCTTTGCCGGGCCGGCGATCTTCTGGCGGACCAAGCATTTTCGGACGCGTCTTCGAGAAATTTCGCGGATTTGAGGGAGCGCGGTTTTTATGGATGCTGACGAGGAGTGGATTAAATGGGCTAAACACTTGCAAAATGGAAAAGATCACAAGCGCAGCCGGGAGAGGGGGATTTTTAAGAAAAACTGCGGTGTCGAATGCAGATAGGGATTATTCTGAGATACGCCGATGTATGAGATCACTCTGATCGTTTGGCAAATCAGACGACGTTGTGATTTCGATACTGTGCGCCAAAATATGCGACCGCATAAAATAAAATAAAATCCCGGCGATCTTCCGGCGGACTAAACATTTTCGGACGCGTCTTCGAGAAATTTCGCGGATTTGAGGGAACGCGGTTTTTATGGATGCTGACGAGGAGTGGATTAAATGGGCTAAACATTTGCAAAATGGAAAAGATCACAAGCGCAGCCGGGGGAGGGGGATTTTTAAGAAAAACTTTGCGGTGTCGAATGCAGATAGGGATTATTCTGAGATGCGCCGATGTATGAGATCTTTCTGATCGTTTGGCAAATCAGACGGCGATGTGATTTCGATACTGTGCGTCAAAATATGCGACCGCATTAAATAAAGTAAAATGCCGGCGATCTTCCGGCGGACCAAGCATTTTCGATGCGTCTTCGAGAAATTTCGCGGATTTGAGGGAACGTAGTTTTTATGGATGCTGACGAGGAGTGGATTAAATGGGCTAAACATTTGCAAAATGGAAAAGATCACAAGCGCAGCCGGGGGAGGGGGATTTTTAAGAAAAACTGCGGTGTCGAATGCAGATAGGGATTATTCTGAGATACGCCGATGTATGAGATCACTCTGATCGTTTGGCAAATCAGACGACGTTGTGATTTCGATACTGTGCGACAAAATATGCGACCCCATTAAATAAAGTAAAATGCCGGCGATCTTCCGGCGGACCGAGCATTTTCGATGCGTCTTCGAGAAATATCGCGGATTTGAAGGAGCGCGGTTTTTTTTTCATTTGAAAAACTTTTTCATGCGCCGATGCGCGAGGTCTCTTCGATCGTTTGGCAAACCAGATGACGATGTGATTTCGATACTGTGCGTCAAAATATGCGACCGCATTAACCCTTTTGCTACGGACCGATTTTCCGGTGCACTACTCTCGCTGAACGAGCCGCTGCGCTGAGAGTGATTTTTTCTAAAATCGTCTTTGTGGTATTTCCGTAAAATTTCTCTTATCAATTTAAGATGGAAAGCAGCTACACAAATATCTTTACGTGTTTTCAATTTATATAAGCAATATGAATTCCAAGCTATGGTTACTATTCACGTGTAGCGATTAGTCGTACGGTGACTACAGTCACCGGCCGAAGCGAAAGGGTTAAATAAAGCAAAATCCCGGCGATGTTCCGGTGGTCGACGATTTTTGGATTCCATCTTCACGCTGACGAAGTGCGGATTCGACGAAGCACGCTTTTTTCGGCCGCTAACGAGAAGTCGGCTAAAACGGCAGAGCGTTTGCAAGAAGGGAAAGATCAGAAGCGCGCAGACTAGAGGGAATTTTAACGGAAAACTTTACGGTGTGAAGGACCCAGCGTGAATGCGAATAGGGATTATTGTGAAATGCGCCGATGTGCGAGGTCTTTCTGACGGTTCGTCGGTTCGGGCTGTCGCCGACCGGACGACGGGGCGATTTCAATATTGTGCGCGAAAATATGCGACCCGATAAAATGGAGATCGAGATGCGCGGAATCGAGATTCATAAAGCCCCGGGAATGTGCAATTTATTGCGAAAATATTTGGTTTTACCTCGGCTACAGCGAGAAATGTAACGCGCGGAGGGCGCATGTTACAATATTTGTTCGCCGAACGCGCGTGGGGCCGGCCCTTCCGTTTAATAGTGCCGCGGGATCGTATAAAAATATAAAATACCGTTTTTCCAAAATTCCAGCCATCGCGACGCGCACCGAAATATGCTTGTCGGTCTACACGTTCGGTTGATATTCGGAAGTCATAAGCCTCACGTCCAGTGATTGACCATAGTGTACGTGAGGTATAGCTAGATACCATTACATTACTTTAAAATGAGCCTAAATTATGTACATATGAATCTTATACTCAAGTACAAACGTATATTGCATCTTACATAAACTAATTATTAAAAATGTAAATGTTAAATGTTATGTATTTTGATGTTAATTTTACGATGTTAAAGTTAGTAATTTTAGGATGCAAATGTCACGATGTTAATGTAAGAACTATAAAGATATTAGAGTCAGAACTCTTAGGGAGCCGGTGTTAGGACTGTGAAATTGTTAGTGTTAGAATTATTAGGCTGCAAAATGATAATTATGAGGATGCCAGAATGAGGACTGTTACGATGTCAGTGTCAGGATTCTTCGAAAGGTCAAAGTTAGAATTGTGAGGATGTTACTGTTACCCTTGTTAGAAAATCAGTGTCAGGATTGTGAAGTTGCCCGTGTTAGGACTTTATTGTTGGTATAGACCACTGTCGCAGGTTGCCGACTACAGAACGTCGCGTTTCACTTCGCAGCGCTAGACGCGGCGCGAAATTAATTTCTCAGCCGGGAAGAAGCTGTTTCACGTCGTCAGGGATATCGACGTATCTCGGTGCACATGTGGACCGAACGGTGCGCGCATGTGGTTGGCGGATGGTTTGCGGCATGGTTGGCGAACGGCACAGGAGACGGCAGAGGAACCGTCTAATAAAAATGTTAATTGCACGGCTCGTTAGAGGACCCCCCGCAATGACCGCTAGGAGTTCAGCCGGGGTCGCTTCGCGGGGAGTCCGTGAGTATTTGCCTTTTAAACGTTTCTTTCGCCTTCTTTTTCTCCCCCTTCTCGCCCTCTTAATCTTTCCGTTCGTTCGATTATTTATCGCCGGATGGCCTCGCATGCGCGCGTCGGTATAAAATCTGGATTATGCCGAGTGTGGTACATACCACTTCCTAGATCGCCGATGGCTAACGATGCCCGGTTTAATATGCCGGAGCATCGATTTTTCCTGTTTCGGGCCAGGCCTTCCTGTACGAGCGTTAAGCCCGTTTCAAACGATAGCCAATAGATTACCGGACGATAGTTAACCAGTTAGCTGTTTTTGATGAGTGTACTCGTCATGAAGAAATGGGCGATATTTTGCATTATGTCGAGTATACGCGTCATGCGTAAAACGTAGGTGCAAGCTGCTGTTTAAATTGGAATTTTAGTGGAAACTAAAGTATATTCGAAAATTTGAAGATGGTTTGAATATTTGGAGGCCTGTACATAGTACTCGGGTTGAACTAGTTTGTCCTTAAATGTCTACATAAATTGTATCGCTCACATACTTGACATCAAAACCCGTAACTATCCGGACATTAAGTACTAGCAAAATCTAACGCACCCCATAAACGCGGCAGCACCTTCCGACACCAAATTTCTACGGTGGGACCCAAACGGACGCTATAACATCCCCACACCCCACTTTTGCCGCGTTTCCTCGTCACCGCTTACTTCCCGCGACACATCCCTGGTATCCACTTTCCTCAGCAAGAGCCACCCGACCAAACTCCGTGCACCCCGCGTCCAGATGCCATCGCGAAAAACGCGCGTCGACGCAACCTCTAATTTTCGCCTCGACATATCTGGCCGTCGACACACGCCGCCGTCTGTAACGAGCGCAGCGCCGGAGCGTGCGCTATCAATATTTCGCAACACACACCTCCGAGCGCAGGAGGCAGTCTCGATCGGAAATCCGATCCGCGCCGATCGTGGCGCGCGAGAAAGCAAACAAACGAGAAGGACGTCGCTGGCGGCGGGGTGCGCACGTAGAGCGCACGATGCGCGCGAGTCGGGTAATTGCCCGCGAGAGTGTGGATAAAGAGAGCGCGCCGGAAAAAGTGGTAGTGCCGGGGTGCGGAGGGATGAGACGGCGGGGTGAGACGGCGAGGAGGACAAAGAGGCGAGAGCAGGAGAGGAGAGCGTCGATGGTTGCGCATTTGAGGCGCCAGCGTGCATTGGGCATTGTTCGGGATGTGCATCGGTGTGCTCTACGTGCCGTACGGTGATTTGGCTAACCACACGTTGTTGAGCCATCGGCGGCATCCAGCATTGTTTGCTCGCTTTGATGAGGCCAATTCGCGTTTCGCTTTTGCGTTTGCGTTTCGTATGGGATGCGCGCATGATTCCGGCCCGCTCGAGCGGGGTGTATGTGTCGAGTAGGTGCATGCACACGTCCGCGCGGACGTGCGCCTGTGCGCGCTGCTGATTTTGCGTGGATCCCGCGCGCGCGGTTAGGTACGCGCGTGCGTGTGAGTCTCTGCGTATGTCATTAGTGACCCCGGGGGTGACCCCTGGATTCGCTCTCACCATACCGGGCTATCAACACCGACCACCGTGCGCCGAGAGAGGCTCCATTACACGTTTTCTAACGATCCCTACCCCGACTCCCATCCGCCGGACCTTACTCCCAGTAAACGCGCACGACACGCCGGCGAGAGCCACGGAGACGTGTATCAGGATGCGGCGATGGTGTACGGCTCTTTTTGCAGCTGCCTTGATTACCGCTGTCCCTCGTGTCGTCGCAAGGACGCACGATTTTATAGAGACATTTTCTCTAGAGCTGGCCCTCGGGTGCACGGATGGGAAAGAGAGTCGTCAGAGGAATGCGGGTAGCGTTGGATGGAGTGTGGGATGTCGCATGGTATGTGATTTTTCGGTGTTGCAGGATTCGGTGCGGTCAGATATGCTGATGGGAATCCGTGGCGAAGAGTAAAGCAGAAGTGCTGAAAATAACGGAGATTAAGTAAGAGATGTGTCGAACGCCGAATTTTGGCCGGCGTCGAATGTTAGAAAAACTGCATTCCTGAATGGCAACACAGTACATTTTGTAGTGATAGAATGTGTCCCTGTAAACACGAAAATATGACTATTATGAAGAATACGAGTATGTCATACCTATGCAATTGGGAATCCTGGCGAAGAGAGTAAAGCAGTGCTGAAAATGATTAAGTCGATGCGTTGAACGATCATAATCGGCGTCTGTCAGGAAAACAAATTGACATTACTATTATGTCAGAACGCTTTAAAATCTACAGTCGCTAGATACGGAAACCAGACAAACAGAGTGACACTAAACTACTGAACTGCAGTAGACACATGTTAATTTATTAATAACTAACATCTATATCTTAACAACCTATTATCCACCGCACTGGCACTAAACTATGCTAATTTGCATACTCAGAGATTCACCTTTATGCAGAGGAGCGTGTTATTGCATTTTGGCCAAATGGGTTTCTCGTCTCGAATGCCACCGTACATTTGTTTTTAGTCTGCCCCCGACTCAGAAAGTTGACCATTACATGGGAGCTTCTGCCAAAAGCGAGTGGAATTTGCGCAAAGATGATCGGTGAGTGGATTTTTGCAGGGTGGGAAGAGGGGAAGGTGGAACCTAGACAACGAGTACATATAACAGAATATAAACGGTATGCCGAGCGATGTGTGGATGGTGAAAGAAGCGTTCATTATCCTGCGTGGCTTACATCGGTGGCGTTGTGGCGCGAGACGCGCTGTCTGTCGGTCGCGAAATATTTCAACGTCGTGCGTGGTGCGCGACCGGCCGAAGGTCTCGGCGCGATCGATCGATCCGGCTGTCTGGGACGAAACCGTGAAGCGAAGGCTACGAGGGCACGATGTGCACCAGAATCTATCATTTGCGCTCGCAGCCGATGCTTTTTTTAACTGTTCTAGGCAGTAATGGCAGCAGAATGTCGACGGCGTCGCTGCGTAGGATTTGCGATGGCATTTCGAGCTTATTAACAATATTCAATGATGCGTTTAACGTCAATGTTATTGGGTTGGAGAGAAAGTTCTGTCGTATTTTTAATTGGCAGGTAATTTTTCTTGTAAATAAAAAAAACATCTGGCTAGTGAGTCATTCGTTTTTTTTTGTTTTTTTTATAGCTGCTGTATAATATAAAAGGACTCATTTTTTACCGTTCATCATTTACTTGTGATATTTAAAGTGAAAAACATGTCAGTAGATAAAGTGCATTTACGACACTGCATTTTGTATCAATTCCAAAAAGGAAGCAACGCATCGGTTGCATGTAAAAATTTATGTGCGGTATTTGGAAAAGATATTGTAAATGTTCGTACTTGTCAAAGATGGTTTAGCAAATTTCGTTCCAGGGATCTGAGCCTACAAGAAAGTGATCGATCTGGACGATCATCCAAGATCGATAATGATGTTTTACGATCCATGTTGGAAAATAATCCACATTTAACAAGTCGAGAAATTGCAGAAAAGTTTGGCATTCATCATACAACACATTAAATTATTATGATTAATATTAAACACATATTTTTATAAATTAATTCAAATATTTTCTTTAAAATACGACAGAACTTTCCTTCCAACCCAATATTATGATTTTTACTCATTAGAGGTTACTCATTTTATTCATTCCTGAGGTTCTCAGGAGAGGTAATTGAGTTAATACTATTCTATCCCAGCACGTTACTCATTCGAAAAATAAATAATTTGTGCTTGCGTTTACAAGATGTGGAGTAGTAGGACAAAGGGGACGCAAAAACTCGGATTTTCTGTTTAAAATCTCTAGCCCTGAATAGAGGAATTTTTAGTTGTATATGGAAAGGTACAGAGAAGCGTTGATTGAAAGGTATACAAGGCATGTCTGGTTTGGGATCAATAGCCCAAAATAGGTGAAACGTTCAACATTTTATTGTCCCATATCGATACTGCTCGATAACCTGCTCTGAAAACGTACAATGGTCTGCTCGTAGAACTCTCAATACTTTTCGAAAAATATTCCTTCACATAGCTTCCCGCTGTTAAATGATTGTAAGAAGGTATAAAAAAAAACTGAAAAAAACGCCTTATATAACACAGCGCTCCTTTTATAATCCAAAGATATCATAACAAAAAAAAATTTTTTTTTTCAGATACCACAAAAAATCATCAGAAGCCACACTACAAAATTTACGATACGCCCACATATACGGCAGAACAGCAGGTAATACACAAGCATTGAATTTTTTTTTCCGTCCATTTTATTTCCACTTCATTCCCAATCTTTCAAAGACAGCATCATTGCAATAGTGCATTACGTGTTCTCATATTAAAATTCAAACTACGCGGTACGCAAAATTTATAGTTGCAGTTACAGCCACCAGGCAGCGCTCCTGTTCCTTCTTCCTGGCGATCGTCAATTGTTACCCCTCTTGGATCGCCAACATGGCCGTTGTATACACGTTTCCGCGTCGCTCCTCAGTTTTCCGGATTTCAAGTCGCACAAAGTTCTGCCCGAAGTCCAAATTTGTGTCTCATCGCTGCCCCAACGGGAGACGAATCGAAGTTGGTAATTATTTCAACCGGACCAACACTCTGCAAGACGCATCGATCGGATCATTGATCGTCCCTTTTCGGCGGCCCTTGGCGTGGCTGTCCGCCATTACGACACCGTCGTGACACCACATTACCGACGAAGACCGTCGGTAAATCAATTAGGTAAGAACTTTTCTGTTCGTACGGATTAGTTTCACAGTGTGTTTATCGATCACGCGTAAAAGCGAGTGGTTTCGACAAATTTATGGAACACTGGGATCTTCCGGAGGACCTTGGCGTCGAACGTTGACTGTGGCTGCCAGCTGATATTACAATAATATTAATTATTATTTATACGTTAATGTATATTTTATTTGATTGTCTATTTCAACTCTTGATTATTAGACGTAATTTTGTATATGCACACTGGTGTACAGTTGTGTGATATTTTTTGTGTTATTTTTTGACGATACTTGACCTGTGCCTGTTATTCGTACTTTGCCAGGACGTGCATCGTGCACAACTATCAACGAGAATACTACATTGCTGTTACTGAACGCACTGCTGAAATAAATATTCGATGGAAATCCTGCGAGATGGTTCCTCTCTTCAATGCTGTTACTGTTATCCTGTGCTGTTATCCAGTCCTGTCATTATTCTGCCTTCGTCCTGCCATCATCCTGTCATCGTCCTGCTGCTGTCCTGCTGTCGTACAAGTCATCGAATGTAAGTCGATACAATCTTTTATTTCTTTCTCCACCATTATTTTACATTGTCCGTTTCTCATGTTTCAATATGTACATTATTTATATGTTAATGTATATTTTATTTGGTTGTCTATTTCAACTTTTGATTATTGGGCGTAATTTGTATATGCACACTGGGGTACAATTGTGTGATATTTTCTGTGCTATTTTTTGACGATATTTGACCTGTGCCTGTTATTCGTATTTTGGCAGGATGTGCATCGTGCACAACTATCAATGAGAATACTACATTGCTGTTACTGAACGCACTGCTGAAATAAATATTCGATGGAAATCCTGCGAGATGCTTCCTGTCTTCAATGCTGTTACTGTTATCCTGTGCTGTTATCCAGTCCTGTCATTTTTCTGCCTTCGTCCTGTCATCATCCTGTCATCGTCCTGCCGCTGTCCTGCTGTACAAGTCATCGAATGTGAGTCTCCACAACCTTTTATTTCTTCCTCCACCATTATTTTACATTGTCCGTTTTTCATATTTCAATATGTACATTATTTATATGTTCATGTATATTTTATTTGATTGTCTATTTCAACTCCTGATTATTGGGCGTAATTTGTATATGCACACTGGTGTACAGTTGTGTGATATTTTCTGTGCTATTTTTTGACGATATTTTACCTGTCACTGTTATTCGTACTTTGGCAGGATGTGCATCGTGCACAACCATCAACGAGAATACTACATTGCTGTTACTGAATGCACTGCTGAAATAAATATTCGATGGAAATCCTGCGAGATGCTTCCTGTCTTCAATGCTGTTACTGTTATCCTGTGCTGTTATCCAGTCCTGTCATTTTTATGCCTTCGTCCTGCCATCATCCTGTCATCGTCCTGCTGCTGTCCTGCTGTCGTACAAGTCATCGAATGTGAGTCTCCACAACCTTTTATTTCTTCCTCTACCATTATTTTACATTGTCCATTTCTCATATTTCAATATGTACATTATTTATATGTTAATGTATATTTTATTTGATTGTCTATTTGAACTCTTGATTATTGGACGTAATTTTGTATATGCACACTGGTGTACACTTGTGTGATATTTTTTGTGTTATTTTTTTACGATACTTGACCAGTGCCTGTTATTCGTACTTTGGCAGGATGTGCGTCGCGCACAACCGTCAACGAGAATACTACATTGCTGTTACTGAACGCACTGCAGAAATAAATATTCGATGGAAATCCTGCGAGATGCTTCCTGTCTTCAATGCTGTTACTGTTATCCTGTGCTGTTATCCAGTCCTGTCATTTTTCTGCCTTCGTCCTGCCATGATCCTGTCATCGTCCTGCCGCTGTCCTGCTGTACAAGTCATCAAATGTGAGTCTCTACAACCTTTTATTTCTTCCTCCACCATTATTTTACATTGTCTATTTCTCATATTTCAATATGTACATTATTTATATGTTAATGTATATTTTATTTGGTTGTCTATTTCAACTCTTGATTATTAGACGTAATTTCGTATATGCACACTGGTGTACAGTTGTGTAATATTTTCTGTGTTATTTTTTGACGATATTTGACCAGTGCCTGTTATTCGTACTTTGGCAGGATGTGCATCGCGCACAACCGTCAACGAGAATACTGTCATCGCTGTTACTGAACGCACTGCTGAAATAAATATTCGATGGAAATCCTGCGAGATGCTTCCTCTCTTCAATGCTGTTACTGTTATCCTGTGCTGTTATCCAGTCCTGTCATTTTTCTGCCTTCGTCCTGCTATCATCCTGTCATCGTCCTGCCGCTGTCCTGCTGTACAAGTCATCGAATGTGAGTCTCTACAACCTTTTATTTCTTCCTCCACCATTATTTTACATTGTCTATTTCTAATATTTCAATATGTACATCGCGTGGTCTCTTGCGTATTTCGCCGCAGCGAAACACCACTTTAGCTTCTGCATTACGAAAGTACCTTAGCACTCAGCGTACGTCGATACCTAGTTCTGCGCGTTTGTAAATTTTCGCCGCGAAAATAAAAGACATCGCGGAAACTTTCTTAAAACGTTCAAATTGAACTCAATCACATTGAGCGTTGCGTCACGTCGAGCCAAGCGTGGCTGGCGTGGCAGTCGATGTGTTAAACGCAAACCGTCGGAGAATCCGAGGTCTTGAAACTCTTTGCGAAGGACTTGATGCCATCCCTAGACAGAGCCTATAACGATACTCGTCCACTTCGGGCTGGAACTCGCGAGAGGGCAAAGGGAGAGAACGAGAGGTGACGTATTAGTAGGAGCGAGAGGGTAACGTAACTGGTGGCGCGCTATTAAATGCAGACACGAGAGCGAGCACGGGCCGGAAATTGCCTAATTTCCTGAGTGCGCACGCCGATCCGTCAGGCTGACGTGACGGAGACGTAGTTGCACGGAATATCCGTGACTTTTAATGTCAAGCGTCAAAAGAAACTCCCGGCACGGTTTATATTGTGGACCTCCTGTCTCTGTCTATTGAAAGCGTTAGCATCGCGCGAGATCGTGGCGATTTCTCAGCTCTCTTTTGCCGCGGACTCACGGCGTTATTGTGGATATCGCGCGTTTCTGGCCGAGCGAGACGATAATAGGAAGAATGATATCGGAGTAACTGTATATTAACGAGGCCGAGCTATAGAAAAGCGCGATCACGTTCTAGCGAACAGAATCACGGAAATGCCGGGCGCTTACTGAATTATGCGATAGGCACGATCGATCATAGTGCTGATCGTACTTGTCATTTATGTCACCGCGTAAAGTAGGGTTTATGCAAGTAGATTCGTTAGGAGCGCGAGTGCTGACTCGCGTCTGGTTGTGCAAGGCATTTTTTTCCAAGCGCAGCGTGTCAAACGTCACACGTACTGTTCGACGATCGATTCTCTCTCCCTGTTAACCGCGATGCCTGATAATTGCCCGTAGACGGCTTACCGGAGTGGTCGGAAGACGTAGTCGGGGAGCGAAGTGCCGTTGCCAAGCTGCGAGCGATTGACGTCTCTTAATTGTGGATTTCTCTTATCTACTGTCACCTCTATTGCTCTTCCCCCTGCTAAGTCCACGGATTAGTCTCTCTATCACTGGCGACCCACGTCGAACGCTTAATCTTCGCCTCGATAGCTACACTCACTTTGTCGACTTAGTGTGTGAGCCGCTTGATACACACGTCAGACGAAATCCGTCAATTCGAGACTGACGTCTCTGTTTCGGCGAGCGTGGAACTCAATTTATGCGGTACAACGGGCACATTATTCTTCGGCGTACATATTTGGCGGTGACGGTGAAAGGGTATTTTGTTGGGCGTGCGGATTAGCGTTCTGCGTATCCGGAATTCGAGAGGATTATCGAAAATCGTGCGGTACGAAGTTATCTGTGGCTAGGATAGCGGAGGACGCGAGGTTTCTTTCGCATCGACGAGCAAGGGAAAAGTGCGCTGGCGACTCGATTACATCTTCCTTCTCTCAAGGCGCTTGTTTCCATCGGCGTACGTTCGTAGTCACGGTCCGTGACGGCGGAGCACCGTAAGACAATACGTACACAGGCTTACGCCGCTGTCTAACTGCCGACCAATGTCTATTCTCCTCTGCGCCTAAGCATAACTCGCATCAGCTATCAATTTTAATGCAAGACAATGAAAACTGGCGTGTCCGAGTACCCAGGGCCACTGCACCACGATAACAAATAGCATTAGTTAAACTCCGAGTGGATTTAGTAATAACTACTTCCCACATAACTCTTCTGAATACCGATGCCTCACGAACTAGTGCATTTAGAACCCACTACCAACTCTACTCATGCGCTATAAGTACCTTAACGACCGACAACTCGCATTCCTCGATACCTCCTCTCCGCGAAGAAGCCGCGCACCGAAAAAAATGCAGAGTTCACCCCATGTGAATCGTCCTTAACCCTTTCATACACGCACGCATCCACACACGCTCGGATACGTACGTCCACTGCGTCATCCTTGTTCTCCCGCCAGATGCCACATAGCTCTCTCGCCAGCAAAGGACGGCGAGCGTCGGAGGGAACGATATCTGCATGCGGCCGAGTGAGAAGACACCGAAAAGGAGGGAGGGTGAGAAAGGCAGAAAGAGAGCGAACGAACATCGGCAGTCGGGAAGGCCTGGACGACCCCACTCTCACGCCGGATTCTCTCTCCTCTCGAGATGGGCGTGTAAAGGCCGATCCCCACCAGCGCAACTTCCCCTACGTCGCTGATACACCGCTCTCTCCCACTATCGAGCTACTCCCGGACTACTCCGAGTCTACGCGGGTCGTGGACTGAGAGTCGTTTGGGTCGAGAGGGACGTGTCGTACGTCGACGACTGGCTGCTACCACTCGCCGTGTCCTCCGTGCACTGTCCCAGTCCGTCCACGCCTTCCCCGGCCTTTCATTGGCTCGATCTGTCCCCGGGTTACTCTGGTGACACACGCCCACGAGCAGGATCTGACCGCGCAAGATCGAGAATGTTGGGAGGCTGGGAGGCGGTGGCTCAAGAGACGGAGAAGGCACTGTGTTCCGATGAAGCCTGGGCTTTTTCAGGCTCCTGTCTCTCTGCGGGCTGCTGCTGTCTTTGGAGACCTGTCGAGTGTCAGGTTCGCTAGGTAGCGCGACGTGGAATAGGCATGAACTGCGAGGAGACAGATGTCATGCGGAAAATACGCGGAACAGCACTGGATGGCGACAGTGAAGATTGACGGAGATGATGCTGGCTTTCACTACTGGCGAGAGGCGTTTTAGGCGTGTGCGGAACGATGCTTCTCAGTTGTTGATCGCTAATTGTTTTATTGCCCGCTGGATGATTAACGTGGTAGCGTATTAGTCGGGGCTTCGTGGAGTTGTATGGCGCTTGTAGTTTATGTACAAGCAGGTGCAGATAGTCATCACAGCATGATCGAAGATACATGAAACGGTAGAATCGTGATCTTCGGTCGATTCAGTTGTTTTCATAGCTAGATGCGCGAAAGCGTGCATAGTGGCACTTGCTTGACGATGTTACTTCCATCGCGGCTATTACCGGGCTTATGCCGTTGCACAATTTCATCTAACACACCGAAGACACTTCTCGCATCGCTTCGCGAATATGGAGGCAGCGAGCGGCTCTAGCCTGATCCACGGGATCGATACGTAGTCGCGGTTGATCAGGAGTGTTTGCTTTTCTTTGTGCGCCCTCGCCAGAATACATAGTACCGACTCTCCCTCTCACGAAACTGTCGAACAGACAGCTGGGAAGCGCGCGGCTTCCCGATTGCGTAACGAGGTCTATATTCGCCGGCTCGTAAAATGTAATCGTTTTAGTTGGCCCGATCTGACTGGCCGAGGGTCAGCCAGGGCGTTTATCGAGAGACAGAGAGGCGAGGGAGAAAGAGAAGGAGAAGGAAGGCATTATCTGCCTCCGCTGGAAAATCACGAGGCAAGTGCCAGAATGAATTAGCAAATCCTCCGGTCTGGCTAGCGTTTTCGATACCGAGCTAACTCTCTCTACTCCTTCGTTCTACGACGCTCCTCACCGGTTGGTCTACTTTTACGGGAGGTTGCGAAACGGAGTCGCGACTTAAAGAGCGACTGCCTCGAAGGCGTTAAAGACGGACAATCAGGATGGTTGCGATATTTATTCAATCAGCGGGCTCAATTAAAACGTCGGCGACCGCGCACGTCTCATGGTATGGGTGCATATTAGAAGTGGCGAACTCGTTGCGGGTGGGCAGACAACGCTAAACTTCTCAAGACAATTTCTCATCGCACCGATCGAAAGGAAATTGAGCCAGTTCTCCTTGAACGCGCGTGTCAAGTGCGCATTACGCACCTTATTAAGCGAGACAAAGCGGTATTATTCCCTCCCCTTCGACATGTGCCCCGATGGCGAGGAAGGGTGCGGTGGAAGACGCGCGATGTTATTGTGCGAGGGAAAAAAAGGAGAAACGTTTCGATCCAGCCGTACGAGCCGAAGATAGAGGCACGATAACAACGACGGAAATTGAATTCTCTCACCAGTCATCCCGCTGCGAAAGCGCATGCACGTACGCACTCGCCGAGCAGCAGCGCGAAGAAAGAAAAAAACGGAACTAGAAGCGAGGTATACAGTGTCCCTCGTGCTCCTTTTGTCTCGATCTCGAGCGGACACAAGCAAATAGGGAACCGAGACAGAGTAAGGTTCCGATATTGAAAAATAAATATTCATAGCTTTACATGGACGATTGACCGTCCGAATACTAGATTAAAGGAATACTGCGTCTAACGCTTGTATCACCTATGACCTATATAAGGAACATTATCTGTGTTTACACAGTAGACGAGTACGTCAGTAGGCGTATAAATGATTTAAAAGGAAAAGTGTGTAGAGGTAGGGACGAGTACGCGTGTACTGGAGTGCACAATTAACAAAGTGTCCGAATAAACTTTCGAATCGGGGAGCCCGATATGCAAGTGCTCTATTATGGAATTATGGTCGACCGCAAGGAAAAGATTATCATCGGACGATTCGAATGGAGTACGCGGCGAGAGAGTCAGGGCCTTCGCGTAATGGAAAGATAGCGGTTATCTCGAACAAGCTGACGAGCGTTTAATGTACATTGTACGCCGAACCATCGGCATTACATTTCAATCTGGTGAGGTCGGCGTGGACGGATTTTATGCAAAGTGTTTCAATCGAACGAACGGGACTCTGAGTTGTCCGACAGAGTTTTCTCAATATTGTTGGATGCCATTTCACCATTGAAGCGGTTTAATTATATAGTTCAGGATGTAGAGGTTAAGTCGATTATCCCTGCTTACAGTAATATCATTGACAGAATATGTGTTCTCGTACAGGGCAGAGGGGGATCAAATATTAAGGCTTATATCAGACTTAGTTCCATTCTGATGCATCCTAGTAGACGTAATACTCTCTGCGTAGACATATGGGAACCCCGTTAGTCCCTGATAGACCTTCTGTAGACCCCGACAGGGCCTGTCAGGGTCAGTATATACTACCGCAGGCCCTAGTACGCTTTATATACACCTTTGCGCATCTTACCAGAGCCTGCACATATGTCCGCAGGCTCCGGTAAATCTTGCCAGACCCTGGTTAACTTCTAACTGACCTTACAAGACCCTGGCACACTTTCAGTACGTCCCACCAGACCTTGTATCAGTCATGACAGTCCCTAACACGCCTTAAAAAAGCTCGACACGACCCGACAACCTTTGCATAAGCTCTCGGCCAGCGTCTGGCGGAAGCTCGCAAGTCGTGGCCTGTCTTCGCAGACCGCGTTCGAAGGCATGCAAGACGCAGACGATGAAACAAACATGCTCGCTCCGAAGAAACTCCTAAAACCTCGCCCCGTCCACGCGACCCTTGACCACCCCTTCCTTCCCGCAGCACTTTATCGACTGGCCACGGCACGCACGTCGCGTTTCACGGCTACGCTTGCCATCCCGAATGAATAGTCGTCGTCGGCGTGCAAGCTGGTAGTCGTAGTAGCAGCAGCAGCAGCCACCAGCAACAGCAGCATCGGCGGTAGTAGTAGTAGTAGTGGTAATAGTGGAAGTAGTAGTGCAAGTAGTGCCCGTCGCGGCAGTCGTGGTAGTAGTACTTGTAGTAGGGGGTTCATCACTCCTGCCAGGAGTAGGGGAGTCCCGGTGAAGTGGCAAGGCTATGCATGGAGGGGATGGCGCACAAAAGGTGAACCCACGAAGTGGGTCTGGCCGGCGCTGGTACGTTCGGTTGAAGGCGGGAGGCTATGAGGTGGGAGCGCAGGAGCGAGAGAGAGGGTGATAAAGGGAGCGAGAGGAGCGAGAGAGGGCGAGGAAGAGAGTGAGGGGGAGAGAAAGAGAGAGGCTCACGCACACGAAAACCCGTCCCAACTCGGTCCAACTCGGTTCTGCTCGTGCATCTACGCCGACTGGTGGTGGCCGCGCACCTCCGCCAAGAGTTTCACGCTGCGTGGAACGAAACTGTACGCGAACCAGCTCGACCGAGGCCGGCTTCCTTACGTATTCGCCGCGTTTGCTCTCCTAATCGGGGTCGTTCTCATCGATCGAAGGCATCGGGCGCCCGGTGTCGCGCGCGCGCGACCGGCACTCCGATTTTTCGTCGTCGCGCGTTAGTGCTCCGAACGACGACAGTGTCAAAGAGTGTTACTGTGCTGTTGGTCTGTTGGTGGCGAGTCGCGCGACCTACCTACCCCCGGGGGGGAAAATCGGATTTGGAGGCGGGGCCTAAGGTCCGGGGACACGTGACACGGAAACTGTCACGCCGCCCTTGCCATCCCTCTCCATCTACCCTCTGCTTCTCTCTCTTGCTCTCTCTCTTTCTCTCGCTCTCTCACTCACGCTCTCTCTTTCTCTCTCTTTTGCTCTTTCACTGTCTTGCTTCTCTCTCACTCCTCTCTTCCCTGTCCCCCTATGTAGCGGTCTCTCTCCGGTTCTCTTTCTCTCTCCCCTCTCTGCTTTGAACCGACACCCTCCTCCCCACCACCGGGGCGAAAAGCGGCGAGCCGTGCGAGAAGGCCGCCTTCGCCGACAAGAGAGACAACGAGCCACGACGAATGTGTCGGCCCCGGCATTCTTTGAGGACCTACCGTGCTCCGGGACTATGATCCGCGCCGGACCGTTCTAAGGGGTCATTATCGATGCCACGTGGATGATGGCCCATTCAGAGTGAGCTGGTCCACCCCATTCTCGACCCGACTGCGTGAACTCGGATGCCGTTTCAGGATTTTCGACCGCATGACCCAAGGGTTGTCTCGGAATTTTCGGACAGACTTCCTCTTAGATGACTCTCAGTCGTCAGGCGAGGGGTTGATAAACCGCCGCTGCCAGCGCAAATTAATTTGAACACTGTCCATGTCGAGGGTCCTGGAGGAATTTTAGGTAGAGCCACGTGGGCGATGATTCTTGGCGGTATCAGGTCAAGCAAGAGGCCTTGGGAAACGCATATTTCGTGCGGGACCACGTGGATGTCGATCGATTGACGGCGAATCAATTTAAACGGCCGCTGCCCTGGCGTCTAATATCACTGGGACCATTTACATTCAGCCGTGCGTTCCTTCGACCGCGCGGAACATTGATAGTTTCGGATAATGACTCTTGTGCATTTATTCATTAACCACACCCCGCTGTCGTTCACCTGACAGTACCAGTACTATCGCGCCCAGGGACCATCGAAACAAACTCGAACTCTCATCCTCTCACTTGGCCCATACCCGAAAAATGCTCCACAGCTCTTCGTAGCCGCCAGCACTCGACGCTAACAAATAGTAATGTTTTTCGCACTGCGCCATCCGGCACGCAGCGTGCGCGCACCGACCGCGTGAGGCAAAAAATGACGCCGTCGAGAGAGGAACGTCGCCGTCGCGGCGTCTGATTTCGCGAAGATGCAGCAGGCGAGCGTGGGCGTGTGCGACGGCGGCGAAACGCGGACTCCGTCGAGTCCACTCTCGGGCTCACCGCAGGACATCGTCAAAAAGGAGATGCTAAGCGAGCGGGCGCCGAACGTCGAGGAACAAACGTCGAACGGCGGTCGCGTGAGGATAAAACTCGAGATGCCCGAGCCGACAGACAGCGTCGAGGTCGCTAAGGATCCTAGCCTCGACGAGTACCAGCACCATCAAATCCAGCACCCGCCGCCAGTGAGCGCGGACTATCACCCGGCGAAGGTGAAGTCGAAGGAGGCTGCGGACTTCAGACTGGCCCAATACAGAGGCGGGCCTTTTTATCCGCATTTCTACCCGCCGCCGATGATGCCGACTTATCCGGCGAGATCGATGGACGAGCGGTGCGGGAAGGAGGAGGACGACGAGCGTCGTTACGGTGTGCCGACGTGCAGCATTGCCGATAATTTTCTTCACGAGCATCACTCGAGGTTCGAGGACTTTCATAAGCCGCAGGCCTATCCGGGAGTGACGTACGCCGGCTTTCGGCCGTCGTTGCCGCGCTACGGCAATCAGCAGAACAATAGCGCCGGTGGATACGCTAGGAGTAACCACTATCAAGGCAGGCAGCGGAAGTGGAGTGGCGCCGCACTGCGCGGATTACATCCACCGATGCCCGTGAGTGTTGCCACAGATGGATGTGGGACGACTTTGGTCGGACGCTTTTCTGGGGTGGGCCTTTGAGACGCTGCTTTCAAGATGTCGAGGGCGTATGCGCGCGTTATTGCTTGTGGTTGGGGCGCACGATAGGTCGTATTGATGGTTTTATTGGCAACTTTACCAGATATGCAATTGTCGACACGCGCGATAGCCACGGTGACTATGGTCACTCAATATTATGCATTATATTTAGGATAACTGACGTTATCTTGTTCCAAATGCTCTTGTTGAGGGCGTGCGAATTCATGGGAGAGGAAGTATAGAAATGTTACACTTTCTTTATGGGAGAGTGTACGTTGCGTTATTACTGTGCGCAGTAATAGTGGATGCGCGACAAAGTACGACGTATCGGAAGGGTTGATTTGGGATAGAAACTCGACAAGCGCCTGACTGGTCTATATACAAAGTATGATCACTCGTCAGTATTATGCATTATATCCATGGTAACTGACATTCTTTTGTTTCAACTGCTCTTATTGATGACGTAAGGATTCGCAGCACGCAAAGTATTAAATGTTACGCTTTGCGGGACAGTATACGTTTACGTCATTACCTTCTATAGTAGCAATGTATTCACGACAAAGCACATCATACCGATAGGGTTGATTTGATAAAAAAAATTGGTGACTGCAGTCACTTGTCAGTATATATATTATACATTACTTCTTTCAACGGATAACTGAGACGCACACAAAATATTAACACTTTGACTTTGTCATTGACCGGCGTAAAAGGTCACAGAAAAATTCAAAAAATACCCAATCGGTCGCATTTATAATTTTGTTGACACAGCGATTCAATTCTTTGAGCATTATTTTCACTTTGCACGATTCAACGTATTCTGTAGTACTTTATTCCGTTGCAGTTTTAATGTAGTAAAATACGCATGGCAGTCAAAGTGTTAAATGCAACACTTTATCTACGCGACAGTGTATGTTTACGCAATTGCCCTGTGCAGTAGCAGCGTACTGACGGCAAAGTACATCATACCGATAGGGTTGATTTGACACAAAAAATCGGTGACTGCAGTCACTTGTCACTATATCATCTCGAGGATAACTGACGTTACTTTATTTCAACAGTTCTTATTGAAACCGTGAGAATTTACAGCACAAAAAGTATTAAATACAACACTTTATCTACGCGACAATGTACGTTTACGCAATTGCTCTGTGCAGTAGCAGCGTACTCACGGCAAAGTACATCATACCGAAAGGGCTGATTTGATCCAGCAAATCGGCGAGCGGCCGACAAAACGCGCCGAAGAATCTGTGAGTAACGTAGGAAGGGCGTGTAACGCGGTATCCCTCCCAACGATTCGGTCACGGCGCGTTATCGTCGCACGACCTGCAAAGAGTGCCCGGGGTGCGGGCGCATTAATGAAATCGAATGAAACGTCGCGATCGTCCGGTCAAACATTACGCCACGCCGGGGTCCGAAATTACAGTGATTACACGCACCGTGTCGGTTTGGCCCCTCGGGGGAGGACTCGCCACTTCTCGACGAGCGGAACTTTCGGCATGAACGTGATATAGGCCTCGTTCGACAAGCCTCAGGCCCAATTACCTGGGAAAACGCCGAGCGCGGGCTCTTTAACATCAAATTTAATGCCCTCTTTATCCGCAGCGTTTCTGGCATTTTTCATACCTACCCCCTTCGAACGCGCACCGTCGCTCGGACTCACAATGCATTTCATTACCGCGGCGAGTGCATCTGTACCGCTTACGACGGTAACATACGAGCAATACCACGTCTCATTTGATGCGGATTCGCAATCGTTGATATCTCGATCGCGATCGGGCAGGTGCGCGGCGTCGTGAAATTTATAGGGCACGCTTCCGCGAGAGCGAGCGCCGTGGATATGGCAGAATATCGAAATGGGTATAGAAAACGGCGCTGCCCTGAGCATCGGCGCCGATTCAATGCCCTTATTCGCCGGCGGTTCGCAGTTTCTATCTCGCCACAGGTGCGTACGCGGAAGTGTCGGCCGGTGGAAACGTCGAAAGCGAATCGCGGAGGCGCAGCGCGCGGAGTGGGAGAGATGACCGACGCAGATTTCTGGCGGAAACGGCTTAAAGTGACATCGCGGCAGCCTCCTTCTGCCGCGCCGCCGTTTAGAAGCTTTTACTCTTTTGGAGGCCGATCGCAGATTACGAAAGTGCTCGCCTTAAGGCCCGAAGGGCTCGTGTGTTGGTAGAAGCGTATAGTAATGAGCCTCTTTGTACCCGTAATGGGCACCTGTTATGCCGATGAAGCGCTCGATTACGAGCGGGCTTCGGGAATGATTTACGAAACCGACATTCCATTGTCGATCGCCGTTGGTGAGTGATTGCTTTATTCCGACGGAGTCATTCTGGAGCACCGACTGGCTCTTTGTCTCTGGAAGGAAACTTTTACCGCGATCGCTTCGTGCCGCTGATGTATCATGGGACGCCGGCTCTGCGTTTTTGTATGCTGCGGATGCGTGGAGCTGAACGTCGGTCGTCGCGAGACGGGGAGCAGATTTACGGAGTGACGTTATGGTACACCGTGCTTGTAAAGACTTCCGAAGGACGGAGGGCAATAATATTCTCAATTTCCAACGCATTGCTTATAGACTCGAACAGCCCCTACACTTTCGTACATGGAATAGTGAGAAACATCGGTAAATGTTAAAGAAGGGTAGAACTGAATTTAAAAAAAGCACTGCAACAAAGGTGCAGTACGAAGATAGTACTTAGTACGCCATACAATGTTGTCCACTACCATTTTTCTCCACCATAATTTAAAAAAGACCCCGTCCAAATTGCCAGTACCGCCCTGTATGTATATTGAATAATGTATTTCTCCACCCTTGCGACCTTCCTCCTGCATTTTCTGTTGCCAACTGAACTCATCTCCGTTGCCGATCTTTTTTGTCTTTAACGTCTGATTTTTTCAATATCTGAATTTTTATCTTCACGGTTTAATTTTATCTTCGATGCCGCGCCTCTTATTAACGCTCACCTGTGTATTGTTTTCGCACCTCCCGCGTTCAAAGTACACTCGTAATAACGCGGCAGAGAAAAACTTGCGGAAACACCGTAGGCGCGCGAGTTCGAAATTATCGCCAGCTGCTTACCGATGCATTCTCGCTGATTCGCACTCTAATTGCACCGCGACGCGGGAAAATAGCAATTTTGCCAGTCGCCGCGCACCTATCCGCGTCGCACTAACATTCTGTCTATTATTCAATCGGCCGTCGCGCATCGAAATCAGCGCGGGAACGCGAAAAACTCGGCCAGCTTGAGCCCTGGCCCGCTTTCAATAGAGAAAACGAGGGCCTTTTAAAGCACGGCCGTAGCAGAATTCGCTCGCCGCGCGCGAGATAAATGCTCACCATTAATTATTCATGCGCCACAAAGTGACACGTAGAGCCACGTGATTACACGGTATCGAAAGCGGCAGTCGCAGTCAATGCCGTGCATAAAGAGGCGTCCGTACGTACACACGTATGTGCGCGCACGTTCGTCCCATGTCATTGCGGCGATATTTTCTGGTAATTACAGTCAACCGCTTTTTCCGCCACTCCCGCGCCGTTCTTTTTTCATCATCGTTAACCGCGTCCGCGGAAGGCGTGTGCTAAGCGTCATAGGTATACAGCCTGCACGTAGTAATGGGATCGACTGCATCGCGAACACGAGTCTCACGGTGCCTTTGATCGACGTGCAATAAGCAGCTATCGAGAGCTTTCCCCTTTTTTGTCAGGAGGGAAATCTTAGGGATACGATTAGAAAAACGGATTCTTACCGAATGTCACACATTTGGCATACTCATATGATATATTGCACATGCATAGTTAGCGCATACGCATACATATATATGTTCTTCAAATTAATCCAAGAAGTAATTCCCAATATACCACGCAGTACACGCAGCACATGTCACATATTTGGCATACCCATACGATATATTGCACATACAACTATGCACGTGCATAACTAGTGCATAGGCGTACATACATATTTTCTTCAAATTAATCCAAGAAGTAATTCCCAATATACCACGCAGTACAGGCACCCACGATATATTGCTCATACACACATTTGGCATACATACATATTTTCTTCAAATTAACGATATATTACACATATGTCACACACTATGCAGATGCATAGCTAGTGCATACGCATACATACATATTTTCTTCAAATTAATCCAAGAAGTAATTCCCAATATACCACGCAGTACACGCAGCACATGTCACATTTGGCATACCCATACGATATATTGCACATACAACTATGCACATGCATAGCTAGTGCATACGCATACATACATATTTTCTTCAAATTAATCCAAGAAGTAATTCCCAATATACCACGCAGTACACGCAGCACATGTCACACATTTGGCATACTCATATGATATATTGCACATACAACTATGCACATGCATAGCTAGTGCATACGCATACATACATATTTTCTTAAAAATTAGTCCAAGAAGTAATTCCCAATATACCACGCAGTGTCCCAAAATGTCACACATTCGACGTAGCCATACAATACAACACGTATACAACTACACACACGTATTTTCTCAAAATCACACGCTATCCTATCGGGCCCTTTACCCTGCGCCAAGTATGATAATTTCCGGCTCTCTCACACACGCGCCCTGATCGTTGACGATTTACGAAACCTCGCCGATTATACCTGTCCCAGGCCAATAAAGCGCCTTGGTTTCTCGGTGCGTGCTGCGCAGCGTTGAAAAGCGCGCGCACGTCGAATGTGGGGCGTACGCATGCTGTCTCTTTCCGGCGCACGCTCTTCCGATATGAGACGAATCGGTCGCCGGGGTTGGGACGCAGCTCCGGGGCCCAGCGCCATGTGTTGCGCTCAATTGGACGCCCTTCAGGTAGAAAAACGCACCGGCCCCACTTCGTTCTACACGCATCTGGCGAGCGGAACCGCTCCGGGCCTCAAACTCGACGACGGGAGGCGTTTGTGGATCCTTTCTTTCCCGGACCTCCTTCTCTTTCGCGCTTCCTAGCTGTCTTTCTCCTGCGCCCGTCGTCTCTCCGCTACACTTCACCCTTCGTGCCGATAGCTCGTTCTAGGCTACGATGCTGTTTGTATAAATCGCCGTGCGGTTCTGCCGGCGTCTCGACAGTTCGATGCAAGATGTTGCCTTGATGCACTGATGCGAGATTACGTCACGACGCGCGATGCAGAGTTCACACTCGATGAGACGTCGCTCAGCCGTTATCTCTGCATCCGCCTCAAAGTACACGATCGAACGTCCGTAATAAACGCTATTAGGTTTAACAAAAACGACCGCGCAGGCGCCTTTTCGGATTAACGAGCCAACAAAGTGATAGTCTGACGTTCGGGACGCTTCGGCGTCAAAATAGTGGCCGAGGGCTGTGTGCTGTTATGGTGTAGGTAATTGTATGCGCGGTTTGTTTTGTGAACAGGATCATTTGTGCTGTCTTCAACGTAGCGGCGCGGTGTCCATTCGCGAGTAGTAATTGGAGTAAGACTAATTGTATAGATTTCGTTATCTTTCAACATAATTGTGAGGCGTCGTTAGATTAAAGTATAATGTAGAAAGAAATGTGTAGGGGTATCAAACGTTTGACGTTTTCGGGATAAACAGGTGTCTTGTACGGTCACTGTTTCTAAGATATTTGTTCTGCAAATTTACTTTTCCAATTAATGATCGGCGTCTATGAAGAAATTGTGCAAATTTATCTTCCTAATTAATGATTTACGTCTACGAAGAATTTGTGCCTGCAGGAGCAATGATGGTTTGCGTGCAGGATTAATTTGTAACTCGGGTGCTAAGAGACCGATGGGACGTAGAAATGTTTCGAGTACACTCGTGAGTTTCAAAGCTTGAAAGTAACAACTCAAAAATGCATGCTGTTTATTTTTCTACTATGTAGATTAAATGATTCGACGGCCATTTGGACTTTGCCGAACAAGATGCTATCATAGAAATTGTGGCGAGTTCTTACGGTCATTATTAGAAACTCGCCACTATTTCTAAAACATCGCTTCCTCCTGCATATTTATATTTTGCGATTCCAACGATTTTTTCATTCGCCACAAATTTGTCGATGGAAGACCAATAATGATTTGGGCCGCGACATTAATACGTTGACTGCCACAGTAGTCACCGGTGACCGACGCAAAAGATTTCACTAAAAACGCAAAAAATTCGCCATAAAGCCTATTTGCAATCTTGTAAAAGCAATTGATAGTGGAACGGTGCTTCAATACTTTGGCTTCTAACAGCGCTACATTACCGTCATTTTGCACGATTTAATCACACCTTGCAGTATTTTATCGCATCACAGTTCTAACATAGCAAAATACGCTTGGCAGTCAACGTGTTAACTCGCAGCGTATCGAAATTCATCGGCAACGAACACACCGCATACGAATTCGAACGCGATCGCGAAAATCTCGTGGACCGCAACCCGTTAACAAATCATCCCGCCGGCCGTTTGTCGCAACAGCAGAAACACGCCGAAAACGAGGAAAGGAGGGCAGAGCCGCAAGCCGCCGCGCGTTAGACGCAGACAGGCGGACAAAGAGCTCACCCTCTCGAAAACAATAACCGGTTCCGGTTTGCGGGAAGGTGGACATCGAGGAAAAAAGTCTCGCGCCCCTTTCGACAGAATCGTCCGATTCTCCGCGGTCGGGGTAAACAAAAAGAGGCGCGGCGAGGGAGAGAGGAGGACGCCGGGGCCTGCCCCACGATGTTATTAAGGGACGTCAGCCGTCGACAGCCCCGACATTCAACGCACGACAGGGCGCGTGCGCGCCAAAACCGCAGCGTCGAAGCCGCACGCTAATTATTTATTCTTCGTTATGCTCCCCCTACCCTGGTCCCCTACCCTGACCCCCGCCTCTTTCTCGTCCGGCCTTCGGAAACTGACATGACGATTTCTTACATGGCGCACGCTGCGAATTGACGGCGTTTACTGTCGCGACTTCCATGTCACGGCGATGAACGCGTGTGTACGTGCGAGGTCGAGTGGCGTGGATGTCGGAAAAGGCACGGGGACTGGCTGTGTTGCGAGGCGATGAGATGTTACGGAGGAGACGTTAAATGTAGTAGTTAAATTAAGTGTGCGGCGGTGAATGAATTAAATATGCGGCGGAAAAAACGATATTGTGACAACTGGACGTGATAGGAGATATAATATACTGTGGGTGTAGTTAAGTATAACGTGTGATTGTAAATTAACACGTTGACTGCCAAGCGTATTTTGCTATGGTAGAACCGCGATGCGATGAAATAATGCAGGGTATAATTAAATCGTTCAAACTAAAGGTAACACAGAGTTTTTAGAAGCCAAAGTATTGAAGCACCGTTCCAATATCAATTGCTGTTACAAGATTGCAAATAGGCTTCATTGTGAATCTTTTGCATTTTTAATAAAATTTTACCGCCGGTGATCACCGTGGCAGTCAATGTGTTAAGTAACAATGTAGGGTGGAGGTATATGTATTTAGAATAATATGCCTTATTATGGTGGAAATATGGTACTTTTGCTTGTTGACATGTTATGGAACCACACAGTAATTATTTCGATGTAACGAAGGCATACTATTTGAAATACTTTAAGACGGTTGAAATGGGAAGAGTGCAGGTAATCGCAGTTCGATGTGAAATATTCTTGGCAACACAACCTCTGATGTTGAGGCGTACACGACGTAGGAGCGCAAAGAGTTAAATCGCAGCAACAAACGTGTGACAATGATTGACTGCCATATGCGATTGTAATACTATACGAAATATTTTTGCAATAACTAGCATCGCTTTGCGTCATGCAAAAATTTCTATAACAATATGCTCTCGCGCCACATTTAACGTAGGACCGCGAAGCGCAAATTGCAATGATAACCTACCGTGACTATCGTCTGCATATAATTATAATGCGTCGGCAAGCATTTTTGGAACAACCAGCATCGCTGTCATTACGCGAAAATTTCCTATATAGACTCATAGCGTAGTGTCCCTGTTAACATGCGATGTCGAGCACCGCACAGCTTAGAATCGGCCAAAGCAAAATGCGACGTCGGGCTACACTCGACATAGGACCGTACAGGGTTAAATCGCAGCAACAAACGTGTGACAATGATTGACTGCCATATATAATTGTAATACTATACGAAATATTTTCGCAATAACTAGCATCGCTTTGCGTCATGCAAACATTTCTATGACAATATATTGTCGCGTCATATTTAACGTAGGACGATGATAACCTACGGTGACGATCGTCTGGTATATATAATTATAATGCGTCGGGCAGCATTTTTGGAATAACCAGCATCGCTTTCATTACGCGAAAATTTCCTATAAAGACTCGTAGCGTGGTGTCCCTGTTAACATTGCAATGTCTAGTAGCGCACAGTTTCGAATCAGCCAAAGCAAAATGCGACGTCGGGCTACACTCGACATAGGACCGTACAGGGTTAAATCTCAACCATGAACGTGTGGTAACCATCGACTGGGCGAAGTGAATGCTGACGCGTGAGCAAATCGTGACGCCGTCCCACACCCATAACGAGCTGATATGGTGGCTGGTCAAACACGAGCCGTTGAATCTTTATGGGGCCATTAAAGGTGCGCGGACTCATAGTCGCATAGTAAACATTATTATAATCCCGGCATGTTCCGGGGCCGATTACGTTACAAAGGTACACGGGACGCTTTACGATCGCTGACACCTATCGACCGATGGAATACAAGTACTGCTTGTGCATACACATATTCGACGCCCGTATGCGCTTGTGCCGGCGGTGCAGGATTGTTCACGTTGCAGAGACAGTCGAGACAGTCGTTTTAAAGGAAAGTTGCGCAACCTTCGCCAATGTGTTGGTATAAACGGGTGTCCTTGACGGCTGAGATATTTTATTGTGTACCGAACTCATTTATACACTCGGCAAGTGTTTTGGAATCTTGTACTTCCCACTTCGGGAGGCTGTGTAACGCGGGAATAATGTTTTCTTACATTACGGTAGACTAAGTGCAATGAGATTATTGTTATGTTAGTTACAAAGATTAGAATTGGAGTTATATTATGTTATGGCGTTATTGCACTTGTGAGAATTACTTCAAACACTAAAATTAGTGGGTCCGTGTATTTCTTCGTGAACGTTATTATGCAGTAACGACTAACTGAACTTACTTAAACCGATTTCACGATGTAACAAAAATTAAACGCCAGTCCCAATGTATCTTATTTAACCCTTTTGCTACGGCGGTTTTGTCCACAATTTGGCTTTAGCTTACGCTTAAAAATTTCTCGGTTATGAATTTTTTAGGAGAATATTTCTGACGATAGCTACGGCTGATTAAGAATAGGCACATGCAAAATTAAATGCCGGTCCCAATGTATCTTATTTAACCCTTTCGCTACGGCGGTCTTGTCCACAATTTGGCTTATGCTTACGCTTAAAAATGTCTCGATTATGAATTTTTTAGGAAAAGAATATTTCTGACGATAGCTACGGCTGATTAAGAATAGGCACATGCAAAATTAAATGCCGGTCCCAATGTATCTTATTTAACCCTTTCGCTACGGCGGTTTTGTCCACAATTTGGCTTATCCTTACGCTTAAAAATTTCTCGATTATGAATTTTTTAGGAAAAGAATATTTCTGACGATAGCTACGGCTGATTAAGAATAGGCACATGCAAAATTAAATGCCCGTCCCAATGTATCTTATTTAACCCTTTCGTTACGGTGGTCTTGTCCACAATTTGGCTTATGCTTACGCTTAAAAATGTCTCGATTATGAATTTTTGGGAAAAGAATATTTCTGACCATAGCTACGGCTGATTAAGAATAGGCACATGCAAAATTAAATGCCGGTTCCAATGTATCTTATTTAACCCTTTCGCTACGGCGGTCTTATCCACAATTTGGCTTATGCTTACGCTTAAAAATGTCTCGGTTATGATTATGATATTTTTTACGGCTGATTGAAAATAATATAAAAAAAAGCAATATACGAAAGAAGAGGTCCACGATAAATGTGCCAAGACGGACTGTAGTTGGGCGACTATAGTCGCCCGTGATTGAGAATTTCTCAAATTTGTCTTCGCACATGAACAGACAATGCATTTTCCTCTCTCCCCAGAAAATTAGTTTGTCCAACAACAAAATATCTGAATCAACACTAGGAACCGACTTTTCTACTACCAACAATTGATTCGCCGACGGTTCTGCGAGAGTCTGAGCGAGAAGGCCATTCAGCAGGAAACGTGTAATGACCGCTAACGCCGCGATTTTTGCGCTTCGTATCGATGAAGAGGTTTCTGATACGTGGCGTTGTCGTGAATATAGTCGCCCATAGTAACGAAAGGGTTAAATTAATTCATAATAACATCATCATTTCTCAAGTTTGTCTTCGTCACCACATTCCCGAACAGGCACCCACGCATTTTCACATCTGCTGAGCGAGAAGGCCCAAAACGTGTAATTAGATTTTTGTCCAACAATAAAATATCTAACGAAAGGGTTAAAACCAACTCAAGTTTGTTTTCGTAGGAATCGACAAAAATTAGTTTTCCAACAATAAAATATCCAACAATTGATTCGCCGATTCAGTTCGATGGTTCTGCGAGAGTCTGAGCGAGAAGGCCATTCAGCAGGAAACGTGTAATGACCGCTAACGCCGCGATTTTTGCGCTTCGTATCGATGAAGAGGTTTCTGATACGTGGCGTTGTCGTGAACGTTCCTGAACAGGATGCGCGCAAGGAAACAGGCCGAGCGAGAAGGAAGGACGGAGAGCGAGAAGGAGGAGTGCCGATATTACGGCCACGAATATTAAAGTAATTGATGCCTCCATAAAGCAGCGTAGCAGGGTCTTCGCGATGTCCGTTGCGGTACTGCCTGGCTACGATCGCCTTGTCTCCGTTCGAGATTTCTCGTGTGCGCGGACTCACGCACGTCGGTGTGCGTCGATGTACTCGTATATTTCCGGGTCGCACTTGTCCCTCGTAATTCGAAACGTCCGTCGTAATTCGCGGCGGGACTACTGTGCCCTGCCTGAACACGATATTTCTAAACACACTTCCACGCGAAAGGCTAATGGAACATTTATTAACGCAATCGCCGTTTCCGCGACTACCGTACCTTCTGCCGTGAGTCGACGCGCTAAATCAATTTTTGCCGAAGCACGGCGCGTTTCCTTCAAGCTTCGCGCCACGGGTCTTTTGAATGTTGGATGCTTTTCGCTGGTGTTGCGCTGTTGATTGAATGTATGAGCGGGTGACTAAGGCGCGATCGTAATTATGCGGTTAAGATGAGTTAAATGCAATATGTGGAAGATAGGCAAGTGTGACAAACGTATAGATTTTCCTTGTGGATGCTTGCAACTTTTATTGAATGCATATATACAATAGCATATATACATTTATACATTTATTGAATGCATACATACAATATATGAATGCATATATACATATATAGGCAATAGCGATTATTTTCGTCAGATGCCTGTACACGCCCATAGTGTATTCTGGTAATTTATACCGAATGCGTGTATGCATCCGTGGTTCACATCAGTAATTTTTGCCCGACGCATATACACGTCCATGGTCTATACTAGTACTTTCCATCGAATACATGCGTGCGCCCGTGTTCCATACCAGTAGTTTTTGTCGGACGCATATAAACACCTATTACTTATGCCGGTATTTTTTATCGGACGCATATACACGTCCGTAAGTGACACCGATTATTTCCGTCGACATATACACGTATCCATAATCCATCCTTCCAAGTTTTACCGAACGCATATATACACCGACAGGTCGCACCGATCATTTTCGCCGGACGCATATACATACACTCCCGTAGATTATACGGCTAATTTCTATCGAATGCATATCCGCGCCCGTGGTTTACACCGTTACTTTTTGTCGGACGCAATATAAATGTCCATTGCTTCTGCTGGTATTTCTTATCAGACGCGTATATACGTCCGTAGGCCACACCGATTATTTCCATCAGTATATACACGTATCCATAATCCATCCTTCCAAGTTTTACCAAATGCATATAACACCGATAGGTCACATCGATAATTTTCGCCGGACGAATATACACGTATCCATAATCATGCGTGCGCCCGTGGTCCATCCTTTCATATAAAGTTTTATGCCAGTATTTTTTATCGGACGCATATACACGTCCGTAGGTCACACCGATTATTTCCATTGACATATACACGTATCCATAATGCATCCTTCCAAGTTTTACCGAACGCATATAACACCGATACATCCATGCATATGCACTTCCGTAGCCTATACTGCTAATTTTTATCGAATGCATATCCGCGCCAGTGTTTCACACCAATAGTTTTCCGTCGGACGCATATACGCGCCCATAGGCCGCACCGATTATTTCCATCGACATATACACGTATCCATAATGCATCCTTCCAAGTTTTACCGAACGCATATAACACCGATACGTCCCACCGATCATTTTTGCCGGACGCATACACACTCCCGTAGACTATACTGCTAATTTCTATCGAATGCATATCCAGCCGTGTTTCACACCAATAGTTTTCGTCGGACGCATATACACGTTCGTAGGCCACCCCGATTATTTCCATCGACATATACACGTATCCATAATCCATCCTTCCAAGTTTTACCGAATGCATATAATACCGATATGTCACATCGATAATTTTTGCCCGACGCATATACACTCCCGTAGACTATACTGCTAATTCCTATCAAATGCATATCCGCGCTCGTGGTTACACCAATAGTTCTCGTCGGACGCATATATGCGTCCATTGTCCCCGCCTGTAAATTTTGCCAAACCCATATACGCGCCCATAGGCCACGCCGACAATTTTCCTCAAACACACATATGCGTCCCCCGTATTCAAAGGGCCAGACGCGCAGGCGATTTGCCCGGCGTTTCGGGAAGGTCGTCGTAAATGAAACTATCGGCGCGCGCGTTCTCTCGCTTTCCTCCTATTCTCTTTCCGACGCGCGCGTGTATTGGTCCTACCTGCTTGAAGCTCACGCCGACGTTCTAATACGATCGACGGCCAAGAGCAGGCCGTAAAGCTGGCTTTAACACACCGCCTACGCGATCCACCCGGTCTTTAAATCGTGCGAGTACATCGCGTTTGGTAGACAATGTCGCCACGCTCACCTCGCGGGGATAAAGCTGTTGGGTTGTTGCGTTCGTGGCGAGGGTGAGGGCAAGTATATGGGAGACATTTTTATGTGTCGCACGGAACGCCCGGAGTAATGGCAGCTTCAGGATATTCGAGGTGCTGAACGATATGCGAGGGTCTGAGGGACGCTGTTCTTTTCTACTTTCGTGTCACTACGGCGGAATGGTATTTATGGTGACCAAAGTCGAATACGGTCACTTTATGTAGCATGACGGAAAAGTTGTGGGTTGAGATGGGGTGGAGACGTAATATTTGCGGACGCGCAGATGCGATGCTTAGGGTAAGATAGTCAATTATCTTAACACTTTAATGACCGCTAGTCGATTAACACTTTGACTGCCACGGTGGTCATCGGTGACCGGTGCAAAAGATTTTACTTTTTTGCAAAAAAGTCGCAATAAAGTCTATTTGCAATCTTGTAAGAGCAATTGATATCGGAACGGTGCTTCAATACTTTTGGCTTCTAAAAACTCTGCGGTACCTTTATTTTGCACGATTTAATTATACTCTGCAGCATTTAATCGCATCGCGGTTCTAAAATAGCAAAATATGCTTGGCAGTTAACGTGTTAATCGACTTTTCGGTTCCAACTGATATTTACCGGTAGCCGATTAATCGGCTTTTCAGCGATCAGCGGTTATATTAGATAAAATAAATATCAGATAATATTATGACAATTCTAAATGACAATAAAATTACACTGCTTTGAAAGCAAAGGATTCTCAACAACACATTCAATATTTTTCAGTTATAAAGCTTTACAAATAGGCACATACACAATTCCTGCGCGATATCCAAAACAGAATCGGTCGTTAGTGAGTGGCATCTCCAATAAAGTGTTAATTTTCATAAGGTATGTTAAAATGTTGGCTTTTTTCGTGTATTGTTAAATGCCAGAAATTATCAATGTGAAACATAGATATGAGAAACTTATTCGAAATTGAATAGTTACATTGGTTTATTGAGGATTTGAATTTGAATTTTATGGGAAACTTAAAATCACTTTCAATTGCTGGAAAGCGTCGATGTCGGTTACTGCAACCTAAATATGTTTTACATCACGGCGCGTCTAACGCCGCAATTGCATTGAAACATCCAGTGACTCAACGTTAAATTGCTCCGACCTCTTCTCAGACACTCGAAAAACATTAATGACATCGATCCACCGAAGTCGACGAATAGCATGGTTATACGGGATTTGCTGATCATACTAATTGAATTACCACGAACGGATTGAAATCGTTACAGATTTTAAATTGACCGTAAAGCATCACGCCATTTACAATATTATATTCACCACGTATCTATTGAAACGGTTAACCTGCGATTCCAACACTGCAACAATAAGTTACCTGAATATACATTCAGATAAACACAAACATTGTCCGACTTTAAGCAAATGGTCTCTTAATTCTGTGGGATGGTGCTTTCTAAAAATGTTCACGGTACCCTGGCTGAAAATTGCTGCACCGCCTAAAACTGCATTTTCCGTACGAATTTATTACTTCTGCAAGAAATATGTCCGGGCAATCGATACGTACTATCGGCGAAAGTGGTACAGAATAAATGAATTGTTGCATGATTATATTCAATATACATTCAGACAAATACAAACATCGTTCCTCTTTAAGCAAATAACATCGTCTCCCATTTCTGGAACTTCCCCCTAAACATTTTCGCGGCACGCCGATTGAAATTCATTGCTCTACACCACTCTTGACACACCGCCTAAAACCGTAGCCTCCGTACGAATTTATTACCTCGCCAATAAATACGTGCGGACAGCCGGCACGGAGTATCTGCGCAAGTGGTATCGAATCAATGGATTATTTTATGATTCCACGATATATGTTCATGCATTCAGACAAATACAAACATTGTTCCTCTTTAAGCAAATAACGCCGTCTCCCATTTCTGGAACTTCTCCCTAAACACTTTCGCAGCACACTGGTTGAAAATTATTGCTCCACAACACACTTGACACATCGCCTAAAAGCATCGTTTCTGTATGAACTTATTACCGCACCAATAAATACCTTTGGACAGCTGCCATAAAGTATCGGCGAAAGTGGTAGAGAATACTTGTATTATTACATGATTTTACGATGTTTGTATTTATCTGAATATATGTCCATAATCATTGCTCGTCCTGTTCATAATCAAATACAAAGATCGTCAAATACAAAGGTTGGACAGCCGACA
This sequence comes from Cryptocheilus praepositus, assembly GCA_033815515.1. Lineage (NCBI taxonomy): Eukaryota > Metazoa > Arthropoda > Insecta > Hymenoptera > Pompilidae > Cryptocheilus > Cryptocheilus praepositus. The sequence continues at coordinate 5,496,600 of JAWWQZ010000314.1, forward strand.
TGAAGTATCGGCGAAAGCGCTAGAGAACAAGTATATTATTGCATCCTTGTCCAATGTTTGCATTTGACCACATGACGCAGTCTCCCGTTTCTGGGAGACGAGACCGTCCAAACATTTTCACGGGTCTCCAGTTGAAAATCATTGCTTCCACAACACACTTGACACACCGCCTAAAATCATAGTCTCCGTACGAACTGATTACTTCACCAAAAAATACCTCCGGACAGCCAGCACGAAGTATCGGTTAAAGTGCTAGAGAACAGATGCATTATTTCATCCTTGTCCAATGTTTGCATTTGACCACATGACGTAGTCTCACAATTCTGGGAGATGAGACCTTCCAAATATTTTCTGGGACGCCGGTTGAATATCATTGCTTCCACAACACACTTGACACTTGTCCTAAAAGTCGTCTCCGTACGAACTGATTACCTCACCAATAAATACCTCCGGACAGCCAGCACGAAGTATCGGTTAAAGTGCTAGAGAACAAATGCATTATTGCATCCTTGTCCAATGTTTGCATTTGACCACATGACGCAGTCTCCCATTTCTGGAAGACGGGATCCGTCCAAACATTTTCACGGGTCTCCAGTTGAAAATCATTGCTTCCAAAATACGCTTGACACACCGCCTAAAAGCATGGTCTCCGTACGAACTGATTACCTCACCAAAAAATACCTCCGGACAGCCAGCACGAAGTATCGGTTAAAGTGCTAGAGAACAAATGCATTATTGCATCCTTGTCCAATGTTTGCATTTGACCACATGTTTGTATTTATTCGTGGGAGAAATACAAACATTTTCACGGGTCTACAAAGTTGAAAATCATTGCTTCCAAAATACACTTGACACACCGCCTAAAAGCATGGTCTCCGTACGACTGATTACCTCACCAATAAATCTCCGGACAACCAGCACGAAGTATCATAATAGAGAACAAAAACATTGTTCATCTTGTCCAATGTTTGCATTTGACCACATGACGTAGTCTCACAATTCTGGGAGATGAGACCTTCCAAATATTTTTTGGAACGCCGGTTGAAAATCATTGCTTCCACAACACACTTGACACACCGCCTAAAAGCATCGTCTCCGTACGAACTGATTACCTCACCAATAAATACCTCCGGACAGCCGGCACGAAGTATCGGCGAAAGTGGTAGAGAATCAATCGTCCCGGTCCGCCGTAAAGGTGGGAGACGGCCGACTCGTTCGAAAATTAATAGTGTCTATGCGCGGGAACAAGACGAGCGCGGGGCATTATCGTCCCTCGTTTGGGCATTGGGAGCGTGTAAAGGCATGATGCAGAGCCGAAGTGCGGCGCGGTACGGCTCAAAGCGACGATCCACCATTGCCGGACACGCCAGGGGCGCAACAGCTTGATACATCGTTACACGCTGTTCCTTCCATGTGCCCTTCCACGGCCTCTCTCATTCTTCCCTTTCCACGACGAGCGCCGAACATTTTAGCATCGACGCTCGTGCTCTTTGATTAGGCCTTCGACCTCTGTGCCAAGAAAAAGTCGGCCGTCGAGTTACTCGAATTGCGCCCGCGACGTCTACGCGCGGGATTCATTTGCGATGCGTGGGGATGATGGGGGTTGACTCGCGGGTTTCAAAGTTTGAAGGGGGCAAGTACAGAAAAGGGTTTGTTTTTGTTTGAATGCTTTGAGCGTTGTATGGAAATTTCTGCGGTCGCTAATATGCGTACAGACATCGGTGTGTTGTATAAATTTATTTTTATAATTTATCATGGACGGCTGCGGAAAATTCGTCACTGGAGGAGTAATGATGGTTTGCGTACGGGATTAATTTGTAACTCCGGTGCTGAAGGATCGATGGGGCGTAGAGATTTTGCAAGTAGACTTCTGGAGGTTTCAGAGTTTGAAGGTCTGAAATACAAAAGTGCATGATATTTAATTGTGTTAGTATGGCCGTGGTGTGAAGGTTGCAAGACAAACCGGTGTCTTAGAAATAGTGATGATTTCATACGGTCTCTAGTCAAAATCACCACTATTGATACCATCGCTAGTAAAATTACGCTACTATTTCTATGGTATCGGTTTGTTCAGTAAATTTATTGTTCTAATTAATAATCGGCTTTTACGTAGAATTTTTCGCGACAGGGGGAATGATGGTTTGTGTGCGGGATTCATTTGTGATTCTGATGCTAAGGGATCGATGGGACATAGAAATGTTTCGCATAGAATTACGGGTTTCGTAGTTTGAAGGCCACAAATCCAAGAATGCATGACGTTTATTTTTTTATTCATTATCGAGTTTTAAAAATCGAGTTTTAAAAGTAGCTTTAAAAATTTTGCTAAATTTTGCAGCGTTGTTTTCATTCATTGAATTACTTTCGAGTTTCGCGTTTCACTTACGCTTTTTCTATTCAATTTATATTTCAAGTTTATATTAGGTTTACATATAAAAGTTTATTTGGGAGATCTAGATTTATTTGAAACTCTCTGTATTATCCAAGAAGATGTCGATTTTTCGTAACAATTGATCTATCAACGCATTATTTCGGCAGTGTGCAATGTTAACGTCGCACGCAATGTATTTTTCCAAAATCCCACGCGCGTCTTAGGTCTTTCATTTTCGGACACTCCGCAACCATGCTACCCCCGTTCCACTCTGAAATTACTTTCAAAGCGCCCACAAGCCGCATTGTCCGTCTCACTCCGCTGTTATCCAAGGAGGCGAACAAATTTGAGCGGAAATGCAAGTTGAAGGCAAGCTGCGCGTCGCGAAAACATCGGTCGACCGGTCGATATTGTTACATTATTACGATCCACTCCTACTGCGAACTGAAGTCCGCTGCGGGGGAGGTCGGAGGGAGGAAGCAACGAGTGTATAAGAGGCCAATTGAGAAACGAAGAAGGCTGTTGGCAGAACCTTTCCAAGCGGAACGACCGACTGTGTACGTGGCACGTGCGAACCCTACGCGCGTTTCCCTGCACGCACCCATCCGAGTCACGCGTAGGGATGGGAGCAAGTCCATCGCAAATAATTTTCACCAATGAAAGCCAGCGTAGCGTGGTATTTGCTAAAAATCCCCGGTTACCGAACGGTGGCGCCGAGACGAATCGAACTCATGACACGTCACTGAAACATAGAACTGCGAAAGACACCGTGCTTTGGGTGACGCAAAAATTTGCCCGACAACGAATGCGCCATACACACGTGGCGAGTTCGGTACGCTCGGTACGTTACTCGCCATTTTCGCGTTTCAACGGCATCTCCGGCAGGCGCGCTGGCTGAAATTTGCGGTTATTACGCGTGATTTGAGGCTGCGATGTTTGGACGGCCGCGGATCGGGTCAAGATGCAGTCTCGCACATTGACTCGATCCCATCCCTAGTCGCATGTTCAATGGCCGTACGTGCGCGTCTGTGTTGTTCGCGTGTTACTACACACGTCATCGATCCTCGCTCGAACACTATACACACCTGTCAACGTGTCATTACGCGTCCGGTACTTCTGCACCGTCCTACGTGTCGTCGTGGAAATGATGATGCATGGCCGGCGATGATGATGATGATGTACGAGGAGTTTCGATTGCCGCGCATGCCAGCGCCGAGGCCTGGCAATTGGCCGAAGTCGCGCGGGCGACATTTTCCCCAGCGCTCGCCGACTCGTTCGATGTTTTGACATTCCCTAATCCTCCCTTCGGGCCAGTTATCAAGCCCTCGCGTTCCACCCTCCGCTCTCACGATTCATGACTGCGAATGCAACCTGTTGAGAGCCCGCGCACCGCGCCGAGTGCGAAAAAGACGCACGCGGACAAAGACAGCCGGGGTGGCCAATTAAAGCGGCGGTCGCGTCCTAATTAACTCCGCAATTACGCGGATCCCCTCTGATTTCGGCAAACAAAGAAGGCCCGGGTGACCCTGCCGGCAGCCACCCCCCATTCACCCCCCACTCACCCCCTGCGGGCTCTCAGGGTACACATTATAATTGCGCATATTAAAATGGCGTCGCGACTCCGCCATCCGTCGAGCCAGCCATCTTTAATCAATAATGGAGCATCAGGGACCATGACAACAGATACCCCTTTCCCGGGCTTTCCCTTCTGGTGGACCCTTTTCGTAACCCACACGACGACCCCTTACTCTGCCGCACCTTCGTCCGACCCCTTCCTCCGACCCCTTCCTCCTTGGCCTCCGGCGAGGGTTCATGCCGCGTTCTCTTCCGCGCCACGTCTCTGTCCGTTTCTCGGCACTCTCCTGCCTGCCTGTCCGCCGAACGGCGTTGATAACGCATCGTGTTTCAGGATACGCGACACCGAAATGTCGACGGCGGCTGATGGGGCTTCGGGGAGGTGCGGAAGTTGCGATGGCAAATAGCTCCTGGGGGAGTGAAGGTCTTCGTGGAGATGGTTTGTTATTGACCACGGTTGTTAGGCGACGTGCTTAGGTTATCAATTAGTCGGATGATGAAGGAATGTAAAGTCGCTCTTCGGACAGTGGTAGAGGAGACTGTTAGGTATTTTCGGGCAAAGGAGTTTTATATTTTTGCGTTATGTAAGGAAAGGTTATTTATTGCATTTCACTGCATGCTTATTCCAGCATGAAAAAATTAATTTTAATATACAGACGCGTTAAAATATATACGTTGAGGTTTATAGGCATAAACGTTGCGATTAACGAATATTTGAGGTCGTGGATTTTGGAGAGATTGGAATTAATTTTTATAAAATAATGTTATTTGGAATATAGAAAACGCAGGGTGCTAGGAAGCCGTATGGTTTTACTGGTCGTTCAATATCTATATATTATCTATTACAACATAAGGACATACAAACATAAAAGTCGTCGCTTTTCGGCTGAAGCGTGGACGATGGTAGAGGAGAGTGTTAGGTATTTTCGAGCAAAGGTGTTTTATATTTTTGTTTTATGCGAGGAAAGGTTATTTATTGCATCTAATTGCATGCTTGTTCCAGCAAGAAGGGGTTTGCGGTGAAAAAATTAATTTTAATATGTAGACGCTTTAAAATACATGCGTTGTGGTTTATAGGCATAAACGTTACGATTAATGAATATTTGAGATCGTAAGTTTTGGGGTAATTGGAATTAATTTTTATGAAGGGATGTCGTTTGGAATATAGAAAATGCAGGGTGCTAGGAAGCCGTAAGGACATACAAACATAAAAATCGTTCAGAAATTGCAAACACCCAGTACCACCTATTGGTAATTATACGATTTTACTATTTCACCATCACATAGTACGACAAAGTTAGTTATCATCATACGCACCAAGCCCCATCCGTCACCACCTAACTTTCTTATCCCCCGCTGCATCCACCTGTAATAGTACCAAAGCATCACCGCGCCAATAATCATCCGTCCACTCCCGCAATCAACAGTAATTCCGTCGATTCCGCTAAAATATTCCCTTGTCCCCGCTGTACACAAATCTGCAGAAGTGCGCGCCTGTCTGCAGCATTGAAACGTCTGACGCTCCCTCAATCAGCAGGCTACTATGTATAGTCTAATCACCCGTGGATCTCCGCGCATGAAAAGTCCAGCGTTATTCCGTGAACCCCGCGATCTCCGAGGTCAAGCTCCTATAAGCGGCGTCCTCAATTACCGGCGAAAATGCGACACGCACTCTCGACGTTCCACGGGCCGTTTAAAAATGTCAGGGTGGCCGGAGCCGGAGTCGTCCTTCGGGTTCAATTAATCGTACGCACGAATTATGCGCGGACAATGCTATCGCGGATCTCTGCCACGAAAGCCTCCCGGCGGGCGACCACACACAACACGCATTAATTCTCCTATTACGGGCATTGTGACCGTGTGTGTACACGCGCGCGCCTATTTAGCCTTTACATACATACGTGGCTGATTAAACATATTTGTGCAGCCTCCACAATGTAGGCGCGTCATGTGTGTGCGCATTGCGGGCATGTATGGGTATGCACGGGTACTGTGTGTTACGTGTGCTTGGACTGATGGGTGTGTGGCACGTATGGTGCGTGGGTGTGCATGCATATGGTGTATGCAAGCATGTGTAGGTGTGTGAGAGTAGCTTAACTATGTACGTAAATAGGCAGGGATGTGCGGAGGTTAATACGTATGGGTCCGTAGTTGTGTGTATGAGCATGCGGGGGTATGTGTAACGTGTAGCTATAGGAAAGTGTAGAGTATTTGCGCGTACGGACAGGTGTACGTGTGCATTTCTATGGGGATACGGGCGTGTATTATATGAGCAACGTGATAGTGTGTACGCGTGTGCATGTGTAAATCGTATAAAGGAATACGTGTACAATATGTCTTTCTATGTGTGACATAGGTGCCGCGACGTGTAAAGGCGTACGTAAGGATATGTATTTGTGCATATGGGCGCGTGCACGTGTGAATTCAGTATACGGCGTGTGATTCTATATATGATATAGGTGCTGCGATGTGTATAGATGTACATAAGGGTATGCAAGTGTGCAGATTGGCAGGTGTGCGCGGGACATCGTGTCTATGAATACGGTGTATATGGATATCTATGGGCGTGTGCGTATAATCCTATGTACCCGGGCACATAGATGTATCGGCATTGTACAACCCACGCGGACGTACGTTATCGGGGAATGCGACGTCATTGTAACCCCTGTGCTGCTAACGAGCTGTCGTCGACGTTATCTCAACGAGTCTCCTGATACCAGCGCGTCAACGCCGAAAACTCGCGATTTCCCTTCATCACGGTGTGGGGAGCTTGTTTGCGGAAGGGTTTTAATGCTCGTTGCCATGAGCAAGGTGACTGTGCGCTTAAATATCTGATCGCCACAATTGGTCTGAATCGTAAACAGGCCTGAGTGGCAATATAGCATTATTGACGAGCCCACCATACAATGGTGGGACTGCAAATAGTAAAAACGATTCAGTGGCATTGAAATACTTTTTATCAGCAGGTCCCTTCTATCACAGTAATCCACCATAAAGTATGATTCGTATTCTACTGACAAGAGAACTTACCATAAGAATTCCGTTTTCCATAAATGCATTATGCCATTGAGCTGCATGCATTGACACCCCTAGATACTCGTAGGGCAAATTTCGAGTTTCCTCAAGAAACGAAACACGACGCCAACGCAACAACTTATGATTAACAACTTTCGATCACAGTCGTTCACCAAAAAGCATAATACTTATGCCACTGACAAGAGAATCCACCAGAACAATTGAGTACCTAATAATTGTATTACGTTATTGAGCTGCATGCATCAACACTCCTAAATACTCGTAGGGCAAATTTCGAGTTTCCTCAAGAAACGAAACAGGACGCCAATGCAACAACTAATGATTAGCAACTTTCGATCACAGTCGTTCACCATAAAGTATAATACCTATGCCACTGACAAGAGAACCTACCACAACAATTCAGCACCTAATAAATGCATTACGTTATTGAGCTCCATGCATCAACATCTCCAGATACTCATAGGGCAAATTTCGAGTTTTCTCGAAGAACAAAACAGGACGCCAACGCAACAACTGATGATTAGCAACTTTCGATCACAGTCGTTCACCATAAAGCATAATACTTATGCCACTAACAAGAGAACCTACTACAACAATTGAGCACCTAATAATTGTATTACGTCATTGAGCTGCATGCATCAACACCCCTAAGTACTCGTAGGGCAAATTTCGAGTTTCCTCAAGAAACGAAACAGGACGCCAATGCAACAACTGGTCATTAGCAACTTTCGATCGCAGTCGTTCACCATAAAGTATAATACTTATGCCACTGACAAGAGAACTTACTACAACAATTGAGCACCTAATAAATGCATTACGTCATTGAGCGGCATACATCAGCACCCCTAGATACTCATAGAGCAAGTTCCGAGTTTTCTCGAGGAACAAAACAGAACGTCAACGCAACTGATGATTAGTAACTTTCGATCACAGTCGTTCACTATAAAGTATAATAGTTATGCCACTGACAAGAGAACTTACTACAACAATTGAGCACCTCATAAATGCATTACGTCATTGAGCTGCAAGCATCAACACCCCTAAATACTCGTAGGGAAATTTTGAGTTTCCTCAAGAAACGAAACAGGACGCCAATGCAACAACTGATGATTAGCAACTTTCGATCACAGTCGTTCACCATAAAGTATAATACTTATGCCACTGACAAGAGAACCTACTACAACAATTGACCACCTAATAATTGTACTACGTTATTGAGCTCCATGCATCAACATCCCCAGATACTCATAGGGCAAATTTCGAGTTTTCTCGAAAAATAAAGCAGGATGCCAATGCAACAACTGATGATTAGCAACTTTCGATCACAGTCGTTCATCATAAAGTATAATACTTATGCCACTGACAAGAGAACCTACTACAACAATTGAGCACCTAATAAATGCATTACGTCATTGAGCTGCATGCATCAACACCCCTAGATACACATAGGGCAAATTTCGAGTTTTCTCGAAGAACAGATCGGAACGGCGCATTTTCGCTGACTAACAACCTCCGACCGTGAACACCCACAATTCACCTAATCATATCCCACCTCCAGAAAAACCTAGCACATCACACGGGCAGTCGACATACCCCACAATCGGCGAAATCAATTTTCCGAGCAAACGGAACTTCGCTGTCCGCTTACATTCATCGAGCGCGCGCGCGCGTGCTGGCAAGATAATGAATAAAATGGCAAATAACGACGTAGACGCACGCTCCTGCCTCGAGGGGGACTCGATGACCGGATCGCCTCTTCTTCTTCTTGTTCTTCGCCTCCTCCTGCCCGCCCGTCGCCGGACGGCATTAGTGCATTTCTTATTTAAACGCGCACTCGCGCCGATAGGTCGTTGACAGGAATAATTTTCCCGGGACACGAGAGTTCCCGCTATTTTTTCCGGTTTTCTTGCGGAATCGCTCGTGGCTCGCGCGCCCCATGCAATTTCATGCGTTTCCGACGATAAATAGGAATTACGCGGTGTTACGTGTCGATGGAAACATTTTCCGCGAAGCGCCGGGACAGTTTGCCACTGTCTTCTTGAGGGAAGTGACGATTGCGGAATCGTCGGTAATGACTGTTGCTGAAGGGCGTATCCTGCGTATGCGTGAATGTACCCGCGTGGAAAGTAATTAGTCGGGAGATTCGTGGGAAACGCAGGGAATTGATGATGCTGAGGACTTAAATGTATTACAAGGATGGGGGTGAGGAAGTGGCCAGGAATGGTCGGTGTGGATGATTGTTGCGAAATTATGGCGATATGTTATGGCGGGTCTGGGATCAGAATGTGTGGTTTGTGGAGATTTACTTGTAAATGGCGTTACTTGATGCTGGGCTCTTGAAGGGTGATTATGTTTATAATATGTATATGATAAATGGGTTTTCGGAAAAATTGTGGTACGGGTGTTCGGAAGTCGATGGTCGGAAGGAGACATTAATGCGATTGACAAATTTTGTATTTATAGTGTTAAAACATAATGCAATAATTTCGCAAACCCACTGTTACAGTGTAGCATACAAAAATGTCTAAATCTCCTGTTACAACATATTACAATCATTCCGGGAATCTAGTGTTAACACCAGTATGCAAACTCTTCGATCCTACCGTCGAACTACAGTATAAAAAATTCCCGAATCCATTCTCAACCGGATCACAAATATCGCCGCAAAAGTAGTGTTAACTTATAGTATACATTTGTAAATTTTCTACGGAAGACAGTATAAAAATCCGCCAATCTACCATTATAGTACAAGAACTCCGCATACCATGTGAAACCAGTATGAAAACTCTTCGATCCTACCGTCGAAGTACAGTATAAAAAATTCTCTAATTCATTCTCAACTTGATCACAAATATCGCCGTGAATGTAGTGTTAATTTATAGTATACATTTGTCAATTTCCTACGCAAGAGAGTATAAAAAATCCGCCGATCTACCGTATAATGTAACAATTCCGCAAACCATATGAAACCGGTGTGAAAACCCTTCGATCCTACCGTCGAACTACAGTATTAAAAATTCTCGAATTCATTCTCAACTTGATCACAAATATCGCCGCGAATGTAGAGTTAACTTATAGTATGCATTCGTAAATTTCCTACAAAAGACGGTATAAAAAAATCCGCCGATCTACCGTATAATGTAAGAATTCCGCAAACCATATGAAACCAGTATGAAAACTCTTCGATCCTACCGTCGAACTACAGTATAAAAAATTCCCGAATCCATTCTCAACTTGATCACAAATATCGCCGCGAATGTAGTGTTAATTTATAGTATACATTTGTAAATTTCCTACGAAAGACAGTATAAAAAATCGGCCGATCTACCCTTATAGTACAAGAACTCCGCATACCATATAAAACCAGTATGAAAACTCTTCGATCCTACCGTCAAACTACAGTATAAAAAATTCCCGAATCCATTCTTAACCTGATCACAAATATCGCCGTAAAAGTAGTGTTAACTTATAGTATACATTTGTAAATTTCTTACCAAAGACAGCATAAAAAATCCGCCGATCTACCGTGTAGTATACGAATACCGCAAACCATATGAAACCAGTATGAAAACTCTTCGATCCTACCGTCGAACTACAGTATTAAAAATTCTCGAATTCATTCTCAATCTGATCACAAATATCGCCGTGAATGTAGTGTTAATTTATAGTATACATTTGTCAATTTCCTACGGAAGACAGTATAAAAATCCGCCAATCTACCATTATAGTACAAGAACTCCGCATACCATATGAAACCAGTATGAAAACTCTTCGATCCTACTGTCGAACTACAGTATAACAAATTCCCGAATCCATTCTCAACTTGATCGCAAATATCGCCGCAAAAGTAGAGTTAACTTATAGTATACATTCGTAAATTTCCTAGAAAAGACGGTATAAAAAAATCCGCCGATCTACCGTATAATGTAAGAATTCCGCAAACCATATAAAACCAGTATGAAAACGGTTGAACCCTACCGTTGCAGTACAGTATAAAAAATATCTAAATTAATTTTATTTTTATTATCTACGCCAGTTTCGTGCAAACTGCAAACGTGGCAAAGCGCAGTGCAGGATGCGCTCGCTCGCCATTCCAAAAATGAATTCTCGTCACGGGAATTAGCGGGCGAGCGGAACGTGGCGCGAGGAAAGAAACGCTGCCGCCATGGCTGGCATGACGGGACGCGTTTTGTCGTCACGTTATGGCACGGCCCCGATCGTTTTGTCGCCGGCAATTACGTGACACGAAGTGGGCGGCACATAGCGTGTCGCACGCGCGAGCCTTTGATGCGGACTGCGCGAGAATCCGGACGACCCATGCCGGGAACTTTTCAGTTTACGGGACTGTGACATGATCCTATCAAAGCGTTTGACCCCTTTTCGTCGTCAATCAGGAAAGCGCCGAGCAGGACGATGAACCGTGTCCTTGAGGCGAGCCGGAGAAAGTGTCTTTTTGCGGCTTAAATGACAAAGCGTGTCGGCTCGCGACTTTTTTGGCTTGTGCGTGAAATCTGCGCGCACCTGGTTGGAGGGCGTAAATATTTGAATAAACGGCATCTTCGGGTAAATGCGGATTGGCGAAGTGTTGATGTAGCTTGATAGAATTGTGGCAGGTGTTGAAACATTGGGGCTTTTGGATCAATTTTTCTAGATTAAATAAGTCAGGGGTTGCACGTTAACAAAACACTTATTGTATCGCAGTGAAGAAGGAAGTTCGTGAACCAATTAAGGCAACGAACCTCATCGTGGAGTTGCAGGCATACAAGAAGCTACGCAAAAGCATAGATTAATAAATCTGTCGCTATGTGATGGAAACAATCTGCGGAATCTGCGAAAAAAATAGTAATCTGCGGAAAACGAAGACGCATACAGTACACATAGATTTTCTTCCCATAAAATATCTGCATTTAAGCAAAATTTGGTATATTACTTATCGCAGCATCGTTTCCTTGACACGACGTACTTGAAAACTTGGAAAGTATTATAATTTGCAGAAATTGGAAAAGCATAGTATAATACACACTGATTTTTCTTCCTGTAAAATATATAAACTTAAACAAAATTTGATATATTACTTATCGCAGCATTATTTTCTTCACACGATGTACGTGAGAAGTTGGAAAGTAATTTACCGAAATTTGATATGCATATAATACACATGGATTTTTCTTCCCATGACATATACAAAGTTATCCAAAATTCAATGCATTACTTATCGCAGCATCGTTTCCGCGACAGGACGTACTTACAACTAGGAAAGTATTACAATTTGCAGAAATTGAATAAGCATAGTATAATACACATTGATTTGTCTTCCCGTAGAATATATAAGGTTAGGCAAAGTTTGATATGTTACTTATCGCAGCATCGTTTTCTTCACACGATGTACGTGAGAATTTGGAAAGTAATTTACCGAAATTTGATATGCATACAGTACACATTGATTTTTCTTCCCATAACATATACAAAGTTATCCAAAATTCGATGCGTTACTTATCGCAGCATCGTTTCTGTGACACGACGTACTTGAAAACTTGGAAAGTATTATAATTTGCAGAAATTGGAACAGCATAGTATAATACACACTGATTTTTCTTCCCGTAGAATATATAAGGTTAAGCAAAATTTGATATATTACTTATCGCAGCATCGTTTTCTTCACACGACGTACGTGAAAAATTGGAAAGTGATTTACCGAAATTTGATATGCATATAATACACATTGATTTTTCTTCCCATAACATATACAAAGTTATCCAAAATTCGATGCATTAATTATCGCAGTATCATTTCCGTGACAGGACGTACTTGAAAACTTGGAAAGTATTATAATTTGCAGAAATTATAATTACGCATAGTATAATACACACATATAAATTAAGCATAGTATAATACAAACTGATTTTTCTTCCCGTAAAATATATAAGGTTAAGCAAAAGTTGATATATTACTTATCACAGTATCGTTTTCTTCACACAACGTACGTGAGAAATTGGAAGGTAATTTACCGAATTTTGATATGCATATAATCCACATTAATTTTTCTTCCCATAACATATACAAAGTTATCCAAAATTCGAGGCATTACGTATCGCAGCATCGTTTCCGTGACACGCCGCACCGAAAGCTCCACCAGTTATCCCGTTTCGCGGAAATTGCTCCGACGGTGCACTTAAAAATTGCGCGCGCCCAAAAACTTCGCGCGGCGTGTTGATGCCGCGACGCAGCGCGAAAAAATCGGGGCGAGCGTGTTTTACGGGAAGCGCCGCGTGCTTTATTGATTTCGAAAAAATCTTCCCCATACGGCGGCTCCCCCGAATGTTGGCCCAATGATTCGCCGACACGGAATTCGAGGCATATCGCGGCCACATTTTTCTGAAAGCTCCCCCGTAACGCGGCGTACACAAAAATAGCGACGTTACACGTGCCCCTCGAGCGAGCTTCACGTGAATGCGCGTCGGGGTTATAACCATATTTTTTTTTCGCTCCGCGCTCTCTCCCGCTTCACCCCCCGCTTTTTTATTTCAACCGACAAGAATCGATTGGACTTTTGCGCGCGGCGAACAAAACGAGAGGGCGAAATGTTAGGTAACGGGACGGGAATTTGATTGCATTAGCCTGGCGGGGCGCGTGGCAAAAAAATATCGGAAAAGTCAATTTCGAACGCGCGGGACGCCTATTTTCGCGCGCTTTCCTCGTCGGCGCGCCGCGTGTCAGTCGGACGATTTTTCGCGCATAATCTGATTTGCGCGCACTGCGCCGCGCTTGGCCTTTTTTCCTCGCCGGACCCCGTAAACAGTTATGGCGAGTGCTGTGGGAAATTGATGGCGTTCGTGTAAAACGAGGGAAGAGAGTTGGCCGCATTTTTATCGTGTTGGATGAAGGTTGAGAAAGTGTCACGTGACATTTTCAACAAGAATTTCAACAACAATTTCAAAACAATTTCACTTTCAACAACAATTTTTGTAGTGGACAAACGCGCTTTTCCGTTTAATATTTTTTTAGATATTTTTTTTGGGTATCTTCATTAGATATTTTTATGTGAATTTCTTTAGATATTGTTATGCAGTATCTCTTCCATTTTTCATTCCTACAGCAATTTTCGTCAATCACAGTCATTAACGCTAGACTGTGAAAGTGCAAAAATAACGACCTTAAAATACAACATTCTTGGAAATTGGCAGTTTGTGGACATGAATGTCCCTTAACAGCACAGTACGGTCGCGGTATCTAGATTTCGTGTAAAAATTGCTACGGTTGTCGGTGGCAGTGTTCCGTTGACGATACGTACAAATTTAATTATAGCATTTTTCGACATAGGATCAAGAGAGCGTGATCGCAATGCTTTGCAATTTGTGCATTTATAATAAATAAATGCATATGCATTAATTCAAGTTTGTGTGAAATTATAATAAATAAATGTGATTGCATTGGTCCGTATTTTTGTACAATTACATTAAATAACCGCAGTTCGATGCGGTCTTTAACACTTTGACTGCCGTGGTGGTCATCGGTGACCGGCGCAAAAGGTCTCACGAAAAGTTAAAAAAATAGCTAATCGGTAGCATTTATAATATAATTTTGTAAATGCAATTAATATTAAACAGTGATACAATTCTTTGGTCCTCGATACCTTCGCATTATTTTAATTTTGCACAATTCAATCATATTCTGTAGTACTTCATCACGTTACGGTTTTAATATAGTAAAATACGCACGGCAGTCAAAGTGTTAAAAATGGTCCCTGGCACTAAAACCATTAATTGTTCCGACCATTTGTTCAGTCGTAGTTCCACCAAAGCGTAATCGTCCCAAAGATTTTCGCCATAAGTCAATCAAAGTATTATTTCCTCAATATACAGGCTTTTCCCCAACCAGTCAACTTTACGAAACTTTCGTAATAACGTGATCCCACAGTGATGCGTCGTGATCTCGGGCTAAGATAGTAAAAGCCGTGTGGAATTTAGTCCGGACGTTTCGCGCGCGCGGAGAAAAATAAAGGTGACCCCATTTTATGGCGTCCAGCTAAAATAAGCGAAAAGGGCTGGCGTCGTCTAACGCCGATCTCGATGGTGTTTGATCAAGGTCGGACAAGTGTTTCCTGTTACGCGGAATGTCTATAGTAAACGTACGCGCGCCCCTCGTCGGCGGAATGTCTACGATAAACAGAAAATATTCGTGGAGTGGCGTTAACTCATCGACTTTAGGAGTTTGTTATTTCGGTTTTGGCGTTAATTCCCGCTGGCCAACGACAAAAGACACTCGCCAGACCACCCCGAAACCGTTTCCTCCTACCTCCGCGCACTAAAACTCTTACTGCCACGTCGTGACCAATCACGGGCAACGGTGCCCAAGCTTTCCCGTCCGTTCGAAAATAACCAAATCGCACGTATGTTACATTTACGGCGACCGTGTGACGTAAGGCATTCGCATCTGTCGTCAGAGTCTCTTTTACGTCTAATCTCGACGTGCCAATGAAAGCGCAAACGACAAAACGCACGGAATAATGGGATCGCGGACCGAAATGAAATGAAAAAGATTAAAATGGAAATTGCGCAGGCTTGTTACCGTGCCGGTAGAAATTATTTCCGGTTCTTCGTGGTTGAGAAATATCTTTTATTTGTTGATTGTTCACCAATAATTCCATTCCAAATTATATTGTTATTTTCTTATATTGTTTTATAATTCTTATAAGTCTTATATATGTAGGAATTTAATACTTGAAACTAGATAGTATAATATTTATAAACAATAACAACGTAATCAAAACACTTTCGTCTTATTTTCTAATCTTTCGTCGTTTCGTCGTTTCGCCTTTAGGTCTTATCGTCAACTGATTACTAAGCAACCAAAATAACACAATTCAATAAACTCGTCACCTACGATACATCAATATAATAATTGAGATTCATAGGTAACCTTTCCTCGCCAACTAGAGGACCCTATATTTGAGATCCCACATATATTTTATAATTTTTATATTATATATAATTATATTATTTTCACATTTTTCATTGCTTTCACTTATAACGGTAGTTAACACTTTGACTGCCAAGCGTATTTTGCTATGTTAGAACCGCGATGCGATGAAATATTGCAGAGTATAATTAAATCATGCAAAATAAAGGTAACGCAGAGTTGTCAGAAGCCAAAGTATTGAAGCATCGCTTCAATATCAATTGCTTTGACAAGATTGCAAATAGGCTTCATTGCGAATTTTTTGCATTTTTAGTCAAATCTTTTGCACCGGTCGTCGGTGACCGGCGCAAAAGGTCTCACGAAAAATTCAAAGAATACCCAGTCCGTCGTGTTTATAATTTTTAAAATGCAATTAATATTAAATAGTGATTCAATTCATTGGTCTCCGATACCTTCGCATTATTTTCATTTTGCACAATTCAACCATATTCTGTAGTACTTCATCCCGTTGCGGTTTTAATATAGTAAAATACGCGTGGCAGTCAACGTGTTAAATATCACAAGGAAACAAATATTCAAAAAAATGTCCTCGCACCCAAAGCACTTTATACACCCCAGATCATCCTTTCTCGGTTTCTGCCATTTTTCTTCTTTCATGTTTCTTCCTTTAAATTTTCCGTTCGCGTACATTTCTCTCACCGACACCTCGTCTAGTCCACATGTCCCGCAGAGTCGTGCGCGAAGCCGCAAAAGCTTCGTGAAAGCCTCGCCACCGTGTATAGCAGCGGTGCGATTTCGGCAGGCCGACAAAAAGTTCCCAGATTAGCATCGGGGCACAGGTTCGATAAACGAACGGCGCTTACCGCAGCGTGAAGCGCGCACGGTGGTCCGCGGCAAAAAGGGTTCCCGAGGGGTCGTCGTTTAACATATGTCAGGGAACGCGCGTAATCGCTTAACGATTTTCCGCTCCGAGGAAATGACATTATTTCGGCGGTCGGCAGCGCCAGCTGGCCTGGCCGAGATCTTCCGCGTAATGACAATGTCGGGAGGATGGCCCGACGAGATAAACACGAGCCAAACTACTTCATTAACGAGCGGGCCACGGATGCGCGGAGGGCGGGGGACGAGGGAAGAGAATGAGGAAAGGAATGAGTCGCGATCGTGCACGTAATCGCTGGCCCTGGTTAAAACGGGCCACAGATGGCCGAAGGAGTTTACCGAAATGCTGTCGAGTCGAAGATTGAGGCTGCCGATCGCTGGGCGGTCGATTGATTTCTTTTAAGGGTGTTTTGCGTTTTTCGTGTGCTCACGGGATAGCGCGTTTGGAAACGGGACGGTGCACGGGTGGAGGTATTAAATGGACGGTTTCGGTAGCATTTACGGAAGGAGTTTATTGTGATTGTTTCGAGAAATTTTGGATGTCGCGAAATTCGGGGGATGACGCACGAGGGTGTGGTTGTTACTTGACGTTATGATACCGCTTTATAAATAAGTAGGGATGGTATTCGTGTACGGTTTTATATGCATATTGGATATTAGTAGTACCGGCTCAGTAAACAAACGGTAAGCAGTTAGTCGCACAAAATCACACGCTCAAAACGCCGAAGACGAAATTTGAAATTTCGGCGCACAAGACTACATAACACTGCGATACAATACTACAATACTAGAATACACCACACTGTCATAAACGAACGATCACAACTGATGCCGCACAAAATCACACACAATCAAACTCCAAACATGGAATTTGAAATTTCATAGCACAAGACTACACAACACTACACTACAATACTTCAGTATTAGACTACACTATGCCGTAATAAACGAACGATCGCAGCTGATGCCACACAAAATCACACGTTTAAAACTCCAAACATGGAATTTAAAATTTCATAGCACAAGACTATACAACACTAAACTACAACACTTGAGTATTAGACTGCACTACACTGCAGTAAATGGTGGATCAAAACTTATGCCGCACAAAATCACAGGTTTGAAACTGCAAAGATGAAATTTGGAATTTAATAACACAAGAATACACAGCACTACACTACACTCTAATAAACAAATGATCAAAACTTATGCCGCACAAAATCACATGTTTGAAACTGCAAAGACGAAATTTGGAATTTAATAGCACAAGACTATACAACACGACACTACAATACTTCAGTATTTGACTTCACTACACTGCAGTAAACGGTGGATCACAGCTTATGCCGCACAAAATCACATGTTTGAAACTCCAAAGACGAAATTTGGAATTTAATAGCATAAGACTACACGACACTACACTACACTGTAATAAACAAGCGATCAAAACTTATGCCGCACAGAATCACAGGTTTGAAACTGCAAAGATGAAATTTGGAATTTAATAGCACAAGACTACACAACACTACACTACAATACTACAGTTTTAGACTACACTAAATTGCAGTAAACGGTGGATCACAACTTATGCCGCACGAAACCACACGTTTGAAACGCCATAGATGAAATTGGGAATTTATTATAATAGCACAAGAATACACAGTACTACACTATACTGTAATAAACGAACCATCAAAACTGATGCCGCACAAAATCACACGTTTAAACCTCCAAACATGGAATTCGAAATTTCATAGCACAAGACTACACAACACCACACTACAATACTTCAGTATTAGACTACACTACGCTGTAATAAACCGAGGATCACAACTTATGCCGCACAAAATCAAAGGTGAAACTCCAAAAATGAAATTTGAAATTTAATAGCACAAGACTACACAACACCACACTACAATACTTCAGTATTAGACTACACTACGCTGTAATAAACCGAGGATCACAACTTATGCCGCACAAAATCAAAGGTGAAACTCCAAAAATGAAATTTGAAATTTAATAGCACATGACTACACGACACTACACTATACTGTAATAAACGAACCATCAAGACTTATGCCGCACAAAATCACTGGTTTGAAATTCCAAAGACGAAATTTGGAATTTAATAGCAAAAGTCTGCACTATCACTTGCCACTGGGCGCAAAGAATGGCGGGTCCCTAGTCCACTCCTACGTAGATTCTCAAACCGCGCATTTCACCATCAGCGTTAGTCGATTCGCACTTTCGCCATCACCTTCTAACCCCGTCAAGCCCATTGCAATACCGCCGAAACGTCGGACCAGCTCCAAGCAACCCGGAAACGAGCGTCATCCCACTTCTTTCAGACGCCTTTCCTGGCCGCTTATCGCGCGTCATTGAAGTGTATCACGCGGAAATCGTTAATTCACTCTGAGCGCATTAGGTTGCAGTTATACGCCGTCGACGCTCAACGTCAATTGTTCCGTGATCAACAACGCCGCGAGCGGGATCCTTCTTCTCGCTGGTCTCTTTCTCCGTGAACGCACAAGAAAGCTTAAGAGGACCACACACACGGCGCGACCTCGAAACGAGTGCTCTTCTTGCAGGGTCACCGGCTTATGTCATCTATCTTAGAATGTCTCGCATTCAGGCCCCGCGCGACCCTTTACTCGCCTTTTGTCGCGTTAAGTCTAACGATCCATACGACTGAGGCGCGTTTTGCGCCCAGACGATCTAAGCTAATTGTTATTTTGGTTATTTGCTTAAACGACCCAGGAATGTAAAGGCTGTGTTTGGTTGAAAATGCTGACTATGGGATTTTTTACTGTAAATCGACGTGCGACTGGTGTTTGCGGGAGTCAATGAGATGGATGTGCGGTAGAATATTTTTTTTAAGGGATATGTACAATGTGAAAGTACGGACTTGCGGAGAGCAATTACGTCAATCACTGTTTCATCTTTGCTCTGTGCGCAGCATTTGCATTATTTTGAAAGACTTCGGGGGTTTAAAAACGTGGATGCGTTGCATAGACTGTTTTTTTGAAAAATATGTCGGATGCGAGGATTTGAAGTTACGGACGGTAATTATGGTAATTACAATTCCATCTCGGCACTTCGGAATTTATGTGCGGTAATTTGGACATTTTAATTCACACCTGTCGTATCGTTTTCGAGTTAGTGCAAATGATGTAGTTGAAGTTTGGTAATAATGACTTTATATGGTTTAAATTCGGCAATGATGACTTTATGCGTTTTCACCGTCAAACATATTTATTATTATTCTGTTTTGAAGAAAACTCCATAAAAAAGTGTGTTGGACTTCGCGAGTAAATGTATTAATGTCTTAATACCGTTTTCTCGTCTTTCATCAATCTTTAGTCAATTTTGTGTTTACTTGCACTATATTTCTATTTCTGGAGGCAGATCCATTGTTTACAGTGGAGTGCTTTCAAATCAATCATCGACTGGGAAACATGTGTTTATTGACATAAGTAGTGTTAACCAGGACGTCAACCAGAAACAACGTTATTTTCGTTTAATTCCAAATTCAACATATCGTTTACAGTGGCCAGCTTGGTTCTTCCGGCCGGATTTGCCGATCGGACAGCCTCTGCCGACGTCCCACGTTGCAAATTCAACGGCGAACGTCCCTACGTCTACTCAGTTGACGTGCAGGACCAGTCAGGACCCGCCGAAGAGCTTGGATACTCCGTTGGAGAGCAGCAAGATACACGGACAAACACCGACGATCTGCACGGTGAGTCAAACAATTTTGTGCATAAATGCGAAATAACGGATTTGAAATGTGATATCTGCAGTTTGGTAATTAGTACAGTTGCTCACTTTAATGTTCGGATAACTGTTAAAATCGGAAGACCTTTTCGATGAAACAGATTTCAGTAAAATTTTCAGCACGTATCTAACTGGCGTATGTTTGCAAAATGTTAAAATTTTCATTATGGGCTCGGTAAAAAAAAAGGTAGATAACGTCTTCCCTTGGTTTATGTTGCAAATTCTCTAGTATTCGCTGTTTTGTACTATCAGTTCCAATTTTTTCAAGTTTTTTTTTTGTGTCATGTAGTAAACACCTTCTTCTGACATCTCAAAAATATTCCAAATATTAATCTGATAGTCCAAATATTAATCTGAGTATCTGTATATGCATGATTGGAAGAGACTTTTCCTTAACATATATGTAAATGATTTTCGCATACTGGTTTACGGTCGAAACTACCGAATAATGAAAAGTTGGAGCTTACGGTTCCACACTGCTACGTGTCTATTTTATGGGAATATGAACGGTGAATTAATCGTTATTACATGCGGAAGGTGGTTGCACCGATCAATTCCGAACGATACTTCTAATTTTAACGCATCGAAATCTCCACAGTACTAATGCATATGTTATATTGCATCATGTACATATATTTATTGTAATATTATAAATATGAACGGTTTCAATCATTAGTAATTGGTATTCATACCACACTCGTCCAAACACAATTTTATATAAACACATATTAGAGAGATATTAAAATACATACTATTGCCATTTATGATAATATTATAATTAGCAAGACTTTAAATCGTTAGTAATTAATATCGGTACCACATTCGGTCGAATACAAATTTTGTACTTAACCGGTTCCGTGGACTGCATTTTCAGTGGACTGCATCGCGTGTCTTCCGCAAACAGTGGAATCGCTTACACAACGCGGATACACATTAACGTGCGACCCAGATTTCGCGTCGTGTCACTTTTATTAAAATTCTGTCCTACCGCTGCTGCAAATCGTCGATTTGATTAGAGGGACTCGAAATATTTCACTTAAATTTTGATGATTAATAATTACTATTCACGCCACAGTCGTCTGAACACAAATTCCTATATCTATATGTATATACTATATAAAAATATATACATACATCTATAGATACTAATATACCTACTATATCACTATTTATTATTATATTTATTATTATATTATAACGATAAATGAAAAAAAAGCCAATCGGTAGCATTTATAATAACAATTAATATTAAATAGTGATTCAGTACCTTGGCATCATTTTCATTTTGCACAATTCAATCATATTCTGTAGTACTTCATCACGTTACGGTTTTAATATAGTAAAATACGCACGGCAGTCAAAGTGTTAACAAAAGTTGAAATAATCAGTAACTACTATCCATATCACCCTCGGAACAAAAATTTCGTCCTCAACCGATCGCATAGACTGCATTTTTAGTGGACTGCATCGCGTGTCTTCCGTAAACTGTCGAATCGGTTACACAACGCGAATTTTTAACACATTAACGCTCCACCCAGATTTCGCGTCGTGTCACTTTTATTAAAATTCTATCGTGCTGCCGCTGCGAATCGTCGATTTGATTAGAGGGACTCGAAATATTTCACTTAAATTTCGATCATTAATAAGTACTATTCACGCCACAATCGTCTGAACACAAATTCCTATATATATATATATGTATATATTATACAAAAATATGTACATACATCTATAGATAGTAATATACCTACTATATTACTATTTATTATTATATTATAATTAACAAAAGTTTAAATAATCGGTAACTACTATCCATATCAATCATATTCTGTAGTAATTCATCACGTTACGCTTTTAATATAGTAAAATACGCACGCAGTCAAAGTGTTAACTCGTCGGAACAAAAATTTCGTCCTCAACCGATCGCATAGACTGCATTTTTAGTGGCCTGCATCGCGTGTCTTCCGTAAACTGTCGAATCGCTCACACGTACGCTCATACACCTTAACGTGCGACACATATTCCGCGTCGCGCCACTTTTTATCGAAATCCTGTCACGCCGCCGCTGCAAACCGTCGGTTTGATTAGAGCGACAGGAAACACACGTCGAGGGCATGATCGACTCGGCGGCACAGAAAAGTTCGTGCCAGGACGATTTCACGGCGGGTCGATATTCAATTTACAGTTTTGTCACAGGCGTATTGCGTTTCGCGGAATCGACCAATACGCGGCTACCAATAGCGCAGAAGTCATTCGTCAAGGAATCGACCTGGGCCCTTTACTACGAAACGATAAAGCCACGTGGGCGAAGAGCCGCGCGTGTATCGTATGAATGCGGGGAACCTTAAGTGGACTCCTCGTTAGCCAGCGTACCCGTGCCACGGACTTGTTTAAGTGAAATATTTAATAAGGCGTGCGCGTTGCTGCCCGAGCATCGCGGATTATTATTATCCCGTCTGCAAGTCAAACGGCCGAGACAAAAGAGTGTGTTGCACTTCGGTAGTTCGATAACGTATTGATATCCGCGGCTTGTACGCGATACTTGATTTATTGGCGCGTGGCTACGTAATTGCAGAATCGCGGTTTTCGATATTAATATTCGTAGGCAGCGGCCCGTCCGGCGCGAAAGTCGTAAGACGAACGCCACGCTTCGATAATCGGCTGATGTATCGACGCTGGAATTTCTGTTGTGCCAGATTTATCGTTCTGCGGATTTGCGCGCGGTCGAACGCGATTTATGTCTATGTAGACGCTTTTGGGTGGAGCTTTGTTGGCGAAGTGAACACTCTGCTTTTGAATCGAAGGAGTGGGAGGCAAGTCGCGTGGATGTCTTTGCTTATTACGCGATGCAAATTTTTATTTCTATACACGATTCGGTTGGGCGTGTGACAGGGGACGATGAGGAGTAAATGGATGGTCAGGAGTGGGCCATTTTTATACGTAATTGTAGTATTAAGAATAAGGAGAAAATCTAGCGATTCTTTCTTTCCAAACTCTAAGCGCCGCGTTGAAATGTTGTGTCGTTTCGAATATGACAATATCTACCTCTTGTTGTATTAAAAGATAGAATTCGACATGTTACGAAACGCATGCGTTTAGTAACTAAAATCTTATAATATTGAAGTCTACAAATATTTCCTATCATTATGATATGATATCATTAGAATATGATTACATCCGATAATACTTGTTAAGTATTATGACATAAAATATTTATGGACTCCCGTGGATGGGGTCCAAAAATTTCCAGGCACGTAGAGATTTAAAGACATAATATTTAAAACTTAAATTACCCGGTCCGAGTTCCTTTTTCAAATTTATCGAACGCCGAAATAAATTGAACAATCAAATAAAATCGATCTCTTGTCTCTTCATGTTCCGGCACGAAGACGCTTGCTTTCAAACTGTCATGCGTAACATACGCGTACTTAAATTTTACTGCTTCCTTGAACGAAACTCAAAACGTCGCAGATTTGAAACTGCAACGCCTGCAGAACAACGTTCGGCCACTTTATAGCGAAACTGCGCGGCATCCGAGTATTTTGATTGCGACTACCACAGAGTTTGACTATGAGAGATAGACACCCACGTGGGCATTCTTCGGCTACCGGTATCCAGTTAATAAACGGCGAAACTCCGGTGCCAGGCGAAATTCGGCCGTAAAATCATTAACTCCCGGCCGTTTATGCCGACGCAACGAGGGGGAACAACCCGGTGACGACGCAATCACGAACGAACGCGGTGACCAACGGCTAATGATGATGAACGTTCTATTTTTTTGTCCCGCTGCAATCGGGCAGCAGAAGAGTTGGCGAGAGAAATTCCGTACGCTCTTTGTCTTTGGTCTTTCGCTCCTGCCTTTACAATTTCTCTCTACCGCGAGCGCGCTTTACCAGTGGATTTACGGACGTTGATTTTATGCCTATTTCGCGACATTGCGGATAAATATGTTGTATAGAGTGTATCAAAATAATGTTTATAGTTGCAGTGTATATTTTTTTACTGATGAATTGTATACTATTGATTATGACATATATAATAATAGATTGTATATTATACTACGGGAAATTCGAAGGTTGGAGGATAATTAATTGGGACGAATATGTTATCATATCAGTAAAAGTCAATGTAAATTACTAAATAGATCATTTCCGGGGGTATTGTAACTCGGAGTATAGGATCTGAAATTCTACAAATTTATGGGTTCTTTAAATCATCTTCTTCAATGTCGAGTCCTTAATTATAGCGGTGGTATGTGTCATGTACCAGAATCATACTAAACTCTTTAGCCCGTGATTGAATACTAACCGTCGGAGATGATGAACACTATTGAGTTAATCTTTGGCTGTGGCAGCCGCATGCTCCAGTAACAAAGACACCAGCATATTCGCGATCATCAGTTTAATGTGATTTCAATACTGTTCCATCCAGCGATTATAGTCAAGTAACTAAACACTAGTCATCGAAGTTGCTCAACACTATTCAATCCCTCAACGACAGCAACCACAAACATGAGTACCAAAGCCGAATCAAAGTCTATCCACCCACTATCCTATTTGCAAGCATAAGACTTTGGTGCGATTCGATACTGTCCCATGCAACTACTATAGATCAAACAATCAAAACACTAGTCGTTGAAGTTGCTCAACCCTATTCAATTCCACAACGACAGCAGCCACAAACATGAGTACCAAAGCCGAATCAAAGTCTATCCACCCACTATCCTATTTGCAAGCATAAGACTTTGGTGCGATTCGATACTGTCCCATGCAACTACTATAGATCAAACAATCAAAACAGTCGTCGAAGCTGCTCAGCGACAGCAGCCGCAAGCGCCAGCAGCAAAATCCCGAAACTCCATCTCTCCCACTATCGGACTCGCACGCCAACCGCTTAATAGCAACCGCATGAAACAATCCACGCCTATAAATATGTAAGTTGTGTACCTCCACACATGTGCTTGACGGCGGCGTGCGTGCAGTCACTGGGCGAAATTAGCGTTGGCGCTAATTTTAGAGCGCCGGCTACAGCGTTGCCGCCAAGATTAATCCCGTAGACGCGGTAAATTAAGGCCGATTCGTATCTTAAGGACAGCACGGGAGTTTGGCGCATGAAGGGCAGCGATGAGACCGCGGGCGCAAACGGTGCAATTAAACGACGGTGCAATTACATTTCCCTCGTCCTACTTTGTTCGAACTCCGCGCCTTCCGTTTGGCGATAAGTACGCCAGCACGGAGTCACGTTCCTTGCCTTTTCCGTCGATCGCGCCTTCAATCTCGGCGCGCTTCCGTGTTGATGAATCTCTAATTTCTACTTTGCCCGGCTACTTTCCTCTTCGATCTTTCGTTTTCCCGCACTCGCAATACTGCAACGCGATAGCGCGGCTAGATCGGCGATCGTCGGGAACTTGTGCAAATAACTTCATGCTGTAAGAGTCGGCGGGTGGAGACTTCGGCATGTTGTGTGAACGTAGGTCATGATGAACAGTCGCTCGGTGATGGCAGATATAGGAAGAATGCCGAAAGAGACGTGGGCAGATACTGGAATTGGGTTGCGTACATTTTTGGGGACTTGTGTTGACTGCGGGTGGCGAATATGGGAGGCGGGAGTAACGTCAGATCTGGATTCTTAAATGTGTGGCAGGTTTGTTGGTGAACGATACTTTGACGAATTTTGTCAATTTGGATTCTTAATGATACTTAGGCAAATTCTATGAATTTCGATGTTGAACGATACTTTGACGAAATTTGTTCATTTGAATACCGAACGGCACTCTCATAAATTTGTGAATTCGTCCATCGAATGATACCGCGACAAACTTCGTAAATTCGGATTCTGATTAAACTTGCAAAGAACTTCGTAAATTTGAGCCGTGCATGATACTCAACAAATTTATATATTTGTCGATACGGAACAGCACCTTCACAAACTTTCCAAATGTCGCCCAGGTGATTCGGTTCATGCGTTCGTGAGGTTTAAATGCGAATATCCAGCAGCAATACCGTTAGCACACAAGTTCTATGCATCGCCAGTACAACAAACTTCCGAACGGCCACTACGCCAAAAACTTCAGATCCCCAACGCGGCCCAACGTCGCCTTAGCATTTCTTACATTGACACCATCTTTCCACCGAAACACCTCACCTGCGTTTTTATCGCAACGTTCAAACCCCGTCCAAACCCCGTCGGTGAATATTCCCGGGAACATTTCGTCAGAACCTATATTTCCAGCGTAACGCTTGTACACATGCCACGTGTCGCCGATCCTTAATAAGGGGACGAAATTACAGGGTCCCGGGACCCGTGCCGACGGAAGATTCCCGGTACATTTCGTGCTAAACGCGAATTTCGCCGGTGTCACCGCGCGACACGCCAAAGCGGCGATGAAATAATACGTCTCACCGATGAGTTATGGCGAGTTTGAGTGTCTCGGCTGAGACGATTCCCGACACGACAGCGTTTCGACACGGCCTCGATCGCGAATTTATGAAAATTGCACCGCGCGACACGCGCACATGCCTCACTTTTTACCCACCCGAGACGATGTCAAGGGCGCGCTGATTCGGTTACGGAACAATCGATGCGGGCAAGTCGATTGCCAACACGCTTCTTCGCTGATTGGGGGTGAACTGGGGTGTTATTTTGCGCGTTCGAATTTTTTCGGAGAAACATAATCGGTTGAAATAATTATTTTCTGTCGTCACAGCAGATTCGCGGTCTTAACTGCTGAAGCGGAGGCTAGGGGTACGAACTAGAGACACTATTGTGCTCATCAAGCATCGGCACCTTAAATGTATCCATACACACACTACCTTTCAACGCTTAATTTTCTACAATCCCACCAGCCATGCCCGATTTTATAAACTAAAACGCCATTTTACTCATCAAGCATCGACATCATCGTTACCCTACGCCTTAAACGTATCCCAACACACACAATTCTGCTCATCAAGCATCGACACCATTGTTACCCTGCACCTGAAATGTATCTAAACACACATTATCTTTCAACACTTAATTTTCTACAATCCCACCAGCCGTGCCCGATTTTATAAACTAAAACGCCGTTTTACTCATCTAGCATCGACATCATCATTACCCTGCGCCTTAAATGCATCCAAACACACACCATTCTGCTCATCAAGCAGCAACACCATTGTTACACTGCACCTTAAATGTATTCAAACACACACTACTTTTCAGCGCTTAATTTTCTCCAATTCCACCAGTTATACCCGATTCTGTAAACTAAAACGCTATTTAACTCATCAAGCATAGACATCATCGTTACCCTGCGCCTTAAATGCATCCCAACACACACCATTCTGCTCATCAAGCATCGACACCATTGTTACCCTGCGCATTAAGTGTACCTGAACACATACCATCGTCCCGCTCTTAATTTTCCATAATCCCACCAGCCTTGTCCGCTTACCCGCTCACCGTCCACTTTCCTCCGAAGCATTGCGCCTAACAAGTCCACGCAAACGCCCGCCTTCGCCCCGTCGCCCGGGATCCCGCGGCACGCAGGATTTATCGAACAACCGTTCGTTAATAAAATCGCCCGGCTAAACACCTGGCGAACTATAAATTACCGAACCGCAGCGACTAGCGCGTGCAACGACTAATAAATTACGCCATCCGCAGGCGCAGCCCCGTTCGCCTGCGTTGTTGCGCAGCTCATCGCGCCTCGCTTTTTCAGCCGACCGCAAATTGGGCAAGAAGTCGGGCAATTCCGCGGCGGCGATTAGAAAATTCCGAGGGCCGCGCGAATTTTCTCCGTCGAACGAGCGACATCTCTCATTGGCGGCGAGCGAGGCAGCGCGCGTTTGAACGAGTGCGCCGCCTCGTTATTAGTTATTCGACCGGTCTCTGCGCCCGTCTCGCACCCTGCGTGTCCCGCGCCCTCGGTCTTACTCTTTTCTTGCCGGGCAAAAAACTCGATAATTTCATCGGGCCCTAACGACGACGCGGCTGACGGCGAGCGCGCGACAAAAAGCATAATCTATCAAATTGTCACTGGCCTTTCTATTTCATAGCGCCGCTGCTTCGCCTAATAAGCAATCTTCCCCGGGGTCCTGCCACGGTAAAACCTGAAGCGTCGATGGACACAGATCATGACTCGAGACTAGCGGCGAGCCGGTTTGCCGCGCTGCGCTTTTAGGTAGTGCGTGTGCGTCGACTGCGAATGGCTGCTGAGCGGCGGAGAGTCGTTAAAATCCTGGGTCTAGGGTAAAATGGGCGCAGTTTGGGTTGGGGGTGCGGGAGACTTTGGCAAGGAAGACTTGATTTGGTTTGAATGTTCGGTGGAGAGGAGGCTAGGATAAATGTGGACACGGGTTACGGGGTAGTTTGAAAAGAAAGACAAGATTTGCATAATTTCGTTTCAATGTTGGGTATAGAGGAAACTGGGTTAAATGTAAACTGGATTGAGGGTTAGTTTGAAAAGATAGACTTGATTTGCGCAATTATTTGGTTAAAATGTTAAGTGTGGAGGAAACTGGGCTAAATGTACACTGGAGTTACGGGATACTTTGAAAATCAAGACTTGAAAATCAAGACTTGCACAATTATTTGGTTTACATGTTGCATCTGGAAGTAACTGTGCTAAATTTGTGTCACTAGTCAACTAGTCGAAATCTGTGCTAAGATTAAGGTATATTTTGAGAAGAAATACTTCAATGCACATTTACTTAGTTTAGATGTTTAGATGTTGAAAAAAAAACTCGATTCATACAGTTATATCTGCCGTCAACAAATTCGCAAGCAGTTTTGTCGCCCAAATTCACGCCACTTGCCTACATATCCGCCATCTATTTTCCGTAATGCTTTTCCATGCGACTTCATTCGTCAAATTCACGCCACTTGCTTACAATTATTTGGTTTACGCCATCTATTTGTCCTAGTCAACTGTCCGTCGCTTTTCCATGCGACATGTTTAGATGTTGAAAAAAAAATTTCGTCCTCTCCTCCTACGACATCCAACTTGATTTACACAATTATTTGGTTTACATGTTGCATCTAGAAATTTGTGTCACTAGTCAACTAGTCAAAATATCTGCTAAGATTAAGGTATATTTTGAGGAGAAATACTTCATATGCACATTTACTTAGTTTAGAAATTTAAATGTTGGAAAAAAGCTCCATCTACACAGTTATATCTGCCGTCAGCGAATTCGCAAGCAGCTTCATCGCCCAAATTCACACCACACGCCTACATATCCGTCATCTATTTTCCGCAATGCCGTCGCTTTTCCATGCGACTTCATTCGTCCTCTCCTCCTACGCCATCCGAAGCATCAAACGCCCGTCCTGCAGGTTCCCCGCCGCCATTCGCCGCGATCTTCCTTTTTGCGTCCGACCGCCGTCTCCCGGGTACCCGGAGTCCGAGAAAAAGCGACTTTGCTAATAAGTCATTTACCCCTCGCGTCAGATGTCGCCGCCCGTTGCTCATGAAGGCGTCCCTTCATCGAACCTCGCCCGGCACAAAACGACGTTTCATTAACCTAAGACACTTTATCGCGGGCCCGTTAATTATTTCCGAGAAACGATACGCGCTCGCGCGGCGCCAGCATTTTTATACCCCCCCTCGGCCACTCCCTCGCCGAGATTTTTCTCCTTTTGTCGGTGGGCGCCGTCCGCGCACTGGCTTTTTCTGCGACTGCTGTCCCGTCGTCGGCCTTTTTTCTGCCGAGTGCAGCCCGCCTCGCTGCCGTGTGTGTCGCGCCCCCCGCGTACTAACGAGACGGCGACAACGACGGTGCCTGATTGTTATTTACTAGGAAGGCCTTTAACGACCGTTAGACCGTTAACGTCGGATGGCCGAGCGAGAGGAATGGACCGCGTGCTGAATCGACCTGGATACGCTTGGTTGCGCGACCGGAAGCGAGTCAATCTATCATGGGCTTCAAGTCAGTATCGAGATGCGAGTTGAATGACGAATTGTTCGGAGGTTAGGAGGATGCGCGAGGACGTGCTGAATTATGACGCCGATGATTGTGGTGTGACGGTGGATGACCTAGTGGCGGTGGAACGGCATGGAGGAAGTTAAGGGGATGTGTGCGGGATGCCAGAGGAGGAAGAGATGGGTGGTTTTTAAATGTTTGTGTGGAAAGGGAGAGTGGGTTGGCAGGGGTAGTTAGTAATGTGTGTTATTGGAAATTGTAATATTTTTTCGGTCGATGTTTGCTTAAGAGTTCACTGATGTTGGGACGATGCAGAAAATATTAGCGGAGTGTCACTATTAGATGTTGGGTAAAATAGTAGAGCAGTGCGTGGTTTTTAAATGTTTGCGTGAAAAGGAAGAGTGGGTTGGCAGGGGTAGTTAGTAATGTGTGTCATTGGAAATTGTAATATTTTTTCGGTCGATGTTTGCTTAAGAGTTCACTGATGTTAGGACGATGCAGAAAATATTAGCGGAGTGTCACTATTAGATGTTGGGTAAAATAGTAGAGCAGTGCGTTGTTTTTAAATGTTTGCGTGAAAAGGAAGAGTGAGTTTGAAGGGGTAGTTAGTAATGTATGTCATTGGAAATTGTAATATTTTTCGGTCAATGTTTGCTTGAGAGTTCACTGATGTTAAGATGATACAGAAAATATTAGTGGGGTGTCAGTATTAGATGCTGGGTAAAATAGTAGAGCAGTGCGTGGTTTTTAAATGTTCGCGTGGAAAGGAAAAGTGGGTTGACAGGGGTAGTTAGTAATGTGTGTCATTGGAAACTGCAATATTTTTCGGTCGATGTTTGGTTAAGAGTTCACTGATGTTAGGTCGATGCAGAAAATATTCGTGGGGTCTCTGGATTGGATGCCAGGCAAAGTAGTAGAGCATTGCGTTGTTTTTAAGAGTTTGCGTCGAACGGTAGTCTGGGTTGACAGATATGATGTAGTGATGCTGATGGTGTTTCTTGTATCGCAATTGCGGTCACTGGGAAATTACGATATTTTTCCGACCACTCGATGATTGGACTTACTTAGCTGTGAACTGATATTGGGACGATGCAGAAGAGATTAATGGCATGTCTATATCGTTCAAAACTCGCCTGTATGTAAACGCACTCAAGCTTCCAAATTGCCGTGTTCCACCTATTCAACCCACCACCCCATCAATCCCTTAACTCTCTCATCGTCGCGCCCATTAACATTTCGTCTCACGACAATCCTCCAAGCCCCCGAATTTTCAAGGAACGAAAAAACCCTCGGCTTCTTTCCGACTCTGCCAGCCAGCCACTCAAGACTTTTACGACAGCCAACTGTGTGTCGTAAAAGCCAAGTCAATTCCCATCGCGACTCACAGTATTCTTAAGTATCGACAGTATTCTCAAGTCCCACCAATCTTCCGCGTCACAAGATTATGAAATGACATGAAAAAACACGTACTTGCCACCATGGTAAAAATTTCAAATCATCCTATCGTACGCAAGCAGTCATGCCGCCATTCCGCACTTCCTCAAAAACGTTTTAAAACCTCCAAATTCCCGTGCTTCATCTTTACAGCGCCCCTAACACCTAGATAGTCACGACCATCATTTTTCCCTCCCACGACAATCCTCCGAAGGGGCCGAATTTTGAAGAAACGCAAAAACGCTCGGCATCCTTCCCACTTAAACTCGGTGCCGCTTGCTTAAATGCGAAGTAGGCCGGTTCGCGTTTACGGGCAAGAGCACTGGCATCAAGATGCGGTGGTCGCGGATCGTTAGCAGCTTGCTTTTTACTCATCGCGGCCTCGCCTCCTCTTTTCCCGACTTACTCCTCCCCGTGCAGCTCGTCGTTGTCGTTCACAGCTGATTGCTAGTATTCGTCGCAGTACAGAGCGCCGCGAAAGTTACTCGTTAAGGCCGGAGAATCGAACCGTTATGCCTCGAACTCCTCCTCCGCCGGCGTCGGAGATTAAATGACAACGGCGGCCGCAAAAAATTGCCAATCATTTACGCTCGGGCAGATCCGCTCCTCGGCGCTTTTCATCGCCGGCTCCCCGAAAGGAGTCGGCATTTTTCCCGTCGCATTTTCCCCGGCGCATTTTTCCCGGCGCATTGTTCCGTCCGGTTGAATGGCAATTTTTCGCAACCGGGAAACATTTTTCCCGGATGTTCGGCGGATCGCGGCGATGTTAGCGAAATCGAAGCCGCGTCGGTAGTTTGCGTTGCGGCGAGACGTTCGTGGGTGAGAAGGTGGTGGTGGCCAGGGACGGAGTGCGGCGTGGGGGGTGCCCGGGGTGAACATCTGCGCCCTTAATTATTTTACAGATTTAGTAGATCGTTATGGCTTGTAAAATTACTGCCAATTTCACGCCCCTAAACTTATTTTATCCGTGCCGCGCTCGCCGCGTATCGCCGCCTGCGGATGGATATTGGGCATCCTTCGTGGCTAAATTAATGGCCGCGTGTTTATGGCCGACCCGCATGGACACGCAACGATTCCGTCGCGAATCTCGCTAAACGCCTTCGATCTATTCCACGTCTTTGAATAGTGTCGGACCAGAATAGCACACCCTCCGGGCTTCTGCTGTCGCCGAGCATAAACGTTGCTA
Source organism: Cryptocheilus praepositus (assembly GCA_033815515.1). NCBI lineage: Eukaryota > Metazoa > Arthropoda > Insecta > Hymenoptera > Pompilidae > Cryptocheilus > Cryptocheilus praepositus. The sequence continues at coordinate 5,529,676 of JAWWQZ010000314.1, forward strand.
AACGCTGTGCAACGAGTATTTGCGCAAAAACAGGTTCAACGTCGTGTCACCTGTATATGGTGCTAGGCTGTTGCAATAGTTTTTAATCGTGACGGATCTATTTAACACCGATCGCGCATATGTGTATGTGCGAATCTGTGGTTTGTACGTGAAAGAACATGTTACAGTTGCTTTTAACACTTTGACTGCCAAGCATATTTTGCTATGTTAGAACCGCGATGCGATGAAATACTGCAGAGTATAATTAAATCGTGCAAAATAAAGATATCGCAGAGTTGTTAGAAGCCAAAAGTATTGAAGCACCGTTCCGATATCAATTGCTCTTACAAGATTGCAAATAGACTTTATTGCGACTTTTTTGCATTTTTAGTAAAATCTTTTGCACCGGTCACCGGTGACCACCGTAGCAGTCAAAGTGTTAACTCATTCTTTGAAACAATTCCGGTGGAATGGTGGCATTATGGAGTAGTTGGAATAATTAGTCACGGTTTTGTTACATTGTCAGTTTAAAATTCGCCTATTTGTCTGGAAACACAAAGTATATGTACGTCTAATTGTTTCTCCGTCAGATATTTTCTGACCGTCTACATGCATCTTATATTCCAGCACATACTATTGCGTCGGGCTCATGATCACTCTATAACTAAAAGTTCTCCACATCTTCCTATTTTTATTTATTTTTGTACAATCTCTAATTGCATTAGAAACACGAAGCAAATCGTTATTAATGAACATCCAAGCACAGCATCTTCGATGGACATCGAAACGTAGCTTTCGCTGAACATTCAAACATCCAATTGCCACCACAATATTTTTGCGTTCAAAAATTTTCCGCGGGTGATTAAGGCTGTCATTAAACTTATCGACGCGCATTGTGTGATCAGACTATTGACGTAATGGCCGGATAATGTCCGAATTTAGAAATTACCATTTCCTACTGCCTTCGATGAACATCCAAACATACCACCGCCACCGCAATATTTTTGGCGTCCAAAAATTTTCGGCGGATAATAAAAGCACGGGCTCATTAAACTTATCGACGCGCATTGTGTGGTCAGACTGTTGTCGCAATGGCCGGATAACATCCGAATTTAGAAATTACCATTTCCAACTGCCTTCGATGAACATCCAAATATCCAACCGCCACCGCAATATTTTTGGCATCCAAAAATTGTCGGCGGATAATAAAAGCACGGACTCATTAAACTTATCGACGCGCATTGTGTGGTCAGACTGTTGTCGCAATGGCCGGATAACATCCGAATTTAGAAATTACCATTTCCCACTGCCTTCGATGAACATCCAAACATCCAACCGCCACAGCAATATTTTGGCGCCCAAAAATTTTCGGCGGATAATAAAAGCACGGACTCATTAAACTTATCGACACGCATTGTGTGGTCAGACTGTTGGCGTAATGACCGTTTCATCGCCTGGTAATTCGGGGACCTCGGAGGAGGCGTGCTTTTCATCTTCTTGCTCTCTTTCTCTCTCTCTTTCTCGTACTTTCATCTCTTCCTACCTTCTCGCCTTTCTCGTTCTCCGCGGGCCGAAATCTTCTCATCGGACAATGCCTTGGGTTACTGTCCATGATGAGACGGTGCGGGCAGCGTGTTCTGGCACACGTGACACCATTAATAATACAGTCTACGAGCGATCGCCGATATTGAGCCAGAGGAAGGTGCGCCGCTGACGATACGCCAATTCGTTGGAAAAAGATCGCGCCCCCCGATATCGGCACCCCTTTCGGCCCGATTAAAATCAGACTCCTCGCTCCTATTAATTCGTACCTCTCGACGGGGTGGTTTCCTCGCTTTATCATCGTCGACAATTAATTCCACGCAAACGGGTATTACGTATGGATTATACGGATTGAGAAAGAGCCGGCGTTTTAGTATGTTGAAAATGCGTGATAGGTGGGTCGCTACCTATGAATTTGACGGAACTAAAGAAGATAGTGGTGCGGTTTATTAGAAAATGTCTAATGGATATTTCATTATTTTTGGATTAGACGGATTGAGAAAGAGGTGCTACTGTAGAATTTTGTAAAATACTTGTAGCGGAACATGCTGCAGTATTTTATGAAAAGGGTGATCGGTTATTTGTTACTTAGCGATTGGATAGATTGAGAAAGAAACCGTATTATAGCGGTTGGATAAATTGAGAAAGAAATGGTATTATAAAATGCGTGATGGATATTTTATTATTTGACGATTAGACGAAAGGCGAAACATTGTGCTGTAGTAAGGTGTTAAATGCATGATTGAAGATTTATTACTTAGCCATTGAATGAATTGAGAAAGGATAGGTACCGCGGATCTTATAAAACATATGATCGATATTTTATTATTTTCGGATTACACGATTTGAGAGCCAACATTATTGCAATATAGGAAATATCGGTGGTTTCTTAGTCATTGTTTAGACCAATTGGATAAAAATGGTAATGCAGTATAAAAAATCCCGATACGTGTTTTATTACTTATGCTTCCGACAAATTCGAACAAAATATTGCTGTACACGTAATGTACGATGGGTGTTTTCTCGTTTATGGACCAAACGTCTTGTGAATCGCAGTATATTGCAATAGTATAACGCCAATTATATCATCCGTACGATATTTCGAACATCTAACCCTTTTTACTACCTTTCATTTCTATTTTGCACACCCAAAGCACTCTTAATTTATTTCATCCGTCGTACCGCCCAATCACTTTCGCCGAGCGTCCACCCAAAATCCGCGACACCCCTCATCTTTCACACCACGTCTCAAAGCCGATCACACCCACGCCCCTTATCACATCTAACAGCACCGCGACGCACTCAGACCACGTTTTTCATCTCTTCCACACAAATCCAACCATTCCCCGCGCTTCTTACCAAGCTGCTCTCTCACGTATCAGCAGACTTCCGAAGCTGCCAGTGTTAACGGTCTCCCCAAGATTGCTTGCCAACCGCGAAGCGCACCAGGTTCCGTGCCGTCAGGTATCCACTAAGAAACGTGAAGTATTCGCAGAAACGTATCTGCCAACGTTTTCGTACGTTCGACGTGCCCTGGTCTACTGTCTCGAGAGTCAAACTCCTATTTGCGCAAGACTTGAAGCCATCCCTAGGTAATACCGTGCCTCGTGTATCGAACTCGCCAACACATCGATACGCTAACCTACACCAGGGCAGAGTCTTTCACGTGCATGCACACACACACGCACACACGCAGCGCTCATCGCACCGACGCGAAGTCACGACCTACTAATGAATGATTATGCTACAATTTGCCCCGGGACGGCAGCTATCGCAATTTATTAAATTACAGTGATTCGTGCCCGGCTCTCGGCGTCCGGTAGTCGCGCGTCGCTATTCGCGATGATGATTTCCACCCGCCCCCGCACCCTGCGCGCCTTCCAAAGGATCCTAGGAGAGCGCCGCCTGCTCAGGTGGCGGCGATTTTCGAAGATCTGGGCAGACGCTGTCGAGCGTGTTGCTGGGCGAGTCTTGGGTTTGTTGGTTGAATCCTAAGAGGCTTGTGTCGCAAAAATAATGGTCACACGTATATTGGCAAGTGTGAAGATTTTTTATGACGTCAGGTGGTTAGGTGGGTTGCTATGTGAATCTTGGGGTTATTAATTGAATGGTACGATATTTATTATGTCGCTATAATAATGATCACACTAGAATATGTATATGGCTACCCGTATGTACGATTTTCGAAGGTCTAGGTGGACGTTGGTTAAATTGGATTAAATACTAAAATACTTGTGTCGCAAAATTAATGGTCACGCGTATAGTTGCAAGTGTGAACGATTTTTTATGACGTCAGGATGTTCGGTGGGTTACTATGTGAATCTTGGGGTTATCAATTGAACATTCCGATACTTATTATGTCGCTATAATAACGATTACAGAAGTATATATATATGGCTACCCGTATCTACGATTTTCGAAGATCTGGGTGGACGTTGGTTCGATTAGAATGAATACTAGAATACTTGTGCCGTAAAATTGATGGTCACGCGTATGGTTGCAAGTGTGAACGATTTTTTATGACGTCAGGTTGTTGGGTGGGTTGCTGTATGAATCTTGGGATTATTAATTGAACGCTACGATATTTATTATGTCACTATAATAATGATCACAGCAGTATATGTACGTGGCTACCTGCATGTACGATTTTCGAAGATCTAGGTTGATGTTGGTTGGATTGGAATGAATACTAAAATACTTGTGTCGCAAAATTAATGGTCACACGTATAGTTGCAAGTGGTTGGACGTTGGTTGGATTAGAATGAATACTAGAATACTTGTGCCGTAAAATTGATGGTCACGCGTATGGTTGCAAGTGTGAACGATTTTTTATGACGTCAGGATGTTGGGTGGGTTACTATGTGAATCTTGGGGTTATCAATTGAACACTCCGATACTTATTATGTCGCTATAATAATGATCACAGAAGTATATGTATATGGCTACCTGTATGTACGATTTTCGAAAATCTGGATGGACGTTGGTTGAATTGGATCGAATATTAAAACACTCGTGTCGTGAAATTGATGGTCACATGTCTATTTGCAAGTGTCAACGATTTTTAATGACGTCAGGTTATTAAGTATCTTGCTGTGTGAATCTTGGGGTTATTTATTGAACGCAACGATGCTTATTATGTTGCTATAATAATGATCACAGAAGTATCTGCATATGACTACCTGAATGTGCGATTTTCCAAGATCTGGATGGACGTTGGTTGAATTGGATTGAATACTAAAATGCTTGTGTCACAAAATTAATGGTCACATGTCTATTTGCAAGTGTGAACGATTTTTAATGACATCAGGTTATTAGGTATGTTGCTGTGTGAATCTTGGGGTTATTATTTGAACGCAGCGATACTTATTATGTCGCTATAATAATGATACCAGAAATATCTACATATGGCTACTGAATGTGCGATTTTCCAAGATCTCGGTGGACGTTGATTGAATTGGATTGAATACTAAAACACTTCTGTCGCAAAATTGACGGTCACATGTCTATTTGCAAGTGTCAACGATTTTTAGGGACGTCAGGCCAAGTCAATAATAATCACAGGACTATCTGCATATATTTATTTGCATAGGCGATTTTCGATAATCTGGGTCGACGTGTTGGATTTGTTGCTGAGCGAATCTTGGTTATTGGACTGAATGCTAAAACACTTGTGTCGCAAAATTAATAGTTGTCTATTTGCAATTGTGATTGATTTTTAATGACGTCAGGTCAGATTACTGGATGCATTGCTGGGCAAACCTTGGGTATGCAGATTGAATACTAAAGGGAATATATATCGGGCTTATATCGGGAAATTAATGGTCACGCGTCTACTTGCAAATGTGACCGATTTTTACTGGCACCTGCTCAGGTGACGGCGATTCTCAAAGCTGTCCTAAGTGAACGCTGTTGAGTGATCGTTGTGTTTACTAGATTAAATACTACGGCACTTGTTATGTCGCCATATTAATGGGCACACGCCTATCTTTATGTGTGATCAAGTTTTAATGGCGGCCGCTCAGGCGGCAGCGATTTTCGAACCTGTTGTGTATGGACGTTGCTCAGTATATCACGTGTTTATCAAATTAAAGACTGCGACAATTGTTGAGTCGTCAAATTGATGGTCGCGGAATTATTTGTAAATGTGACTATTGACCGTACTACTATTTGATCTTAAGATTAAGAGGACATGGTCTCTAATCTACTTTTGCGAAAATAAACTTTCTTAAATGCTCAACAACTCCGTATTATTATATATTTGCTCACAAATTTTTAATCGTAATTGCTCGTTCCACACGCTTTTGATTCAACACTTGATCTCAAGTAAACGCATTAATTCGTACCCTGCCAATTTTATCGCCGATCGAACGGATGTTCCAACGTTCAACGACCATTCACATAAAAGTTAATTGTGTATGGCCGATGAGCGTTTCTTTCAACTACATAAAAAGGTGCGGGTTGTCTTCCATTTTCACAAAAACAAACTTATCTGAACGCTCAACAACTGTGCGTGTTTATATTACTGACAGAATATAACGATTACATCAAGTTAATGTTTTGTACCGTAACTGATCGTTCTGCGCGATTTTCATCCAACACTTCACCTTCAGTAAATGCATTCATTCGCACCCTACCAATTTTTTTGCTAATCGAACGAAAGTTATGAAGGGAAGTAGGCAAATAGGAAGACAAATAGATTAACGAAACAAATATAGATAAAAGTAGTTTTTTTTACCTCCAATAAATGTGACTGTTCAAGTAACTGATAGCAGACAAAAACTATATTAGGTTAGTACTTTGTACCGTAATTTTCATCCAACACTTCACCTCCCGTAAATGCATTAATTCTCACCCTACCAATTATTTTGCTGATCGAACGAAAGTTATGAAGGGAAGTAGGCAAATAGGAAGACAAATAGATTAATGAAACGAATATAGATAAAAGTATTTTTTTTACCTCCAATAAATGTGACTGCTCAAGTAACTGATAGCAGACAAAAACTATATTAGGTTAGTACTTTGTACCGTAATTGATCGCTCTGCATGACTTTGATTCAAATACATCGCCTCGAGCAAACGCATTAATTCGGACCCCGCCTGTTTTATCGTCGATCGAACGGAAGTATGATGGAAAGTAGGCAAGTAGGAAGGCAAGAAGACTAAAGGAACGAACGGATATAAAATTGTAGACTCTTTATGCTTAGCAACTGTGTCCGCGCATGTATCTGATAGCAAACAGTATTGCATTAAGTTACCCTTTAGTACCGCAATTGATCGCGCTGCACGATTTTGATTCAAACGCATCGCCTCGAGTGAACGCATTAATTCGGACGGATCGAACGGAATATGAAAGTAAGCAAGGATACTAAAGCAAAACATGTATAAAAGTGGAGTCTTTTCCCCTCAACATCCGTATCTGTATCTGTATCTGCTCATGTATCTGATAGCAAATAGAATTGCATTTAGTTACCATTTAGTCCCGCAATTGATCGCTCTTCACGATTTTGATTCAAACGCATTAATTCGGTCGGATCGAACAGAATATGAAAGTAAGCAAGGATACTAAAGGAAAACATGTATAAAAATGGAATCTTTTCCCCTCAACATCCGTATCTGCTAGCAAATAGAATTGCATTCAGTTACCATTTAGTCCCGCAACTAATCGTTCTGCGCGATTTTAATTAAAAAATATCACCTTAAATAAACACCTTAATTCATACCCCACCAATTTCATCACCGATCAAACGGAAGTACGAAGCAAAGTAGGCCATGATACTAAAGCAACAAACTTGTATTAAAGAGGAGTCTTTTACATTCAATAATGGTGCCTGCTCATATATCTGATAGCAAATAGAATTGCATTTAGTTACCATTTAGTCCCGCAATTGATCGCTCTTCACGATTTTGATTCAAACGCATCGCCTCGAGTGAACGCATTAATTCGGACGGATCGAACGGAATATGAAAGTAAGCAAGGATACTAAAGTGAAACATGTATAAAAGTGGAGTCTTTTCCTTTCAACATCCGTATCTGCTATCTGCTAGCAAATAGAATTGTATTTAGTTACCGTTTAGTCCTGCAATTGATCGTTCTGCACAATTTTGATTCAAAAGTATCGCCTTAAATAAACACCTTAATTCATATCCTACCAATTTCATCACCGATCGAACGGAAGTATGAAGCAAAGTAGGCCATGATACTAAAGCAACAAACTTGTATTAAAGTCTTTTACCTTCAACAACTGTGCCTGCTCATATATCAGATAGCAAACAGAATTGCATTAAATTACCATTTAGTCCCGCAATTGATCGCTCTTCACGATTTTGATTCAAACGCATCGCCTCGAGTAAACGCATTAATTCGGACGGATCGAGCGGAATATGAAAGTCAGCAAGGATACTAAAGGAAAACATATATAAAAGTGGAGTCTCTTCCCCTCAACATCTGTATCTGCTATCTCCTAGCAAATAGAATTGCATTTAGTTACCGTTTAGTCCCGCAATTAATCGTTCTGCACAATTTTGATTCAAAAGTATCGCCTTAAATAAACACCTTAATTCGTATCCTACCAATTTCATTACCGATCGAATGGAAGTACGAAGCAAAGTAGGCCATGATACTAAAGCAACAAACTTGTATTAAAGAGGAGTCTTTTACCTTCAATAATGGTGCCTGCTCATATATCAGATAGCAAATAGAATTGCATTTAGTTACCATTTAGTCCCGCAATTGATCGCTCTTCACGATTTTGATTCAAACGCATCACCTCGAGTAAACGCATTATTTCGGACGGATCGAGCGGAATATGAAAGTCAGCAAGGATACTAAAGGAAAACATGTATAAAAGTGGAGTCTCTTCCCCTCAACATCTGTATCTGCTATCTGTTAGCAAATAGAATTGCATTTAGTTACCGTTTAGTCCCGCAATTAATCGTTCTGCGCGATTTTGATTAAAAAATATCACCTTAACCCTTTGACTATCGCTATTGGCGTTTAAAACATAAACACTATTGGCGTCCGAAAATTCATACCCCTGTAGGCGCCAATAGGTTTCATCAAACCTTGTTTCTGTTTAAAAATGTTATAATTGCTCTTATGGTAATGTACACCTCTAATGGTAATGTAGATTAAATCTAGATTAAAATGGGTCGGAATTGGATAAAAAAATAAACAAAGGAGAATGCATATTTCGTTCAGTGAACAATATATTAGCGTTGAAATGGATTAAGTGTGGATGATTTCCATCTATCATTGTCCCAATATTATTCAACAAGATAAACTAACAAAAGAAAAAACTAAAACCATAATGCGGCTGATTATAATAAAACAATGGGGACAGTTGACAAAGTTGATCAAGTTTTATACACTCTAAATTCTACCAGAAAAAGCATAAAATGGTATAAGAAATTTTTTTTCATTTATTCGATTTAGCTGTATATAACACATTTATATTATATAACTATGGAGTTGGAAGAAATTTAACATTTCATAAATTTCATTTAAATTTAATAAAACAAATATTAAGAAAATACAGCTCCGATGAAACTAATGGATATAAATTAAAAGGTAAAGATACTAACAATGAGCCTTTTCGTTCGACGCAAAAGCATTTTCCGTCTCCATATCAAAGCAATACAGCTGAAAAGTGCAAGGCGTAAATGGATGCAAAAAATGATAAGAGAAAGGATACATGTATCCAAAAAATGTAATGTAGGATTATCTATTCATCCGTATTTTGAAACATCCGTTATTATATTATTCATTTTACTATTAAATATTGTGAAAATTGCTGAAAATTAATGTTCACTTTAAGTAATATTCGTTTAATGTAATAAAATTCAGTATTTTAAGTATTTTAATGATTCTGAGAAATGCAGTAACCAAAAATTTTGCCGTACCCAGTGGACGTCGCGAGTGAAAATAAACGTAGCCAAAGGGTTAAATAAACACCTTAATTCATACCCCACCAATTTCATCACCGATCGAACGGAAGTATGAAACAAAGTAGGCCATGATACTAAAGCAACAAACTTGTATTAAAGTCTTTTACCTTCAATAACTGTGCCTGCTCATATATCAGATAGCAAACAGAATTGCATTAAATTACCATTTAGTCCCGCAATTGATCGCTCTTCACGATTTTGATTCAAACGCATCGCCTCGAGTGAACGCATTAATTCGGACCGCGGCAGTTTCATCACCGATCGAACGGAAGTCCCAACGTTCGACGACCGTTCGCGTAAACGTCGATTGTTAACGGCCAATGGCTGCTTCGTCTAAGTAAGCGAGGAAGTACGTAAAAGTGAGCGGTCGCGACAGGTGTGCACGGTACGCTTATAAGGCACGCCGTTTGCACTTATTAGCCGAACTACCCGCCTTAAAAAATAATGTCCCGATGCGGCGTGCAGATAGTCAACGTTTGTCGTAGCTCGCCCAACCGGAGTCGGCACCTGTCGATGTCTACTTTAAATTATAATTAATCGCGGCACGCTCGTGTGTGTTTTGAATTATCATAAGCGTTGGACGAAATTTCATAAATGCGAGCGCGTGTAATTACGGCCACGCGCGGCTTCTACATACAGAGTCTGTACTTTGAAACTGCGGAGTAATGCAGGACCGGCGGGATAAGAATGCGAAAACGTGAGGCGCGGAGGAAGAAAAGCAAATCGTGTAGCAGTACGAAAATATAGTATATAGTATAAAAAAAATAAAGTAATAATAAATATATATAGTAATAGTATAATAATAAAAAAAATATAGTAATAAGCACGAAACAGTGCGGTACTTTTCTTTTGCAAATCAATGTCCGGAGATGTGTGGTGTCAGAATTTGACGCGTTTAACGTAAAACCGTAATAATTGAAATTTTTACATGATCATGTGCACTTGTTGCATATCATAACATTTCTGAGACAGTAACGCGTCGGTATTTTTAATTTGCGAATTTAAATAATTAAATTTGTGAAAGTACGACGCGCTTGACGTAAAACGTAATTTTATGCAATATGCATTCGTTCGCCTCTCAAAAATCCTGAATCAGTATCTCGCATTTTATTGCAAATCACTATACAGAAAATTGTGACATACAAATATGATATCGTAGTATGACATTGGTTAACGCAAAAACGTAATAATCGAAACACTATTTTGCATGATGCGCACTTCTTCTCATCATGAAAACTTGAATTAGTCTCTTGCATTTTTTTGCAAACCACTGCTCGGAGAATATATACACGAGTGTCCCGGCAAAATCTGACGCGCCTATCATAAAATAACAACAACTAAAGTGTTGCACCACGATACATATATTTCTTTGCTCAAAAATTTCGATTCAATGTCTAGCATTTTTGCAATCCATATCTAATATAACACATCACTATGCTACCAAAGCATCAGGCGTCCACCATAAAACCATCTTTCATGCTCTTCTTCTCTATCACAAACATTCCGAAACTCCGTCGCACGTTTCCGCAAGTCACATCGTACGCAGATGTCCCCCCAAACTTCCTGAAGCAACGTCCGCCACTTTTGCAAATCACCATCCCCTATCCGCGATCGCCCTACACCATAAAATCGGCGCGCGAGAAATCGGCCAACCGCAAGCACGGTCGGCGCACACGTGACACATATTAATTACGCCGGCATAAAAACGGTCCAATCGCGGCGCGATCGACGTCGAAAATTCGCCTTAATGAACGCGCAATCGATAACGATAATCGATGTCCACGGCCCGGGCAATTACCGCCACGCCACTCGTTGCCGGGAGTATCGCCGGAGCATCTCATACCTTAGCCCCCCAACACCAGCGACCCCCATTTTCCCCATGCTTTCCGGCTGTCCGCATGTTTTTTTCTCGGCGGGACAAAAAGCGTCGCGTTCGTTTTTCTGGCCGCCGCACTCAATCACCGACTAACGACGTCGCGGTTATCGTACGTTTAAGTACACGCTTCTCTCTCTCTCTGTCTCTCTCTCTGTCTCTTGCTCTCTCTCTCTTTTGCTCTCCTGTCCGCCGCGCCGTTTTATGTAAATGCCGTATAATCGGCGGCGTACGAACCGGCAATAACTTCATTACCACCGCGGGACTAATTATGGGAAATTAGCGGGGGCTAATTGCCGTTGTGCGTTCTCGCTCGCGCGCGACAAGGAGCGCGCGCTCTCCGTCTTTCGCGTTCGATCGAGATTTAATCGATCGACGGGGCCTGCGCGCGTCCGAGCGGAGGTAGGAAAAATGCGACGTGTCGAGGGAATATGGCGTGCAGGTGAAGATCCGGGGATACGGGGCGCGCGGTCAGGTGGCTGCGGATGATGGGGGATGTGTCTCGGCAAGCGATTGTGATGCGGCGAATTAATTTGGGCATTTTATGTCTTCGGCGAAACGAACGTCGCTTAGGCGGTGACTGAAGATGCTTGGGTTCGGTTTAAATTTTTGTCGTGAGTGGAGGTAGGAGCAGAAGTTGGTTACCGGTTTGTAATTGTACTGTATTTCCGCGTTTGCTTTTGTTTGATTTATTATGTAAGGATGTTGATAGCTCTTATTGGTGTTATTATAATAGTGTGTGCTTCGCTAGTAATGTAATCAGCGGCACCTTTTGTATTTTTGTCAATTTTATTGCGAAAGCAGTTAATTCGGACATTTTATGTCTTCGGTGAAATGAACGTCGCTTAGGCGGTGACCGAAGATGCTTGGGTTCGGTTTGAATTTTTGTCGTGAGTGGAGGTAGGAGCAGAAGCTGGTTACCGGTTTATAGTTGTACTGTATTTCTGCGTTTGATTCATTATGTAGGGATATGTGCTTTGTTAGTAATGTAATCAGCGGCACTTTTTGTATTTTTGTCAATTTTATTACGAAAGCAGTTAATCGATGCACGGAGTATATACTTGTGATGCGGCGAGTTGATTCGGGAATTTTATATCTTCGACGAAAGAGGCGTTATTTAGGCAGTGATCGAAGGCGCTTGGGTTCGGTTTGAATTTTGTGGTGAGCGGAGGTAGGAGCAGAAGCTGGTTACCGGTTTGTGATTGTACTGTATTTCCGCGTTTGCTTTTGTTTGATTTATTATGTAAGGATGTTGATAGCTCTTATTGGTGTTATTATATTATAATAGTGTGTGCTTCGTTAGTAATGTAATCAGCGGTGCTTTTTGTATTTTTGTCAATTTTATTGCGAAAGCAGTTAATTCGGACATTTTATGTCTTCGGTGAAACGAACGTCGCTTAGGCAGTGACCGAAGATGCTTGGGTTCGGTTTGAATTTTTTTCGTGAGTGGAGGTAGGAGCAGAAGCTGGTTACCGGTTTATAGTTGTACTGTATTTCTGCGTTTGATTCTGTTTGATTCATTATGTAGGGATATGTGCTTTGTTAGTAATGTAATCGGCGGCACTTTTTGTATTTTTGTCAATTTTATTACGAAAGCAGTTAATCGATGCACGGAGTATATACTTGTGATGCAGCGAGTTGATTCGGGAATTTTATACCTTCGGCGAAAGAGGCGTTATTTAGGCAGTGATCGAAGGCGCTTGGGTTCGGTTTGAATTTTGCGGTGAGTGGAGGTAGGAGCAGAAGCTGGTTACTGATTTGTAATTGGAGTGTATTTCCGCGTTTGCTTTTGTTTGATTTATTATGTAAGGATGTTGATAGGTCTTATTGGCGTTATTATAATAGAGTGGGCTTTGTTAGTAATGTAATCAGCGGCACTTTCTGTATTTTTGTCAATTTTATTACGAAAGCAGTTAATCGATGACGGAGTATATACTTGTGATGCGGCCAGTTAATTCGGGCATTTTATGTCTTCGGCGAAACGGGCGTCGCTTAGGTAGTGACTGAAGAAGCTTTGCTTCGGTTTGAATTTTTATGGCGAGTGAAGGTTGGAGTAGAAGCTGGTTTCCAGTTTGGAATTGTACACGGTGTACGTGTTTTTGATATAAATTTTGGGTTGATTTATTATGGTGACGGTTGGCTTTGAAATGATTGAACGTTACTTTTTCTACTTTTACTCGTTTAAATTACTGAAATTATTAACGTTACTTTTTCGTTAATTTTCGTGTCGGAACATTTGATTCATTCACAAATCTTACTACTTGAAATAACTTTTACACTTTTTATTTGTTAGGATAAATTAACAATATATTATCTATGCATATTATTTTTAGTGGTGTATATGTGTAGATGATATATAAACTTTATTGGATCTATTACGCTTCATACATGGTCACGTAATATCATAAACATATTATCAGCGCGTTTCAGATGTGTGACGTATTGACGCAACGCAGTGTATTTCAAGAAACGTTGGCTACGTCGATTAATCCGCTGATAATATTCAATTTACTTTATTTGTCTTGCGCGGCTAAACGCGTATTTTTTGCCGACTTGATGAGATTGTGGCTCTCCGCTTTAAAATTATGCACGTCATATGCATATTATTGGCATAAATTTTTCATCTTGATTTATCACGTGGAAAAAGTCGAACGGTTTTATTTGAAGTACGTCATCTTATTCTACTATCATATGCTTTATCATATTATACATGACGCGTCCACAGGCCAAAGAGATTCATTTTCAGAATTTCTCAGAAGTCACTTTCAAAATTTTTATGAAAAAAAATAGATGAACAAAATAATTGCAGAAATAAATGCAATACTTTTTGTTTTACCGCGTAAACCGATTTGGCAAAATGGGTTCTATGGCAATACAGTATGTGATTATATTATATACCGAGTCTTCTGCGATTATTATATAATCACATAGTATTACGTACACATTTGTGCGTTTCAGACGTCGTGACATGTTGACGCAACGTAGCGTATTCCATGAAATTTCAGCAGCGTCATTGAGCTCGACGATAATATACAATCTACTCTCGGCTCCGCATCGAGTGTCAATTTCGTTATTCGGTTTCTTAATTTGTCCGTTCTAAATCGCGATAGCGTTCGCGCTGTTGCGATTTGTTCATTCATTAAACGCGCCCGCGCGCCGTAATCCGCCAAGTCGTCGGAGGTCATCAAAATATTGCGCGCGATACATTATCTCGAGGCATAGTGTTTCAATTATGCGGATAATTAATGAGTGCGCGTCGAAAACCGAGAATAATCGGTTACGATAATCTGCGACGCACACTCGCGTCATTATGGAGAAATTGATGCGTAGAATATTATTACGCTCTAAAGAATCGCTTTATCCGTCTCATTTGTCGGCAGCGCACGTGTAAAGCGTTTATGGATCATGTGCGAATCGATCGTGGATCGACTGCGAAGCGCTGCATGTCGAAATAGTGAGCACATGTGGCGAAGTGTCATAATCGCGCGGCACGGGATATTTTGCGTTGCCTGCAGGTATATAAATTGGTATTTGAATGATGTGGTTCTGATTTTTTGAACCAAGCGTATAGGTAGGGTGGGCAAAACTATTTGTGACGTGTTGGAGGATTTGCTCAGCTTGGAAGAGAGGGTTGTATGGTATGTGTAGCGACGAATTATTTTTTTTAATGATATTGGTAAATTTATTTTTTTTTAAGTCAATTTTCAACGTTATCTTTTAAAGCTTAGTTATAAAAACATACACATACACACACGCGCTAGGGCTATACGTCTTCCATCGGTCACCTTTGTACAAATCCGTCTAGATATTGAGCTCACCCATTGATGTCCCTTTTCTTAACAGATTGCACACCTTTTTTGCATCATCACTGATAAAGTCGGTCCAAGTATTGACCTGAACAAAATTCACGGACACACCATCGCTCATCTGTGTTCTTATTCCCAACGTATTTTCCACCTTTCTTGTATCATCTCCGTCAAAATCGGTCCAAATATTGGTCTCAACAAAATTCACGCACACACCATCGTTCATCCGTAAAAATTGGTTTAAGTAGTGACTTTAACGGAAATCAGACACACATCCTCTCCCATTCGTTTTCTTACTCTCAACATATTTTACATCTTTCTTGTATCACCTCCGTTAAAATCGATTCGAGTATTTATTTTAACGGAAATCAGCCACACACCCTCTCCCATTCGTATTCTTACTCTCAACATATTTTACATCTTTCTCGTATCGTCGCCGTCAAAATCGGTTCAAGTATTTACTTTAACGGAATTTAGCCACATACCCTCTGCCATTCGTGTTCTTATTCTCAACATATTTTACATCTTTCTTGTATCACCTCCGTCAAAATCGATCCCCGTCTTTACTTTCACGGAATTTAGCCATATACCCTCTCCCATTCGTGTTCTTACTCTCAACATATTTTACACTTTTCTTGTATCACCTCTGTCAAAATCGATCCAAGTATTTACTTTGACGGAATTCAGCCACACACCCTCTCCCATTCGTGTTCTTATTCCCAACATATTTTATATTTTCTTGTATCACCTCCGTCAAAATCGATCCACGTATTTACTTTAACTGAAATCAGCCACACACCCTCTGCCATTCGTGTTCTTACTCTCAACATATTTTACATCTTTCTTGTATCACCTCCGTTAAAATCGATTCGAGTATTTATTTTAACGGAATTCAGCCACACACCCTCTCCCATCCGTGTTCTTATTCTCAAGATATTTTACATCTTTCTTGTATCATCGCCGTCAAAATCGATCCAAGTATTTACTTCAACGGAATTCAGCCACACACCCTCTCCCACCCGTGTTTCTATTCTCATCAACACACATTCCTCGACGCTTACGTTTGTTTACTCGCAAGCAATTGGGATACATTCTACCCAACGCTCATCATTTCTCGCCACACACTCTCCGCCTTTCGTCCAGCCGAGCACGCCGGTCGCCTCATTCTCCCGTCTGAAACTCTCCCCGCAGCAAACCGCTTTTTCCGGCGTCGCACGCCTTCGGAAAAAGCGCCTCTTCAAAAACGCACTCCGCCGATCCGTTGATCGCTCTATCCCGGCGTGATCGACGTGGAAGCCTCTTATCCGGCAGAAAAACTGGGAGCCCACGGGCTATCGTGGCCGCGTGAAAAGGGTCGTCTTCGTCCGACGGAACGTCGTCGCTCGAGAAAATTACAGAGTTCATTGTTTCGTGTCGGCCCTCCGGGAGTGGAAGGGGTCGGCCCGTTTTATGTTACAGGCCCGCGCGCTCGTCCTTTTGTAACACTGGGTGCACAAATCGGCGGATACGGTAATGCCGAGCGCGCCGGCGTCCCGACGTTTACGGAAAACGATAGGAGTCCGGCAAAAAGGCAGGCGATCTGCCGCGCAGGATGCGAGGTTTTGCGGATTAATTTACGGTGTCAACGAAGGCACGTGCGTGCTGAGATGGACGCTACCAAATATTTAGGCGCGGCTGCGTAAGCTATATATGACATGATAATGTAAAAATGTGAACGTTTGTTGTGACAAAGTTGGAAGTGGTCACTTATGGGTTGGTGTAATTGGTCAGTTGTTATGGAGTGATGGGAGGCGGGATTTGGTGTAGTTGCGTTGATGGACCTTAACACTAAACGTACGAAGCGGAGTCAAATGACCCCTTTCAAAATTTACTTTAAAATCGTACTTTCATTTCAATTTCTTTCATTCATTTGACTTTCTGTAAATTCTTATATCATCTGATTATTCCATTTGTCGCTTTAATAAATTAGGAATTTCTTTCTGAAAATCGACATTTATTTCATTAGGTGTCAAACGACCCCTCAGCGTAAGAATTGGTAGGTGTAAAGTACCGGTACGTTTAGAGTTAATGAATGTTTAAGTGCGTCGGTTTCAGCGATGTGTGTGACGGTCATGAAAAGAATTTGTGTGTTTTTATATTTGAAGCTTTCACGGCCGTGATTGTTTATATTATTGGATTACGGATTGCCGCGTCTCGTCTCAGTATTTTACCGACGTTTCGCAAGGCAGTATCGGAGCACCCCCTGTTACAGGGGAACAATTATCAAACATTTATACTTTGCCTCTGCCACGTCGTGCTCCTGGTCTGTTAGTTTATAAAGCATTCTCTTGTTCCATATTCCACTAATGCACCCTATTACACGACACTTCTATTCCCACAAAAAAACCAATCATCAACATTTGCCAAATCACTCAACTCCCCAACATAAAAAATTTTACATTAACACTTTGACTGCGGTGCGTATTTTGCTGTATTAGAATGGCTATGCTATAAAATACTACAGCGTATGACTGGATTATGCAAAATGTACATAATGTGCAAGTATTGGAGACCAAACGATCGCATCACTATTCTAGCAATAACTGCATTTATAAAATAATGATTGCTACCCACTGCGAATATTTTGGATCTTCAGTAAAATCTCTTGCGTCGGTCACCGGTGACCATCACAGCAGTCAAAGTGTTTATTTCACACATCAACATCAAGAATCAACCAATTCCTTTCGCACTGAAACTTCCATAAATCCTAAAATCCACGTTAATCGCTTCAACCTCTACACAGCTCTCACTTCACTCGTATGTACACGCATCGTCGTTCAACGCTTGACGACCAAAGAACGATCCCCACGATCCCGCGGCCGAGGCATCTGTTATAATCACACACCGCCGATAACGCGTTTACCATAAAGTTCAATTAAGCCGCCGACGTCCGTCACCGTCGCTCGCACACCTGGAAATCTCAGCGGTACGCGACGTCTCAAGGAAGCCAGAAGCACCGTCATCAAGGCCAATTAGATCAGAGACGTCCGCCGCTTGCCCGCGTTACGACAAATTACAATGGCAAATCGAGTAAAAACGGCCGGCACCGATAGTTATGACGCGTGAGTTCGTGAGCGCGTGTGCGACGCTAACTCACGTGATTACACGTGTCCCGACGTCCGCGCGTCGACACTCAGACGCCGCGGCGGAAGCCACCGCGTCCGTCAGCCAACGCCAATTAGCCTGGACGCGTTTATGTCACTCGCGTCGCAGATTACAGGCGCGCGGCGCATTTAAATATCGGCCGCGGCGAATGCGTTGAGAGCGGCGGAAGTCAGGAACACTGTCATCGGCGGCCGATCGACGCGGAGACACGGGACGCGTCGCCAAACGAATCGACAAGCGCAGGGAGTCGGCAAAAACGTGGTCCGGTGAGAGATGCGAACGGAGGAAGCGACGTCCTGGAAGTCACGGCGGACCTGTCGCCTAAATGGCGGACAGGATGCGAAAAGCGAAACACGAGGAAACGGGGATCGCGTTAGGTGGTCTGTCGATGGCTGGGAAATGTTAGGTGAGCATTGGGTTCTGCGACTTTCCTTTGCAAGGCAATGTTCATTTTGAAATACAATGGTTTTTAGGTTGTATTATGTTGAGAGGTAAGATGGTACTGATTTTTCAAGAATGCTCAAAGGAAAATCTTTTATTTCACATTTTTATGGCTATATTTTGTGTTCATGGGAATGCTAAGTGGGGAATGGTTTCCGGGACTTTACGTTGCAGGGCAATGTTCATTTTGAGATACAATGGTTTGTAGGTTGTATTGTGTTGACCCAGAAGATCGTGCTGATATTCAGGAATGTTCGAAGGCAAATCTCTTTATTTCACCTTTTTATGGCTAAATTTTGTGTTCATGGAAATGCTAAGTGGGGAGTGGGTTCCGAGATTTTCCGTAGTAGGGCAATGTTTATTTTGAGATATAATGATTCGTAGGTTGCATTGTGTAGAGAGGGAAGATGGTACTGATTTTTAAAGAATGTTCGAAGGAAAATCTTTTATTTCACATTTTATGGCTATAATTTGTGTTCATGGGAATGCTAAGTGGGGAGTGAGTTCCGGGACTTCCAGTAACAGGGCACTGGCAATTTTGAAGTACAATGATCTGTAGGTTGTATTGGGTTGGTAGAGAAAATTGTGCTGGTTTTTCAAGAATGTTCGAAGACAAATCTTTTATTTCACATTTTTATGGCCATATTTTGTGTTCATGGGAATGCTAAGTGGGGAGTGGGTTCCGGGACATTCCATTGTAGGGCAATGTTCATTTTGAGATAGAATGGTTTGTAGGTTGTATTGTGTTGAGAGGCAAAATTGTGCTGGTTTTTCAAGAATGTTCGAAGGCAAATGTTTTATTTCACTTTTTTGTGGCCATATTTTTTGTTCATGGGAATGCTAACTGGAGAATGAATTCCGGGACTTTCCATTGTAGGGTAATGTTCATTTTGAGATGCCATGGTTTGTAGGCTGTATTGTGTTGAGAGGGAGGATGGTGATGATTTTTCAAGAATGTTCGAAGACAAATCTTTTATTTCACCTTTTTATGGCCATATTTTTTGTTCATGGGAATGCTAACTGGAGAATGAATTCCGGGACTTTCCATTGTAGGGTAATGTTCATTTTGAGATGCCATGGTTTGTAGGCTGTATTGTGTTGAGAGGGAAGATGGTAATGATTTTTCAAGAATGTTCGAAGACAAATCTTTTATTTCACCTTTTTATGGCCATATTTTATGTTCACGGGAATGCTAAGTGGGCAGTGGGTTCCGCGACTTTTCGTTGCAGGGCAACGTTCATTTTGAGAAACAATAGTTTGTAGGTTCTGGGAAAACATTATAGGAAGTTCACTGATTATAGTGGGTTGACTGGGAAGTTCAAAGGGCACATGTCGAGACTTTGAACAATAATATTCTGCAGTCAAACATTTTCAACCATAAGACGCCTTTACGTCCATTACCCTCTCCAAAATGATCTGAGTACAATCAAGTAGATTATGTAAAAAAATGTTCGCTAAATCCAACCACTTAATGCATCTCACCCGCATGTCTTCTTCTCCTAACCAGCCAATTTTGTAGTATTAACATAAATACATTTCGACATAACCGACAGCGATGCCGTTGCACTCTTCTTGAACATAGATTAGATTTGAGTCGTATGTGTCGCGCGGGAGACGACGGAAGGGTACGAGTGAATGCAGGAAGTCGCAAACACTGTCATCGGACCCGGATCAATTATTCCGGACACACGCTGAAGGCAGGCAGATCCGCGTGATATGTGTCACACATGCGCACACGTATGGTGAATCTGGGATGGAGGAAGTCGCGAAACACGCTCTCGCAGCAGTCTAATTAACTTCATACGTGTCGCCGGCGTGCGTGATTACGCGCAAGCGATGTCTCGAGGTGCGGATAGTGGGAAAAGATGGAAGAGGGTAATCGGAATACGGTCTTTAAGACATTCGCTGTTACGCGATACTTACTACTGGCGAGACGCAGAACGCGGATGCGTTATTACGGTTGATTCATCGGGCTTTAGTGTGTGCATGAGTCAGTTATGACTTTTTTCTGCTATTATAGTTGCCGTATTGGACGTTAAAATTGGGGCGGGTGGATCTGTCGGGCTATGTAACTAAAATAATTAGGTAACGAAGGAAATGTACGCAGGAAAGTACCCTTAACCCTTTGCACTCCTATGTCGAGTGTGACTCGACATCAGTTTTTATGACAGGAACTCCTTTGTCGAGCTCCACTCGACATTTTTTCATGTCTAAATAAATAGATATCGTGCACACGTTATCGACGCTCTCGCAATGTCACTAGAAGGGTTAGACATTCAGGTAATCGAAGAGAAATAAAAGAACTGGATGTGATCACAGATTATAATAAAAATATAGATGGTGTCGATATGACGAACCAATACGCGACATCTTACTGTTTTTTACGTCGAGCAATCAAGTGGTGGAGGGAATATTTCTTTTGGGGATTAGAAATCTCCATGGTAAATGCGTATATTTTATACAAAGAAAAACCAAAAAACCAAGGAACAAAACCTATAGCCCACAAAAAATTTCGCGAAAAGATTTTGTCAATGCTAATTCGTGATTGTCGTCATCCAAATATGAAATTGGGGAAGCCTGTAACACATAATAAACACGATCGCTTAGATGGAAAGCCTCATTTAATCTTCTTACATCCCGAAGGAAAACACAAAGACTGTGCAGTTTACTCAAATAGAAAAACATCTGGAGGAAAAAGAGAAACCACCTATTTTTGTGATACGTGTGAAAGAAAATCAGGGTTACATCTTGCAAGTTCTTTCAAAAAATATCATACCCTTGAAAATTTCAATATACGACAATACTGTAAATAAAATTGGTATTTAAGTGAATTTGTTTCTTCCTTTATTTATTTAAATTGCTTTATATTTTTAGTTAAAGTAAATTTCAAATAAAACACTTAAAAGCGTTGGGAGCTACTGGTAACGAAATTGAAATAAAATTCGGAGTGCAAAGGGTTAAGGAAGTGGAATTTCAATTTTATTCATTCGGTGCACTTGACTTACGCTTCCAAATTCTTAAGTGTGACTCATCCTGTTTTACTGCACTCTGACGTGATATTTTATATTTTTGTTTGGTATTGCTAATGTATTAGCTACTAAAAGTCTAGTGATATGTATTTAGATGCATTGAACTACTTTGTTTATAGCAAATAACTACACTACCTTGAAGAACAAGGGAAGGATACTCGAAAAGCACATTTACGACGACAGGTTCACAATTTTAGTTCTGATATTTTTAGACGTTATTTATCGCGTTTCGTGATAAACCCCGAATACTCAAAAAGGACATTTTTAACAGATTTCCAATTGCATTAATATTATGGGTTCTAACTACGTCCCGATATTTTTAAGTGTGATCCGTCGTGTTTATTGTCTCTTCCGGATTTGACATTTTTTCCGACATTTCACTTGTCGCGTTAGCCATTAAAATTTGCACATTACGTATTTAGACGCAGCAAACTGTGATCTACGTCAAATCGCTCGAATACTTCGCGAACAAAGAACGAGTACTCGGAAACGCACGCTTACGACAGCAGGTTTCCAGTTCCATTCATTTCAGCGCCGTTAAGTACGTCGCAATATTGTCAAGCGCGGTTCTTCGTATTTTATTGTCTCGTCAGGTAACATCTGACATTTTTTCTGGCATTTTAATCAACGTCCCAACCATTAACAGCTGAATGGTATTTAGACGTCGAACCGCGTTACTTACGACCGCCCGCTTGAATCCTCACGGCACGAAGCAGTAATACTCGGAAACGTGCGCTTAAGCCAACAGGTTTCCGATTCCATTTATTTCATCGACTCTAAGTATCTTCCGATATTTCGATGCGCGCCTTACGTAAAGCTAACCGGTGGCAATCAAACGATAGCTCCCCGCGGCGTTGTTAAAAATGTAAATAAAATCGTCGCCGATTACGGACGGAACGGAACAGCGTTCGAGTTAATTGCCGATGAGTCAACGATTCTAAATTATCCGATCGGCGGCTCGCGGCTCGCGGAAAAAAGCCGGTGACGCAAATTGCACTAATGATTGTCGCTTGTCGCCGTTCATTTTTCATTGTCCGTCCTCGTCGCCGGTGCCCGTCCGATTTCGATGACGCGCTCATGCATTCGCTTTGCATGCGGGAACGCGTTGACGCTTTTTGCGTTCGACGCCTCCGGGGGTTTCCGCCTGCTGCCCTTCGACGGCTCACGCTTTTCGCTGAGTTTCCTCGACGACCCTTGGCCGGGAGATTAAAAATACTTTCGTCGAGTATCGATGGTGCTCGAGTCTGAGTTTACCGACCTTGCGATCCTATCGAAATATTTGCGCTCTCGACTTTCGCGCCTTTCTGTCCACCGATATTGTGCTCTGGCCGAATGTTAACCCAGAATAGCGAACGTTGGCATCGTGGTTGATTTTTAATTTAACGAAAAAGGTATGATTCGAGAGGCAGGTGTTCTGGGGTGGCAGAAATGTTTAAATTGGTCACGTTATTTGCACGTTCGGTAAATTTATAAAATTCTAAAGTTTGAATTTCAAAATAGTATTTTTATGCACGTCGAAAGATTGCGTGGGCGGAAAATTATATTTGTCGATGCGAAGGAAATTATCGTCGATGTGTACACGTGGAGGCAAATAAATTCACGTTGACATGTGCAATGTCTTTCTAGTGCCAATTACAAATTGACAAATGTGCAAAATGCAAATAATTATGCAAATTCTTTGTCTCCTGCCCGACAGGTGATTAATAACTGTTTTTTTGTGACTGCTAATCGATCATCACCTGTTGACTTTTCTTCATGCGTAAAAGGTTACATGCAGTACCTGAAACTGTGCATATGTATAGTACACTATGTATACGAATTGCTTACTTCTATTTAAATCGGAATTGCCTCACACATTACAAAGTGTCAAATTCACATAATTTCGTATTCCTTCGTGCGAAAATATTACATGAAGTGCATAGATCTGACCAGTGAAAACTTTACGCAAAATATATATATCTGACCACTCGTCGTAGCGCTAAAAACACTTCAAACCGTTCAATGAACACAACACAAGTACCTATACGATTTATATGTTTTATTTTAACACTTTAGTAATTTTCACACCTACACAATTCCATTCATTGAAATTAAATTAAATATCTACACATGCCATATCAATATCTATCATATAACTACACACACCACACAGATAGTTATGCGATTTCACTAATTTAAATTAAATTAAATACCCACACAGCTTACATATTCCATACCTACACAACCACATGAATTCAAACGTATCCAAATATCTACATACACAATCGCACTTACACAATCAAATATCTACACTTTCACACCAACACAATTTCATTCATTTAAATTAAATTAAATATCTACACACGCCATATAAATTCAGACGTAATAAAAATCTACTACACAATAACTGGATACATTCCAAACACAAATACCTAAATTAAATTAAATAAAATACCACACAGCTATACCTACACACACAATTTCACTAATTTAAATTAAATTAAATGCCCCCACAGCTTACATATTCCATACCTACACAACCATATAAATTCAAACGTAATCAAATATCTACACAATCGCACCTACACAATCAAATATCTACACTTTCACACCTACACAATTTCATTCATTTAAATTAAATTAAATATCTACACACGCCATATAAATATCTATTCCATAACTACACACACCACACAAATACCTACACAATTTCACTAATTTAAATTAAATTAAATACCCCCACAGCTTACATATTCCATACCTATACAACCGTATGAATTCAAACGTAATCAAATATCTAAACAATCGCACCTACACAATCAAATATCTACACTTTCACACCTACACAATTTCATTCATTTAAATTAAATTAAATATCTACACAGTTTCACTAATTTAAATTAAATTAAATACCCACACAATTTACATATTCCATACCTACACAACCATATGAATTTAAATGTCATCAAATATCCACACAAATCCGTACCACGCAACACACGCACCGCACGCCTACCCAATTTCACTAATTTAAATTAAATTAAATACCCACACAATTTACATATTCCATACCTACACAACCATATGAATTTAAATGTCATCAAATATCCACACAAATCCGTACCACGTAAACACACGCACCGCACGCCTACCCAATTTCACTCATTTAAATTAAATTAAATACCCACACAGCTTACCTATTCCATACCTACACAACCACATGAATTCAAACGTAACCAAATATCTACACAATCGACACAAATCCGTACCACGCAAACACACGCACGCCTACCCAATTTCACGAATTAAAACTAAATTACCCGCCTACGCGTTTCGTCGAAATGCCCAGCACATAAATACGCAGCCGACCCACCTTCGTCCGCCTCACTCAGCCGTCCGCTTTTCTTTCAACCCAAACATTACTCAACCGCCGAAGCGTCTTCCGACGCATTACCTCGACGACCCAGCTCGCGTCTTCGCCATAGGCAAACCCATCCGATCCCACAGTCCCGATCCCTCGCGATTGCGTCGGCGCGTAAAAGGTCGCGACGTGCGTGCAAGGTGGGTACACACCTTTTTCCAAACGAATCTGTCCGCGCTAACGAATAGGCGAACCACGCCCTTCGCCACGGTAGAGGAACATACACCTGCGCTGGAGCTCGTTAAAGACAAACGCCGAACTAGCCCCCAGGCCACTACTCTCCTCTCCGCACCTTCCTTTTCTCTCCTGCCCACTTCCCGTCGAGCCTTTCCTCCTCGCACTTTCGCTCTCCGTTCGCCGTTCTGCCCGGTTTCGTCTTTCTCCACTTATCCTCGATTCTTCGCTCCCACCGCAAGCTACTCGCGACTCGTGAGTTCCTTGTCCCGCGTGGGCGGGATGGATATGGATTGGCCCGATGCAGCCTGGACGCCGTTCGCGCAAGACGATATACTAATTTGCGCATTGTTCGGCCCCGCTGGATGCTAAATGATTTCCCGCGGAAAGTGCCATGGGAGGCTGGAGTGTTGTTGGGTTAACGCTTCTTTGCATGATTTTTTCTTTATTGGTGAAATAAATCAAGGTGATGTAATTCATGTTCAAAATTAAAGGAAAAATGGTTAAAAAAATCTTAGTATATATTTATAGTATAAATTTAGCAAAAAACAATATGATGGAAATTTCCCGAATGGATTGGCCCGATGCAGCCTGGACGCCGTTTGCGCAAGACGATATACTAATTTGCGCATTGTTCGGCCCCGCTGGATGCTAAATGATTTCCCACGGAAAGTGCCATGGGAGGCTGGAGTGTTGTTGGGTTAACGCTTCTTTGCATGATTTTTTCTTTATTGGGAAAATAAATCGAGGTGATATAATTCATGTTCAAAATTAAAGGAAAAATGGTTAAAAAAATCTTAATATATTTATATATATTTAAGTATATGCATATATATTTATAGTATATTTATATTTATAGTATAAGTATATATATATTTATACTATAAATTTAGCAAAAAACAGTATGATGGAAATTTTCCACCATCGTGCAAAGAAGGTTTAATATCGCGGACGAAGTAAAAATGGGGGAATGGTAGGGGTTCCTGGAATCGGTGGATTGGTGAATGTCAGGAGGAGAATGGAAGATAATGCGTGTCATTGCGATGTTACTGTAATTTGCTCCAATGACCTGCTTTTTGGCTGAAACTGCTGGCCATGGAAGGTTGAAAGTGTAACTTGGTGTAGTGGACCCTCCGGGCCGTCTATAAGAATAGATGTGTGCTATAATATTGTTTTTTTTTTAATTGAGTAAAATGTAAGGATTCGTACGTACGGGTAGTAGTAATGTCAATCATTTCTCCGTCTTTGCACTTAGCATATCTCTTGCTCTGATTTGGAAACGGGTTTACCAAAATGGTTGTGAATAGTGGGTTGCAGATAAAATATCGCGAGGTGAAGGGTGGAGAGTTCGCGGGACTACTGGATTGGGAAATGTCAGGAGGATAAGGGATGTGAAAACGTTTTTTAGGTGGAAATGCTACGTTGTTAGTGTAACGTGGCATCTTTAGACCCTTCAGGTGTTTTCAAAAATAGATGTGTGTTAGAAACTTTTTTTTAAAAATATGCAATCAACATGATACTATAATAATATATCATTGTATATATTATTATTGTATCTTTACAATAATAATATATACAATAATAATATCAGTCACTCTTCATATGCAATACAGGATGTCATGATATACTCTTTATCAGTTATACAGGACGACTAAAATAATATACCGTAACAGTGGCATCATAACTTCTACATTTCTCAGCGGCAGCTTAATTACGACAAAAATTACTTATCACAACGGATTAGCGTACGCCACACCATCAAAACCATTAGAAAACACAACGTTACTCTATCCTCAGGCTAACGTAAACGTCCGTATACACGAATTCTCAGCGATTCCCGAACTCCACGCAACATTATTTACATCCCACATCTCCGCGATCATGCCGTGTATATCGCGGGTATAAATAATATTGCGAACAAACAGCGATCATATCAGCGTCCGCGATCGAACGCGCTAATAGCGGGCGTGCAACGAGCGCATGCATAATGCCGCATCCAGCACACACGTGCATGTGCATCATAGGCGGAAGTGGGTCACTCAGGTCCGCACGGCTGACCGATCGCGAGATAATCCACGGATAAGATTGTCCCGACTTCCTACACCGCGAGAGCGATTTTCATTAAAAGCCTTCATCGCCAATTAGCTCGGTACACAGCCGAGTGATACTGCCTCAGCGAACAGCCTACCACATCTATGCCTATCCACCTCTGTACGTCTGTCTCACTTCTCCCGCCGACATCGAGGAAGTCGTATGCCGGGAATCCACAGTAATTGATATTTAGGATATTCCTCTTAAGTGGTATTTAAGGGAGGTGGAGATGCGAGCGTAATGAGTGGAGTAACTGTACCTCCAGATGAGCGTAACATCGAAATTATATGTAGGGTCGTTCCAGTCTGCTCTTTCCAGAAGACCCACGTACACGTCGACCGTCTGTTTCTCTGTATCCTCTCTCCATTCTGCTCGCTCCAAGCTTTTTTGCCCGCGCCACTTTTTGCGCGCTTTTTCACTGCGCCGTACGCGCCTATCGGCCACAGATAACTAATTATTACTAATCATTGCGTTGCTTACGGCCGCTGTTCCGGATCGTCGGCTGAGAAAAGCTCGGCACAGAATTCACGCGCGCTACGTGACACCCGTGACGGACGTGTTTTCGGCCGCGAGGATGTGTGGATGGTTTAGTCGGTGGGATCTGGCAAGTTGACGGATTCTGGATTTCACGAGAAATTGCAGGGACTGTCATTATTGTTTTCAAGCAATGTTTGCTGCGTTGTATTAATGAAGTCGTAGGAATATATATTCAAATACACGCGTAATGAACGGGCTATTTTCGGCGGCAAGTTGACGGATTCTGGATTTCACGAGAAATTGCAGAAACTGCCATTATTGTTTTCAAGCAACATTTGCTGCGTTGTATTAATGAAGTCGTAGTAATATATATTCAGATTCACCCATAATGAACGGGCTGTTTTCGGCGGCGTGGCTGTTTATAGATGTTTTAATTGGTGCAGCAATATATTTATGGGACCTGGCAATTTAACGGATTCTAGATTTCGTGAGAAATTGCAGAAATTGCCATTATTGTTTTCAAGCAACACTTGCTGCGTTGTATTAATGAAGTCGTAATATTATATATTCAGATTCACGCATAATGAACGGGCTGTTTTCGGTGGGGTGGCTATCTATAGACTATTTGATTGATAGAACGATAGATTTATGGGACCTGGTAATTTGACGGATTCTGGATTTCACGAGAAATTGCAGGGACTGTCATTATTGTTTTCAAGTAACACTTGCTGCGTTGTATTAATGAAGTCGTAGTAATATATATTCAAATACACGCGTATTGAACCTGTTGTTTTCAACGGCATGGCGGTCTATAGATGGTTTAATTAGTGCAGCAATACATTTATGGGACCTGGAAATTTGACGGATTCTGGATTTCACGAGAAATTGCAGAAACTATCATTATTGTTTTCAAGCAACATTTACTGCGTTGTATTAATGAAGTCGTAGTATTATATATTCAAATACACGTGTAATGAACGGGCTGTTTTTGGCGGCATGGCTGTCTATAGACGGTTTAATTGGTGGAGCAATACATTTATGGAACCTGGCAATTTGACGGATTCTAGATTTCACGAGAAATTGCAGAAACTATAATTACTGCCTTCTAGCAACATTTGTTGCGTTGTATTAATGAAGACGTACTCATATATGTTCAAATTCACGCTTAGCGAACGATGTGTTTTCAGTGTGTTTAAATGGGTGGACAATAGATTTATGGGATCTGGCAATTTGACCGATTCCTGATAACACGAAAACTTACATAAACTATTGTTTTCTAGCAGCGTTTATTAATGAAGTGATACAAATATGCATTCGAACACATTCATAGTGAACGCCATGTGTGTCCGTAGACGGTTTAATTGGTCGGACGATAGATTTGTGAGATTTAGCTATTTGACGGGTTCCAGATTTCACGAGCAATTACAGGAACAATTATTATTATTTTCTAGCAATGTTCGGTGAGTTTTATTAATGGAGTGACACGAATATGTAGTGGAATTCACGCGTAGTGGACAGCGTGTCTGTTCATAGACGGTTTAATTGGTTAGGCGATAGATTTATGGGACCTGGCAATTTGACGGATTCCGGATTTCACGAGGAATTACAGAAACGATTACTATTATTTTCTAGCAATGTTGGCTACGTTTTATTAATGGAGTCATATAGGATAACCTCGTATATCTACATAACTGCGTAAATCTGGTCTTAATGACACGGGCTCAGAATTTGGTATTAATAGGACAACAAACTCCCGGTATACTTTAATGATATACTGTGTAACTATTATTTTAGTTCAACAGTATAAATGCCAGGTTCATTGTGGTAGATATCAAGTTATATATGATGCGATACGATTCTTAACAGTTTTAGTTAAGCAGGTATACAATATTTTTTATTCGGTTTCAATCATGTTACGTAAGGGAATTTCCTTAATGCGTTGTAATAGCTGAACTATTAAATTGTTGTTTAACATGTTCAACTCTTCAATCGTGACAAGGCAGCCAAGTAATTCTCTTACATAACACAAGGTTGAAATCGAATAGAAAGTACTGTATAACTGTTCAACAAGTTTGACATGTTCAACTGTCCAGTCGTAATAGGATGTCCAAAAAATCTCTTACGTAACGAAAGGTTGAAATGCAATAAAACATAGTGTACAATTGAAATAGCCGAGAATTGTATTGCAGCGCGTATTGACTACAACTGATGTCCATCACGACAAACTGGCATTTACAATTTCAGAACTTGCGTCATTTAATGTTCTTGCCGTTCCAGTATGTTTTTTTCGCCCTACGCGGCAGTATCAACGTTTAAAAAATTGCGCTACCCAGTACAAGTAAAAATGCAGTTACACTGCACAACTGAAATGATTATCGCGCCGAATATGATTTAAAACCGACGTGTATCACAACGAACCATTTAGGAATTCAGAATTTACGTCACCTAACACTACGACTATTACAGTATATTCTCTTCCCATCCGCTTCGCAATATCGACCATTAAAAAATTCCATAACAGACTGCAGCTAAAACAGGAGACATATTGTAACATATCATAACGACTGTAATTGTTAAGAATGGTATCGTGTCGATTATTATTCGCAATTAGTTTTTTCACAACAAACTTGAGACTTCGAAATTCGGAGCTTGCCCAGCTAACATCACAATCGTAACTCTTCCAAAACCCGCCATTGCTCAGTAGAACCATAGGAACAGTTAGGAGTGGCAGCAGCGTTCATCCCGGTCTCGCGACTTTTCGACTCCGCGACGTAATCGACGGCTGTCGTCCATGTTAAACCAACTTACGCTAATGGCAGCGGGCAGCCTGGCTCTCGTGTCGGCCGGACAGCCTGATTGATCGCCGCTGAATAAAACAAAGGACCTCTCAATTTATCTCTCCCACCCGAGCTCGCCGCGGCAGAAAAGGACGGCGCGACGCAGAAAAAGTCCGGAGAACTCGCGGCTAATTGCGCGGCCGTGCCACTTTTATGTCTCGCCTCGGAAATCGTAATAATCCCCGACGTTGTCTCTCCGGCGTATATACATGACGCACCGTACACGGTCATTACGATAATCGCGGTAGCGCATGTCTCCTTGACTCCTTCTTTCTCCGCGCCGCGCGCCTTTTTTTCCCGCCGCTGATGGGAACGGTCCATTGGACGGCCTGAATGGCCCGTGAAACGATTACGCGACTACCGTCTTCTTCGTGACAATGAGAACGGGAGTCGTCCGTCGGGCTTAATCTCCTTCACGGCTTCTGGATTTCGGACTAATGTCCGACCCGGAGAGAATTAAGCGGACTTACGGTCAAGCGTAAAGACTTCCCGGCTTCTGTTTCGTGCGCGCGCTCCTTGCCGGGTGAAATATGACCGAGGCTGATACACGCGGGAGTGTGTGCTTTTTACGCGCGCCGGGACGAGGAAGCGTTTGACCGGTTGCGACGACCGGGAGGCCAGCAGGGTGACATAAGCCGGAGCCTCGTTAATGATTAAGTAATGCAGAGAAATGCGGAGTCTGCACGCGCGAGGTCGGCGATCGGTTGACGAAGCAAGCAGGCAGTTTTGGGAGGTGGGCTGTGTGCGTTGGAAAGTGGTGGACGGTATGAGGGTTGTAGGGGGTGGGTTATAGTTGGATACATTTGGTGAACTTGGTTACGGTAGTTGGAACTGATGGTGGTCACATTGCATTTTTAACACGAATAGATTTCTGCGGACGCATACATGCGTCCATAGGAGTCAAAGGGTTAAGACGTTGACTGCCAAGCGTATTCTGTTATGTTAGAACTGCGATTCGATGAAATACTGCAGAGTATGATTAAATCGTGCAAAATGAAGGTAACGCAGAGATATTAGAAGCCAAAGTATTGAAGCACCGTTCCAATATCAATGGCTTTTACAAGATTGCAAATAGGCTTCATTGCGGATTTTTTGCATTTCTAGTAAAATCTTTTGCACCGGTCACCGCGTATTTTGTTACGTTAGAACTGCGATGCGATGAAATACTGCAGAGTATGATTAAATCGTGCAAAATGAAGGTAACGCAGAGGTGTTAGAAGCCAAAGTATTGAAGCACCGTTCCAATATCAATTGCTTCTACAAGATTGCAAATAGGCTTCATTGCGAATTTTTTGCATTTCTAGTCAAATCTTTTGCACAGATCACCGCGTATTTTGTTACGTTAGAACTGCGATGCGATGAAATACCGCAGAGTATGATTAAATTGTGCAAAATGAAGGTAACGCAGAGGTGTTAGAAGCCAAAGTATTGAAGCACCGTTCCAATATCAATGGCTTTTACAAGATTGCAAATAGGCTTCATTGCGAATTTTTTGCATTTCTAGTAAAATCTTTTGCACCGGTCACCGGTGAACATCATACTGCCATGCGGATTTTGCTGTATTAGAACGGCGATGCTATGAAATACTACGGCATTTGACTAAATTATGCAAAATGTAAATAATTTGTAAGTATTGGAGACCAAAGGATCGCATCGGTATTCTAACAATAACTGCGTTTAGAAAATAATTATTGCTACTCATTGCGAATATTTTGGATCTTTAGTAAAATCTCTTGCGCCGGTCACCGATGACCATCATGGCGATCAAAGTGTTAACCACTTCCGCTGGAAAGACGTGCCATGCACGTCGTAATGCTTTTGTCACAGAATCGCCAACGACGTGGTACGTCGTCATGCGATTGTCACAGAAACAAAAACGACGCGCATATATTTTATAATCAATCGATGCTCTATATTCCCTTTAAAAAACTATAAAATGTCCTAGGTCGAAAATGAATTAGTTTAGAAAATGTAAATCTTTTTCCGATTTCTCTGAGGCATCGAACACTGTGAATTTTTTGCCAGCGCAAGTGGTTAAGTTGGTTGGTTTTGTTTACAGATTTATTATATTATTGTAAAACGCGACGATGTGTCATTACGCACGTCTACGTTTATTAGACCCCTAGACGCAGGTTCTGTCAGTTGTAACTTTCTGATACTTACATTACGTTGCAAGTGTCAGGAAATTCGGGAATGGGTTATGTCGGTTAGAAGGTAATGGACGGTATGAGGGTTGTAGGGAGTGGGCTATAGTTGGATACATTTGGTGAACTTGGTTACGTTAGTTGGAACCCGATGGTGGTTACATAGTACGTTAAGGTTTTCTTTACAGATTTATGATACTATTGTAAAACGCGACGATGTTTAATTTTGCATGTCTACGGATTTTTATGAACGGGTGAAATTATTACGATACGTGCATCACGATACTTGTATACATGGTACTTATACTTATATTATTTTTCTGAAGGCAGCTTTCGTTACTTACACTTCATGACAACACTTACATTGTAATACACACATACGTGCTATTTATGCTTACATTCAATTCCTTAACGCAGCTTATTTTACCTACAAAGCCACAATACCGTTGCCACCTGTGACGCTTAATTTCTCGCGCCTATAAATTTTCCACGACAGATGAAAGTATACGGTTATATCATGTTTCGGGAGGTGGGTCGCGTTACTCCTAAAGTAATGGTACATTATGATATATCTGAGCTGCTCATACCTATGTTCCTGAATGCACGTTCCGTTACTTATATCTTCATGTTGCTTACATTACTTACATATGCGGTACTTACACACGCAATCACTTTCTTAACGCAGCTTGTTTTATTTACAAACTCACGATACCATTGTTAACCGTGACGCTGCTCGTTTCCTCGCGTCTGCTCACTTCTCTCTCTCCGTCCGACAATATAAGTATCACAACATTATAAATAACGCAACCCACGATTAGACGCGTATGAATTCATACATCACCGCGGCGCGTATCGCAATAGAGCCTACTCTCCGCGCAATGTTATAATCGAACACGACGTCTGTCAGTATAAGGCATCAGCGAGTGACGCAACGCGCAGGCAGCGGAAAGGCAAGCGAACAAGTTTGTGTGGGAAAAGCGAGCCTCTTCCCTGTTGGAAAAGGACTCGCGTTGGGGCCCGACGGACCCAGCGGGGCGCTTAACGAGCGACGTCGAATTTTCTCCTTTTTTTCACCTCTCCCCGCTCCCTCTCCCCTCGCCGCGCAATTAGACGTCGTTCGGTCGGTCGAAGAGTGATGGCTGCACGTTTAAATTGCGCGCGCCAACTCGTCACGTCGCGATGGGAAAGTAATCAGGTGACCAAAGTGTAAGATGCAATCATCCGCTTTTTTCTGCGCCTAGTCGCTCCGTAAAAGTTCCACACACTCGTAAGCGCTAGAAGTGGAACTAATGAGTAGACGCAGTTTCATCTGAGGTTTTCACGTTTGAGATTTGAAATTGGGAATTTGGGGAGATACCACTGCTTATGAGTGGTATATATTATTTGTAAAGTAAATTGCAGGGAATGGTAGCGATATATTTTTGTTCCCGGAATAAATTGTGAATTGCTTCGGACTCCGAAGTTTGCGTCTTTGGAACTCTATGACGAGCGAAGGTCCGCGTATTTGGTGTGGCAACTATGACAGGTGAAAACCAGGAATACATTGTACATTGCCGCGAACTCCAATTTGTTAGTTTTAGAAATTCTCCGACGATCGAAAACCACGTGTTTCACCCGACACCTGTGACACGATTAACCCCTTAACCTACAATGACGGGCATAGCCCGCGTATGATGGTCGGGCCAAACCTAAATTTTACGGGCATAGCCCGCGTACGGTGATCGGGCCAGAAGTGAACATTACGTAGAATATTTGATACGCAATTAGAGTTCGATGCAATAATTGTGGTAGACGCAAGTATTACAAAATGTTTATTTATACAAAACTCCAAAATACAAAATTAGTAATCTGTAACGGTATGATATATTTCAAAGCACTCTGGTATATGTAACGGAACTTTACACTTGTCCCGAACGCTGCGCGAGTTTGTATACAATTTCGGCCCAACATCTTCGAATCTAAATCGTAGGTTAACACGTTGACTGCCAAGAGTATTTTGCTATATTAAAGCGGCGATGCTATAAAATACTATAGTCTTTGACTAAATTATGCAAAATGTACATAATGTGCAGGTATTGAAGACCAAAGAATCGCATCATTATTCTAACAATAACTGCATTTATAAAATAATTATTACTACCCATTGCAAATATTTTGGATCTTCAGTAAAATCTCTTGCGCCGGTCACCGGTGACCCCCACGGCAGCCAACGTGTTAAGGGGTTAAAAACCACTATAACTCGCCAAAATCTACAATACTCCGGTATCTCACACAGAAAGAAACGCGCACCACCTCATTTTACTCCGTTTCGACCGCGTCATTACAAATCCCTACATGTCAACATTACGGTACGAGTGTCCAAGCGTTACGTGTTTGTTTTCTGCCAGTCTCACGCGTTCCTTCGTTCGACACACGCGCGCACATTCTCGCCTGCGAACCGTCGTCGCGCTCGTCATTCCGTGAGGAAATCTATTCACGCGCGTGGCCTATCACTTTCGCGCACGGTGAGTCTCGCGATTCTCCTCGCGCGAAAAATCGCGGATAGCCGTTGGGTCCGAAGCGAACGAAGAAACGGCACCATTCTAATGAGCGGCCGAGCGCGTTTGACCCTTCGGCTCACCTATCCGCGGGCGTGGGTGGAAATTAATGCGGTTTTACGTTACCCGCCACTCGCCCCGATCGAGTAAGACGTTTAAATACGTGACTCTCTCGTACAGCGCGCTTTACGGCCGTTTTTAACAGCGCGCGAACAATGGAAATGCCTTGTCTCGCCTTTTACCCGGCGAACGAGGGCCTCGTTAGGCAGTTCAATAGGTTTTCAGTGCCCCAATAATGTCTCGAAATTACGCCCGAGACAAGTGTGACTTGATCTGTTCATTGGCTCGCGAGAACGTTGAACCGACGCTGTGTAGGCATGTCTGCGGCTTGGCTGCGCGAGAGTGAACCATCTGGCGGCCATTTTTTCACGAAGCCCCATGGCAAGTGGCCGTCTTCTGGCACGGGGCTCCTAATTCGTCGGAGCTGCACGCGTGTGGTTTTATGTGGCGTGGCGTTTGAGTGGAAGAGTGATTGGGCAATGGCTGGATTATTGCCGATGAAATATGCGCATGTAGGTGTAATGTGCGGAATAAATGTTGGGAATGTTTAACATGCGTAAGTACGATGCGCCATGATGTAGGGTGGGTTGTAGTACTTGATGCACGTGTTTATATGTGTTTGGTAGTATTTTGTTTACTATGTTGTATTCGGCATATATGCAGTGATTGCCAGAAATTGGATTTTATGCAGTATTCGTCGCAGGTGTATATGGGGCTTTAATATTAATTTGTCTACTACATTGCATTCGGTATATACGCAATGACTGTTAGGTATTAACACTTTGACTGCCATGATGGTCTCCGGTGACCGACGCAAGAAATTTTACTGAAGATCCAAAATATTCGCAACGGGTAGCAATTATTATTTTATAAATGCAGTTGTTATTAGAATAGTGATGCGATCCTTTGGTCTCCAATACCTGCACATTATTTACATTTTGCATACTTCTGTCGAACGCTGTATTATTTCATAGCATCGCTGTTCTAATATAGTAGAATACGCTTGGCAGTCAACGTGTTAAATACACCAATTTCTTATTAGTAAATTAAAAAAAATGTCAACCAATTCCTTACATTGACTTGTCTTCTAGCACATGACTTCTAGTTTCTCTTAGAAAAACAACATACCACACCGTATGATTGTATGCAATATTCGTCGGACGTGCTTCGCTGTCTTCAATATTAATTTATTTACCATTCTATGAACACGTAATTTTCACGTTGGTAAATAAAAATATTTCAGCAAGGCAATCTCTCCAACCCAAACCCATCACTCTAGGGTACCCAGCTTATCCAACTTCCTCACTAGGATCATTCCTTCACCAAGCCCAAAGCACTCTCAATCGCTAACGTGTCAGCACTACGACACCCAGGCACGTCACACACTCGATCCGTTCTCATTCATCCCCACAACTAAATCGTCTACACCGCCAACTGTCGACACAACACCATTCGCGTGCGCTAAAGAAAAAAGCCGCGTCCGTCAATCCGCGAAGCTCCACTTCCCGTTGCGCGCAATATCGCCCGAGACGTTTCGGCCGGTCGACACACAATAATTTCCGCGTCGCGTCCCGGCGAAAATCAGAGCAGCAAAACTGACACTCTCGACGTCCGCGTGAAGAGAGGATATTTACCCCGTCCCTGCTCCCGCGTCACCCGATCTGCCTGATTTCCTCGTCCAGCGGATGATCCATCGTCTGAGGTCAGCCGTCGAACCCCGATCACGTCCGCGGGATTCGAAAAGGAAGAAGAGCGCACGACAGAGCGAACGAGCGTGAGCGAGCGAGCGAGCCAGGAGCAATAAGACAAAATGGCGCGGCTAAGGGAGGCTTGTTAATTGCAGTTTAGTGTTCTTGCTCGTAATTAGGTGCACTCGAGCACCTGGGCAGGCCGGGTACTCTGCGTCTGCGTCTCTCGGCCAGCGTTCGCGCTCCCTTCATCTCGCCAAGCTGCTCTCCTGACCGCTCGCTCACACGACTCCTCTGCTCCTGGGATAATTACCGCATCGGCGGTCATACGTTCCTTACCGAGACTCGATCCTGCTACCTGCTACGGACCGAGATTTTCTGCAACGTGCACGCGAACGCGAGCGCACGGTGGGCGTGCTCCGATTATTATTTTTGCCCGCGATTATTTCGTTACGCCGCTCCCCGCGGCCGACGACTCCTGCGTCTGGCCACTTCCCGCCGCTTAATGCTACGGCGCGTTAACGTTGCAACATATTAATGTTACGAGTGAATAGGCCGGGCGGGGGGCGCACGGCTCGAAACACGTCTGATCAAATGGGAACGCGGGATGGAGTTATGCGCGGTGGTTATGAGATTGTAAGAATTCGCTCGGCTCGTTGTTGGGCGCGAGAGTTTTTAAAATGCAGGCGGTATTTAGGTTTTTTGCGTGTTCGCGCAGGCGGATTGGTCGATGTTAACGTGGAAATTGAAATTCAGTAGGCATAATTGAATAAGCGTGTCGTAGGGGGCCGATAATGAAAAAATAGGCTAATCGAATGGGAAGGAGGGATGGAGTTATGCGCGGTGGTTATGAGATTGTAAGAATCCATTCAGCTCGTTGTTGGGCGCGAGAGTTTTTAAAATGCAGGCGGTATTTAGGTTTTTTGCGTGTTCGCGCAGGCGGATTAGTCGATGTTAACGTGGAAATTGAAATTTGGGAGGGATAATTGAATAAGCGTGTCGTAGAGGGCTAATGAAAAAATAGTCTGATCGAATGGGAAGGCGGAATGGAGCGGTGGTTATGAAATTGTAAGAATCCACTCGGCTTGTTGTTGGGCGCGAGAGTTTTTAAAATGCAGGCGGTATTTAGGTTTTTTGCGTGTTCGCACAAGCGGATTTGTCGATGTTAACGTGGAAATTGAAATTCAGTAGGCATAATTGAATAAGCGTGTCGTAGGGGGCTAATGAAAAAATAGTCTGATCGAATGGGAAGGCGGGATGGAGTTATGCGCGGTGGTTATGAGATTGTAAGAATCCGCTCGGCTCGTTGTTGGGCGCGAGAGTTTTTAAAATGCAGGCGGTATTTAGGTTTTTTGCGTGTTCGCGTAGTCGGATTGGTCGATGTTAACGTGGAAATTGAAATTCGGGAGGGATAGTTGAATAAGCGTGTCGTAGGGGGCTGATTGAATGGGAAGGCGGGATGGAGTTATGCGCGTAGATTATAGGATTGGAAGAATTCAGTCAGGTGTTTGTTGGGTGCGGATTTTTAATCATGCCAGTCGATACTTATCTAGTTTCACGCGTTTGCGCAGTCGCGTCGGTCTAGATTCACACGGACACTGAAATTCGGTAGGGATAGTTAATCAAGCATGTCGTACGGGGCTGATGATAAGAACATAGTCGGATCAAATGTGAACGCGGAATGTAAGATTATAAGATTGTAACAAATTTCACAGCTGATAATCGCAAGCATTTAAAACTACGATACTAACCATGTACCGTCTTTTTACTCTCCCGCAAGGTTACGTCACTCGAATTTCGTCCGAAGACCGGAAATTGCTACCTACCACTCAATAATCCGATCCCAGCGAGCTCACGGTTGAAAAACAATGTAACAAAATCGGAACGCGCTACACACTTATGCCTCGAGTCTGCAAGATTGCAACAATTATCATCGCTAGTCGTCGGCTGCGCGCATTCGACGTCATCCTACTCATCATTTAGCTTCCTTTTACTCGTGCCCGCGGTCAGGTCAGTCGAATTTCGCGCGCAAACCGGAATCCGCAGCCGTGAGTGTTCGGTGCGCGCCCGGGAGTAGGATAGAAGCCAAAAAAGAAGAATCCGGCTTTAACGGCGGGATAAAAACGGGACTGGGTAATTAGCGAGGTGGATCGTGATCGCCGTTGTCCATTACGCACGGCACTAACCTATCCCTATCGGTCCGAGCGTAATAACGTTATGAGTCAGAGATCGTTCGGGCGATAACGGTCTCGATATTTATATTGCACTTTTCGCAACCGCGCGAGTCCGCGATTAAACGTGCGTTACCGCGATGTCTGGCTTCTTATATTGTTATTGCACGCTGCGTTGTTAACGGCTTCCGTCAGGCGAGCTTATGTTAATGCGCTCCCGCGAAATTATGCATTGTAACATTATCGCGATCCACGGCACTCTTCATTGACGCACGCGCATTTTTCCGCCCCGAAGGAGAGTGCGCGCGCGCGCCTTCGCTAATTTTTGTCGGCAGGCCGATTTTATCGATAGGCCAGCCGGGAATCGACGCGGGTCGAAAAGCCTGAAAATAAGTTACGTCGCTTAATGACCGGCTGAAAATGAGAACCCGCGCGTTCCAGTTATTACGAGAGTAGTCGCCTCTATTCCGGCTTGATGAGAGACAGGCACATACGAGCGCGAACGCTTACACACACGACGCACACAGCCCGGCTTCTACGTGGGGCGAAGCTCTCCTGCATTTCCCGGCGGTGTGTTCCGTGAGAACGTTTGCGCCGTCGATCGTTCGAGGGAACCCGATGATACCGGAGCTCGGGAAACATACGCGTAGTCTATGGATACAGGGTGGTCTAAAAAGCGTCGGTGCGCGGAATAAAACGAGCGCCGGGAAGTAGGCGAAATGATTGACGGGCGACTTGCGAGATTCGAAAATTCGACGGACTGCGAATTTCGGGGCTCAAGTTCCAGAAGATGAATAAGGAGTAAATGTATGAATATTGGTTTTCGGCGACTTATGTTCCGGTTGGGGGGAAGATGCGAATGCGTGTTATAGGGAAGTTTTACATTTGTTATGTTTTATTTACTGGTATACTTGCAAAAGGCGTGATATAGGTGGTCGATTGTCCATATATTTATTTTTCGTAGTTGAAGTCGCTGGAAATGTAAATGTTGTTTTTCGGCGATTTAGGTTGCGGTTCGTGGAAAGATGTGAAGGCTTGTTGTAGGTCATTTTTATATTTGTTACATTTTACGTATTTCTACATTTGCAGAAGACGTGATATATGTAATCAAATATCAGTACAACTATTTTGACAGTAGCGTAGTATATGGCA
This sequence comes from Cryptocheilus praepositus, assembly GCA_033815515.1. Lineage (NCBI taxonomy): Eukaryota > Metazoa > Arthropoda > Insecta > Hymenoptera > Pompilidae > Cryptocheilus > Cryptocheilus praepositus. The sequence continues at coordinate 5,570,165 of JAWWQZ010000314.1, forward strand.
TCAAAAATCCAGGTACCCACTTTTCGTACTTGAAGTTGCTAAAAATGTAAATGTTGTTTTTCGGTGATTTCTGTTTAGTTTAAGGAAAATACGCGAACGCGTAATTTCTCGCAGCTTCGCGAAGTTCAGACGGACCTCAACTGTATTCGCAGATTTGCAAAAATCTTGTTGTCGGTGATCGCATATCTGCTTACCCATTTCTTCAAAAAGCTACAACATAAGTAATCGACGATCCATACTTCTATTTGACCGAAAACAGCGACAAAACTCACGAATAAACGCAACCCCACCGTTGAACATAAAATTAAGTGACACATCTAAATACTCGGTCATACACCAAATCGTCCTAACTTCATTCATTCTTTCCCGTAGTCCCCCGTTCGCTTTTGTTCTGTTAATTTTGCAACTTTTCTAATTTCCTTTATTATTTTCTGCCTTTATTATTATCTTTTACTCTTGGTCCGTTAATATTGCAATCGTCTAAATGGTTGCTTGCCAACCGCGGTACTGACCACTCGGCACCGAAACCTCCGGCCGACGAAAGGAACGACAGCCGACCGTTAAGACACTCCAGCATCTGTCCTGGCAAAGTCGGCGGCGTAAAAATAGAGATGTATCCCAGATAGAGGATGTAATTATGCGAGCACAATGAATAAAGGGTCTCCGCGGCGGCGTGTTGTTTTAATAAATGCAAAAGCAGTCGTGAATATTCATGGCCGACGGAATGGCGGACGATTCCTTTTGTCGCGCGCGCCGCACCTGGAAAATGGAAAACGTTGGAGAACGATGGCGAAAAGCCGCGATGGCATCCTTACCGTCTCTCTGGGGGAAGCTCAAATGCCTTGTTCTTGTTAAAGTCATTTATTTCTCCTCTTTTCTGTGTTGTAAAACACTCTTCAGATGCCTAACGTAAAGAATTATTCATTTTCTCGTTGTCAGTCGGTTATAATTTTGTTGTACCAAAAATACCTTGTTTTAGTCGAAGTCATTTATTTCTCTTCTTTTCGTTTCTTGCTTCAAGAAACTCTTCAATATTCTAACGTAAAGAATTGTTAATATTTTCGCTGTCGGTTGGTTATAATTTTGTTGTATCAAAAATACCTTGTTATGGCCGAATTAATTTATTTCTCCTCTTTTCTTGCTGTAAAACATTCTCCAGGAGCCTAACGTAAAGAATTATTCATTTTCTCGTTATCAGATGGTTATAATTTTGTTGCATCAGAAATACCTTGTTTTGGTCGAAGTAATTTATTTCTCTTCTTTTCGTGCTCTAAGACACTCTTCAATAGTCTAACGTAAAGAATTCTTAATATTTTCGCTGTCGGTCGGTTATACTTTTGTTGTATCAGAAATACCTTGCTATGGTCAAATTAATTTATTTCTCCTCTTTTCTTCCTGCAAAACACTCTTTAGGAGCCTAATGTGAAGAATTATTAATTTTCTCGCTATTGATGGGTTATAATTTTGTTGCATCAGAAATACCTTGTTTTGTAGTAAGTCGACGTAATTTATTTATCTTCTTTTCTTGCTTTAAGACACTCTTCAATAGTCTAACGTAAAGAATTGCTAATATTCTCATTACAATTTTGTTGTACCAAAAATACCTTATTCCGGGTGAAGTCATTTATTTATCTTTTTTCCTCTGAAACATTTTCCAGGTGCCTGACGTGAAGAAGTATTAATCGTCTCATTGTCGGTTGATTACAATTTTGTTATATCAGAAATAAATTGCGTCAGACAAACCGCGGAATATGAGCTTGCCTCGTAAACACAAGGCTGAATTCAATAAAGGCGAGTTACTGTACCATCTCGTTGGCGTACTTGAGGTGGAATATATAGCGTACCGCGCTGTCGTCGGAAAAAAGAAATGTAACGAACTACCGGTTGGCAGTCGTAGCGTGATGAAATTATGATTCTCCGAGGAAAACGGGAACGTACTGAGTATTACGACGTGTTTATGCTCGGCGACGCGTCAGAATCGCAATATGTCGAGAATATGGTGATTTGCAGTTGTTGATGCAAGTATATTAAATGTCGATATACTTGAATGTTTTTTTAGACAAGCCTCACATATACAACTTTTACACAAGTTTCTTGATTCCCTAATAGAACGTGTTTCATGTTTCTGTGCCAGCTTTACATATATAGAAATAAAAAACAAATCACTTAAATATTTCACACTCTACCGAAAATATGGCAGTTTGTCGTCGTGGAAACCAATATCGCACATGTATTGACGCATTCATGTTTGTTTCAAGAAGCCATAGAAAATATATCTGACATACATCTAAATAAAAAACAACATATTTAACACGTTGGTTGCCGTGGGGGTCACCGGCGACCGGCGCAAGAGATTTTACTGAAGATCCAAAATATTCGCAATGGGTAGAAATAATTATTTTATAAATGCAGTTATTGTTACAATAGTGATGCGATTCTTTGGTCTCCAATACTTGCACATTATTTACATTTTGCATAATTCAGTCAAACGCTGTAGTATTTCACAGCATCGCCGTTCTAATACAGCAAAATACGCATGGCAGTCAACGTGTTAATGTAAATTTTGAAGAAAGAAAAAAATTGAATAATCAGAAAAAATAAGAATTTACAGAAAGTCTAATGAGCGAAAGAAATAACAATGAATGTACGATTTTAACACTTTGACTCCTGTGATGGTCACCGATGACCGGCGCAAAAAGTTTACTGAAGATCCAAAATATTCGCAATGGATAGCAATTATTATTTTATAAATGCAGGTGTTAGAATAGTGATGCGATCCTTTGGTCTCAAATACCTGCACATTATTCATATTTTGCATAATTCAGTCAAACGCTGTAGTATTTCATAGCATTGCCGTTCTAATACGGCAAAATACGCATGGCAGTCAACGTGTTAACACTTTGACTGCCACGGTGGTCACCGGTGACCGGCACAAAAGATTTTACTAACAATGCAAAAAATTCGCAACGAAGCCTATTTGCAAATTCGAAAATGCAATTGATATTGGAACGGTGCTTCAGTATTTTGGCTTCTAATAGCTTTGCATTACCTTCATTTTGCACGATTTAATCATACTCTGCAGTATTTCATCGCATCGCGGTTCTAACATAGTAAAATACGCTTGGCAGTCAACGTGTTAAACACTTCACAATCTATCGAGGACCTAGCAGTTTAGACTCGTCCAAATTATACCAACGCATTTACGTACGTTTACTTCAAGAAATCATTAAAACCGCATTTCTTCACCCATGAGAATCTTTAACCGAACATATCTTTACATCATCCTTACGCGTAGACTTGGGAATGACCGTTTCTTTTTTACGGTCAAAATAAAAGCCACACTAAAGGCTTTCATCCGTTTTCCTCGAGACTATCCTCCATCGTCCGTCTTCGTTTACGCATTTACCTCACGATGACACAAAATGCTCGCGTTAATTCGTGTGCGCGCCTTAGGAGGTTAACCTTTTAGGTACGGCTGAATTCTGCGTGTGGATATTTCCCTGGATGGCAGAGTCTAACGTGAATTAAGTTAAACATTTTTTTTTTAAACGCTGCAGCACTGCAATGTCTAATGGACAATGCCGTTCTGTACACGAGTACATTGGAAAGAAATATTTCATGATTAAATTATAATTTTTCTTAAATATATATTGCACACACTCTAACTCTAACAATTCACTGTAATAATTAATAATACAGTTGAGTATTATATACTTTAAAACATGGTACGACACATAGACCCACGTCATAATCTTCACACTCATAGCTTGATCTTCGTCTTACATCGTTTTTTTGAACATACGATATAATTCCGTAACGCTTTTTTAGATTTTTTGGATTTACGATACGATTGAAAATGTTTTTCGGTTACTCTAAACGGCTGATCAACGATATATTTACTGCAGCTAACGTGAAAGATGATATTTGCGAAAGCCAATATAGTGGCGTATCGTTTTAAAAGATGATATTTGCGAAAGCCACTATAGTGGCGTGTCGTCCTGAAAATGATATCCGCGAAAGCCACTATAGTGGCGCGTCGTACCTAAAAGGTTAATGTTCGAACGCGCGGATAAGATTGCAATATTGCCGTGGCGCGAAATTGCCCGGCGTATCGGCGCACCGACGCATCGAATTAACAACTCATTAACGGCGGGCGCGCCATTGATACCGTTAATACGGTAGGCCACACGGGGGCAGCGACGCGCAACCGGAAAATGGAAAAGACGGGGCTCATGGCTACTGAACAAACAGCGTCACTTAACGTTAAGCGTTCCGCGCTACCGAACAAGACAAACACGGTGCGTACGGTGTTAACGGAAAAGCCTCGACGTCCGCCGCGCCTAATGGCTGAAATATGAAAAGGTACGGTTATTTTATTTAGTCGTTTAACTGCGCAGCACTTGCAGAGATGCGCGAGCGGGTGAATATGTTTACCACTCGCGGATAATCAGGTCGCGTGAGCGTGTAATTGTAATAGGAGGTGATGTTACGTTGCAGGATGGGGGTTATGCGATGTAGGTGCATTCGTTTAGATTAGGAAGTAGGTAGGAAACCAATTTTGTGGCTTCTGTAGCTGCGAGCGGGGAGTAAGTAAATGATTTTGTATGGATACTTGAAAATTTATGTCTATGGAGGACAATGTTTGGGTTGTAAAAAACATTTTACTGGATTTGTTTGGTGTGCGATGCGTTTTCATGTAAATATTACCAAATCTGTATGTGGTTTAATGGTCTGTCAACGTTGCAAAATCATTTTATATCTTTTTAGATTTTTAAATGTTGGCGGACTATTAGGATACGTCTGGAGTTGAACTATTTTTACATTAATAATGTATTTCGTGTTGGATGGTGTCTTATTACGGACAAATGTAGAATGAGGACGAAAATTGACAAGCATTGCCTTTTTACGACGTGCTAGATTGTTCAGATTCCAAACCTCTCTGCCATTATTACCTTGTGACGTCTACAGAAGCTTGGCATTACGAAAAACCTGTACTGCACCATAAGAATCTAATAGAGCAAAAACACTACACACTAAACCTGTAAGATCCCCATATGCATGTCACTACCGTACCATCTTATGTGAATCTTGAGATTACCAAAAAGCTGTATATCTGCGTTTTAATAATCTAACACAACAACAACATTACACGCAAAACCCTACAGAAATTGAAATAATCAAGAACCTACTATACCTTTGTGCAATAAGAATTGACTGGAAGAACAGGACATAAACCTGTAACATGTCACTGCAACACCATCACGCGTGAAGCTCGGAATAACCAAAAAGCACTACAGACCAACAGTACTACATACTAAACTTTACGAAAATTTGAAATGACCAAGAACACATACATTCGTGCAATACGAATTTTCCAGAAAAACAGGACATATACCCATAAGATCCCCACATACATGTCACTACCGGACCATCACTCGTAAAGCTTGGAAGGACCAAAAAGCACTACAGAACAACAGCCCTACATACTAAACTCTACAGAAATTTTAAATGATCAAGCACCTATGTGCAATAAGAATTTTCGAGAAAAACAGGACGTAAACCCATAAGAACCCCACATACATGTCACTACCGGACCATCACTCGTAAAGCTTGGAAGGACCAAAAAGCACTACAGAACAACAGCCCTACATACTAAACTTTACAAAAATTTGAAATGGTCACGAACACATACCTTCGTGCAATACGAATTTTCCAGAAAACAGGACATAAACCCATAAGATTCCCGCATACATGTCACTACAACACCATCCTCCGTAAAGCTCCGAATGACCAAAAAGCACTACAGAACAACCGTCCCACATACTAAACTCTACAGAAATTTGAAATGATCAAGAACACATAGTTTCGTGCAATAAGAATTTTCCAGAAAACAGGACATAAACCCATAAGATCCCCACATACGTGTCACTACCGCACCATCGCTCGTAAACCTCGGATTGACCAAATAGCACTACAACAAACAGCCCTACATACTAAACTCTATAGAAATTTGAAATAATCAAGAACACATATCTTCGTGTAATAAAAATTTTTCAGAAAAACAGGACGTAAACCCATAAGAACCCCACATGCATGTCACTACCGCACCATCACTCGTAAAGCTCGGAATGACCAAAAAGCACCACAGCACAACAGCCCTACATACTAAACTCTACAGAAATTTGAAATGATCAAAAACTTACACCTTCGTGCAATAAGAATTTTCCAGAAAACAGGACATAAATCCATAAGATCCCCACATACTCTAAAGTTATACTTCTACCCTACAAGAATGTAGCAAAGCAACAACACTAGCCGTCAAACCCAATATATCCGGTGCACGTTCGCTTTAATGAAACGCTAAAGAAGCGGCCGAAAAGGCCAAGCGACACGGTCGTTTACGTGTACGTCGATGTTTGTGGAACCAGCAGCAGGCGGGGGAGGGAATAGAACGGTTGGGAAGGCAAAGCCCAGGAGCCCGAAGACGCGTTAACGACTCGGCGGGTGCTAATTGCGGTGGCGGCGGTCACGTCGTGTTCAGGAGACGATTCTCTGGTCGACGACAGAAAACAGGGAGGCGAGAGGGACAGGAGCAGGGACAGGACCGGGACCGAGAGCTAAATACTCGTGTAAACAGCCGCGGATCGTCACGGGTGGCTCTCACAAAGAGCGGGCCAACGAAATTGCCGGAATCCTGCCGTTTTCAGTGGCCGCGCTAGCTTTCGCTTGATTACGACTACCGAAAGAACCGGGAAGTATGCACTGCGATGCGCTTGTGGTTGGATGCACGACGTGTCACGGCTTTGGAATGTTTCGGACGGTGCACGGGTCGTGTCGTAAGTTGCGTCGACGCGTGGAGGCATAAGACACCAGAAGCCTGGAACCAGTATTATTACCAGAATATTTTACTAATAATATTGGCGGTTTGGGTGATTGGGGAAAATTGTGTGAAAGGGGCTGATGGTGGAGGACGTTTTGCTCGAGGTATTGTCACGTGTTTGGCTTTTGATAATTAACGTGAAGTATTATGCATGGATGCGTGCAAGAAGGAAGAGTTGAGATTTTTTACCAAAACAGGGAGTTGCGAGATCAATTATTGACGATTTAGATAATTGGAGGAAATTGTGGGGAAGGGGCTGATGGTCGAGGACGTTTACTCGAGGTATTGTCATGTGTTTGGCTTTTGGTAATTAACGTGAAGTATTATGGAATTATGTATAGATGCGCGAAAGAAGGAAGAGTTGAGATAGTGGAGGTCTCAGGTTTTTTTTTCAAAACAGGGAGTTGCGAGATCAGTATTGGCGAATTGGATGATTGGAGAAAATTATGTAAAAGTGAATTGCGGTGGACGACAGTTTGATCGGGATATTATTAATGCATTTGGATTTCGGTAATAAATAGGAAGTAGTATGAAATAATCTATGGATTAGTGGATGTCTAAGGATGTCTAAGGATTTTTACCACAACAAGAAGTTGCGAGAAATTGATTATTGGCGATTTTAGTGATTGGAGGAAATTATGTGAGAGTGGCTGATCGTCGGGATATTGTCATGTGTTTGACTTTTGGTAATTAACATGACCGCATAAAATTATGCGTGGACAAGTTGATGCAGTGAAATTAAATTATTGAAAGTTTAGGTAATTTTAGGAAAATGATGGGAAAGTGTGTGGCGGTGAATGATATTTTGATCGAGATATTAATATCACGTGTAGTTTATTTAGGTAATTGACGAAAAATATTTTCGGTACATTCTCGTACACCCCTGTGTACATAACACACTCTTTTTTAATGAATACATCGCCAGCCGTAGCGCATTAATTGTTCAACACGGCTCGGTGATATCTCCATTAACTAATTATTCTATTATTTTATTCACGTCGAAATAATTTTTTAACATGCCCTGATTAATCCCACGTAATATTGTTCTAACGCCCTTAAGTGGTATTTCATTAACCATAAATAATGATTAAATTCGTTCTTACATCCGGGCATACATTTTAGTCACAACATACATATTAATCTCGCAAATCTCTCAAAAAATTATTCTATCGCACCGACTTTCAATTAGAACAAATGACATAAAGCATCACCATCAAATTTACTAGCAGGTGACATTTTGCGCCGTGAACATTATCCACCACACCGTCTACATAATTCTTTCTATGACATCCTCGCTTTCTGGCCTCCCAAACGTCTTACCGAAATTCGCACGCTTCGACGTTGAGCCGTTCTTACATCCAATCGTTTCACTAAACAACATTTTCTGAGACACCGGGCATACATATTAGTCACAACATACATATTAGTCTCGCAAATCTCTCAAAAAATTATTCTATCGCACCGACTTTCAATTAGAACAAATGACATAAAGCATCACCATCAAATTTACTAGCAGGTGACATTTTGCGCCGTGAACATTATCCACCACACCGTCCACATAATTCTTTCTATGACGTCCTCGCTTTCCGGCCTCCCAAACGTCTTACCGAAATTCGCACGCTTCGACGTTGAGCCGTTCTTAGATCCAATCGTTTCACTAAACAACATTTTCTGAGACACCGGGCATATATATTAGTTACAACATACATATTAATCTCGCAAGTCCCTCAAAAAATTATTCTATCGCCCCGACTTTCAATTAAAACAAATGACAAAGCATCACCATCAAATTTACGAGTAGGTGACATTTTGCACCGTGAACATTATCCACTACACCGTCCACAGCATAATTCTCTGTACGACGTCCTCGCTTTCCGGCCTCCCAAACGTCTTACCGAAATTCGCACGCTTCGACGTTGAGCCGTTCGCGCGCACATGTACGGCGTTGTTCCTCGTTATCGATAACGTGACCTGGCGTAATGCACACACTCGCCTAATGCAGTCGGGGTGGGTGTGTATACGCGCGGGATCGTATTATCTGAAATGCACAGCTGCCGGTCTCCCACACGGGTCCTTTCCTCGTTTCAAAAACAAAACTGGCGGCACGGGGAAGCGATACTGCTCGCGTGATCTCACACGTGTGGCATGTTAATACACAATAAGAAATTAAGAACGATGCATTTAATGCAGAGCGATCAAAACGGCCGCCCTCACTTCACTTCTCGGCTTCCACCCCCTTTTAGTCCGACGTTTCAGACGGTGCATATTCGTGTGCAGCCCACGACCCGCCACGACACGTTCTGCGTAACGACTGGGAAATGGGTAAAAGTTTCGGACCGGCTGTTTGTTCGATAGGGAGCGCGAAAAAACGGGCAAGCGGCTGTGCGCGAATTAATTAAACGCATACGTGCCGTACGCTGTCACTGCGTGGTGCACGCTTTAACGTGTGACTTTTTGGGTTTGACCTGTGGGCGGGGAGGCGGTTTTGTGCGGTTGCTGGATCGCGAAAGTGTGTGTGGGGTTTGTTTGGTTCGGATCAGAGAGAGTTGATTTATGGATTTTGAGTGTATTTATAAAAGAGACTGCTGGGTGTACGCGTCATGGGGATTCTATAAGACGTTTTTCGTGTGTCTGTAAACTCATGGATATATGTACTTATGTATATATATCGACGATTTACGTTATGATATGCATACGTATAGGAGCATATGTATTTTAATGTTATTACAGGTATAGTGTATGTACATGTACATTGGCGTTAAATTGTAGGATTTTAATTATCTGTGCTATAGTGTGCATATCTATAAAATATGCAGAGATGTCTAAATGTACGGTCGATAGTTTTTTTTTAATTACTCATATAATCCAACATCGCGGAAACGATGTTCAATTCCTTTCTTTTCGCTCACTTGTCGTTTGTTATTACTTACACACGCAAACACACATTTGCACTAGACCTTTATGCCCCATTGCCGTCACCACTTTTAGAAAAATTCTTGAAATCGCAGCCACAACAAAATTTGGCCACCGCGCGTAAGGTAACATATTATAGTTTTCGAAGTACAAACACCATTTGGTAAAACTCTAAATACCGGTACCACCGCCATTAAAGGATCGAACTTTCCGAACAAGTTACCATGAATGTACTACGAAATTAACTACAGTCTTCAATCCACCTTTCCTTGATACAAGTCGCCATTTTCCAAAGCACTCAAACACGGGCATCACGCCGTATGATGGATACTTATTCCAATGCTGGTATTAAAAGACTGAATTTCCCGAAAAATAAGCCGTCATGAAGGTAATATGAAGCAATTTGCAACCTTCACCACCTCTCCTTAAAGCAAGTCGCCATTTTCGAAAGCACCCAAACACGAGTACCGCGTACTATAATAAACACTTACTTCAATATCATTACTAAAAACTGAACTTCCCGAACACAGAACCGCCACAAAGGTCACGTCTAGCAACCTAAAACCTTTACACTACCTCTCCCAAATACAAATTCCCATCCGCCAGTTCACCACCGACATTCCAGCCGCTCATTCCTCCGCCGCCATTAAAAACTGAACTTCCCGAACAATAAACCGCCATAAAGCTACCGTGAATTAACTTGCAACCTTTAGCCCATGATCGCCATTTTCCGAATCACCCCAACACGAGAAACGTCGCCACTAAAAACCCTGCATCCCACCAACAACCTTCCACGAATTTACCAACAAACAACCTCCGCCCTTTCGTCCACCCTCCACAAACCCAACCGCCATCCGCACAAAAAGCCGCACTTCCCGGTCCCAAAACCACCACCGCGTCGTTTAAAATTGCTGCACAGCGAAACGCTCCTCGCATCCGCAGTCCGGCACAGCGAAGCTACGTTCCAAAATTTCTCCGCGGAATTGCAATTTTCATTCCAGCGCGTTCGAAGTGGCGGGTAGGTTGATGCGCTCGGCGGAAGGGCGGGTCGACGCACAAAGAGGAAACGAAGAGCGGCGCGTAAAGAGGAAACGACGAGGAGCGCGTAAAGAGGAAAAGAAGAGGAGCGTGCAAACGGGGGGAGGAGGGAGGCGCGGATAAAGAGGAAAAGAAGAGGTTCGGGCGCGGTAAGTGCGTTTAGACGGAGAGGTAATGCACGCCTGGATAAATGACGGGAGGAGAGAGCGTGGAGACGAGCAAAAAGTCCGACGAGGAGCGGGACCTGGCGAGAGAAGAATCGCGGTGTGGGTGGACGCAAATTACGAGCCTGTCATTCTGCGTGGAAGGCGTGAAAAGAGAGGCGCGCATGCAAATCCCGCCGGCCGACGGTTGACAGATCGCGGATTTGTTTTGCTGCGCTGCCGGCGCACGGACGAAAATCAAGATGGCACGTCGCCCGGTGGGAGGGACCGACGAGTGGATGCACGACGAACAAAGAGAGATGGGAAGGGGAAGAGGGGACGGCGACGAATTATAAGCAAAGACAGAGCAATTAAGCGTTTCAGTCCCACGCGGCTCGAACGCGGTCTGCAGATTTCGTGTACAGCAAATAGTTTTGTACCTAGTCTCTCGCGTGAGTCGTATGACCAATACATTTTGTAAATGGTTGGGCCTGGGTTAGGTCATAGCGACGAATTATAAGCAAAGACAGGGCAATTAAGCGTTTCAGTCCCACGCGGCTCTAACGCGCTCTGCAGATTTCGTGTACAGTAAACAGTTTTGTACTTAGTCTCTCGCGTGAGTCGTATGACCAATAGATTTTGTAGATGGTTCGGTCTGGGTTAGGTCTGGGTTAGGTTATAGCGACAAATTATGAGCAAAGGCAGGGCAATTAACCCTTTGGGTGCTGAGTACTTCCGGCCGAAACGCTCGCTGAGGACGAAATACTTTTCACTACTGTGAATTCTGTTGATTGATTACGTAAGGCACGACTAAGTTGTAATGATAATTCTTCATTTATGCCAAATTAAATGATGCAAGAAAATTATTTCATAAAGAACGCTAAATTTTGCTATGTTAGAACTACGATGCAATGAAATACTGCAGAGTATGATTAAATCGTGCAAAATGAAGGTAACGCAGAGTTGTTAGAAGCCAAAGTATTAAGGCACCGTTTCAATATCAATTGCTTTTACAAGATTGCAAATTGGCTTCATTGCGAATTTTTTGTATTTTTAATAAAATCTTTTGCATCGATTACGCATGCCGTGGCAGTCAACCTGTTAAGCGTTTATGCGTTTTTTAATAGATTTTGTGACTAGTTGCTTGGTACTTCTCGGTAGAATTTTGTAACGCGACCTGACCTAGGTCTCAAACAGTTAAGAGCTGAGGCATTGATGGCATTGCAAATAATGTGTTTTTTTTTTCATTTTCCAATTTTTGGCGTATTGTAATATTAACCTTATGGCATACGTCAGTCGGTAAATGAAAAAAAGGTAAACCCCCATTTGCTAAAGAATATTATACGAGAGAGAATAGCATTCGTCGAGAACCGTAAGTCTGGAAAACTCAAGCTTTAACATGGGCTTCGGAACTTATGTACGTTTTTTTTTATATAAACGCATTAAATACCATAAAATGAACTTAATAAATATTGTGTAACTCTTTAATAGGAGGCATATTAAATAGCACCACGTTATCAGTCGCACTGTGTGTCGCGGTCGCGCAATGGCAAATGAGCTGTTGTAATTTTAATGGCGTTGCAGGGCGCGTTGGTGCGTTAATGCGTTAGATTGTTAACGCGTTGTGATATCGCTGAATATTAATGTGCGCGCGTAATGCACTAAGGGGTTGGTCCGAGGTCAAAATATGCGATTTTTCTCGCCGTCGTAGAACGTAATGTTAACATTGGCGCAATGACAATTTGAAATATTATTTCGCGTAACTTGCAAAAGTCCATAAACAGGTACCAGATGGCAGAAGGCGTGTGCGAGGCAAATAATCAGTCCAGGATAACAAATAGAATATTTCAAAATTGAGTAACGATTATAATATCAGTATCCATAAAATACGTCGGTTTATAAAATATTGAACACAAAATTGGTCGATGACAAGAAAATTCTTCACGTGTCGTTTTGATCGCATTTCTGTAATTGCATTTCGATATAATTTTGTTGCTTGCTTCCTTTGTCATCCTGTACACCAGACCAAGTGCTCCTTTGCTAAATTTCAAAAAGGATTTTTTTTCGACCTGTGTGCCAAACTCTGCTTAATAACTCCCAGTATTTTCCTACGTTTTGATTGCATCTCTATAATTCCATTTCGATATAATTTTGCTGCTTGCATTCTTCGTCACCCTAACCACTAGCTCAAGTGCTTCTTCATTCAATTTCAAAAAGCACTTGTTTCTCGACCGGTGCATCAAACTTTCTGTAATGAAATCTAGTATTTTCCTGCATCTCAATCGCATCTCTAATTCCATCTCGACATAATTTTGTCGCTCACATCCTTTGTCACCCTGTAACCCAAGATCAAGTGTACCTTCCTTCAACATCATAAAGAACCCCTTTTCCAGCCTGCGCACCAGGCTTCCCCCGATGACTCCAAGTATTTTCCCGCGTCAACGCTAACACGTTAACACAGCATCATTAGACTGACGTTGCACGACTAACTTGACGAACGTCGGCGCGTCGTGCGAATTTTGGCCAAAAGAAAGCAACGGCTTTCAGGTCGAGACGCGACTCTACCCTCTTTTATTCGACAATGGCACATTCTAACGCGCGCTAGGAGGGTGACTGCCGTCCAGTCTTTATTTAGGGTTTGCAGGGTAAATATAACACCTCGTGGCTTCCTGCCCTCCTGCCGGTCGTAAATAAATAATCGTCCATTCTTCGACACGAGGATGACGACGATCGGCCGGGCAGGCAGATTCACCGGACCTGCCTTCTTATCTCGCCACTCGTAATAATCCCGGGTCAACCGAGATTGTTGTTCTAAGGACGTGAAACATGACAGGTGCACAATGCGACGGTGATGCTGCAGGTGCGAATGGTTGTTCTTGTCTAATGGTAACGTAGGAAGTCACGAGTGTCCCGAAGGTCCAGTCCTCTGCAGGCTTCAGACCCGGCGTGGGAGAATGTGATTGGCGGTGGGTGGTGCTTCAGGATTTTAATTTGTGGAAGATGATCCCGTGATGCGACGCTTTCAGGAGGGTGTTAGGTTGCGTTAGTCGGCCGATGTGGGAATGGTAAGTCGAAACTCGCAGATATAGCGTGTTGATGCAGTTGTGTAGCCGGTTGCTTTTCAGTGGGAGTCAAGGTGCGCCGTAGTAGAACGAGTATAGGGATTTAATACTTTACAAATATTTCTACTTGCGCGGTAAGGAATGGTATAGATTGAAATTCCGCGGGTGTAGGGTATTATGACGGCCTTTCGAACGCATACATTTCAACGTCTCAGATAAGAACGTAAGTGTTGATGCATTGAAGTCAACGTTGCAACATTAGAAATTCTAGATAATTTAGAATTCAATTCTAAATAAAACTGTATACCTACGTATTTCTTTTTAAATCGAATATAAAAAGACCGAACTGCCCGAACAACAAACTGTCATGAAGTAATACGAAATTACTTACAGCCTCCAGTCCAGTGGAATAAATTTGGGTTAACATTCGAGTAAACTTAAATTTCTCGAATTCAATTCTAAATAAAACTGTATACCTACGTATTTCTTTTTAAATCGAATATAAAAAAACCGAACTGCCCGAACAACAAACTGTCATGAAGTAATACGAAATTACCTACAGCCTCCAGTCCAGTGGAATAAACTTGAGTTAATATTCGAGTAAACTTAAATTTCTCGAATAAATTCGACTAAATTTGAATTTTTTGAATATATTCGTCTAAACTTGAATTTCCCGAACAAATTCAAATAAATCCGCATAAACCTGCATTGCTCGAGTAAATTCGTCCGAACTTAACTTTGTTGAATAAATTCGGCTAAACTTGAATATTTCGAATAAATTTCACTAAACCCAAATTTCTCGAATGCATTCGTGCAAACTTGAATTTTTTCAGTAAACCCGAATAAACTCGCACAAGCTCGATTTGAACATTACTCCTTAACCACTTGTGCTGGCACAGTGTTTGATGCCTCAGAGAAATCGGAAAAAGGTTTCTATTTTCTAAACTAATTTATTTTTGACCTCGGACTTTTTATAGTTTTCTCAAGGGAATATAGAGCATCGATTGATTATATGTGACATGCACGTCGTTTTTTGTTTCTGTGACAATCACATGACGACGTACATACCACGCCGTTGGAGATTCTATGACAAAAGCATTACGACGTGCATGGCACGTCTTTCCAGCGCAAGTGGTTAACACTAAACGTACCAAGCTGGGTCAAATGACCCCTTTCAAAATTTACTTCAAAATCGTACATTCATTGTTATTTCTTTCGCTTATTTAACTTTCTGTAAATTCTTATATCATCTGATTATTCAATGCCTGGCTTTAATAAATTAGGAATGTCTATCTAAAAATCAACGTTTATTTCATCAGGAGGCCGAATGATTTCTCATGGTAAGAATAGGAAGATATAAAGTACCGGTACGTTTAGTGTTCAAGCGTCGCAGCGCAAGCACGAAAGAATCGACGATCCAGCAGCGTCTTCCGATAAGGGTTAACCCGTGTCCCGACGCGTACCGGTCTTACGTCTTTCGCCTCGCGTCCTCCGAACACATACGTCGGCGAAAAGAAGCGTCGATGCGGCGCAATGACCGCGTGCGAGCGCGGCTGAAAGAAGAAGGCGAGCGTTCAAAGAACTGTACCGTGGCGGAACCAAGAAGAGAGGACGAAGGACAAGGATGGACCACACAGCTCGTCCGGTTATTACGCTCGCCGGCTGCGAGCACGAGGGCGCCACCGCGGCGTTGAGGTTGATTAATTATCATTGCCGCGTACCCACACATCGTCAAACGGCAGTCCGTGTGCACGACATTGTACCCTATAAGGTACCGTGGCTTCATAAACCACTGTTGTGCAGCTCATTCTTAGGTACCTACACGCCGTCCGTGTCCACGTCTGCGTGTGTGTGCGTGCGTGGACGCGCGTGAGGAGATGAAGGGCATGTCGATAGAGCGTGTAGATCGTAGGTAATTGCTAATAGACTATCGAACTATAGCGCGAGGTCTTCCTTCGGCGGCGCGTTTTTTGCTCTCCTCACTTTTGCCCGCCGCTCGCCGAGGATGCCAGTTTTGAGTGCCGTGATTGCGGGCTTTTGCGGAAATTGCCAGGCTCGCCGGACGGGCGCGGTGCTATATGGATTGGCCCGACAATTTGCGCGTATGCAAAATTACGCAGGGCCGCGGCGCGATTTTTCGCCCGGCCGCTTCGCGATGCGCGAGTTTCGAGGTATTCACGCCGGCGGACGACGCGATCGGGTTGATTGTCCGGGCGCCAATCAGCGCGCCGATCGAAATGCGAATTAATTTGGCGAAAAAGCTTGCGGAAGACGTTCTGGAAATTGGACCCGCCCAGAAGTGGGCCGTGCGCGGCTGGCGACCTGCCTGCGTGCTCTTCTTTGCCGAGTCTTCTTCCGCGCGTTCTTCTGCCCGAGTCGGGCCCGAGGGTAATTGGTATTAAACGATCGACGAATCGAACGATCGATAAATTTCCGGCTTTACGACGGGGACATTCGAGAACGAATGTGTGCCCGACTACGCGAGAGCATTCAATTTGCTCGGGGAAGAAATACCGTTTGACGTAGGGATGGGAGCGAGTGAGAGCCCTCAAGAGGTTGAAGACTTCGGGAAAGTTAACGGGACGCGGTCGTACGAAAATTATGAAGGGTGCGTGCGCTCGTTTGCAAACGAGGCACGCGTTAGTTTTTTCTGCAGGAGTGCACGGAGCTGCAATTTTATCTCTTGTCGATATAATCCGCGACGGACTTCGTCCCATCCGTAGCTGAAAGTAAGAGGAAAGACGCTCTCACTTGAATAGTAAGTGAGAGTGGGAAACGAGGCACGCATTCCTATGAAATTAACAACCGCAAGACTCAAAAATCATCAGCCACCTATGCTTTCGTTTATAACGACGCATGAATATGTCTTGCTGCGATCATTTTATGCTCGTATTCTCATATAATCCATAATCGTGTTGATCCCATCCGCAGATCCGGTAAGTAGAGCAAAGAGCCTCGTACTTGGATAGCAAGTGAGAGTGAGAAACGAGGAAAGTATTCCTATGAAATTAAGAATCGTAAGATGCAAAAATCATCAACCACGCATTCTTTAATTTCTAATGTGTACACGCATGTATATCGGCCCGATAATTGCGTCTTTATATTTTACTATACTCTGCAACCGACTTGATCCCATCAGTACCTCCGGTAAGAATACTCAGGACCGGCTGGCAAGTGAGAGTGAGGAAAGCATTTCTACGAAATCAGTAGACACAACAATCATCAACCATCCATTCTTCTATTTCTAAATGAGACACATATATACGTTGCTCCGATAATTCCATCTTCATAACTTGTTATACCCTGCAACAGACTTGATCCCATCCGTAGCTCGGGCAAGGCGACCCAAGACCGGCTGACAAGTGATTGAAAAAAGCATTCCTACGAAATCAACAAACGCCGAATAGAAAAATTATCAACCGGCCATCCCTTCATTAACAAACGACGCACGCGCGTGTGTGCGTTGCTCCGATAATTTCATCTTCATATTCCGCTATAACCGACTTGATCCCATCAGTAGCTTGGGCAAGGAGACCGAAGACCGACTGGCAAATTAAAAAAACATTCCTGCGAAATCAACAAACGCCGAATAGAAAAATTATCAACCGGCCATCCCTTCATTAACAAACGACGCACGCGTGTGTGTGCGTTGCTCCGATAATTCCATCTTCATATTTCGCTATAACCGACTTGATCCCATCCGCAGCTCGGCAAGGAAACCGAAGACCGGCTGGCAAGTGAAAAAAGCATTCCTACGAAATCAACAAACGCCGAATAGAAAAATTATCAACCGGCCATCCCTTCATTAACAAACGACACACGCGTGTGTGCGCGCTGCTCCAATAATTCCATCTTCATAACTTGTTATATTCTACAACGGACTTGATCCCATCCGTAGCTCGGGCAAGGAGACCGAAGACCGGCTGGCAAATTAAAAAAGTATTCCTGCGAAATCAACAAACGCCGAATAGAAAAATTATCAACCGGCCATCCCTTCATTAACAAACGACACACGTGTGTGTGTGCGCTGCTCCGATAATTCCATCTTCATATTTCGCTATAACCGACTTGATCCCATCCGTAGCTCGGGCAAGGAGACCGAAGACCGTCTCACTCCGCCGGCAAACGAGAGTGAGACGGGAGAAAGGCAACTCGTAAAATTCCGCACGACTAATTACCGGCGCAGCGTGAATGCGCGTGTGGTGGACACACTGGCGCGTCATCGCCGTTAATCGCGAGATAATTAATAGACGATCGTCGCTAATTGTACGATCGGATCTCGGGGATCTTAATGACGCGTGACGGGTGATTCCCGTCGGGCATACGATGTCGGCCGCTTTCGATGCCCGGGAAGCGATCCGGCCAGGTGAGCCTGGATTTCTACAGGGAAGTCGATTATTAAGGAAGCGCATTTGCATGCGCACGCGGCTCAGCGCCGCGGAAAAATTGCGGGCCGCTCGGGCCGCATACTAATAGATTGATGCGTTGCTCGTGTAACGCAATGATGTAGCGCCGATACGCGCGCGTTAATATACTAATGTGTTAACAATGCGGCGCGACGTAACGTCGACGGCCGCTGATGGATTGGCGCGCGCACCGGCAATTTTAATGGATCGCGATTTTCGCGTGTGACCTCAACGCTGCACGGGACGCGTCACGAGGTCATGGGATTTACGCGCGCGGATTTCGGCCGCCGGTGAAAATAGGCACGGCCTAATTTCGGCGTGTGCCGGTATTAGCCCGATAACTTGCGGTTTCATGGAGAGAAAAAAATAGGTGAGGAAATGCTTTCGTTCGTAGGCATGTAGTTTTGTGAGGGCAAAGAACCCAGGGACCAGAAACAAATTTAATCGGATGCATTGGTTTTACGTTTTCGAATTCAAGCAGGTGTCGATACTTACGCCTGCACGCAAATGGTCAAATGCATCACATATACTTTACAGACACAGTCCGTAAAACCTTTATGTTTACGGATGACTAGAACGCTGCCTAACTACTGCAAATAATAACGGCCGTAAGTCCTTTGAACATTTAGAATAGAGTACGGTGCATGGTATATCATATATGGCATGTATGGTGGATATATCCGCCCACAGAGCACTTTCCAATTCCGCAGACGTGTATAATATACAACACCCAATTCCACAGCATCTAATTCCGCGGACGTGTATACACGCCCTCAGCGTACTTATAGTCCAATTCCACGGATGCATGTAGACTTCCCCATTACACGCAGTGTCCAATTCTATGAAGGTGCATACGCGCCCACAGCGTATAATTCAGCGGACGTGTATACACGCCCGCAGTGCACGCATTGCCGAATTTCACGGCCCCGTACAGACACCTCCATTACAATCAGTGTCCAATTCCATGAACACGCATATGCGTCCATAGTGTACTCATAGTCCAATTCCACGGGTGCATATAGACTTCCCCATTACACGCAGTGTTCAATTCTATGAAGATGAATATGCGCCCACAGCGTCTAATTCAGCGGACGTGTATACACGCTCGCAGTGCACGCATTGCCGAATTTCACCGCCCCGTAAGACACCTCCATTACAACCAGTGTCCAATTTTATGAACGCGTATACACGCCAACAATGTACTCATAGTCCAATTCCACGGGTGCATATATACTTCCCCATTACACGCAGTGTCCAATTCTATGAACACGCATATGCGCCCACAATGTACTCATAGTCCAATTCCACGGGTGTATACAGACTTCCCCATTACACGCAGTGTCAAATTCTATGAAGATGCATACGCGCCCACAGCATCTAATTAAGCGTCTAATTTCGCGGACGTATATATACGCCAGCAGCACTCCGATGGTAAACGCGTTCCAACCTGCGAACAAAACCGCATTTCCAAAGATTTGCGTGCGGCATTTGATCGGCCTCCTCGAAAGTCAGCGCCGCATTGGGCGTAGAGCTCCGGCCAGAAGACCTCGAAGCCTCGAACGTCGGACCTCCTCGAAGGGTTTATTTGTCGAGCAAACAGAAAGCGTGCGGAGCCGGGGGGCGAGACGTCGTCAGAGGAAAGGGTGGACCGTCCGCCGCGGCCATTGTTTGCCTTCCGACCGCAACAATATCCTTTTCGCGAAAGGAGAAGAGGCGCTCCCTTTCGCAATCGCACTTTGACAGTCGCTGACGAGTCCATCCTCGCGGTATTTGCATCTTTACGAGCTCCCACCGCTCGGGAGAACTTGCACCTGTGTGCGGAGAGAGAGAGGGCAGAGCTGCTTTCTGTACGTCTGTCTTCGGGCGATGGTTTAACCTGGTTTAACCGCCTCGTCGAGCTCCCTCTCGCTCGTTCGCGTCGCGTGCTTTCTTTGTTCACGTGAGTTAGCTCTTTGTTACCTCAGGACGCGGATGCTTAAGGCCGCTGGGCCTTTTGGGATTGCGGACTGTTGGCGGCGCGATGCTGTTTGGTGCGCGCGTCAAACGTATGCGTGGTGTTAGGAACGGTCTGGTGGTTCAGTGTGTATGTGGGGTGTCAGTTATCTCGTTTATTTGGAGTTTATTGTTGATCACGAGCGGCGTGCTTTCAGCCTTGTTAGAAATCGGGAGGTATGAAGGCAGGAAGCCTTTCGGATCAAAAGCGAGTTCCAGTTTTTAAGCGAGAAGGGGCTTTTTATACAGTATTCTTGATCTTTATGTGAGCTTTTTCTGGTGCTCGCAAATTCGTTGCTCATTGAACAGGAGTAAGCTTTCTTATATTACGGGGATACTCTTCCACGACTCCCCGTAACTTTCTGAATGTTATTAGTTACAGGGTTGAACAATAATTGTCCTTTTCTTTTTACTTCAGTTGTTCCATAAATGTTAGTACACGTTTGTTCTTGTAAATCGTTATTTTGCTTCGGTTCCATATAAAATATTTGTTCATCGACGTCGCGGTCGCTGGGCCTTTTGGGATTGCGGACTGTTGGCGGCGCGATGCTGTTTGGTGCGCGCGTCAAGCGTATGTGTGGGGTTAGGAGCGTCTGGGGTTTCAGTGTGTATGTGGGGTGTCAGTTATCTCGTTTATTTGGAGTTTATTGTTGATCGCGAGCGGTGTGCTTTCAGCCTTGTTAGAAATCGTGAGGTATGAGGGAAGGGAGCCTTTCGGGTGAAAAGGAACTTCCAGTTTTTAAGCGAGAAGGGGCTTTTTACATGAGTCGTTTATTTTGAAAGTGGTCTAACTCCGTTTTTCAATATTTTCCGGTTACCATGGTTACATGTACAAATTCATGTTATTTATCAGTAAATATTATTTATCTCGATTTGAAGATAAATGGAGTTAGGCCACTTTCAAAATAAACGGCTCACATAGTATTCTCGATCTTTAGGTGAGATTTTCCTGGTGCTCGCAAATTCGTTGCTCATTGAAAAGGTGTAAGCTTTCTTATTTTGCGGAAACAGTCCTGTACGACTCCCTGCAAGTTTCTGGATGTTATTAGTTACAGGGATGAACAATTATTTTTCCTTTTCTTTTTACTTCAGTTGTTTCATAATTGTTAGCATATTTGTTCTTGTAAATCGTCGGTTATTGCTTCGGTTCCATATAAAATAGTTGTTCATAGACGTCGCGGCCGCCTCTTTATTCTCGAAACCCATTTCCGCCAAGCGTCGGACTCGCGTGATCGACGACTCGCATCCCCGGCTCCCGCAGAAACGCCGGACGGGCCAAAATCGATCAGTCCAGGCCGAGTCGTCTCGCGCGATCATTTACAAATCGCTCGCCCGCAGCGATTAGAAGTCCCGCAACTTCTAACCGGCCGTTCCGCACATTTGAGGCCCCGCGCTAGGAGACACGATTAGAATAATCGCGCCGTCGAAAAAATCACCACACATGACGGCTCGCCCCGTCCGCCGAATAGTTTAAACTGTTTAACATAATACCGGGGACCCAACAATTTGCCGGACTGTTCCTCTAATGTCAACAGATTAGCCGTAATAGTGAAATTACACGTTCGCGTAATGTCTCACATATGGAGTCACGTCCTTTCCCGTAATCCACGTAATCTCTCTCCTTCCCTGCCCTTTGCTTCTCTCTCTCACTCTCTCCCTCTCTCATTCTCTTCTTCTCCCCGTCGTCGTCCTTTTTACTCGTCTCCTGTCCCCCGCCGCACTCTCCTTTCTGAGATTTTGGTAATGCTAGGGTTAGACATTATACTCGGGGGACGAGAGGTCAAACGGCTTTATGGAGCAGATTACATGCATTATTTTTGCGGCTCGGACCACCTCCCCCCGTTGTCTTCTACAACGCGACGACGAAATGGCCCGTAATTCGACCGACATTCGCCCGGCGACCGACAAGAGAACGAGATTGGGACGATCATTGCGGCGCTTCGATCGTGGAAATTCGTAGACGCCGACGAATTCGGGTAATGGCGTGGTATATTGGCCCATGCGATAATCGGCGCAAGCAGTCTTTCAGAGGGTCAGGGTGTGTGTGCTAAATGCGGTGATATGTGTTTATAATGCTATTTTGCGATATTTTGATCGATCAGCCAGTCTATCATTCGTGGACAGCGCATGAATATGGCTTGCGCTGATTTGCGTTTGTGTTCTGGGGGTAATCGATTCGATCCCGTGTGTAGCTCTGGCATAAAGATCAAGGGCCGTCTTACTCTGCTGGGAAGTGAGAGTGGAAAAAAGTGGAGTAATGCAGAAATGAGAGGCACCTGTGCGGATGTTGAATGTGGCGGTGAAAAAGACGGGTGGTGTTTACAGTGGTATTTTGAGATTTTTGAGACAGTAGTATGAATACCTAAATACATTAAATTTACACCAGAAACCGTGGAATACACAGAATAATATATCAAATATATAATCAAAATTATATTATTCATTCCACATTTCTGTGATAGTACAACTTTATCAGTGATCTATCATAAATTTAATATAATCGAAAATACAAATTTCTTTCCGAAGAATACATTTGATTAACACGTTCACTGCCAAGCGTATTTTACTACGTATATTAGAACAGCGATATTATGAAATAATACAGCGTTCAACTGAATTATACAAAATGTAAATAATGTGCAGGTATTGGAGACCAAAGGATCGCATCACTATTCTAATAACAACTGCATTTATAAAATAATAATTGCTACCCATTGCGAATATTTTGGATCTTCAATAAAATTTCATGCGTCGGTCACCGGTGACCATCATGGCAGTCAAAGTGTTAAAAAAGTTTTTCTACGATGAATACGAAGAGCATGGCGGTAGTAGTATAAACACGTAAATACCATATAAACAAAATGACTTTATTCATTCTACATTTCTGTGACAGCACTTTATTGGTGATCTAACATAAACTTAATATAATCGAAAATACAAATTTCTTTCCGAAGAATACATTTGATTAACACGTTGACTGCCAAGCGTATTTTACTACATATATTAGAACAGCGATGTTATGGAATAATACAGCGTTCGACTGAATTATACAAAATGTAAATAATGTGCAGGTATTGGAGACCAAAGGATCGCATCACTATTCTAATAACAGCTGCATTTATAAAATAATAATTGCTACCCATTGCGAATATTTTGGATCTTCAATAAAATTTCTTGCGTCGGTCACCGGTGACCATCATGGCAGTCAAAGTGTTAAAAAAGTTTTTCTACGATGAATACGAAGAGCATGGCGGTAGTAGTATAAATACGTAAATACCATATAAACAAAATGACTTTATTCATTCAACATTTCTGTGACAGCATTTTATTGATGATCTAACATAAACTTAATATACTCCAAAGCGTTCTCTCTGAAGTTCACATCGGACGGCTTAACCCTTTTAGTGCTGGGCGAAAAAGAGGTGCCTATGCGAAGATAACCGGCCGAATTTCACAATTTTATACTAGGGTTTGGAAGAAAGTTCATAAAAACCGAACCAAAAACAATATTTATATAATTCAAAAAGCAGTGTATTAAGGACGAAATAGAGAATAAAACTATGACACCTATTTTTCTATATTCATTGAAAATGATATAAATAACAAAGGTATAAATGATCATAAAGAAAATAAAAATTGAGTTCTCTCTTTCAAAACGTATTACCACATTCGAAAAGTCATCTTTTCATCATAACTTTATATAGATCATTTATGACCAAGTATATACTTGGCATTTCCAAAATATTTTGTAACAAAATAAATAATATTGCATATCAAAAATAAAGAAAAACTCTCTTCCGAAACAAGTAATTGTTATAGGTAATATAAAGTTAAACTGATAAACTATTTTTTTAATTCTCTCCTAATAAAATTAGACCATTTATAACGTATTATAAATTTATTTTGAGATAGAGTTCTCTCGCAATGCGAATAGTAAGGCGCTATTGGATGCGCAACGATATATCGTTGTTGGCACTTTTCGCAAGTGTTGCGAACGACGATATATCGTCGTCCGGCACTAAAAGGGTTAAGAACGTGTCAAAACAGTTCCGAATTTCTCTCGCCGCAGAAAGGCCTTATTGAAAAAGTTTGTCTACGACAAATACTCGCTCGCGTCGTTCCTTCTTTCACAACGTAAGAGCGTGACGATGGTAGCGAAAAGACACGGCATTATACGGCCGACGGCGGAGTGAGTGTTTTTACGAAGGCGTCGGTCGAAAAGCGGTGCGAGAGATGAAACAACAATGAGCGCCATCAATGAGGGACCAGTGTCGGGTCGGGCACAAATTACAGGCGATTGCTGGTACCGAGTCCCTCGAAAAACCGACGTCCACCTTCGGCCAGGGTGACATGCCGCGATGAGAAGGATTTTTTTCTCGATCGGGCCAACGGCCATTGGCGTCGCACTGCGTCAACGACACTTAGAAAAAATGTCTTGCTACAAATTATTATTTTTCTACCAGACACGAGAGTCCTGCGGGATCTATATAATATGTGCGAATATAGATTATCATCACGTTCAGTGAAAAATTTTATTTTTGTGTTTAATTCTTATTTATTATATAGACACCAAATCTCAAGGAAAAAGCAACGCAACCGTTTCTCTCAATATATTAACCAAAGTTCAGCAACTTCACGTTAACACGTTGACTGCCAAGCATATTTTGCTATGTTAGAACCGCGATGCGATAAAATACTGCAGGGTATAATTAAACCGTGCAAAATAAAGGTATCGCAGAGTTGTTAGAAGCCAAAAGTATTGAAGCACCGTTCCGACATCAATTGCTCTTACAAAATTGCAAATAGATTTTATTGCGACTTTTTGCATTTTTAGTCAAATCTTTTGCACCGGTCACCGGTGACCACCGTGGCAGTCAAAGTGTTAAATAAAAACAAACTCGTTCACGCACTCAATGCAATGCTGTTATTATCTGCACCACCGGACACCCATATTAAAACAAAAGAAAATTATTCCCATCGTTACACCACGTAAGGATTCCAGAGCACATAACATGAATGTAGCAGGGTTGCTAAATAAATGACGGCGACCTCGGCTATGACGACAAAATGGAAGACGCCCATGCGCATAGCAGCAATCAAAATTGTCCTCACCCCTACTGCCGCATACTTTTCCATACTGCGCGTACCCTGCATGTGCTATTAGTCGTGAACGTCTGAGGGCGCGAAGGAAAAAATGGACTTGATTAACGCTCGAATCATATGGAGCGGATGAAAACGCACGAGTTCCCTGAGGCCCCACGCCACTGACACCGAGGTGTAGAGAATAGACAGCGAAGAGAGTGTGAAGTGTGAAGACGGTTAGGGACTCGTTAGCTCGAATGATAAGTCGGAGCAATTTCACAGCTTGAAGCGCCGACAAAACAGAACCCGGCAGATGCCACGAGAAACTCGAGAGAGTGCACGGCCGGGAGAACGAGAGGGAGAGGAGATTCTGCTCAAAGTATTCTTTACTGGCGTGGAAGTCGAAATAGGATCCACAGGCTACTTGCCGGCGAAAGCGTATTGATTGGAGAACATAAAAGTGCCTTGATTAAACTGCACTGCGCTCAGACGCGGCCCAGTACCTGTGATGCTACGAATTTATAATTGTACGGAAACGGATTTGTTGAGTTTAGATTGGGGCCTTTGTGCAGCGGCGAGAGAAGAGTTTCGGACTGTGGAACTAGGCGCGCTGATGGGAGTGAGGAGAAGGCGGCCTGTCTGCCGTTGGACGAAAACACAGGCAGGGGTGCTGTGCGAAGTGTTGCGGGTGGCGTGAACGCCGAAAGAGGATCCACGGGCTGGTGTTTGGCGAAGGTGTATTGATGGGGGAGCATGAAAGTATCTTGATCAAACTGCATCCCACGCGGCAGGTAATACGTATTTATAGTCGTTCGGAAGCAGATTTGTCGAGTTTGAGATTGGGTTCCTCGTAAAGCTGGAGAAGTAGACGATGCACCCCGTCGGAATGTTGAATTGGGTTTTTGGAAATCATTTTGAGGAGGAAGCCGGTGGTCCGAGACTTTACGAAAGTCAGAAAGGACGCTCTTGGTTTCGTCAAAACATGTACAATTTGAAGACGGAGATATATTCGGTTAAATTGCTCTTTAGTGGCATGCAAATTCAAGTAGAATCCACAATCTTCGCATCAGCCAAAATTTATCAATCTTACAACATAAACATATCTTGATTGATCCGCCCCTTGAGTAGCTAGCACTACAAATTTATAATTCTCCGAAAACAAATTCGTCGAGTTTAAGATTGGACTCTTCACTTCGAACTGTGGATCCAGTCCAGTTTTTAATTCTTCAAAAATGTCTACTATTTGAAGATAAAGACATATTTATTTAAATTGTTCTTTAGTGACATGCAAACGTACTTAGGATCCACAATCTACGCATCAGCAAAAATGTATCAACCTTACAACATAAAACTATCTTCATCAATCCGCACTTCGATTAGCCAGCACTACAAATTTATAATTCTCCGAAAACAAATTTGTCGAGTTTGAGATTGGTCTCTTCACTTCAAACTGTGGATCGAGTCCAGTTTTTAATTCTTCCAAAATATCTACTATTTGAAGATAAAGACATGCTTATTTAAATTGTGCTTTAATGGCATGCAAGTGTACTTAGGATCCACAATCTACGCATCAGCAAAAATGTATCAACCTCACAACATAAAACTATCTTCATCAATCCGCACCTCGATTAGCCAGCACTACAAATTGATAATTCCCCGAAAACAAATTCGTCGAGTTTGAGATTGGTCTCTTGACGAGCCGAAAGGAGCACTTCGAACTGTGGACCCAGCCGATATGACGAAAGTCAGGAAAAAACGCTCCTAGTTCCGCCGAGGCGTCTTCTATTGGCGGACAAAGGCACATAGACGAAGCCTAGACCTCTTTCTCTCTCTGGAGCGGAGCAAAGTGCAGATCGTACTCGGCGTCCGGTTGCCAAGCAACGCGCTAATTAGCCCACCCAGCTCTTTGGAGTGGATACTCGACAGTACTTGGTAACCTCTCTCTCTCCCCATCTCACTCGCGCCAATTCATTCTTCCTATCTCGCTCTCCGTCCATCCCACTTCTCGCTCCGCGCACAGGTACGATCGTTAATACCCTGACAGTCAACGCGAACGACTGGATGACCAAACGATCGACATCAAACCGACCGATTTTCCCGGCCAATCGTGTAAAGCACGCCAGCGAGGACGTTTTAATTGGTGGAAATGAAGATTGTCTGCGCGCTGGGTCCTTTCGACGTTTTCCAGCGCGGATGTACACGGTGACACGGAAATAGACGGCCAGAATTTAGCATCGCGCTCAACTGTTCCGGGGGATGAGAAAAGATCATGTAATTGTAGGTCCGGAAACTATGTGTTTCTGAGAGGTAGACAGTTTGGTTGAATTGGAAATTAGATGGGATACGGATTAGACGTAGAATTTCGGGCGATTATTAACGTTTTTGAGCAAAACTTTTTGTATGGCGGAGGTAAATAATGTGGTGGTGCAAGGTAGGTTTGTATTGGAAGCAGGGTTGTTTTATAGGAAATCAGGTATTTGAGTGTTTTGTAGTGAAGACGGTGCTGATAGAATATTGATTGCTTGCAAGCGTTTAAAACTGGAGTATTTTGCTGGTTGTGAAAAAATCGGAATCTTTGCAAATGCGTTACTGTAGAAGGAAAACCTTCGCAGGGGTTTCTTTAGGCAGTTCAGAAAATCAACGCGATACTCTATCATAATTAGAAAATGTCTATATCCGGAAGCCACTTTTATATGACCTTTTATCATCCTTAAGAATACTAGTACATGATATCAAAATTCGACCACGTGTTTCCGTATCACCCCGTATACTCGTGACTAAGTAACGAGACAAATATACTGAGAACTGTACATCAGCGATATATACTGGATGATAATTTAAGGACCACCTACAGAGACGAGGTCATGCCGGGTTATGTGAACATTTGTTTAAGCAACTACGAAACTTCTTGCACCAGCACCACCGTGTAACAATAAACACCGTAGCCGTGACGTAAAAGAAAATTGTTCGAAAAAGCCTTCGATTCGTTGCATCACAAAAAAACACCCAAGTGACCTGTCTCAAACGTGTCGCCGTAATCTGCCCGCAGGAAATATCGGAAGACAATGACAAACGGCCGTATCGTGGGAAGCGTCCATGACGCAACGACGATCTTAATTGACCGCTCATAAAGTTGTCATGCTGCCATCAATAAAATGTCCTAAGGCATGAATGCCAGCTGACGATGTCTGCATTGTGCTCGCGGATGTAGAAACACAGAAGGTTGATCCTATTGCGTTTGTGTAGTTCGTGGAAACGTACCTCTACGAGTCTTACACACCGATACTCAGCACGCGACGATACATGCGATCCGTTCCATACGCGGATCCAATGAGAGCATAATACGTACCTGCATCCGTTAACAGCGTGTACACTCGCATTATGCGCGAATGGAATGCATTATCCGCGGGTATAATACGGCTCGTCGCTGTCGAAACTCCTTGCGCAGGTGTCACTCGGGTACGTTTGATCGTGGGAACAACAAAAAAGTCCACTCGGTCGCATCGTTTTGAAAGTTCAATTTCCACTGACGCTCGGTGGAAGGCTGGTGCTGTGCTTCTGATGAAAGCGATCTCCACGTCGGAGGGAGGGCGTGGGGCTGGGAAAGACAAATTGTGCGCAAGATGATCGGGTTTAATGAACGTTAAGGCGAAAGTATCACGGGCATTATTATCACTTTATTACTTTCTAGCAGACGAAATCGCTGCAAGTGGTGTGTAGAGATTGACCGTGTACATAGATACGAGAGGAAATTTCTGATCTCTGTTGTCTTGTACGAAATCTGTACAAGCTGTTCAAGTAGCCTAATGAACATTGACCAAAAGCAATATAGGTGCAAATATAATTTTGGTACTTTGTTACTTATGCCAATAGAAGAAATTTAGAGTAGTCTTTGCGGTTACAAGAAAAAAGCCCCCATTTTTGTCATCTTCCGAAAACGTTTCTCTACTACCCAAACTCCCAACCCTCTGATCAAGCACCCTAATGGACATCGCCCCATAAGCTGTACAACCACTCTTGCCACTTTATTAGTTTTGCTAGCAGAAAAAGCATCGCCAAAGAGGCAACTCATACGGTTTACGTAGATACAAGAAAAAATCCTAATTTTGTCTCCTTGACGGAAACCACACAACCATCAAAATCAGTATGTTTTCCTCCACTACTAAAAGTCCCCGTCTTCTGTTGAAGCAGCCCAACACTCAACTCACATACAGTTCAACCACTCCTGCTACATTAATATTTTCGACATCAGAAAAATACGCTGAACTAAAAGCGATACAGTTATCTTCCCAATTACTATAGAAATCACTACGCATTCCTATACTACTAAAAGTCCTCGTCGTCTGCTCAAGCAGCCCAAATCACATCAACTCACATGCAGTTCAACAACTTTTACTACATTAATACTTTCGACATCAGAAAAATATTCTCAACAAAAAGCGATACAGCCATCTTCCCAATTACTACGGAAATCACTACGCATTCCTCCACTACTAAAAGTCCGCGTCGTCTGCTCAAGTAACCCGACTCACGTCAACTCACATACAGTTCAACCACTCCTGCTACATTAATACTTTCGACATCAGAAAAATACTCTCAACTAAAAGCGATACAGCTATCTTCCCAATTACTACGGAAATCACTACGCATTCCTCCACTACTAAAAGTCCCCGTCGTCTGCTCAAGCAGCCCAACTCATCAACTCACATACAGTTCAACCACTCCTGCTACATTAATACTTTCGACATCAGAAAAATACTCTCAACTAAAAGCAATACAGCCATCTTCCCAATTACTACGGAAATCACTACGCATTCCTCCACTACTAAAAGTCCCCGTCGTCTGCCCAAGCAACCCAACTCTCATCAACTCACATGCAGTTCAACCACTCCTGCTACATTAATACTTTCAACATCAGAAAAATACTCTCAACAAAAAGCGATACAGCCATCTTTCCAATTACTAAGGAAATTGCATGCAAAAAATGCATTCTTCCACTAGTAAAAGTCCCCGTCGTCTGCTCAAGCAGCCCAACTCATCAACTCACATGCAGATCAACCACTCCTGCTACGTTAATACTTTCGACATCAGAAAAATACTATTAACTAAAAGCGATACAGCCATCTTCCCAATTACTAAGGAAATCGCTATGCATTTCTCCACTACTAAAAGTCCCCGTCGTCACCTCATATACAGTTCAACCACTCCTGCTACGTTAATACTTTCGACATCAGAAAAATTCAACGAAAAGCGATACAGCCATCTGCCCAATTACTCGGGAAAATCATAATTTTGTCGACCCCGCCAGAAACAACACAGCCCCTCCCAAAACTGCCAAGCATCCGGTGAACTAGCCTAACGAAGAACATCCCGCAAGCGGCAAGCGCGCTGTCGCCACTCTATTGCTCTTGCCGAAAAAATGTCTGTGAATAGCGGCCATCTAGACACCGGCCACAAAAGGCTCCCGATCATTGTCGACTCGTTACGTCACCCTTGTCACCTCGACGGCAGCGCATCAGGCATCCTCTTTTTCCCCGTCATCGAATGTCGACAGTCATCTCGGCCGATTGAGACGCGCCGCTCTCGACCTTCGCGCAATTAAAACCGCTTGAGCTTTCAGCTCCTCGCCGGGCCGTGTGACAATAAATCGCCCGTTCCGCCTCATTCCGGGCCCGCTGAATAAGCGTTAAGTAACTCGCTAACGGGACGCCGCGGACGTGTTAATCCCGCGAAAGTTCGCGCGACACGTCGCGCGCACGTTTGTCGATCGGCGGGCGATCGGAACGGACGAAAATCCGGCCGGCTGATTGATGACTTTAACGGAGCCGCGTCCGGGGAGACGAGTCGCGCGGCCTCGATAAAGTTTATTGCTTGGCATGCCGCGGTGAATGGATAACGGCGCGTGCGAGGCGACATCGACGATTTCCAGCTAAGACGGATTTCGTCATCGCCGGAGGACAAGCGTGACCGAAGCCGAGGACGTTAGCGGTTGTCTCAGAAGTTGGATCTTTTGCTGGAATCTTTAGGAAAATCTTTACTGGTTTCGAAGGCTTCTTGATATAAAAATCGGTAGTGCCGCATCTGTTTTGTACGGAACTTTATTTACACTGGCTTACACTTTTTACGGATCTCGATATATCTAAGTTTAATGTTGGGGGTCTCGGAGAATACTATGTGTCTCGTCCGTTCGGATTTGCGCTTAAACACTTGCGCTATAAAAACGTGCCACGCACGTCGATATGCTTTTATTCCAAAGCCACCAGTGACACGTATACCAAGTCGATAGGCATTTGTCGCAGAAGCAAAAACGACGTGTCTTTTACATAGACGCTGCTACTACATCAATAGCTGCTACTAGGCTTTATGGCAAATTTTTTGCATTTATAGTTAAATCTTTTGCGCCGGCATGTTATATTGTAGAGCGCGGCAGCCGAAAATTAAATCGTAGCGCAAGTGGTTAAATGCCCACCGATAGGTAAAGAATGGAAGTTCGGTGGAAAGGGATGGTGTCCGGTGGAAAATTACCAGCGACACGCCCAAGACATATGAATGATTTGGCCGCAACGTGCGTTTACGCCACACTGGGATGATTGTTAACACATTGATAGCCGGCGATCTAAGAGATATTTAAAGCCTGAGCACCGGCAACGTATCGGCCACTTAAATCCAAAACGCCAACCTTATTTGCTTGTTTCCCATCAATGAATAGCCCATAAAATATTCAAAACATTATATATTTTCGTAAGATAGTACATTTTATTCGCATTTTCGTCATATACAATTTAACGGTAATTAAATACAGGAACAAAATCGAAATTTTTAATTTATAATTATAGAAAAAGATACAGTTCCTCATTTTATGGTGGATTATTGCATATGTATAACGTAAACAGAAAACAAAAGTTTTAATATTTAAGGCAAGTGTGGTGTTTGTCGAAACATGGATCCTCATTTCATGGTCGATTATTGCATCTATATAACGTAAAAAGATAACAAAAGTTTTAATATTTGAGGCAAGTGTGGTATTTCTCGAAACATGGCAAGTAAATACAAACCTATGTGTAAGACACTCGTACCAGCAAAAAAAAATATGATATAAAATTAAAAAATTTATATTGTTTTCAGTGATTACTGAAAATTTATTTAAAATTCACTTAATTTTTATTTATTAGAGGACTGCGTCATTAATGCATTTACATGTTTCTTATCAAAAAGATTAATGGATTTTATACAGCAATACATCTTATACTTTCAATATACTACTTCGAAGCAGCGCGCGTGGCCTGACGGGGATTTCCTTAAAAATACGCGTGGCGCTCAACGTGTTAAAGATGAATCAGTTGAAACATTATTCAACGTGCATTTTCCATTCTACGTGAAACAAATAGATTGAGCATATTAGCTTCCAGATGGGTGCCACGTCTTCAGTCGGCATTTTGCCTACATTTCGCAGGTGTTAGTATAAACTTAAAAACTCTTAAATATCTATGTTCGCATAATAGGTACATTAGTATCAGTAACTGCAAGTGCAGGATAAATAATACAGTAGGGTTCATATAATAGAAGCCATATCTTCCTGTGCATTAATCCGTGTTATACGAGTTACACGTATTACGCAATGCCGATTATGTGTGCTTTTGCAATGACACGTTTATCAACAGCACAAGCATTAATAGTAACAGCTCTACATATAAGCCGCAGCAATATATTTTTGTCTTCCAAAAAACACCTCACCTCACTGCATCATGAAAATGCATTCCTTCATCTCACACAGACCCTTTCCTGTCGTGTTTCACTACTTCCACGGTGTATACGTTCTTCGAATATTTCCCCGCAATGACAGCAGACGTCTCGATCGGCCGCATAATGACCGAACCGAGGATGACGTCCTCCGAAGTTCCCCTCGGGAATCAAAAATGGCGGTCCCGTTGTTACGCTATCTCTCCTATTCCGTTTCCCGTTTAATGCATAATCTATTACGGGCTTTTAACAATGCGAGAGCCACCGACAGGAGTCCTCTCTCTCCGTTCCGCATTCTGTCTCACCCCAAGCGGGTCTCTCAGGGAATCGATCTTCCGCACCCTCATATTTCACGAATGTTTTGACGTCTGCCTCGTAAGCCTCTCTGTAAGGGTAAATCGAAGGAGTCGAACAATTGAGAAGTGGGGTCGGGCGGCGAAAAGATACCGTGATGACTCTCTCTCTGCTGCTCGCGGGAGCGTGGACTTTCGACAGTGCGCAGGACGTTGGCGATGTGGCGAGATTTCGACAGAACAAAAGTGGAAAATGCTTACGGGTGCTTTGGCAAGGTAGACTGGTTTTCCATTTATTGTGGTGTCATTAGAGGGTTTGTAGTTGCTTTGCGTTGCATCGCTGAGAACAGAAGCGTCACGTGACAGTAGAGGCGTTGTTATACCTATCTATTTTTCGTCATATCTCAGAAACTATTTCGAATTTTTCAGTGCGGTTGCATTTTTTCCAAGTCTCTTTGTACCCCCTTTCATTTGGCATAGTTACAAGTCGATCGGTAGAGTTTTAATTTTTGACCCCATTTTCAGGCCCGTTTTTCACGATTTTTCCACACATTTTTGCCGATATCTCCGGAACTATTGCGAATATCGGGATGCGCCTTGCATTTTTCTTAGTTATTTTGGACCCTCTTTGGTATGTTAAAAGGCCAAGTAAATCGGTGACCCATCATTTTTTCGCAAAAATGGCAAGGCCCTGTTCCGTCTAAACTAGAGATCGAAACCTATAAGTAATATAGGTTTTCTTAAAGCTCTTTGGACGCACTTTCACATGGGACTAACTCGCGATCAGGAATTTTGAAAAAAAAATTTTTTTGCTTTCTTAAAATCGTCATATCTCGGAAACTATGAAGAGTTCAGCGCGCGGAAAGTGGTCTATCTTCAGGGCAAATTACCCTCTATCGAATGGTATCGGTCCGAAACAAAAAGAAATTTGACATTTTTCGCCTATTTTCACATATTTTCAACCTATTTTTCTTATTTATTCTCTTCATTTTTGCGTATAACTCTTGAACTATTGCAAATTTTGAGGCGCGGTTTGAATTTTTTCGAGTCTCAGCCGACCCTCTTTCTCTTCCGAAGCTAGACTCCACTTTGGAAAACCGTTGCGAATCTATCGGCATTATAATCATCTTCCATCATTGAAACCCGAAGTATTTAGTTCACAATACACATTTTATTATAAATATTTCCGATATTCTATCAGCGTCCAATTATAATCATCTTCCACCACTGAAATCCGAAGTGCATCCTTCATAGTACCACTTTTATTCCAAATATTTCGGAATTTCAATATGTCACAAGCAAAAGCTATCATTCCCTCACGACATTCTCCATCTACCTACTTCCAACAATGGTAAACCGTCACTCGTCTATCGGCGTCCAATTATACCCATCTTCCATCATCGAAACCCGGAGTATTTAGTTCATACTATATATTTTATTATAAATATTTCCGAAAATCAATATACCACAGAAAAAATCGATGATTTTCTCATAACATCCTTTTTTAACCTATTTCCAACAATGGTAAATCGTCGCTCATTTATCGGCGTCCAATTATAATCATCTTTTATCACCGAAATCCAAACTGCATCCTTCACACTCCCCATTTTATTCCAAATATTTCGGAATTTCAATATGTCACAAGCGCCAGCTATCATTCCCTCACGACATTCTTCATCTACCTACTTCCAACAATGGTAAACCGTCGCTCGTCTATCAGCATCCAATTATACCCATTTTCCATCATCGAAATCCGAAGTATCCACTTCACAGTACACACTTTATTCCAAATATTTCGGTATTTCAATATGTCACAAGCGCAGCTATCATTCCCTCACGACATTCTCCATCTACCTACTTCCAACAATGGTAAACCGTCGCTCGTCTATCGGCGTCCAATTATACCCATCTCTGCACCCTTCTCTTGCCTTCCATCAGCGAAACCCGACGCATCGCGGCGGCCGTGACGGTCGGCAGCGCAGGCCGAAAGAAAGCAAGCCTGCTTATGCAATCTCTCCCGGCCTCTCCCAACGCGCTCCTCTCTTTCAGTCCCCACGGATGAGTTCGCGAAGTCATTCGCCGGACGTTTTGTCACGTCATTTCCCGTAATGCGATATATACCCTCGAAATCTCGAGCATCACTCCGGGGCTATTAATCTATTGGCAGCGCTCCAAGGCCAATGCACTTTCCGATATACATATTCAACGGCGAACTTTCTCCCGTCTCCCTCGGAGTAATTGCGCGAGAGCTTTTCCTACCGATATCGATCCCGGCGTCGGCGAGTAACAGAAAGTAACGGTTTTCCACGGTGCCGCGAGACCCGTTCGTCCGACGATCCTCGAAAATTGCGAGCAGCGGAAAGCGGAACGATTATGCGAAAACGCGCGGGTGGAATTTTAATGGACGCGTATGCGTGACATCTGAGACGTCGGTGTCAGTCTGTGCGTCTTTTGACAGCGCAACACCCTGGCATGAAAGAGAATTAGGAGACGCTGTAAATGGCTTAACACTAAACGTACTAAGCGGGGACAAATGACTCCTTTCAAAATTTACATTAATACGTTGACTGCCGTGCGTATTTTGCTATATTAGAACGGCGATGCTATGAAATACTATAGCGTTTGATTGAATTATGCAAAATGTGAATAATGTGCAGGTATTGGAGACCAAAGGATCGCATCACTATTCTAACAACTGCATTTATAAAATAATAATTTCTATCCATTGCAAATATTTTGGATCTTCAGTAAAATCTTTTTCTGAAGATCTCAAAGTGTTAAAATCGTACATTCATTGTTATTTATTTCGCTCATTTGACTTTCTGTAAATTTTTGTATCTTCTGATCATTCAATTTCTTCTTCCTTCAAAATTTAATTTAAAATCGTATATTCATTGTTATGTCTTTCACTCATCTGACTTTCTGTAAATTCTTATATCTTCTAATTATTCAATTTCTCGCTTTAATAAATTAGGAATTTCTTTTTGAAAATCAACGTTTATTTCATAAGGAGTCAAACGGTCGCTTATGGAAAGAATAGCTAAATGTAAAGTACCGATACGTTTAGTATTAACACATTCACTGCCGTGTCACCAGTGTTCGGGTGATTTGCAAATTATTTATATAATTTCTTGAAATTTCCTCGACTCGCAATTTTCACCGATCATTCTCAAATTTGACGTAATCTTTAACCGATAGCAGGCGCATTACTAAACGATTTCCTTTTACTAAACTCTTCCAAGCGTTCTTCACCCACAAAAAAGAAGCTCAATTCTTACGTCATCTTTTACCGTGAACAAACGTTCTCGTTACTACAATCTACTTCGACATCGACGCACACATATTAACATTCCAAACAGTCGTATGCCCGTGTCACTTATTTTTGGACAGCGCACCTACTAATTTGTCGTCCATCAATGTTACAGCCTTTACGATGGGACCGGGTTGATCTCTTATAGCGATCAGCAATGAAATGCGACAAACGATCGTCGCCCGATACGGACAGTCAATGAAATGCATTTCATTGACTGTCCGTATCGGGCGACGATCGTTTGTCGCATTTCATTGGCCGTCGCTATCAGTCGACGATCGACCCGCGTCCCACCGTAATGTAACAAATTGATGGACGACAAATTAGTAGGTGACGCTGTCCAAAAATTGGCGCGGGCATACGACCGTTTGGATTTATATGTGTGCGTCGCGCGCGTAATTACTAACGAGAACGTTTGTTGTAAAAACGTCTTACTGCTTATTTGGGTGACGCGTCGGAAAACGTTTACCTCACGGAAATCGTTTAGCAATCGCTATCGGCGCGGCAAAGATTACGTAAATTTGATCGTTACCGACAACGAATGCAAATCATCATCGACTCAGGCGAGTTACACGTCGGATCGTGCACTTAACGGCGATTTACATATCGCGGCGCATTGCCGATGCGAGCGCACGATAATACCAGTCGGATAATGAATCTTTAATCTTATCATAAGCGACCATTTGACCCCTTATGAAATAAACGTTGATTTTCAGAAAGAAATTCCTAATTTATTAAAGCGAGAAATTGAATAATTAGAAAATATAAGAATATACAGAAAGTCAAATGAGCGAAAGAAATAACAATGAATATACGATTTTAAATTAAATTTTGAAGAAAGAAGAAATTTAATAATCTTATGAAGATAAAGAATTTGATCAAGAAAGTCAACTGAGCGTAAAGAAATAACAATGATGTGCGATTTTAACACTTTGACTGCCGTGATGGTCACCGGTGAGAGATTTTACTGAACTTTTTCACACGCAAGAGATTTTACTGAAGATCCAAAATATTTGCAATGGGTAGCAATTATTATTTTATAAAGGCAGTTGTTGTTAGAATAATGATGCGATTCTTTGGTCTCCAATCCCTGCACAGTATTCAGATTCTGCATAATTCAGTCAAACGCTGTAGTATTTCATAGCATCGCCGTTCTAATATAGTATATAGTAATATAAGTATAAGTAAGTATAATATATAGTAATATATATAGTAATTTTATAAATGCAGTTGTTGTTAAAATAGTGATGCGATTCTTTGGTCTCCAATACTTGCACGTTATTTACATTTTGCATAATTCAGTCGAACGTTATAATATTTCATAGCATCGCCGTTCTAATACAGTATATAGTAACGGCAGTCAACTGTTAAATATATAGTAATATATATTCTATTGCTAACCATATCCAGTGGCCGAGTATTTTTTTGCGTCAAATATTTTTAAATTACTGACGATTTGTTAGTAGTTAAAAATCATTGTCGCGTGAAATATTTATTTTCAATAACAACTTTAGAAATTAATGATTTTTTAATATTTTTCGATAAATAAAAATTTGTACAAACTAATATATTTTTCAATATATATAGTAATTTTTAAAACATGTTGTTAAAAAGTGACATGACACTAATATTCTCGTCATCATTTGATGTATCCGATAAACTATCCACAAATATTTCTGTAATATTGCCAATAGTTTTGTCGCTATCCATATTTCAGGGCTTCAAATAATTAATTCGCAATACAAATTATGAAAAACTGCCGCTGACAATTACGTAGCAACTGTGTGATATCACGTCACCTGTCCCGAACGACAGAATATGCAAGACGATATATCTCGTCAGTGGTCCCAAACGACGAAATAGGAATGACGAGATATCTCGTCATCCGTCCGCAATGTGTTAAGAAATAGTGATTTCCTACACGTAAAGACAACGCATTCTCATTTATACGGTCTCAAATAGTCGGCAATGCCAATAAATCAACTTGTCGACATGCGTTTTCCTAACAGCTCTCAATCAAAAAAAAAAGTGCATTTTTCCGCCAAAATTAAAAATTTGTCCGCACGTGTTCCACTAAATAATACTCAAATTCCACTGCTCATGCACGATTACGTTCAAAGCCATCACCACAAAAGCACCGCCACAATAATTTCCCGTCTTTCGCCCGGTGCTTTAATATCGAAACAGCTAAACGCATAATTTGAGAGGCGAGCTCCGTCACAAAGAATTGTCCGTGAGCGAAATTTTTCCTTGAAAGCGTTCGGTACCCGGAGCACTGCGGACAAACGAGCGCAGAGGGTTAATTAGCACGGCGGGTCGCCGTGCGTTTCGAAAAGCTGCGCGGGTGCCTGCGAACGCTGTTATTTTCGGCGGATGATGTATTATCGAAAAAGAAATGCGGCGGTGGGACATTAGAAAAGATGATGGTAAAGATGAGTATCGATGTTTTTCGATCAATCAGTCGAAGAACAATGGCTCCTCGAGGGCCTCCGGTCGAGAGCGAGAACCTGAGGGGCACCATACTCGTCGAACATATTCTCGGCTATCTATCGTTCGGATATTTATGAAGATTCGGCAAGAATGGACGATGATCCGCATCTGCCGCGGCCATTAGGGCGATCAAAACCGTGGCTGGGGGCGCCAGGTGTGACCTCCACGAGTCTAATGACGACCGTATCAGATATATAGACACGTATGTGTAAGCATGTAATAATATCAAATCCGCCCGGCCATGTAGACGCAGCATGTACGGCAGCAGGTACACGAAAACAGGATGATGCCATGTGGAAAAAGGGATGTATGGGCAATCGGCGTTTTTGGGATGGAGCAGAAATGGTTAGTTTTGTGTCGTCGTGGGTTGGACAAAAATATGTTGTATGCGTAATTAATGTGTTTAGAAGGAACATACAAGTATGGTCGATGTTGTACATTTCTGTGAAATGATACAATATAGAAAAATGGGGTGTATGGGTAATCGGTGTATCATCATGGATATGAACAAAAATATGTTGTATGCGGAATTAATGTGTTTAGTAGAAGCACACAAGTATGATCGATGTTGTACATTTCTGTGAAATGATACAATATAGAAAAATGGGGTGTATGGGTAATCGGTGTATCATTATGGATATGAACAAAAATATGTTGTATGCGGAATTAATGTGTTTAGTAGAAGCAAACAATTATGGTCTATGTTGTACATTTCTGTGAAATGATACAATATAGAAAAATGGGGTGTATGGGTAATCGGTGTATCATCATGGATATGAACAAAAATATGTTGTATGCGGAATTAATGTGTTTGGAAGAAGCACACAAGTATGGTCTATGTTGTACATTTCTGTGAAATGATACAATCTTGAAAAAGTGGGGTGTATGGGTAATTGGTGTATCATCACGCATATTGACAAAAATATGTTGTATGCATAATTAATGTGTTTGGAAGAAGCAAACAATTATGGTCGATGTTGTACATTTCTGTGAAATGATACAGTATAGAAAAATGGGGTGTATGTGTAATCGGTGTATCATCATGCATATGAACAAAAATATGTTGTATGCGGAATTAATGTGTTTAGTAGAAGCACACAAGTATGGTCTATGTTGTACATTTCTGTGAAATGATACAATCTTGAAAAAGTGGGGTGTATGGGTAATTGGTGTATCATCACGCATTTAGACAAAAATATGTTGTATGCATAATTAATGTGTTTGGAAGAAGCAAACAATTATGGTCTATGTTGTACATTTCTGTGAAATGATACAATGTAGAAAAATGGGGTGTATGGGTAATCGGTGTATCATCATGGATATGAACAAAAATATGTTGTATGCGGAATTAATGTGTTTAGGCACAAGTAGAGTACATTTCTGTGAAATGATATCTTGTTTTTAGGTGTAGACAACTATATCACTTTGTACACTGTGAAATGATACAATGTAGAAAAATGGGGTGTATGGGTAATCGGTGTATCATCATGGACATGGACAAAAATATGTTGTGTGCATAATCAATGTGTTTAGGAAGAGGGAAAAGCATGTTTTTAGGTGGACAACTATATCACTTTGTACTCTCGTGCAATACATTATTACGTTTTATTGTAAGCACGTAATAATGTCAAGTCAACCCGGTTATGCATACACAATAACGTAAAATATATTAAAATTACAAAATTAACCGAAATGACAAAATATACACAGCTCATATTATCTTATAACCACTATATTTTTTTATGAAGTATTTAAGCATCTTTTACATAATTTTTCTAGGTATAGTTTGAGTTAATACTTATATACACGTATGACTGTTCTACTTTGCTGTACACAGTGACATACAATTAATTTAACATAAATTTAATTAACACATACCCCATAACGGATACGCGCAGATACTTTCAACACTCGTCGCCAGATAAAAAGAGACAAGCCCAACCAAACCTACCATATATCCACAAACACGTCGATCGACACATTTTTCAGGAAAACCCCAATTTTTCTACCCAAAGCGAGCGTATCTTTTCACCCAAACATTTAGCTCACGTTCACGTGCACACACAATCGCTCCGCCTCGCTGACCATTAGACGGCCAGCTGAAAAAAACTTTCGGCCTGCAACACTCCCACCCTCTCCAACCCCTTGTCGTCCTCCATCAAAATTCTCGCTCGTCCTCGGACGCAAAGATCCCGGACGCCGGATTTTTCCTGCCTCTGACGAATGACGCGGTGATTACAGCTGCGGAGAGGGCCGGACAATGGGCATTTAAAGCGGCCTGCTCTATGAGGATTTAACTTCGTGGCGTCGGCGAGCGCGGAATTAATCGTCGGCTTGTTAGCACACGCTCGCCCGACATTTCTGACGAATGACTTTCGACGGTGTTCCGATGCTTACTTAATTATTGGTAGAGTGTATTAATCGATGCACAATCGATTATGGTGAGACACGATAATAGAGACACGAGCAAGACGGTGGCGAGTCTTTTGTTGCCAGGTTTGTTATGCGCTGTTAGTATCTTCTCAGGCAGCTGGAAGAAAATATTGAGTATTCAAAGCGTGTTATGACAGGGGGGTGAGAAATATGGTTGTGTAAAATCATGCCTGTAACTATTGTGCGATTGTCTCGGCGGCCAGATGCATTCGATGAACCTTTCCGGATATTTTCTTGCAAGGATAAAAAAATACTATTTCGACAGTTTACGCGACATGGTATATATTCGGAAGAGTATCGTAGTAATTAGTGTAAGTCGTTGATATTGAAGAGGCGTCGGTGCAAAGTTTGGTTTCTGGATCATTGATTCAATTATAATAGACAAAATATATATATGAAACTGCCACCTTCGTCATCTATAACCCGAGTTTCTCTGCGCCGCAGTCTGCGGTAACATTTTTCATCCAACGTGTACAATATATTTATTGTATCATTTCTATTGTATTATATATACTTTTATATAATATATACTATATATATAGTATATAAGTATATATGTAAAAAATATATGAAATAGTATATAAGTATATATGTATATGGTATATATATAAAAATATATTTATATTTTTATACTTATATACTATGTATACTTTTATTCTTCGTCATTTATCTTATTATTATTTTGTTTTTATTTTTACTATTATTTTTATTACTCTCAACGTGCTAATACAGTAATCGTCGTCCAAGTTTAGTGCAAACACTAAGTTCGCTGTCCACAACTGCTTTATTCAAGCGAGCGGTCGCAAACTGTCAATTATCCGAAGAGTTTCACGGTTCTCTCGATGTTCGCTGATCGCCTGGCTCGGTCGAGCGGAATATTGGTCGACGAACGAAATCGCGATGAGCATCTCGAGTCACCCCCTTCGCAAAAGACGAGCCCTACCGGTTGATTGACTTCCCGTGGGACTCCACTTTCGGCCTCCACAGCTGACCCCTCCTGGCTATCTGCCCCTTTTCGGGATACCGTCAAACTCGAGCGGACGTGACCGGTTTATTTCGGCGGACGGACTAAATCACGAGGAAAAAGGCGGAACGCGTCGTCGCGAAATTGTCCGTCTTCGATCCCGTGGCGCTTAACCTTCGGCTGGGTGGAAGGGAGTGGGGCACTTTTGTGGTCTCGTAATGAGAAAATCGAATGTTGTGAATATGATAGTTTAGAAGCGGCAACAAATGTTTCGAAGGTTCATAGGAGTGATAGGCTACTTATTATTGCATTTATTAGGTTTAAATGGAAAAGTGAAGCGATGGGATTGTGGTGGGTTGCGGACAACGGGAAATATTTAAAATATTAGTATGCATGATTTGCTGTCACGTTTATTAGGGTGGAATAAAAAATCGAATGTATAAATGTAGTAGTTTAGAATCGGTAGCAAACATTTTAAACATGAATACATAAGGCAGGTCACTTACTAATACGTTTATTAGATTTCAATGCAAAAATCTAATATTATCCATATACAGTTTATAATTGATTTGAGGATTTTATTTTTTGAAACCGAATTGACCGAAGTACAATATTTCAGCATTACTAATTTAAGCCACACTGTCTTAAGTGTCCCCGTACCATAAACCCATGCTGTCCCAACGAAAATGAACCGATCACCTCTCCCACCTTACAAACATGACACTCTTTGCGTGGAAGTTCCTTCCCTGAAAATTCAGATCCGCGGCCTCTCATTCTTTAGATCACGTCCGCGACAATTTCTTCCATAACCAACAACGCAAAGCGATCACCTCACGCTGATCGACCGTGAATAAAAAGCCCGGACACTTTTTCCGCCGGAATTATTTATCACCGGGCCGCAGCGATCGCGCAAATAGACCGGACGATATACGTTTATGCGGATGATAATTACGTGCGTGCTCTGTGATTTAAATCGGCGGCGATGAAGAAGCGTCGTTTGCGCCGGGCGTACCAAGCGCACACGGGCACGCAGACACACATGGCCATTGGCACGAGGAACAGCCGCGCATTAAATCGCGAGTGCTTTCGAGCCCTTTGACTGGCTTTCCTCCCTTTCCTCCTTCGCCGCCGGTCTCTCTCGCGCTCGCGCGCTCTCTCCTTTTTTTCCACGGAACTCTGAACTCCCATTGGCGGTCGAGTACCCCCTTCTTTATTCGAGGCGGTGTTAATTGGCGCGGAAGTAATTAAGAGATGGCCACCCTCCACCTGAATGCCCCTCCCCCACCCCGAGCCAATGCCTGCTGCCAGCAACCCCCCGCGCTAACGAGCTCGACGTTGCTCTGGGAGATGGCAGCGTTGTGATTAATAACAAGGTCCTCGCCAAACCTCGCCTCGCCTCGGCTTGTCAAAAGGTTGTAGGTGAAATTCCTCGGGCGCATGAGAAGACGGGGACTTTTTTTAGTCCTGCGGCCTGCCGACATTCGTCGACGCGAGCCGTGCTCATCGATCATGGGCTGGTTAAGGCGAGTTACTCGGGATCCGCGGGATCCGGAGGTTGCGTGGACGGATGGTGGAACGGAAGATGTTGAGGGGTTGCATGGCTGGAGGCGGGCTCAGAGGAAGGCCAGACGAACGACTGTCGTGCGTACGGTCAAGGTGCGATGGGTAACGGGTGGGTGTATGTTCGGGATGTAATGGGGGAGGGTTGGCTATGG
Organism: Cryptocheilus praepositus; assembly: GCA_033815515.1. Classification (NCBI taxonomy): domain Eukaryota; kingdom Metazoa; phylum Arthropoda; class Insecta; order Hymenoptera; family Pompilidae; genus Cryptocheilus; species Cryptocheilus praepositus. The sequence goes on from JAWWQZ010000314.1 coordinate 5,614,626, forward strand.
GTTTGAAATGTAATGTGGGAGAGTTGGGCACAGGTTTGAAATTTAACGTGGGATGGGTGGGTATAGGTTCAGGATGTAATGTGGGAGCAGATTTGCAATGTTGATGAAGAAGTGTATGATGGGTAATGTTTATGTGTGTGGCTGGGATGCGTGATGAAAGGGAAACGTAAGATATGCAATGTTTGGGTTGCAACGTGGGATATTGATGCATGGGGTAAAAACGGAACGTATGATATTTGGGTGTATTTACGAAATGGGATGTAGGGTATTTATACGTGTTTGATGTACAATGTTTAAGCACACGACGGAAATGCAACGTAAGACATGCATACATAGGTTCGAAATACAACATACAACATTTAAATACAGGCTCAAAATATAACGTACATTCATGCGTATATTCAAAGTACATATAATGCGCATATACACCTTCAAAATACAGTACCCAGCGTTCAAAATGCACCGCACAACAGCCCCGCATCCGTTCAAAACGCAACATCCAACATTCGCCCACACATTCAAAATATTCCGTCTACCACAAACCTCCGTTCCTGCATTTAAAGAAAATAACACATTCCCATTCCGTGATCCCACAATATCGAAATAATTGTTCCCGCACATTTACAAGACCGCCCCCATAAATACAATGGCAACCCCACGCATCCAAAATGTTTCAAACATTGCACGCGGGATGACATTATCGCACACAACTTTCCGCTACCCCAACACAAGGCACAGCACCCGACGCACCATCCAGCATTCGCCCACACATTCAAAATATATACCATGCATTTAAAGAAAACAACACACAAATCCCATAATATCGAAATCATTGTCCGTAAATACCGTTGCACGCGGGATGACATTTAAAGAAAACAACACATTCCCATTCCGTAATCCCATAAAATTGAAATCATTGTTCACGCACATTTACAAGACCGCCCCCATAAATACAATGGCAACCCCACGCACCCGAAATGTTTCAAACGTTGCACGCGGGATGACATTATCGCACACAACTTTCCGCTACCCCAACACAAGGCACAGCACCCGACGCACCATCCAGCATTCGCCCACACATTCAAAATATACCATATACCACAAACCTCCGTCCGTTCCTGCATTTAAAGAAAACAACACATTCCCATTCCGTAATCCCATAATATCGAAATCATTGTTCCCGCACATTTACAAGACCGCCCCCATAAATACAATAGCAACCCGACGCACCCGAAATGTTTCAAACGTTGCACGCGGGATGACATTATCGCACACAACTTTCCGCTACCCCAACACAAGGCACAGCACCCGACGCACCATCCAGCATTCGCCCACACATTCAAAATATACCATATACCACAAACCTCCGTCCGTTCCTGCATTTAAAGAAAACAACACATTCCCATTCCGTAATCCCATAATATCGAAATCATTGTTCCCGCACATTTACAAGACCGCCCCCATAAATACAATAGCAACCCGACGCACCCGAAATGTTTCAAACGTTGCACGCGGGATGACATTATCGCACACAACTTTCCGCTACCCCAACACAACGCACAGCACCCGACGCACCATCCAGCATTCGCCCACACATTCAAAATATACCATATACCACAAACCTCCGTCCGTTCCTGCATTTAAAGAAAACAACACATTCCCATTCCGTAATCCCATAATATCGAAATCATTGTTCCCGCACATTTACAAGACCGCCCCCATAAATACAATAGCAACCCGACGCACCCGAAATGTTTCAAACGTTGCACGCGGGATGACATTATCGCACACAACTTTCCGCTACCCCAACACAACGCACAGCACCCGACGCACCATCCAGCATTCGCCCACACATTCAAAATATACCATATACCACAAACCTCCGTCCGTTCCTGCATTTAAAGAAAACAACACATTCCCATTCCGTAATCCCATAATATCGAAATCATTGTTCCCGCATATTTACAAGACCGCCCCCATAAATACAATTGCAACCCCACGCACCCGAAATGTTTCAAACGTTGCACGCGGGATGACATTATCGCACACAACTTTCCGCTACCCCAACACAAGGCACAGCACCCGACGCACCATCCAGCATTTGCCCACACATTCAAAATATACCATATACCACAAACCTCCGTCCGTTCCTGCATTTAAAGAAAACAACACATTCCCATTCCGTAATCCCATAATATCGAAATCATTGTTCCCGCACATTTACAAGACCGCCCCCATAAATACAATGGCAACCCGACGCACCCGAAATGTTTCAAACGTTGCACGCGAGATGACATTATCGCATACAACTTTCCGCTACCCCAACACAACGCACCATCCAGCAGCCACTAAACGCTCACATCCCCCAAACTCACAACGCATCTTCCGCCACACACCCACACCCGCTTCCCCTCCCTGCCTCCAGCTTGCTCCTCTCGAAAAAGCCACGCGTCCGCAAACGTGCCACCCCCATTCCACCCACGCGCTGCGTTGGTCGCCCATCGAAGACTCGCGGCGAGCAAACGATCCCGGAAGCGCAGTGTGCGTAACGGCAGGTATCCATGCTGAGAACCTCGTCGCTTGTCCAGGATATGGCGATATCACAGGATATGGCGGTCGTGTGTGTTCACAAAGGGGGCGGTTCTCGGGCGGCGGGCGGCAGGGGGTGCAAGTAGAGGGTTGAATTGAGTGTAGAAGGCGGGAGTGGGTGGCCGGCGGGACAAGCGGTGGTGGTTGCGCACGAGAGCACGACGAAGACGGGGCGCACGGGGGAATGCCGGAACAAGACAGAGTGAGTTCGACGGCAGGGAGGGAGAAAGAGAGGGGGTGTGGAGGGTTCGCGATTGGCATTTAATTAGCGGCCGGATGACCGCCGCCTCCGGATCAATACGCCGCCCCCGGGGGCAGTGTGCAGGAGGCAGCAATCCCCTTTCCAGCCCTCCGGCCACCCACCCCCTTCTGCAACGGCCACGGCTACTTTCCGCTGCTGAGCGCGCCGAACCCTTGCCGCGTCGCCTTGCGCACCGAAAGTCCCGACCTTCCGGTCAGATAAGAAGAAGATCTTGCGAGGTGAGCTGCGTTTGTTGTCACATCTCTGGAGTTGCGAATGACTTGGGGGTGGTGCAGTTTGTGTGGGAAGTATGATGCGTATTTTGGGGAGGGGGCAAAATTTTTATTGTCGCAGTTCGGCGCGCGTGAATAATTGCGGAAGATGTTATGGAGCGCCGCTTACGATGGGGCATTTTTCTTTTTATTTTATTATTACATTTACTTATAAATATATGTGTTATAATACGCGTACAAGTACAATTATAATTATTCCCTTACGTTTCCGTATTAATTCTCATATTCGGAAGAAAGTGTTGCATTGGACAATTGCGGAAGATGTTATGGAGCGTCGCTTAACGATAGGGCATTTTTATTTTTATTTTATTATTGCATTCAGTTATAAATATGCGTGTTATAATACGCGTTTAAGTACAATTATAATTATTTCCTTACAACGTTTCCATATTAATTCTCATTTTCGGAAAAGAGTGTTGCATTGGATTCATCCCTTAGAGTCTCTGGTATTTAGGCAATTTTCTTCTGGTAGCTCCGCACTATGTTTGCCATTGTCTAACTTCTTTCACTTCAAGCGATATAAGTATGCACACTCAAAAACAATATTGTGATTATATTCTTGAAGTAATCAGCGTCGCCTCGCCATAGAACGAAATTCGTATATCGCATTCAACTCTACATCTCATTCATTTTAATTTCCGACGCTACGTATTCAACTTAGAACTGCGGAGGGTTGCTCATTGAAAATGTCCTAATAATCATTTCACATCAACGCACTCTGAAGGTCGCTGGTAGGTCAACAATTGCAACTGCAACGTGTCGAGATCCGGAAGGCCGCGGTTTTTTGTCGACGGCAGGTGAGTCATGCGTGTGCACCTTCGGCGAAGGTGTAAATCGATCCTTTCTCCGCTCTCCTTAACTCCTCGCGCGAGTTAATCGCGGTAAACGGACTTCATTGTTCCGCGGACGCTCGTGCGCTCGTGCCAAATCAGTGTTTATGCTTAAAATTATGGCGGTTCGTGTAACGACCTCCCTCTCTTTCTCCCTCTCTCTCTCACTCTCGTTTTTTCTCTGTCCGTCCGCGCCGCGCGGGTTCTCAATTCAACGAGACGTCCATTTATCTCAACGCCACACTATCTATATGTTAATGCACCGTCGGGGAATTTAATCGAGATCCGATCGATCAAGACTCCTCGATCCCAGGGACCCGCTTCGTCGATTTGTCACAATCAGCGACGTGATTAAGAATCTATTTGGTCAAGCGCTTAACCTTTTGGACCGACTTCGCGTCGTCCTTCCCGAAACGTCCACACGCGCGCAATTCAATTACACTCCGAAAATGTCAGATCAACCGTCAGGACGTTAAATTCGATATCGCCGAATATGTAAGGCGGTAGAGCAGAGGCAATTAATAAACGAAACTGTCTCTTGTCAATTTGTGTTGGTGAAATGAGGAGCGCGATTTAATTACATTCCGAAAATGTCGGACCGACCGACGGACATCACAGCCAATATCGCCGAATGTGTAAGGCGGTGTGGCATATGCAATTGATAAGTAAAATTGTTTCTTGCCAATTTATGATCATGAAAAGAAGACAGGTGATCACGAACGGTCGTGGATCGTAAATGGGTACTTTTAGTTTACTATTTTCTTAAGTGAAAGTTACGATGAAGTTAGTAAGTTACAAAATAATTGAATGAAAAGTTAATGCAAACGAAAATATTAATTAATTATTCGCATGTCTTTCTTTAACAATGTGATAAACTGTTGAAGAAATTTGTCCTCAAACATTTGTCTTCACAAAAAAATAATTTTGTATAAATTAATATGAGGGTTTTTACAGATCAATATTTTAATTAATGGCAAATAATGAAGGCAATTTTCTTTAAAGTTTACCGTGTAAGATAACTTTTGCCTTCATTACACGAACTCCTGAGCATAGAATCGCAGGGTTTCGACATAACATTGTCTACATAAGCAAGTCTCCTCACTAATAAACCATCGCGATCGAAACGACGGGTACTCGTTTACCCCGATATATTTTCGCACATCTTTTACTTTCACTATACTTTTTCTGAACAGAGAATTGCAGGGTTTCAAAATAGCGTTGACTATACAAATAAGTCTTTTATTAAGAAACCATTACAATCGAAACGACGTACTCATTTACCCCAATATATTTTCGCACAACTTTTTTATATTCACTATACCTTTTCTGAACAGAGAGTTGCAGGGTTCCGAAATAGCATTCACTATATAAATAAGTCACTCCTAAACCATCACAACTAACAACAAAGGTACTCATTTGCCAAGATACCCTTTCGTCACAACTTTTGCCTTCACTATACCTTTTTCGAACAGAGAATTGCAGGGTTCTGAAATAGCATTCACTATATAAACAAGTCTCTCACTCTTAAACCATCACAACCGACAACAAAGGTACTCATTTGCCAAGATACCCTTTCGTCACAAGTTTTACCTTTACTATACTTCTCCCAGGTAAAGAACCGCAGGGTATCGAAATAGCGTTGATTATACAAATAAGTCCCTTACTATTCATCATGGTCGAAACGACGTACTCATTTACTCCGATATATTTTCCCATAACTTTTGCTTTCACTATACTTCCCCCGAGCTGAAAATCGCACGGTTTCGAATCAACGTTCACTATTTAACTAAATATATAATAAACCTAGTACTTTTAATGACAAATCCAAAAGAGACGCCTCGACCTTTTCGCTCACAAACCCCCACACTTGCAATACCCGGTTGTCCAACCACGCATCGGCGGCTTTCAGGGTGAAAAAGTTGAAGCGAGCACCCCTGCGCGCGGCCTCCGCCCATGCGGCTCGTTGTTTCATCGGGAGTGTATAAAATACGGGACTTGTTAACAATGTTCGCGCCTACGGTACCGAATGGTACGTGTGCCGTGGTCACCCATAAATGCACGGCGGTGCCGAACGTCGTCATGGGGGCCCCTTTCGGCGACCGCGACCTTCAACCCGAGATCCCGCGGAGATATTTTATTCCCGGGGATTTTTATGAGCCGATATATCACGGATCGACCGGGGCCCAGGCCGTGCCTGCCTTTGTGCCCCTTAAGGGCCCGAAAGGAGTCGGGGTGCGATATTCCTACCCGTTCCCATGTCCCGGATATACACGCGTATGTTCCGCATGATACAGGGCGTCCGACGATGCGGCCGATCTATAAGCCTGCACGCCTGCCGTCTGTAACTCGCGCGAGCACTGCTTACGTCCTGATTTACAGGTCAAGTGCGAGAACCATGGATATACTGAGCGGACGGCGGATTGTGATAGTGTGGAGGGTGCTGTGGGGCGTTTTGTTATTTGTTCGACGCACGGCGTTGGGGGGGTGTCGTTTGGTGTTGGTAGAAATGGTATTGGGCGCATGGAATATTGCAGATTTGCGATTTTGGATTTTGATAACGTTGTGGTTAAGTTTGCTGTGCGGTCTTATGGCGGTGAGGTTTGGTATTGATGTGGTTGGTATTAAGCACATCGAATATTGTACATTTGCGATTCTATTATAGATTTTGTTAGTGGGGTGGTTAAATTTGTTGTAAGTTAAATGTCGATTTATGATGGTGAAGTTTGGTATTGATGTCATTGGTATTATACGCATCAAATATTGCAGATTTGCGATTGTAGATTTTGAGAATGTTGTGGTTAAGTTTGCTGTACGGTTTTTTGGCGATTTGTGGTGGTGAGGTTTGGTATTGATGTCGTCGGTATTAAGCACATCGAATACTGTACATTTGTGATTCTAGATTTTGTCAATGGGGTGGTTTAATTTGTCGTACGGTTTATTGTCGATTGATGATGGTGTGGTTTGGTATTGATGTCATTCATATTATACGCATCAAATATTGCAGATTTGCGATTGTGGATTTTGATAATGTTGTGGTTAAGTTTGCTGTACGGTTTTTTGGCGATTTGTGACGGTGATGTTTGGTATTCATGTCATCGGCATTAAGCACATCGAATACTGTACATTTGCGATTGTAGATTTTGTCAATGGGGTGGTTTAATTTGTCGTACGGTTTATTGTCTATGATAGTGAGGTTTGGTGTTGATGTCATTGGTATTATACGCATCAAATATTGCAGATTTGCGATTGTGGATTTTGAGAATGTTCTGGTTAAGTTTGCTGTATGGTTTATTGGCGATTTGTGACGGTGAGATTTGGTATTCATGTCCTCGGCATTAAGCACATCGATACTGTGCATTTGCGATTCTAGATGTCAGTGTCACAATACCTGGCCATATTGATAATATGAGAATTGGTAACAAAATCGGCGAAAAAGTATCAAACCTTATCCTTTCTACGCGGAGAAGGGTATATTCACATTTTGACTACTTCGTACTGTAAATGCACATACGCAATAAAGTCCATCGTGGCAAATGTGTTAACTTGTGTTACAAAACGCTATATAAAATGATAGCGCTTGTGTTTCTTAAACAAATATAATTCTGCTTAACGGCATACGGTTTACACAAAAAACATTAGTTACGGAGAATAGATATCATTAAAATGAACCACATCGTGCTAAACGTAGCGGCACTTTTCCACATGAAATCCATACAGCCCAACGAAACCCTTAATTCCGCATGTCACCGTTCAACCACCCCATCACTCGCAGCATCGCCACCCATTTTCTTCAGACTCGCAGCTCTACACTCCTATATTTCACCGTCGCGCGTCGCCAGCCGAACAGAAACGCTAACAGGCAGCCGCCAGCGGCCGCTTAGCATATTTGTCGCTAGCACAATGGCAATTTGCGTGATATATCTGGCCGTTACCGCGACGCCTTCAAATGTACCGGAATGAACGGGCTGCCCGACGCGGGGCGGAAAGCGAAGCGAGAAAAAGCGCCGGGCCGCGCGATTATGCGTGGCAAGTATAACAATAATAATAGCGCGCGCTTATATGGGGTCACGCGCAGGGAGGAGGGTGGCGCCGGGTCCTGCGTGGACGATAAATATCGCCGGCGACAAAATATCGCGAAATAAGAAAGGTTTGCCTGATGGACGGCACCCGCAGGACCACTAAGTCAGGGGCTATGCTAACTTTCCGGCCCCCACCGCGTCGGGTCCGAAGGACTCGACGCTTCCGACCGATGAAATAATATCGCCCCGATTGCCGCTGATGCGCGTAGCGTGAAATACGAGGAGAGGCCTTCCGGAATTTCGAAGGATTCGGTACTGGAGGTTGCTGTGGCCAAGATGGGAGCTGGTGGCTTAGTGGGTGACGATTGCTTGGCGGTGGACAAAGTATCGCGGAGGTATGGTGTTTAATATCGGGTAGTTGCGATCGCGAAAGTTTTCTGGCTAGAAGAATTTTTTGGTACCAATTTTTAATTTTAGTGTTTATAGGTACCTGTCACCTATCACTAATCCATCGAAGAAGTACCACCAAATTTTGAGCCTCTCACGCTTTGAGATACATCCATCCGCGAAACAACCCCGTAAGAACACATTTTTATTGAAATAAGCTTTTTTTCCACAAGAGGTGCAAATGCCACATTCTACCCACGCCTTCTTACGTCTCCAGACGACTTATGAATTACTAACATCAATTTTGAAGAACCAAACTTGTAACGCCTTCTTTTGCCTTTTTCATCCGAAATCAATTACTTCAATAAATCCGACGTCGCCCCTTACATGAAAAGTGACTCACATTGAAAAGTACCAAGTATCGCACAGTTTCCATTAACAAACTTCCACCCTCTCAAATTAAAACATACATTCATCCCCCACCCAAACACGTTTTTATGACAACGCACCTATTCGCCAGAAAAAGTGAAAACGCCACATTCTGCCAACCAAACGAGCAGCGCCTTCCCCAGCAATTTTTATCACTAATCAATTACGTCAATAAACTCGACGTCGCCCCTTACATAAACTTTCCACTGACCACTAATCCTCCGAAAGAGGACCAATAAGTATCGCACAGATTCCATCAACAAATTTCCACCCTCTCAAATTAAAAAATACATTCATCCCCCAACCAAACCCGCAAAGCCACATTTTTATGACAATGCACCTATTTGCCAGAAAAAGTGAAAACGCCACATTCTATTAACCAAACGAGCAGCGCCTTCCCTAGCCATTTTTATCAGTAATCAATTACGTCAATAAACCCGACGTCGCCCCTTACATGAACTTTCCAGTGAACATTAATCCTCCGAAATAGGACCAATAAGTATCTCACAGATTCCATCAACAAACTCCCACTCCCTCACATTAAAAAATACATTTATCCCCCACCCAAACACGTTTGTATGACAATGCACCTGTTCGCCAGAAAAAAGTGAAAACGCCACATTCTATCAACCAAACCAGCAGCGCCTTCCCTAGCCATTTTTATCACTAATCAATTACGTCAATAAACTCGACGTCGCCCCTTACATGAACTTTCCACTGACCACTAATCCTCCGAAATGGGACCAATAAGTATCGCACAGATTCCATCAACAAATTTCCACCCTCTGAAATTAAAAAATACATTCATCCTCCAACCAAACCCGCAAAGCCACATTTTTATGACAATGCACCTATTTGCCAGAAAAAGTGAAAACGCCACATTCTATTAACCAAACCAGCAGCGCCTTCCCTAGCCATTTTTATCAGTAATCAATTACGTCAATAAACTCGGCGTCGCCCCTTAGATGAACTTTCCACTGACCACTAATCTTCCGATATAGGACCAATAAGTATCGCACAGATTCCATCAACAAATTTCCACCCTCTCAAATTAAAAAATACATCCATCCCCCAACCAAATCCGCAAAGCCACATTTTTATGACAATGCACCTATTTGCCAGAAAAAGTGAAAACGCCACATTCTATTAACCAAACCAGCAGCGCCTTCCCTAGCCATTTTTATCACTAATCAATTACGTCAATAAACTCGGCGTCTCTCCCTACACCGCCTTGCCCCTGCCTTTCCGCGAACACGACAAAACTCCACGCGCCCATCTCCTTGGCTTCCCTCTATCAATTATCCGCAAATTCCCCGGCACGCGCAGTCGGTGCGTTTTTTCTCCCGGAAAATCTCCCTTCTTCTGCCGGCAGGCAGTCGCGGGCCGGGCGCGGTGCGTTAAGAGAGGCGGGCAGCTTTTTAAATCTCATTATTACAGCTCGCGGGCAATGCGAAAAATAACCGGGGCTCTCCGGCGAGCGAGGGCCAAGCGTGGATGACTTAATCCGCAGCTTTCCGAGCCGTAAAACGGCGATCGCCCCGGCGATTTTTTACGCGCGCAAACGCGATAAGAAGTACAATCCCTCTCGAGCTCGTTCGTTAGCGCGCTAATTTCCGGCGTCAACCTCATTAGCCGCGGATTATTTGCGGCTGCGCGCTTCCTACTTTCCTTTTTTCGCCGGCGATATTAAAAGGCCGATTTTAATGCGATGCGAGACCGCGTTAGGCGCACCAATTTCGCATTGAGACCGCACGTCACGAAGGACGCGCCAAGTTATAATTGCGAGACTTTCGGGAGACTTGCCGGCGAATTTTCGAGGTTGCATGTGGGGCGGAGTGCAGGAGAGGGTGTGCTGCGTGCGAGCTGCTACGGTGCAAGTCAATGATTTTTTCGGGTTGATGAATGTGTGCTCAATGCGAAATTCAAAGAAGATTGTTATAGGATGTTCTTGTAGGCAAAGTCACTGGACGTGTAAGAAACTATGCGTTATCTGCAGCCTAACCAATACAAGGGTTAAAATCGTCTAAAGCAGTTGTCTTAATCAATGCAATACATTCCCTTTTTTCACAATAATAGAATTCTTATATTTTGTGCGCAACACCACATAACGGATTTGTTCTTACATATACTTAACACGTTGACTGCCAAGCGTATTTTGCTTGTTAGAACTGCAATCCGATGAAATACCGCAGAATATGATTAAATCGTGCAAAAAGGAAGGTAACGCACAGGTGTTAGAAGCCAAAGTATTGAAGCACGGTTCCAATATCAATTGCTTTTACAAGGTTGCAAATAGGCTTCATTGCGAATTTTTTGCATTCTTAGTAAAACCTTTTGCACCGGACACTGGTGACCGCCGTGGCAGTCAAAGTGTTAATTCTATGTACGCTATAGAGATCCATTGTAGACCAATTTTCATTCTTTACGCACGTAATAATTACGCGTATCAGTGCGATAACGAAAGATAAACGCAAGTCTTGATCACGCCCAAATTAATCACAGCCTATCACATTTTATACCACGCCCCGATTTTTTTCATCTACGCACAATTTTGGCTAACACGCCAAATTTCCGTGCTGAGCCAATGCATGGCAGGCCGCATGCATTTGGAGAAGAGGAGCGGGGTAGTAGCGGAGAAAAAAAATGACTAGACATTTTAATAGACCGAGTTTTCATCTATCGTACCCTATTCATCGGCAATTTCCGATTGGGTCGCCCCGTCCGTTGGGGAATCGATCGCCATTGTCTAAGCGACCCAGATGCGCTGTCTTTCTCTTTCCACTCCCGCTCGGTCCCTCCTTCGGCTGATATTCCTTTCTTACATGCACGGCCTCTTCCTCTCTCGTTTTGGCTCGTCGATTTTTTCGACCCCACGTCGCTTCATGAAACACCAATTCCTTGCACGTTAACCACTTTCGTGTGTTTAGGCAACTTCCAATTATGCAGTGTGGGTTGACGGCGGGGCTGGTAGACATTATTGTCGGATTGCCGTGGCGTGGAAATTTGTATGTGCATGTTAATGCACGGATATGTATTTTTGTGACGGACTAAACGGTTGGGAAGCGTAATGAGTTCTTGGCTGGGGGTGGACAAAGGAAATGCGTTGGATGGGCATGAGAAATTAGAATTCTGTACGGTATCATTTAATCACGCTAGACACGCTGATATAGGTAAATGGCAAGTGTGTAATATAAATATTCTGCACACGGCAATATTAGCTGACTGAGAATGTAATGTAAGTTTATTTGGGATAATGATGCAGACTGGGTAGTGATAAGTTTCGTTGAGTGGTGGAAAAGAAGAGAATTTAGTGCATTTATTTCCAAATGTTCCATTATCATCACAAATTACTTCCACGTTTCAACAATTGCAAAAAAACTATATGTACATGTATATGTAAAATCTTTACATGCTTCAACGGTATATAACGTGCGTTGTAAAATCAACGAAAGATCCTACATTATAACACACCTCACCCTCACAAAACGCACATCTTCACAATTGGAAAGGCACCTTCATACCACCCTCCCTCTCCATTGCAGCACTTGTCTCAAAATCGTCTATCATCATAGATAGCATCCTCACCTGTCTTAACAATTGTAAAGAAACACTACATTACCGCTGCCTATAAAACCTTCAGATCATCCACCAGTATACGTGCATCGCAAAGTTTCCACATCACAACTCATTCCACCCTCCCCCTCCATTGTTCACATTTACCAAATTTTCCATTATCATCACATGAAATCCTCACACTCCTCAGCAATTATATAGAAATGACATATTATCCCTTTGTACAAAGATCTCACATGCTAACCCATCCCACCCTCAGAAAACACCCCTCATCACAATCGCAGACGCACCTACACCATTCTCCCCCTCCATTGCCACATTTATCACAAAATTCTCTATCATCATAGATATCCTCACCTGCCTCAACAATTGTAAAGAAACACTACATTACCGCTGCCTATAAAACCCTCACATCATTCGTCAGTACACTACGTGCATCGCAAAGTTTCCACATCACAACTCATTCCACCCTCCTCCTCCATTGTTCACATTTACTTCAAAATTCTCCATTATCATCATATGAAATCCTCACACCCCCCAGCAATTATAAAGATACGACACATTATCCCTTTGTACAAAACATTGTAAATCCCTTTGTCCAAAGATCTGACACGCCAATCCATCCTACCCTCAGAAAACACCCCTCACCACAATCGCAGACGCACCTACACCATTTTCCCCCTCCATTGCCACATTTATCACAAAATTCTCTATCATCATAGATATCCTCACCTGCCTCGACAATTGTAAAGAAACACTACATTACCGCTGCCTATAAAACCCTCACATCATTCAACAGTAGTCTACGTGCATCGCAAAGTTTCCACATCACAACTCATTCCACCCTCCCCCTCCATTGTTCACATTTACCAAATTCTCCATTACCATCACATGAAATCTTCACACCCCTCAGCAATTATAAACATATGACACATTATTCCTTTGTACAAAATTCACCCACTTCAACCCCACACAACCTACATCGCAAAATCGACCAAAGATTTATAGATACATCACAAGAACGACCGTTACCACAACTGTAAATGCACCTCCATGCCCCTCTCCATCACCCTCCCCCTCCATTGCCGCATTTGTCTCAAAGTTCTATCATACATAACATCCTCACCTGCCTCAACAATTATAAAGAAACTACATTACCGCTGCCTACACATTATCCCTTTGTACAAAACATTGTAAATCCCTTTGTCCAAAGATCTCACACGCCAACCCATCCCACCCTCACAAAACACCCCTTACCACAATCGCAAACCACCCACCCCTCCGCCTCACCCCGTCCGGCCAAAAAAGTCCCGCGTCATCCGTACTTCGTCGTCTCCCCGCGCCGACTGGAAAATCGAGGGCAAGCGTCTAATATTACGAAACCCTCTTTTGAGGCCGGCGCGAGCCCGACTCCCGTTCCGTCTGTCTAACTATCCCGCTCGAGCCACACCTAGCCGATCAGCCGTTAAGCGAAAACGAACCGTAATGGCCGTAATGGCCGGGTGGTCCCGTTCTCCATCGCGTAAACGAGCCCTCCAAGCCCCCGGCCACCTCAGAGTCTGGCGGAGGGCGGCAGCGGGCGAATTCGTGACACTCGGAGGCCACACTTCCGTAAATGAAGTGACACACGCGATTCTCCTTCACCGGCGGCCCGGCTCGTGCCCTCCATCTGCATTTCATGGCCCGAAGGGAAGCCGACTTTCGACGGCTTGATGGCTGATTGGCACGGGACATTGTTTCCGAGTAAATGGCCACACGATGAGAGAAGGACGACTGCTGTGCCCTCCACGCCCACGCGATCGATCGGGCCCGATGCGAGTCGCTGGCGGATCGCTTCGAAACGCGAGACGCGGCTGGTGTGTCACGAAGATTCGGCAGGTTCGAGTTTTTGCGGGGGTGATGGAGGTGCGGGTGGTGAAGGTGTGGAGGACGTGAAGGAATGATACGAGGGGTAGTTGGTAGAATGTTTATATTTAAACGCGACACTGAGGATGGGAGGGGGAAAAGGATATTTCGACGATTGTAATGTAATGCGGTTTGTATTTAAGCGCGACAGTGAGGATGCGAGGGGGAAAATATATTTCGACGACTGTAATGTAATGCAGTTCTTGGTGCTTTTTGCAATGTTGCAGAATGGGAGGGGTAGTTGGTAAATTATATATGTTTAAACGCGACAGTGGAGATGGGGAGGGAGGAAGATATTTCGACAACTGTAATATAATGCGATCCTTGGCACTTTTTGTAATGTTGCAGAACGTGTAGTAATGGTTTGCGTCGGACGAGGTAGGGTGCAAGGGTTTTTGGGATATTGTGCGTAATTAGAAAATATTCATACGTCTGTTCGTTGTAATTGTCATTACAAAATGGGGTAGAGTAATGATTTGGATCGTATGATGTGGGTTGGAAATGATTAGAAAAAATTCATACTTGTACGTTGTAATTATTATCACAAAATGGGGTAAAGTAGTGGTTTACGTCATATAAAGTGGGTTACAAGTGCTTTTGAGGTATCTTACGTAATTAAAAAAAAAATCATAGGTGTGTTCGTTATAATTGTTCTTACGGAAATTGTTGTTGGGAAAGGTTAAGGAAGACAGTGGGTGGAAGAGCAAGGAATAGTAAGAATTATTTGACAATGTTGGATGATACAGTTATGAGATAAGCTGCAAGTAACCCAAAGACTCGCCATCCGAATCACAGACAAGATAGTCACTAGTCACCACGCAAATCGTGAATAATTCAGTTATTATGCAAATTGTAAGCAACAGGGTAATCACGGAACCTCGAATAATACAGTCACCACGCAAATTTCAAGCAACGGACAAGATAGTCACTACCTTACTCGGTAGCAGAACTTATAGTTGCCACGCAATTCGCAAATACGTCAGTTGCCATGCAAATCTTAAGCAACCGTGTCATCGTGGATATCTCAAATAATACAGTCACACCGAAAATTTCAAACACTGAAGACACCATGCAGAGCTCTGATTATGCAGTTATCATGCAAATCACAAGCAACACAGAGAGCCCCCATGCAAATCCCAAGCAACTCTGACAGTTGCGATGTACATTGCAAATCTCATGCAAGACTGGCGATCATCACGCAAATTCCGAATTACTCAGTTGCCATGCAAATCTTAAGCAAGTGTCTCCGCGCAAAACTCCCACAAGACAGTCACCATTAAAATCATAAACAACACCGGCATCGTTAAAATCTCAGTTACCAACTAATGTATATATTCTTATTAAAAGCCTGTGACAAGGGGGTGTCAATCTTTCACTACAAGTGAACATTTTTTTAACGATATTTTCGTCCATATACGTAAAAATGAATAATCGTGCATGTCGTGCATAAGACGGATAATGTCATAATTACAAATATCATGTGTCAATCATTGTCGATAAAAGCATCATAAATGAAAATATCGAAGCCATAGCATAACCAGCGGATAACAACCACCGTAGTCTCAAGCCCCATAAGTAACATCACTGCGCTCGCAATCACATTAAATAACTCTTCATCCAATTGAAACCCCGTCATACGTCCCCAATCCAAAAATCACCCGCACCGCATAATTTAGACTCCACAATCCGGAAAGACCATCGTGCATGTCGTGCATAAGACGGATAATGTCATAATTACAAATATCATGTGTCGATCATTCTCGATAAAAGCATCATAAATGAAAATATCGAAACCATAGCATAACCAGCGGATAACAACCACCGTAGTCTCAAGTCCCATAAGTAATATCACTACCCTCGCAGTCACATTAAATACCTCTTCATCCAATCGAAACCCCGTCACACGTCCCCAATCCAAAAATCACCCGCAGCGTATAATTTATATTCCACAATCCGGAAAGACTCGTTAACATTAAACTCGCATCCCAGACCAGACGCGCGGCGATTATCGGACCTACACCCCGACGGGTCCGCCAAAGTTCCAAGACCCCAGCGTGGGCGCATAATTATAAAATTCGTCGCGACGCATTGACTCACTCAAATTCCATTAACAACGTTTCAACCCCATCTCGCCCCGGCCGCATTGTTCGACGATCAGCGGCCGGCAGCAATTAAAATCCGCCGAAAGGTTGAAATTCGAGTATCGACGACAACGCACCGCGCGATGCCACTGTTGGCAGCACTGCCGCTGAATCTGTTGATGATGATGATGCTGCCGCCGCGGATGATGATGATGATACGATACGTGGCGTAAATCTGCGCAGCCGGTGCATATGGTCGTGTTTAATGAACAGGGCTAATCTCCTAATTCGAAATGCAACGCTAACAGCGCATACACACAGGGCCGTCTCGTTCATCGTTGCAAATTAATTTGACCAGCTCGAATTAAACCTCAAGTATAAAGCTCGGCTCGATGTTGGAGTCCATTAATGAGTTCGAGGATTTAGGCTCAGCGTGCTGCGTTTCGCCGATCGGATTCCCACCATCACCCCTTCGCTCGCACCCACTTTCCTTTGCACCCTTTCGGCGGAATAACGAACGCGGAATTATGAAAGAAATAAGGCGCGTGCCTCCGGGTTTTTCAAAGTTCGACGGGCGTTGCGGGAAGTTTGCACTTTCGTTGCTTTGTTTCAAAAATTAAGAGGGCGGCTGTGCGATTTTTTTGGTTGACAACGTTTTCTTTTGTCGCAAAGAATATTGGCGTATGGCTTATATACTTTACGATACTTTATACTTTCCGTATACGTTTATACTTTACTTATACGTTATTATACTTTACTTTACTTTATACTTTACCTATATACTTTACGTATACGTTATTAGTAAACTGAGTAATGGAAAATAGGGCTTTTCTGGTCCAGAATTGGAATTCACTTGGGAATTTTTATTCGTAGAATTTTATTGTTTCGGGAGAACCGGTGCTACCTCGTCAGGAGTGTAAAATTCTAAAATGTGTTATTTATGACATGTGTGGGTGTTAGTTTAATACAGGGAGATTGCGAAAACTCATGGGTGTTAATGTTGTCAAGCATTATCCCGTCTCCGCAGTTTAAACATCGATGTTACTCAATTTTTAATGAATATATGTGCAACTGTTAATACCTGGTTATATATTGAAATGCAATGCGTTGGTGGACGGGAGGGTTCTAGCATGTAAACATGTTGTGGGTTTCGAGAATAAAAATTGTCAAGTGAATTTCAATTTTTAACCGAGAAAGGGCTTTTTTTATTATTCCTACTATTATTACTATCGTCGCGGAATATTTTCGTTGGCCAAATGATTTTTAACTCTGCAATCATCTTACGGAATACTTCCGGTTGATGTTTAATTTTTGTAGCTATAGTCGTATAATATAATATTCTTGTCTAGCAAACCATTTTCATCGCTGTGGTTTTATGACGGGATATTCCCGTCCAGCAAGTCATTTTCATCGTTGCGGTCGAATGACAGAATATTCTCGTCGGCCGAGCGATTTTTAACACTGTGGTCGTGCGACGGGATATTTCCGGCAGGCGAGTGATTTTGATCACTGTGATCATATGGAGGGATGTTCTCGTCAGGCGTAGCTATTGTTTAATTACTGAAGCTCTATGCAGATTATTTTATCGTACTATAGGCACATTCGCGCAGAGCATTTGACTGAATAGATCATTTAGTTAAAATAAATGAATTCAATTAAAATGTATGGGTTCTGCGGACAATGATTGATTGAGTATATATTACCCGTTGCGCGAGCAAAATTAATTTCGATCAGTAAGATACCTATGCTTACGATTATTATGACAAAAATAATTATTCGTTGACAGAAGTTGTTTCTTATGCATCGAACATTTGCACGCTTATTGCCGAATTCTTAATTATTGTAAAATTCTATGTAATCTCGTCTTGTAAACCCGTGTTATGCAGAACAAGGAACAAAAAAGCTGTTCGACGTCAGAACGTAGGTGTTGAAGACGAAGTGCTGTATTTTTACATCGGGAAAGCAAGGTCATGAAATTGATTGATTCGAAACGAAATCGCTTGTTTGTTGCGTTGCGTAAGAATAATATTCTCATCAGTCCTGAAGTCAGCGATAACATCGATATTCTTATTCACTTTCATGCTTTGCAATAATGTATCTAGACGTTTAAAAGAATCGTTTTATGACCAACAAAAAATGTTAAGGCACGAACAGAATCAAAACGCCGCCTTTTTCCTACCGATAAATCGTGTTAACACTTTCCTCCGGCATTACCCCAGCAACATAATTCCCCGCATTACCACCCATTGAAGCCGTTTACGTCTACGCTTTCCAAATGTCTCTACCGCGCACGAATCTGCAATTCCGCATCCGCGGCCATCGCCGCTGCGCCGCAAGTAATTTTCAAATGAAGCATCCGGCGTTGTTAACGATCGCTGCAGCGACACAGGGCACCGCATTGAATGGAAACTTCGCCAGCAACTCGTGTAATCCATGCTCGCATGATTAATTGTTGTATCCCAACGTGTTGTAATATTTCGACATCGATGCGCTCGTTTCGCAAATCGCGCGGGTTATATTGTTCGTGCACGAGTCGAATTCGATTCCATAATTACCAGCGATCTCTTGATATTCTTCTCCCGCCCGTTCGCGGAATTACCGGCAACGCGGAATTACTCTTTCTTGCGCTACCGGCCTAAAAAAATGCCTGCTGCGGCTCGTAAAATCAATTTCACTCCGCCAGGAGCCGCCGACAGCGGAGCAGTACCATAACGCGAACCCCAGGGCGCGCGGCGTCTGAAAACGGCGATAATTTGCCGAAGAAGCCGCGAACCCGAGCCACCCTCTGTCTCGTCGTCGTAAAGTCTCGCGCTTATGAAAATCCGAGGCTTCGTGTCGTTGCAGGAGTCGATTGCGGGAGCGGCAGGCTCTAAAACAGTGCGCGCGCGAGGCAGAGGGTGAAAGTGAGCGAAAGGGCAAGCGTGGCGCCGTTATGGGGTTGGAACGACGTTACGACGCTAATATAAAGACAAATGAACCGACGCCATGTGTCTTTATATAGACACGAGCCCCGCGAGTTCCCCGGCGGTTGCAGCGAATGTTTTGTCGCGCGAAGCCGAGGCAGACAGTGTGGGTGGAGAGGACAGTTGTTGGGAGGCGACGAAATTTTATTAGACACCAGCCACCCCCCGCGTGGCGGACGTTATTTATGCCGAACGACGACAGATTATGCGGCGGGATATTAGTCGGCGAGAGAATATTCGACGATGGAATTCGCGTCGCGGGGTGGATCAGCGGTGAGAGAGAGTTGGGAGGCGCGTGGATGGGATGTTCTTCGTTTTGAGGGGGTCGTCTGGGGCGTTTGGCGAACGGAAGGCAAATGCTGGGGTGCTGTGTCCATGTTACAAATATGGTGTATAGAATATGGTATTGCGGTAATATAGTGTACCAGTAAGTGTTCTGTTCTTTTGAGAGAAGGAACCTGGGAGTTTGAAAATGGAAAGCGAATGCTGGGGTGTTGTGTCCATGTTACGAATGTGGTGCATAGTATATGGCATTGCGGTAATATAGTGTTCTAGTAAGTGTTCTGTTGTTTTGAGGGGGGGAATCTGGGAGTTTGGAAAATGGGAGGCGAATGCTAGGGTGCTGTGTCCATGTTACGGATATGGTGTACAGTATATGGCATTGCGATAATATAGTTTTGTAGTAAGTGTTCTGTTATTTTGAGGGTGGGAATCTGGGCGTTTGGCGAACGGAAGGCAAATGTTGGGGTGCTGTGTCCATGTTACAAATATGGTGTATAGAATATGGTATTGCGGTAATATAGTGTACCAGAAAGTGTTCTGTTCTTTTGAGGGAAGGAACCTGGGAGTTTGGGAAACGGAAGGCAAATGCTGAGGTGCTGTGTCCATGGTACGGATATGGTGTATAGTATATGGTATTGCGATAATATAGTTTTCTAGTAAGTGTTCTGTTATTTTGAGGGTGGGAATCTGGGCGTTTGGCGAACGGAAGGCAAATGTTGGGGTGCTGTGTCCATGTTACGGATATGGTGTACAGTATATGGCATTGCGATAATATAGTTTTCTAGTAAGTGTTCTGTTATTTTGAGGGTGGGAATCTGGGCGTTTGGCGAACGGAAGGCAAATGTTGGGGTGCTGTGTCCATGTTACAAATATGGTGTATAGAATATGGTATTGCGATAATATAGTGTTCTAGTAAGTGTTCTGTTGTTTTGAGGGAGGGAATCTGGAAGTTTGGAAAACGGAAGGCAAATGCTGGGGTGCTGTGTCCAGGTGACGAATATGGTGTATAGAATATGGCGGTAATATAGTGTTCTAGTAAGTGTTCTATTGTTTTGAGGGGGGGAATCTGGGAGTTTGGAAAATGGGAGGCGAATGCTGGGGTGTTGTGTCCAATGGTACGAATACGGGGTATAGTATATGGTATTGCGGTAATATAGTGTTCTGTTGTTTTGAGGGAGGGAATCGATGTTATGTAGTGTAGTATATGGTATTATAGTAATACAGTATTCTCTCGTCCGTATATACTTACTTGCATCTGAAAAAAATTTCTTTAACAGTTAAGGAATATGGGGTCCTTCTTTGGTTGACTGATAGTAAGCATTCTCAATAAAAAACGATTTTTTATTTTTGAATCATTTGAATAAATTACAATAAGGTTGAAATTAAACGCATCATCCATACCTGGAAATTTACACTACTGTCCATATATTTGGAAATGCTTTAAGTATTAAACTACATATAACCAAACATCTATTTGAAATATTCATGAAATTCAATACATAGTCAAGTTACTCGAGTCCGTACAACACTGATGATATGCACTTCTGTAGAAAGTACACCACGGTCGATTTAAAATAATAACGAAAAGGTATCACAGAATTACTCGGATCCCACCTGCACACACTGACATCGTCAAATTATACTAAAAATGCCCATATCGCAAAATGACTCGCGTCCCCCTAAATTCTGTCGAAACTGCATCTCGTTCACCGCGAGTATGACTTCTTCGCAAAATTAGGAACCAAAACTTCGTGTCCGGTCGAAAAGTTCCGCTTAATCGACGCTTATCGAGCGATTAAAGTGCGCGTCAAGTCGAACCCGCGGCGCGTGGCGCATTACACGCGCTTTCCATTGTTGCACGCTTTTAAAGACTCGCGCGCGTGCCCGGAATTAGCGTTCCGTAACAGCCGGCTTTTTTCGTCGGACAATGCGGAGGGCCGATCTTTCAAAAGAGCGCCTTTCGCCGATCGATTCCGCCTGTCGTGGATCGTGATAGATCGCACCCTCGGGCCTCGTTCTGCTTCGTCCCGGATTTTTCCAGGACCAAAGGATGCCCACGGTTTTATCATTTCACCGCTCCGGACGTCCGCGCCGACGATGTTTTTCCACGATTCAATTGCCGATGATGCCTTTTGTCGTTTCGCCTTGATATTACGTGTATTCGAGCTGATACGTGGGCGTAGACGATTTTGACGATGGGTGCTGGTATTTCTGGAAACAGGTGGAAGTGGGCAGATTCTGAAAACAGAGAAAATAGCGAATGCGAAATTTAGCTACTGAGAAGAATTTTGGCTTGGGTGTTTATTAATGATTACACTTGTGGTAACAAAAAATTATCACAGAATCATTTGCTTAGTAACTATGTAGTCCTTTTCGAACACGTTCCTTAGTATAGCCTATTGAACAAAAGGGTCTGATAAGGAATTCTACGGTACAGTTGAAATGAACACCCTCAAAAATATGCAAATATTATAGAAAGCTATATTTGCTCGATATCTTTCGATCATTCAGTTTGCAATAATGCTCTTTGCTGTCTTGCCGTACATGCAAACCATCTAAAGATCGTATTTAATCTTAACTAGGAAATGACTGGTTTTATGTAAGGCGCCATAAAAATGAGCAACCGCGCCGTAACATATAAACTGACACACCTAAACCATTCTTGCCACAAATATTTTTCCACAATTCAATTTTCACCTGTCTTCTGTCATCTTATATGCCGTACACTCAAACGTTTTCCACAATGCACTCTAATGCGCACCATTTCAAGCATAGACACGTAATGGACCGCCGTAAGTGGCACTACGCAATCATATAAAGTACACGAGTACCATTCCGGCTATTCCCGTCTTTATCCTTTGGACGCCTACCAGTGATAAATAGGCAGACGTGAAAATAAAACATACGAAATGACACGCATAGAAAACTAAATAGCTAAATGCATCATAAAACCTCCTTTCACGCAGACGTACTCCCCTCGTGCACTTTCGTGCCTATCCATTCCCACTGTGCAACCAAAAGAAACAGCCAGAGACACCCAGAATGCCACTTCTGTCCTTCACGTGATCGAACACTGCCACTTACGGCACGGTCTGTTATGGCGTCTATGATCTCAAGACTCTCAACGTTACGAACCGCCCGTTCTCCGCACAACGACATGTAAATCGACACTCTCGCGCAAATAAAAAATGCGTGAATGCAAAGTCTTCGTATATGCGCCCCTCGTCCCCTGCATCTTTTGTTGCTATACCAGTACGTACCTCGCAGCGGCGCGGAATATAAACTTTTGCCCGCGCATAAAGTAATACTGATCCGGGGCTGCATGCCGGCAGACGCGCACGGGATTGGATGGTGGCTCCCGTGGGGTTAATTTCGCCCCGCAGGCCGGAAAGTATTCACGGTTCCTTAAAATCCTCTCCCTCTGGGGTGGCGTTATGCCAAACGGTCACTCAAAATACCACACCTCCACCCTTCCGCCTTCCCCATTCACCGCCCTAACTTCTTTCTGATTCTGAGTAGCCCGTGGCGAGGCTCACAGAGTGTCCTACATACGGGCGTTAATCTTTTATACACGAAAAAAATATTGTTCTTAGTAAAACAGATGTAGGTCTCTATAAAAAAAATGCTTTATATCGCTTAATTTTTTTTTTATTCTGAGTAGCTCGTCGCGAGTTTCATAGTCTTCTACATACGGGCGTTAATCTTTTATCCACGAAAAAAATATTGTTCTTAGTAAAACAGATGTAGGTCTCTATAAAAAAATGCTTTATATCGCTTAATTCTTTTTTTATTCTGAGTAGCTCGTGGCGAGATTCATAGTCTTCTACATACGGGCGTTAATCTTTTATCCACGAAAAAAATATTGTTCTTAGTAAAACAGATGTAGGTCTCTATAAAAAAAAAAATGCTTTATATCGTTTAATTTTTTTTTTATTCTGAGTAGCTCGTGGCGAGTTTCATAGTCTTCTATATACGGGCGTTAATCTTCTATCGAAGAAAAAAATATTGTTCTTAGTAAAACAGATGTAGGTTTATACAGAAAAATTGCTATATATCGCTTAATTATTTTTTTATTCTGAATAGCTCGTGGCGAGGTTCATTTTCTTCTATATACGGGCGTTAATCTTTTATCGAAGAAAAAAATATTGTTCTTAGTAAAACAGATGTAGGTTTATACAGAAAAATTGCTATATATTGCTTAATTATTTTTTTATTCTGAATAGCTCGTGGCGAGGTTCATAGTCTTGTATGTACATACGGGCGTTAATCTTTTATACACGAAAAAAATATTGTTCTTAGTAAAACAGATGTAGGTCTCTATAAAAAAAATGCTTTATATCGCTTAATTTTTTTTTTATTCTGAGTAGCTCGTGGCGAGTTTCATAGTCTTCTACATACGGGCGTTAATCTTCTATCCAAGAAAAAAAATATTGTTCTTAGTAAAACAGATGTGGGTTTATACAGAAAAATTGCTGTATATCGCTTAATAATTTTTTTATTCTGAATAGCTCGTGGCGAGGTTCATAGTCTTCTATGTACATACGGGCGTTAATCTTTTATCCATGAAAAAAATATTGTTCTTAGTAAAACAGATGTAGGTTTATACAGAAAAAATTGTTATATATCGCTTAATTCTTTTTTTTTATTCTGAATAGCTCGTGGTGAGGTTCATAGTCTTCTATGTACATACGGGCGTTAATCTTTTATCCATGAAAAAAATATTGTTCTTAGTAAAACAGATGTAGGTTTATATAGAAAAATTGCTATATATCGCTTAATAATTTTTTTATCCTGAATAGCTCGTGGCGAGGTTCATAGTCTTCTATGTACATACGGGCGTTAATCTTTTATCCACGAAAAAAATATTGTTCTTAGTAAAACAGATGTAGGTTTATACAGAAAAATTGTTATATGTCGCTTAATTCTTTTTTTATTCTGAGTAGCTCGTGGCGAGCTTCATTTTCTTCTATATACGGGCGTTAATCTTCTATCCACGAAAAAAATATTGTTCTTAGTAAAACAGATGTAGGTTTATACAGACAAATTGCTATATATCGCTCAATTCTTTTTTTATTCTGAGTAGCTCGTGACGAGGTTCACAGAGAGTCCTACATACCTTCTAACCAAGAAAAAACATTGTCCTTAGTGAAACAGATAGACATGTCTATAGAAAAATTGCTTTATATTGCTTTATTTCAGGAAAACGTCTACATTCGACCACGACCACTATTTTTTTTGTTCTTAGTATCGCATGGCGAGACTTGCACAGTGTCCTATCGACGCACATTAATATTCAATCCAAGAAAAAAATGATTATTCTTAGTAAAACAAATATATGTCCCCATAGAAAAATTGTTCTATATCGTTTTATTCTGAGAAAACCTCTACGTTTCTCTGCAACCACCCTAACTTCTTTCTGATTTTGAGTAGCCCGCGGCAAGGGTCGCAAAGTGTCCCACATAGGCGCATCAATTTTCTGCCCAAGAAAAGCTTGGATTATTCTTAGTAAAATAGTCTCACATTTCTATAGAAAAAAATACTTTATATTGTCTTATTTAAAAAAATATTCGCGTTATCGTTTGACTACACCATTTTCTATTCGATTCAAAATTGCCCATGGCAACAAGAATGGATATTGTTCTTGGGATAATAGATACAAATTACCACTAAAAAAATTGAACAGGAATCCATAGCAAGCATAACCAACTAATACACTACAAATTTAACTCCTTTCTATGGTTATTCTGATGCATCTACATACATGATTTTTCAGAAAGTAAACACTGTTACCATCGACCGCGCTAACTCGCCACGTGTCCTTCAGCTTCTACAGAAAACTCACTTCACTTCACTCGAAGTGAGCTGACTAACGCCGCGATTATTTCTCTTGTTCCAGTCCATCAGATGCACCATCAACGGATGCACGTGCGAATCCTTCACGCCTGGTAAACGACACCTGCGCTGCTGCGGAAAATGCCATCACGGTTGGGTGCCACACGGTGAGTACACGTTCACGCAAACGCCTAAACTCCGAAAAGATGAAGACGTCTTGTCTCTACACCCACGCCTCACACTCGCCCACCCCCGCCGCCATCTGCCGGACGCAACTTATTCGGGCCGCAACTCGCGACCACGCTTAAACGCAAATTTCCCGACTGTCAGCATACTTCATCCCGGCCGTTCCTCGGGGACGAAATTCAATTTTCCGCCGATGACCAGCGGCCGTCGTGCTCCGCGGTACTTTTGCCGGCCCTTCCGACACGCGCACACGCAAGAACACGGCTTCCCACGCGCACACACGCGCGACCGCGCACTTTATGCGCCCGTAAGTTTTAGAACAGAATTGGCCAACACCGTTGGCACTCCCGATACACGTAGCGTGCGCGTGTATGCGTGGATATACGTGCGCGCGGCATCGCGCTTAAAATTCCGCCTGCTTGACCCGCGATAGATTGGACTCGAAGCGGCACGGAATACATATCGATATCGGCCTTTCCGCTTCTCCGTCTTTCTCCGCCGAGAGACGACGCCTCATGGGAGCGCGGCTGCATTTTCTTTCGCATCGCTCCGCAACCCGGGAGGGCTCCGGCAGTTTTTCCCGGCCCGCAGGAATTAAGCGACCCGACTGACGGCTGGACGGCCGCTAAGCAATGCTCGAAAACGAAAACTGCCAACGCGAGGTTCCGCTTCTTTATATGAAGTCACGCGCAAAGTGATCCAGTCGAATGGATGGTCATTGTTGCAGCTGGCATTTTCTACGGGATTAAAGCCAAGGTGATTTCGGTATCTGACTCGTAATAAGCAAATGGTTAGAGTGAAAGGTGTTGAAAATTGTTGCGGCTGTCGTTCCGTTCGTGATCGAAGTCAAGATGAATAGTGTAGCTGATTCGTAATAAGCAACTGGTCGATCGCGAGTGTTTTGTCATTATTGCAATTGTCGCCGCGTTCAAGATCACAGTCAAGATGAATGCTATACCAAATCCGTAATAAGAAACTGCCTGGCTCCGAGCGTGTTGTCATTGTTGCAGCTGGCATTTTGTACGAGATTAAAGCCAAGGTGATTTGGGTACCTGACCCGTAATAAGCAAATGGCTAGAGAGAAAGGTGTTGTCATTGTTGCGACTATAGTTCCGTTCGTGATCGAAGTCAAGATAATAGTGTACCAGATTCATAATAAGCAACAGGTCGATCGCGAGTGTTTTGTCATTATTGCAATTGTCGCCGCGTTCAAGATCACAGTCAAGATGAATGCTATATCAAATCCGTAATAAGAAACAGCCTGGCTCCGAGCGTGTTGTCATTGTTGCAGCTGGTATTTTGTACGCCATTAAAGCCAAGGTGATTTGGGTACCTGATCCGTAATAAGCAAGTAGTTAAAGAGAAAGGTGTTGTCATTGTTGCGACTGTCGTTCCGTTCGTGATCGAAGTTAAGATAATAGTGTACCTGATTCGTAATAAGCAACAGGTCGATCGCGAGTGTTTTGTCATTATTGCAATTGTCGCCGCGTTCAAGATCGAAGTCAAGATGAATAGTATATCAAATTCGTAGTAAGAAATTGTCTGGCCCCGAGCGTGTTGTCTTTATTGCAATTGTCGCCGCGTTCAAGATTGTAGTTAAAATGAATAGTATATCAAATTCGTAATAAGAAACTGCCTGGCCCCGGACGTGATGTCATTGTTGCAACTATCGCTCCGGTCGGGATCAAAATCGACGGGAATAATGTAACTGACCCGTAATAAGCAACTGTGCAGTTCGGAGCGTGTTGCTTATTTCGGAACAAAACTGCAATCGGTGAATTACGAACTGAAGAGCACGATCGGATAACTAGGATGAAATGTCGAACAATGCGTGTAGAATTATGGCAGATGGCGTTATAAATGCGTGGAGGATCGAGTGTGATTGGGTAGACGCGTTGGGTTTGAGTTAGATTTAGTGATATTGCGTTGTACCAGATATTATGAACGTAGGTTAGTGGTTCGACATCCTCATTACCACACAACACAATTATGACAATTATATAGAAATGCTTCATTCGGATTATTTGATATATTTCATACATGCACAAATGAACATGAGTAGCATACAATGTGAAACTTGCAAGGAAGGCATGTGCCATAGTGTGGAGTTCTCGAACTTGAACGGGTTAATGCGTTGGGCTAAGCTCAAAGGTAGTTTTATAGTTTCTCACATCGCAAGTTTGTGCCAAGACGTCGGCGAGAAAAAGAAAACTGTTCCTTTTAAGATCCGTCTGACTTTTAACTGGGGCTACAGTGGTTCCACTTTTTTGGCACCGTCTCAACTACCGTACTCGATGGCTCGCACTTATTTCGCAAGCAACAGTGACGTCCATTCACACGGACGTCCTATTCTCTTATCACCAATACACGTAACTGACCCTGCGTTTCTCTGCGATTACAACAGAAAAGTTTATCCCACCTCCACTTACTTATCCCATTTAAACTATACATTGAATAAACCGCGTAATACATTTACCATTCCGCGAAATGTCACTGTGTCGCAGGCGTATGCAGTCTTACATTTTTTTTCTTAACACGTTGACTACCGTGCGTGTTTTACTATATTGAAACCGCAACGTGAAATACTTCAGGATATGATTAAATTGTGCAAAATGAAAATAACGCGAAGGTATCGAAGACCAAAGAATTGAATGACTATTCAATATTAACACTTTGACTGCCACGGTGGTCACCGGTGACCGGCGCAAAAGATTTGACTAAAAATGCAAAAAATTTGCAATGAAGCCTATTTGCAATCTTGTAAAAGCAATTGATATTGGAACGGTGCTTCGATACTTTGGTTTCTAACAACTCTGCCGTAGCTTTATTTTGCACGATTTAATCATATTCTGCAGTATTTCATTGCATCGCGGTTCTAACATAGCAAAATACGCTTGGCAGTCAACGTGTTAATTGTATTTACAGAATTATAAATGCTACCGATTGGGTAATTTTTGAATTTTTCGTGATGCCTTTTGCGCCCATCACCGATGACCACCACTGTATTTTGCTGTATTAGAACGGCGATACTATGAAATACTACAGCGTTTAACTGAATTATGCAAAATGTAAATAATGTGCACGTATTGGATACCAAAGGATTGCATCACTATTCTAACAATAACTGAATTTATAAAATAATTATTGCTACCCATTGAGAATATTTGAGATCTTCAGTAAAATTTCTAGCGCCGGTCAGCGGTGACCGTCATAGCAGTCAAAGTGCTAACGTATAGCAGAACGCCAAATTAATTTACATACTCGCCGAACGCACTGCGTATTTTGTGCTAAGCAAGATCGCGTCGTTAACGCAACTTTCACTCACCCTCCTCCGATACACTCGAGACTTCTTCGCGCTGGCACCATTCCATCCACCCCACGGAACAACCGTTTGAGTCGAAGCGTCGAAGGTCTCGAAGCTAATACACTCTGTGCCGATCGTAGAACCTGTCCCCCGTGTCGAAACGTTCGTCGGCCCGGCCATTCATCAAGATCAGCGCGGACAAAGGACGCGGCCTAATCGTAATTGCTGAAAAAATCGAGCGCCGAAGCCGTTCGCCTTAGCAGCGCCGAATTAGAAGTCTCTCCCGCTTTGTTCGGGACTCGTTCACGGGGCGATAAATAAAAAACGCGGACCTCATTACCGATCCACGTATGATTAGGCGTGACGATTTGTCGTGGTCCATGTGCCCTGGGACTAGGAAATTCGAGGATCATTAAGTCGCGCTGCAATAGACGACGACGCGTGTTCTCACAATGTGCCGGAGCTATTGTGTGACGAGTTTTTTTTCTGACGCGATTTGCCTGCGACGCGCTGCGTAATGAAATGCGGGAAGTCTTAAATGATGAATGCTTTGCTGTGAGTTCGGGCGGGCTTGTTGTTTATGAGGCTACTGATTTTTTCGGCTTGGTACTTGCTTTTAATACGCTAAGCATGAAAAGTCAATTTCGCGGGACAATCGTTATCTCAAACGTGTCAGGTGTATTTAATATAATTTTTAGTATTTATTATAATTTCCGGTAATGTGATTCTAATAGTTTTCCGTCACACTCTGAAGATGTTGCGACGAGATTTTTTACATAAAGTGGTTTGCGTATCATGGAGAGTATAATGAAATATGGGAATTCACAGTTTACTTTAGACGAATTATCATTTCCGATAATGTGACTGATAGTTGGCGTCATACTCTGAAGATGTTGCGACAAGTTTTTTTATATAACGTGATTTGCGTATAATACAGGGTATAAAATATGGGAATTCACAGTTTACCTTAGGTGAACGCAATTCGTCATCGCCATTTCTAATGATCTTTACTGTTTCGTCATCGTTTTGTCTCCAACGAGCAATGCATAGAAAAATTCGACGTATTACCAAACATCCGAAACTTGTTATGAGTATTTTTACCATTCATGTTGCACGATATTAATCCTGACACACCATGATTACCAATATATGAGCCGTTTATTTTGAAAGTGGCCTAACTCCATTTATCTTCAAATCGAGATAAATAACATTTACTGATAAATAACATGAATTTGTACATGTAACCATGGCAACCAGAAAATATTGAAAAACGGAGTTAGGCCACTTTCAAAATAAACGGCTTGCTATGAACTCCTGCAACTAAACATATTGCGACGAGACTTCGCACACAACAATTCGTCTTCATAGCAAACTTGTCTTGACACCAACCATCCCAAGCACACCATAGCATCACCACCGACGTCTATTTCATAATTGTTTCGTCAATCGGCGAAGCGCAGAAGACAAACTTGTCACCCGAACAATGATCCCAGACACTCGAGAAACTTCTCTGCCCACCGTGGCACCAGACTGACTTTTCCGCACCTTCCTCTGCCGCGAACGTCTTGCTCGACAGTCACAGATGCTGTCCCGCGGCACAAAGGGCCAGGCGGGCATTGTGACATGCGTTTGACGGAAGAGCAAGTATCGAGCTCGTAAGGAATCGCGTGTAATACAACTGACAAAGGCCTTTTTAAATTGTAATGAGCTGCCAAAGAGTGAATTATGTGCCGTCCAAAGTGCCATCGAGTGCCGCGGAGCCCCATCCTATAAAACCCGCCGCGCACAGGCGCGCTGTATTCTCACGCACACGTCGCACGAAATATGTATTTGGCCGAAGCAACCCCACGTCATGAATATATTTACATTGATTCTCGTCTCTCGGCATTTTTCATTTGCCAGCCCGTTGTGTCCGTCGCCGCGCGATGCTCTGCGTGTCTATCCCTCGATACTTTATTTATATCGGGCCCGGGACGCGTCCGTCTCCCATGCAGTTTTCATCGACGACTCACGTATGAACGATGAAGCGGCCGGTCTAATGATCCTGCGGCGTGAAAAGTGCCCGGGCTTTTCGTGGCGGTAATGATTTATTTACGACGACCGAACGACGCCGGCGAACGTGGTCAGGAGACGGAATTTCGGAGCCGGAAATTCCGAGGATTCGATGAAGGGCGATCGTGCGGTTACGAGGCCGTACGGTACGCTGGATTAAATCGAAATTATTTCTCATATTTAACACTTTGACTGCCACGATGGTTCTCGGTGACCGACGCAAGAGATTTTAGTGAAGATCCAAAATACTCACAATGGGTAGCAATTATGATTTTATAAATGCAGTTGTTAGAATAGTGATGCGATCCTTTAGACTCCAATACCTGCACACTATTTACATTTTGCATAATTCAGTCAAACGCTGTAGTATTTCATAGCATTGCCGTTCTAATACAGCAAAATATGCTCGGCAGTCAACGTGTTAACAAACGACGCACATATGTGTGTGCATTGCTCCGATAATTCCTACTTCATATTTCGCTATAACCGACTTGATCCCATCAGTAGCTCGGGCAAGGAAACCCAAGACCGGCTGGCAAATGGAAAAAGCATTCCTACGAAATCAACAAACGCCGAATAGAAAAATTATCAACCGGCCATCCCTTCATTAACACTTTGACTGCCGTGATGGTATCGGTGACCGACGCAAGAGATTTTAGTGAAGATCCAAAATATTCACAATGGGTAGCAATTATTATTTTATAAATGCAGTTGTTGTTAGAATAGTGATGCGATCCTTTGGTCTCCAATACCTGCACACTATTTACATTTTGCATAATTCAGTCAAATGCTGTAGTATTTCATAGCATTGCCGTTCTAATACAGCAAAATATGCTTGGCAGTCAACGTGTTAACAAACGACGCACATATGTGTGTGCGTTGCTCCGATAATTCCTACTTCATATTTCGCTATAACCGACTTGATCCCATCAGTAGCTCGGGCAAGGAAACCCAAGACCGGCTGGCAAATGGAAAAAGCATTCCTACGAAAGCAACAAACGCCGAATAGAAAAATTATCAACCGGCCATCCCTTCATTAACACTTTGACTGCCGTGATGGTATCGGTGACCGACGCAAGAGATTTTAGTGAAGATCCAAAATATTCACTATGGGTAGCAATTATTATTTTATAAATGCAGTTGTTGTTAGAATAGTGATGCGATCCTTTAGACTCCAATACCTGCACACTATTTACATTTTGCATAATTCAGTCAAACGCTGTAGTATTTCATAGCACTGCCGTTCTAATACAGCAAAATATGCTCGGCAGTCAACGTGTTAACAAACGACGCACATATGTGTGTGCGTTGCTCCGATAATTCCTACTTCATATTTCGCTATAACCGACTTGATCCCATCAGTAGCTCGGGCAAGGAAACCCAAGACCGGCTGACAAATGGAAAAAGCATTCCTACGAAATCAACAAACGCCGAATAGAAAAATTATCAACCGGCCATCCCTTCATTAACACTTTGACTGCCGTGATGGTATCGGCGACCGACGCAAGAGATTTTAGTGGAGATCCAAAATATTCACAATGGGTAGCAATCATTATTTTATAAATGCAGTTGTTGTTAGAATAGTGATGCGATCCTTTAGACTCTAATACCTGCACATTATTTACATTTTACATAATTTAGTCGAACGCTGTAATATTTTATATCATCGCCGTTCTAATTTAGTAAAATACGCGTGGCAGTCAACGTGTTAATACTCGCAAGTTTATTTACGCTGAACGTTGTGATTGCGCATAGTAGATATGATCGGTATTGATTAGTATGATTTTTGATATACGATACGTAAGTTCACGTCGCCGTTTGTTTGATTTTAGGTATTTTACTATCTATAGTCTGCAAGAGTATATTTAGAAGTTGGCATCTACTCGCGTGCTTCGCGGTTTCGATTGGGAAGTATCATAATTTATAGCGAATTTACGAGTGAATTTGCAAATTAGTATATTATTGAGACATTATCGGATCGGTCGATAAATTCAAGGGATTCTGATATAGAAGTCGAAGAGAGTGGCATTGAACACTGCAGAAGCAGAAAATCATCAAGGACTATTCGCTGCAGTGTTATTCAATAGCTACTTTATTGCAATATTATATATATAACTTTTATTGCGAATATATTCGTAGAATTGCGACGATTTTAGTGACCGTGATATGTCCACTATCCTTTATTTTTGTCAAATCATAAATTAATATTTTCGACTATCCATTCTCCGAAGCCGACCTTCGATTAATTCGTGAATAGAGGAATTGGTTGTAGGTTGTTCGGTGATAGCAAGGTGGAACAGAATGATTAAAAAAAACTGAATGAAGTTTATATAAATGTATCACAGAATTAACTGTTTTCTCACGACTATATGAAGTATAGGAAGATATTAATTTGGAAATGTAATTAAGTGCACTCGTTGAATTGCGATCAGAACTGATACAATTAAGTTAATATATAAGTAGAAGTACTTAGGTTGTTCCGTGATACTAGGATGCAGTGAAAGATTAAAAAATATGTAACAGACGTTATGTCTGATACAAATATCCCTGTGTATCAGGATTATTTGATCCTATCATAGAATTAGTTGTGTTTTCTTTGCCGGCTGTTGAAATATAAGAACGTATTAATCTGGGAATTTAATGAACGGGTAATCGTTGAGTCGCAATAAGAACTGCCACGGTTGACTTAATGCATAAGTAGCATAGCTTGTTTTGTGATATTAAGATGCATCAGAATAACCAGCAGGCATCTAATATGTTACGTTGCATCTGACATACAAATACATCACCTACATAAATTTACTTAAATGCACTGTAATTCTGTGCATCACTTTTATTTAAACGCATCACAGAACTGCATGGTTTTGCTAATCACTCATACAGGACGACATTAGTTATTAAGAAGACATTAGATATTAATCATCGAGTCGTCTTGAAATTGCTCGGACACTTCACTACGTCTCCTTTTTTCGATCGATGATGAAATATCAACGAAGCCCGAGTTATCCGAGTCTCATCACTTGTTATGTTATAACGCAAACATACATTTACAATTCCATATATATATATGGAATAATGGAATTGCAATAGTTGCAGTGTGGTGTAGTTGAATTTCTGTGTAGTCATATTTATCTAGCTAATGTATTTGCATATTAGATATGTATGGTTGCGTTATTGTATAGTCAAATAAAATATATATATATATTTGTATTTTTTTATTATCCATGTATACACACTTGTGATGTTATAACGCAAATATACATTTACACTTCCATATATGTATATATATATATTTGCGTTATAACATCACAAGTATATATATATATACATTGATAATAACAAACACAAATATATATATATATATATATATTTTATTTGACTATACAATAACGCAACCATACATATCTAATATGCAAATACATTAGCTAGATAAATATAACTACACATAAATTCAACTACACCACACTGCAACTATTCATATCTCACATACAAATACAATACCTACATACATTTAGTTAAATGCACCATAATGTCGCGAATCAGTTTTATTCAGACGCATCGCATGCATGAAGGAACCAACTTCCTTTTGCCAACCGTTCGTACTGGACGATATCAGTCATTAGGTGGACATTATATATTAATCACCGAGTCGTCTGGAAATTGCCCGAACACTTCATTACGTCTGCCTTTTTTTCCGGCCGATGATGAAATATCAACGAGACCCAGTTGTTCGAGTCTCATCGCTTCCGATGTCAGAATGCAACTCTCACGCGCATACCGTAACGGATAATGAGGGATGCTACTTATTATCGACCGCGGCGTAATCGACGGTTTTATGATCTCAAGTTATACTCTGCGTTTACCTAGCGTATTAAAAACAGCTTCGGTTAAAGCTTGAATGGCAGGTAGAGAGAGGATATGCCTCGGGGCGAAAAACGTTTAATTGGACCAGATCGCGGATGACCAACAGGACCGGTTCGCCGTCTCGAGTATCGAGGGACTTTTCGAAATTTTAACTCCCCGTTTAATGCCGACCGCGGTATTACGCTCATCGGAATTTCAAGCATTCATCGCGAATGCCCCCGAAAAACGCATCGATGTGCCGAAAAAATTGCGGAATAGCGCCGAGCGTAATATCGTATATTATTGACCGTTTTATTACGTACGTGCGCGTATGCTACAATGTCGGCATGTTGCAAGATTGCGTGCGCATAAAAACGCGCGCTTTTTCGTCCGGAGACCGACGCAAGAAGATCGTCGGTTCACGTTACGTTAATCCTTGATGTTAGCGCTCTGAAACTGCAGAAATTCTGGATGTCATTTTTGTTGAGGTTATATATGCTCGTGCGCGGAATATAGTTTCACGCTAACTGTTCAGTGTCTTTATGGAATGGAAAGCGGGCAGCCGCAACATTCATCGTGACGTTTTGGGTGATTAAGTAACAGGCAGATAATTAACGTCTTTGTATGGCGGATTCTGTCGCTGGTGGGCAACTATCATTTTTCTCCACAATTTGTCTTCTGAACTTGTCACGGGCTTGCACTGCACCAGTTGTTTTCTACATTAGCTGAATGCTTATTATTATAGCATAAAGTAATTTACGAAAGTCTTAACGTAACGAGCTTCGATGCGGGACTGCGATATATGATCTTCCACCAGAATTAATTAAATTGCTAATTTAATGAAAACTGAAATATATTCGTAATTTTAAAGATGTTTTGCGTATCTAAAAACCAAAACTCAATAAAACGAATAAATAAAAAAGTACGCATATTTATTCTACAAGAACTGTATATAGTATCAGGATAGGATTAGATTACTGCGCGAGATAATTATTCTAGCGGATAAATCTAATCCTATCCTGATACTATATACAGTTCTTGTAGAATAAATATGCGTACTTTTTTATTTATTATTATCAGGATAGAATTATTCTAATAATAATTATTCTAGCCGGTAAATCTAATCCTATCCTGATAATAATAAATAAAAAAGTACAAATATTTATTAGGATAGGATTATTCTAGTAATAATTATTCTAGCCGGTA
Organism: Cryptocheilus praepositus; assembly: GCA_033815515.1. Taxonomy (NCBI): domain Eukaryota; kingdom Metazoa; phylum Arthropoda; class Insecta; order Hymenoptera; family Pompilidae; genus Cryptocheilus; species Cryptocheilus praepositus. The sequence continues at coordinate 5,650,641 of JAWWQZ010000314.1, forward strand.
AATCTAATCCTATCCTGACACGATATACAGTTCTTTTAGAATAAATATTTGTACTTTTTTATTTATTATTATCAGGATAGGACTAGATTTACCGGCTAGAATAATAATCTCACGCAGTAATCTTAAACAAATCTCTTTTCACGCATTCATCGCCTCATGCCAGTTACCGACAAGCACCGTCAATATAAAAGTGAAAAAATAATAATTTCATTACAACTTAATTCCATATTATAACGTCTGACAAGTATACCCCTCCGCGCTGACTTTTTGCGACACGCCTTAGGTACACGCTTTCCACAGAGGTCGCGACGCCAACTGGTTAAACTAATACCACTTAATCCGCGCGGCGCTGAGCACATGAAACCGCCATAAAAATCGCGCCACGCACCCACGGACTTATCACAGTCCGCTCCCTCTAATCGCACGTAATGCACCCGCACACCATCACCGCACCCGGCCATTGGCCGACGCCGAGACAAAGGGCGCAGCGCAGAAAGGATCCGAAACAACCCCCTTTCGTAATTTACAGTCGAAGGTATACCGGGCGTTTATTAAGCGTCACCTCCGGCGACGCGCACTTCTTTTTTTCTGCCTCGCCCCTGCCCCACGAGCCGATGATTTATCGCGAGAGACCGCGCCACGACGCTTTCAGCCCTTCTTTCGCGGCGGGCCAAAGTTCGACGTCTTCGTGCCCCGAGGGGGTCCAAGGGAAACGCGAGTTTCTGCCTTCACAGCTGCCGGTGCCGAGCGCAGATGGACAAGCAGATGGCGAAGCGCAACCCTGTCGCGTTTCCGTTTTGACAAGGCGAAATATGTAAGACGAATTTAGTTCGGGTGCTTCGACTGTTTTTGGCTTGGATTCCGCGGGGATGGCCAGGTGCAGAAAGATGGGTGTCACGGAAGACGATAGTTTCATTGTGATTTGATGAGAGATTGACAGTGTAATGTTGTAGGTGATATGACAATGATGTGATAAGGAGGATATTATGTGATTGGAAGTCTGTCGTGTTTCTGATTGATAGTGAATGTATTAAGTAGGATCCCGGGTGATAATTGACTGCAACTCTGTCGCGTTTCTGTTTTGATAGTGGATGTATTAAGTAGGATATTAGGTGGTAACTGGCTGCAACCCTGTCGCGTTTCCGTTTTGATGTAAGACGAATTTAACGTATTCCGCGGGGATGGCCAGGTGCAGAAAGATGGGTGTCACGGAAGACGATAGTTTCATTGTGATTTGATGAGAAATTGACAGTGTAATGTTGTGGATGATATGACAGTGGGTGTGATCAATTTTGTCAATTAACACGTTGACTGCCAAGCGTATTTCACTATATTAGAACGGCGATGCCATGAAATATTACAGGGTTTAACTGAATTATGCAAAATGTAAATAATGTGCAGGTATTGGAGACCAAAGGATCGCATCACTATTCTAACAAGAACTGCGTTTATAAAATAATCATTGCTACCCATTGCGAATATTTTGGATCTTCAGTAAAATCTCTTGCGTCGATCACCGATGAGCATCATGGCAGTCGAAGTGTTAATGTAATGAGTAGCATTCTAAATGGTAACTGACTGGAATCCTGTCGCGTTTCCGTTTTGACAAGGCGAAATATGTAAGACGAATTTACTTTCACTGTTTTTGTGATTCGATCGAGAGATGTCACGGAAGACGATACTTTCATTGTGATTCGTCGAGAGATTGACAGTGTAATGTTGTGGGCGATATGACAATGATGTGATACGGAGGATATTATGTGATTGGAAGTCTGTCATGTTTCTGATTGATAGTGAATGTATTAAGATAGGTGGATCCTGGGTGCAAATGTGACGTTTCCGTTTTGACACGGCTGCCACGTTGCTTCGACTGTTTTTTGATGCAGAAAGATGGGTGTCACGGAAGACGATAGTTTCATTGTGATTTGATGAGAAATTGACAGTGTAATGTTGTAGGTGATATGACAATGGTGTGATAAAGAGGATATTATGTGATTGGAAGTCTGTCGTGTTTCTGATTGATAGTGAATGTTTCTGTTGTGATAATTAACTCTGTCGCGTTTCTGTTTTGATAGTGAGTAGGATATTAGGTGGTAACTGACTGCAATTCTGTCGCGTTTCCATTTTGACGCGGCGAAACACGCAAGACGAATTTAGTTCGTGTGCTTCGACTGTTTTTGGCTTGGATTCCGCGGGGATGGCCAGGTGCAGAAAGTTGGGTGTCGCGGAAAACGATAGTTTCATTTTGATTCGTCGACAGATTGACAGTGTAACGTTGTGGGCGATATGACAGTGGATATGCTAAGGAGGATCATGAGGATGAAGGATCTTGTTTCACAGGATATTAACTGACTGCAAGTTTGTCGCGTTTCTGATTGATAGTGAATGTATTAAGTAGGATCCCGGGTGATAATTGAAGTCTGTGACGCGTTTCGTTTTTGTGATAGTGAATGTACTAGTGAATATATTAAGTAAGATCCGTTTTGGATGGAAACACGCAAGACGCAACGGGGATGGCCAGGTGCAGAAAGTTGGGTGTCGCGGAAAACGTTTCATTTTGATTTTGACAGATTGAAGTGTAATTGGGCGATAGGATATCTGAGGATGGTGATTCCAAGTCTGTCGCATTTAAGTGGGATCCTGTAGACTGCAAGTTTGTCGCGTTTCTGTTTTGATAGTGAATGTATTAAGTAGGATATTAGGTGGTAACTGACTACAACTCTGTTGCGTTCCCATTTTCGTTGGTGTGCTTCGAGTGTTTCTGAATTGGATTTAGTGGACATGAGCAGGGCAGAAAAATGGGTGATAGCACTATTCACATAAAACAACGGTTTCATTGTAATTCAGCAAAAGACCCACAGTATCACGCGCATGTGACTAATATGCTAGTTAACGTATTAACTAGAATCCCACATGACAACTCACTTCAACCCTGCCGCTTTTCCATTTGAACCCTCCCCTACCCGATCCACCAGCAACTCTGTCGCCGTACAACTTTCTCCGAACACCGACATTCATACACATCCAGCAACCTTTGGCAAACACTCCCGCAGCTGTCCGCTACGCGACACAGCGAATCTCAATCCCGCAAACGCCAAACGCACCTCGCCAACTTTCATCCCGCCTCTCCGTCCGCGCGCAATCGCCGAAGACAATTACGAAATGTCAGGAGTCAGTTCAATTTGGTGAGCGCCGCGAGACAAATCGGGAAGACAGAAGGACGCGAGGAATCCGAAAAGGCAATCCTCCTTCTCTCTCGCCTCCCCCGACGATGATTTACGAGCGTGTATTCCGTCGCCTGGAATTTGTCCGTCCGCTCGCTCGCCCATGCTTCTCTCGACCTCTCGATATCGATCTTTTTTTACGTACACAAATCGATGCTGCGAGACAAACGGTGAACGAGGCAGGAGGGGAACAGAGAGAGAGAGAGAGAGAGAGAGAGAGAGAGATGGAGGAAGAGAGAAAAATAGCAGAGAGTGGGAGAGCGGCGTATGGAAGGCCACGTTCCCTTCACGCGGTGAAAAAGTAAGTCTTAATAAAGGCGAGCCAAGATAAATTGGTACATTAGCATCTCATGTGATTCATGGTGACGTTCTCTAGCCCGGAGAACGAAGGGGAGTGGGAGTGTGATGTATCGCCATTAGTGTTAGAGAGAAAGATCGGTATTAGATCGGTACTAGAACAAAGCGCCGTTTTGGCATTCAGCGTCTTTTGATGTGCGTAATAATTAACGTGAGCGTATGTGGTGCGGAGGGTGCGCACTTTTTTCGGAGGTGGCGAATTAACCCTTTGCGAACGGAGCGGTTCAAAGTCGATCACAATCTTCCGAAATATCAACTCATATTTACCACATTTATAAAATGCATGTATGCTTGCTTCGGTTCTATCATTTATTTTCGTCGCACGCAAATTTGTGTACAGGATGTTTGTCATATCTTATATGACGGCGCAACTTTTACCAGATAAAATATATGAGGCGTGAGAGGTGAATTGGTGCATTAATGTTTATGTGGGAAATATTCTTAAGTAATGCGTTTACAATTTTCTTGAACGCAACATAATGTTAGATAATGAGTAATCTGTTTTTCATTTCAAGTATCTAGTGCAACACTGAGTGCCGAGTACCGAAACGACTTACTAGCAAATTAAATCTGAAGCGTTGATGGTCACTAACGATTATGCTCTAGAAATTTTCTTGACAAAGTATATTTAACACGTTGATTGTCGTGCGTATTTTGCTGCATTAGAACGGCGGTGCTATGAAATACTACAGCCTTTGAGTGAATTATGCAAAATGTAAATAATATGCATGTATTGAAAACCAAAGGATCGTATCACTATTTCAACAATAACTGAATTTATAAAATAATTATTGCTACCCATTGCGAATATTTTGGATCTTCAGTAAAATCCCTTGCGCCGGTCAACAGTGACCATCGTGGCAATCAAAGTCTTAATAACCTTTCAGTTTAAAATCATCATACACCCTTCAACTCTTTCCGACGTTCTCCCGATCAACGCACCCCTTACCATAATCCCACCACCACCCCATTTCGGTATCTTGCGTTTTTTCCTCCTTTCATTTTATTTAATCATTTCATCAGTTTCATCGCAAAATCATCCACCTTCCACCCACCCGTTTTTCCATTTCTCTCCGCCGGTCCCCCGTCCAAATGAACAGAACAAACCCGAAAACAGCGATGAGCTCGAGGTACTGCAATCCCAACAGCCATCGACTCATAAATTGGCCCCCGCCCCGCGAATCTTCATCCCGCAGGCCGCAGAATCTCGCTTGCCAGGATTCTTTCCTCCGGCGCTCGAGGAAGTGGCCACACTTTCCGCCTCCGCCCATTTTTAACTCGTTCCTCGCCTATTTTGGCACGCGTGACAAATCTGTACGCTCGAGCGGATTTATCGAGCGACAAGCGCCGTCTCTTTTCCGCCATCGCCGCGTGCCGTGCCCATATGGCGGCCGGGTTATTTCCGTCTTGCGCGCCATGCACTTTGCCTTCGTTCGACAAGTGCCTCCGGCCTTTCGAAAAGTACACCGAAAACGCGTGAAACTGAATAGAGAGGGAGAGAGGCGGGTGCGTCGTAAAAGCGACGATGATCGTAACTCTCGGCGGGGCTAAGTATAGAAGCGTTTCAGAGCGCGCGGGCTGGACATTTAATTAGCCGCGGGAGAAGGTTCGCTTGTGACAAAGTCGCAGTGTGGGAAAGATAGTGTTTGCATGCTGGTGGAGTTGAAGAGTAGAGCAAGGCAGGTGCTGTCGCGATTGTATGGAGTTGGGGCTAAATTGATTGGGGATTCAATCTTGTTGGACGGTGTTAGTGATTTTTGTGCTCATGTCGGTTGAATGGTTTCATAAATGAGCCGTTTATTTTGAAAGTGGCCTAACTCCATTTATCTTCAAATCGAGATAAATAACATGTACTGATAAATAACATGAATTTGTACGTTATTTAGATTTTGGTAATTCAGGAAAATATTGAAAAACGGTTCTAATAGAGCAAAATACTTTCAACGTGTTAAATGGTTTCATAAATGTAGGATTTAAACACGTGAAATTAGAGAGTATAATATTTATAAACAATAACAACACAACTTAGATACTTTAGTCTTATTTCCTAATCTTTCATCGTTTCGTCGTTTCGCCTTTTCGTCTTTACGTCGTTTCGTTTTTACGTCTTATCGTCTTTACGTTTCGTCGTCAACTAACTACTATGCAACCAAATAATACAATTCAACAAACTTGTTACCTATGATACCTCAATATAATACCTATAATACCTCATATACACGCAAACTTATTTTAGTTCACCCCAATTCGGATCGTTTTGTTTTAATATACCGAAATTAGCTGCAGCACAAATTCCTCTCATTCTCTATTAACCGTGCAATGACAAGTCCGCAGTTTTTCCAATTACGCAAGAAACTCTACCGTATAACATACACAGCCTTATTTAAATTTTTCTTATTACCATCACCTCAGCTCTTTTTTTACAACCATTCAATCCCAAGCACCCATAGCAACATGCAAAATTCATCAGTTCCTTCAAATACTCGAATACTCTCTCGAATATCCTCTATTCCTACAAAATCGCCACTTTCTCCATCAACCATTCAACTGCAACAACCCATATCAACTTTTTTTAATTCCCCCCTTATTTGAACTGCCTGCGTCGCAAAATCAGCCATGTCTCCAATAACCGGCGCGCTCCGATAAGAGGCAGCTTGTACGCGAACCGGCAGTTTGTCTAGGCGCGGGTAAAAAAGGCGAAGACAAAGACAGGAAAGAAAATAGACTGACGGGGGAGGATGACTCGGTTGGTGGGCCTCGAGCGTCGCCCGCGCGTAAACACCGAGGCGCCGCGGCGCTTTACGACGCCTCGGGACGCGGGGTTTAACTTAAGCCGTGGCCCGTGTTTAACTTATCCGAGACTTTCTGGCACAGGCCATTTTCACTGCCGGCATGTAACGACGACACACGCGCGTCAAGCCACGGCGACGTCGTGTACACGTCGCGACGTCTTCCGTAAACCATCACGACGCCTGACGGGGTAGATGGACCGCGGAGGAAGGCGTGCGAGGCGAGGCTGAATGTTCGAGGCTAGATCCTAGAGTTACGTAAACGCGACAATGAAAGGCGGATCATTAAGTTCGTCGCGGGTGGAGGAGAAGGTGGTTTGGGGTGTTTTGGCAGTAATTTTGATGGTTTGGATGGCGTGATGCTTTAACTTTCGAGACAAAATTTTTTTAAGGAACTAAAAGAGGCGGGTTACATTTTTAATAATTCGGGGGAAGAATTTATTCGTTATAATAGGGTAAGAAAGAATGATTTTTTATGCAAATAGCCTGGGATATATATGTATATATAAAGATATGACAACATTTATTCATATAGGAGTTACGTAAACGCGACAACGAAACGGATGATTTTTTTGCATCGGATGGCGTGATGCTTTAACATTCGAGACGATTTTTTTTTAAAGAATAAAAGGGGCGGGTTACATTTTTAATAGTTCAGGTGAAGGATTATAACAGGTATATTGTAGTAGGTATATTATATATGTAATAGCATTATAATAGGGTAGAAGAAAAAAAATGACTTTTTTTACATCAGTGCAAAGTTACAGCCTAGGGCATATAAAAAGAAAAAAAAAGTTTTTTTTTTACATCAGTGCAAAGTTAAAGCCTAGGGCATATGAAAAGAAAAAAAAAGATTTTTTTTTTAGATTAGTGCAAAGTTAAAGCCTAGGGTATATGAAAAGAAAAAAAAATTATTTTTTTTTACATCAGTGCAAAGTCAAAGCCTAGGATATATATGTCTCAGCAACCTGCGTACTGGTACATATATGTTGCATTAGTCTTATAAAGATTATGACAAAATTTATTCACATATTTGTTAACATATGTAACAATAGAGGCCCATTCGCAATGAAGCAACGTGCAAGAAATTTTAGTAGATTGATAGTTAGAATCTACGGCTAAACTTGATTGGGGTATATGTGTCCCAACAGTCTGGAAAGGGTCGGCATCGTTACCAAATGTAAAAAATATTTGTGTGTGGGAAATGTGTTATGGGAAATTTGAAGTAATTTAATCTGAGATTGATGCGCAATGAATCTTTTAAGGCTACGATGTGAACGCTTGGAGTGCGTCATTGTCAAAGGCCAAAAATATGTGTGAGTAATAGTTTACGGTATAGTTAAACGGATTTAATTTAAGATCGATGCGCAATGACTCCTTTAAGGCTACGGTTTGGACATTTGAAAGGTGTTATTGACAAATTTTCCTTCTAATTAACACGTTAAAATTTTCTAAATCGTCTTCAATCGTGAAATAAGATGTGTTCTTTTAATTTTATTAAAGGAGCCGTTGAATTTACAAGAAATATTTAACATTGCAAATTACAAGTTGTTATGGTGGACTCCAGTGACTTGACTTCTTATTGGAATCATGCGTTAGGTTTTATACCAGCCAGGTTCTTAGTAAGTGAAACGAGAAAAATTGAGCAGCGAAAAAATATCCAAGATGAAACATCTCCCGGCATGTAATGAGTTTCACAGGACGAATATCTGCGGTAGCGACTCATGATCTGATTAGTATCGATATCGCAGTTGGCGGCAACGGCGGCGGAAGTTGAAGAAACGCCTGAATATCTTGACGGTTTTGCCATAGCGCCGTTCCATTATTCTGCCTCGTTGCAAATGCCCACTGTTTGCGGATGCGGTTTCCGTGGTCGATTGTGGCAACGCTCGTTCTATAACCTCGCAGATTTACGATTCTATAGATTCCTAGTAAAACGAGCGCACGACTCGTCCGATCTATGAATCCCGCGAATGACGCGAAACTCGATCGTTCAGCGGCAACGTCGAACTTTGTCTAACAATAATTGGCCCACCACTACCGCGCAACATTTGGACGTGCGTCATGTGTAAACGTACAATTTAACGTCAATGTCCGAGCCAATGACGTGACTCGCGTCCGTCAATAGACGTCGAGTAGCGCGAATCAGTACATGATCGCACAATATCTGTCACGCCTAAACGTCCGATACCTATCGTAGTCGACTCTCTTTTGGCAACGATTCGCGGCCCGCCAAATTCCTTGCCAAAAATATTTTCACCCGTCGACGCTCCTGTCGTCCGTAATGCGAAACGTCACGGTTTGTCTTGAAACATTCGGCGATATTAATATTTCACGAGCGACCGCTTGGACGCGTAGGAGACCTGAGACGGCGGTATTAATATTGCCGGAGCCGAGGTACTTCCATTGTCGGGACCACGTCTCTCGTATCAGGATCTGCAGAACTTGATACACCCGCAGTGCCCCACGCGCCAATCTACGGGCGGGAATAAGCCTCGTGGTACGTGGAAGCGGCAATTCTCAGGATTAGGATTAAATATTGACGGCGTGCGCAACTGATACAGATTAATGCGCGTACGCTGCTCTCTCTCCATCAGGATCGTCAGAGTGAGGCGTCGGGGTTGCTTGAATGTTGCCGATGGTTACCCAGTCGTTGTCTGATGGGTGTCCGATTGTTGGTGACGGTTGTCTGAATGTTGCCGAACTCTTGTCCGATAGTTGCAGAGCTTTTGCTCGATGATTACCGGTCGGTTGCCCAACTATTACCTGGTGGTTACAGAATTGATGCATGGCTGTTACCTAAACGGTTGTTTAACTAGTGGTCAACTATCGCCCTACTGTTAGGCAATCATTGCCCGACGGTTGCCTAACTGTTGTTCGGTGGTTACTAAATATTTACTTGGTGCGTGTCCAAGTATTGTCCAACTATTATATAAGTATCGTCCAACTATTAATCGAAGTTGTTCAAATATTGGCCAAGTATTACTGAACTATTTTCAAACTGTTGTCCAATTGTTGTCTGACTTTTATCTAATTATTAGACGAGGTTTCTGAAATATTGTCCAATTGTTACTCAACTATTTCCAAACTGTTGTCCGACTATTATGCGAAGCTGCCCAAATATTGCCAAAATTATTAGTCAACTATTCTAAAACTGTTGCTCAATTTTTACCCGCCTGTTGTCCAACTATTACTCGAAGTTGCTCGAATATTTTTAAATTGTTTCCCGACTATTACCCGAAGTTATTCAAATATTACTCATGTGTTAGTCAACTTTTTCCACCCTGTCGCCCAACTATTACTAATTATTTTCAAACTATTGCCTGACTTTCACTCACCGTTACCTTTCCCCTCTCTCTCAACTCATAAAAAAAATCACTTCCCATCACTATAGATTCCCCTAAAACTCGCATTTCGTTAGCAATCCTCACCAATCCACCCTCAAATTTCTTCGGCAACGTTGAATTTCATACTTGCCACGTTCTTTCCATGCCACCTTTTTCACAATCCGTTTACCTTTCTCATCGACGCCATCTTCCTGTCATCCGCTTCCTCTTATCGCCTCCGTATTCTCTCTCGTATCTCGCCACCCCCGACATGCCTTGAGTCTCCGTTATGATGAACGGTGTCGCTGGGGGAGGAATTTATCCGGAGATACAACGTCCTGGGGGAATCTATTAGCGCACGGCACCGGATAGATGCGAGCTTATTTACTTCTCCCGATAACGGCCAGGAATTATATCGACGTCGATATTTCGCTGTCGTTGACACACAAGACATTCAATGTTCGCCGGCCTCTCACGGATCCCCTTCTCAGCTTCCGCTGACAGTAACGACTTAAAAGGAAATTAAGAAAGCAACGATGCGTAAAATGAAAGTATGAAATGTGTTTCGACGGGTAGCAGTGTTTTTTGTTTTGAGTGGTGAACTGATTGGTAGCGTGTAAGCAAGATTTTAACAGATTGAGTGCAATGGACGGTATGAGTGTTCGATGAAAGGTGAAGTATGCGACTGTATATTTTTTCGATCTGGAACGTAGTGCAGTTACAACTGGGCAATTGCTCAGTCGATTAATTAAATAATAATATATAATAATATAATCGGAACGAAAAATACTCGATTTGAAGTGCTGAAGGTTAGGCACGATCAAGGACTTTGGCGTTAAAGTTTAGATATGACAAAAGTGGGGTTAACAAGTTGGCTGCCGTGGGGGTCACCGGTGACCGGCGCAAGAGATTTGACTGAAGATCGAAAATATTCGCAATGGGTAGTAATAATTATTTTATAAACGCAGTTATTGTTAGAATAGTAATGCGATTCTTTGGTCTCCAATACTTGCACATTATTTACATTTTGCATAATTCAGTCAAACGCTGTAGTATTTCATAGCATCGCCGTTCTAATACGTGCAAAATACGCACAGCAGTCAACGTGTTAATCTTTTTAACCTATGAACGGCCCAACTATCAGTACGTATGATGAATACATGCGTGTTCCTTAGTAAACAACTTTTTTACATTCTTTAATTTAGCGTATCTGTTTTTCAATTATAACTTACTTACGCCTTCTATAATCAATCAGTGCATTTCCACGCCTGCCGCCCACACGCAGCACTTTCATTTTCAATGGATTACCGTAACATTCAATCTATAATACAGTATCCAAAGGATCACAAAAAAGGCTTGCGCCATTTTCCCTGACATCTCAGCATCCACCGTAAATTTTTCTATGCCACATGCCAGCGAGGATCTTGAACTTTTCGAAAATGCCTCAAAAAAACTGCGCCGTCTACCTCAGGAACCGGGCCCCAATCTTTTCCGCCTCCTTCCGGACGCGGGGCTCCGTTTTGGCGAGATTTATCGTATCGAGCGTCGTGTTCGTTCTGGCCCGCGAGGGCCGCAAAACGGCGGTGGAAGTCGCGATCAGCCCACCCAGCTCGGGCGATCGGCGCGCGATAAACGCATTATTTAATTACCGTGAGTAATTACCGATTATTACACGGCGCGGGCCGTCCCGGCGCACTGTCCGCCATTAATTACACGAAGGATCGGACGAAACACTCGTTACGCAGCACTCTTTAATCGGGACCCGGACTCTTCTTATTCCTACCGCCGTCTCCCGAGCCTTCCGGAACGGAATCGAATATTCGCAGGGGATACTCCGCTCGCGCTTCATGAAACGTAAGAAGCGTGTGAGCGCGAGTACAATTATTTCGGAGGCTGCGGACTCGCGTGAAGTTCATTTTGCGACGGGTCCGGCGCGGTCTTTGAGGCGCGGGGAGTCGGGACGGTCGAAATGAAGAATGGTTCTATTGATACGGGAAACGTGGCGTTTAATAATAAGTTCCGACGTCCGGCTCAAGCGACGCTGGCATCCGTCATCGCGGTCAGTTTTTGCAAGCCGGCGCGTTCGTGAGCGGAGTATTGAAAGGAGACGTGAGCGTTCTAGCTTCAACGATCCAGAAAATAGGTTTCGTCGGGGAGGAATTGTTGGTCGATGTTGGCGCAGCCGCGGTATGAACACAGGCGCATTGGAGAATTTGGACAATTTTTAGTTACGGGGCGTTTAGTTTGAAAGGGTCGAAATGGAAAACAGTTAACAGCAGACTTATGGATTTTGACGATTTGGTAGATTCGAGATTTCAGGCATAAAGCTGTAGGGATGTTAAATATCATTTTTTTTTAGATTTATGGTAATTCTCTGTGATTCTGGTTAAAATTATTGAACCTTGAAATATAGTCAATACTAGATTTACGGGGCCCACTTAAAGCTGCAGAAAACTGCTTCATACTCACGATATGTATAACCCACTGAAGATCCCAAATCATGTTTGCATATCAAATGCACACTATGTATATGCAAATTCCAAATTAACACGAACTGTGATTCCAAACTTGCAATTTGAAAATTCGAAATAAATATGAGTGTGTGTTACATGTATAAATATAAATTATCATATTCCGAATTTTGAAATAGTAACATATGTATATATTACATTTCTTTATATATTATTTCATGTATGTTTTATACATGTTATACATATATATGTGTGAAAATTCGAAAATTGCCATTATTTGCAATTTGCAAATTGCAAGTTTCGAATCACAGTTTACATTTTTTTGAACTGCACCCATATACACATCGTCACACAATTTACTCATTTTTCCGGCCCACCGCCAAAGACCCCGAATTACGTTTTCGCGTGACAAACACACGCAGCGTCAAGTGGCCGTGCAAGAGAAAGCGCGAAGGAAGCGTGCGGGGGAGCGAAAAAGAAAAAGGACAGAGAAGGGTTTGCGTGTCGGCGCTTTGTCGTGGTCACGGCGTTGTCAATCAAAGGCGATAGGAGGCGACACATTAATCTCACGAAGATCCCGTTGACCGCACGTACCTCCCGTCCAAGAGGGAGAGACCCCCGGCGTCTGAGCGAGACAGGAGAGATTTTGCGGTCGAAAGTACCGCGACCTCGTCACCGCACGATCGGGTGCGGCCTTAGAGCTGTTTTTTTACTACTTTCGTTCACCGCAACGATTGTTCACCGCGGCGCGCTTTGTTGCCGCGGAAAATGCGTACAAGAGCAAAAAGGGCACCTGCAGTGACAGTGTGAGCGACGGGACACCAGCGAGAATTCGTCCCATGGCAAGTATCCACATGTCGCAGGAGGCTTCTAATTGCGACGTCGATGACATTAGTATGCTATTGCATATGAAAACGCTGAAGATGTGGTTGTTAATGAACTAGAGGCGCGAATTCAGTTCATGTTACAGTTTAACCCTTTCCGGACGTATTTAATTTGGACATGGGTATCGTACTGGTCGGAATTAATTTCCGCTGAAAGCGCAGTGATACATAACATGCAGGATTATGAAGAATAAATAAGATTTATTAATTCTTACGATAACTTTATTTATATGTTTATAGAATAATATGTTTTAACCCTTAACGCTCCGTAGGCTCCGCTGCGGAGCCGAATGTTTTTAACATGATTGCGCTTAAAATGCTGCGGTATCGTCGGCGTTGGTAATTGATAACTGTAGTTAAAACGTGATCAGTCTCTGCACTGTTACGATTAAACCATTTTTTGACCTTTTTTTATAGCACGTGTAATTCTTCTCACTTAAAATAAAACTCCGTTTCACTCGTTCCGCTGCGAAAATGTGCCGGAGCGCTAAGGGCTAATGTTTTTTTTTTTTTGTAAAAATTATATTTTATAGTTCTGCGATGTGTGGAATTTTTCAAAACAGTCTTCAATGCGCAGTCCTGGTTTTCGACTGCAAGTACTGCAAAAATAATTTGTTTGACGTATTCCGCCCTTAATTTTTCTATTAGAACATACAGCACAATATTTACTTCTTAAGTCTTCGCAATGGCGCATTATGTGCAGTTTTCCAGCTTACCTCAGCGTATTGCATGTCGAGCGAGAAATAACAGCTTTTGTTTGCACTGGATTTCGTTATCTCCAAATGATAAGAATTCTTCAATAGGTCGCATGAGTTCGTGAATAGACCCATTAGATATTTATATTTGTGCAGATAAATTGTAAACTGATGCATGGATGAATACAGTATATGATTAGTACGGTGTTATGTTTTGGTGTCCGAGAGCAGACATACGACCGGAACAGTAAAAAGGCTATGTTGTCTGAGAGCAGACATGCGTCCGAAAAGGGTTAATAATAATCATTTACTTATAAATGAGGGTAAAATACGTGATAGTATTGTCTAATGTGTTATATAACATTTTATCGCCGCAAAATCGTCAATTTGCCACTTTGTCTCCCAACTTCGCATCAGCAACACCATTTTCTATACCCCAAGCAACCTGATATCGTCTTCCATCAAACCTCTCTCCCACTCATACCTCATCCACCCACCCGCCCATCTTTTCCACCCCACGCAACCCTCTCCCTCCCCCGAACTTCGCAATCATTCCCCAACGTGCCCCAACCCACGCGCCCTCCACCACAGGCAACGCATCGTCAATTTTTCAATTTTACACTTTGCCGTAACTCCGCCGGCTACTCCTCCGCCTTCTTATAATTAACTCTCCGGCGAGCGTTCGCCGGGAAGTTCCGCAACGACTCCGTCGGCTCCCAGCTTCCCGGGCGTCCAGGTAGAATCACTTTCCGGTCGATCCCGCGGGCCGTCGGCAATTAGCCGGGCGGTCGCCGGGTAATCAGATGAAGCTTTAATTGCAGCCCAGAAAGCGGCCCGCGCACTCTCGTTGTCGCTGGCGAACGAGCGAAAAGTCTCCGCGGTGCAATTCCTCGCATATTTACATCTCCCGCGGGATCGCGCGAGATGAGCGAGAGGGTCTGGAAGGGGTCGCCGTCGGGTTTCGAGGGGTTTGCGGGGGGCTGCGTGGCCTCGAAGACGCACCCTCGCGCCGTTTTACCGCTCCCGCTGGCCGTCTTAAAAGAAAGGGTTAATTAAAAACAACAAAAGCCATCCGCGCCATTAGCGGCCGTTTGTATGCGCCGCGTTAGCATTATGCCTTCGCCGGCCTTTCAAGACCGGACGGGGCTTAACAAGCTCGAAGGGGTTGAAGGGACCCGAGCCCGCCTGCCGACGCCGACGCGCTCGATTCTTTCGCAACAATGTCGTGATACGGACGAGCCGTAATTGAGCCTTTGTGCGCGGCTGTTCAGCCGCCCGGGAGGATTGCGAAGAAGGCGACCGACGGTGAAATTATGATAAATGCTGCGCGGCCGCCTCCCCGGGTTTTGGGGGGTTTTGGCGTTTTCGTCCTGTGGCTGACGGTGAATTTACGGTATTGCGAATGGATTGAATTCTGATTCGCAAAGTTCCAGTAATAGTAAATATTTGCACATACAGCGCATTTTTAACCCTTTCGCTACTACGGGCGACTCTAGTCGCTCGTCGTACATAAGTGGCGTATCGTGGAGGGCGACTATAGTCGCCCGATCACAGTCCATCTTGGCACATTTGTCATGGACCTCTTGTTCCGTATGTTGCTTTTTTTGTTAGAGAGCATAGCATTGTTGCATATGTCTATGCTGTTCAGCCGCCCGGGCGGATTGCGAAGAAGGCGACCGACGGCGAAATTATGATAAATGTTGCGCGGCCGCCTCCCCGGGTTTTGGGGGGTTTTGGGAGTTATCGTCCTATGACTGACGGTGAACTTACAATGTTTCAAATGGATTGAATTCTGATTCACAAAGTTCCAGTAATAGTAAATATTTGCACATACAGCGCATTTGTAACCCTTTCGCTACTACGAGCGACTATAGTCGCTCGTCGCACATAAATGGCGTATTGTGGAGGGCGACTATAGTCGTCCGTAGTGGCGAAAGGGTTAAAAATGCGCTGTTTGTGCAAGTATTTACTATTACTGGAACTTTGCTAATAGCCGCCCTACCACAGTCCATCTTGGCACATTTATCATGGACCACTTGTTCCGTATGTTGCTTTTTTTTTTGTTAACACGTTGACTACCGTGCGTATTTTGTGTATTAGAACGGCGATGCTATGAAATATTATTGAAATATTATGCTTATAAATAATCTGCAGGTATTGCAGACCAAAGGATCGCATCCCTATTCTAACAGTATCTGCATTTATAAAATAATTATTGTTATCCATTGCGAATATTTTGGATCTTCAGTAAAATCTCTTGCGCCGGTCACCAGTGACCATCACAGCAGTCAAAGTGTTAAAGAGTATAGCATTGTTGCATGTATCTATTTTCAATCAGACTTAGCTTTCGTCAGAAATGTTCTTTTCCTAAAAAATGCATAATCGTGACATTTTTAAAACTAAGCATAAAGTCAAATTGTGGAAAAGACCGCCGTAGCGAAAGGGTTAAGTAAAACTTTTACCACGTATGACATATTCACGATTTACTTCTTTCCCAATCTGCTACGCGTCATTTCTCACACCACAAAATCCTCTACAATTCGACCACAACCCGTTACACTTCAGTAACTAAATCCATATGATCACTATACGTGAGTTCACACATTTACTCTCTTTTTTTCCATCGCCACCGATCCCTCGCATCACCAAAATGACCTACGATTCGTCGAGAAACCCAGCGAACCATTAAACGACATCCACTCCGTCCACCGACATCGACTTCCTTCATCGAAAAGCTTCCGACGGAACCGTGACCCGCGGAGCATCGACGCAGAGTCACGAAGTTCCCAGGGAAACGAACAGTTTCGTGCGGACGGCGGGCTCGCGATTATCAAGTGGGCGAAATAATCCGCGGGAAAACATCGAACTCGCCTCGCAAGCGATTATTCCCCGATTCGTCTTCGTTCCCTCGGACCTCCCGGCCCTTGTCACGGCATCGTGCGGCTCGGCAGCCGCAATTCGCGGGAGTTAATATAATTATACGACACGGCCAATTTAAATGGCCGGTCCTTACGAATTGAAAGGCAAGCACGAAAGGGCCGACGAGCGCGCGCTGGCCGAAGAAAGTGCGAGCGGGACGGGAGGAGTATTTCAGGGCTAGTAAAAGCGGATACCTATCCGCCGAAATTGCCGGTATAATGTAGTCCCGGGCCAATTAGCTTGTCCGAGACGGTAAAATGCAAATGGCTCGTGACACGGCGCTTCCGCAGTTGCGCCCTTCCACTTGCGAACATTCTTACGACCCTCGGCCAATTTAAAACTCGACGTCGCGGCGCTCCGACCTCAGCGACGTTGACAACTTTTTTCGCCGTAAAGATCTATGGTCAAGGCGCACACGTTGTATGTTGCGGTGGACTGGAATTGGGATAGTTTGTGCAGACTCGTGCGTAGTCAAAAGCCGATAGGGACACCGGAAGAATATAAGAATGGGAATAGAGTATGCAATACATTGCATAACGTTTTGTGTATTTAATTTTGTACGGAAATGATTATGACGTCTTATACGTATTATTGGGGTCAAAATGGGACCGTGCATTTTGAGAACATTGAAAACCAGTGTAACAATGCTTGAGAAGACGTTGCATAACGTTTTGTGTATTTAATTTTGTACGGAAATGATTATGACGTCTTATACGTATTATTGGGGTCAAAATGGGACCGTGCATTTTGAGAACATTGAAAACCAGTGTAACAATGCTTGAGAAGACGTTGCATAACGTTTTGTGTATTTAATTTTGTACGGAAATGCTTACGGCGTCTTATACATATTGTTGGGGTAAAAATGGGACCGTGCAGTTTGAGAACATTGAAGACCAGTGTAACAATGATTGAGAAGACGTTGCATAAAGTTTTGTGTATTTAACTACGTCCGTATGGAAATGTTCATGACGTCCTGTACATATTGTTGGGGCGAAAATGACCGTAGGTTTTGAGACCCTTGAAAAAGTAGTATAACAGAGATTGAGAAGACCTTGCATAAAGTTCTCTGGACGTTTAACTTTATGCATGTGGAAATGTTTATGAACATTTTGAGAATACTCAGGAATCAGCGTACTAATGCTTAAAAAAGCATTGCATGAAGTTTTATGCATTTAGCTTTGTCCGTGTGTAAATATTTCTGACGTGTTCTTTATATTTTTGGCATCAAACTGAGAGCACGCATGATGTCATTCGTGACGCTTGATTCATATCGTGTTTGCTCTTATTTGAAATAGAAAGATCTCACTAACACGTTATGACAATTACATATTTTAAAGCTTTTGCGGGTAGAATTATTCAGATTATTTGCTTCCGCTTGGTTGTCACGTCCAAATTTAGCTAACCGCCGTCGTATCGCAAACTCAAATTGTAATAAAGCCAACCATGTTGACGTTATGACAATTTTTGGCTGAAAAAAAATGCAAAGAGATAGTTATATTATCGTATTATGACCTGTCAAGCCATGAACTCTCGTCAAACGTGCCTTGTAGCCTGACCTATCACTTACGTCGTACGCTTGACTGAATCCGATTAAGATAACATAGCGCAGGCATGTTGTCCACATATGCTTAGGTATTTCAAACAAGACACTATGAGGAAGGATGCGCAGAATCAACGTGAGCTTAGTATAGTCATTTGAAAAATCTATTTTACTATTTCTACCTCTGTTCTGCGCAGTATTCAGCTATTTGGAATAGGACACTTTAAGGGAAAGACTCGTAGATTCAATATGAGAGCGTTTACTATAGTCCTTTGAAAATTATTCTACTATTCTTGCGTTTATCCTACATTACCAAGATGTAGGCCTACGCAGGGTTCAGCTTTTTTTTTTTTTTTAATGGGACACTGTGAGGGGAGGACACCTACGATCAATATGAGAGCGTTTACTATAGTCCTTTGAAAATTATTCTACTGTTCTTGCGTTTACTCTACGTTACCAAGATCTCGGCCTGCGCAGGGTTCAGCTTTTTTTTTTTTTAATGAGACACTGTGAGGGGAGGACACCTACGATCAATATGAGAGAGTTTACTATAGTCCTTTGAAAATTATTCTACTACTCTTGCGTTTACTCTACGTTACCAAGATCTAGGCCTGCACAGGGTTTAGCTTTTTTTTAATGGGATACTGTGAGGGGAGGACACCTACGATCAATATGAGAGCGTTTACTATAGTCCTTTGAAAATTATTCTACTATTCTTGCGTTTATTTTACGTTACCAAGATCTAGACCTGCGCAGGGTTCAGCCTTTTTTTTTTTTTTTTTAATGGGACACTGTGAGGGGAGGACACCTACGATCAATATGAGAGAGTTTACTATAGTCCTTTGAAAATTATTCTACTATTCTTGCGTTTACTCTACGTTACCAAGATCTAGGCCTGCGCAGGGTTCAGCTTTTTTTTTTTTAATGGGACACTGTGAGGGGAGGACACCTACGATCAATATGAGAGCGTTTACTATAGTCCTTTGAAAATTATTCTACTATTCTTGCATTTACTCTACATTACCAAGATCTAGGCCTGTGCACGGTTCAACTTTTTTTTTTAATGGGACACTGTCAGGGGTGGACAGCTACGATCAATATGAGAGCGTTTACTATAGTCCTTTGAAAATTATTCTACTATTCTTGCGTTTATTTTACGTTACCAAGATCTAGGCCTGCGCAGAGTTCAGCTTTTTTTTTTTTTTTTAATGGGACACTGTGAGGGGAGGACACCTACGATCAATATGAGAGCGTTTATTATAGTCCTTTGAAAATTATTCTACTATTCTTGCGTTTATTTTACGTTACCAAGATCTAGACCTGCGCAGGACTCAGCTCTTTTTTTTTAAATGGGACACTGTGAGGGGAGGATACCTACGATCAATATGAGAGCGTTTACTGCATTCTCTTGAAAAGTGTATTCTACTCCTGCTGCCTTTATTCTACGTCGCCACGATCCAAACGTGCGCAGCGTCCAGTTGACGGAGTGTCCCAAGGTCCCAATTGTTTTCTGGCCAAACTGTTTTCTGGCTTAGGGGAACGTATCTTAATTCGCTGCAGAAATGCTGCGGTCCTCGTTATTGGATATTCCTCCTGATAATTCTGCTCTAAATCATCTCTGTCGCTCCTTCTCTTTTTCCTTCGCTCGCTGCCGGGCTGGAGGTTTGGGAAGGGGTCTCTCATTTCGCGCTGGGTCTCAACGGGGTCGTGGATTATGCAGGATCCGACAAAGGGTTGAGCCTCATGGGACGCGTGTGTCGACGTGACACTACTTGGCCTCGGCTAATAGAATACCGTCTTGTTGCTGAACGGAAGCATGCCGAGACTGTTCGGATATCTTCATTCAGGGTTCATGATATATTTCGGAGTCATACAACAGATTAGATTTCAGTTATAAATCCAGGCCGATTTAAATACTGACCTACTATGTTCTCGTTGTTTAACCCTTCTTTGCATGATTTTTTCTTTATTGGTGAAATAAATCAAGGTGATATAATTCATGTTCAAAATTAAAGGAAAAATGGTTAAAAAAATCGTAGTATATATTTATAGTATAAATTTAGCAAAAAACAATATGATGGAAATTTCCATAATCATGCAAAGTTAGTTCAAAGTGAACTTGTTCTTTTATATAATTTTTGGGCATTCAATATTATGATGGAAATTTCCACCATCATGCAAAGAAGGGTTAAGATTCTGAAGTACTGAGGTAATACGTGTAAATTCATGTGAACTTTATATGATACTTTTTAGACTTTTTAATTGTAGCTATTGAGCGTACAAATGTCAACGTATTTTTTTATAGGTTTACCGAATATGACCTTTTTCCACTAGATACTAATGCCAGATTTGCTTTATATATTTGACATATTGCTAAACCCCGCGGCTTCCTAATCGTTTTAATTCACTTTAATAAAATCTCTTGTACCTGTTACACCGGCAAGTTTTTCTGCGAGTCAATTAAATTTGAGACAGTTCGAATTATTACGCGTGCAAATTTTAAATATATTTGTTCATGAAATTTATTCAATCTTACCAGTTTACATTCTAATACACTTAAATCACATATGTAAATTTGCATGTAATTTACACATTGCTTTCTAGATATTGTAACTCTCATCTATAAACCGTCTTGATCTCAGCATATTTTTCCGTCGAACATTTTTCCTTCGAACACATTACGTACACCCGTAAGTCCGGCGCAGATTTCGAAATCTGGATGTCCAAAGACAGATTTTTCCCGATCGATCACAGACGACTCGATAGTTAACTCTCGACCTCTTGGCATCGGGTAAGGAGGCGAAGTTGTTATGACAGTCAGCGGCCTGCCATCCATCACCCGAGATTTCGTCCCGGAGGACCGGCCTCGCGGACCAACTTATCCAATATTTAAGGTTTTGTCCCTCGACGGCCCGGGCTGATATATCACTTGCATTAATATATATTTGCGGGGGGTAGATAACTCCTGCGCGGCGTCGTATAAATGTCGACAAAGATCTCGTACGCCTTCGCTTTGTCCACTGCCAGCGAACCCATACAATGCCCATAATTATTTATCGGCCATTGCCATCCGCACACGCGCCCACTGATAACATTTTTTGCCAATTTTTGCACGAACGCGTTTACTCCACAAAGTTGAACTATATAAAAATTTGCAAGTTTGCAAATTACGCGCTGGAACAACTGCATGTCGCGTTATCTACACATGAAACAGTCGTTGATTGTGTCGACCATAAGAACATAGAATTGAAGGGAAGAGATTAGGTTTTTGGTTGATTCTTAATTCTAATAATCGTAATATGCAAAATTATGGTATTTCTGCCACCGATACTAAACGTCAGTTTAATTTTTATTGCTGATTATGCAATTTTAATTTGCTGAAGAGTAGCAAGAGACACAAAGTAAAATTAACCCTTCTTTGCATGATAGTGGAAATTTCCATCATAACATTAAATGCCCATAATTATTTATCGCCATTGCCATCCGCACACGCGCCCACTGATAACATTTTTCTCAAATTTTCTCACGAACGTATCTACTGCACAAAGTTGAACTATATAAACATTTTTACGCTTCCAAATTACGCGCTGAAAAAACTGCAGTATGTCGCGTTATCTACAAATGAAACAGTCGTTGGTTGTGTCGACTATAAGAACATAGAATTGAAGGGAAAAGGTTAGGTTTTCGGTTGATTTTTAATTCTAATAATCGTAATATGTAAAATTATGGTATTTCTGCCACCGATACTAAACGTCAGTTTAATTTTTATTGCTGATTATGCAATTTTAATTTGCTGAAGAGTAGCAAAGAGTAGCAAGAGACACAAAATCAAATTAACCCTTCTTTGAATGATGGTGGAAATTTCCATCATAACATTGAATGCCCGTAATCATTTATCGGCCATTGCCATCCGTACACGCGCCCACTGATAACACTTTTTGCCAATTTTTGCACGAACGCGTTTACTGTACAAAGTTGCACTATATAAAAAATGTCACGCTTCCAAATTACGCGCTGAAAAAACAGCAGTATGTCGCGTTATCTACACATGAAACAGTCGTTGGTTGTGTCGACCATAAGAACATAGAATTGAAGGGAAAAGGTTAGGTTTTCGGTTGATTTTTAATTCTAATAATCGTAATATGTAAAATTATGGTATTCTGCCACCGATATTAAACGTCAGTTTAATTTTTATTGCTGATTATACAATTTTAATTTGCTGAAGAGTAGCAAAGAGTAGCAAGAGACACAAAATAAAATTAACCCTTCTTTGCATGATGGTGGAAATTTCCATCATAACATTGAATGCCCATAATTATTTATCGGCCATTGCCATCCGCACACACGCCGACTGATAACATTTTTCGCAAATTTTCGCACAAATACACCTACTGCACTAAGTTAAACTATATAAAAATTTTCACGTTTCCAAATTACGCGCTGAAAAAACAGCAGTATGCCGCGTCATCTACCCATGAAACAGTCGTTGATTATGTCGACCATAAGAACATAGAATTGAAGAGAAAAGGTTAGGTTTTCGGCTGATTTTTAATTCTAATAATCCTAATATGTAAAATTATGGTATTTCTGTCACCGATACATAACGTTAGCTTAATTTTTATTGCTGATTATGCAATTTTAATTTGCTGAAGAGTAGCAAAGAGTAGCAAAAGACACAAAATAAAATTAACCCTTCTTTGCATGATGGTGGAAATTTCCATCATAACATTGAATGCCCATAATTATTTATCGGCCATTGCCATCCGCACACGCGCCGACTGATAACATTTTTCGCAAATTTTCGCACGAACCTGTCTACTGCACAAAGTTGAACTATATAAAAATGTTCACCTTTCCAAATTATGCGTTGAAAAAACTGCAATGTCGCGTTATCTACACATGAAGCAGTCACTGGTTGTGTCGACTGTAAGAACAAAGAATTGAAGGGAAAAGGTAAGGTTTTCGGTTGATTTTTAATTCTAATAATCGTAATATGTAAAATTATGGTATTTCTGAACGGCGATACATAAAATAGTTTAATTTTCGACTGAATTATGCAAAATGTAAATAATTTGCAGGTATTGAAGACCAAAGGATCGCATCAATTTTAGTAGCAAGATTTACAAAATAATAATTGCTACCCATTGCGAATATGGGTCTTCAGGAAATTTCCATCGGTCACCGGTGACCATCATTGGCAGTTAAAGTATCAACCAGCAACCGCACAGTCCCAATAATGCGCTATTTTTGCCAACTATGCACGAACGCGATGCTATAAAATACTACAGCGTTCGACTGAATTATGCAAAATGTAAATAATGTGCAGGTATTGAACACCAAAGGATCGCATCACTATTTTAATACCAACCGCATTTATAAAATAATAATTGCTACCCATTGCGAATATTTTGGGTCTTCAGTAAAATCTCTTGCATCGGTCACCGGTGACCATCATGGCAGTCAAAGTATCAACCAGCAACAAAGGAAGTCCACCGAAAACCTGGATGTTTTCCTTGAATGCCACGCTATCTAGAACACGACGCGCGTCCCTAAATATTCTTCGTTTTCCATTTCCGAGAAGAGGACTCGTGTCGGGCGAGAGACTTCCCGACAGAAAAGAATTCGTATCGCGCAGGCGGGAGTCGGTTGGTTATTCTGTTCGTGGAAACGATAGTCGGATGTTACGAGAAGCGTTTATCTTATGCCGGCCTATGACATCTATCTGTCTGTGTCACCCGATGAACCCAGTATCGCAGAACATTAATTATTATTGCCTCGTCGACACTTTCCCGCACGCTCTTTCGACGTGTGTACGTCCCGAACGTGCCGCATAAATACGCCGTATCGTTGGCTTTTTTGCGATCGCTATCGGATTTTTCAATTTCGCCGCGCGCTGACGAAAATCCCGGCGTCCGGCCAAAGAGTGTGGGTGGTCGTTATCAGATCGTCTTCGAGCGGCGTTGCCACCCGGCGTTGACAAAGAAAGCGTTGCACAACGCGTCTTCGGCTTTAATGTTATTTACGACCCGCCGCTGCGACAATGATGACACTTGCGCCCCGATAAGCGCAATATCCAACAATGTGTCAAGCTCCGGTTAAGAATAGTATTTCGTACTGGACGATGGAGAGAGTTAGCGGACGAGGAACCGACTGCTTGTTGCTGCGTGAAAATACGGGTGTCGGGAAAGGAAAAAATGGCTTGAGGATTCAGGTGTCGAGGGTATTGTCATTCGGTGGGAACTTCGATTTTTAGAGAATACATGCGGCTCATGCTGATTTTAGAGAAAAACTGGTGGCATTCGGCGGAATGAATTGTGATTCGTCAGTTTTTGGAGGAAAGAGTTATGTGCAGGCAATATGGAGTATTTGAAATTGGTTAATATTTTATGCTTGCGTAAAATTCTTGAAAATGTAGATAGTAGTGTTTTGCTACTGTTCTCGTGACAATGCGCATTCTTTCTAACATGATATTTGGAATAACGACTCAACTTTTTGGATGAATCAATTCTATGCAAGCAAATGCTATACTAGTGTTCACATGACAATGCATATTCTACTTCCTGTAATATCATATTTGGAATGACGATTAAATTTTTTGAAGGAATCAAATATCTACAAGAAAATCACGCGCGGCCACTAAATATTCTTTACCTGCGTAAAATTCTTGAAAATGTAGATAGTAGTGTTTTGCTACTGTTCTCATTACAATTCACATTCTTTCTAACATGAAATTTGGAATAACGACTCAACTTTTTGGATAAATCAATTGTATGCAAGAAAATGCTATGCTAGTGTTCACATGACAATGTATATTCTACTTCCTGTAATATCATATTTGGAATGACGATTACATTTTTTGAAGGAATCAAATATCTACAAGAAAATTAGCGTATGGCCACTATTCTTTACCTGCGTAAAATTCTTGAAAATGTAGATAGTAGTGTTTTGCTACTGTTCTCATGAGAACACGCATTCTTTCTAACATGGTATTTGGAATAACGATTCAACTTTTTCGATAAATCAATTGTATGCAAGCAAATGCTATGCTAGTGTTCACATGACAATGCATATTCTACTTCCCGTAATATAATATTTGGAATGACGATTACATTTTTTGAAGGAATCAAATATCTGCAAGAAAATCAGCGTACGGCCACTATTCTTTATCTGCGTAAAATTCTTGAAAATGTAGATAGTAGTGTTTTGCTACTGTTCTCATTACAATTCGCATTCTTTCTAACATGGTATTTAGAATAACGATTCAACTTTTTGGATAAATCAATTCTATGCAAGAAAATGCTATGCTAGTGTTCACATGACAATGCATATTCTACTTCCTGTAATATCATATTTGGAATGACCATTAAATTTTTTGAAGGAATCAAATATCTACAAGAAAATCAGCGTACGGCCACTATTCTTTACCTGCGTAAAATTCTTGAAAATGTAGATAGTAGTGTTTTGCTACTGTTCTCATTACAATTCGCATTCTTTTTAACATGAAATTTGGAATAACGATTCAACTTTTTGGATAAATCAATTGTATGCAAGCAAATGCTATGCTAGTGTTCATATGAGAATGCATATTCTACTTCCCGTAATATCATATTTGGAATGACGATTAAACTTCTTGAAGGAATTAATTATCCACAAGTAAATCAATGTACGGCCACTATTCTTTACCTGCGTAAAATTCTTGAAAATGTAGATAGTAGTGTTTTGCTACTATTCTCATGACAACACGCATTCTTTCTAACATGATATTTGGAATAATGATTCAACTTTTTGGATAAATCAATTGTATGCAAGAAAATGCTATGCTAGTGTTCACATGAGAATGCATATTCTACTTCCCGTAATATATTTGGAATGACGATTAAACTTCTTGAAGGAATTAATTATCCACAAGTAAATCAATGTACGGCCACTATTCTTTATCTGCGTAAAATTCTTGAAAATGTAGATAGTAGTGTTTTGCTACTGTTCTCATGACAACACGCATTCTTTCTAACATGATATTTGGAATAACCATTCAACTTTTTGGATAAATCAATTGTATGCAAGCAAATGCTATACTAGGTATCACACGACAATGCATATTCTACTTCCCGTAATATAATATTTGGAATGACGATTAAACTTCTTGAAGGAATTAATTATCTACAAGAAAATCAGCGTACGGCCACTATTCTTTATCTGCGTAAAATTCTTGAAAATGTAGATAATAGTGTTTTACTACTATTCTCATGACAATGCGCATTCTTTCTAATATGATATTTGGAGCAACGATTCAACTTTTTCGATAAATCAATTGTATGCAAGCAAATGCTATGCTAGCTTTCACACGACAATGCATATTCTACTTCCCGTAATATAATATTTGGAATGACGATTAAACTTCTTGAAGGAATTAATTATCCACAAGTAAATCAATGTACGGCCACTATTTTTTACCTGCAGAAAATTCTTGAAAATGTAGATAATAGTGTTTCACTACTGTTCTCATTACAATTCGCATTCTTTTTAACATGAAATTTGGAATAACGACTCAACTTTTTCGATAAATCAATTGTATGCAAGCAAATGCTATACTAGGTATCACACGACAATGCATATTCTACTTCCCGTAATATAATATTTGGAATGACGATTACACTTCTGGAAGGAATTAATTATCTACAAGAAAATCAGCGTACGGCCACTATTTTTTATCTGCGTAAAATTCTTGAAAATGTAGATAGTAGTGTTTTGCTACTGTTCTCGTGACAATGCACATTCTTTCTAACATGATATTTGGAGCAACGATTCAACTTCTTGGATAAATCAATTGTATGCAAGCAAATGCTATACTAGGTATCACACGACAATGCATATTCTACTTCCCGTAATATCATTTTGCAATCAAGAATTAAACTTCTTGAAGGAATCGATTATCCACAAGCAAATCAACGTACGGCCACTATTCATTGCTTGTAGAAAATTCTTGAAAAACCAGACATCAGTATTATGCTACTTTTGTTACGACAACGCACATTTTTCTTACTTGGGAATAGTGATTCAACTTCATGGATGAATAAATTATATGCAAGCACACTAAAATATACCTGAACTCAGCCACTGTCGCCCGTTGCACGAAAACTTCACACACTGAAACATCAGTTTCATTCCATCATTCACGTCAGTCACATACCATCTCGTTGTTAAAATACGCACAATTAAATATTGATCACGTTTCCAATTGTACGTGATCGTTAACTTGCGACACAACTAGCACTTTAATATTTAGCCTAATAACCACAATTCAACTGCGACACATCCACCGCAACATGCCGTCTAGTATAACGTCATTCGACTGCCAGAAGTTTCATGGTGTAAACAGACACGCCGGGATCAGTTTTGACAGACTGCAGGTCCCGCAGGAAACGTCCAACAGGAGTCTTCTTTTCGTCGCGGACGACAGCGGGATCAGTTTTCAAGCAAAAGGGGTCTTTTTACAGAACGTACTTTGTGGATACTGGACTCTTTATATCGTGAAGACGCGCGACGTTCGATGTTGCGCTTGACTAACAGCTTTAACTCTTTGACTGCAGTGCAGTCTAGTCTAGACGATTAATGTTTTGCGACGTCATGTTTACATGATAGTCATTATACATCGTTGCGATATCTAGTGCAATCAATCGCTATGCGAAATTGTAATAAGGCATATACTACATATACCAATTTAATGAAAAAGCAGATGTGTTGCGAATAATGATATGTGAATAATATGTGTTGGCTGGTGAATAATTTGCGTCTTTTGTATATATTGACGGACTTGTACTACTATCTTTTAGAGTATATAGTTTAATACCGTGCACATTTAGTGAAACAACAAATCTGCTGCAGTATACAAGATTAATTGGTTGCGAATGTACGGCTTTTGTACATATTGACGGAGTTGTAAGAATGTCTAAAACACCAAACGTTTCGGTATGCAGAAAATTGATTGGTGTGCATATGGGTTATTCGCATTTATAAGACCATTTATGTAGAAATGCAACGGTAAACAGAAGCAGTCGTATATGTTTTAAACGGACTGCCATACTAAACTAGCAACTTGCGTCATAAGCTTAATATCATACCAATTTACCAAAAAAACAAGTATTTTTGTGTGATTAAAATTTGTTGATCTGCATGTTTATTCGCGTGCATTAATGCACCTATCAGACCACCTATATAGGACTTCCGTATGTATTTACGAATCTGCGCTGATTTTTACTGTCAAAGCTTCGACAAGCAACTTCCATCAAACACATTGACAAATCCATAGAATGCCATACTAAAGTAGCAACTTGCATCGTAAGTCTAATATCATACCAATTTACCAAAACAACAAGTATTTTTGTGTGATTAAAATTGGTTGGTCTACATATTTATTCGCGTGCATTAATGCACCTATCAGACCGCTTATATAGGACTTCCATACGTCTTTACTGTGCTGACTTTCACTGTCAAAGCCTCGACAAACAACTCCCACCAAACACATCGACAAACCCAAAGAACCCCAGACTAAAGTAGCAATCCACATTGTGACCCGTTGAAGAAAAATTCGTCGGTTGCAACTGTTCTGCTTCTCGTTCGGCGTCTTGCGTCTAGATTCCAGGCTCTTGCCGGTAACACGAGAACCGTGTTGTGATAGCACCCTCAGAGCACTGTTTGCTTCGGTGTAAGTTACTCGGGAGTGAACACCCCTGGGGCCGGCAAACGGTGCGTAACTAACCTCACGCACGCTTCACGCATTGACGTGACCGCACACTGCCTCCATTCATAACTCGTGCCTGCATGCGTGCCAAGCCTTGCGCGCGTATATTCGGCGAAGAAGGCTACACGGAGTCCCGTTCCAGGAGAAACTGTCGAGAAACGACCGATGGCCAACGGAATGACGGGAGATGCGGCGTACTTCACTGTCAACGGATGGGTTGCACTGAACAGGCAGAAATGTCATTTGATATGGAGGATTACGGTGTGGTATGGTGGATTACGATGGCGAGGTAAACGGCGTAAAAAGGTGGAGTTAGAGGATATCTGGATAGGAGTTGTGTCTTGATGCGTAGAGGTAAAAGACAAAGATATTTAACGTGCAAAAAATGTGGGCTGGCATATGCAGTAAGAGGTAATAGAAGACAGTAGTGGAGTCACTGATATTCGGCGAAAAAGACTACACGGAGTCCCCTTCCAGGAGAAACTATCGATGACCAACGGAATGATGGGAGACGCGGCGTACTTCACTGTCAACGGATGGGTTGCACTGAACAGGCAGAAATGTCATTTGATATGGAGGATTATGGTGTGGTATGGTGGATTACGATGGCGAGGTAAACGGCGTAAAAAGGTGGAGTTAGAGGATATCTGGATAGGAGTTGTGTCTTGATGCGTAGACGTAAGAGACACAGATATTCAACGTGCAAAAAATGTGGGCTTGCATATGCAGTAGGAGGCAATAGAAGGCAGTAGTTGGGTCACAGATATTCGGCGAAGAAGGCTACACGGAGTCTCGTTTCAGGAGAAACTGTCGAGAAACGACCGATGGCCAACGAAATGACGGGAGATGCCGCGTACTTCACTGTCAACGGATAGGTTGCACTGAACAGGCAGAAATGTCATTTGATATAGAGGATTACGGTGGCGAGGTAAACGGCGTAAAAAGGTGGATTTGGAGGATATGCGGATAGGCGTTGTGTCTTGATGCGTAGACCTAAGAGACAAAGATATTCAACGAGCAAAAAATGTGGGCTGACATATGCAGTAGAAGGCCGTAGTGGGGTCACTGATATTCGACGAAGAAGGCTATACGGAGTCCCGTTCCAGGAGAAATTGTCGAGAAACGACTGATGGCCAACAGAATGACGGAAAATACGGCGTACTTCACTGTCAACTCATGGGTTGCACTGAACAGTCAGAAATGTCATTTGATATGGAGGATTACGGCGTGGTATGGTGGAATTACGGTGGCGAGGTAAACGGCGTAAAAAGGTGGAGTTAGAGGATATGCGGATAGGCATTGTATCTTGATGCGTAGACCTAAGAGACAAAGATATTCAACGAGCAAAAAATGTGGGCTGACATATGCAGTAGAAGGCCGTAGTGGGGTCACTGATATTCGGCGAAGAAGGCTACACGGAGTCCCGTTCCAGGAGAAATTGTCGAGAAACGACTGATGGCCAACAGAATGACGGAAAATACGGCGTACTTCACTGTCAACTCATGGGTTGCACTAAACAGTCAGAAATGTCATTTGATATGGAGGATTACGGCGTGGTATGGTGGAATTACGGTGGCGAGGTAAACGGCGTAAAAAGGTGGAGTTAGAGGATATGCGGATAGGCGTTGTGTCTTAATGCGTAGACGTAAGAGACAGATATTCAACGTGCAAAAAATGTGGGCTGGCATATGCAGTAGGAGGTAATAGAAGGCAGTAGTGGAGTCACTGATATTCGGCGAAAAAGACTACACGGAGTTCCCTTCCAGGAGAAACTATCGATGGCCAACGGAATGATGGGAGATGCAGTGTACTTGATTGTCAACGGATGGGTTGCACTGAATAGTCAGAAATGTCATTTGATATGGAGGATTACGGCGTGGTATGGTGGAATTACGGTGGCGGGGTAAACGGCGTAAAAAGGTGGAGTTAGAGGATATGCGGATAGGCATTGTATCTTGATGCGTAGACATAAGAGACACAGATATTCAACGTGCAATAAATGTGGGCTGGCATATGCAGTAGGAGGTACCAGGAGGCAGTAGTGGGGTCACTGATATTCGGCGAAGAAGGCTACACGGAGTCCCGTTCCAGGAGAAACTGTCGAGAAACGACCGATGGCCAACGAAATGATGGGAGATAGGGCGTACTTCACTGACAACGGATAGGTTGCATTGAACAGGCAAAAATGTCATTTGATATGGAGCATTACGGTGTGGATTGGTGGATTATGATGGCGAGGTAGACGGCGTAAGAAAGTGGGGATAGATATGCGGATAGGCGTTACATCTTGATGCGTGACGTAAGAGACACAGATATTCAACGTGCAAAAAATGTGAGCTGCCATATGCAGTAGAAGGCAGTAGTGGGGTCACTGTCAAAGTTCAGACGGAAATATAGATTTTTCGTCCCAGATTCGCTTGATGACGTGAATGTGCAATTGGGATGTCCTGCGTAAAAATGTGATATGACATACGCAATAAGAGATTCTCAGGAAAGCGATACGGCGAACAGACTCCAGCTGTTAAGAATGCAGATTCCTCCGGTCATAATCTCCATGCGTCATGGGCGTAAAAGTTCAAGTTCTCGCCGGCGTGCAAAAATGTAAAATTACATATATAATGACAGATTACCCATAAAGCGTCACCACTATCAGAGCGCAACCGTTAAAATCTACATGTTCCCTGCCGCGATCTCTTCACGACGCATTAACACGGAACACTTAAATTCGCCACGCAACAGCATAATACATATAACAAAACGTATACAGCAGACTCTAACCCAGCAGCACGCACAGACCGAGCCCTTAAAAACATGAGTTCGTCCTGTCACAATATCTTCACGACCCACGTGCGGGAAGTGCAACATGCACCGGCCGTGCAAAAGTGCAACATAGGCACGGTAAAATATTCGCTCCGCGGTAAGGTGACATCGCTAACAGACTGCAGCTGTTGAAAATGCAGATTTGTCCCGCAAATAAAACTGGACGCGCTGCACACTGCTCCCACAGCGTCGTGTTAACCGGCCAGTGACAAAAACAGGGGACCCTGCCGTTATGGATGTACTCGGACAGTGGTCCGTTTGTACTCGCATTATCGTTCGAGACAGCGGCGCGAGTCTGCACATGGAACGCTGGAAGTGACGAGTGTGCATTCGGCAAACGATGAGGATCGACCTAGGACTACGCCTATGCCGGACAATTTCGCGTAAGACGCTCGTAAAGGGGACGCGGAACATAGTGTGCACTCTGTTGGTCGCCGTTAATGGTCGGTTCATAGAAGAGTAATTACAAAGATGCTAAACTCATAGGTATCACGTGTTCGCATGACGGTAACGTAGTCACGGGAATTTCATTAAATACCGATATTCGGCGTGACAATTATAGTGGGGACTCGATTTTTTATTGTTGTAACCGCCATAGGAATTAGAAATTAATCACTTGCGCTGGCAAAAAATTCACCAGCGCATGTACCAGAACGGTCCAGTGTAACTGTAATTTATTTTCGACCTAGGACTTTTTATAGTTTTTTCAAGGGAATATAGAGCATCGGTTGATTACAAAATACATGCACGTCGTTTTTATTTCTGTGACAATCGCACGACGACGTATATACCATGTCGGTGGCGATTCTATGACAAAAGCATGACGACGTGTATAGCACATCTTTCCAGCGCAAGTGGTTAAAGAAAAGAGGCTACGTTTGGTTGACTGGCTTTATTATTCATGATGGTGATAAGCTCGAAATATTTTGGAGAACTCTCCCGAGATATTTGCGCGGATAAAATTTTAGAGTATTAACATTTAATATCGTAACAATGGCAAAGATGCTACACTTATAGGTATCACGGGTTCGCATGACGGTAACATAGTCACGGGAATTTCATTAAATACCGATATTCGGCGGGACAATTATAGTATTCATGGGGACCCGATTTTTTATTGTGGTAACCGCCATGGGAATTAGGAATTAACCACTTGCGCTGGCAAAAAATTCACCGACGCGTGTACCAGAACGGTCTAGTGTAACTGTAATTTATTTTCGACCTAGGACTTTTTATAGTTTTTTCAAGGGAATATAGAGCATCGGTTGATTACAAAATACATGCACGTCGTTTTTGTTTCTGTGACAATCGCATAACGACGTATATACCATGTCGGTGGCGATTCTGTGACAAAAGCATTACGACGTGTATAGCACGTCTTTCCAGCGCAAGTGGTTAAAGAAAAGAGGTGGACTGGCTTTATTATTCATGATATTGATAAACTTGAAAAATTTTGGAAAACTCTCCTGAGATATTTGCACGGATAAAATTTTGCAAGAGTATTAATATTTAATATCGTAACAATGGCAAAGATGCTAAACTCATAGGTATCACGTGTTCGCATGACGGTAACGTAGTCACGGGAATTTCATTAAATACCGATATTCGGCGGGACAATTATAGTATTCATGGGGACTCGATTTTTTATTGTTGTAATCGCCATGGGAATTAGGAATTAATCACTTGCGATGGCAAAAAATTCACCGACGCGTGTACCAGAACGGTCCAGTGTAACTGTAATTTATTTTTGACCTTCGGACTTTTTATAGTTTTTTCGAGGGAATATAGAGCATCGATTGATTATAAAATACATGCACGTCGTTTTTATTTCTGTGACAATCGCACGACGACGTATATACCATGTCGGTGGCGATTCTATGACAAAAGCATGACGACGTGTATAGCACGTCTTTCCAGCGCAAGTGGTTAAAGAAAAGAGGTTGACTGGCTTTATTATTCATGATATTGATAAGCTTGAAACATTTTGGAAAACTCTCACGAGATATTTGCACGGATAAAATTTTGTAAGAGTATTAATATTTAATATCGAAACAATGGCAAAGATGCTACACTCATAGGTATCACGTGTTCGCATGACGGTAACGTAGTCACGGGAATTTCATTAAATACCGATATTCGGCGGGACAATTATAGTATTCATGGGGACTCGGTTTTTTATTGTTGTAACCGCCATGGGAATTAGGAATTAACCACTTGCGCTGGTAAAAAATTCACCGACGCGTGTACCAGAACGGTCTAGTGTAACTGTAATTTATTTTCGACCTAGGACTTTTTATAGTTTTTTCAAGGGAATATAGAGCATCGGTTGATTACAAAATACATGCACGTCGTTTTTGTTTCTGTGACAATCGCATAACGACGTATATATCATGTCGGTGGCGATTCTGTGACAAAAGCATTACGATGTGTATAGCACGTCTTTCCAGCGCAAGTGGTTAAAGAAAAGAGGTTGACTGGCTTTATTATTCATGATATTGAGAAGCTTGAAAAATTTTGGAAAACTCTCCTGAGATATTTGCACGGATAAAATTTTGCAAGAGTATTAATATTTAATATCGTAACAATGGCAAAGATGCTAAACTCATAGGTATCACGTGTTCGCATGACGGTAACGTAGTCACGGGAATTTTATTAAATACCGATATTCGGCGGGACAATTATAGTATTCATGGGGACTCGATTTTTTATTGTGGTAACCGCCATGGGAATTAGGAATTAACCACTTGGGCTGGCAAAAAATTCACCGACGCGTGTACCAGAACGGTCCAGTGTAACTGTAATTTATTTTCGACCTTAGGACTTTTTATAGTTTTTTCAAGGGAATATAGAGCATCGATTGATTATAAGATACATGCGCGTCGTTTTTGTTTCCGTGACAATCACATGACGACGTATATACCATGTCGGTGGCGATTCTATGACAAAAGCATGACGACGTGTAAAGCACGTCTTTCCAGCCCAAGTGGTTAAAGAAAAGAGTTTGACTGGCTTTATTATTCATGATATTGATAAACTTGAAACATTTTAGAGAATTCTCCTGAGATATTTGCACGGATAAAATTTTGCAAGAGTATTAATATTTAATATCGTAACA
Organism: Cryptocheilus praepositus; assembly: GCA_033815515.1. Lineage (NCBI taxonomy): Eukaryota > Metazoa > Arthropoda > Insecta > Hymenoptera > Pompilidae > Cryptocheilus > Cryptocheilus praepositus. Next base: position 5,685,522 of record JAWWQZ010000314.1, read on the forward strand.
ATGGCAAAGATGCTACACTTATAGGCAACGCATGTTCACATGGCGGTAACATAATTACCGAAATTTTCGTTAAACACCGATATTGAGCATAGCGGTTGTGTTATTCATGAAGATGTGACTTTTTATACTGATGTCAATCACGGAAATGAGGAATTAAAGAAAAACACCAAAGTTCGGTTAATTACCTTTATTAAAATTTTATGATATTAGTCATTTCATCATATTTCGGAGCCCATTCGTGTGTCTGTCGGATTAAAAAGCTGCAAGTGTATATTCACATTTAATATCATAACGACATTAATTATACATCATGTCAAGAATAATAATTATACATCACATCAATCATCATATATTGACCATCCTCCTGAGAAGAAGCTCAAGCGCTCAGAAACATGTCGAGAAAATTGACATAATCAAATGACCTTTAAAGAAAACCTGACTGCCTTAACCGTTTGACTGCTAAGCAATTCTTGCAAGAACGCACGAAAACTGCGGGACATATTTCGACTTGATGTTGTCAAATAAAGCACTCTCATTTAGACAAATATCAATCAATTTAAATAATTATTTTCGTATTATAAAGAAACAATATTAATTGTGGTTGTGAATAAGAAAAAATAAACATTAAATTGTTTTCTTCTTTGAAAATTAAAATTTATAAAAAGATAACTTAAACTTTATTGATCTTCTCTTATGATCAGCACGTAAAGGATCATTTTGATTAGGAAAAGATCACTGACTCTTACATGAGAAATTTATGTATAACAACTATGTTTTGCCGCACAAATAGCGTGAAGGCCTTTTTTACAACAAGCGCAAATAAGGTGGGATCGCCTGATCCCGCTCCTTCTGTTGCCACACACCGCACATTGTAGTAAGTTACGTCCCGATAATTTTTCAAGCGCAAATTTTTTGGTTGATGAAGACGGTTGTGTTGACACGCTATTTTTATGATTCATCCACTCATTTTCGATATCGTCAATAATTTTCGATGTGAATTTACTATGTTCACTCCCACGGACCAACAAAGATACACTGAAACTCGCAGCCGAAAAGCGCTGCGTCGCGGTTTTCGAGACAGATGAACGCAGCGCTTTTGCGCCGCGTAGCAGTCAAAAGGTTAATTTAACTCATGACGCAAATTCTATTATCAGCCGCTGATCGACACGGCGACAAGACGCTCATGCGTTAATCGCCAGATTTGTTGAAACACGCGCGCGGGGGATGGCCGGCGGAAAGTGGGAGCAAAAGAAGCGAAAGGGGAAGAAAGCGGAGGAAAAAGGAGAGTAGGGAAGCACCGACAGAAGGGGCAGCGGACAGGCTGGCGTGTTTTTAACGATAATTTCTCTTATCTCCCGGCAGCACATGCCGCCGAGAATTGCGTGCCACGGATCGTGTGTATCCGGTGGTAGATCGACCGACCCTAAGACCGTCGCAAATTGGATCCAGAACGCTGATAATTAGTCGTCCCGGGCGAGTTCATTGATTTCGTGCGACCTCTCGAACGAAAAGAAAGCAGTGGAAATTAATCGGACACCGCTGGTGGCTGCGGGAGGCGTTTTATGAAGGTGATCGCAGTGCCGCCAACGTTACCGATTTGCTTGCAGAGGTCACGAGGGTTCCGCTGGATATTGTTGCAGTTAATGACGTCCGTTAAGTGCTACAGCGTTGTACTCCCAAGAGCAGCTTGTATCGTAAACTACCGCGTACCGTAAGGCCACTATGGACAGGAACTTTACAGACTGAAGCCTGACGATACCATGAACTAGCGCACGCACGTCGGTCAATGCTGATTCCGGAGTACAATTCATGAGACGAAGGGTCAACGGTCCAGAGTTCTCAGCGGGGTTAGACATTGTGGAAGTTAGGGAACTTTAGAAGATGAATCTCAGTTGCGGTGATTTTAATTCTCGATAGGACAGTGGATAGGCATTTAATGAATTGAAGTTTGATGATAGTATGAACTACCATACGAATTGTGATTTTAATCCTCGATGAGATAGTGGATAGGCACTTGATGAACTGAAGTTTGATGATAGTATAAACTACCGTACGAATTGTGATTTTAATCCTTGATGAGACAGTGGATAGGCACTTAATGAATTGAAGTTTGATGATAGTATGAACTACCGTACGAATTGTGATTTTAATCCTCGATGAGACAGTGGATAGGCACTTAATGAATTGAAGTTTGATGATAGTATGAACTACCGTACGAATTGTAATTTTAATCCTCGATGAAACAGTGGATAGGCATTTAATGAATTGAAATTTGATGATAGTATGAACTACCGTACGAATTGTGATTTTAATCCTCGATGAGGCAGTGGATAGGCACTTCATGAATTGAAGTTTGACGATAGGATAAACTACCGTACGAATTGTGATTTTATTTCTTGATGAGACAGTGGATAGGTACTTAATGAATTGAAGTTTGATGATAGTATGAACTACCGTACGAATTGTGATTTTAATCCTCGATGAGACAGTGGATAGGCACTTAATGAATTGAAGTTTGATGATAGAATGAACTACCGTACGAATTGTGATTTTAATCCTCGATGAGATAGTGGATAGGCACTTCATGAATTGAAGTTTGCTGATAGTATGAACAACCGTACGAATTGTGATTTTAATCCTCGACGAGACAGTGGATAGGCACTTAAGAAATTTAAGTTTGATGATGGTATGAACAACCGTACGAATTGTGATTTTAATCCTTGATGAGACAGTGGACAGGCACTTGATGAATTGAAGTTTGATGATAGTATGAACTACCGTACGAATTGTGATTTTAATCCTCGATGAGACAGTGGATAGGCATTTAATGAATTGAAGTTTCATGATAGTATAAACTACCGTACGAATTGTGATTTTAATCCTTGATGAGACAGTGGATAGGCACTTAATGAATTGAAGTTTGATGATAGTATGAACTACCGTATGAATTGTGATTTTAATCCTTGATGAGACAGTGGATAGGCACTTGATGAATTGAAGTTTGATGATAGTATGAACTACCTTTACGAATTGTGATTTTAATCCTCGATGAGATAGTGGATAGGCATTTAATGAATTGAAGTTTGATGATAGTATGAACTACCGTACGAATTGTGATTTTAATCCTCGATGAGACAGTGGATAGGCACTTAATGAATTGAAGTTTGATGATAGTATGAACTACCGTATGAATTGTGATTTTAATCCTTGATGAGACAGTGGATAGATACTTAATGAATTGAAGTTTGATGATAGTATGAACTAACGTACGAACGTCGGTAACCACCGATTTCAAAGTACAGCTCACAACTCGTGCATCCACGTGTCGACTTTTACGAGAATCATAGAACATCAAAGCCGTTCTATTTCAGCAATTATAATCCCGCATCAAAGCTATCACCCCAAAAAGCAACTGCACATAAAAATCTACCGATGCCACAAATGCACCCGTACCATATCTACCGATCCAGTTCCTTCTTCGAGCAGCACCGACCGTTACCAAAATCACGAAACGCCGAAAGGTGGACCTCTCAACTCCGTCAATTTTAATCCTCCCTCTTCTCTTCCCCCTTTTTCCCCATTGTCGACGGAAGCCGCCTCGAAGTTCACCCGCGCCGTGCGATCGGGTATTTTCGCGAAGGATCGTTACAAACTTTTAACGGCTTCGAGACCCACTCGACTACCAACAGCGCCCTCTTCTCTCTCGCACTCCTTTTCGATCTCCTTCCTTCCCGCGCCGAAGCCAGCGCCGAGGCTTTTCGCTGCAAGTTTCGCGTTACCGCGGCGGACGTACGTTGTCGGAGTGCATGCCAAGTTCCGAAGAACAAAATCAATTATGGAACGCCCGTTTTTATGCCCCGCGCGAGGCTTTCCCCGGGAGCGAGAGAAAGGGGTTGCTAAGTGAGAGGGTGGATGGCGGACTACGAGTGAGGCGAGAGACGGCTCGAGGAGGCGGTTGAAGGAAGAACGCAGCGCGCACCGTGATTATCGGACAAAGTTGCGAACTAAAGTAATTCGCCCTTGGCGCCCCGGCCGTGTATTCGGGATTACCGGGAGATTATGCGCGGCACGTTTTATTTTTCTCCACGAATAATGGAGCCGGACCCCCAGGACGGATTTTATCGGATTATCCTCGTGCGGCTATCGCGCCGGCGGATCTTGCGATGGCGATCGCCGGGGCTTGAGTCGGGCTCCGTGACAAAGGCGCGGGACAGAAGTCGCAAAGTGCGTGGAAGCGGTGGGTGTGAAGGCAGAGGATTGGAAAATGGGAGGGACAGGAGTTAAAATTCCTGATTTTGTGATCTTTGCAACTGAATCGCTGTTGGTCGATGCAAGGGTGGGTTTTGTAATGGATTTTGTGGTTGAAATAGGGATGACGGAGCGTCTTTTCCATTCCCATTCATAAGAAGATTTTTTCGTAATTATTCTTTCCATAAAATATTCACTTTATAGTTCATTTTTCTAATAAAAATGCGTGGAAAGCATGAAGGCATGGGATGGTGGGTGTGAAGGCAGAGGATTGGAAAATGGGAGGGACAGGAGTTAAAATGTCTGATTTTGTCATTCTTGCAATTGAATCGCTGTTGGTTTATGCAGGGGTAGTTTTTGTGTTGGCGATTGGTGGAGTTTAAGTCGGGGTCCGTAAAGAAGTCGCAAAGTTCGTGGAAGCAGTGGGTGCGAAAGCAGAGGATAGGAAAATGGGAGGGACAAGTGTTAAAATTCCTGATTTTGTGATCTTTGCAACTAAAACGCTGTTGGTTGATACAGAGGTGGATTTTGTGATGGGGATCCGGGTCCGTAAAGAAGTCGTAGAATGCGTGGAAGGCATGAAGGCATGGGATGAAGGGTATGAAGGCAGAGGATTGGGAAATTGGAGAGACAGGAGTTAAAATGTTTGATTTTGTCATTCTTGCAATTGAATCGCTGTTGGTTTATTCAGGGGTGGATCTTATGATGGCAATCGGTGGAGGTTGAGTCGGGGTCCGTAAAGAAGTCGCAGAGTGCGTGGAAGCTGTAGGTGTAAAGGCAGAGGATTGGGAAAATGGAAGGGAGAGTAACTAAAATTTCTGACTTTGTGATCCTCGCAACTGGATTACTATTCATTTACTCAGCCACGAATCTTGCGGTGGCGACCAGTGAAGTTTGTAGACAGTCATATACCGGTGACAGAAGTCGCAGAATGCGAGCAAGCAATGGTTGTGCAAGCAGAAAATAGAGAGAAATAAAAATTTCACAGTTTGAAATTATTGCAATTAGGTTACTGTACCGTTACGAATTGCAATCTTGATTTGAGTGGCTATGATATACCGACATTTGATCATATTACTGTCAACTTAATGAAGACTAGAAAATGGCATAATGATGCATAGATACGCGTATCACTATTATTTCAGAGTAAAGACGTAGGCCTACTACATTTTTTGTTCAGTTCCGCTGGATTACGCCTGGTTTCTCGGTTAGAGTTGTCGAGATAATTAAGACCGTAGGCAGAACATACTTGCAACAATTGTGTCTGTTTTATTACAGACGGAAGCAAGCAGGCGGATATCTTGGCTAACGACCGGTAACCAATAAGAACCACGTTGTTATCAATCGACGTTATATTACCTTTAATGCAACAATAAGGAACTTTTTGCCGGCGATAAATGTAATTTCTACAAATAGCAACTAGTACCGCATCTTTGGCTTCCTGCCATACTGCATTCAGCTTCATTAGAGTCAGAAGATAACACTGCTACTATAACACTCTACGCTGTTTCTCGGACATTACAAATAGCGTCATCAGAAGATAACGCTACTATCACAACACTGTAGTATGTTCCGTGAACATCGCAGTTAGCGTCATCGGAAGATAAAGCACCTATCGCGTACATTGAAGCTAACTTCATCAGGATTGGAAGATAATGCCGATACTACCATACTACGTTGCGCGAAATTTACATTTAACATCATCAAGATTACACGTTAACACCGTTACCAAATACCGTAATATTTTACCAACGTTCATAGTATCGCTGTTAAGTTCGAACCCTAATACACAGAAGTGTTATTTCACACCAACAGTAATTCCACCTGCGGCCATTAACCCTTCTTTGCATGATTTTTTCTTTATTGGTGAAATAAATCAAGGTGATATAATTCATGTTCAAAATTACAGGAAAAATGGTTAAAAAAATCTTAGTATATATTTATAGTATAAATTTAACATCATCAAGATTACACGTTAACACCGTTACCAAATACCGTAATATTTTACCAAAGTTCACAGTATCACTGTTAAGTTCGAACCCTAATACACAGAAGTGTAATTTCACACCACAGTAATTCCACTTGCAGCCATTAACCCTTCTTTGCATGATTTTTTCTTTATTGGTGAAATAAATCAAGGTGATATAATTCATGTTCAAAATTAAAGGAAAAATGGTTAAAAAAATCTTAGTATATATTTATAGTATAAATTTAACGTCATAAAGATTACACGTTAACACCGTTACCAAAGACCGTAATATTTTACCAAAGTTCACAGTATCGCTGTTAAGTACGAACCCTAAAACACCTAAGTGCAATTTCACAGCAACAGTAATTCCACCTGCAGCCATTAACCCTTCTTTGCATGATTTTTTCTTTATTGGTGCAATAAATCAAGGTGATATAATTCATGTTCAAAATTAAAGGAAAAATGGTTAAAAAAATCTTAGTATATATTTATAGTATAAATTTAACATCATCAAGATTACACGTTAACACCGTTACCAAATACCGTAATATTTTACCAAAGTTCACAGTATCGCTGTTAAGCTCGAACCCTAATACGCAGAAGTGCAATTTCACAACAACAGTAATTCCACCTGCAACCATTAACCCTTCTTTGCATGATTTTTTTTTTATTGGTGAAATAAATCAAGGTGATATAATTCATGTTCAAAATTAAAGGAAAAATGGTTAGAAAAATCTTAGTATGTATTTATAGTATAAATTTAGCAAAAAAACAATATGATGGAAATTTCCATCATCATGCAAAGTTAGATCAAAGTGAACTTGTTCTTTTATATAATTTTTAAGCATTCAATGTTATGATGGAAATTTCCACCATCATGCAAAGAAGGGTTAAATGTTTCAACCTCATCAGGGTTACACAATAACACTCAGACTACAATACTTTAGTGTTTCACCACTATTTTCAGTAACCGTACCATGTTCCACTCCTGACTTACCTAAGAGCAATTTCGTACCAACAGTAATTCTACTTGCAGCCACTAAATGTTTCAACCTCATCAAGGCTACACAATAACACTCAGACTGCAATACTTTAGTGTTTCACCACTATTTTCGCAGACAGTAATTTCAAGTTTAGCCATAATTTCAAGTTTAGCATCAAATGTTCGAACTTCATCAAGAACTTAATGGTAACACTACAGTACTTTAGTGTATCGTCAACATCTAAAGTATCGCTGTTACAGTAATTCTACTTGCAGCCACTAAATGTTTCAACCTCATCAAGGCTACACAATAACACTCAGACTGCAATACTTTAGTGTTTCACCACTATTTTCGCAGACAGTAATTTCAAGTTTAGCCGTAATTTCAAGTTTAGCATCAAATGTTTGAACTTCATCAAGAACTTAATGGTAACACTGCAGTACTTTAGTGTATCGTCAACATCTAAAGTATCGCTGTTACAGTAATTCTACTTGCAGCCACTAAATGTTTCAACCTCATCAAGGCTACACAATAACACTCAGACTGCAATATTTTAGTGTTTCACCACTATTTTCGCAGACAGTAATTTCAAGTTTAGCCATAATTTCAAGTTTAGCATCAAATGTTTGAACTTCATCAAGAACTTAATGGTAACACTGCAGTACTTTAGTGTATCGTCAACATCTAAAGTATCGCCGTTACATTCCAACCCTAATGAACCAAAGTGCAATAAAATTAAAAAAAAAAAATTAAAAAAAATCGACACTGCTCCATCCGGGAACTAACAGTATTTGAGGAGCGGTGGAAAAAAATGAAGAAGTCACACGTTCCCGCGGCAATTATAACACGTTTGCTCGCCGTTTATCGATGAATACAAATCGCAAACGCACGAGCGAGCGTGGAACACGTTCGACGCGTGGATATATCGTGCCGGCGCTTATACAAAGCCGGCTACAGCCAGTCTCCGGCTCCTTGAATAATGCATGCGATTCGCACGGCCCAAAACGAAATGCGCGTGCACACGCGGGGTGGTCGCCGAAAACGTGCAATTCGCCGGAATTTTTGCGGAATCCCGCGATGATTAATGCCCACGCTTCTGCGTCGGGCACGCACCGTGCAATTTTTTCCTCAACATTTCTTTACGGTATTTTAAACGGACGACACTTGTCTGCAGGACACCGACGACGCGCTCAGCCCTGAAGCGCTACGGGCGTGTAAACACGTTCAGTCAATGGCACATTGGTGCACTATGATCGCGCTATGGATGGATTTGATGTCTTGGGACTGTTGAAATCAGCGTCATTATTTGCGATTTTGACGCAAAAAAAAGTTGTAGGCAAATGGATATGAATCTCTTAAAATTTCTACCCCGTGATGTCTTAAGATCTCAGTTACTCAGCCCAGAAAGCTTGCATTTCTACTGCTTGCAGTTTTGACGCGAAAAATTGCTGACCACTGGATATGATCATATTTTAAATTTTACCCTGCAATATCTTAAGACATCATGAATCCTTCCGAATTTGTTGCAATTATTCAGCACCGAAAACATCAACACTTTTATTGTTTGCAGTTTTGACGCAAATAATCGCTCGCTATTTGATATGATAATTTTTAATATTTCTACCCCACGATATCTCAAAACCTCACGAATACTTCCGAAATCGGTCACAAGCATTGCGCAACGAAGAGATCAACGTATCCCTTGCTTGCAGTTTTGGCACAAAATATGTTTGGTCACTGGATATGATAATTTTTAAATTTCTACCCCACGAATATCTAAAGACATCACGAATACTCCCGAATCGGTCGCAAGCATTGCGCAACGAAAAGATCAACGTGTCCATTGCTTGCAGTTTTGGCACAAAAAATGTTTGGTCACTGGATGTGATCATCTTTAAAATTCCTACTCCACAATACATCAAGATGTCACGAATACTTCCGAATCGGTCGGAATCATTGAGCAATGAAAAGATCAACGTGTCCATTGCTTACACTTTTGGCACAAAAAATGTTTAGTCACTGGATATGATCATTTAAAAAATTCCTACCCTACGACATCTCAAGCAATTACGAATACTTCCGAATCGGTCGCAAGCATTGACCAACGAAAAGATCAATATGTCCATCGCTTGCAGTTTTGCCACAAAAAACGTCCGGCTACTGGATACGATCATCCTTAAAATTCCAACCCCGCAATATCTCAAGACATCATGAATACTTCCGAATTTGTTGCAAATATTCAACATCGAAAACATCAACACTTTCATTGTTCGCAGTTTTGACGCAAAAAATCTCTGGCCACTAGATATGATCACTCTTAAAATTACTACCCCACGTTATCGCAATACGTCACGAATACTTCCGAATCGGTTGCAAGTATTGACCAACGAAAAGATCAACGTGTCCATCGCTTGCAATTTTGGCACAAAAAACGTCTGGCCCACTGGATGTGATCATCCTTAAAATTCCTACCCCGCAATATCTCAAGACATCGCGAATACTTCCGAATCGGCCGCAAGTATTGACCAAGGAAAAGTTTAACACTTTCATTGTTCGTAGTTTTGACGCAAAAAATCGCTGGCCACTAGATATGATCATTTTTAATATTTCTACCCCACGATATCTCAAAACATCACGAATCCTTCCGAATCGGTCGCAAGCACTGCGCAACGAAACAATCAACGTGTCCATTGCTTGCAGTTTCGGCACAAAAAATATTTGGTCACTGGATACGATCATTTTTAAATCTCTACCCCACGATACCTCCAGACGTCACATATATTTCCGAATCGACCGCAAGTACTCAGCTGCAAAAGGGTCAACGCGTTAATTTCTATCTAACATAACCCCGCTCGGCGCCGAGGCCCGCGACTTCCCGTCATCCAGCTTAATTAAAGCCATCGCCGTAATAACCGTAGGCCTAAGCGCAATCCAATTGTCGGGCAATCGCCGTCAATAAAATAAGCGATGTCGAGCGGGCCAGCGGGAGTAAAAAGTCGTGCTCGCCGGCTCACGAAACATCCCGTGTGCAGCGTCGCATTTGCACACACAGCCGAGGAGAACGCGTTTTGGCCAGTCTGCAGGTGGAACCGCACGGTTATTAGGATGATTTATACGATGTCGACTGTCGACTGGTACTCGAGTCGTTCGTTCGACTCCACACACACTTCGCACACACACTCGCGACACGCTCGTATGCCAGCGAGCAAGTATATACAATATAGCGAAACACAGTGCGTTACACCACTGACAGTTTCCGTCTGGGGTTGAGACAGATGCGGCCTGAGGAGAGAGAAAGACGCGAGGGGGATGAATGAGGGTAGAAGGGTTGGCCACTATCATTAGAGACGACTGTAAAAGCCGAGAATAACAGTATATGGTAATACCAATGACGGCTACGCACGCTTATTGCGGTAATATTCGATAATAATTGCCAGTTCTGTCGCTATATATCAACCCCCGCGTGTGTCTGCGTGTCCGTGCGCGGGCCGATGTAATGGTCAAACATGAGAGATCGCTGAATCGAGGATTTGCGAGGCTGGAATTCGTTCGCGGGGTCGCTTGATGTACGATCGCCGGATGTTAATGGGCGGCATTAAGTAATTCGAGTCCTTTCTGGCCTAGGGTATGATTTTCGTGCGTCGCTCAACGATCGCCTGCTCCTTCGTTGCCGTCGATAGGATCCTTCTCGTAACGAGCGCACGACTCTTTTGTCACGTTTAACACTAAACGTACCAAGCGGGGTCAAATGACCCCTTTCAACATTTACTTTAAAGTCGTACATTCATTGTTATTTTCTTCGTTCATTTAACTTTCTGTAAATTCTTATGCCATCTGATTATTTAACCCTCTATGGACCGATTTTTTTTTGGTGGCTATAAGATATCTATGTAACGTGAAATCAACAAAGATCAACCTCAAAATACATATTAACAATGATTTCAGCAGTTTCAACAATTTTATTATAACGAATACATTTTATAACTTTGAAGTAACAACGGCTTACAACGTTTGCACTTGTCTGTATAAGAGCTTAAGTATGGAATTCCATAAAACAGTTGGCGTTTCGCATTAAACATAGATATAGGTTGCATTTCCTTATCTCATCATTTTTTACTACTAAATTCATCGTCGCTATCAATAATATTTATACGTCGTCGGGCAAATGCTATTGGATGATCTTCGTTAAAATCAAAATCTGATAAAGAATCTTCGGATTTATTACTGGTAATGTTTCTTATTCCTATTCCTCTTTTATTTTTATATGATTTTCTATCTATATTTTGGACCTCTGATATATAAAAGTAAAAAGCAAAGAAAACACAAACGTTATCCGCAAATACACCGAACCCTACCATTTTAGCCCATTGTGTCTTGAAAGTCACAAAGCTATATCGCATGAAAATAGTAATAAAATTATTGTTTAAATGCAAACAAATAAGACATTATTAATATACAAACTAAAAGCTATTACGTACGCTTTTTTCGTTTAACAAACACCGATAGAAGAACAAATAATGACAATTCCACAAAACGGTTCCTTTGGCTTCTATTTGCAGACAACTTGCAAAAGCATTTACTTTGACATTTCAGGTTAGAGCTGATAACCGCATCAAGTATGCTATTGGTTACTAAGGAGACAATATATAACAAGATGTGTACGTCATCTAGTCAAAAAAATTAGACTATTTAATAAAACATCGATTTATCGATATGTGACTTCAAAGTCATGCGGGCCCATAGAGGGTTAATTTCTCGCTTCAAGCAATTAGGAATTTCTTTCTGAAAATCAAAATTTATTTCATATGCGGTCAAATGACCTCTCATGGTAAAAACAGGTACGTGTAAAGTACCGGTACGTTTAGTGTTAACCGGTCGTTTCGTGATGTAGCATATCTGCAGCGAATTACAGATTTGTCAACTATTTGTCCAGGTTATTTGACGTTGTCCGTGCAGTAGTGCTGGTATTAAAGATAAGTGTTTAGAGAGTGATAGGGATACAGTGCAAAAAGTCGCGTCCACATTCGTCATTCATCAGCTGACGCACACAGCACTTTACCACAGGATACCAATGGTATTCTTATGTGCAGAAAAAAGGGTTTTGTTTGTACAAGAAAATACCGGCACGTCGTAAGGTAAGTGACACAGCATAAATTTCAGTTTTTCATCACAATAATAAAACAAGGAAAAATTTTACGACCGTCTGTAGATAATGCATGGAGGTCAAACCCATTAAACGCGACTCCGCATATAATAATGAAATTATTAAATAAATATTATGTCTGCTGGATAACTTGCAAATTACCTACAACATAAACTCGTATACCACCTCTTATTCTTTCCAATATTTTATCCAACACTTTTCCCTTTAGAAACAACTCAAGAAACGTAGGGCCAAGATCATTTATCGTTGACGCACTGAATTATCGTAGCTCTCCGATGATCGATCGCCGGTTCTAGGCCGGCACTGTTTATGCAACATTTTGTGTGCACGCGTTACCTCATCGCCTGCGGTCGGCTCGTTTTTTTTTGGCCTGAAAAAAGGCATGATCGACGCGTGGACAGATTGATGCACGTATATAGATACGCTAATAGCGACACGCTCGGACAAAGGACAAGGACTTTCATGCGCACGCTTCGACGGCAGTGTCCACACCTCGCCTATAATTGCGTTGGCTCAATTAGCGGGCAGTAATTAGCGCTGCGTCGCTCGATTAGCGAAAGACGCCTTGCCGTGCATTGTCCATGGCAGCCAATGATCTTTGCGCGTTCGAGAGCTGACCGTTGTGTCTGCTAACGAAACCCGTACCGAACCCCTTGCCCTCCCACGCTTCGCTCAATGTTTCGTCTTTCGCTGAGACGCTTTGTCTCGCGTGTTGTCTTGCGGCTTGCGGAGATGTTAATTGTTTTTTCGAATCGGCGACGTTGCCGAATTGGGACACTGAGGAATGACGAGTCTCGTACGCGGGTGGATCGGCGGAATTGGATGAGCAAACGTCAAAAACGTGAAAGTGAATGCTGTAAACTGTGGAGGCATGGCATTTCTTCTCGGTGAAACGTGAGGTGGCCGTAAGTCGAACGGATGAAGTGAAGAAAGTCACTGACTTTGAAATTGTGGAAATGATCTCCGTTGATATTTCGGTATTTCGTGTTTCAATATGCCAACAGAAAACGATAAAGACGATTTGCTGGCAACACACTTTGTATAATTTAGACATATAATGCGGAAAACGGTCTCTAGACATTTTTGTGCGGAAACAACTTTTTGTTGAGAATATTTCGTGTTCCCATATTCTAATATAAAACGACAAGTTCCATTTCTGGTCACACACATAACTAAACGTTGAATGTATAATTTCGGAAACGATCTCTACACATTTTTGTGCAGAAGCAACTTTTTGTTGAGAATATTTCATAATTTTAAATGTCAGGTTCCATTTCTGGCCACACACATTTCAAACGCTGAATATACAATTTCGAAAACGGTCTCTACATATTTTTGTGTACAAGCACCTTTTCGTTGAGAATATTTCTTAACCCTTTGCACTCCGAATTTTATTTCAATTTCGTTACCAGCAGCTCCCAACGCTTTTAAGTATTTTATTTGAAATTTACTTTAACTAAAAAATAAGGCAATTTATAAATAAATTTTTGAAGAAACAAATTCATTTAAAGGTTCCATTTCTGGCCACACACATTTCAAACGCTGAATATACAATTTCGAAAACGGTACACCAGTTTTGTTTACACTATTGTCGTATTTTGAATTTTTCAAGCGTATGATATCTTTTGAAACAATTTCCAAAATGCAACCCTGGTTTTCTTTCGCACGTTTCACAAAAATAGGTAGTTTCTCTTCTTCCTCCAGATATTTTTCTATTTGAGCAAACTGCACAGTCTTTGTGTTTTCCTTCGGAATGTACGAAGATGAAATGATTCGAAAACGGTCTCTAATGTTTCCATCTAAGCCACACACATTTCCTGTTTATCAATTTTTGTTCCAGGCCGCCCCAATTTCATATTTCGAGCACGACACACCACGAATATACATCAACAAAATCTTTTCGCAAAAGATTTTTTTTGTGGGCTATAGGTTTTGTTCCGTGGTTTTTTGAATTTTTTCTTTGTATTACATAAAATATGGCCACACATTTACTATGCTGAATTTCTAATCCCCAAAACGGTCTCTAAATATTTCCTCCACCACTTGAGTGCTCGACGTAAACAACAATAAAATGTCGCGTATTGGTTCGCCACATCGACACCACCCATATTTTTATTATAATCTGTGATCACGTTGAATGTATAATTCGGTTCTTTTCATTTCTCTGTCGATTGGCCACACACACCTGAATATCTAGCAACCTTCTAGTGACATTGTCACAAGACGTTGTTGTATAATAACGATCTCTACACATTTTTGTGCGCGACATCTATTTGGCCACACACATTTGGACATGAAGTCTCTAAATGTCTTTTTGTTGAGAATATTTCTTAATTTAAAATTTCAGGTTCCATTTCTGGCCACACACATTTCAAACGCTGAATATACAATTTCGAAAACGGTCTCTACATATTTTTGCGCAAAAGCAACTTTTTGTTTGGAATATTTCGTGTTCCCATATTCTGCACATAAAACGGCAAGTTCCACTTCTGGTCACACATGTAACTAAACGTTGAATTGTCGAGTCACACTCGACATAGGAGTGCAAAGGTTTTGTTGAGAATATTTCATAATTTTCAATGTCAGGTTCCATTTCTGGCCACACACATTTCAAACGCTGAATATACAATTTCGAAAACGGTCTCTACATATTTTTGTGTACAAGCACCTTTTTGTTGAGAATATTTCACACTCCTATGTTTCTGTATTTGTCAAGAACGTGGATTCTATGGTGAAAGCGTACGTGACCACTTGCTACTGGGCATACACCCAAAATGGCTGCACCTTGCGTGTCGATCCGATGATTATATTCACGTTTCGTTACTATTCCACTGCGATACGGTTCGTTCGGCCACCTGACATATTCTCGCATATCACATTAAGACGATACCGTTACACAAAGTTGCAATATCGCTGTTCCCTGATGCAAAGTACACTATCGACGTACAATTACGCGACCATTACCGACACACGTACGCACAGGCACTTACGATCCGAGCTTCCGGAAGCGGCTGGCCGTCCGGTTAAGGCCGTATAATTTCTTTTAATAGTGTCGTAACCTTGCATCTTTCTCGTGCGGCGTAATGCACGCTTGTCTTCCCGTGTCTTCCCCCCGCCGGACCCCCAATTGTAAATCTTCCCCTGTCGCAGGATGCGCGACCTTCATTCATAAACCCTCTTTTAATACTTTGCTTAGTTAGTTACAACCTCCGTGAAATTCAAAAAATGAACGCCTTGTTACGGTTGAAGGTTTATTTGTTATAATGTTTGAAAATCGTGACATGCCTCGGGAGTCTCAGGAGTTTATAAACATTTCATATCATTGCTCACTGAGTAGATTTATTGTAAGCTGCACATGTAACGCTATAACAATTTATGATAGCGTGAAATATTTGTGCACAACTGAACAGGGGATTCGGGAGTCGGGAAACATGTAGAGATTTGAAGACACGAAAATGAATAAGACTTCAGCCGTAGGAAGGCACCGAATTTTTTAATATGCAAATATTTCGTATCGTAACAACGTTTGAAATAAAATATAAAATATTTGTAGATACCCGAAAAAGGTATCTGAAGGCCTCCAAACAGGCATAGATTTTAAAACATTCAAATAAATAAAACTTAGCTTCTGCAAGGCATCGAATTTTTGAGTATACAAACACTTCATATCATTACAATGTTTGAACAGTGTGCGTAAGTCACAAAACGTCACCCACACATTTCAAGCATTGCAATGACAAAATATTCATACACACCCGAAGAAGGTATCTGGATGCCTGAAAACAGGCATAGATTTTAAAACATTCAAATAAATAAAAGAATATTTTAGCCACTGCAAGGTTACCCACACATTTCCATTATTTTTGAGTATACAAACAAATAAATAAAACTTAGCCACTGTAAAGCATCCAATTTTTCATATCATTACAATGTTTCAACAGTGTGTGTAAATCACAAAACGTCACCCACACATTTCAAGCATTGCAATGACAAAATATTCGTAGACACCCGAAGAAGGTGTCTGGAGGCCTCAAAACAGGCATAGATTTTAAAACATTCAAATAAATAAAACTTAGCCACTGCAAGGCATCGAATTTTTGAGTATTCAAACACTTCATGTCATTACAATATTTGAACAGTGCGCATAAGTCACAAAACGTCACCCACACATTTCAAGCATTGCAATGACAAAATATTCATAGACACCCGAAGAAGGTATCTGGATGCCTGAAAACAGGCATAGATTTAAAAAAATTCAAATAAATGAAAGTTAGCCACTGCAAGGCATTGAATTTTTGAATATACAAACACTTTATATCATTCCAATGTTTGAACAGTGCACATAAGTCACAAAATGTTACCCACACATTTCAAGCATTGCAATGACAAAATATTCATAGACACCCGAAGAAGGTATCTGGATGCCTGAAAACAGGCATAGATTTTAAAACATTCAAATAAATAAAACTTAGCCACTGCAAGGCATCGAATTTTTGAGTATACAAACACTTCATATCATTACAATGTTTGAACAGTGCGCGTAAGTCACAAAACGTGACCCACACATTTCAAGCATTGCAATGACAAAATATTCATACACACCCGAAGAAGGTATCTGGAGGCCTGAAAACATACATAGATTTTAAAACATTCAAATAAGTAAAACTTAGCCACTGTAAGGCATCGAATTTTTGAGTATACAAATACTCCATATCATTACAATGTTTGAATAGTGTGCATAAGTCATAAAACGTCACCCACACATTTCAAGCATTACAATGACAAAATATTCATAGACGCCTCATCTAAGGATCTCGAAAGATCCAGAGATTCAAAGTCATTAAAACAAATAAAGCTCCAGCCATAGCAAGGCGCCGAATAAAGAAAAAAACTCGTTCCACCGCGCAGACTAATCCGCGCGGCACTCTACCCCTGCGCGCCTCTATTTTAAACGAACGTCCGCATTTTTTGCGTCCGCGCGCATTTGCATAGTCGAATAATAAATTGTCCGGCGATTTCGTTTCTGCGCGCAGAGTATATCGGGCCGCGGACTCGTTATGCCACGGTTATTAGCGGATGACATTGTACCGATCCCATGATGGCGTCCGGTACGCGCACACGCTCCAATTTCCATTTTTCCCCCCTCGAGCACGGCACGCCATTGCGTTTCTTGCGATTCCTAGGAGAGCGAGTCGTGATTTTATTTATAGCGCTCGGCCGATCGTGTCGATAGTGGCGGGCAACGTTGTGATATAATGCGTAGCGGATGTGCGCGAGCATGTTTATCCGGTAACAATGAGACGGCGTTAAATAATTTTCGCCGCGGCATGAATTCCGAGCGGCCAGGCCCCCCGGCTTTTTTCGCGTCGACGCATGTTCGGTGTGTACGATTAGGTATAGGGTTACGCATATGTGCGCGCGGGCAACGTTATTCTGGGGGAATGTATCATGACGGCTATTATCGTTAACATGTAAATGTTGCCGGTCTAATGGTGTCTTAATTGAGTCGACCATTAGACCCTCGTGTACCTCGTGTATCTGCCTCCCTGCCGCCCGGGGAATATTAAGATATTAGGCTCGTTCGTATAATAAAGGTATTAAAACACCGATCGCCGGCAACGCAGGCGACTCCGTTGATTTTCGACGTTTCTCCTTTTTTCGCCGAACGATCCCGACGGTGGCTTGAGCAATCTCGGGAAAACTGGGTGCGTGGCGTAAATGTGCAAAGTGACCGGACGCGGAAAGTGAAATCCGCGTACTTGGTAACGTCGTATAAACGAGCGTGATGAGTGTGTGAAGTAAAAATTATGGGGCATGCGTATGTGAACACATCGACGTTGGGGTATAAAACCGATCGAAGCTCGCGAGGCTCGGACGAAAATTTAGGTTTCGTAACGTGAAAACGTGGGTTCTTTCTAGAGAGAACAACCTATTTTACGAATGCATACACCTGGCGGTGTCTATTGTGTCTGATCGCGGCATGGCGCCACAGGAGGCGCCGCACATGTTTCTTCTTTGCTCGGAGTCGCGAGATTTCGTGTAAACGTGTAGCCGACGCGTGCTACGAACGAAAGATAGCGATCTCTTGCTGCTCGTTGTCTTCTTCTCGCTGCGAGAACGTCTTCGTTCCGGCACGGGCCACCTTCCCGCATGTTCGAAGCTGGCTGACCTATCTACCTGGTCAAGACGGTAACCCTTCGGTAACATTTACACTCAAACAGTGATAATCGCAGTTGCAAAGATGGTATTTTTAGTTTTGAAGTTGATATATAGTAGTATATAATGGTTTTGAAGTTTAATTGATTCATAATAATAGATATACTTTATGTAGGTGTGATAAATATACATTAACATACTGTCATACTATTATCGTGGTATATTGCTTCTTAGTATGCATGCATTACTACTATTGTGGATTATATGGATTTGTACTATAATATATATGCATATAATTGCATAGTAGTAGAAATGGATATACATTTATTACATATACTACTATCGTAACATACAATGTATTATATTAGTACACTTCTGTATTGATAAATGGCACACTAGTATGCATGCATTACGACTACTACGCAATCATATGTATAGCAATATATATACGACTGCGTAGCAATGGCTACGCACGTATATGGATGGTACTACTATACGATTATGCGATTATATTGCATACTACTATGCATACTATTGCATATATATTGCATACTAGTATGCATACTATTGAATATATATTGCATACTACTATGCATACTATTGCATATATATTGCATACTACTATGCATACTATTGCATATATATTGCACACTACTATGCATACTATTGCATATATATTGCATACTACTATGCATACTATTGAATATATGTATATTGCATACTACGATGCATACTATTGCATATATATTGCATACTACTATGCTTACTATTGCATATATATTGCACATTACTATGCATGCTATTGCATATATATTGCATACTAGTATGCATACTATTGAATATATATTGCATACTACTATGCATACTATTGCATATATATTGCATACTACTATGCATACTATTGAATATATATTGCATATTACTATGCATACTATTGAATACATATTGCATACTACAATACAATATAATACTATAATATAACGATACAATATAATATTATAATATAATGTAGTAATTATGCATGTATACTATGCATACTGCTACTATATCATTAAAGTACTATATTGCACACTAGTATATATGCATAACTACTACTGCGCACTCGTATATACATTGCCGCATACATAATTGCATATTAGTCGCATGTACACTAGTACACCGCACGCTACTACAATTTTATATTCGCATTATACTGACCACTACATATACCACCACATGCACCAAATACGCACCAGTTTATCAAATATCTCAATTCTCCATCCCAACCCCCCGTTACGACAAACCCGCGCGCCATCAATTTCGCTATCCACCACCGTAGCAGCGACAACCCGAGAACTCCGCTCGACATAATGGGCCCGGCGCTATTTCGAAAGCACTCGAAAGGTGAAGACCGTCGTCGATCGTGAAAAAATCGATCACCCGAGGCCAGAGGCGTGTCCGTCCGTCCTCTCGTCGGACATTCGTCCAGGAAAGCGATCTGAAAAGTGGCCCTTTGAAGATCGCGCGACGTCCCGCGGGGTCGGCAGGCTTTGACCCGTAATGGCGTGCCGAGAAGAATGGGAAATGTCACCAGGGGGCGACCGGGCCCAGTCGAGTTTCTTTTTGGAGACCGACCTCGAGCCGGACGGACACCGAGACCGAGAGCGAGAGTGAGCAACACGGGACTGGATCATTCTCCCGCCGTCATTAGTCCTCACGTCGACGTGACCGCATACTTCACCCGATGGAAATGTTCACTCGTGCCGACGCCCCGTCATTTTTTACGTTTCCGAGGACGGGCGCCCGATTTTTCATGTGCAATTTTAATACCGCTGCGGGCCCTGCGATTAAGTGCGCCGGCGGAAAGACGCGGGTCGCAAGATTTTCAAGTTGCTGCCCAACTGCACAGGCTGCCGGCGATAGCATCGGCTCGGTTTTTTGGTGAACGACAGCGGAACGCGGGATCTGCATGTTGCCTCGTTAGTACCATTTTATTCGCTGGCCTCCCGGAACCGGCTGTTTTTGTGTTACGCGCGTCTCGGTGTTTTTGCGACGTCTTACCTTCGGTCCGTGAGCGGCTGCGACGTCGGGAGGTTTGAAAAATGACGCCGAAGCGAGGGCGGAAGCGGGAGGACAGGGAAGCCTCGGCGGTCCGCTTGATAGAGCCATAAATAGCGCTATAGCTCATTGATCCGCATAATCGCATGCATTACCGCGCCTCCCGGCGGCGTTTCGCTCGCGGTTTTCCCTTTTCGCGCCGGCGGCTGTGTGCCGTGTGTATTATTACGTCGACGAATGGACGAACGAACGCAGGATGAGCCGCTCAGGCCACCCCGGCCCTTCGTTTCCGCGAGATCACGAGTATCCGGGATTTTGCGCGGTGCATCTCGGCATACGTACCCTTCGCGTTCCGCAGATTTATGGTTCCGCGGATCGATCGTTTCGTAGCTGTCCGTCGATGCTCGAGCGCGATACTCGCCCGTATCTTAACCGGATTTCCAGACCTTCCACCTTTCACGTCTTCCATCGTGCCTCCACCGAGTCGGGAGTCGACGTGCGGCGCGGCCAGACAGAAGTGGACCTTCTGGCTGGCGCGTTTATTCGCGGGGAAGGTCCTATGCGGAACACAACTTAGCCCACCGCTTGCGCCGTGCCCGTTTTCACGGGGGCGGAGCAAAGAATCCGTGTAGTTCGCGAGTTTTTTTCAGCAGAACGATAGTATTGATAGATTTTAAAGACTTGAAGTATCCAGATATAGGTTTTTTTGTTTTAACGCGTTCACGCCGGCGTGCACCACCGGTGGTACACGCTCGACTGTCTCATCGGGCGTGAACATTTTTTGTTCACTGCCATGATGGTCACGATACCGATTGATAGATTTTAAAGATCCAAAATATTCCAGATATGGTTTTTTTTATTAATGCAGTTCACGATCCTTTGGTCTTCAATACCTGCATATTATTTACATTTTGCATAATTTAGTCAAACGCTGTAGAATTTCATAGCATCGCCGTTCTAATATAGTAAAATACGCTTGGCAGTCAACGTGTTAAGTACTGAGTACTTCGGGCCGAAGCAATCGCTGAGGACGAAATACATTTCACTAGTGTGAACTTTATTGATTTATTGCGTGAGGCACAACTAAATTTTAATGATAATTTTTCATTTACATCAAATTAAATACTGCAAGACAATTATTTAGTAAAGGACGCATCTATATTCATCTCACACATTGATAATTGTGGCTGCAGTAAGTAAGAAATCGAAACGATTGGGAATGCATATATGCGTCCATAGTCTACACCGATAGATTTCGGCGGACGCATACATATATGCGTCCATAGCAGTCAAAGGGTTAGACGCCGCTCGCCATCAAAAATATAGTTCGTTTAGTAAATGGAAAAAATTGCTGTATAGTTGAAAATTTGAATAATTGAAATTTGAATAATTGAAACAAGCAAAAATCGTGAGCCACCAAATAAAGCGCTGCATGAATTCGAGCGCCGTCTCACAGCGAAAAACATGAAAATCGGCCCCAGCGTGAACGCGTTAAAGAACCTCTACATGTTTGGAAACCCCTTGGACCCGAACCCAAGATTGGGTATTTATTTAAAGGAGGTCTTTCTTAAAACAACGGTTTTCTCACTTCCAGGACTTACTTTGTAATGTTTTTGTATAATACATAAAAAATTAACCGTAACAAGACTTCGGATCTTGAACAACGTTAAATGTTTCTGCATTCTTTTTACAGCTGCTTAAATTTAACTACATGCTTCTCACGAACATGAGAAAACGACTATTTTCGAGCCAAACAATATTTCATAAACAAGTTCGAACTTTGATCATCATACAACAGCTCCATCAAAGAACGATCCCTACCAATTTAATTTACTCTCCTGGATCCTGCAGCAGAGAGTGCACCTACTGTTATACCCATGTGCGTTAATACCGGTGTCATCAGAAACTGGGCGCATAATGAACATTACACCTGCACATCATACAGAACGCTCGAAAAGCGCTGGAAAGCAATTTCAGAGATGCATGGGACAAGAAAATATTAAGACGTGGAGCCAGATGGTGGCTCCAAAGTCCACTCTCGTTTGGCCGCGCTACACGTCTAGGACTTTCATCTGCCGGGAAGCAGAGAGAAGAATGACTTGGCCGATTATTGAAATCTCAGATCGTGTATCGTCACAGGATCTCGATACGCGGGAACGCAATTGTTTCGGGCCTGGTCCCTCTCATCAATATGGAGTAGCTGTCCAATACGGGCGGCAGGCCTCGGGCAGCCCTTTTGAAGGTTACGAGGCGGTCAGGACTGTCATTCCTTTGATTGGCTTTTAGGGCCTGGCTTCGTCCTTTTTTATCTACTTCGCGTCCACCTTCTTCGGCCAACGCCCGCTCCTAGGCAGGACCTTTGTTTCACGGCCTCATGCTTTTTCTTCTGCACGGTGCGTTTCATGTTTCGTCTGCCGATGAGATTTTTGGCGGTGCTGATCAGTTTCGAGACAATCGTAGGCGGAAGGGTGATGCAATAACGTGTGCTTTCGTGAAAATTCCTCGTAAAATATTATTGCTCACCGTGTGCGTACGGTTTTGGTGGCGAGTGCATTTAAACGACCTGCATGAAAGGAGCCTCGATTAAATCTGCAATCTGCCGATGAGATTTTTGGCGGTGCTGATCAGTTTCGAGACAATCGTAGGCGGAAGGGTGATGCAATAACGTGCGCTTTCGTGAAAATTCCTCGTCAAATATTATTGCTCACCGTGTGCGTACGGTTTTGGTGGCGAGTGCATTTAAACGACCTGCATGAAAGGAGACTCGATTAAATCAGAGAACGAGATCCACTGAAGGTTCAAATGTCGTCGTTCAATGATTGAATACTGCGCGATGATTTACGATCCATGTACCATCGAGTTTTTTCAGACAAGCGAACTCCGCCAACTGCCTGTTTACTTCGCGGAATGCATTCAAGTGTCAAGCCTATTAAGCAAGTCGGCGGATAAGTATGGGCTTATCGCATGTGGCAAGGTCCTTTAATGCGACATAGCTCTTATCACTCGCGATAGCAGGAGTCGCACCAGCGTCAAGAAGATATTTCAAAGAGCAGCGACATTTTAAGGAGAACGATTGAACGATCATTGTATTATTGGCTGCGTATTTATTCTTTCGCGATCCACAGATCATTTTTCCGGCATTTGCACCTGATGCCTGAAGAAAAATACGTATCTTATGAAACATCAGGGTGCTAGCAATTACGTGCTACACAATTTTATGACACAGACAAGTTGTCGTCTGTGTAGTTTAACCTTATGATTCCAGGTGGCGTATATATACGCTACAGAATAATTGTCCAAATTGCGAAAGATATACATATATACTGACATTCGTCCATTAGCACATGTGAAAGGTGTATGTATACGCCCGCTGAATTTTGCCGGCACAACCCATACACTATTTCATCAACCTGCCGTAGTATTGTAAACATAATTCACGTGTGGCATAACAATCGATAAAACTTTACTAGTACAACACATGCTGTATTTGCCAGTACAACATAATTCACCTGTCACATAACAATCGATAAAATTCCAATTTCTATTACATTTACATTGCAGCCATGAACAACCTTGCGCATTTGACATGCATCAATGACTATAACGTTGCACCTCAGCTGACCTTAGCGACTCTCAAACGTGTCATGCCGCATACGGCAACCAGTCGTCTGTCGAAGTACGCCGTAATCAAAGGATCAACACGTTAAATGCCGTGTCGGTCATTAGACCAACGATAAATTTTCCATTCAAACCCGGTCAATCACCGGTAATCGACAATAAAAAATGTATTATATACCATTCCTACATAAAATATTAATACATTTTCAGATTATGTTCATAGAAAAATATAGCTGAATATACATTTTTATACATTAGGTTCGTATTTTAGTTACTATACTCGCTTCATACTACATATAACATTACTTCCTCTTCGTTTCTTCACTTCTTAAAACGTCTTCATCATCCCGCGATAACAAACCTTGTTACTGCCCTCCGTTTTCGCTACTGGCACCGGCCGAAGAAATTCAAATTCGATCAACACGTTAAATGCCGTGTCGATCATTAGACCAACGATAAATTTTCCATTCAAACCCGGTCAATCACCGGTAATCGGCAATAAAAAATGTATTATATACGATTCCTATATAAAATATTAATACATTTTCAGATTATGTTGATAGAAAAATATAGCTGAATATACATTTTTATACATTAGTTACGTATTTTAGGTACTATGCTCGCTTCATACGTTATATAACATTACTTCCTCTTCGTTTCTTCACTTCTTAAAATGTCTTCATCATCCTGCGGTAACAAACGTTGTTACGGCTCGCCGTTTTCGCTACTGGCACCGGCCGAAAAAATTCAAATTCGATCAACACGTTAAATGCCGTGTCGATCGTTAGACCAACGATAAATTTTCCATTCAAACCAGGTCAACCACCGGTAATCGACAAGAAAAAATGTATTATATACCGTCCCTACATAAAATATTAATACATTTTCAGATTATGGTGATAGAAAAATATACCTGAATATACATTTTTATACATTAGGTTCGTATTTTAGTTACTAAACTCGCTTCATACTACACATAACATTACTTCCTCTTCGTTTCGCCACTTCTTAAAATTATATACCATGCCCTACATAAAATATCGATCAAACGTTAAATGTTTTCGATAAATTTTCCATTCAAACCCGGTCAATCACCGGTAACCGACAATAAAAAATGTATTATATAGTCCCTACATAAAAATATACCAGAAATATATATTTGAATATACATTTTTGTACATTAGTTGCGTATTTTAGTTACTATACTCGCTTCATACTACATATAACATTACTTCCTCTTCGTTTCGTCACTTCTTAAAAGGTCTTCATCATCACGCGATAACAAACCTTGTTACTTGCCCACCGTTTTCGCTACTGGCACCGGTCGAGAAAATTCAAATTCGCGTCTCTGCTCATGCAAAGGGCTCCATGTAATCTTATCGCACCTTAGGCGTCGTCGCAAATGGAAAGACGCAGAAAATGCGCTAGTCACTGAACGTGCCTAGCGAGTCTCGGCCGTCTGCAATGAAGCGAAGGAGATCTCGTTCGGGGAAGGCGACTTAATGAGAGCAGATTGTCCCTGTCGTCGTCGGCACACGTGCGTTGACACTGCGTCCCGTTGTTTCGCGATGCTAAATTCTGCCCCGCGGCGTTATCGAATCGCGGCGCGAGCGACAATGAAGCATCGCGGGCGCGGGGGGTTATCGCGCGGGGT
This sequence comes from Cryptocheilus praepositus, assembly GCA_033815515.1. Taxonomy (NCBI): domain Eukaryota; kingdom Metazoa; phylum Arthropoda; class Insecta; order Hymenoptera; family Pompilidae; genus Cryptocheilus; species Cryptocheilus praepositus. The sequence continues at coordinate 5,711,351 of JAWWQZ010000314.1, forward strand.
TATCCAAGAAGACAAAACTAACGGCATGTCCACACGCGTTGACCGTGTGTCACCCGCTTATCGTTTAATGGCTCTCTAATTAGCATCCACTTGGTTTATTGGCTCCTCCCTCCGTTCCCTCGGTCCCGCCGGCCTCGCGCCTGCGCGCGCACTCGCGCCAATTCCGACGGATTACCGAAGATTTATGCCCGCTGTTTTACATTTCGCATAATTCGCCGCGCAGATTAGCGCGCGCTGATTTATGAACTCGGCGCTCGGCGGCGGATTCGTCGGAATTGCGCGCAGGTTCAAGCATCGTTGACGCCGTAACAGTTCGCATGACGGCGACTGTCGTTGGATTTTAATGAAGCCCGGCGTGAGAAATGCCGAGTGAGATTAATCTGGCGCACGGACGCGCGCATACGGACACGCGCTGCCCACGGTGGGCAGGAGGAAAGTCCAGAAGACGGCGCAGCTCCGTGACGTATACCCATCTTCACCCCGTAGAAGTCACAACAAACTCCGTCAGCCTTCACCGGCGCACTTTCCATCACGGGGCCTCAAAACAAATGGCCGCCGTCCGGTGTCTCTCTCGGACGCGCCGGCTGCCAGTGCGTCTCTCCGCTTTCGAACGGCATTTGTTAGGCATCTCGCATTATTGTGGGGGCTGAGGGGGTGGCCGGGAAGAGCAGCGGACGGAGACGGCGAAACAAAAGAGGAGGCAAGAGCGATGCTCGGGGATAAATCAAGACTAACCAGCCGAGGCCTTTAATTCATGCGCGTGGGACGAGAGAGAAGCCCCGGGAGGGAGCGGAAGGGAAGTGAGATGAGAGGAACGGAGCTCCGTGGAAAGGGGTGTGGAGGACGACGCGAACGGGGCTGCGCGGGGGTGGGAGGCTGGACTGGATGAGAAATGGATCCGCGAGGGCACGAAGATTCGCACCTCTCGCGTCCGGCTCTGCACACGCGCGAGAACACGCGCGATCTATGGACGACGATGGCCGCGTGTCGATTAGTGCCGACGCAAGTGCACAGAGATGCGCGCTCTTTCAACCTTCGAAGGCGGGTCGTTCAACACGTTACGGCGAAATTCTCGAGGTGATGACGCGACGACGCGAAGGGTACGATGTACACAGCTTTCCAACATCGGAAAGCATCACGATGCGTACGAAATGAGGATCCGAAGTCGATGGGTAATAGTTATGAAATTATGAACTGCTGAAAAGGTAAAAATCGTCTGGATAATCAGCGTCGCAGCAACATTTTAAGGGCGATAATACTGTAATAGAAAAGTGGACGGCAAAAGGGCCAATGTACGCAGGTTGAAGATCGGAACGGGTCACGATGCGCAGGAAATGAGAATCCGAAGTAGATGGGTAATAACTGCTGAAAAGGTAAACATCATCTGAATAATCAACGCCACAGCAACATTTCGAGGGTGATAATACTGTAATAGAAAAAGCGACCACATAATATTTGCGATATGTAGCTCTGAGCGGGTCACTAAAAGAGAAATGAGAACAGACAAAAGTGAAGTAAACGACGAACCACACTACGTAATCGTACGATACGTTGCAAGCGAATATCTAAAATGTAATCTCGGCTAAGTATCACCAACTGAAAAAATGTAACATTATCGAAACCAGAAAGAAAATACCACTATAATAATTATAAAATTGGTCGATACAATTGCAATGTTTTGATCGCTGACATGTCACGATTTTCAAAAAAAGCATTGATGTTTTTAACCAAAGTAATGTATTTGCACAAGAAAATGAAAAATTAAATGGCCAACTCATATCTTTACTCGTAACCCCACGATACGCCGGAAGCTAAACAAATTACCTTTGAAGTGTGATCAGGCGCGCACAACGTATTGCAAACTTTTTTTTCCAACAGTTACATTAAAAAATTATCAAACATTTGCAAGTATCTATATCACCACAAAATTCGAACGAAGCACTTTACCGAAGTGTGATCACTCACAAGTATTGCAAACTTTGAAAAAAAAAATTATCTAAAGTATCTGTATCACCACAAATTCGAACGACGACAGTAGGGTAACAGAAAAGCGCGCCTCCAATATTTGCAATCTATCCTTCGGTGCGTGTCACTAAAAAAGCATCGAGTTCAGAAAAAAATGAAATAAACCCACCAGCCCTGCCACGTAATCCCACGATACGCCGGAAACGAGTCTCCGAAGTGGATCGCGTGCTTGAAAACTCGGGCTCGTATGTAGGTCTATGCCGTGACAAAGTGCGTGCCAAGGATACTCGTCCACCTGGCGCAAGGCTGTTCCTCGCTCGCTTGCACACCGGCGCAGTTTATCACCCGGGCGGGATTGCTAAGACGACAAACCACCGATTGCCCAACTTATTATTGGTTATTGATCGGTTATTTATTCAAATGAATGCAGATTACCGTGGCGGGTTTTCAATGCGCGGCCAGTTAGCGGGCGCAATGAATAAATTGCTACCGGGCTCGCGCGCCGGTACTTAGCGTCCATCTTTCAAGGCTCGACTTTCTCAATGATATCGACACGCTCCCCTTTCTCCCATTCGCAGCACTCGAGCTGCGCCGTTGTCGGAAACGGCCGCTCGTCACGTTTGTCAAAATCGCCATTGTTTATTTATCATGCCATTAGCGAACATTTACGAATATAAAATTTGCGCTGGTGGGAAGATGAACCAGTTGTCTCGAAGACGAGGCAATTTTTGGCGGGCCAAATTTGATTATTTGACGGCTCGGGGAAAGATGATACGTGTGTGTATGAACTGAACATTTTTGTTGGACAAAATGAAATTGTGATGGAAGAGGAATTTTTATTCGGCAGTTACCGGAGGTGAGAGAAAAGAAATTACAATGTTAGTAACAGAAGGTGCATTTTCTGAGAAACACATTCTTTTTTATGTTGGTTTGTATGTTGCACCAGTCTTTACACAAAGAAATATTACATTCTTGGCAAATTGTTTTTACTACGGTTTGATGCTTTGCGTCCGCATAGAAGGCATGTTTTCTTGGGCTGCAATTACTAATTACACTGTCTTTGATACTACAACGTCATTCGAAGGTATTTAGTAAAACAATCCATTCTCAGATCAAGACTGCCTTAGTCCGACGATAGTTTGCGAGACCACGTTGTTTGGTGGCAGATTGCAAACGTGTTACGGCTCTTATTAACGCCACGCATTTCGAATCAATCTTTCCGCGGCTCTTATCACGTGTCACAATGGCGCAACGGGCTTTTCGTCGTGGTGGAAAAAGAAACTGCCGGCCGTTCCGTATTCAATCTCACTTGCAAATGCGATTCCACCGGTCCCACACCGCATATGGTACGCGCAGGGTGAGAAGGACAAGGGGGAAGAGAATGAGCGACGGATGAAGGGAAGGAGAAGGGTAGATGGCAGTAGTCCCAGGGCCCAAGCCAATTTGTGACTGACGAGGCGATTGGTAATAAGCAAGCGGGACTACTCAAATTGCTTGACTTTTTCTGCGGTCGTCCATTGGGCGTTGTCGTCATCGGGCAGAACTCGCATGCCGCGACTTATGGTAGTCTATGAACTCGCTTTTACGCGTGTCCGCCCACCGTGCACTCGCGCACTTTGTCGCGCACGGAACGCTTTACGCAGAGGCATCTGCGACTGTCGCCCAACTCGCGATTCCTCGTTCCCTCCCACTGTCACTTAACGCCCGTACCTACGGCCCGCGACATTGTATCCTCCATTATCTTTATCTACATTATTACCGGCGCAATAAAACTCGTGCCAGCGCCGGACGAAAAAAAGAAGGGGAAATACATCTGGTACTCCCGCCCATTACGAGCGAAGCGGAGGATCGAAAAGGTGCGCGCAGCGAGGGTGAGATGAGGAAGACGAGCAAGGGGAAGGCGTATGGGAAGGCATGGGACCTCGGTACGACGATCCTCTGCGATCCCATTAACCGGGACCCGTGTTCTTTTTCGAGCCCTGGTAGCGATGGGCATTCGATGCACTTGCAATCGCGTCCAAGCCAAGATCCGTCGTCTTTCGAAACTCACCCCGCGCCGAAACCGCGCATCAAGACGTACCCAGACCGCGCGCCACCCACAAGAGAATTCGCCGGAATGCCAGGCACGCTAATAACATCCCTTGACAAATCCGCAGAGTACGATTACGTGGGAGATTTTTGTGGCGACAAGCGGCCAATTTACACGATCGGGCGGCCGCGCCGGCATTCCAGCGAAATCATCAGCGCGGATCAGAGCTTGCACCCATCGCTATCCGGCGAGCGTGGCGAAGAAAAAGAAGCGGGCGGAGTGAGAGGGAGGCGAGGTTCCTCAAAGAGTATCTCGCAGACCCTCTGGAGGACCGTAGGAGGGGTCATGCACGCCCTCTCGTGTGTGTCTCTGTGCTGCTGCCAAGTCCCAGGCCGTGCAGCTTCCAAAGTGGGCCCAACTGGTAGGAAGCGAGCGAGACAGAGGAGAGAAAAAGCGAGACGGCCACGGGACGAAGAAGAAAGGAGAAGAGTGCGAGAGAGAGGAAGAGAGTGAGAGAGGGAAAGAAGAGGAGAGGGAGTCTCGTGAGTCCCTATATTATAAGCAGCCACGGACGTGTTGCAATCTTCTCGAGACAATGGCTCACCGATCGGGCCCCAGCTCGCAAAAAGGCCCGGGCCCCCCGATAATAGCCGCGACGCGTCGCCCCCGACGCCCCGGGCAATATGCCCGGGCCCCTCCTTCTTTCTTTTCTTTCGGCGAATTCCTGCCGAGCGACGACGATCGATCGATCGACCGGTCGGGCGAGAATGGAAGAGAAATAGGATGTAATGGAGAGAATTCGTCGACCCCTGCGCAACGCAGTGCAATTTTGTCAGGAATTCGTGTCTTTACAGGAATCCGTATCCTTACGGGAATTCGTGTCTTTCTCGCGTGCATCGGGTGACAACAGTGAATATGTGGGGTTTTGCGAAACGATGGGACCAGCGTTCTTCTTTTCGTTCGGCGAAGTCCTGCCGAGGACCCACGATCGATCGATCGGGTGGGAATGGAAGAATAACAAGATGTAATGGAGAGTACGCGTCGACCCCTGCGCAACGCAGGGTAATTTTGTCAGGAATTCGTGTCTTTACAGGAATTCCTGTCCTTACGGGAATTCGTGTCTTTCTCGCGTGCGTCGGGTGACAACAGTGAATATGTGGGGTTTTGCGAAACGATGGGACCAGCATTCTTCTTTTCGTTCGGCGAAGTCCTGCCTAGGACCCACGATCGATCGATCGGGTGGGAATGGAAGAGAAATAGGATGTAATGGAGAGAATTCGTCGACCCCTGCGCAACGCAGTGCAATTTTGTCAGGAATTCGTGTCTTTACAGGAATCCGTATCGTTACAGGAATTCATGTCTTTCTCGCGTGCATCGGGTGACAACAGTGAATATGTGGGGTTTTGCGAAACGATGGGACCAGCGTTCTTCTTTTCGTTCGGCGAAGTCCTGCCGAGGACCCACGATCGATCGATCGGGTGGGAATGGAAGAGTAACAGGATGTAATGGAGAGAATTCGTCGACCCCTGCGCAACGCAGGATAATTTTGTGAGGAATTCGTATCTTTACAGGAATTCCTATCCTTACGGGAATTCGTGTCTTTCTCGCGTGCATCGGGTGACAACAGTGAATATGTGGGGTTTTGCGAAACGATGGGACCAGCGTTCTTCTTTTCGTTCGGCGAAGTCCTGCCGAGGACCCACGATCGATCGATCGGGTGGGAATGGAAGAGTAACAAGATGTAATGGAGCAATTTTGTCAGGGATTCGTGGGACGAATTCGTGTCTTTCTCGCGTGCATCGGGTGACAACAGTGAATAGATGGGGTTTTAAGAAACGATGGGACCAGCGTTCTTCTTTTCGTTCGGCGAATTTCGATGTGAATGGAAGATTCAAGATGTAATGGAGAGTCGTTACACGAACTCGTGTCGTGTGCACTAGATGACAACTGTGGATACACCTGTGTTGGGTATTGCTAATTTTTTTATTTTCTTTCGACGAATTGCCGATAAGTACCAATGATCGAGTGAGAATGAAGGAAGAATAGAATGAAATGAAGAGAACTGTTAGACCCCTGCGCCACGCAGTGTAATTTTGCCAATCTAGGTCCTACCTATTTATTACTCAGGTTTAGACAAAGTGACAACTGTGAAATGCGTCAAAGGCAGGAACTCCACGTTTTGTCCTTACTTTCAGATGACAATTCACAAACTTTACTAAATTCACAATCCTTACTAAATAAAATGATATATCCTACATCGTCCACGTAGCGACATACCTTAAAATGACATCTCCCACATCAGCCGGCCACGCGGTAAATTCGGTCACCACCAAACCACTATCCGATAAGCGCCCACACCGTCCCGACGCCGTGGCATCCTTCGGGTCCACTAAATTCAGCGAAACGTCGAGGGCCGAAGGGTGGTCGTTGAGTGAAACGAGCCTATCAAAATGTGAAAAGACTCCGGCGACGGGGCAGGAGTCGGTCGTTCCTGGAAGCTAGGGGGCTAATTGGTCCGCAGGAAGAGACAGGACCATAAACTGTCGCCTGCAATCAACGATGCGCGAGTCTAGCCCGCGGCTCGGACTCGTTCCATGTCTCGCCTCCTCCCCCATAGGAGCCCTCTTCCTTGCTCTCGCGTAATGCGAGTCCCGAGTTTTATAAGGACCCCTCCGGGCGCACACACGTGGGAGCGGGAGGCAGCGAGAAGCTTGGGAGGGAGAGTGCTGGGACCGTGTACGAATTTACATTTAGAAAATATAATGAAGCAGCGTGAAGCGACCATTAGTCGTTCGGAGATGACAGACGGTTTCGGACCCCCGCAGGTCCTCCCTTTCCTGAGGACGAGAACCGGCCAATGAAACAAAGAGGGAGACCGCGCGGGCACCTTAATGACAGTGGGGCAGTGGTTTTCATTAAGGTCGTTGGCGGGCAGCGGGAACGAACCCGCAAACGCCGTTTTCGCCGCGTTTTGTGAGATCGTTAGCCCGACGACGGGATGCAGCGAGAAGACGACGTTGAGAAGTGCACGTGCCGAACGACAGGTCTCGCGGATATCGTTACATTGCCGACGTCGGCATGGCTGACCGCTGATGCGTAGAAGGGAAAACGCGCGGACTCGGTAAAAACGGCACGGGAGTCTTTCGCGTCGGGAATGTGAATGGCGAAACGGAGAATCGCCGCGACGGCGGACGATAGCTCTTGATACGGCCGGCACGCTAATCGAGCGCAGATAAAGACGGAGTCGTAGCTATAAAATTAGTCGCGCTTTATTAACTGCCGTTTACCCGGCGCGCAACGGGGAGGAAGAGGAAGGCGACTTTTTTGCGGGGTAATGACGATGATAATCGACCGCGAAAGGGACCGCGGTTCCGTACTTAATTGCCGCCGGAGATTGAGTATAAATTGTCCCGGATTGCTGAAAATCGCGGCCGCCGGTTAAGATTCTATTAAACGATTTTTTACGGGTTTTTAAATGCCCACGTACCGACGTTTACCGACGAAAATGAGATTGAACGACCTTTGCACCGCGGCGGACACATCGAACAATCGCAACGCGCCGAAGTCCGGTCGACTCTCACCGTTTTTCGTCTTTGCGCAATCCTTCTCGGCGAGCTCCGAAGCGTCTGTCGACGGACAATAATGAAGCGCTCTTTCTGTCACTCGACATCGTCTGGCGATACCCTAAAACGTCCAAAGCGTTCGTCCCAAACGTGAAGCGTCCGAGAAGGAGCGGCATAGACGGACGCCCGAATGGACGAAGATAGGAGAACGCGCAGAGGCAAAGAGGAGAGGCGTGTCCTCTGATTATTATAATTATTCCGGACCCGCTGAGGGTCCTGGGACCGTAATTAACGCGGTCCCGGGACATTTTGACAGATCCGAGTTCTCGGTAATGATAAAAAATGGCCGACGCTCAATTACCCGGCGACGAACAGGAATCGACGAGGCCGGAAAACAATTCGCGCGCAGGGTGGGATGCCTCTCGTGAGAGAGAGTAAAAAAAGGAGAGAGAGAGAGGGAGAAAGGGAGTCTAGCCGAACGCGCCGACGGATCGGCAATTAACTGGCCCGTCGGGAGAAAAAGGGAGAGGACGCGGACACCGATGCCAGACTGAAAAAGGTGTCCTCTACGAGACCGCTGTCGAAACCTCACAAAATACGAATCCGTGGTTGATCGATTGCGACGGCCGCAAATTTCGGTTCTGCACCTCGCAACGGGCGGCAGCGCGAGAGTATGTGGCATTCGGCAAACGAAATGGCCGAAGTGCCGTAAATTGCGGCACGGTGGACGTTCAGCCAGAGATGAAAGTTTGCGACAATTTCTTACGTCACGTGATAATACGAGAAATAAAAAAATGCCTTGTTAGAAGTGAAAATTTATTGGTTATAACGGCCGAAGTGCCGTAAATTGCGGCACGGTGGATGTTTAGCCGTAGATGAAAGTTTGCGACAATTTCTTACGTCTCGTGATAATACGAGAAATAAAAAATGCCTTGTTAGAAGTGGACATTTATTGGTTATAACGTCTGCACATTTGGAAATGTTTCGGGACACACGAAACTTTGCGGCAGGAGTCTTCAATATTTATTATCATTACAGTGTTATGTATCGAATATACTTAATATGTATAAAAAAAAATATACATATGCATTTCAAACATTATGGTATTTTATAATGTCATCAACCACTTGCGCTATAAAGATGTGCCACGCACGTCGAGATGCTTTTATTCCAAAGCCGCCAGCGACATGTATACCACGTCGATAGGCATTTGTCGCAGAAGCAAAAACGACGTGTCTTTTACACAGACGCTGCTACTACATCAATAGCTGCTACTAGGCTTTATGGCGAATTTTTTGCATTTATAGTCAAATCTTTTGCGCCGGCGGTCAATAGTTAAAATCTTTTGTGCGGCATCAAGGTAACGCCTTACCGCATGTTATACTGTAAAGCGCGGCAGCCGAAAATTAAATTGTAGCACAAGTGGTTAAAAACTCTCGATTCAATGTTCCCATGTAAATACCGAAATAATGCGTGGTATTTATATCACTTGAACCCTACTACACACACCCTTCAATAGCACCAACTCTTAAAAATGACTCTTAACCACTTGCGCTATAAAGACGTGCCACGCACGTCGAGATGCTTTTATTCCAAAGCCGCCAGCGACATGTATACATGATAGGCATTTGTCGCAGAAGCAAAAACGACGTGTCTTTTACATAGACGCTGCTACTACGTGAATAGCTGGTACTAGGCTTTATGGCGAATTTTTTGCATTTATAGTAAAATCTTTTGCCCCGGCATGTTACATTGTAGAGCGTGGCAGCCGAAAATTGAATCGTAGCGCAAGTGGTTAAGTATGTCGAATTTTTAAATTTCCATTTGCAAATTTCTTATTCATGATCCACAGAAAGTTATATCCGGAAGTCTTGGCAATTTCTGCGCGCGATTTTTTTGCAAGAAAAACATAAAACAACAGAAACATCGCTCTCTCGCTCTTGTGTTTTCACGATAAATAGCTACGCCATCGAAAAATGCAGTGCGACAACCTCCTCACTGCACATGCACGTGCAGCGACGCACAAAACCGCGTAACTTTATGGAACGCGCCGCAAACAGTTGACTTCCGAGGCCGAAAGACCGAATGGTCGCCGAACGATAATTATATCAGGGAGTTATTCCCGTCACGCGCCCGCGCAATTATAATTAAGGATTTATTATCGCCCTATCCTCCTCCTAACTCCTCGCTCCTTTCCGTTCTTGCCCGAGGAACATAGAAACGCCTCTTTGGGCTCTAACGACTAACAGGTCGAAAACTCCTTAAAGACCGGAGATCACTTCTATTTTCCGTCTCGCTCGCTCCGCCGCGTCTTTCCTGGCCTGTCCACCTCTTCGTTATTCTTCTTCCTCCTCCTCGTCTGTCTCCGTCCCATTCTCTCTTTCCCACCAGCCCTCCTCCCCCGAGGGAGAACAAATTAAAAACTGTCCCAGTGGCCGTAAATAAAACGCGGTCGGCATTCCGCCCATCTCTATATACGCTTTTAAAAAAGGCCTCTAGACACGCACCTACGTAATTTCTATACCGGGTGCTATGGCCGGAGCCGAAGATTTCGCAGACGATCTTCTACCCACCATGCTATGAGCCGAAGACTAGGCGCTGAATGATGGGAGCTTTGTTGATAAGTTGCGGTGGACGACTAGGCGTGTGGCGTTGGTCCGATTCGAATCGGTGCAGACCGTGGCCGGTGCAGAAGTTGAAAGTCGGAGTTGGCTAGATTTTGACCTGGCTTTTGACGACACCCGGTACGTCGGTCCCATGCTGTATTTTAGGGGAAGGATGAGATACTGGGTCCTGGCGCCGCGCGGTTCAAAATAATGACACGGGGCCCGGGCCGCGGACTCATCGGGGGGAAATTTTAATTACAAACTGATGACCAAGCCAAACCTGAAAATATTGTCTTCGAGGGGTTGTATCCTTCAGGGGCCGAATATATTAGCGGCGAGATCGATCGGTGCCTTACCATGGCGAGGTGTGATTCTCTTATTTCTCGAAACGCGGGACGAGAGTCGGGATTTGCACGCGCAGTTCTGACCGAGCGCAGTTTTCGGCGGCGAAGCGCGGGTGGGATAGTTAATATTTGTGCGTGTCGAGAATTTCCAACTATATTAAGTACAATCGGCGAAGCCCACAACTGTTCTAAACGCAATATACGAAATTGCGTACGGTGTGTAAGAATTATTATGGTAAATGGCGATTTTTCATTTTTAACCCTTTGCACTCCGCTGTCCCCTCTCAGGGGACATTAAAGTTTGTTAGAGATTACAGGGAATTAACTTATTCCAGCGCAACTTTTTGAAACGTGCACGTTTGCCTGAAATTTTATTTTGAAATGGCACAAGAAATCAAATCAAAGAATAGTAAAATTACTAAGATATATAAACAAAATATCAGCGGGTTTTGTTACGACGCACAAACCATCGGACCTTGAAAATTTTAATCTCCATAGGCCATAAAGCCGATGTGGGACATAGAAAACGGCATTGCATTGTTTGTTTTGACAAAAAAACACCTGGTGGCAGGCGCCGAGAGATTTATTATTGTCAAACGTGCATAAATCACCCTGCAATGCATAATGGGCAGTGTTCTAAAATTTATCACACTGTACAAATTTATGACAAAATAAAATATTGACTTCTTGCAAATATATATTTCTCGATGTCAATCAATTCATTTAAGTCCAATGTCATTATAATACGTTACTTGGTTCCAAAAGTATACTAAATAATATGAGAGGTGCATGAGGAAATGAGTCGGAGTGCAAAGGTTTAATATATATTTATTTTTGCAAATGCGGGAGCGGGTGTTAATATTTTTACGTGCGGTTTTGACAAATCTCAGAAATGGTCACTAAAACACAAGGTATGCCTGTGCAAGGATTTTGACCTGTCCCAGCTAATCGACGAGGTCCACAATTAAGGAACACCAAGAACTATTTCGCTAAACGGTGAAACATAATTATCTCATTTCTTAAGACCCGCAGATCGAGAGTTAAGATTTACACGTGGGATTTCGACAATGTGCATGGTTCCCATCTATCACGCTGAAACGTGATTTACTTATTGTTGCAAACGCGCAGGTCGTGTGTTAAGATTGGCGCGCGCAACAAAAAATAGGCAAGTCTCAGCTATAATCGTAGAAACTCGCAGCTGTTCAGATCTCGTAACAGTTCAATTCCAAACTAATCGATCGATGCGTTATCCTGCACCGTTCTCTTACTCTCAAACAGGCTATATTCTCCCATTTCTCCGAACGTAACAATTTTTTGCACATCTCGGGTCATGATTCCAAAAAGCCACGGCCCCGATCACTTAAAAGCCAGTCATATAGCGCAACGACGATTATCAGACCGCACCTTCGCAGATCTACAAATGAATCCGTTCTCGTTCCACAAGTTTTTAACCTTACGAACAAGTGTTCCCATACGTTTAAACGTCGGCCTATCGCCCTCTCTATCTCGCGTGAGTAGCACTCGCGTGGACCCTATAATTAAAAGCGAACAACGTATCTGTCATATCTCCGTCTCCCGTCTAGTCCCGATGTGGATGTTTATCCGCTTTCACCTCTTTTTTCCCTCCACTAAGCTACTTTACATTCTTCCGTCTCTCGTCCCGGCAGAAAATCGCCGCCAGCCCCCGAACATTTCTCCACACAAAACTCCAGCCTCGTCACAGTCCCGTGCCACGACGCGGCTAACCTGAAATTATTTTTCGACAACGTTCCATTGCGTGAATTTTATAATGGGATTGTTGAAATCGTGGATTGACGGTTTTAATAAAAACGTGGTAAATTTAATATATTTATTTCCGGCACGAGGACAGGTTGTCGGTATCCGTCCGAAGTGTAGGCATAATCAATACGCGGTGGAAAAAGAATGGAGTCAAGTGTTCGCAATGTGCGATGTGGTAAAAGTGCTTTTTTGTTGAATTTTTAAGTATGGTTGGCGCTTTTTGTTGAAACTTTTCTTGAAACGTACTATTTTCTTTCTCATTTTCTCTTGTTAATTGCATTTATAACTATCATCAATTAAGAACTGATCTTAATCTACGTAGATTTATTGCCTTTGATAATGACGCGCTACATGCGATCGGGACGTCAGGCATGATTCATCCTGAATCTTTATAGATTTTAAATTGGCCGTAAAGTATTACGCCATATAAAATACTATATTTACCGCGTATTTTATAGTAAGCATCAATTTAACATCACACGTACACTTTCCTACGTCGGAACTCCGAAAGTACGTCTAAAAATCTTAATGACAATCGGTCAGAGTGGAATCCGGGCAAAAGGTGACTCGAAGTCTGCAGAAGGGAAGGTAAGATGTCGGAAAGTGGGTTCCCTGATGTAATTCAGGAATCCCAGGTAGCAGAATACAGATTACAGATCTTTTAAACTTAATAAAGCAATTACTTTTAGACAGCGTTTTGCTGCCTGCATTTTCTAATATAGCATATATGTATGTACAATTCACCGCCACACATGCATCTCCCTTCGTTCAACCCCGGAAAATACCGCGTAAAAATCTTAATGATAATCGGTCAGAGCGGAATCCAGGCAAAACGTGATTCAAAGTCTGCAGAAGGGAAGAATCCCAGCTTCAAGAATACTAATAGGAGAGTCTTCAAAATTAATAATTAAATTATTTTTAGACGTTTCATTGCTTGAATTTTCCAATGCAACATATCTGGACACTTCTCCGCCAAAAATGCACCTCCTTTCATCCAGCCCCGAAAAATACCGCGCAAAAATTTTAATGACAATCGGTCAGACCGGAATCCGGGCAAAAGGTAATTCAAAGTCTGCAGAAGGGAAGGTAGTGTATTTCCTACGTAATCATAGAATCTCAGCTTCCAGAATACTGATTACAGATTCTTCAAAATTAATAATTAAATTATTTTTAAACAACGTTCCATTGCTTGACTTTTCCAATGCAACACATCTGCACAATTCACCGCCAAAAATGCACCTCCCTTCATCCAGCCCCGAAAAATACCGCGCAAAAATCTTAATGACAATCGGTCAGTGTCAAATCCGGACAAAAGGTGATTGAAAGCCTGCATAAGGGAAGGTAGGGTGTTTCCTACGTAATCATAGAAACCCAGGTTCCAGAATACTGATTACAAATTCTTCAAAATTAATAATTCATTTATTTTTAGACAACGTTTCATTGCTTGACTTTCCCAATGCAACACATCCGCACAATTCACCGCCACACATGCACCTCCCTTCATCCAGCGCCGAAAAATACCGCGCAAAAATCTTAATGACAATCGGTCAGAGCGGAATCCGGACAAAAGTTGATTCAAAGTCTGCAAAAGGAAAAGTAGCGTGTTTCCTACGTAATCATAGAAACCCAGGTTCCAGAATACTGATTACAGATTCTTCAAAATTAATAATTCAATTATTTTTAGACAACGTTTCATTGCTTGACTTTCCCAATGCAATACATCTGCACACTTCACCGCCACACATGCACCTCCCTTCATCCAACCCCGGAAAATACCCGGTAAAAATTTTGATGATAATCGGTCAGAGCGGAACTCGGACAAAAGGTGATTAAAAGTCTGTCGAAAGGAAAGGTAGGGTGTTTCCTACGTAATCATAGAATCCCAGGTTCCAGAATACTGATTACAGATTCTTTAAAATGAATTATTCAATCATTTTTACACAACGTTTCATTGCTTGACTTTTCCAATGCAACACATCTGCACACTTCACCGCCACACATGCACCTCCCTTCATCCAGCCCCGAAAAATACCGCGCAAAAATCTTAATGACAATCGGTCAGAGCGGAATCCGGGCAAAAGGTGATTCAAAGTCTGCAAAAGAAAAAGTAGCGTGTTTCCTACGTAATCATAGAAACCCAGGTTCCAGAATACTGATTAGAGATTCTTTTAAATTAATAATTGAATCATTTTTACACAACGTTTTGTTACTTGACTTTCCCAATGCAACACATCTGCACAATTCACCGCCACACATGCACCTCCCTTCATCCAGCCCCGAAAAATACCGCGCAAAAATCTTAATGACAATCGGTCAGAGCGGAATCCGGGCAAAAGGTGATTCAAAGTCTGCAGAAGGGAAGGTAGGGTGTCGGGGAGTGGGTTCTCTGACGTAATCGAAGAACCCCGGGCAGCAGATCACAGATTAAACAACACTCGAGTCCTTCTCCTCGATAATTACCCAGGCCAGGGTAATTGCTGCAATCCGGGAACGGCACGCAGTTACCGCGATAATTCACCCAACGGTGATTTCGAGTCAGATTGCCCGGGCAGAAGTTACGTTATGCGCGCGCGACCGTCGAGCGAACGTACTCGCTCGTTCGCTTCCAAAGTTGGAATTGGTTGAGGCAGAAATTGAGGAGACCCCTTGCGCCGTTCTCACACCCTCTTTCGACGAACCTTCTACGTTTCTCTCCGTCCGTCTCCTTCGCACCGAAGTTTCACTTCGATTCTCTCTATATGCCGTCTGCGTTGCACAACGCTGAAATGCAAGCCGCGCGGCGGGATTACGCGCGTTCGCACCTGTGTGCGCGATGTCGATTCGTCACGTCATCGGGAAATGAAGTTGCGTGCGGGATAGACGGAAGGATTATTCGTTGTGTAGAAAGTCGCGCGAAGAAGGGTCGGGTGTGAGGTGGAAATTGTTGGGATTGCCGGAGATTGGGAAGAATTGTCGTCAAAGATTGGCATGCGGGCACTCGTGGAGGAATGATGGTGCATATAGATGCGTATATATGGGAGTGTTGCGGATAAGTGGTGAAAGAAATGATGAGTGAAGGCGGGCATGGTTAAAGATAGCTGACGTAGGTGAAATTAGGCAGTGATGGGGTGGCAAGACGTTTGTTTTGGTGGCAAACAAATTGAACAGGTTCCGGGCAGATTGAGTGTGGGTTGAAACGAAGAAAAGCTGGAAGACTGGCAGTACGGAGGGTTTTTAGTTTTATGGCTGAGTTATGAACGATTAACAGCTGTTGAAAGAGAGTGTAATGTAAGGGAGACCTGACGTCGGTAACGTGAGAATAAATAAAAAGAATTTCATAGGGCAGAATCACTGCTGGTCTGTAGGTGTATTCCGTCTAGGTATAATCTGTAGTGGTGGTGATTGGGTTAGGTCTGGGTCTTATACATTCAAAAATTCCAGTTTCCAAACTCTTTCAATTACAAATGATCAATTCAATTGGAGACTTCAACTCAGTCATTTGGAGTCTGCACTTCCTCACTGCCCGTCTGTTCTTTGTACCAGGTACCCTTAGTCGCCTTCTCAACTCAGTTCGCCATTACTACTCATCCTTTCTATAACTCACCGGGTTCTACTTATGCAACCACGTACTATTTTACGTGTATTCTGCTTTCATCACGTTTCACACTTCCACATATTAAAAAATGTGCATCCTCCCACCTTCAAAGCCTGCGTTATCCTGCGCATCTTCCAAAACTTCTGAAGAAGCAAGGATCTGTAGAGGTTCCTCTCGTTTCTCACTCGTGCTGTGTACGATTGCAAGAAAGAATTTTTCTAATAGACCTGGATTTTCTATTTTTCTATAAGACCTGGATCCACTCACTCGACTGGACTTGTCAAGTAGAGCTATGCTGAGTGGGTCTTATACTAGATGTAGCTGCATCGGGCAGCTACTGTACTGTGGACCATGGGCATACATATGAAGCGTACCACAATCGGTCACTTGTGAAAAAGTTGTAACCCTCTCTAACGTCTAGCTCCAGATAGGCAGCGGCCCAGTAGAGACGAAACTCAACCCTCAACCCCTGCACCCCTTCTCGAAGTCACCCAGTTTCCCTTAATCGCCGTCCGATCGGACCGCCGCATAATCTGTAACCGGTGAAAGCAGCGGTCTGGCTCTTGTACACTCGTCACCGCGATTACGCGTGCCTCGAAGAGCGTGCGAAAACAAATCGATCAATTCAACGCGCGGCGCCCCCAGGAGACGGCGCAACTCGAGTCATTTGGATCCTCCGCCAGGCCCATGTTCTTTGTACCGCGGAAAAACCGCAAAGAGCCATTCAGCGGGCGTTCAACTCAGTTCGCCATTAAAAAGACGCATCCTTTCTATAACTCACCGCGATAAACTTATGCAACCGAGCGTCCGCATTTTCGCGCGCCGAAAGTAATGATTTCATAACGTTTCACACTTCCCATATTAAGGAGCGCGCGCGCATCTTGGAGTTTAAAACCTGCGCTATCCGGAGAGCACGTTCCGAACTTCTAAAGAAGCAAGTGTACACGTAGCGGGCCTCTCGTTGCGCCAGTGCTGTGCCGGGCAGAAATAATTTTTCTAATAGACCGCGGATTTTCGATTTTTCTATAAGACGGGGATCCGACAGTGCGCCGCGGGATGGAACGCGCGAGGAGTATCGTGAGAAATTGCGTTCGCGGGACGTGTAGGCGCTGATCTGCGGTAATTGGCTTCACGGCAGGTGGACTGCTTTGGGGTGGCGACAGTTGGCGGGCGCCGCGTCGGAAAGCGGGGCCGTGTGTGGGTTTGTTTAACGCGCTCTCGGCTGCGATGGTCGCGTAAAAGTTAAAATGCTAGAAGTACGTAAGTGGGAGCATCTGTAGTCTTGTGAATGCAATTGATGGTAGAATGTCGTTGCTTCGGTCCCCAGTGGCAATAGAATATTTTAATTTTGGACAGTTCAGGTGTATGCTGTAATACGTCCGTGTTGCGGGTCTAATGTAGCATAATATGCTTGGCATTCGACGGATTTACCGGTGGTTGTGCTTTTAAAATGCACCGCGAATACGCGCGGGAGCATCTGAAGAGCGTGAATGCAATTGATGATACAATTGCGTTTCTTCGGTCCCCAGTGGCAATGGATTATTTTAATTTTGCACAATTCAGATGTATGCTGTAATACTTCAGCGTGTTGCGAGTCTAATGTAGCAGAATATGTTTGGCATTCGACGGATTTACCGGTGGTTGTGCTTTCAAAATTCTAGGAATACGCAAGCGGGAGCATTTGTAGTCTTGTGAAAGCAATTGATGGTGGAATGTCGTTGCTTCGGTCCCCAGTGGCAATGGATTATTTTAATTTTGGACAGTTCAGCTGGATGCTGTAATATTGCAACGTGTCGCGGATCTAATGTAGCAGAATACACTTGGCATTCGCGCGCGCGCGTGGTTGTGCTTTTAAAATGCTAAGAGAGCGTATGCGGAGAGCATTTGTAGTCTCGTGAATGCAATTGATGGTAGAATGTCGTTGTTCGGTCCCCGGGCAATGAATCATTTTAATTTTGGACAGTTGAGTGCCGTGTATGCTGTAATACTTCAACGTGTTGCGGGTCTAATGTAGCAGAATATGCTTGGCATTCGACGGATTTACGCGGTGGTTGTGCTTTGAGAAATGCGAATTCGCGGGAGCATCTGTAGTCTTGTGACTGCAATTGATGGTAGAATTTCGTTGCTTCGGTCTTCAGTGGCAATGAATTATTTTAATTTTGGACAGTTCAGCTGGATGCTGTAATATTGCAACGTGTGTGGATCTAATGTAGCAGAAACGGCATTCTCGGATTTGCGATGGTTCGCGTTTAAAATGCTAGGAATGCGTATGTGGGAGCATCTGTAGTCTTGTGAATGCAATTGATGGTAGAATGTCGTTGCTTCGGTCCCCAGTGGCAATGAATCATTTTAATTTTGGACAGTTGAGGTGTATGCTGTAATACTTCAACGTGTTGCGAGTCTAAAGTAGCAGAATATGTTTGGCATTCGACGGATTTACCGGTGGTTGTGCTTTTAAAATGCTAGGAATGCGTATGCGGGAGCATCTGTAGTCTTGTGAATGCAATTGATGGTAGAATGTCGTTGCTTCGGTCCCCAGTGGCAATGAATTATTTTAATTTTGGACAGTTCAGGTGTATGCTGTAATACTTCAACGTGTTGCGGGTCTAATGTAGCAGAATATGCTTGGCATTCGACGGATTTACCGGTGGTTGTGCTTTTAAAATGCTAGGAATGCGTATGCGGGAGCATCTGTAGTCTTGTGAATGCAATTGATGGTGGAATGTCATTGCTTCGGTCCCCAGTGGCAATAGAATATTTTAATTTTGGACAGTTCAGGTGTATGCTGTAATACGTCAACGTGTTGCGGGTCTAATGTAGCAAAATATGCTTGGCATTCGACGGATTTACCGGTGGTTGTGCTTTTAAAATTATATACATACATAGAATGATGCAATGATAAGTGTACTGGCCGGTATACAACAAAATGCCGTTTCTTCGTAACGCGTCTATAGGCCATTAAACAAAAATTTCCGACTTTACGTGAGTATACTCGCGATTACAGAAACAATTATAATTTTTTTCATAACATGTGTACTTATTGCTACACAAAAAATCCCTTTTCTTCATGACAAGTATACGCGTCATTACCCAAATAATTGTCACTTTTTCAGGACGTGCGTATACGCCATTACCCAAAAAATTGCCATTTATTCACGACAGGTACCCTCATAATTACCAAAAAAATGGCACTTTTTCCCCGACGAACGTTCTCGTCGCCGCGTCATTTAGCTGCGCGACTCAAGTACATGCTCTTAAAATCAGGCTCCAGAGGTAAGTGGTCAAAAACGGACTGCGGCGTGGGTACTTGCGTAGAATTGGTTCTGTGACTTTCGTGCATCGCGAGTTCGACGCGTGGCGGCCAATTAGATCCCTACCAGCGGTGGGCATCGAAGCTGGGCATTTTTGCGAAACGCTCGCACTTCCTTTTTTCGCCGTCGTAACGAGCGTCCGAGAATCCGTATTGAACGGTCGAACAGGTACGAGGCTGCCTTTCATCACGTCGCTCACGGATCGCGAGGGCTCAGGCATTAATCGTGGAAACGAAACGTGCTGTTTCGCGCAAACGATGCGTCGATGTGCTATTACGCACGCTGGCGCTCCAGAAAAAATTACGGTGCAAATATGGCCCGTGATTTCCGCCTGAAAGTCGAGCGGGTGCACGTTCGGCTGCTGCTTAGGAGAGCTTGCGCGAAATAAAGCCATTAATTCTGCGCCGAACTGATCGCAATCTCAAGATGCTCCGGTGGACCGCAGTTTATATACTACTTGTTTGCAATTCAACTTGTTCTCATAACGTTAAAAGGTTCACGTCTTTTTTGGTGGACAAATTTATTTCGTTCCTTAAGAAAGTCCTCCTAAATTCTCTTTAAGAGCCTATTGTACAAATTAATTGTCGTAATTCGTACATATGTTATGCAATCGATGTGCGCTTAATGTATTTTGTGCTGCTCCAGAGGATACTTATCCCAGAATTTACTATGCAAATTATATTTTTGCTAAATATTCTGCCCTCTTATCTGCGCGAGTGCGCGTTTAGGCACGTTTTTTGTACAGTATGCCATCAATCGCGTCGAGTTGTCCCAGTTCAGAACTTTTTCAACTTACACACTACCAGTACATAAAATCGCGTTAACACGTTGACTGCCAAGCATATTTTACTATATCAGAACGGCGATGCTATGAAATACTACAGCGTTCGACTGAATTATGCACAATGTAAATAATGTGCAGGTATTGCAGACCAAAGGATCGAATCACTATTCTAATAACAACTGCATTTATAAAATAATAATTGCTACCCATTGCGAATATTTTGGGTCTTCAGTAAAATTTCTTGCGTCGTTCACCGGTGACCATCATGGCAGTCAAAGTGTTAAACAGTTTCTGCTATTCGCCCTCTGTCCTCGCATTGATCGAACACAGATGTCCATCAACGGCGGTCGCGCTAATCGAAGATCCGCAGAAATCGTTCTCACCGGCGTCTTCGGGAAGCCTGGGAAGTCGTCGCAATATTCCACGGCAATTATACGTTGGCCGGGCATAAATAAATGACTACAAAACTGGCCAGGTGTTGCTCGGCTAACGAGGAGCAACACGAGACGGCTGAGCGTAAGGAAGGAAGGAGCGCTTCTGAACGTCGAGCGTCGAGGCGGACCCGTTGCCTAGCCGTTAAACCGGGCTAGAGGTAATTAAACCGAATGGTAATTGCGTAATCGCGCCGGCGCGGCACGCGAGGCGGCCACGATCGAGCGATCAGCTGTTTTCCTAACTCCCTGGCCTATCTACGTCATCGTCAGGTCTGATTTGTGGAAAAAATTTACTATCGGCTCGCATCTTCAACTCGCGAGCACAGGGCGCTGTGAACAGATGGATGAGGATGTTTTAGTAGCTTGTCGAGATTTGTTTAATGGCGGATGTGATGTAACGTGATAGCCTGATAGTCTCATAATTATAATCGTCCGATGTCATCGTGTTTATTCACCAAACATTAGTCACATCGCTCCATCCTCGCTATTCATATAGCCGAACATATTTTTTCCCGGGTCCATCTCGATGGCAGACATCCTAGAAACATCGTCAACCCGATTCCCACAAAATTAAAAGCTTCCAAGTTCAACGGTAGTTCCATATTTAACAGGTTCACGCCGACGTGCATCACCGGTAAGACACGCTTGAACATTTGTTTATAGTTTCATTTAGTAAGTGGACAAAATTGCCGTATAGTTTAAAAGTTAAATAATTGAAACAAGCAACAATCGTGCGCCACCAGATGAAGCGCTGCACGAATTCGAATGCCGCCTCACAGCGAAAAACATGAAAATCGGCCCCGGCGTGAACATGTTAACACTTCGCCATGCGTATTTTGCGGTATTACAACGGTGATGCTATGGAACACTACAGCGTTTGACTGAATTATGCAAAATGCAAATAATGTACAGGTATTGGAGACCAAAGGATCGCATCGCTATTCTAAGAATAATTGCATTTGTAAAATAATTATTGCTACCCACTGCGAATATTTTGGATCACCAGCAAAATCTCTTGCGCCGGTCACCGATGACCATCACGGCAGTCAAAGTGTTAATAATCGCCAATACTTCAATACCTTTGAACTTGAGCATTAAGTACCGCTTCAGCACCTTCAAACTCGCTCATCAAATATGACTCAGATCATTCCACGATCATGTACTTGCCATCAAATACTGCTTCAGCAACTTCATACTCGCCCATCAAATATTACTCAGATCCCCCGTACCGGACAGTCATCATCATTGAGCAGAGATCCCGCTCTGCACGTCTGGCTGCCAAAGACCTACGGAACGCCGTCAACACGTTTCCCACGAAATCGAAACCGTCCACTTCAGCCGCCCCCGCGCGCGGCCGCCCTGCTTTATTTAATACGTCGGCCGGGCGATATTATTCGCTGGCAGACGCGAGTTATGCGCCGCTCGAGCGCAAGGACGGGTGTCCTTCTACTCCTGCGCGAAGGGAGGAAGAAGGCAGCTCGCGGGCGAACTATGGTAATGCGCAAGAGGGACACGGACTTACACGGGGAGTGCACGGATACTGGGATAAGCGTTCCTGGAGATGGCGCCTCCGGCTCGGGGCCCGTATGTGTACGCTCCCCGACAAAAGAGTGTTCGCCGCTCCTACCCGACCGGCATTTTTCGCCTACGCGCAGCCTCAACGCCATTTCCCAGCAGCGCACCGCAACACCTCCACTTACTGCACCGCACCGCAGTTACCCCCGCCGTAAAACGCTCGGCCGCAAATTTTGCCGGTGACACCTGCGAGAAGGTGTCCAGACAGCGTGAGGACCGATCGCACAATCCTGCAACTCCTACGCTGATCTGCGCTAGATCTAAGTGCGCAGTGGCGGTCGAAGGTGAAAATCCGTGGGACCGTCGAAATCGTCCCGACGTTTCCCAGCAGTGCACCGCAACACCTCTACTTACTGCACCGCACAGACGACAGTTACCCCTGACGTAAAACGCTCGGCCGCAGATTTTGCCGGTGACACCTTCTCGCAGGGGTCCAGACAGCGTGAGGACCGATCGCGCAATCCTGTATCGCCTACACTGATCTGCCAAGATCTAAGTGCGCAGTGGCGGTCGGCGGTGAAAATCCGTGGGACCGTCGAAATCGTCCCGACGCCCGCGCCTCCGCACTCTTGCTGTTGGCTGTACCCCGAGAAGAAGGTGGACAAGTTGAGTCCTGGGTCTCTGAAAGCGTGGGCGGGGCGGAGCACGCATAGCTCCCGGCCTCTTCTCTTCTCCTCCTCCACCCTCCACCTTTTACTCCGACACACCGGCAGCCCTCTCTCTCTCGCTGTTCCCTCGAGAGGGAAGACTCGTTTTATTTTCACCTTGTATCCAGCGTTCCACTCCCGTTTTTCTCTCTTTGTTGTCTTCGCCCGTCCGCTAGGATCGGGGATGACGTCGAGACTTTAATGCTTCTAGGGCATGTACACGGACGCGGGCGCGTGTGCGTGCATTCTCGAATGTGTGCGCGCGCGGACGGGGAGAGATTACACGTTGAGCCCACCCGTCGCCCAGCCGCGGGTCGTTTCTCTGCAAGACGACGCTCCGAAACGACGAGGAAACCCCGAAGGATCGTCCGGGAAATGAAGAGCGCGTCTGGCCTCGGCGAACTCGGCTTCTCCCGGCCAGTGGGAGATGGATAGGTTGATGAGGGAGACGGGTCCACCCAGGTGGCGGCGCCCGTAAACGTTTATGAGTCGAGACACAGTCGTCCGTGCGCACGGCTAATCGCACGTGACGGCGGAGACGGGCGAATCTCGGGGAGCTAGAGGAGTGTGGGCACCGCTGGTCTATGCCCACTCCGTATCAAGCGACCGGGTCAAGAAGCCGAGACAATCGGAGTCGGAAAGGCAGCGAGCTTTCCACGGCCGCGTTGCATTTCCATGAATATATCTAGCCGGTTCTCCGGCTGAACAAACGGCCACGACAATGGACGGGCAAATACGAAGTTAAGCGCGGGTCTTTTCGCGTGGGCGCTGTTTGGAAACACTGTTAAAACATCGGGCACCGGAAGCGAGCAGTCAAATTGTGCGGGACAAAACCGGGCGCGCTGTCTTTCTCGCGCGCGCCGACCTGCGAGGGTCTAGAACGGGAGCGTGGGCCTTTTGTGACGCGAGTCAATGGAATAACGAGAGTGTGTGGAGGAGGCACGAAAAGAACGAGGAGCTTTTGTCTTTTAATTGTCACGCCCCTAGCTCCGGGCGCGACGGCCGGGGCAGGTGGCTGCGCGGAATTTTTCGCCGCGGAAACAATCGACCAGAGTCCACCGCTTGATTGTGCGCGGTCGCACGCTTCGTCTTGGCGAATCAAAGTTTTTGATGGAAGAAAAGGGCTTTGCGTTCGTGTGCGATGAAGTTGGGAAAATAGACTAGTGTTGGGTGTGCAGGTAAGATTTGTGTTTCCTTTATCAGCCCGGTCTTTTTAAATCAACTACCAATAGGACACAATTGCCTCCTGCACAGTCTTATCCAAACATCAACAATGTCAAAACCCATCGAAACGCTCCATTTTTTTCTTACTGCCAATACTACACGATGCGACAGAATTGCCTAATGCACACTCTCATCCAAACATTAATAATTTCAAAATCCACCCAGAAGCTCCACTTTTTCCTGCGACACTTCCTCATCCGTTGTTCAACATGTTATTCTACGTCAAGCAACTCGCGTCATTCAATCATTATCGTCTAAACGCTAAACGCAATTTCCGAATTTTTCTATATCAGCCCGTTAATTTCGCATCAACTACCAACTCGGTACAATTCAATTGCTTGCTGTACAGACTCATCCAAACATCATCAACTTCCAAAAAATGTCATCTGCTTCCTTACGCCCCATTTTTTTCCTGCGACACTTTCTCACCCGTTTTTCTACATCAAGCAACTACCCGCGCTGGTCAATCATTATTGTTGAAGCGCTAAACGCAATTCTCGAATTTTCCTATATCAGTTCGTTAATTTCGAATCAACTACCAACTCGGTACACTTCAATTGCCTGCTGTACAGACTCATCCAAACATCATCAACTTCCAAAAAAAGTCATCTGCTTCCTCACGCCCCATTTTTTTCCCGCGACACTTTCTCACCCGTTTTTCAACGCGTTATTCTACGTCAAGCAACTACCCGCATTGGTCAATCACTATCGTCTAAATCCTAAATGCAATTTCCGAATTTTCCTATATCAGCCCGTTAATTTCACATGAACTACCAACTCGGTACAATTCAACTGCCTGCTGTACAGACTCATCCAAACATCAGCAAACAAAAAAGTCATCTACTTCCTTACGCCCCATTTTTTTTCTTGCGACACTTTCTCACCCGTTTTTCAACGCGTTATTCTACGTCAAGCAACTACCTGCGTCGGTCAATCATTATCGCACAAACGTTCCCCGGCGCAGGCGATATTGCATGGGAGTGAAACACGGCGCAAGAGGGATAGGAAATCTTCGGGAAGACGATCCTTTGGCGAACCGCGAGAGTCAAACTCCTTGTATCCCCCGCTCATCAGGCAGCCCGAAGCTCTGGAATCGCACAGCCCTTTACCCGCTTTTAGGACCGCCGCGATGATGTTGCAAATTTAATCATCTGCATACTTGGCGATTACACGGGACGCCGATCACAGAGGTCGCTTGGCACGCCTGCGGGGGTTGCCTCCCTCTATTCACCCTCCCGTCTCTTTCTCTCGCACACACTCCCGTGCTCTCTGTCAAAACTGCGTTTGCGCTCGGGGCACGATGTCTGGTCCCAGTCGTGGACAGCAACCTCTGGGCTAGATGTCGAATTGATCGCATGGCCACTGTCTTGTGAATCTGCAGGACAGAACGATTGCGTAGCTGGTCTCAGCGGACTTGGACCCTCAAAATTTCTGATACTTGTGACATGAGAATTTCAAGCGATGGGTGACAGCGCGTACAATATCACATAAGAGAAGCTGAGGGTAGCTTGTCTCAGCAAACTTGGACCCTCAGAATTTCTGGTACTAGTGGTATGAGAATTTCAAGCGATGGGTGACAATGTGTGCAATATCACATGAAGGAAGCTGAGGGTAGCTTGTGTGAGCAAACTTGAACCCTTGACGCCATTTTCCGATTACTCTTCCGCAGAAATATTCTAATGATTATTGTGCCTTTTACAGTTAGCGCGTGTTATTATGACTAAATTCCGTAACTGCTCTTTGTTGGGAGGCTTACGATTGGCTGGTGGCGCGATGTTGAAATCGCCAATGGAACTGCAGATGCATACACGGACAATATATGCGACGGCATACGATGATCGCAGGGTTCACGCATGTTACAGGGCCTCTTAAACATTTCACACGCCCTAACATTGTATGGTCGGTGATATACAGGGTGGGAAAATGCGGAAAGTGTTTCAGGAAAAAAATTGCTTATGTTTATGAAAATTGGGAATTTCTAGTAGAACCAGTTTTATAAGTCAAAATAATCAATTCCAATTTCTAGTAGAACTTACTTCTAATATAATCGGTGACAAAGTGTAAAATGCTACGATTTGTTTGCGGGGAATTCTGCGTTTGCATTTTAATAAACCTGTACAATAAAAGTTTATGGATTACGCACAAGGTATGGCGTATCGAAAAAAAATGTTTATGCCCATCGCCGTAATCAAATGAACACGCGCATATGTAACAAATTTGACAAAAAATTACAAACTGCACCGTTTCGATCACGCAAACCTGACCGTTTACCTCTGAACAGCTCCGTATAGCAGCATACACATTACGCACAAAGTATACCATATCGTAAGACTTAACTCCACAAGACCGAAACTATCAGAATACCCAAGTGTCGGTCCACGGATCGCACCACGTAGAACCTCCATTATCATTCCACCTAAAGCGACCGCGGTCCACGTTCGGCGAGGCAAACTATACGTGCAGCCGAAGATACGGGGTCCGCGGAATTCAATTCGGCGAAAAAAGTTCACACGTGGCCCGCAGGAA
Organism: Cryptocheilus praepositus; assembly: GCA_033815515.1. Taxonomy (NCBI): domain Eukaryota; kingdom Metazoa; phylum Arthropoda; class Insecta; order Hymenoptera; family Pompilidae; genus Cryptocheilus; species Cryptocheilus praepositus. Next base: position 5,737,712 of record JAWWQZ010000314.1, read on the forward strand.
TGATTGCGCAAAGGAGGGTAATACGTTTCGGGAAGAATGAGAATACGTTTTCGGCGCCTGCCAGGCATCTCGGCGTTGCGTGCGGCGTAATCGTTGTTTACAAAGTACCCACCGCAAGTAAAGGGGGCAGGAGCGGGTGTTAAGGTAGAACTGCGTAAAGCGTATCGCGGCGGCCGAGTGGAAGTACGTCGGCCGTGACACGATTTCGTGCCCGATTTCCTCTCGAGAGGTCTAATTTTCGATCGACAAGGCGGTCGCAACATATGGCCGAGCGATCGGAAACGGTCGGGGCCTTAGTGTAAAGAAAATTAGCACGCCCACTTTGCGCGATGCACCTCGGGGACCATCTGCGAGGATTCCTGGCATTGTTGCGCTGCGTTACGGTCTCAGGACGATGCGGATCTTTCCGCTGGCCTGTCAAGGACTCAAACGTCTGACTTGTTCCTTTTTGTCGTTCTTGGTGTTGGAGTGTGGCGGTTAAAAGAACAATTATCGTTATCGTAGATGCTGTCATAGGAACGTTTGTCTTACGCGATGACTGCCGATGCAAGCGAGTACGTGCATTCGTTAAACTGTTGTCTGTGAAGTTACAATGGTTATCGGGAAAAATGTCTATTGTGAAGTGCAATTAAAAACAGAAGTTAGATAATAATCTTTCTGGTTTGTTCGGTGGCCAATCAGCAACGGTGGTGTTTGCTGGTGATAGATATGTATTGCATATTTGGTTGATGTGTCATAAAAACGAATACGGTAAAGCGACAATGTAGTTTGTGCATGGCTTAAATACCTAAATCGTTGTTGGACATTAGATTTTTAGACCTGAGTCGCTGGTAGGTCGTCAGCTCAGTTGGTGTTCACTTTAAAAATATCTGTGCAGTTGACAAATGTCAGGGTTCTTTTGTCACCTATCACGTGACGTATGTCAGATGCGTTAAGAACAATTATCGTTATCGTAGATGCTGTCATAAGAACGTTTGTCTTACGCGATGACTGCCGATGCAAGCGAGTACGTGCATTCGTTAAACTGTTGTCTGTGAAGTTACAATGGTTATCGGGAAAAATGTCTATTGTGAAGTGCAATTAAAAACAGAAGTTAGATAATAATCTTTCTGGTTTGTTCGGTGGCCAAACAGCAACGGTGGTGTTTGCTGGTGATAGATATTTATTGCATATTTGGTTGATGTGTCATAAAAAAGAATACGGTAAAGCGACAATGTAGTTTGTGCATGGCTTAAATACCTAAATCGTTGTTGGCCATCAGATTTTTGGGCCTGAGTTGCCGGTAGATCGTCAGCTCAGTTGGTGTTCACTTTAAAAATATCTGTGCAGTTGACAAATGTCAGGGTTCTTTTGTCACCTATCACGTGACGTATGTCAGATGGGTTAAGAACAATTATCGTTATCGTAGATGCTGTCATAGGAACGTTTGTCTTACGCGATGACTGCCGATGCAAGCGAGTACGTGCATTCGTTAAACTGTTGTCTGTGAAGTTACAATGGTTATCGGGAAAAATGTCTATTGTGAAGTGCAATTAAAAACAGAAGTTGGATAATAATCTTTCTGGTTTGTTCGGTGGCCAATCAGCAACGGTGGTGTTTGCTGGTGATAGATATTTATTGCATATTTGGTTGATGTGTCAAAAAACCAACTACGGAAAAGCGACAATATCGTTTGTGCATGGCTTAAATACCTTAATCGTTATTGGATATCAGATTTTTAGACCTGAGTCGCCGGTAGGTCGTCAGCTCAGTTGGTGTTCACTTTAAAAATATCTGTGCAGTTGACAAATGTCAGGGTTCTTTTGTCACCTATCATATGACGTATGTCAGATGCGTTAAAATTTGCTGTGTCATATTAGATGTGAGAAATGTCTGCTAGGGTGAAAAGTGTAATGTCACCTGGGAGATGACATTCGTTCGACAAGGGTTAACACATTGACTGCCACATTCATCAGCTGTGACTTCAGATACTTTCTTTTATGGGGCCATGGTGGTCGTCAGCGACCGGAATGCCTCAGATGGTCAGAATAAATAAAGTAAAACGAATATTGTCAACCAAAAAATGTCGAACATCATAGCTAACTGGACAATAATATATAGTAAAAAGTGTACTATTTAACAATTAAGAATTTTAATGACAACATATGTTACAAATGTATGTAAGATTATTGCAACTACAATTTTTAACGTTTTCCGAACCATGGTTTGCAACATTTTTTTCTGTAATGCACTTTGCAATATTTTCATACCAGGGACGGCAGCGTCTTCTTTTGCATTTTATGGTATAATATTTTCTGGGCGCTTATATCGGATGAGGCTGGTGTTTGATGGGGTTAAATACGCCGCACAGATAAAGATACTACACGGGAAAAGTCTACTATTATGTCGCGAGGAAGGTGTAAACTGCAAGTGAAGACACTTTTTTCTTTACAGCTCGCGGTTACAATGTTATAATTTAGAGTTTTAACTACGTAAATGATCGGTTCTGGCCGGAGTGCACTTCTAGTCTAAGTCCTCGAGTACTAGATCTACTCTCTTTCTATACTCAAAATACAGTTTGCCAAATGCGCCGCACAGATAAAGATACCATCGTATTCTGGCCGGAATGCACTTCTAGATCTGAGTCCTCGAAGTTTTATACTGAAAATACAGTTTGCCAAATGCGCCGCACACATAAAGATACTATCATGTTCTAGCCGGAATGCACTTCTAGATCTGAGTCCTAGAGTGCTATATCCACCCTCTTTCTATACCCAAAATACAGTTTGCCAAATGCGCCACACAGATAAAGATACCATCATGTTCTGGCCGGAATGCATTTCTAGATCTGAGTCCTCGAGTGCTAGATCCACCCTCTTTCTATACTCAAAATACAGTTTGCCAAATGCGTCGCACAGATAAAGACACCATCATCTTCTAGCCGGAATGCACTTCTAGATCTGAGTCCTCGTGTGCTGTATCTACCCTTTTTCTATACTCAAAGTACAGTTTGCCAAATGCGCCGCACAGATAAAGATACCATCATGTTCTAGCCGGAATGGACTTCTAGATCCGAATCCTCGAGTGCTAGATCCACCCTCTTTCTATACTCAAAATACAGTTTGCCAAATGCGCCGCACAGACAAAGATACCATCATAACCTACCTGCGCCTTATACACTCGATCGATTGCGTTCACACAAAACAATATTCGATCCTCATCGCGTTTCGATCGGCATTCAATAATCGAGGGATCGAAAGCCGCCGCGCCACCACCAAATGCAATCCCCCAAGAACAATGAACCACAATTCGCGAACGTGACACAACTGGACCCGTTATAAATATAACGTGCACCTCTTTCTGCGTTTCCCCGACTCGCGCCGGAGACACGAGGGCAGCTGGCCGCGAATAATATTTCCGTCATTCGGCGACATCGAACGTGACCCAGGGTAGAATTTCGATTTATTAAAAGCGCCGCTCGCGGCGCGCGTGACCCTGAACGTGTTTGCGCTCGCAAAATCGGTCCTCCGTCCTTTGGCCGTGGTTCGTTTCCTCGCAAACCGATCGTTACCCAAAGTGTCGCCTGGCGGGCTTGCGTGCAGGAATGCGATGTGAACCGGCCATTACGCCACGCGGTGTCACCCGAGGAGGGTAATTTCGTCGAAAGTCCACCGACCGAGTGGCAAAACGATGCGGTGGCCTGTTCGAATTCTTCGCAAATCGAGGATGGCGTCTATCGATTGATCTCGGTCGCATCTGCGAATCGCTCGACGTCAGGTACCAAAAGTTCCGACGTCGGCGATTTTTCGGAACTGCGCTGGAATGCGAGGCTAAGACGCAGTGTGGGTATTGGAGGATGAAACGGAATCTGACGCGAGGCGTCAGTCACGAAGATCGCGCACTGATGACTGCGAATATTACTGCCGAGCTGTGGGCGACCGGCGCTTGATGCGTTTAATGGGAAAAGCTGAGATGCTGCGTTACGGTCGGAAATGAAGAGAAATTAGTAAATGCAATATTGAGATTTTATAATGCGTTATATCAGTTAACCACTTGCGCTACGATTTAATTTTCGGCTGCCGCGCTCTACAATATAACATGCCGGCGCAAAAGATTTTACTATAAATGCAAAAAATTCGCCATAAAGCCTAGTAGCAGTTATTGATGTAGTAGCAGCGTCTATGTATTGGGTTGGAGGGAAAGTTCTATCGTATTTATAATAGGCAGGTAATTTTTCTTGTAATAAAAAAAAACATCTGGCAAGCGACTCATTCGGATTTTTTGTTTGTTTTTTATAGCTACTGTATAATATAGAAGGAGTCCTTTTTTACCGTTCATCATTTACTTGTGATATTTAAAGTGAAAAACATGTCAGTAAATAAAGTGCATTTGGACCGTCTTTATATGAGCGCAAAAGTGAGCAACGCATCGTTTGCATGTAAAAATTTATGTGCGGTATTTGGAAAAGATATTGTAAATGTTCGTACTTGTCAAAGATGGTTTAGCAAATTGCGTTCCGGGGATCTGAGCCTCCAAGAAAGTGATCGATCTGGACGACCATCCAAGATCGATAATGATGTTTTACGATCCATGTTGGAAAATAATCCACATTTAACAAGTCGAGAAATTGCAGAAGAGTTTGGCTTTCATCATACAACACATTAAATGTATTATGATTAATATTAAACACATATTTTTATAAATTAATTCAAATATTTTCTTTAAAATACGACAGAACTTTCCCTCCAACCCAATAAAAGACGTCGTTTTTGTTTCTGAGACAAATGCCTATCGACGTGGTATACATGTCGCTTGCGGCTTTGGAATAAAAGCATCTCGACGTGCGTGGCACGTCTTTATAGCGCAAGTGATTAACCAGTAGCTATTATGTGGTGAAGGACCCGCAGAAGTTGCCAAAATCTTGGATCGGAATTGCGCGTATTACTTTTTCTTTTATTTTGACCATAACATTTGTACATTACTGCAAACTTCAAACATCCCATATATCTGCTATTCAACCGAAACTCGCCTTCTTAAATGCCACGGACAACATACTTTAAATTTCTTACAACAGCAACCTACCCAAATTCGTATTCTTCTGCCTTAGATCATACAAAATAGATCCCCCACAACAGCAGCCTACGACGACACCTAATGACAGCAGTCCCTTCTGTCCAACATTGCCATCAGCATCCGCGTTTGCACCATATAAATTTTAAACAAACGATTAGCTTAACCCATTCGAGACCGATTGCACACCGTGTGTGCAATTGATTTCCGAGGCTATAAGACGGCTTGCACACCGTGTGTGCGATAACAGTAATGTGCAATTATCAGTTATTCTGAGTAAACTAGCCGTCGAAATAAAATTTTCCTTGAACTAATGAAATCTGCAAGTTACAGGAAAACAAAATTTGGCATTGGTTTTACTGTGTACCAAAAATCTAAAAATTATTTGAAGCCTTTCTTACATGTAAAATACTATGAATTGCTGACAGTCCTACGAAGAAGGAAAATATAAACGTAATAATTACTCTTGTCCTGCTTGTGTCGGTAATCCTGGATTATGTTTGGGAGAATGTTTCAAACGCTACCATCAACCAACTAATGTATAATTATTTTACGATCAGTGTACTATTTGCTAAAAGTGTATTTACAAATTATATTTTCTTTTTTATTACTGAGTTACATTACTTTGTTATCTGTAGACATTCTTCTAAAAATTTATTTCTCGTTTGTTATTTTTTTCATTATTCAACTTATCTTTTTTTAACTTTTTACTAACTTTTAAACATTTTCTTTGCATTATATTCGGTTCTTTATTATTGGAAACAAAATAACGATTTTATATTATCTAACTATTTTTGAAATAAATTGTAGGTTCCAGGCATTAATTAAATAATTCTAATCAAACTTGGATAAGATATAATTTAAAAAAAGTCAAAATACAATTCCACACACACACAACCGAACTTCTTACAAGCGCGACTGCCAAAAGTGCGTCCTTCATCTTTGCTTGTCCGGCTACGACTGCCCGTATGAAACAACAGCATCTTCAATCTTCTTTTGTTATATGCGTCGTCGCTCACGCTACATATCACGCATACATGACACTGTAACTTATACACATTCGATACGGCGCATTATTCTTTCGCGAATCTGCAAATATTCGGCCCCACAAAATGTTCACAAATTTTTTAATGATGTATTTTCATTTTACCTTACATTGCACACATGGTGTTCAATCCGTTCCTCGCAATAAAAATTTTCCGAGGAGCGAGCTGCACACCTGGTATACAATGATCTTATTTATGTGAATTCACTTACGAATTGGGTGATTTCCATAGTAAACATGTTTTTTTATTAAAAATGAACAATATAAAGAAAAAAAATGTCGCTCCTGGGGACCGTGTTCGAAAAAAATCGTCGTCTCGAATGGGTTAACCTATCAGAACCGAAAAATCCGTCTAATACAAAAGCGCACCGACGTTGTGACAGCAGTGCACATATACATAATGCTTAGCATAATCGCCAATCCCAAGATCACGGTAGTCACGCACACTACCTGCCCGCGTATTCTAATCTCCGGCAATCTGTGCACATGTGTCCCAGCACCAATTCTGCGCATCACGGCAGTCACGCACATTACCTGCTCGTGAGCCTAAAGTGTTCTGACTATATGAATCCCGAAGACAAACCCCACGTATCATGGTAGCCATGCACGCACACACTCAGCGTGTAATCCCTCCAGCCTCGCTTCTCTCGAAGAGGACTCTCGGACTCGGATTCTGTTTACATTTGTCTCTTTTGCCGACTGGTAGCCTCCCCTGACCACCGATCGCACAAAGACCGTTTTATAGTCTGACTCCCCTCGTGCTCCGAACGATGAGCCGAGGAATTCCTCCCTCGTCACGGCGTGTCGCGGCAACCGAGGCGACAAAACACCACAAAGGCTGCCTTGTTAATTACTGGCAAACCGGCTCCATCTGCATCCGGCGTACGCGAGAACGAAAGAGAAGTGGGACGCAGAATTTTCCGAGGCGACGCAGGCGGGATTGGAATTGAAAAATTTTCAGACGGTCTGATGGGTGCGCGGTCGGTCAGGATGCTAGAATTATTGTCATTTTGGTTCATGGTGTCAGGCGCATTGTGGGTGGCAGGTGTTGCTACGGAAAATTAATGGGGTGTGGATAATTATGTACGTAGGTGGTAAATTATGATATTATGAGCATGGGTGATATGATATGTTGACGCTTCTTATGTGGCGAGTGAAGCTCTGATCATGGTGGCGGAGGTGGATCTAGGAAAAGGAGAATGTTAAGGAAGAGTTGAGGAACTTGCACTGGTCTTACGGCTGGAAGGTTGATTCTGACAAGTAGATAAATGCTAAATTAAATTAAATGATTATGAATTATCATTGTTACGTTTGTAATTACTCTTGCGCCCCCAATGGCTAGATTGTCATTGGTTCCGCGTAGCCAAGTTAATCAGGATTTTTTTTATAAATTTTACAGTTGACTGCAATTTCTGAACACGTTCTTTGGACGGCTACGAACTATTCGATATTTCCTCTGATCAATAGTCCATCTAAGCCTATATCAAATTAAAAGTTCTCAAGCACGGTTGTTGATATGTTCGAAATTACTCTCGACTACCGGTTTGGTAGGGCATCATCAGTTTTTATTTCCATGATTCGGCCAATTCGCGCTTCGCCAGACCGAATGACGGTGACCTACGCACAATTATTCTGGCCTCCTTCCCAAAATTCTCAAATTTGCCGCGGCTGGCAGCCCCGTAACGATTTTCCGGCCATCGCCGAATTCCCTGCATTTCCTCTGGTCAACGTGTCATCGATCCACGATCGATGCCTAAAAGCGTGCTCGGCCGCGCGGTTTATTCCTGGATGGCGATCGTCACCGCAGTTTGTTTATACTGGGTGGGACAGAAATACGGGAGTAACGGCGAGACGCGAAACATCTGCGAACACGCACGCACCAAGCCGCGGGTACGTCAGGCACGCCGACTATTTTCGCTCGCGCGCGATTATGAGGCCGACAGCGAGTGACAACCGTCTTCCGAGAACGCTCTCCTATTGGTAACGAAGTTGACAGCGTCCAGAGACACTTCCTTGAACCCGGTCAGCGCACCCGCGACCACCCATGTCTGTCGAAACTCGCTCGATCGCGGCTGTATCTTCTGCCGAGTACTCGTGTCAACGTGCCCAGCCACGTGCGCCGCTTCCGCCAACATTAAAACGCGCGCCATTTCCATCCGGATCACCGTGTCGCAGTGCAGAACCGCGGCCATTCGACGAATTCGCAGAAATTTCGAGAAATTCACACAATTCGCAGAAATTTCAAGAAATTCGCAGAATTCACGACGAATCTCCAAATACCGCGATAATACACAGCAGATTACGGTCCGGCACGATTGTCTTCGAGATGGCGCAATAATACAATAGTCGGCACGTTCTCCAACGAAATCGGTACGACGGTGCGACGCTTCCGCCAACATTAACACGTTGACTGCCAAGCGTATTTTACTATATTAGAACGGCGATGCTATGAAATACTACAGCGTTCGACTGAATTATGCAAAATGTAAATAATGTGCAGGTATTGGAGACCAAAGGATCGCGTCACTATTCTATTAACAACTGCATTTATAAAATAATAATTGCTACTCATTGCGAATATTTTGTATCTTCAGTAAAATCCCTTGCGCTGGTCACCGGTGACCATCATGGCAGTCAAAGTGTTGAAACGCGCGCCATTTCCATCCGGATCACCGTGTCGCAGTGCAGAATCGCGGCCATTGGACAAATTCGCAGAATTCGCGACGAATTTCCAAATAACGCGATAATACACAACAGATTACGATCCGGCACGATTGTCTTTGAGATCGCGCAATAACACAATAGCCGCCGGCACGTTCTCCAGCGAAATCGGTACGACGGTGCGTCGCTTCCGCCAACATTAAAACGCGCGCCATTTCCATTCCGATCACCGTGTCGCAGTGCAGAATCGCGGCCATTCGACGAGTTCGCAGAAATTTCAACAAATTCGTAGAATTTGCGACAAATCTCCAAATACCGCGATAACACACAACAGATTATGGTCCGTCACGGTTGTCTTCGGATCGCGCAATAACGCAATAGTCGCCGGCACGTTATCCATTGAAATCGGTACGACGGTACGCCACTTCCGCCAAAATTAACACGTTGACTGCCGTGGGGGTCACCGGTGACCGGCGCAAAAGATTTTACTGAAGATCCAAAATATTCGCAATGGGTAGTAATAATTATTTTATAAATGCAGTTATTGTTAGAATAGTGATGCGATTCTTTGGTCTCCAATACTTGCACATTATTTACATTTTGCATAATTCAGTCAAACGCTGTAGTATTTCGTAGCATCGCCGTTCTAATACGGCAAAATACGCACGGTAGTCAACGTGTTAAAACGCGTGCCATTTCCATCCCGATCACCGTGTCGGAGTGCAGAATCGCGGCCATTCGACGAATTCGCAGAAATTTCAAGAAACTCGCAGAATTTGCGACGAATCCCCAAATACCGCGATAACACACAACAGATTACGGTCCGGCACGATTGTCTTCGAGATCGCGCAATAACACAATAGTTTCCAGCACGTTCTCCAGCGAAATCGGTACGACGGTGCGCCGCACATCTGTCAACGTTGAAAGCATCCAGCGGGCCGTCGCTCGCCCGTAAATCTCTTTGCTCTTGAAATTTCGCACATCGTCACGCAACAATTACCGCTCATCGCTCTTTCCGCATCGCTGTCACGCTCCTTGCGCCCATCAGACTTCATCATCCTCAAAAAAGAGCCCGCGGGCAGGCGGGGCGAAAAAAACGCGGCCGCTCATTGTCCCGGCCGGCTCGTCGTGCCTGCCGGAGACACGTCGCGGAAATATCATATTTTCCGTGGAGCCACAAGAGAGCGCGGGGACAAAAAAGCGCAGAGGCCCTCGAGACGGGGGAATCACGGTCCGCCTGGTTTTTCGGCGAGCCCGTAAGTCCCACTATTATCCGCGCCAGGTAACGTCATATTCAATGCCGGGCCAATCACAATATTTTTGACGAGTTGCGGCAGGCATAATGGCGTGCGAGGCTGGACGGGGTGGGCACGAAGAGAGTGCGGAGGGTGTGGGGCTTTTCCAGGCCCGCCGTAAACTCGCGGTATTCAGGCGAACGCACGAGGAGACCACAATGGGCCGTGCGGAACGGTCCTTGAGCCCTTAAAAGCACAAAGACACTGGCTGCCCTTCTCTCGCTCGCGCCTTCCGCCGCACTCACTCGCACACGATCCTGCGTCTCCGGGTCCCTTGGGATATAGGCGCTCTGGAGCGTGCGTAACAAGCTCAGCGGCCCGTGAGTTATGAGGGAAACGCGCGATATTAATATTTTGTATCATCCTTGTGCACGAAGGCGCCTGCTGTCGCTCCGGCCCGGTCCTTCACGGAGGCGAGGATCTACGACCCTCGTCTCCGCGCGCTGTCCTCTGTCGTTTGATCTCCTGGCGTGCCGCGTCGAATCGCGCTGACGGACGAGTAAATAGTTAAAACCTGCGGATTTGCGCGGGGCGGCATTGGGTGATTGTTGCGACGCGATGCTTGCGATGCTACGCTAAGTTGCGTGGCGTTGCGTTGCGCGATATTAATTTTTGGGGGCATGACTCTGTCACAATGCCTTGGGAGTACTTAACACTTTGACTGCGGAGCGGATTTTGCTGTATTAGAACGGCGATGCTATGAAATATTACAGCGTTTGGCTGAATTATACAAAATTTAAATAACGCGCAGGTATTGGAGACCAAAGGATCGCATCACTATTCTAACAATTTACTTAACACTTTGACTGCGGAGCGGATTTTGCTGTATTAGAACGGCGATGCTATGAAATACTACAGCGTTTGACTGAATTATATTAAATTTAAATAACGCGCAGGTATTGGAGACCAAAGGATCGCATCACTATTCTAACAATAACTGCGTTTATAAAATAATTATTGCTACTCATTGCAAACATTTTGGAGCTTCAGTAAAATCTCTTGCGCCGGTCACCGATGACCATCATGGCGGTCAAAGTGTTAACCGTTTGGCTGTTGACGGATTTTTTCGGACCTATGACAAAACTGTGGCATTAATAGTGCGTGTATGGGAAAAAATGGAAAACACTTTTCATACAATAAACTCATTTATAATACGTTGCAACAAAAAAAAAAAATTTAAATACCATTTATTTAAATTTACTTTAATTCATTTTGTGGATAAAATTGGTAAAATGCACTTATAATTCACTCAAATTAACACAAATAATTTTATAGAAATAATTATAAATATTACAAAATAATTTTATAGGAGTAAATACTGTAGAGCTTTGTGTACCTAAAATAGTTAAAAGCCTAGTTAAAAACGTTGACAAATGAGTAAATAGTTAGAAACCTTGTGTGCGTAAAATAGTTAAAAGCCTGATAAATTTGTTATAAGCCTTGTTAAAAGTGTTGACGGAGGAATAAATTAAAAAGCTTCCGTGCGTTAAGTAGTTCAAACCTATACATGGCGCGATATTAATATTTTAGTTATTAGATCTCCTTGTACTCAGGGTTCCTGTTTCTTTGGACAGGTCCTTCAACATCCTGTATATGCTAAAGTAAGAAACACGATTTAAACTCGTGGTTCACTTGTTATAAATGCACTTCCGCTAGCTTGTTACATTTATTAGCAGTCTTAGCTGCAACTGTGCGTAAATTATATTTTTCTTTTTTCTACTTGGATTAATCTGCCCCAATATATGCATACAGTTGTTGTTATGTATGGAAAACCGTGTTGTTCGTAAGTGAAAAATTGTTACTTAACGAGTTAAAGGAAAATGACAAGTAACACAGTATTTCTAATATCGTATGCAGCAGGCGATTAATAACTGTTATTGAATCTTGTTAGCTACGATCGTGACAACAAGACCTGCCTCAGGCGCAATGCGTTCAAATGCACTCTGTGCGCAGGCACACTTATCTCAACTCCCACAAACCAATGAGATTTTACGATTTACACATTAACCTGTTGAACGTTTATGTCGTTTATATCCGTCATCGCCCAAGTCTATGATTACTGCGTATGACGGACATACTTGCTTCGCGAAAATTCTTGTACGTGTGAAAATGTTTTTCAATTAAATGAAAAAAGCACATTTTCAATACATAATACTAACATGATGAAACTATTGTTACAATACATTTTCAAGAACACATACATAGAAATACAATAGTAAGCAAATACAATAAAAGCAATACGTATTGAAACTCGAGATGACATTATCGGACAGATCTTTCCAGTATACCACATACATATACCCACTGCACCAAAATGACAGTGCCAGCAACAGAGACGTTTTCTGTACAAAATCAAAATCTCAACAAGCCAACAAACATCGTTCCACATTATGCGCGATGAACAACACTTCAGCGCACACCCTGCTCCTTGGATCCCAACAACATCGTTACCGGGTCTACCCATGCTCTCGAGAACGCAACCACGTGACCCTTACTTCACCGCTCCTATAACCTTAGCGAAGAAAGGAATTCAGATTTCGAGCGCATCGCTCCTTGTTTGTCCCGAGATTGAACGCCGTGTATCCCTAACACTATGCCGCTAATCGACGTGCCGCTTATGTATGGAAGGTCCCGTCCATGTCTGAACCAACAGAAAATAAAACATTTTTAAAACATAATACTAAGACGATCAAACCATTGTTTCAGCGCAATTAAAAAAAATACACAAATGTCAAAAACTAATACTAAATAAGGACGGCGATATACAGTACGAGGCGACATTACCTAATACCTAAATTTGCCAGCAGCAGATATTTTTGTTCAAAATCAAAATGTTCACCAGCCCTAAACCCATCGTTCCATATTACACGCAATCGAGAAAGATTCATACCCTGCTTTTTGGCTCTCAATGACATTGCATGATCAGTGAAAAAAGGAATTCAGATTTCGGGCGCATCGCTTGTTATTTGTCCCGAAATTGAACAGCATGTATCCCTAGCACCGTTTCGCTTATGTATGGAAGATCTTGTCCGGGTTTGAATCAAAAGAAAATAAAACATTTTTCAAACATACTTCTAAGACAGCAAAACCATTATTTCAGCACCATAAAAAAAAACACAAATGTCAAAATCTAATACTGATTAGGGACGGCCATATTTGTTTCCCATAACCCATCGTTCCACATTATACGCGATCAACAAAGATTACAAAAGAAAATAAAACATTCAAAAACACAATACTAAGACGATAAAACCACTGTTGCAGCACCATCAGAAAAAAAATACAAATGTCAAAATATAATACTACATAGTAACGTCCATACACGTTTCCAACGAATACGTTATTCGTTCTTCTGCACATGACGACATTACCTAATACTTAAATTTGCTATCAACAGATACTTTTGTTCAAAACCTGCTTTTTGGCTTCTAGTGACATCGCATGATTAGTGAAAAGAGGAATTCAGGTTTCGGGCGCATCGCTTGTTACTTGTCCCGAGATTGAACGCCGCGTATTTCTAACACCATGACGGTAATCGACGTGCCGCAACAAAGTATTTCACCAAAAGAAAATTTTTCAAACACAATACTAAGACGATAAAATTATTATTTCGACACAATCAGAAAAAACACAAATGTCAAAATATAATACTAAATAGAGACGGCCATATACGTTTCTAAGGAATACATTCGTTCTTCAGCACGTGACGACATTACCCAATAGATAAATTTGCCATAAACAGGCAATTTTTGTTGAAAATCAAAATGTTCACCAATCCACAACGCATCGTCCCATATTACACGCAATCAACAAAGATTCACGCAAGAGAAAATAAACCACAATACTAAGACGATAAAATTATTATTTCGGCACAATCAGAAAAAACACAAATGTCAAAATATAATACTAAATAGAGACGGCCATATACGTTTCTAAGGAATACATTCGTTCTTCAGCACGTGACGACATTACCCAATACATAAATTTGCCATAAACAGGCAATTTTTGTTGAAAATCAAAATGTTCACCAATCCACAACGCATCGTCCCATACTACACGCAATCAACAAAGATTCACACAAAAGAAAATAAAACATAATACTAAGACGATAAAACCATTGTTTCGGCACAATCAGAAAAAACACAAATGTCAAAATATAATGCAAAATGGGGACGGCTATATACACCACGAGGCGACAATAACCTAATACCTAAATTTGCCAGCAACAGGCACGGTTGCTCAAAATTAAAACGTTCACCAATCCACAATCCATCTTTCTACATCACACCCTGCTTCTCAGCTCCCAATGATATCGCCTCCGTTTCTACCCGCGAACGCAAGCTTCGCGAAGAAAGGAATTCAGATTTCGGGCGCATCGCTTGTTACTTGTCCCGATATTGAACGCCGCGTATTTCTAACACCATGACGGTAATCGACGTGCCGCTAATGTATGGAAGCTCCTGTCCGTATTTGAACCAAAAGAAAATGTTTCAAACCACAATACTAAGACGATAAAATTATTATTTCGGCACAATCAGAAAAAACACAAATGTCAAAATATAATACAAAATAGGGACGGCTATATACACCACGAGACGACAATAACCTAATACCTAAATTTGCCAGCAACAGGCACTGTTGCTCAAAATTAAAACGTTCACCAATCCACAACCCATCTTTCTACATCACACCTGTTCTGGGACAGTGCTCCGCGAACGCAAGCTTCGCGAAGAAAGGAATTCAGATGTTGGGCGCATCGCTCGTTGTTTGTACGAGATTGAACAACGTATTTTTGATGTTGTTAGTTCTTCCGCGCGCCGCGACGAATCCTGATGCGCCGTCGAATGGGGTCGCTTGATAAAACAACTTTAATTTCAAGCGTATTGTTGGCGCGCGGCGACAAAGACAAGCGACGCGAGAAATGCTGCAGCGTTTGACTGAATTATCGCAAACCGTGTGTACAAATACTATCGTCAGGTGATTGACACTCAAAGGATGCCGTTATTCTAACAATGACTGCATTTATAAAATAATTATTGCTATCCATTGCAAATACTTTAGATCTTCGACGACACGTGTTTGGGACGCCGGTCTTTAATATCCGGTGTACAGCAACAACGTATTTTTGATGTTGTTAGTTGGTAAATTATGTCTGGGTTGATATTAATACTTAGCCAAGCGAATGGAGAGATATCACCGCTGGTAATCTCTCACTTTTTCCTTAACTTGACTGCCAAGCGTATTTTGCTATGTTAGAACCACAATGCGATGAAATAGGGCAGAATGTGATTAAATCGTGCAAAATGAAGGTAACGCAGAGTTGTTAGAAGCTAAAGTAGTGAAGCGCCGTTCCAATATCAATTGCTTTTACAAGATTGCAAATAGACTTCATTGCGAATTTTTTGCATTTCTAGTAAAATTATTTGCGCCGATCACCGTGTATTTTACTATGTTAGAACCGCGATGCGATGAAATACTGCAGAGTATGATTAAATCGTACAAAATAAAGGTAACGCAGAGTTGTTAGAAGCCAAAGTAGTGAAGCACCGTTCCAATATGAATTGCTTTTACAAGATTGCAAATAGACTTCATTGAAAATTTTTTGCATTTTTAGTAAAATCTTTTGCGCCGGTCACCGGTGACCACCATGGCAATCAATGTGTTAACAAGCCATTGTCTTTTAATGTCTTGTAAAACATAGTATTTAATGACACTTGTTACATACATTCAATTAAAGTTAATGGAAAACGTTATAGCCCCCGATAGAAAATATTTTTACCGAATACGTTATTATACTTAAAAAAAATACTAAAGTACGTCACATATTTTTAATTTCGTGTTAAAATTATGTCATTTATTATTCATTTGAGGGTTTACTGTTTATTTTCGTACCGTTTGTAGCATTTTATTTCATCCAATCATCGATAATCGGTATTCGCCAATAATAAAGATTTCCTTTTATTTTATTAAACGATGGGCAAGAACAAATTCTTACATACATTTTAATACCAATGTATAGATAATTTCATACACACAATTTTCGGTTAATTTTCGCGTAATTTCGTATACGTAGGTTTGCATATATAATGTAATTGAGAATTATATATGCAGTATGTATTATGCGTGCGTACAGTTTTCGCTAACAGCGAAATAACAGAACGCAGCACGAAAGTATTGCACCAAAGCACGGGTCGCCGCACATTTTACTGCCATCTTTGCACTCCACTTCCAATAGCAAAGCTTTTCTTTCGCTTTATTAAACGATCGATAAAAACTCTCACATACATTTTAATATTAACGCGTACATCATTCTGTATGTACAAGCTTTGCATATATAATTTCCGCGGATATTATATACGCATATATTAACGTACACATAATTGCGCGCACATAGTTTCCGCTTCTGCCGAAATAACGTCGCACGAAAGTATTGCGCCGGAACACGGGTCACCGCACATTTTACTGGCACCTTTGCACTCCGGCGACTCTGTTTGTTCATCGCCCGGCTTGTTTTACGCGAGCCTGCATCGCCTCATTATAATAATATAACAATAATATCGCACATCCGTACACTCACTCACGATTTCGTCGATGCAGTGTGCTATTGACGCTTCACGCCAATTGTCCTCCGCAAACATGCAGCTGATGCGCGTTACAAGTTTTACGTGATTCCACGCGCGGAGGTGGAAGTCGAAGATAGATGGACCGATAAGTAGGAAGAGAGTGAGAAACGGAGAGGGAGACGGAGAAAACATTACGTTGGCGCGAATATCATAGTTCTCGTCGGGTCGGCAGAAGGCAAACGTTCCCTCCCCCTCGCAGCACCCCATTCCGGGATCCAGGTACTGGCCGGCTTTCACAATGCGGTTCCCAGCGGGGCAAGTTATTATTACCGGCCAGGCCATTGTCCCGCTGTCAACAATTAGTTTAGATGATGCCTCAACGTACCGTCAAACAGTGCCACCTGAGCAGCCTGGCCAGCCTTCTGTTTCCTGGAAATTTCAAATCCCCCGCAAATCGGCGATTTACGTAAAATTAATTAATTATGGCGTCCCTGCGGTTGTGAAATTCGTCAGCATGTCTCACAGGTTTATGCCGGTGTCGATTTTGGCTGATGAAAATGTTTCATCAATGCACTTTGACAAGAGAAGAGAAAAATGAAAGCACATAGCGCCGATTTAATTTCAAACGTGGCTCAACGTTTGATGAGAAATCCCCCGCAAATCGGCGATTTACGTAAAATTAATTAATTACTGTGAAATTCGTCAGCATGGCATCGATGATGAAAATGTTTCATCAAACTTTGACAAGAGAAGAGTGGCACATGGCACCGATTGAATTTCAAACGTGCTCAACTTAAACAGTGAACAGCGCATAGCCAGCCTTCTGCTTCCTGGAAATTTCAAATCCCCCGCAAATCGGCGATTTACGTAAAATTAATTAAATTATATCGATCTATTGAAAGTGTTTCATCGATGCACCTTGACAAGAGAAGAGAAAAATGAAAGCACATGGCGCCGATTGAATTTCAAACGCGGCCTGACGTCAAACAGAATCAATTGAAGAGCCTGACCAGCTTTTTGTTTCCTGGAAATTTCAAATCCCCCGCAAATCGGCGATTTACGTAAAATTATTTAATTATGTCATCTTTGCGATCGTGCAATTCGGCAGAACGTCTTGTAGGTTCGTGCCGGTGTCGATTTTTGCTGTTTGATGATTTTGCGAGAGGAAAGAAAAATGGAAGCACATAACGCCGATTGAATTTCGAACGTGGCTCAACATCAAGCAGCGCTAATTGAACACTCGAAGACTTCGGTCTCCTGAAAATTGCTAAACCGCCGTAAATCATCGGCTTGCTCAAATTAATTTTCACTGTCCGAAGCATTTTCACGACAGAAAAATGCACGCAGCCTCGCACCACATGAACTCACCATTCTGCCGCTAATCCTGAATGTACCTGCAGCTAATTAATGAGATCGTTCTCGCGGTCGTTCAGTTCCACAGCGCGTCCGGCAGCTTTTTGCCAAAGTCGATTTCCGCCGTCCGAAGGGTTGCTGGGCTTTTGGAAGCATTTTTTGACGCACCGTGACGGGACGACAGAAAAAGGGATGCAAACGGCGCCGATCGAATTTCGAAGATGACGCGGTGAAATTCTCGCGGGCGGCTGGGAGGGAGGGGAGCACAACGACAACCGCAATTATCGGCTCGTTTTGTCGATTTACGACGGACTCCTCGTTAAGGTGCCCAGCGTCGAACCGGTGCAGAAAACAATGGCGCCCGGGGTGTCAAGAATAATACAAATAACCGCGAGAGGCCCGCAGCGCTGTTTAGCCCGTAATTTTCTTTCCGGAAAGCACGTTCGAGGGCGTGGCGGAGTCACACCTCTCCGAAAAAGGAAAGGAGAGTCATGCCGCATTGTTTTTGCAAGGAAACCTGCGCATCATCGTCCCGTGGAAAAGAGAAACCGAGGGGTACCCTTCCAGCATGGCAATTGTTTGAAATACGGCGCGGCGTGACCGATGCGTTCATATTTTTATGACTGGCATTCGGTTTCTGCCCCGGACAGTTGCATCATTTTCGAAGAATCTGCACTTGTCCCTCCCGTTAGGTGGTCAAAAAATGTAGCGTTTTTGATACGTATTGACAATTTTTTGCATTTCTAGTAAAATTATTTGCGCCGGTCACCGCGTATTTTGCTATGTTAGAACCGCGATGTGATGAAATACTGCAAAGTATGATTAAATCAAAATGAATGAAGCCAAAGTATTGAAGCACCGTTCCAATAGCAATTGCTTTTACAAGATTGCAAATAGACTTCATTGCGCATTTTTTACATTTTTAGTAAAATCTTTTGCGCCGGTCACCGGTGACCACCGTGGTAATCAACGTGTTAACAAGCCATTGTCTTTTAATGTCTTGTAAAACACTTTTTTATGTCTTTTACTACGTCTTTAATGTCTTCTACGTCTTTTAATGTCTTATGTTTCTGTCCCGGACAGTTGCATCATTTTCGAAGAATCTGCACTTGTCCCTCCCGTTAGGTGGTCAAAAAGTGTAGCGTTTTTTGATACGTATTGACAATCAAGATGACGCAAGGCGTGCACAGGGAACTTTATTGTCATTGAATAAATAAATGCGGAAACATGAAAGCGCATTTTATGCAAAGGTTAGGAATTTAAAAAAAAATTATACTATTAATTGCAACGCAATACAAGTGACGAAAAGCATACAACTAAAAGTCTCGGACGGAACTCTGTAAGCACAAATGCAAATAGTCTGTAGGTAAACGATCTTAACCGCACACACTAGAAACCACAACTGACCCGCATAACGCGAGGTGCCATTGTATTCTTGCTGACCAATCCCGAACATAAATATTCCATTGTTCGCTTCGGCAACTTTTTGTTCCTGACATAGCATATTTACAATAGTGGTCCAACATTGTGTCGTTACGGAAATACTTGATCATTAAAGTAAATGTCTATTGTCGAACCACTTCTGTGACTATTAATATGGCGACGCAACGTACTTCACTGGTGTCTAATCAAATAAACGCGAAACATATTAGCAACACGTCCAATATTTTGTAGTTGCAGGATACATAATTATTAAAACATACATCGTATTACTGAACTAGTTATGTGATAATTAATATGGCATCGCAACGTGTTTCACTAGTGTCTAATCGAATGAATCGTCTTAGTAAATCGTCTTAGTAAGACAACCAGCATTTTGTAATTAAACGTACCTTGTGAAGAACCACCTAATAAAGTACGTGACTATTAATATGGCGACGCAACGTATTTTGCAGGTCTGTAATCAAATAAATATGAATCATCTTAGTGACACAACCACCATCTTGCATTTAAACATCCTTCCGACGAATTGAGTGTGTGACTATTAATATGTCGACGCAACACGTTTCACCAGTGTCAAGTCAAATAAATATTACCCGACCAACACAACCATAATTTTTCAATGATAAATATATGCAATTGTTAAAGTAAACATTGTTTAATCATACCATTTACGTGCCCATTAATATGTCGACGCAACATGTTTCACCAGTGTCTAATCGAATGAATGTAAATCGTCTTAGTAAGACAACCAGCATTTTGTAATTAAACGTACCTTATGAAGAACCACCTAATAAAGTACGTGACTATTAATATGGCGACGCAACGTGTTTTGCAGGTCTGTAATCAAATAAATATAAATTATCTTAGTGACACAACCACTATCTTGCATTTAAACATCCTTCCGATAAATCGAGTATGTGACTATTCATATGGCGACGCTATGT
Organism: Cryptocheilus praepositus; assembly: GCA_033815515.1. Classification (NCBI taxonomy): domain Eukaryota; kingdom Metazoa; phylum Arthropoda; class Insecta; order Hymenoptera; family Pompilidae; genus Cryptocheilus; species Cryptocheilus praepositus. The sequence goes on from JAWWQZ010000314.1 coordinate 5,758,065, forward strand.
TTTGCCTGTGTCGAGACAAATAAATATTATCGTACCAACACAACCATCATTTTTTAATGACAAAAATATGCAATTGTTAAAGTAAACATTGTTTAATCATACCATTTACGTGCCCATTAATATGTCGACGCAACGTGTTTCACTAGTGTCTAATCGAATAAATGTAAATCGTCTTAGTAAGACAACCAGCATTTTGTAATTAAACGTACCTTGTGAAGAACCACCTAATAAAGTACGTGACTATTAATATGGCGACGCAACGTGTTTTGCAGGTCTGTAATCAAATAAATATGAATCATCTTAGTGACATCACCACCGTCTTGCATTTAAACATCCTTCCGATAAATCGAGTATGTGACTATTCATATGGCGGCGCTATGTTTTGCCTGTGTCGAGACAAATAAATGTTATCGTACCAACACAAACCATAATTTTTTAATGACAAAAATTGCAAATGGTTAAGGTAAATATTGTTTAATCATACCATTTACGTGCCCATTAATATGTCGACGCAAAATGTTTCACCAGTGTCTAAACGAATAGACATTATCGTACCAACACAACTACCTACATTTTTAATGATAAAAATACGCTGTCGTTATAGTCAACATCGTTTTGCCGAAACACACATGTGCCCATTAATATGTCGACGCAGCATATTTCTCCAGTGTCAATTCAATAATTCCCATTTTCACAACAAAAATACGCAAACATTTAATCAAACACATACGCTGTCATTATAGTTAACATCGTTTCGCCAAAACACACATGTGCCCATTAATATGTCGACGCAGCATGTTTCGCCAGTGTCAATTCAAATAATTCCCATTTTCACAACAAAAATACGCAAACATTTAATCAAACACATACGCTGTCATTATAGTTAACATCGTTTTGCTGAAACACACATGTGTCTATTAATATGTCGACGCAGCATGTTTCGCCAGTGTCAATTCAAATAATTCCCATTTTCACAACAAAAATACGCAAACATTTAATCAAACACATACGCTGTCATTATAGTTAACATCGTTTCGCCGAAACACACATGTGCCCATTAATATGTCGACGCAGCATATTTCTCCAGTGTCAATTCAATAATTCCCATTTTCACAACAAAAATACGCAAACATTTAATCAAACACATTGCACCAAACCACTTACGCGACCATCGCATCGTCCCAATGCCTTCGACCCATCAAACGCGCATCTTTGCAATCCCGCAAACGCGCACACAAGCAAGCCTCCTAATGTCAGCGCAGGGTATTCCGAGCGAATAAGCTTCATGTCGCATCCTGCAACAACGGTCCAAAGCTTCGTCCCCCCGTCGCCGAGCGTTTGCCTTCAAAGTGACACGTGCCAGGCGCAAAGGACCCCTGCCACCGGCGACCACCCTTGACATCGCAACATTTCGCTGGAACAACAGACCCCGGGCATTCTCGATCGCGTTTGCGCCCCCGGCCATCATCTCTGATACCAATCAACAGAGGCATTCCCGCGTAATTGGTTTTTACGGTAATGCTAAGCAGCCAGGAGTTCCGCCGCTGCCGAACTCTCGCTCGCTCCGGATCCCGACTGAATCGGGTGGCTTGCCTGTAGTGGCAAGACTGTCTGTACTCGCGCTGCAACAGTGTTCGCCGCGCTGTTCCGTATATTTGTTTTCCATCGGAGTGAACTCCCGATATTCCGGAGGATCAAAAGCCCGTACGGTCAGGGAGAATTAATTGGAGCCGGGCGTGCCTCCTACGGAACTTCCTTGCTTTTTCGAGGGGCGAGGCGGCGGGCGAGAGGGGGGCAAGTAAAACTTTCAGCGACGAAGCGCCAATCGCGCCGGTCCGAGTGTCCGACGCGGTGCCGGCGATTTTCTCCTTTTTCGCCGGCTCTTGATTAACGATTCAATCTCAGAGTTCGCCGCTCTTTGGGAAACGGTTGCGCGTGGCGCGGGCCTGCGATTGGCGAAGTGTAGCCTGTGACGTTCGCGGAGTCTTGGGGAAGTAGTGGGTCGGCGTTGATGTCGAGAGCTGTCAGATAGTGGAATCGTTGGGTGAGGAGACAGGACGTAGGTAAAGTAATAAACTATTTTTATGGGAGTTGTACTAAGAAACGGGGCGAAGAAACTCATGAGCAACGGGTCACACAGAAGAAATGTAAATTTTCTTCTTACACAGGCGTTTGTTTTGGATATTTTATATGTCGTATACTGATATGTTTAACCGCACGAATAGGGTGAAATCAATATTAATAAGTTACACTAATAAAAACTTGTATATGGACGATATGGATGTTAATATTGATACTGGTAAAACGATAGAAAAGAACTCAAAGAAGTAGTAAGCGATATGTGCATCCTAGTTGGAGAACTCTTTTCGTTATAAACATCATAATTTTTTTTAAACTGGTATCTTCGGTGTTCATACGTAAATCGGTATACTAATGTGCGTGATGTACTACCTGAAGTTCGGTAGAATATTGAATTTGTAAGCAGAATACTAGTACTCTACCTAAAATTCTGTAAAACGATTTTATATTACCGAATAGCCGATACCTAGATCCTGATGCAATTTTTCCGCCATTGCTTAAAATACATATTACATTTTTATATCTATTACACATTTAAAATACGCCTTACATCAGTTTTCCTTCAAATCATTATTACCACTATACTTACACGTTTTAATACGTAAATTGGTATCATGTCCATATCATTCCATCCGAAATTCTGCAGAATATTAAATTTACTAGCTAGTATACCGATTCTAAAATTCTTCAGAGAGATTGAATACTACCGAATGCCCGACGCCTGGGTCCTCAACCCACTACCCCTCCATTGCTTAAAATACATACTACAAATGTAATCAATAAGCGTGTCACATCAGTACCCCAACAGCTCGCGCGACACCGAAAACACCTAATAGCAAGCGTATCGTTACATGTTATGAGACACAACATAACGGTATGCCATAAAATATTGACACCCACGAACATCCGAGCGTATGTCAGGTCTACCCTCGGAGGGTGGTACGGAAGGCAAGGAAACGAGGGTTTGTCGCATGGTACGGGACAGGAAAGAAAAACATCGCGGCGCAACAAGTGGCAGATCGCGAGAGAGAGATCGGACGGATGTCAAGTCGTGGGGAAATAAAAAAGTCACCCTCCGCAAGGAGGGTGAGGCTAATAAAGGCTCGCGACAACGAGGGTGGATTCAAGCGAAGGACCTCAAGGGGGGCAAACTTGTCGGTTAAACGATACCCAGCGACACAATGGAATTTTATTGAGCGCCGGCCTCTTTTTTCGAGCTTTCCTGGTAATGCGTCGGCTCCCTGCGGTAAGTAGACGGCAAAGCGGATGAACGGGGGTTCCTGGAGGGATTTTCTAAGCTGTTGCCGGGATCGGCGAGTGTGAAGTTTTTGAACGGGGCATAGGGTGACGCAAAATCTTCTAGGCGAAGTTAGGTAATAAGTATTTTGCTAGTTTCGTCTCTGACGCCGCGTTGAGATTGTCCATATTCAAACTGCATTGTGATTAAATTTGATACAAATATAAATATATTGATATATACAAATATTGATATATAAAAATTTTATTATATAGAATTTTATATATTTTATATAAAACATTATGCATTGTATGTATTATATGTATTCCAACAATATAATGTGTAGTTTTTGATCAGGCATAGATTTATATATACAGAAGGCATACGAAGACATCAAATTTGATACAAATACAAATATAAATATATTGATATATATATTTTATTATATCGGATTTTATACATATATATATGTATACATTGTATGTATTAACATAATGTGTAGTTTTTGATTACTTATATATAATAATATAAATATATTGATATATACAAATATTGATATATAATTAATATATAATAATTTTATTATATCGAATTTTATATATTTTATATAAAATATGTATGCACTGTATGTATTATACGTATTCCAACAACATAATGTGTAGTTTTTGATCAGGCATAGACTTATATATACAGAAGGCATACGAAGACATCAAATTTGATACAAATATAAATATATTGATATATACAAATATTAATGTATAATTAATACATAATAATTTTATTATATTGAATTTTACATGTTTTATATAAAATATGTATGCATTGTATGTATTATATGTATTCCAACAACATAATGTGTAGTTTTTGATCAGGCATAGACTTATATATACAGAAGGCATACGAAGACATCAAATTTGATACAAATATAAATATATTGATATATACAAATATTGATATATAATTAATATATAATAATTTTATTATATCGAATTTTATATATTTTATATAAAATATGTATGCATTGTATGTATTATATGTATTCCAACAACATAATGTGTAGTTTTTAATCAGGTATAGACTTATATATACAGAAGGCATACGAAGACATCAAATTTGATACAAACATAAATATATTGATATATACAAATATTGATGTATAATTAATATATAATAATTTTATTACATAAAATTTTATATATTTTATATAAAATATGTATGCACTGTATGTATTATATGTATTCCAACAACATAATGTGTAGTTTTTGATCAGGCATAGACTTATATATACACAAGGCATACGAAGACATCATATATGATATATATCATATATCATACATACAGAAGGCAGTCGCTGTAATAGCTTTTCGTCACCAAAGATCAGCAACTTTCTATATTACCCCACTGCATTCCTCCTTTCCTCCACAATTATCACCAAACCACCACCAGCCTCTGCCACCGGCGCAACGCCTCGACACTCTGCAATCTCTCCTAATCACCGAACTCCCGTTTCTATCGTTTATCCGCGCAAACCGAAAATCAACGGCCGCCACACACGTACGTACGGCCGCTTCCGCAATTTCGCCCGCCACGCATCCAGCCAATCGCTTGAACCTCCTTTAATCCCGCGAAGGTACGCATTTCCTCGCAGGCTACAGGTAACCGCGCGTAACGATTTACGAAATACTTTTTTCTTCGGCATACGCGCGCGCGCGCATTTCGTACGGCCGGCCTTTTATTTTTCTCTCCCCTTTCGCTCGCCGAAGCCGTGGGACGGCGGGCGAGAGGGACGTCGAACGATGAACAGGCATTATTTTCGTGTAATCCTCGGCTCGGCAAGGAGGCATGCGGCACGCTGTAATTCATATTGTCGTTATACGTGCGCGTCTCTCTCGCGCGCGCCTGATTGCCAATAACATCAGACTGGATACGTTTTGCATCAGGGTCTCTCAAAAACAGCGTTAGAAGATCACCAAGTGGCTACTGCAAACGGTTGCATGTCGGGACTATTTGGACGTCGCAATTTTTGCGACACTTTGAGAAGTGGGACGCGTCGATAAGCGTCGTCGACTTTCGACGGCTGGCGTCGGAAACGTTTCCGATGCCTGCGCCCGGAGGGCACCCGGGGGTCTGCCGAATGAGAGCCCCTGTATCAAAACCGCAAACCACGGTCCAATATAATGAGATTTAAATTACTGTGGGACTGTGACATAGTATCCTTTTTACGAATCGTTACCTCCGCGACTCCTCTCTTTGGCCGGGCGCACTCTCCTATGTCCCCTTCCACCGGTCGCCGGCCATAACCAATTAGGGATGGAAATTCGATTCGAATTCCACGTCTCAAAAGAATCGATTATCATGGGGCAGGGAAGAAGAGGGCACGTCGAAATTTGTTAATCAACCATTGCCGAGTGCTGCGGGGGAAAAAATGCTGGCTGCCGGAGTTGTCTCTGCACGCAGGTACGACCGAATTTCGGAGTCGCGAGGCGAGCGGACGGTGGATGATTATGGGGGCGGTGGGCGGGGAAAATCTGGAGTTTTCCGAAAACGGCACGCACGGTCGTTAGGTTTCTCGCGGGCACGGGGGCGCGGAGAAACATTAAAAGTCAATTTGTCAGTAGAGAACCGTGCCATAGAACTTGAGTGCGCGGTGTGTGGAGACGATCCGTGGTATGTGCGTGCGTTGTAGGGGTGTACAGGGCGATTCAGAGATGGTCGTGTAAAAATCGGGCACTGTTCTGGGGTATGGGTAAAAATCGAGAGATTTTGGATTGCAAAATTGATAGTATATAATGCGCGTGTATGAAATGTACAATGTATATTTCGTGTAACGTATTATTTTTGTCGTATACAAATTTAATAGTGTTTTATGATATGAGCAGAAATGAAGAGAATTTTAGAAATTTTAATTGCAAAAATTATAGTACATAATACACGTGTATAAAACGTATAATGTATGCTGTGCATATGGCATACTGAATGTAGCAAAATTTGCGAGACAAGCATTTAATAGAGTTCTATGGCCATAAATCAGATTTTTGTATTGTATAAGTAACAACGTACAAATATGTGTATATAAGTATTGGGCCGTCCAGAGTTATACCAAAATTTGGTATTGAAAAAACAATAACATGCATGCCGTGAGTTTATGAAATTAAACATGAAAATATTAGATTGAATAAAATAAATATTGCATTGACACAGTTGTGCAACACTTGAAATCACAACATCCAATACAATTTCTGAGCTTTCCATATTGTCGACATTCTAATAAAACACCCCGAGACGTATTTTGACGCATCCTGTAAATATACAAACGTCTACAGAACCCATATACATATACATGTGACATACAATGTAGCCCTACATGTGACGTGTGTATGTGAATGCTTCAGTACGGCAGAGGAATGACACGGCTTGACTAAGCCCGCTACCTATCCCGTGTTATACCGTCCATTTCAGTGTCGGACGCCCTTTTTCCGGCAGGCGCTTTTTGTCAATCAATTAAACCGCACTCGCCGCAATTTAGAACGCATTAAGACACCCTGCGGCACCAGACATTCCGCACATTTCTCCCAAGAAAGTCGCGAGCACCGTGGATCATAGGTGTGATACTCATCCCCGGAGGCCGTAATATATTCTCCGAATTTTTACTCCATTTACTGGTTTACGGATGCTGGTAACGCTTAATTACATCTCAGCCGCAAGTTGACGCATGCATCATTATGTCAAGTAAATGCAGACTGATCTCAATTCCGAAACGATAGACACAGCAATGCGATGTTCGAAATATTAGATAATATCGAAATATACCGGGAAATATAAGTTTGCCGAAATTTGCGCGTTGAAGGCTAGATTTAGCAATTATTATAGTGAAGTAATATTACCAACATCTTGACGTAACGAGACTATGCAAAACATTGCATAAGATTGCATATGAACGACTCTCGCGTTCAGTAGTAAAACAGTATGGTATTCTGCAGAAATTATATACACATATATATACTTGCGTATAAAACACAAACATCCAAATATATTATGTATACACGTATGAATATAATATATATACACGTATGCTTAACTTTATCATTTCTATATTTTCAACTTTGACTATTACTTACCATAAATACAACACATATCGCCTTTCCAACACATACTGATTTTTCTTCTCACATTGCCAAATTCACTTTTTACAGTACTGCGTATTTTACTATATTCGAATGGCGATGCTATGAAATACTACAGCGTTCGACTGAATTATGCAAAATATAAATAATGTGCAGGTATTGGAGACCAAAGCATCGCATCACTCTTTTAATAACAACTGCATTTATAAAATAATAATTGCTACCCATTGCGAATATTTTTGATCTTCAGTAAAATCGCCTGCGTCGGTCACTGGTGATCATCATGGCAGTCAAAGTGTTAAAAACAACACACTCGAACCATCACCAACGTTCGACCGCAAGCGTCCTCAAGCCGTACATCCGATCGCGATAAAGCACACTTTTCGCGCAAACCGCTTCTTGCCAAGCTGCTCCCCATGCACATTGTCCGCCATCCCGGAAACGCGGGCGCAGGAGCAAAAGGACGCGAAGTCGCGCAAAAATGCGTCCGCCCGTTGATGGGGTCCGAAGACAAAGCTGGAAAAAGTGGCGGGGCCGGGGGTGTAAGAGGCAATTAACTTAAACGAAGCGGGAGTGGCGTGACACGTACTTTGTCGCGCACGTCCTCTGACGTCAGCCACCGTGAGAGAGTGAAGATCGTGGGCCCTCACAATGTCCACCTTCACGCCGTCCACCTACCTTCCCGCGGCACAAAACCAGCGAGTGATAATTGTTTGAGATGAGGATACGCACGGGGCGAATTAAACGCTCGCCGTTGGACAATGGATGGCCAGCAACGCGGAAAGTTATTCGGCGAGGTGGAGGAGGATCGATTGGATCTGCGGGCCGGCTCGTCCTTTGAGCAAGGACGGCCGGATAATGGACGACTATCTGTCTCTGATCGGGCCGCGCCTGTGGTCGTTGGCGCGGCCGCTTGTGTTCGACGGACCGCGGGAGAAATTTTGGCATTTTTCTGGAGAGCGCCGATTCACGGAATCAAGTGGATTTGCGGTGGCAGTTCGATGCGGCCTGTTGGCAAAAGTACGTTTGTCACTACACAATGCGATGCAGAGTACTTGTCATTAACACGTTGACTGCCGATCGTATTTTGATGTATTAGAACGGCGACGCTATTAAATACTACAGCGTTTGACTGAATTATGCAAAGTGTAAATAATGTGTGGGTACTGGAGGCCAAAGGATCGCATCAATATTCTAACAATAACTGCGTTTATAAAATACGTTTGTCACTACACAATGCGATGCAGAATACTTGACATTAACACGTTGACTGCCGATCGTATTTTGATGTATTAGAACGGCGACGCTATTAAATACTACAGCGTTTGACTGAATTATGCAAAGTGTAAATAATGTGTGGGTACTGGAGGCCAAAGGATCGCATCACTATTCTAACAATAACTGCATTTATAAAATATGTTTGTCACTACACAATGCGATGCAGAATACTTGTCATTAACACGTTGACTGCCGATCGTATTTTGATGTATTAGAACGGCGACGCTATTAAAGACTACAGCGTTTGACTGAATTATGCGAAGTGTAAATAATGTGTGGGTACTTGAGGCCAAAGGATCGCATCACTATTCTAACAATAACTGCATTTATAAAATAATTATTGCTGCTCGTTGCGAATATTTTGGATCTTCAGTAAAATCTCTTGCAGCGGTCACCGCTGACCACCGTAGCAGTCAAAGTGTTAATTGTACTATCGTTTATTAACACTTTGACTGCCACGGTGGTCACCAATGACCGGTGCAAAAGATTTTAGTAAAGGTGCAAGAAAATCGCAATGAAGTCTATTTGCATCGCGGTTGCATCATAGCAAAATACGCTTGGCAGTCAACGTGTTGATAATGATTCGGCAGTACTGTTATAAGCGTCCCGTTAACGTTAATTTAGTCTCTAAATTTTGTGAAGAAAGGCGCTTAAAATTAGTAGGCTTGAGATGGAAGGCCCAAATGCGGCTCGGTGGCAAAAGTATGCTATGCTACACAATGCGTTGCAGGATACTTTATATAACTCGTACCTTGTGTATTAATACTGAATAAGCAGTACGCCGCCTGTTATTAGCGTTCATGGTATCGGTTTTCTGCATTCGGAAGATTACGGAAACACATTCATATTTTGTGATGAGAAGGGTGCTACAGAAGAAATTTTAAGAATCTGTCAATAAAGCTATTACGCGGCGAACTTAAGTAGTTCTCCGATAAATGCCGCCAATTGGCAAAAGTACATTTATTACTGCAACAGTGCAGACTACTGATCGTTAGTGACACGTGTCGTCTAACACCGAGCAATAAGTGTCTCATCATTCCCGCTTCCCCTCAGCAGACGTGCAGACCGCACTTTTACATTCCTCGACGCGATACCCCCTACCGAAAAAAACGCTACGCCAGGATCGCCACGGCGTTGCCTACCAGCCATACAACATTTATTACCACGAAAATTCCGCGCACCGTACTCCGCATTGCCGATACTCGCGCCTATTAATACCGATCGCGCAGCAAGACTGTTCCACCGAATGTACCAACAGCCCGCCATTAGTCATGTGTCTAGCCATATCACCGTGCTATCACCGTCGCCATTCACCGACGTCGCCTCGATCATCCATCAGCACAAAGGCAATTGGCAGTAGGTCGCGGAGACAAAGCGTGACTAATCCCGGGTTAAAGCTCGTGTCATCGTCGTTGGCATCATCCGCCGGCAGAAAATGCGCTTCCTCGCGCACGATCCATACCGACCGTATCATATTACGTTATGCACACACACTTGCGCAACTTGCACACGCGGCTCCTTGTCCACAGCTCTGCCCACGTCCTACGAACGTGCATACGCGTACAACGTCCGTACTCACGCATCAGCTTGTCAGTACACGTACCCGAGTGTATTAACGCACGCATACGTAGTCGAGTATATTAACGCACACTCAGGTAAATGTACACGTATGTGACCGAGTGTAATAACGCACACATATAATCCAGTGTATTAACGCACGCATACGTGGCTGAGTATATTAACGCACACTCTGGTAAACGTACACATATGTAACCGAGTGTAATAACGCACACATATAATAGAGTGTATTAACGCACGCATACGTGGCTGAGTATATTAACGCACACTCAAGTACATGTACACGTATGTGATCGAGTATAATAACGCACGCATACGTGGCTCAGTATATTAACGCACACTCAGGTAAACGTACACGTATGTGATCGAGTATAATAACGCACACACATATAACCGAGTGTATTAACGCACGACCACGCGGCCGAGTATATTAACGCACACTCAGCTAAAGTGTACATATTGTAACCGAGTGTAATGACGCACACACATATAACCGAGTGTATTAACGCACGACCACGCGGCCGAGTATATTAACGCACACTCAGCTAAAGTGTACATATATGTAACCGAGTGTAATGACGCACACATATAATCACGCACACACGTAACCAGGTGTTTTAACGTACGCACACATAATCGAATGTAGTAACGCACCCACACGCAGCCGAGTATATTAACTCATACACACACGTAGCCCAGTATGTGAATGCACACAAATGTAACCGTGTATATTAACGCACACACACGTCGTCCTCGTCATTACTGCTCCTATTACCGCGACCACTACTTCCACCGTGCATGAGCGTACGTGGTTAATTGTCGACGATGCGCTCCGGACCCGCAGCGCAGGTACGCGCCGGCAATGACGTTTTTGAAACGACCGACCTGCGGACCGCGAGCGCAACTCCTCGCAATCCTCGTTCGGGCCGCTCGTCAATCTTGTCAGCGCGTTCATTGTTGACCGAATTAAGTGGACGCTTAGCCAGCGTCTCGTCGGATTCGCGAATGCGCCGTATTGATTAACTGCGGGCCCCGCGGCCGCGCTGATAAAATTGAAAACCGACTTCGCACGATAAATTCGCGGCGACGAGATTGCGCGCCGCCTCGTAAATCGGGACAAAAGACGATGAATATTGCCACGAGATTACAAGGTACGGCGGCTGCGGGAGCAAAAAAGCACCCGATGATCGACGTAATCTCGCGGATCGGAGCCGAGCGGAGGGAGAGAGAAGGCGATGGAAGATCCGAGATTAGCGGGCGACAGGTTCGTCGGGCAACAATGGCGACGACAAAAGCGACGCGACTCCGGGATTCCCCGGGATAATCCTGTTACGCCTTTGCGGATCGTTGACGTGCACGTGATGTCACCGACTAGGAAGTCGAAAGCGACGCTGCTGTTGGGACCCTCGGGCGCAAAGGCCCGGAAACTGTCACGGTGTGTCACCTGGCGAAGTCGAGGGCCCGTGCGGGAACGCAAGTTAGCGCCATTGGCGACGAGTGCAGTTTTTTCCTGGCAAGCAAAGGGACCGGTAATTTTCGGGTAATTTTAGGCAGCGATGATGGCGATTAATCGAATTACGGACGAGAAAGATTTACATGTCAGATAGCCGAGGGTCCCGAAGATAAGAGTTATGGGTGAAAAAGGGTTTGAGATTCCTGAGGATGGATCGGAGGGACCCGAAAGTGTCGAGCGGATAAAAATTTTCAAGCGGAAAAAGGCTAATTTTGTTGTGAAAAGTAAGGTTTAAGGTCACGGACGCTGATTGTAGGTGTGCGAAAATGTTTTTATAGCGTGAAAGGTGAAGATGTGAAGAAGGACCGTGACGAAAATTTGGTGGGGAAGTATAAAACGAGTGCAGTTCTTCGGGGCCTGGCGTGGTAATGGGTCATTTTAGACGGCGGCGATAGGGATTAATTGAATTACGGGCGAGGAAAATTTGCGTTTGAGATTCCAAAAGAGGGGAACGAAAGTGGTTAAGTATGACAAGAAGTAGCAAAGAAAAATTTCTGGGCAGGAAATAGTTAATTCCGTTGGGAAAATAGGTTTTTGGTAGTGGATGCTAGTTTTAATGGAAATTATTTTTATAATGTGGACAGTGACGATTCGAAAAATGGCCGTGTCGAAAATTTGGTCGGGAAGTATAAAACGAGTGCAGTTCTTCGGGGCCTGGCGTAGTAATGGGTCATTTCAAACGGCGGCGATAAGGATTAATTGAATTATGGGCGAGGAAAATTTGCGTTTAAGATTCCAAAAGAGGGGAACGAAAGTGGTTAAGTATGACATCAAGTAGCAAAGAAAAATTTCCGGGCATGAAATAGTTAATTCCGTTGGGAAAATAGGTTTTTAGTAGTCGAAGCTAACCATATCAGTGACAACTAGTTTTAATGGAAATTATTTTTATAATGTGGAAGGTGACGATTCGACAATGGCGGTGCCGAAAATTTAGCGGAGCACTCTCAAGGAAAAGCAAATGTTTCGGTCCTTTCCGATTATCTTTATGCCGTAATGCTTTCAATAAACTGAATTTCAGTAACATGAAATCCATTACAATTTATCATCGACCATTACGTAAATCGTGTGTGACGTAAACTATGTTCAGACATAAAAAAAACAACAGCACATCCGTGCACACTTACTGCTTAATCGATTTCCCTTAGGCATCGTTAACCACGATAAACTTTATTTCACAAAAATAACACATTATAATTTAGCTTTGAACGCATCTCCGACAATTTTCTCGGATGAAAATTACTTTATGATACCGACATCAATCACTTAAAGAACCGCCTCGAAAAACGAAGAGCCCGACGCCAATGTCGCTACACAAAAATGACAGCCCTCGAGCAGGCCAATAATTCGGCTGGCATGCGCACTTGTTATTACTTTTCCCTCCGCCTACCCAGCTTTTTGACCGCAGCCACGCAGCGCACGACGCGTGACAAGTCCCACTTCCGGTTCCGCGCAAGGTGCACCCGTGAAAATAGAGATTTCCCGTCGTTGCTCAAGCACGTGTCGCGCTGAGGGGAGATAATCGACACTGTTATTACGCTTTTCACTGTCCCGGACTAAAGTTTCGGCGACAGGTGCCCTGTCCCAATCATGTCAGAAACCCAGATTCACTCTTGCACGTTCCAATACACGCAGTTTAAGTGTTAGGTATCATTTATTCCGCACAAAAAGGTAGTATTATGTATATGAGCCGTTTATTTTGAAAGTGGCCTAACTCCATTTATCTTCAAATCGAAATAAATAACATTTACTGATAAATAACATGAATTTGTACATGTAACCATGGTAACCGGAAAATATTGAAAAACGGAGTTAGGTCACACTCAAAATAAACGGCTCATATGTAATACACTTGAGTACTAGGTATGAACGTATTAGTATATCGAAAGGTGAGATACGGTTATACGATTCGAAAAAGAGCATAAAACAAATGAAACGTGTTAAACGTTTTGACCGTTGTTTGGTATTTACAGAACAAACCGATGTCTTGGGAATAATGGCGAGTTCATGCGGTCACTAGAGAAAGTCGGTGTACGGTCACTGGTAAAGCTAGTACGAATTAATCACTGTTTCCAAGACATCGGTTTGTTCGACGAAAAGAGACAGATTAAACTTCAACTCTACGTTTCGACACTTCCTCATGTCCGAACGTTTCTTGATGTGTATATCGAAAGTCACGGTACACCGCCGTACGGTCGGAACAAGTGTGCAAGACAAACTGAATTTCGACCGTTTAACCCATTGACTGCCACGCAAATTTAGCGCGTCTTGCCCTGGGTGTCATAGTTTTATTTTAAAGAAGACATGAAGTTTTACAAAATATAATATTATTGAGTTACTGATATAATATTGTAATTGTAAAATTGTATGGCATTTACAGAATTTTTATGGAAAAAAAAACACTTTTGGTACAGACGCTTACTACGAGATATCTCGTAGTAATATTTTACTATTTTAGAAGCATATTTTACTATATTAGAACGACGATGTTATGAAATATTACAGCGTTCGACTGAATTATGCAAAATGTAAATAATGTGTAGGTATTGGAGACCGAAGGATCGCATCACTATTCCAATAACAACTGCATTTATAATATATATCTTTCGTTTGCTGTAACACGTTGACTGCTGTGCGTATTTTGCGGTATTAAAACGACGATGCTAGAAAATACTACAGCGTTCGATTGAAAATAAAATGTAAATAGTGCTATTGGAACGAAAGGATAATATAAACGTAGTAATTTCTCAATAACTGCTTTTATAAAATAATAATTGCTACCAATAATGAATAATTATCTTCACAATCAGTCCGTACCTTTCATGGCTAAAAAGTGTTAAAATTATATTTTCTTTTTTATTAAGTTACGTTAATTTAAGCTTCCTACACCAATTTATTTCTCATTTATCAATTTTTTTCATTACTCAAATTCCAGATTTTTTTTTTTTTACAGGTAATTTATTACTTTTTAAACATTTTTTTTGCATTATATTCCGTTCTTTATTATTGAAAGCAAAATAACGATTTTATATTATCTAACTATTTTTGAAATAAATGTTCATAAATTTTTTAATAATGTATTTTCATTTTACCTTACATTGCACACATGGTGTTCAATCCGTTCCTCCTAAATGAAAATTTTCCGAAGGAGCGACGAAACACACGACGAGTGTGCAATGATCTTCCCGATTCACTTACGAAGTGATTTCCATGAAAGCCGAGCACGGGTTTTAGCATCGTGAAATTAACAATATAAAGAAAAAAAAATGTCGCTCCTGGGGACCGTGGTCGAAAAAAATCGTCGTCTCGAATGGGTTAAACACTTCGTCTTTTCCAAGTGAAAGCAACCCTGCACCACTTTTTGACCCGACTTTCAACTATACCGCCAAATTCCAGATTTTGAAGTATTCCCCTTCTTTCTGTTCCAGGTAAGCTCTGGCCACTAGATCCACACTCCGCGCCGATTCAGGTAATCGTCGACCGAAGGCACAGATCACGCGCTTGTCGTCGATTGCGCGATAGAATTCGCAAAACAATATTCCGCCGCGCCGGCAAAAGAGTGGACAGCTCTGAGCCTAAAAATCCCGTTTCTACCCTAAATGTCATTCCCACGAACGAGCGACGAAACACAATTCGACGAGGGCAACTCTTCCCGACACCCGGAAGTGTTGAAAGCCGAGCACGGGTCTAAGCATCGTCGACCGTTCGTTGTGGCTAAAGTCTGCCCGCAGTGCCATTCGTTCTGTTCGGCAATATCTCGGCATAATCGGCGTTACATAACACGAAAATATCTATATTGTCGATCGCTCTTGCCGACTGGAAGGCGTGACCGATCACGCCCGGCCTTGGTTTATAATTTATGCAGGATTTGTCACTGCCGTGCGAGATAAAGACAGACAATGGCTGGGGAAGAGGACGATGGAAGCGGAGAGGACGCGCTCGGGCACGCCTATCCACGAAAATGGAATATTGGGCTAGAATTTTAATAATGTGAGCTCGTGGAATAATGGCCGGTTGCGATCATGTGATGTAATGCACGAGTGTGGTGTCACGAGGGTATCAATGCGGTGGAGTGCGATTTGTAATTTATGCGAGATTTGTCACTGTTGGGAGAGATAAAGACAAACAATGAAGCCGGAAGAAGGATGGACGATACAAAGTAGATTCTGTCGGTCATAGTTATTTATGAATATTGTGGATTGGGTCTGGTTGCAGTCTTAGAATGTTGCAAGGTACTTTGGTATAATTTATAATTTATGCTATGTTTCTCTCTTCTATTTGAGGTGGAGACAAGCAACGAACGCGGAAGTAGGATGAGCAGTACAAAGTAGATTCTGTCGGTCATAGTTATTTATGAATGTTGTAGATTGGGTCTGGTTGCAGTCTTAGAATGTTGCAAGGTACTTCGGTATAATTTATTTTTTATGCTATGTTTCTTCTATTTGTGGTGAAGACAAACAATGAACGCGGAAGAAGGATGGACGGTACAAAGTAGATTCTGTCGGTCGTAGTTATTTATGAATATTGTAGATTGGGAGAGAATTCTAGTAATGCGAGATCTGCCAGTGGCGCAACGTCTGGTTGCAGTCTTAGAATGTTGCAAGGTACTTTGGTATAATTTATAATTTATGCTATGTTTCTCTCTTCTATTTGTGGTAAAGACAAGCAACAAACGCGGAAGAAGGATACACGGTACAAAGTAGATTCCGTCGGTCGTAGTTATTTATGAATATTGTAGATTGGGAGAGAATTCTAGTAATGGTATATTTTAGTAAACTTTGGTATATTTTATAATTTATGCTGTGTTTCTCTCGCCTATTTGAGGTGAAGACAAGCAACGAATGCGGAAATAGGATGGGCGGTACAAAGTAGATTCTGTCAGTCACGGTTATTTATGAATATTGTAGATTGAGAAAGAATTGCAGATGAGAGAATTGGTTGCAGTCTTAGAATGTTGTAAAGTATCACTGTAGTATAATTGATAATTTATGTGACATTTGTCTCGACATTTCAGGTATAGTACACGGAAGTAGGATAAATAATTTTGACATGAAATTCTAAGAATTCTAAGAATGCGACATTCGCCAATGACGCAACGCCTATTTTCATCTTATAAAGTTATAAAATACTACTATACTGTCACTTATAATTTATGCAATATTTGCGTCAGCCGTTCGTGGTGTAGACAATCAATGTACACTGGATAAAGATAAATAATGCAAAGTAAACTCTGCCACACCCATCCGTGAAAATGGTATACTGGCGTAAAATTCTAACAATGCAACATTTGCTAATGGCGCAACGCCTAGTTGCAATCGTGCAACGTTATAAAATACCACCGTACTCTACCGCATCGTGGCCGTGCTTCATGCTCCACGGTGCCATGATTTGCAATTTACGCGAGACTTGTCACCGTCGACAGATATAAAGGCTGATAGACCGCGTCACGCCTATCTTCAAAAATGGAAGTGGCTAAAAATGATTTAGTGAGCTAATTAGCTCGAAGAAAATGTCTTAGACTAATTTTTATCTCACTCGACCACTTGCCACGAGGTCACCGCTGCCCTTTATAAGACGTCACGATTCCAGAAACGTCAAATAGTTCGCTAAACAATACTTTGAATTTTAGCGTGCTTTTAAGTGTTTTATTTGAAATCTTTGATAAAAATATAGCAATTTAAATAAATAAAGGGATTGCGTATATTGGACAAGGGTATGATAGATGTAAGGCCGACACGAAGAAAATGTCTTAGACTAATTTTTATCTCACTCGACCACTTGCCACGAGGTCACCGCTGCCCTTTATAAGACGTCACGATTCCAGAAACGTTAAATCGTTCGCTAAATAATACCTTAACGACAAAGTGAGAAAGACCGAAGACACCATCTAATTTTTATTTCAAGATACATTCAGTTCTTTTATTTCTCTTCAAAATCAATATTTCTACGTATTCACGATATCTATTTATTTAGACATGTAACATAAAAACTGATGTCGAGTCACACTCGACATAGGAGTGCAAAGGGTTAACCACAGAGTGAAAAAAGCCGACGAAAAAATTTCATCATACTTCGTCCTCAAAGTCAATATTTCTACGTATTCACGTGTAACTCTAATCGCAAATTTCACGCAGGTCCCATTCGTTAGTTTACTAATCTCCGGAAAAGTTATCTATTGCTTATCGTACAAAAATATGTGTACGCGCAGTGATTTAACAATGGCTTGAAAGCCCAGATCAGTCAGTATCGCAGAATAATGCTCGACCTTTCCGTAGAACGTCGAATGTTATAACACGCATGCACGGTGTATATAGTTTTTAGAGAAAAATTATTACATGCTTCGAATTTAATCTCCCAAGAGGCATTCCCATCTCACGCCTTCTCGAACATTCAAACTTCAATCACTGTCTTTTTAAAATTCTCACTAATTTGACGTGATCATGAATTGATTCTTATCATTTTGACAACACAACTGATGTTGCGTCAAAAATTTCGAACACAATTGATTTTCATAATTTCGGGGACACAATTCCTGTTGCTAGTCTTTAATCCCGTAGACTTTTCTCCAGCGTTCAAATTTCGACCACAGTCCTACAATTCTCATTAATTTAGCCTGATGATAAATTGATTCTCATAATTTCAGCCACCCAACGTGTACTATTACATTACAACCTCACTGATCAACGTACCTACACACTCATCACTTCACCTCCCACGTTATCCAGCATTCAGACTTCAACGGCAATTCTCCTAAAATCCTCATTAATCTGACGTGATCATGAAATGACTTTTATCATTTTGACGACAGAACTGATACTGCTAGATCCTAATCTCATCAATCCACCCACACATTCATTACTTCACCTTTCGCCTTCTCCAACATTCAAACTTCAACAACAATTCCCCTCGAATTCTCATTAATCCGACCTGATCACGAATTGATTCATAATTTTGACGACACAGTTTCTACTCAATGCATTTTTGTATTTCTTATCAAAAAATTTTAATGAATTTTATTGAAACACGGTAAACATAAAAACGCTTGTCCTTTGCATGTATCACAAAATATGACAACTTGTTTAGTCATTTTTCTAACCATTGCTCTACCCGATTAAGTCGCATTTCTAAAACGTATGTATTACTTTGCCATAAGCTAAGCAGAACCCCGGCAGCAAACCGATTTCAATGAAATCTTATCTATCGCGCCAAACAATAAACAAGGCAAAATAGACTTGGCGCATAATGTGTTGAATGAATGCCCATAAGCATTTCTTTTTAAATATAAACATCTTCTATTACGATAAGAAACAATCGCCCTAATATCGATACACACTGGTATCGTGTAAATTTCAATTTCCGCTTTGCATTGCTATACCGGAATAAGAACGCTTCTAAGCAACGCGCGTGGGCTGACGTGGATTTCCTTAACCCTTTCGCTACGGACCGATTTTTCGGCGCGCTACTCGCGCTGAACAAACCGCTGCGCCGAGAATGAGTTATTCTAAAATCGTCTTTATGGTATTTCCGTAAAATTTCTCTTATCAATTTAAGATGAAAAGCAGCTACAGACATATCTTTACGTGTTTTGAATTTATATAAGCAATATGAGTTCCAAACTATGGTTACTGTTCGCGCGTAGCGATCAGGCGTACGGTGACTATAGTCACCGGCCGAAGCGAAAGGGTTAAAAATACGCGTGGAACACAACGTGTTAAATATCCCACCGATAGGTAAAGAATAGGAGGTTCAACGGAAAGGGATGGTGTCCGGTGAAAGATTACCACCGGCAAGCCCAGGACAAGCTATATGCAATATGCGTTTACGCCACAAAACGTTCAGCATTGTCCTCCGAAGATTCCGCCAGTCCATCTAAAATAGGAGGTTCAGTGGAAAGACATGGTGTCGGCGGTGAAAGATATGCAACACGTTTACGCCACAAAACCAGGTCCGAAAATTCCGCCAGTCTATCTAGAAAAACAGGGATGGTGTCCGGTGAAAGATTACCACCGGCAGGCCCAAAACAAGCTATATGCAACATGCGTTTACGCCACAAAACGTCCAACATTGTCCTCCGAAAATTCCGCCAGTCCATTTAGAATAGGAGGTTCAATGGAAAGGTATGGTGTCCGGTGAAAGATTTCCACCGGCAAGCACAGGACAAGCTATATGCAACATGCGTTTACGCCACAAAACGTTCAGCAATGTCCTCCGAAGATTCCGCCAGTCCATCTAAAATAGGAGGTTCAGTGGAAAGACATGGTGTCCGGTGAAAGATTACTACCGGTAAGCCCAAAACAAGCTACGTATATGCAACATGCGTTTACGCCACAAAACGTCCAGCATTGTCCTCCGAAAATTCCGCCAGTCTATCTAGAATAGGAGGTTCAGTGGAAAGGGATGGTGTCCGGTGAAAGATTACCACCGGCAGGCCCAGGACAAGCTATATGCAACATGCGTTTACGCCACAAAACGTCCAGCACTGTCCTCCGAAAATTCCACCAGTCCATCTACCCGTGGCCAGGATCCGCTCTCTAGCCAAAAGCTTCGAACTGCAGCGCAAACGGCGTCGCTGAAAAATGTAGTTTGGGGAAAAGCCGAGATCAATAAAGACGTCTGTCTCTTTCTCGTCGGCCTCGAGACGATATGGGGTGGCGGTGCGTTGATAGTCAGGCCGCTGCTCGTTCTTAGGCCCCGTTCCGGTTGGAACCGCAAGAGGAGCGTAAACGGTGCGGAGTCATCTTTCTCCCGGCATGCTCCCCGTCCTGGATGGATGCCGTATTAGCATGACAAAGAGACTCTGGGACGCCTTCTCCTCGCTTCTGCTTACACGCTGAGAGGGGCTGCCTCTCAATTCAAATGCGATGGGCGTATGCTATGCTAATATTCTGATCCACCGGCGTTAATGCATTATCAAACGCGGCGAGGTGCATTCGCGTGCGGACACTGGGTAGAAGGATACGTGCATTTACACGCGGCGAGCGTGTGTGGGAGGACGCATGGGTGGTTGTTTACTTGCCCGTTGACGCCTCTGTTAATGCGCGGATAACGTGGTGTGGCGTTCCTTCGCATGGCACTGATGGGAGAGAGTTGTCGCGGACTTTTGACGCTGGCTTGACAGTTGGGTGGTGGCGGATCTGGGGAAGTCGGGAGTCATCGAAATGTATGAGGGCGGGATGTTGGCTTCTGGGTGCCTTTGTGTCGTGCTAGCGTCGTCGCGTATTTCGGTTGTTAACTGACAATGGGGAAAATGTGAAGAAGCAACGGGCGCGAAATATACGAGAAAGCTAGGTAACTATTGTAAAACGTCCGTAAGTTTTATTAATTGTGTTTTTTTGCGTGATACTGATGAGAGAGAGTTGTCGCGAACTTTTGACGCTGGCTAGACAGTTGGGAGTCATCGAAATCTATGAGGGCAGTATGTTGGCTTCTGGGTGCCTTTGTGTCGTGCTAGCGTCGTCGCGTATTTCGGTTGTCGGCTGACAATGGGAAAATGCGAAGAAGCAAAGGGCGCGAATAAACGAAAAAGCTAGGTAACTATTGTAAAACATCCGTAAGTTTTATTAATTGTGTTTTTTTGCGTGATACTGATGAGAGAGAGTTGTCGCGGACTTTTGACGCTGGCTAGACAGTTGGGAGTCATCGAAATGTATGAGGGCGGGATGTTGGCTTCTGGGTGCCTTTGTGTCGTGCTGGCGTCGTCGCGTATTTCGGTTGTCAGCTGACAATGGGAAAATGTGAAGAAGCAAAGGGCGCGAATAAACGAAAAAGCTATGTAACTATTGTAAAACATCCGTAAGTTTTATTAATTGTGTTTTTTTGCGTGATACTGATGAGAGAGAGTTGTCGCGAACTTTTGACGCTGGCTTGACAGTTGGGTGGTGGCGGATCTGGGGAAGTCGGGAGTCATCGAAATGTATGAGGGCGGGATGTTGGCTTCTGGGTGCCTTTGTGTCGTGCCAGCGTCGTCGCGTATTTCGGTTGTTAACTGACAATGGGGAAAATGTGAAGAAGCAAAGGGCGCGAAATATACGGAAAAGTTAGGCAACTATTATAAAACATCCGTAAGTTTTATTAATTGTGTTTTTTACGTGGTACTGATGGGGGACAGTTGTCCCGGACTTTTGACGATGGGTTGATAGTTGGGAGTCATTGAAATCTATGAGGGTGGTATATTGGCTTCTGGGTGCCTTTGTGTCGTGCTAGCGTCGTCGCGTATTTCGGTTGTCGGCTGACAATGGGAAAATGTGAAGAAGCAAAGGGCGTGAAATATACGAGAAAGCTGGGTAACTATCGTAAAACATCCGTATGTTTTATTAATTGTGTTTTTTGCGTGGCACTGATGGGAGAGAGTTGTCGCAGATTTTTGACGATAGGCTGATAGTTCAATGGTGGCGAATCTGGGGAAATTGGAAGTCACCGAAATATTCGAGGGCGGTATGTTGATTTCTGGGTGCCTTTGTGTCGTTCTAACATTGTCGCGGATCTTGGGTTGTGATATGAAGATAGGGTAAAGTAAAAACTGAAAGGTTCGAAATATACGAAGACGCTGGATAACCAACATATATATAATATACATATACATAATAATATATAATATACATATATATATATATATATATATATATAATCTTGCGTATATACACAAACGCGGTACACTGACACAGAATCATAATTTTGGATTTTGATGACGAGGTCAAGAACCTCGAAACATCTACAGCAACAATTAAAACACATTTTCGTTAATTTCAACCAATAAATATTTTTTATCCGGCTTTAAAAGGATTGAGTACGTGACTTTTTAATGTATGAAAAAGGCCGTAGGTGCCAATTGGTGCCTGGATAACGTGTTTCCACCCTTCCTGTGCCTGGCACCGTAGTGAAAGTGTCTGAAATATGGGAAAGAGATAGATAGATGCCAATTAATGCGTGGATAACGTGTTTGCAGGCTTCCTTTGCGAAAGAGTTGTCGCGGACATTTACTGATGAATTCATAGTTCGGATAGTGCGAGAATGTTCACTGTCTAACATGTACAGAAGGAATAGATAAATGATAGTTAATGCGCGAATAACGTGTTTTCTGTCTTCTTTCACATGGAATTGATGCAAAAGGGTTGTCACAGACTTTTGAAGGTGAGTTGGCAGGTACAATAATGCGAAAATGTGCCTGATATATGCGAAAGGGATTGGTAGATTCCGGCTGATGTATGGATAACGTGTTTTCAGCTGTCCTTCGCGTGGCACTGCTGTTCGATAGCGTTCTCATCAATTCTTTATGATGAATTCACGGTTTGAATGATGAGGGAATTGTTAAAACGTTAAGTGTTTGAAATATATGAAATGAAGATACATTATTTTGTATATTACGGTGTTATTCCATTCTTGTCCACACTACCACATTGTTACATTCTTTACCAAACCCTACAGCACTTACCAACCATCAAACAGTATCACATTTGACACATCATATTGCAGGTCACTTGTATACTACCAGGTTTGAATGATGAGGGAATTGTTAAAACCTTAAGTGTTTGAAATATATAAAATGAAGATTACATTATTTTGTATATTACGGTGTTATTCCATTTTTGTCCACACTACGACGTTATTACATTCTTTTCCAAACCCCACAGCACTTACCAACAATCAAACAGTATCACATTTGACACCTCATACTGCAGATCACTTGTGTACTACCAAGCATTCACATCATAAAAATATCCATGTGCCCCATTTTAAAGCTTCCCCATCTGAAACACTACCACACAGTTTCACGCAGCATTGCAGTAGTGCTCCAAATACAACCTACCAAACTTTTTTTCAAACCCCACAGCACTTACCAACAATCAAACAGTATCACATTTGACACATCATATTGCAGCTTACTTGTGTACTACCAAGCACTCACATCATAAAAATGTCCATGTGCCCCATTTTAAAGCTTCCCTACTTTAAAGCTTCCCCATCTGAAATATTACCACACAGTTTTACGCAGCATTTCAGTAGTGCTCCAAATACAACCTACCAAACTCTTTTCCAAACTCCACAGCACTTACCAACAACCAAACAGTGTCACATTTGACACATCATATTGCAGGTTGCTTGTGCACTACCAAGTACTCGCATCATAAAAATGTCCATGTGCCCCATTTTAAAACTTCCCTACTTTAAAGCTTCCCCATCTCAATTACTACCACACAGTTTCACGCAGCATTTCAGTAGTGCTCCAAATACAACTTACCAAACTCTTTTCCAAACCCCACAGCACTTACCAACAATCAAACAGTGTCACATTTGACACATCATATTGCAAATCACTTGTGTACTACCAAGCACTCGCATCATAAAAATGTCCATGTGCCCCATTTTAAAACTTCCCTACTTTAAAGCTTCCCCATCTCAATTACTACCACACAGTTTCACGCAGCATTTCAGTAGTGCTCCAAATACAACTTACCAAACTCTTTTCCAAACCCCACAGCACTTACCAACAATCAAACAGTGTCACATTTGACACATCATATTGCAGGTTGCTTGTGCACTACCAAGCACTTGCATCATAAAAATACCCATGTGCCCCATTTTAAAGTTTCCGCACATTAAAGCTTCCCCATCGCAATTATTAGCCCACAGTTTCACGCAGTATTGCAGTAGTGCTCCAAATACAACCTACCAAACTCTTTTCCAAACCCCACAGCACTTACCAACAATCAAACAGTATCACATTTGACACATCATATTGCAGGTTGCTTGTGTACTACCAAGCATTCACATCATAAAAATATCCATATGGCCCATTTTAAAGCTTCCCCACATTAAAGCTTCCCCATCCCAATTACTACCACACAGTTTCACGCAGCATTGCAGTAGTGCTCCCAACGCAACCTACCAAACTCTTTTTCAAACCCCACAGCACTTACCAACAATCACACAGTATCACATTTAACACATCATATTGCAGGTCACTTGTGCACTACCAAGTACTCGCATCATAAAAATGTCCATGTGCCCCATTTTAAAACTTCCCTACTTTAAAGCTTCCCCATCTCAATTACTACCACACAGTTTCACGCAGCATTGTAGTAGTGCTCCAAATACAACCTACCAAACTCTTTTCCAAACCCCACAGCACTTACCAACAATCAAACAGTGTCACATTTGACACATCATATTGCAAATCACTTGTACAGTACCAAGCACTCGCATCATAAAAATATCCATGCGCCCCATTTTAAAGCTTCCCCATCTCAATTATTACCACACAGTTTCACACACCATTGCAGTAGTGCTACAAATACAACCTATCAAACTCCCATACTTGACTGATTACATCGCAGGTCGCTTGTGCACTACCAAGCACCCACATCATAAAAATGTCGTATTTCCATTTCCATGTCTAAATTTCCAAATAAACGCCATTCACCCATAAAATTGGCATGAACCTTCCTAATCGCCCGAAACTTTCGGCAACGCTCACAAACGCTGCATCCGGCGCTCAATTTTTGGCGTTTGACTCGCGGCCGGTCGCATCTGCTGCTGATTTACACTTCCGCGCTTCCCTACGCAGACGATCGTGATCGACTCGGGCCGCGAGGTAGCCGAAACGCGAGATGCTCGCGTTTTCAACGAGGCTCACTCGAGAATTTACGAGACCGGTGCTTTTATCGCTCGTGCAAGGGCAGTGCGAGTCTCTCGCTTTCGGCCTAACCGACTATTAGGCTTTAAGTATCGGCGATTATCACGATTCGGGGGCGCAACAAGTAACCTTTCCGCGAGCATCTGCTACTTCCCGAAATCGTCCCGCCACCGGGCTTTTAATTTGCCGACGGTTTATTTGCGGGCGTGCGTGCTCCCGGCGAAATCGATACGAGCCGCGGGATTAATAAGGGAGAGGAAGAAGCGGACGTGTGTTGCGAGCGAACTCGCGGAGACGGCCATGGGAACAATGGACAGCGGCTCCGACGTCTAACCATTTCGGGCGACGAGTTCAAGAATGGGGAAGATACGTTCTTTCGTTTGTATTAAAACACGTTGAATGCCGGGGCGGTCATCAGTAACGGCGCAAAAGATGTCACGAAAAATTCAAAAAGTACCCAATCGGTAGCATTTATAATTTTGCAAATGCAATTAATATTAAATAGTGATTCAATTCTTTGGTCTCCGATACCTTTGCATTATTTTCATTTTGCATAATTCAATCATATTCTGTAGTACTTCTTCACTATAGTACTAGTAGTAGTACTAGAATATAGTACTAGTTGAATATAATACTAGTACTTCATCACTTCAATATAGTAAAATACACACGTGTATAGACACACACTACTACAGCATTTATAATTTTATAAATACAATTAATATTAAATAGTGATTCAATTCTTTGGTCTCCGATACCTTTGCATTATTTTCATTTTGCATAATTCAACCATATTCTGTAGTACTTCCTCACTATAGTACTAGTAGTAGTACTAGAATATAGTACTAGTTGAGTATAGTACTAGTACTATATCGAAGTGATGAAGTACTATAGTACTATACTATATACTATATACTAAATACACACGTGTATACACACACACTACTGCAGCATTTATAATTTTGTAAATGCAATTAATATTAAATAGTGGTTCAGTTCTTCGGTCTCCGATACTTTCGCATTATTTTCATTTTGCACAATTCAATCATATTCTGTAATACTTCATCGCGTCGCGGTTTTAATACAGTAAAATACACACGGCAACGTGTTAACACGTTGACTGCCACGGTAGCCACCGGTGACCGGCGCAAATGATTTTACTATAAACGCAAAAAAATTCCCCATGAAGCCTATTTTCAATCTTGTAAAAGCAATTGATATTGGAATAGTGCTTCAATACTTTGATTTCGAACAACTCTGCGTTACCTTCATTTCGCACGATTTCATGATATTCTGTAGTATTTCATCGCATCCCGTTACGATCGCAGTTTTCTACGTTTAAGGATTTCAGCCGAAAATGACAGAAGATGCAGTTACATTCACAGATCCTTGTATTGAATGATTACAATCGAAAGCGACAGAAAATACTCAGTTACGCCCACAATTCTTCACATTCAACGATTTCACTCGTAAATAATGGAAAATCACTTACAATCACAGGAGACATTCTGCTTCCAAATTGTCAAAAATTCGTATTTCCGCCATCCTTCAAATTCTCGTATTCGACCCCGAAACAATCGACATGGAACTTACCCCCAACGACTTCAACTGAGAACCGTTCACTGCCGATCACGTTTCGTCCTCCAAAAGGAAGATCCCGGCAAGATTAATTAAAACGGAAAACGTTTCCATGTTAATAGCGTGCGGAATTATTCAGACGTCGGAGATAAAACGCGCGACGGTTAATTGAGGGTTGATCGATGAAGCTCTGCAATTTTTTCGCCAGTCTTTCCCCTCTGCCGCGGCGGCTCTTCTGGTCGGGAAGAGAGCGAGCGAGAGAAAGGACGAGTCACCCTGTTGGCTGACATAAAAGGGCAAAAAACGTAGGGGCGCGTCACGCGTGTGAATACGAAAACGCGCGCACATTGTCGCGACATGCAGACACGTTGTACGCGTACGGCAGTTATGGGGTGTCCCGGCAATTCAACCCCGAAAGTCTCTCTTTGCAATGTAAGCACACGAAAATTCAAACAGAGCCCATGAAGAGTGTTTAAACGAAAATATGGACCTACAAAACTAATCTAAATTTATTGGCATCCGTCAATATCGGTGAGACGGAGATAGGTGGCCAAAATGATATGGTGTTCTACTGTTTGGGTGGATGAAAAAAGGTCAGAGGAATATCGGTCCGGAAACTGGGTTCTTGGGAGATATATTCTGACACATATTGGGTTGGAGGGAAAGTTCTGTCGTATTTTAAAGAAAATATTTGAATTAATTTATACAAATATGTGTTTAATATTAATCATAATACATTTATGTGTTGTATGATGAATGCCAAACTCTTCTGCAATTTCTCGACTTGTTAAATGTGGATTATTTTCCAATATGGATCGCAAAACATCATTATCGATATTGGATGGTCGTCCAGATCGATCACTTTCTTGGAGGCTCAGATCCCCGGAACGTAATTTGCTAAACCATCTTTGACAAGTACGAACATTGACAATATGTTTTCCAAATACCGCACATAAATTTTTACATGCAACCGATGCGTTGCTTCCTTTTTGGAATTCATACAAAATGCAGTGTCGTAAATGCACTTCATCTATTGACATGTTTTTCACTTTAAATATCACAAGTAAATGATG
The DNA here is from genome assembly GCA_033815515.1 of Cryptocheilus praepositus. Taxonomy (NCBI): domain Eukaryota; kingdom Metazoa; phylum Arthropoda; class Insecta; order Hymenoptera; family Pompilidae; genus Cryptocheilus; species Cryptocheilus praepositus. The sequence continues at coordinate 5,786,155 of JAWWQZ010000314.1, forward strand.
AACAGTAAAAAAGGACTCCTAATATATTGTACAGCAGTTATAAACAAACAAAAAAAAATCCGAATGACTCACTAGCCAGGTGTTTTTTTTTATTTACAAGAAAAATTACCTGCCTATTAAAAATACGACAGAACTTTCCCTCCAACCCAATAGTTCTTGTGTCTTCACAGTTTTGATACTGTGTTCTGGTATTGGTTCAGCGTGAAACTTTTGGATGCATGCTGATTAACTGCGAAACACGCAGTCTTCGGTGTAAACTTGACAAATTATATTGGCTTAAAATTCGACGCATAAGACATTTTTGGTGCGAGCAGAAAGTGGCTATATTTCGAAAATGCAGACTTTTCGCCCATATATTCGTACGATATATTTCATACTGACACACAATAGAATATGATGCCAATTTAATCAACAATGTTCATATCACGCTGTAGTCTGAATATTAGTGCCATTGTTGAAATGTCAATAAACTAAAAAACAGGGAGCACCTAAAATTAAGTTCAGTTGTAAAAATGGCTTCTGCCTTTACTTTACAATTGTATTATGCTTGTCGTTGCACGAACTCACATGTGACAAGGGTTGTGTGAATTTGTACAACACAGCATATAGTTGCAATCTTCGTGTGATACAATAAAAAATACTTTGACATATACTTCTTCTGCACTCGTTCATTAATTTGACGTGATTTCTGTTATTTCACACACGACCTGCGACATTTTCATGAAATTTCCGAGGCAATGGTTGTACGAATTTGTGCAAAGCAGTACACAACCGCAGTTTTCGTGCAATACAATAAAAAATACTTGGACATATATTTCTTCTGCACTCGTTCATTAATTTAACGTGATTTCTGTTATTGCACACAGAACCTGCGACATTTTCACAAAATTTCCGAGGGAACGGTTATGCCAATTTGTGCAAAGCAGTACACAGCCCCAGTTTTCGTGCAATACAATCAAAAGTACTTCGACGTATATTTCTTCTGCACTCGTTCATTAATTTAACGTGATTTCTGCTATTGCACACAAAACCTGCGACATTTTCATAAAATTTTAGAGCGAATTGTGATGCAAATTTGTGCAAAGCAGTACATAACCGCAGTTTTCATACAATACAATGAAAAATACTTCAACATATATTTCTTCTGCACTCGTTCATTTATTTAACATAATTTCTGCTATTGCACACAGAACCTGCGACATTTTCACAAAATTTCCGAGGGAACAGTTATGCGAATTTACGCAAAGCAGTACACAGCCCCAGTTTTCGTGCAATACAATAAAAAATACCTCGACATATATTTCTTCTGCAGTCGTTCATTAATTGAACGTGATTTCTTTTATTTCACGCAGGACTTGCGACACTTTCATAAAATTTCCCAGGTAATGGTTGTGCGAATTTGTGCAAAGTAGTACACAACCGCAGTTTTCGTGCAATACAATAAAAAATACTTCGACATATATTCCTCCTGCACTCGTTCATTAATTTGACGTGATTTCTGTTATCGCACATAAAACCTGCGACATTTTCATAAAATTTTAGAGCGAATTGTGATGCAAATTTGTGCAAAGCAGTACATAACCGCAGTTTTCGTACAATACAATGAAAAATACTTCAACATATATTTCTTCTGCACTCGTTCATTAATTTATCATGATTTCTGCTTTTGCACATAAAACCTGCGACATTTTCATAAAATTTTACAGCGAATTGTGATGCAAATTTGTGCAAAGCAGTACAGAACCGCAGTTTCCTGCGATACAATAAAAAATACCTGGACATATATTTCATCTGCAGTCGTTCCTTAATTTAACGTGATTTCTGTTATTGCACACAGAACCTGCGACATTTTCACAAAATTTCCGAGGCAACGGTTACGCTAATTTCCACAAAACAGTAAATAAACGCAGTTTTCGTGCAATACAATAAAAAATACTTCGACATATATTTCTCCTGCACTCGATCATTAATTTAACGTGATTTTTTTTATTTCACACAGAACTTGCGACACTTTCATAAAATTTCCCAGACAATAGTTGTGCGAATTTGTGCAAAGCAGTACACAACCGCAGTCTTCGTGCGATACAATAAAAAATACTTCGACATATATTTCTCCTGCACTCGTTCATTAATTTGACGTAATTTCCGTTGTTGCTCACAGAACCTGCGATTTTTTATGAAATTTCCAGGACACCCCGTATACAAGGGTCTCGCTGCGTGTTTTCGAACACGTGCGAGCGCTTCAGTATTTACCTCGCAAATGTTTCCGAGCGAATTCCGCGCGGTTGTCTCTCTGTCACTAAATTATTCATTTACGCGTGTCCTGTGGGATGAAAAAAATGAGCGCCTGCTCGGGCGAATTGGCCGCGAGGAAGCGCGAGGGAGAAGTCTGCCGGAATTTCTGGCCACGCACGGTCGCTTGATAAACGCTTGAAACCACTGCGGCTGTCGGCAGAAGGACTGTCTATTAAATCGAGACGCTGAGAACAAGCTGATGGACATTTCTTTGGACATATTCAAGTCGATGTGTACTTTTATTTCGCTTAGTGATATAAAGTTGCTCACCGTTCGATGCAGAATAACTTCTTCCAATTGGATGACGCAAATCTAATGATTTATTCTTATTTTTCATTCTTCGAACTCACAGAAATGCATATTCAAGTAAGTATGCATTTTTACTTCGTTTTGTAGTATACGGTTGGTCGCAGAAATATTTGGAAATAGTTTGAAGTGGAATAAGTTTTTTCAAATTAGACGGAACGGACTTGACGATTTATCTTTAAGTTTCGCTCTTTGCAACTCATAGGAGTGTTAACTGATTTTTATGAAATATTCAATCTGCATATAATTCATCTAAATCTATAAACCTATTGATACAAACCTTTGCTATTTTGTTCTTATTTTCGCAGGTATTCAGGTTTTTGTCGTAATTTCTGCAAATCTATATTTCTTGAAAACTCATTTTATATATTATATATAGTGTAATAGTTCTCCTAACGTCTCAAAACATATCAGTCATTTTGCCCACCGTTAAAAAGTCATTTAATTTTAATGCGTCACCCTATGTCAATGGGATAAACGTGAATCCGATTTTGTTTCGCTTTCCGTTCAGGCGACGTATAAATACAGAAAACGCATGTATGCGAAGACATAAAGCAACGAGCAGCTTTAGCACATTTCTCACCAATACCCACTAAAAAACCGCAAATAATTTTTTAAATATTTTATACTATTTCACACATGTCAAAAACTGCTTTATTATGTTATTTGCGAAGTATCACCATTGAAACTTAGCTCACTAAAAAAGCGCAGAAAATTTTTTTAATATTTTATACTATTTCACACATGTTAAATACTACTTTATTACATAATTTGCGAAGTATCGCCATTAAAACTTAGTTCACTGAAAAAGCGCAAAAAATTTTTTTAATATTTTATACTATTTCACACATGTCAAAAACTACTTTATTACATCGCGAAAAAACTTAGCTAAATTCTTTAATATTTTATACTATTTCACACATGTCAAAAAGTACTTTATTACATCATTTGCGAAGTATCACCATTAAAACTTAGCTAAATAAAAAAGCGCAAACAATTTTTTTTTAATATTTTATACTATTTCACACATATCAAAAATTACTTTATTACATCATTTGCGAAGTATCGCCATTAAAACTTAGCTCACTAAAAAAGCGCAAAAAATTTTTTTAATACTTTATATTATTTCACACATGTCAAATACTACTTTATTACATCATTTGCGAAGTATCGCCATTAAAACTTAGTTCACTGAAAAAGCGCAAAAAATTTTTTTAATATTTTATACTATTTCACACATGTCAAAAACTACTTTATTACATCATTTGCGAAGTATCACCATTACAACTTAGCTCACTAAAAAAGAGCAAAAAATTGTTTTAATATTTTATACTATTTCACACATGTTAAATACTACTTTATTACATAATTTGCGAAGTATCACCCTTGAAACTTAGCTCACTAAAAAAGCGCAAAAAATTTTTTTAATATTTTATACTATTTCACACATGTCAAAAACTACTTTATTACATCATTTGCGAAGTATCACCATTAAAACTTAGCTAAATAAAAAAGCGCAAACAATTTTTTTTAATATTTTATAGTATTTCGCACATATCAAAAATTACTTTATTACATCATTTGCGAAGTATCACCATTAAAACTTAGCTAAATAAAAAAGCGCAAACAATTTTTTTTAATATTTTATACTATTTCATACATATCAAAAATTACTTTATTACATCGTTTGCGAAGTATCGCCATTAAAACTTAGCTCACTAAAAAAGCGCAAAAAATTCTTAAATATTCCCTATACTATTTCACACATGAAAAGATTACTTTATTACATCATTTGCGAAGTATCGCCATTAAAACTTAGCTCACTAAAAAAGCGCAAAAAATTTTTAAATATTCTCTATACTATTTCACACATGTAAAAAATTGCTTTATTACATAATTTGCAAAGTATCGCCATTAAAACTTGACCCCGTCCTCCAGCAGCGGAGCGTGGGTGTCAACTTTCATCGAGAAGAATCGACGAACGTCCATCAGCGTTGATCTCGTCGCACTGTCAAATCCAACCGCGATTAATCGTCAGAAGTGAGCGTGTGCGGCGCGTGCGATTGGAGATTTGCGAAAAATTTGCAACGCAAAATGAGTGCCGGCGGGAGGAAAACATTGTGGCGCGTGTAAAGAGGGAATAATCGTGGCGAGAGTGTAAAAAGAGTGGCGCGCGTCGGCGGGGGGCAGGGGATCGAGAATGAACGAGGCAACAATGGCAAAGGCAGCACGCTCACGAGGCTCCGCACAATGGCACACTGTCAAAGTGGGTGTCAACTGTCAACCGGCCGTTCCGCGAAGCGGCAGAGCGAGGAGCAGTGCGAAGGGTGAGAGGCTGCCGGAGAAAACGGCCGAGAGAAAGAGATGGGAAGCGGAGCGTAAATCAGATGAGAGCGCTCGACCGTTTTAAGTGTCGGCGATCTGATAAGGAGAGCCTTCTGACGGGTGACAGTACGACAATTACGTCCGACGGAAATTTCACGCGAAACGCGCTCCGCCGGGGGTGATGCTGCGATCGCGGGCACTTCAAATTATTGACGATTATTGAAGGCGTGACGGCGGACGATGAAATTTGCAGGATAGCGGAAGGAAATTAAGTAAATGTCGACGGTATGGCGCAGAATCATTTACCTATTTTTATAATTAATAATTTGCAATTAAGCATTCTTTGAGGGTGTTGAGTGTGGCTAGGAATGTTCAAAATGTCAAGGAAATTAAGTAAATGTCTCTAGTATGACCAGGAGACGTATAATTGAATAATTTGGCCATTTTTAGAATTAACAAATTTTTGGGTCTATTGAAGGTGTGACGGCGAACGATGAAATTTGCAGGAAAGCGGAAGGAAATGAAGTAAATGTCGACAGTATCGCGGGGAATCATTTACCTATTTTTATAATTAATCATTTGCGATTAAGCATTCTTTGAGGGTGTTGAGAGTGTGGCTGGGAATATTCGAAATGTCAAGGAAATTAAGTAAATGTGGGCAGTATGACGAGGAAACGTGTAATTTTACAATTTGGCCATTTTTACAATTAACAAATTTTTGGGTCTATTGAAGGCGTGACGGCGAACGATGAAATTTGCAGGAAAGCGGAAGGAAATGAAGTAAATGTCGACAGTATGGTGGAGAATCATTTACCTATTTTTATCATTAATCATTTGCGATTAACCATTTTTTGAGGGGGTTGAGATTGTGACTGTAAATGTTGGAAATGTCAAGGAAATTGAGTAAATGTCGGCAGTATGACGAAGAGGTGTGTAATTTTACAATTTGGCCATTTTTTCAATTAAAAAATTTTTGGGTCTATTGAAGGCGTGAAGGCGAACGATGAAATTTGCAGGAAAGCGGAAGGAAGTGAAGTAAATGTCGACAGTATGGTGGGGAATCATTTACCTATTTTTATAATTAATCATTTGCAATTAACCATTCTTTGAGGGTATTGAGACTGTGACTGTGAATGTTGGAAATGTCAAGGAAATTGAGTAAATGTAGACAGCATGGCGAGGAGACGGGTAATTTAAGAATTGGACAAATTTTGCAATTAACAAATTTTTGGGTCTATTGAAGGTGTGATGGCGAACGATGAAGTTTGCAGGAAAGCGGAAGGAAGTGAAGTAAATGTCGACAGTATGGCGGAGAATCATTTACCTATTTTTATAATTAATAATTCGCAATTAACCATTTTTTGAGTGGGTTGAAACTGTTACTGTGAATGTTGGAAATGTCAAGGAAATTAAGTAAATGTCTGCAGTATGACCAGGAGACGTATAATTTAATAACTTGGTCATTTTTACAATTGACAAATTGTTGGGTCTATTGAGAGTGTGACGGTGAAGGTTGCAAATTTTAAGAAAATGTAGTATTTGTACTACGACTATTTTCTTTTATCTGTTGAGAGTGTGGCTGCAAATGTTGACAATTTGAAAGAAATTAAATAAGTGACGTCAATATGATAAGGAGAGATCGAATTATTTTAAGAAGATACAAAATTATTCAACAAAATAACCGATAATATAAGGATAAAATCGATGAAAGGATAAATATTTATTCGTCAGGACTTCTTATTTTAACAGGATAACAAATTATTCGTCAGAAACAGGAATTACCATTTTTTAAAGTCAATTAAACCGTTTAAGTATTCTATTGATACTTTGAAATATCGGTACGGGAAATTGTAACAGTGTTCAGTAACAAGAGAATTTACCAGAAACACATCAATTAGACTTCACTGTCAACTCCACTCGAAATTCATTACACAGCAAATAATTCTTCCAATCTCTTTTGACTAACAAACACACCTGAATATCAGAAATGAAAAAAATGGGTGGAAGGAGGATAAATAATCGCGCGCTAATGTTAGAAATCGTCTTCGCCCCCATAAAAGTCGCGGGCTACGGGAGGCGGGCGCGGCTTTACGACATTTTCACATTCTTAACGGTCGCACTAAACGGCGCCCGGAAAAAGATCCGACGATGGGGTCGCTCACGGTGGTCGCGCATGAATTTTCCGCACCGATAGAAATCGCCCCTCGGGCGTAGCCGATTCGAGATCAAAGGGGGCTGTCCATGGGTTACGCTCGCGACTGTAAATTCGAAAACCATAAAATTTCGTGTGCAGTTAGCATCGTTACGATGCACAACGACATGTCGGGAGACTGTCCGACACCGTCAGCACCAAATTGTATGACGGAAGAGCACGCTTCCGCGCACTTGGATAATGACGTTTCGATGATGTTGCCTTTGTCAAATGATGAAACGGGAGAACGTGTGTGTGCGGTGAGAAGGGTGCTTATGATAACCAATGTCCGAGTTATGAAATTTCGGGTGCTGTTAATATCGCGTTGACACACGATGATGACGCGTTCTGTGGTAGAAACACGAAATTGTACTATATGCGACCGTGTTTTTGTGTATTTGGGTAAAGACAATTATATGGTGTTGCCTTTGTCAAATTATAAAACGGGAGAACATGGGGGTGTGGTAAGAAGGGTGCTTATGACAACCAATTTCCGAGTTATGAAATTTCATGCACTATTATTGCTGTGACAATACAAGACAATGACATGTCCTGCATTGGAAGTACAAAACTGTGTAATAAAAGGATACTCTTCCTCGCATTTTAATAATGACGTTTCGATGATGTTGCCTTTGTCAAATGATGAAACGGGAGAATATGCGTGTGCGGTGAGAAGGGTGCTTATGATATGTCCGATTATGAAATTTCGGCTGTTAATATCGCGTTGACACACGATGATGACGCGTTCTGTGGTACACGCACGAAATTGTACGATATGAGGCCGTGTTTTTATCTATGTGCATAAACACAATTTCATGGTGTTGCCTTTGTCAAATAATGGAACGGGAGAATATGGGGGTGTGGTAAGAAAGGTACTTATGATAATCAATTTCCAAATTATGAGATTTTATGTGTTGTTATTGCTGTGACAATACAAGACAACAACATGTCCTACATTGGAAGTACAAAACTGTGTATTAAAAGAATGCTCTTCCTCGCATTTGAATAATGACGTTTAGATAATGTTGCCTTAATATTTATCATAAAATTTCTAAATTATGAAATTTCGTGTGCTGTTATTACTGTGACAATACAGGACCGTGACATGTCCTACATTGGAAGTACAAAATTGTATAATAAAAGAATACGCTTCCCCGCATTTGTGTAATGACATTCAGATCAAGTCGCCTTCGTCAATTGCTAAAATAAGAGAATAAACATGCTTTATCAAACCCTAAATATTCAAATACTTATGCTCCAATACGTCATCCACTCACGTTATTGAAATCTGCAAACGATAAAATCTCGTGTTCCATTAACATCGTCTCGATACACCACTCCAAGACACAAACCATACTTCTGCACATTTAAACAATGACATCCCATCAACACCGCCTCCGTCAATCCCCGAAACACTCGAATACCTGTCCTCGAAAACATCATCTATTTGCGTTATCACATTGGCTGCCATGGTGGTCCCCAGTGACCGACGCAACAGATTTTACTAAAAATGCCAAAAATTCGCAATGAAGCCTATTTTCAATCTTGTAAAAGCAATTGATATTGGAACGGTGCTACAATACTTTGGCTTCCATCAACTCTGCGGTACCTTCATTTTGCACCATTTAATCATACTCTGCAGTATTTCATCGCATCGCGGTTCTAATGTAGCAAAATACGCTTGGCAGTCAATTAATGAAATTCGCGCAGTAAAAATGTCGTACGCCGTCAGCCTCGCGTTGACACATAGCGACACAATCCTTACGACACAAGACATCCCATCAACACCACCTCCGTCAATCCCCGAAACACTCGAATACCTGTCCTGGAAAACAGCATCTATTTGCGTTAAAACATGTTATTTGACCGGCGCAAAAGATTTGACTACAAATACAAAAAATTCGCAATGAAGCCCATTTTCAATCTTATCAAAGCAATTGATATTGGAGCGGTGCTACAATACTTTGGCTTCCATCAACTCTGCGGTACCTCCATTTTGCATTATTGAATCATACTCTGCAGTATTTCATCCCATCGCGGTTCTAATGTAGCAAAATACGCTTGGCAGTCAACGTGTTAATGAAATTCGCGCAGTATAAAACGTCGTACGCCGTCAGCCTCACGTTGACACATAGCGACACAATCCTTACGACACAAGACCATACACCCACGCATCCAAATACCAACGTTGTTTCAGTGTTGCCTTATCAATTGCCGTGCCGTTCAAGTGCCTCTGCCTGCAGACATGATCCGGTCGCACTAATCAAATTCGCCGAGCATAAAATTTCGCGTGCCGTTACCATCGTGCACTCGACCGCGTGCACGAAACTATAACACACAGGCCTCGGCGCACTTGCATAATGACGCCTAGCTGATGATGCCTTTGTCAAAGGACGAAACGTCGAATACGTGCTTGCTCAGACAATGTTTGCTCGGCTGTACACCGCCTTGAGCGCGTGTGAATGAGCTTGAAACGATTCCCGCGAGACCTTCGGCACGATCGTATGCATAGGTCAGCCGTTGCAGGATCATCGATCGTGACTCATGGATCGTCCCTGGCAGCAACATTCAAGAAAATTCCCGCGACTTAAAGACCGACTGTCGCGACTTAACCTTTGCTTCGCGACGGACTGCGGCGACGTGGGCAAGGTGCATAGTTATCGCCTTTGAATTATCTGCATAACTGCGTAGCGAGATCGCCCCGCCAGGAATTCTCGGAGTTTTTACGTAAGCGAATGATGCCGCGACGGGCGACGCGACGAATCGGAAGGCTCCGCTGAATTTTTCTGCCAAGGCAAATTGCGGGGTGTCGCCGATGCGGGACGAGGGAAGCGTTTAATTGTTCGCGAGGTAACTTGAGGTACTGGGAGAGGGACATTTCAACACGTTAACTGCCACGGTGGTGACCGGCGCAAAAGATTTTACTAAAAATGCAAAAAATTAGCAATGAAGCCTATTTGCAATCTTGTAAAAGCAATTCATATTGGAAGGGTGCTTCAATACTTTGGCTTCAAACAACTTTGCGTTACCTTTATTTTCCACGATTTAATCACACTTTGCCATGTTTTATGGCATCGCGGTTCTAACATAGCAAAATACGCTTGGCAGTCAACGTGTTAACTAGTTGACTGCCACGGTGGTCACCGGTGACAGGTGCAAAAGATTTTACTAAAAATGCAAAAAATTCGCAATGAAGCCTATTTGCAATCTTGTAAAAGCAATTGATATTGGAAGGGTGCTTCAATACTTTGGCTTCAAACAACTTTGCGTTACCTTTATTTTCCACGATTTAATCATACTTTGCAATATTTTATGGCATCGCGGTTCTAACATAGCAAAATACGCTTGGCAGTCAATGTTGACTGCCACGGTGGTCACCGGTGACAGGTGCAAAAGATTTTACTAAAAATGCAAAAAATTAGCAATGAAGCCTATTTGCAATCTTGTAAAAGCAATTGATATTGGAACGATGCTTCAATACTTTGGCTTCTAATAACTGTGCGTTACCTTTATTTTCCACGATTTAATCATACTTTGCAATATTTCATGGCATCGCGATTCTAACATAGCAAAATACGCTTGGCAGTCAATGTTGACTGCCACGGTAGTCACCGGTGACAGGTGCAAAAAATTTTACTAAAAATGCAACAAATTTGCAATGAAGCCTATTTGCAATCTTGTAAAAGCAATTGATATTGGAAGGGTGCTTCAATACTTTGGCTTCAAACAACTTTGCGTTACCTTTATTTTCCACGATTTAATCATACTTTGCAATATTTCATGTCATCGCGGTTCTAACATAGCAAAATACGCTTGGCAGTCAACGTGTTAACTAGTTGACTGCCACGGTGGTCATCGGTGACAGGTGCAAAAGATTTTACTAAAAATGCAAAAAATTCGCAATGAAGCCTATTTGCAATCTTGTAAAAGCAATTGATATTGGAACGATGCTTCAATATTTTGGGTTCTAATAACTGTGCGTTACCTTAAGTTTGCACGATTTAAACATATTCTGCAGTATTTAATCGGATCGCGTTTCTAACATAGCAAAATACCCTTGACAGTCAACGTTTTAAAGAAGGCGCAAACGTTTGCGCGTGACTGCACGCTCTGAGGGGACACGAAGAGATTGCAGGTTGTTGCTCGGAAAAATGTCAGCGAGCGAATGTTTGTGCCCTTAAGACATGGCCGATCGGTTGCAAGTAAAAGTGATGGAAGAAATGAAATGTTGGTCTCATTTAACACTTTGCCGTAATGGTCACCGCTGACCGGCGCAAGAGATTTGACTGAAGATGCAAAATATTCAAAATGGGTAACAATAATTATTTTATAAATGCAGTTATTGTTAGAATAGTGAAACGATACTTTGGTCTCAAATACCTGCACATTATTTACATTTTGCATAATTCAGTCAAACGCTGTAGTATTTCATAGCATCATCGTTCTAATGCGGCAAATTGCACACGGCAGTCAACGTGTTAAAAATGTGTGCAATTTTTGGTGGATCACCTGAGAAGTGAATTCTGGTAGATGCGAGAATATACTAGTGGAATATATTCAGGCAATAGGCTGATCGACAAATCATGTGTTGTACGTGCGCGAGAAAAATAAATCTCCTGTGCCTTTTATAATTTACATAACTTTTGAGCCAGAAACTGAAAGGTGCATTTCAGAAACTACGAGAATATACGTCCATAATATATTCAGATAACAGGCTTATTTTTTTAAAAGTATTATTTTAAATATTATTTCAACAAATATATACCAATGCGGCTGTATGCTTAATATTATTATAATAGAATAATTCTGTCTAAAACTATACCATTTTATACGGAATAATCCGCTATTCGCTATTTCGTGAATAAATTTGCACGAGCGCGTAACGCTAATCCTCATCACACAATATATACTAATTTCGGAAGCAATTCATATACAACTGTTTATATAACGAATAAATCTAACATACTGTTTTATGATAAGTGCGAACAATCGGTTTAGCTATTAGTTGAAACAGTTAAATAGTTAAACCGACCAGAGAAAGTGAATAAAACCAATTCAATTTCGACCTTACACTTCGACGACTTCTTTTACTTCTTTTATTCGCCTCAAAGGAACCTGACAGTACGTCAACTACCGATTGACCTGTGTTTCCAAATTTCGCCCATGCTATTGGCACAAAACGTGAAGATGTAAGGGTTAAAATGATTAGCGTACAATTTTTCCTTTCATTATTGCAAAGAAAAAACATTCGTCAGTTCTCACTTCAATACTTTCGACAAATAAATAATAAAAAGCGTACTATTTCTTCTTTCACAACTGCAAAAGAAGCGTTCGGCAGTCTCACTTCTACACTTTCGACAAATTAATAATAAAAATCATATAATTTTTCCTTTCATAATTCCAAAATAAAGCATTCGTCAGTCTCACTTCTACACTTTCGATATGTGAATAATAAAAAACATACCATTTTTTCTTTCACGATTTGAGAAAAGCCGTCACTTCCCACTTCTACACTCGATAAATGAATTTTTAAAGCACAAAGTTCTCCGACGGTAAAGGCAGCAGCGTTGAATTTGAGTTGTTTTGGCTTCTGTCGGCAGTGTGTGTACGATCGCGCGTCGCGTGTTTTTTAAGAAAAAGCGACGTGTAGATAAAATTACCGAAAGCGACCGTTCGCGCAGCCTATGATGAGCACAATAACTCGTGGCCAGCACGCACGCGCCGGTAATCATAATTAAGCGTGGGTACGTGAGACGTCTTAATTACGAGGCACGGTCCACAATGGCGGGCCCTCCCTTTAATAAATTCGAGTCGGTAACGGGACACCGGGGGCCGAAAATTTCGCGCAATTTTCGATCGTTAAAATCGCGAGACTAACGAGCACGACACCGTGAACATTATGGTCTTCATCCCCTCTGCTACGACATGAAAGAAAAAGGACTGAGAGTTTCGACGGGGGATTCTTTAAAATCGCATCGACGGTAATATGTGGAGCATGTGTCTGTTTAACACGAATTTGCGCAACGCCGCCTATAAATTATGGCGTATATGTGTGTGTGTATGTGTATGTGGTAATGAAATGGTATTATGAAAATAATTTTGTGACAATCGAAATCGACGATTTGGACTGGAGATTTTCAATACGGCTTTTCTTCTGTCTTTTCACATTTGTTATCAAATGATTCGTGCAAGCAATTGTGGTGCATATATAATATGTAATATGAATGTATAGGGAAAGTAGGGTTTTGCATGGAAATCTTGTGTAGTACTAGTGATTTTATCTAGAGAATTTGAACGTGTTTTTTCTTTTTTCTTTTCAAATTCGACGCAAGCATATACAATGCATATATAATGCATAAATAATGCATATTCCATATATATAAACAACACAACATGAAAACTCTCGTATTATATAGAAATCTACTGTCGAAATGACTTTGTGGCAATAAAAATATGTGATTCTACCTAGAAAATGTTAACTCCTTTGTTCTTTTTTCTTTCCAAATTCGTCGCAAGCATATACAATGCATAAATAATGCATATTCCGTATATATGTACAACACAACATGAAAACTCTCGTATTATATAGAAATCTACTGTCGCAATAACTTTGTGGCAGTCAAAATATATGATTCTACCTAGAAAATGTTAACGCGTTTGTTCTTTTTTCTTTTCAAATTCGTCGCAAGCATATACAATGCATATATTATATAATATATAAATAAAGCATATTACACATATATAAACAACACAACGTGAAAACTCTCGTATTATATAGAAGTCTATTGTCGCAATAACTTTGTGGTAGTCAAAATATGTGATTCTACCTAGAAAATGTTAATACGTTTGTTCTTTTTTGTTTTCAAATTCGTCGCAAGCATATACAATGCATATATAATGCATAAATAAAGCATATTCCATATATATAAACCACACAACATGAAAACTCTCGTATTATATAGAAGTCTATTGTAGCAATAACTTTGTGGCAGTCAAAATATGTGATTCTACCTAGAAAATGTTAATACGTTTGTTCTTTTTTGTTTTCAAATTCGTCGCAAGCATATACAATGCATATATAATGCATAAATAAAGCATATTCCATATATATAAACCACACAACATGAAAACTCTCGTATTATATAGAAGTCTATTGTCGCAATAACTTTGTGGCAATCAAAATATGTGATTCTACCTAGAAAATGTTAACGCGTTTGTTCTTTTTTCTTTTCAAATTCGTCGCAAGCATATACAATGCATATATAATGCATAAATAAAGCATATTCCATATATATAAACAACACAACATGAAAACTCTCGTATTATATAGAAATCTATTGTCGCAATAACTTTGTGGCAGTCGAAATATGTGATTCTACCTAGAAAATGTTAACGCGTTTGTTCTTTTTTCTTTTCAAATTCGTCGCAAGCATATACAATGCATATATAATGCATAAATAATGCATGTTCCTTATATATAAACAACACAACATGAAAACTCTCGTATTATATAGAAATCTATTGTCGAAATAACTTTGTGGCAGTCGAAATATGTGATTCTACCTAGAAAATGTTAACGCGTTTGTTCTATTATTTTCAAATTCGTCGCAAGAATATATAATGCATAAATAAAGCATATTCCATATATATAAACAACACAACCAGAAAACTCTCGTATTATATAGAAATCTATTGTCGCAATAACTTTATGGCAGTCAAAATATGTGATTCTACCTAGAAAATGTTAACGCGTTTGTTCTTTTTTCTTTTCAAATTCGTCGCAAGCATATACAATGCATATATAATGCATAAATAATGTATATTCCATATATATAAACAACACAACATGAAAACTCTCGTATTATACAGAAACCTATTGTCGAAATAACTTTGTGGCAGTCGAAATATGTGATTCTACCTAGAAAATGTTAACGCGTTTCTTATTTTTTCTTTTCAAATTCGTCGCAAGCATATGCAATGCATATATAATGCATAAATAAAGCATATTCCACATATATAAACAACACAACATGAAAACTCTCGTATTATATAGAAATCTATTGTCGCAATAACTTTATGGCAGTCAAAATATGTGATTCTACCTAGAAAATGTTAACGCGTTTGTTCTTTTTTCTTTTCAAATTCGTCGCAAGCATATACAATGCATATATAATGCATAAATAATGCATATTCCATATATATAATCAACACAACAGGAAAACTCTTGTATTATATAGAAATCTACTGTCAAAATAACTTTGTGGCAGTCAAAATATGATTCTAGCCAGAACAAGTTGACGCGTTTGTTCTTTTTTCTTTTCAAATTCGTCGCAAGTATATATAATGCATATATAATGCATATATAATGCATAAATAAAGCATATTCCATATATATAAACAACACAACATGAAAACTCTCGTATTATACAGAAACCTATTGTCGAAATAACTTTGTGGCAGTCAAAATATGTGATTCTACCTAGAAAATGTTAACGCGTTTGTTCTTTTTTGTTTTCAAATTCGTCGCAAGCATATACAATGCATATATAATGCATAAATAAAGCATATTCCATATATATAAACCACACAACCAGGAAACTCTCGTATTATATAGAAATCTACTGTCGAAATGGCTTTGTGACAGCCAAAATATGTGATTCTACCTAGAAAATGTTAACGCGTTTGTTCTTTTTCTTTCTACCCTCGTGGCCAAAATTCGATGCACGGGCATACGACGCACACATAATCGATACAACACAAAACATATCGTGCTAAAAGGCTACCTACTATTACACTGTAAAAGTAGTTCCGTGACCATCGAAATCGACGGGTTTATCGAGAAAATCTAAGCGCGCCTTTCCTTTTTTTCACGTTCGTCGCCAAAAATCCGACACAAGGACCATGGCCTCGGATCGTAAAGGATCTCGAGGCAATAGCGACAGGATTCCTGGGCAGCAATAAATACACAATTAACCGCCGTTGATGTCGATAGTCGAGGACCCACAGTGGACTTAACGATGTGATAAAATCGAGTGACAAGTGTCACGGGCCACAATAGAAACGAATCCTTTGCCAGAGGGTGCGTCTCTCGACCATAACTTAACGCGGCCAATGATTCTTCCTCGCATTATTAAACCGGCGATAAATTCAGCGAACCCTGAGCGATCGTAATTAGACTGAACTTATCACGATAAACTACGCCATAAAGAATGCCCGTCCGTACTTGACGATAATTTCGATCGATTTTATATAGTCGACGTGGGAGATCGCGTATCGATATCAGCGTTCGATCTTGCGAAATCTCACACGTCAGGTTCCAAAGTTCAGGCCAGATCACGAAGTCATGAACGTTTTAAGGAGTGTGTAATGCTCGGAGAAATCGTGTTTACTGGATTAACATGTTGAGTGCGGAATGAGTCACTTGTGATGGCAATAGAACATTTAATAATATAACATATTTGTATTAAAAAGTAAAATTATGATATAGGATATTACTGTTATTGACGTTAGTCATACTTTCAGATGACTTTATTAATTGTACTACTTCTAAATCATATTCCATTCGTTTTATTATTTTTTTAATATTTTCATCATCCTCCGACGGAAACGTCGGTCACTTGCTTACTGTTTCTATTATTAAAAATATTGATCGCATTTTCATTGAGTGAAATAATTATAGGAATAAATAATTTTTTCAAAGTAATTTTATATATTCATTTATTATTTATTTTTTATATATTCATTTTGTATGTTTATATATTTTTATTATATATAATATTATTTATATAATATTAAATATATTATTTTATATATTTTTATATATTTTATATATTCATTTATCATTTATTATTATTATTTTTTTTAATATTTTCATCATCTTCCGACGGAAACTTCGCTCACTTGCATACTGTTTCTATTATTAAAAATATTGACCGCATTTTCATTGAGTGATATAATTATAGGAATAAATAATTTTTTCAAATTAACTTTATATATTCTTTTACATTTTTTTTGTGATTAAGCGCACCCGTCATGCAAATGTTCGTACTGCGAAGCACTTTGCTTCCAATCAATCTACGCCGTTGCATAAAATAGCCACAAGAAAAGCAATGTGACGTCACAACGAATTTTTTGGACCTAACTTAATTGCAAATGCAGCCTCTTCGATAATACTAACCATTTTCTGCCTGCCCTCTTCAAATGGTTTTCATCCTCCCAGCTGCCCGGCTGAGCAGGGAATCTAAGGTGTTTGCAAAAAAATCCTAGTACTCCCATAGAGGACACCCGTGGGCCTCGTAACATCCACATCTCCTACAGACTTAAATAAAAACCATCCAACCGCCCAATTATTTTTTTAATATTTTCATCATCCTCCGACGGAAACTTCGGTCACTTGCCTACTGTTTCTATTATTAAAAATATTGATCGCCTTTTCATTAAGTGAAATAATTATAGGAATAAATAATTTTTTCAAATTAACTTTATATATTCTTTTACATTCTTTTTTTGATTGAACGAACCCGTCATCCAAACGTTCGTATTGCGAAGCACTTTGCTTCCAATCAATCTACGCCGTTCCATAAAATAGCCACAAGAAAAGCAATGTGACGTCACAACGAATTTTTTGGACCTAACTTGGAAATTCAGGGATAGTGGATAACCATTTTCGCCTGCCCTCTTCAAATGGCTTTTATCTCTCTCGTGTCACGGAAGGTGCCGAGTTTTGAAAAATATGCATCACCCATAGAGGACAGCCATGGGTCTCGTAACATCCACATCTCCTACAGACTTAAATAAAAACCATCCAACCGCCCAATTCTTTTTTTTAATATTTTCACACACGCGCCGACGGAAATCGGTCACTTGCTTACTGTTTCTATTATTAAAAATATTGATCGCCTTTTCATTAAGTGAAATAATTATAGGAATAAATAATTTTTTCAAATTAATTTTATATATTCATTTACATTCTTTTTTCGATTGAATAAACCCGTCATCCAAACGTTCGTACTACAAAGCACTTTGTTTCCAATCAGTCTACGCCGTCGCACAAAATAGTCAAGAAAAGCAATGGACGTCACATGTCATTTTTTGGGACCTAACTGAATGCAAAGTTAGCCTCTTCGAGAATACTAACCATTTTCTGGTGTTCTTCAAATGGTTTTCATCCAAAGTGCCCGACTGAGAGAAAAGGTGTTTGCAAAGAATCCTAGTAATATGGCGTCCGGCGACATCCACATCTCCTACAGACTGAAAACCATCGGACAAAAAATGTCGAACACAACCGATTTTAGAGAATCGTACCTCTTCGGAAATCAACGAAAATCCCAATTCTGCCAAACTGCCAAAGTTGCGACAGAAAAAAAGCACGGACCTCCAGCTAATCGGCCATTTTCTCTGGCCGACTCGTCTCTCGCTTTTCTCCCCGCGCTCCTTTCCGCTAATCGGTCGTGACGGCGAAGTCGTAAAAAATAAGGTCGCTTTACGAGTACCCGGAGATGGGAGAGTGGATACGTTCGCAGAAGGGCCCGTGCTACTACTCTCTCGTGTCACGGAAGGTGCCGAGTTCATGAAAAATATGCATCACGCGAGCCCTCCTTGTTACACGCGCACGGCACCTGTGTAACAGACACTCGTTTATACACGCGCACACACGCGCGCGCATCAGGAAGATCGTAAAAGGTACGACCTGAATTTTGTCTTCTCGCTCGGAATCGGTGGAATTGTTAAAATTGTACGGTGTCGGAGCGAGTTAAGTGCCTGTAATAGATCGTTGACCGCCGGTCGATACCTTCGGCGGATCGTCGAACATGGATACCCGCGATGTCATTTTGGGAGTCTGAATGCGTGCAAGATTATTTGAGAGAACGGAGGAGGTGGCAGGTGTTCCGGGGTTTTTCGGAAAGTAGTCGGTTTGAGAGAAAATTTCATCGCACGTCTTAGTAGTATGCCGTTGAGCTGCACGAAAATTTTCGGCCAAAAACCAGGGGAGACCAGATTGTAGTCGTTTACAAATCTATCGGATAAATGCCGATAACACCACGTGGAGGGTGATTTGGGGGTTTGGGTGGGATAGTTAGTAGTTGGAGCAGAAGTAGTCGATTTGAGAAAAAATTAATAGCACAGCGGTCCGGCGACACCACATTTCGTCAGAGTTAAAAGATGAAAAAAATATAAATAAATGAAATTGAGGCGGAGATCAATACAATCAATTAACAAGCTATTTTCTTCTGTCTTTGGATGCTTAGAAATTTGATTTAATGTAAACTCAGGGATATGCGAAAATAGTAACGTAATTTCGATCTCCCTCATTTATGATTTTACTATGTGAAATTATACGGTATAGGTTCATCCACTTAAAAAGATTAATTCAACCTTGCAATCTATGTGAATTCAGATGAACGGCACATATGCGATTATTTTGCCATAATTATGTACAATAACTGGACTATCGGGGGAGTCAGCCACTCACGTATCGCTCAATGATCGCTTGAAGTTCGTACTAAACACTAAAATGTGAATTTTGGAAAGGAAACACTTTTGCTGCTTTTATTATCACGTATTGAATAACATTTATTAATTTAGTGTCAACCTCAAGAATTTAGTATTGAAAGAAAATGGCCAACTTTTCAATCGCCTTTTCTCATTACCATTTAACACATTGCTGCTATGCGTATTTTACTATATTAAAACCGCAACGAAGTACTACAGAATATGATTGAATTGTGCAAAATGAAAATAATACGAAGGTATCGGAGACCAGAGAATTGAATCACTATTTAATAGTAATTGCATTTACAAAATTATAAATGCTACCGATTGGGTGTTTTTTTAACTTTTCTTGAGATCTTTTGCGCCGCTCACCGATGACCACCATGACAGTCAATGTGTTAACATTTTAAGGACCACTCACGATTTTTCTCGTGTTTTCTACACGCTATCTTTAGATGTCACTTATTTTGATACATTGTATCTATTTAGTCTATATAAGTATTTACATTAATATTCAATGCATTCAACTCGATGGCCTTCGTGTTTTTTTCGTACTTTTATTTTTTGGAAAAAAAAGTTATTATAATGATTAAAAAACATAATTTTGTTAATAATACCTAAAATACTTCCAATCATACAATTTCTGAAAGTTTCACAAAAATTGCCTGATAAATAACAAAGTTATGATTTTTTGTAACATACATGTTTCCCAAAAACGTGCGCTCGCAGATGTATTTCTTACAGATTTCTCGGCGGTCCTTAAAGTGTTAATTACCCGAATAATTTTGACACGTTTCGGTATCCTCGAGCGTCCAATTTTTTACTCAGTCCGGCGGGCCTAACTTCTGCGGTCTCGATTTCAAATTGAAACAATCGACAAACCGCCCCACCGTATTCCGCGCGTGAACTTACGACCCGCCAGACTTGGATCGCTTTGCATCGACATCCTCGCCTCCCGTTCGCTGATGCGATTGCGGGACACCGTCGTTTCGACTTCCAGCCATCGCTTTGTCACGTCGCGGCGTCCGCGGTCGTCGAAAAATGAGATTACAGGCGCCCGGTACCCTCGCCCGAAATTTCGGATTCACCCTCGAGCGGGTTTTACCACATATTATCCGAATCCACTTTGAATCGCCCCCTGGCAAGGACATACGACTCCCACACAACCCCCGCCGCACTTCACACTGGCAATGCGGCTTTGCGATTTAAATTTTGTCGCGGGAGAAATTGCCTGACAAATCGGATTTTCGTCTCGGAACGTTCAAAAGGCACGGGCGGAGGCCTTTTTTTTATTTGCGCGCTGACGGATGCCTTTGACACTGTGCGCGGGTGTGTGTTTGTGTGCTGCGCTGTAATAATGTGGATAAACGGTGCGGGTGTGGTTAATTCGGTGGGTTGGAGTTAGGTAATTTTTTGGGGTGAAAATGGTCGTGGCGAAGTATGAGTTTTGACGATGTAAGTATGCGTTAAATTGAGATGGGGTGATTCTGATGTAGGTTTGATGTGGAAATGACGTGTGTGATACGTCGAGAGATCACACTAATTCGGCAGGTTGGGGAAGTTGGGCAATTTTTTAAGTGAAATTGGTCGTGGTGAAGTATGACGTGGAAATTATGTGTCTAGCACGTCGAACGATTACCCTAATTCGGCAGGTTGGAGAGTTAGGCAATTTTTTGTAGTGAAAATCGTCATAGTGAAGAGTGAAAATTGTCATGGTATGAGTTTTGAGAATGAAAGTATGCGTTAAATTGAGATGGGGTGATTCTGATGTAGGTTTGATGTGGAAATGACGTGTGTGATACCTCGAGAGATCATACTAATTCGGCACGTTGGAGGAGTTAGGCAATTTTTTAAGCGAAATTGGTCATGGTGAAGTATAGTGTGGAAATTATGTGTGTAGCACATCGAAAGATTACCCTAATTCGGCAGGTTGGAGAGTTAGGCAATTTTTGTTAGTGAAAATCGTCATTGTGAAGAGTGAAAATCGTCATGGTATGAGTTTTGAGGGTGGAAGCATGCGTTAAATTGCGGATGGGGTGATTGTGATGTAGGTTTGATGTGGAAATGGCGTGTGTGATACCTCGAGAGATCACACTAATTCGGCAGGTTGGAGAAGTTGGGCAATTTTTTAAATGAAAATGGTCATGGTGAAATATGAGTTTTGATGATGAAAGTATAGGTTAAAGGAATGCGTGATGTGGGGTTTAATGTGTTTTTAAAGTATCAACTATGAAATTATCAACGGCACCCCGATCTCTGTAATTTCGGATGCAGCGAATTTGGCAGGTTGACAAAAAGAAGAAGGGACAATCACATCGTAAAATTAATTAACAAAGTGCCATAAAATATGCTTCTCTAATCAACACTAATAAATGTTATATACAATTGCTATAGAAATAACAAATAATTAACCTGCTCATCGTAAATAATTTTTTATGGGTCCGTTACACCAACAAGACGATCACGAATTTATTAGGCTAATTCGCGATGGAAAGATTTACACTCGAAACACCATACTTACTTAAACCATGCCAATAAAGGTTTCAAACTTTCCCAACTTAAACACCTTATTTACTTACACAATTCTAATACACGTTTCAAACATTTACAATCGGAATACCATACTTACTTAAACAATGCCAAACATATTTCCAATAAAAACACCATACTCACCTAAATAATGCCAAAAACATTCAAACATTTATAATCGAAACACTATATTCACTTAAATAATGCTAAAAATATGCAAAGAATCACGAACAAAGCACCATACCGACTTAAACAATACGTTTGACATTTTTCGCAAAGCAACACCGATAATCGTTCACCTCAATAACCGAATACACCCCCGTCACAAGCACTTGTCAACGCACTTCCACCGCAGGTCGCCACCGGCAGCGTCGGGTCCCGCGCAATTTCGGCTGCCACGAATTTGCCAGGCTAATTCGCGAAGGAAGGAACAGCCAGGGCGAAGAATAGACGGGCAAAGTGCCGCAAATGGGATTACACCGCAACGGCACTTCAAACGGCCGCTTTATTCAGCCCTCCGCGTGCGAGCGAGCCGAGCCGAGCGACGAATTGACAATTGACAGAATTGATACAGTGCGCGCGGGCCACGTGTGCGTCGAAAACGCGTTTGGCCCGAGGCCTGCACACCCTCGCCCCTTCGAACCCGCCTAACCCCGGCCCACGCCGATCGATTCTTTCTCGCACACGTTAGGATCTGCCTCACTCCGCCCTGATCGAACTGCGCAGCGAGACGGAACCGCGGAAAGCGACGAACGTTTTTTTTGTGGCATTCTAGAGGACAGATTAGACGTCAGAAAAATTAAGATTTGGCGTCGGTTGGCATGGCAGGGGTTTAGAGATGGTTTGTTTGAAGTAAACGTTCCGAGTGTTATGGTGGGAAAAGGTGGTTGTAGCGAAATTTGGGCAGAGCATTTGTCAAATTGAAATTGGACTTCATTTGGTGTGGCAAGGTATTGAAGAGGGAATAAGGCATTTTTTGATGGTGGTTTGGGTAAAGTGAAAGTTGCAAATTTCGTATACTGGTGATATGTGTGGTACTGTGGCACTAAATGTGTGGTACTAAAATTACAAATTGTGTGTATGGATGAAATGTGTGGTGTTTTGTCTAAAGAGTCGGAACCACCGGATACCAGTTATACCGAATGTCAGTGATGTCATTTATTCATTTGCAATTGTACTTGATTTGGTACGGCGAAATATTAACGAGTAAAATAATACTTTGTCTAAAGTAAATGTTCCAAAATTAACATTGAAAAATAAATACCTCTATCCGGCTCCGGTCATGTCATTTACAACTATTCAGAATAAGCTTTACTATCCTAATCTGAAAGAATGGCAATGTTTCCTATCGCACTTCATCTAAAGTCACATTTTCTAAATTTATGCTTAAACAAGGCAATGAACAACTAGCACCACTTATTACCATGACCATTGATTCTTTCTATCACTCCACTATTTCAAACATCAATATCCAGTCTCTTCCAACGCTACACAATAACTTCCAAAAATCAAATTTTCGCCTTCCGATCCCGTCAACACACCACACCCTTCATCCAACATGTTAACTTCTGCATTCCACATTCGCCCAAAACGACACAGAGCCTTCGAATTCTGCATTCCCTTAAAACACCCGCCGCCCGTTAATTTCCGTTACCCTCGCCATCGGTTCTACGCCGGTTTCGTCCTGACATCGAAAGCCCCATACACCCGCCCCCGCCTAATTCTAATTTTCCCGTCGTATCCGCAGCTTCCCGTAAAGCGCGAATTTACGTGCCTCCGCCCTCGACGCGCACACGTGACCGCGCTTTCCGCAGTATTGTTTCTTTCACGGTCCAATCGACGAGAGTGCTCGAAGGGTGATATCGTCGAGGTTACGGACCGGGTAGTCGGAAGATTTTACAGCGATCGTATAAAAAGGCGTAAGTCCCGCCGCCCGGAGCCATCGCACTCAGCATCCTTTATTCGACAATGTTTTTAGCGCAATTATCCGACTTTCTTCTGTGGTATCTTTATCTGTGCGGCGCATTTGGCACCGTCAAAGAATATGCACGATTGTCTTATGTTTGGTGACGAACTTGCGGCAAATATTCCGTTTTGGACGCCAGTCTTAACCCTTTGACTGCTGAGTACTTCCGGCCGAAGTACTTGCTGAGGATGGAATACTTTTTGGTGCTTTGGCAATTGATGGCAATTCTTTATTTGTGCCGAATTAAATAATGCAAAAGAATTATTTGATACAGAACGCATCTGTATTTATCGCATATGTTGATAATTGTGGCTGCAGTAGGTAAGAAATCGACACGATTGTGAAACACATGTATGCACGTCTTAACCCTTTGACCGCTGAATACTCTCGGCCGAAGTACTTGCTGAGGATGAAATACTTTTCGATGCTTTGGCAATTGATGGCAATTCTTTATTTGTGCCGAATTAAATAATGCAAAAGAATTATTTGATACAGAACGCATCTGTATTTATCGCATGCGTTGATAATTGTGGCTGCAGTAGGTAAGAAATCGAAACGATTGTGAAACGCATGTATACGTCCATAGTCGACACCGAGAAATTGCTGCGGACGCATATATGCGTCCATAGCAGTCAAAGGGTTAATCGCGTGCGAAACATTCCTTCGTGACATGCTTAGTCTTAAATTCTTTTATGCAACCCATTGATTTTCAGTTTGTCAGTTCGTCGTCACAATAGTATAGCTCTAGTATAACTAAATATAATTAATAATATAATTTATTACGTTACCTATTTCATGATTTGAAACCCGCTCAATATCAATTATTACATTTATCCGACTTTCGTCATTCCGTACGCC
Source organism: Cryptocheilus praepositus (assembly GCA_033815515.1). Lineage (NCBI taxonomy): Eukaryota > Metazoa > Arthropoda > Insecta > Hymenoptera > Pompilidae > Cryptocheilus > Cryptocheilus praepositus. Next base: position 5,811,117 of record JAWWQZ010000314.1, read on the forward strand.
CTTTTTTTCACCACGCCGAATGTCGCGCGGCAGGAAGCGTATTTCGCTGGTTTCCCCACGATTTTTCTCCAGCGTAATTGCGTCGAGGAACCTTAAATCTCGCGACGCGGCCGGACGTCGTATAATTATTCGGAGACGCGGACGACTCTGAACGGGAGGCAATTATTGTTATCGTCATTATGCCGGTCGGAAGCCGCGGGATCGCGGCGTACAAGTTGCGCACGACGGAGCTGGATAATTGTTTGGAGAGACTTCGACGCACGCCGTCACGGAAACGCTGGAAATTGAGACATTTTTAATCGTGCGGATGGGACATATAAAGTGGACGCTGCGATATTCAGAGATGCGCTGCGGTAATCGGCGAATTTGTGTGTGAATTGTATGAGCGGATTTATAGTCTAAATTGTATGAACGATTTCATAGTGTAAATTGTATGAGCGGATTTACAATATAAATTGTATGGCCGACTTTATAGAATAAATTGTTTGAATAAATTTACTCTGCAAATTGTATGAACGTATTTATAGAGTAAATTGTACGAATTAATTTATAATGTAAGTGATGTATACGAATTGACGAGTTTATGTATGATTATATATAATGTTTAGGTGTAATTCGTAAGTGCAGATTGTCATGTGTGTCAAATAATTTGCAAGAGTCGCGACTGAAAATGGGATAATTGTTTTGAGACGCATTTTGATTTATAACATCTGAGAAATTTAAAATCGACACATTTTTAATTGTAACTCAGAAATTGAAAAATTTCTGTAGCATGGTTCCGACACAGTCACAGCCATAGGATAATTTTTCGTGAGCACATTAGCATCCTATTATTTCGAAAACTGTAAACATCGAAAAATACTTAATTATGCAGACATTTTTATTACCCCTTCGACACGTATAATCCGCGCATCTCAATCAATACAGTCGCGTTTCAGAAAGCAAAAATCACAACTTAACACATTGCAATTGTTTGATGACAAGTTTTAACTGACGCTATCACAAATACTTAAGGAATCGACAAAATTTTTCATTGCATCCATAACGCGCATAACGCAATCATTTTGACCGACATTGTTGCATTCCAGAAATTAGCCAGTTTGTAAGCTTTCCGACCGCAGTTGTCCTGAAATGTCTCGAATAATTCGGAAGACTCCGGACTCAATGAACCTGGATTTGTTGCACAGGGCAAGCCATGAATGCTTTTTCATTCCGCCCTCTCGTTGGCCCATTCGTCCTCCGCCCTTTTGAAAAGGGACGGCACTTAATTAAAGCGCCAAGCATCATCTCGAGAGAATCGAGCCACTCGTTGGTCGTCAGCCCTCGGCGCCCGGAAATTCACCATTCAAACGTAGAAAGGTCGTGTCGTCGGTGCTCCGTGAAAACGACAAGTATCTTTTATCCGGAGCGTGGAGAATCTCGGGAAAGCACTTCGCCATCGAAGAATTAAGAACGTTACCTTTTCACGTTCCTTTCACTCTTTCAGCTTCTTTCAACCCCGCTTCTATTGCGTCGCGGTACTTTTTGCTCGGGCGTGTCCCTGGCAGCTTTAAATTCTGCCTTTATGTATCAAAGTGACCGGCGCGCATTCGGTTGCGTTGTTTTAAAAGTTGTATTCGGGGAAATTGAGATGGAAATGCAGATTTTTCTTTGCAAAAATAGAAGACGAACGCAAGGTGCTGTTGTGCGTCGTTTATCAAGCTGTATAGGAATTGCTGTTAAACGCAAGCCCGCTTTTTTCCATGACCCTTTTAGATATGACGCGTCGAGATTTGCGATCAAGTAAGGAGGTTGGACATTCAGGTTTCTCTTTCGAAGAATAAATTTTGCGCAGGCGACTAACGATAAATCGATTGCCAGTTATCGTAGATTAGAAATTTCGGGTGAATGCAAATTTGTTTTATTCGCGAGTCCAACACAAACATTTATTGTGTGACGTTTATTAACCCTTATCGGTCGCTAGCTTTTCATACTTGATTGTCACTAGGTTGTAGTTGGTTCCAGTAAATATGCGAAAAATCGTCAGTATTATAAGAATAACATTTTTATTAGAAATTACTTTTTTTTGAAGGTGTATTACAAATATATGAGTTTAAAATAATTATTTATAAGTTTTTAACGTAAGATATTTTTTTCACAAAAGTTTCATAGAAGTGTGCTGTTGTTTTTCTTCCTCCAGGCAATTTATGATTAGAACCTACTAAGCAATCGTTATGTATTCCTTCAGCATCAGGTTGCAAGATATGTAGTTTTCCATGTAATCTATTCTCATTGTCTGTTGTTGATGGCATTCCATATCGCGGAGTCTTACCTTCCCGGAAATTCCCAATTAGAGACATAACTAATTCCCGAATAAATTTTATGTGAGACATTGATACTTACTGTTGTTATGCTTACAATCAGCTTTATACAGAATATAAGACTTAATAAATAACAAGTCAATCGCGCCCGCATTTCATAAAACGCGAATTTTGACTGTTTCACTCGTTGTCACCTCCCACGTGACGTACGACCGCAGCGATAAAGTACTGTTGTCACGTGAGAGGTGACTTACGACCGTTAAGGGTTAAGCTGTATAGAGATTACTGTTAAACGTAAGCCTGTTTTATTTGCATAACCCTTTTAAATATTGCAATTACAGAGTTGCGAAATAGCAATAAGGCTGACAGAAATTCGCAAAATGTTTTTTACAAAAACAGATTTTTCCAAAGAACCAACGTAAACATCCTTCTTCTACATTTATCAAATTGTACAGATTTCCGTTAACCAGATAACTGTGGCGATTTCTTTGGAGAACGCGCACCAGTGTGTGTTGCGATAATCAAGCGATGACGGGTATAGTCGTCAAACACAGAGTAAGTATCGCTGTTGAAATATTGGGTCATACAGATGACTTAATTTTATAAAGTAAACAATTTTATTTCTAATATTTACACAGTTGCTTAACATGAACATATATTATATACATAATAAACGGAAAACTTAGAAAAAGGAATTAAATGTCTATAAAAGCAAATTTGACCGCACCAAATTATGACCAGTAGAAAGAAGAAGTAATATAGCGCACATACGAGCTCTTTCCGGAAATCACCACAGATAGAAAATCCAATAAACTTTTTTTTGGGTTTGATACACCAAGATGAAATTCGGAATAATCAAAGATTCAGTGTTACTGTACTACTCACGAGTTAAGTCTCAGAAAGTTATGAATCAATCTCAAATTATTTATAATTTTTATCCGTTTATTTCATTTCGTCTTGACCTCTAAACATTTTAAATATATTAAAATTTACGAATATAATTTATTTTTCGCCAAAATTACAATTTAAATATCAAATTGTAACAAAATTTTACGCATGACGGATATAATCGTCATGGCACAACATTCTGGCACATCTACATGACGGAAATAGTCGTCAAACACACTTAACTGGTTACGTGCTAACTTATTTTATCTGCATGGCCCTTTTAGACATTACAATTGAGGAGTTACGAAGCAGTAACAAGCCTGAGAGAAATTCACGCATTCTTTTATACAAAAACAGTCCCAGCAGGCCGACACCTGCATCGATTATCCATCATTTATCAAACCCCCGAGAAACTGCAATCAAATGCAAACCTGATTTGTTTGCACGACTTCTTTCGCCGCTACACACACGTCGATGAAGCAACGCGCTGTACGCTATATCTCGCGAGTGCCGAATCGTTATTATGCTAATTCGAATAGAGTGATTAGAAACGCGACGGTCAGTATTTTTTCCCCGGACCTTTATCGTTACCTGCCCCTGCTCCACACGCGTGCTTAACAACTGCGTGTATGCGAACACTTTCCGATTACGTCTCCCGAAGCATTTATATCGAAGGGTCCCCATTAACATAGTGCATATTTAATGAAACAATACGTCGCGGATCGGCGAACATACGCTTAACCCACTGAAACGTTCTTATTAAACGAAATTTGCATATAACCGACGCATTAACATCGCAAACCCATCTGTTTCCATCAAGCAAAACGCACGTAACCTCGCCGCCGCCTTAACAGGTTCACTTGTCAGTACACGATCGCTAATAAATATATTGGGTCATTTCGAGCGACCCGTCGTTTTTATAGGTGAACTTTCAAGTAACGACGCAAGCGGTGCACTGAAAGTCGGGAACTTATTTTTCAGCCGTATTCGTAATGAGAACTTTTAAACGAGTGTTTTCATTGGATTCAGTTTATTTCGGGTTTTTTTTCAGAACTTTAAATCTTTCAAGATCCTAGAGCCTTGTCTTTAGAAGTCTTTGTACGATAAAATATATTTTAATTGATAATTTTCGGTTGTTTATAATGAAATGTTACAATCCATGAGCAGTAACGGGAAATTTGAAAGTGAGGTATATTTTATTATACGGCAGACGCCTGAGCAGGTCATAAAGCCTTGGAACATGTGATGCTAACAAGTAAGACTGACTTTATATTTTTATGCGTAAATCTTTTTTTTTTTTACAATTGTAACAATAATATAAGACTGCGAATTTTCTTTGATGCAATTAAGCCAGACCCACGAATACGAAATATATAAACGCCAATAATCTGCTTGTTACCTAAAGCGAAATTTGCCAGCTGTAAAAAGTTGCCAACAAACTACAAAAGTTTTGAAATGATCCAATATCTGTTGCGCCACCCTGCTATATTTTTATATCCAACGTCCCAGCAGTCATGCTTAGGACCTCTCAGTATATATCCCCACGACCACTTAATTACTTCGTGAAAGTTTCGCCCACTTCCGAAAATTAGGATAAACGGGACACTTAACCGCATCTATGTACATATCTATTAGATACTACTTCGAACTTGGCACTTGCTTCCTGATTATCAGTCAACCTATTTGTTGCGCCTCTGTGCGTTTATGTATCGAACACAGATAGTCCAGTTTTTATGTTTAACCCTCGTGTGCAGACAGATGTACGCAGACTTACCTGCTACTATGAATCGTGTGTGGATTTTTCTGCTATTACTATATGTATATATAGAAATTGAATTGAACTGTACTGTATATACCATATAAGACTGAAGGTCCCATGCGCGTTAAAGAAACACGGTGACAAGACCTATTAAAAAATGTATTTGAGGTATCATGTATCGAACACAAATATTCCAATTTTTTTTTGTTTAACACTCGTGTGCGGGGAGATGTATGCAGACTTAGTTATTATGAATATGCTATTACTATGTGTATATATAGAACTGACAGTGAACTATATTACATATACCATATAAGACTGAAGATCCCGTGCGCATGTAAAGAACCACGGGGACAAGACCTATAAAAAAATGTATCTGAGGTATCCAATGCACTACAAATTTAAAACCCTTTCAATACAACCGCCTACTACAGTTGATATTTACGACTATAATCAGCAAGCAAGTAACCAATACTAACGCCAAAGAAGCCAAATGTAGATGACGCATTCATGCCCTGTGCCGACTATAGTCGGCATTCAAGTAACCTATACCAACGCTAAAGAAGCCAAATGTAGACGAAGCATTCATAATGGGTGCCGACTATAGTCGGCATTCAAGTAACCGATACCAACGCTAAAGAAACCAAATATAGGCGAAGTATTCATGACCTGTGCCGACTATAGCCGGCATTCAAGTAACCGGTACCAACGCTAAAGAAACCAAATGTAGGCGAACTATTCATGACCTCTGCCGACTATAGTCGACATTCAAGTACCGGATACCAACGCCAAAGAAGCAAAATATAGATGAAGCATTCATGACCTGTGCCGACTATAGTCGGCATTCAAGTAACCGATACCAACGCTAAAGAAGCCAAATGTACACGAAGCATTCATGACCTGTACCGACTATAGTCGGTATTCAAGTAACTGATACCAACGCTAAAGAAACCAAATGTAAACGAAGTATTCATGACCTGTGCCGACTAAAGTCGGCATTCAAGTAACCGATACCAACGCTAAAGAAGCCAAATGTAGACTAAGCATTCATGACCTGTGCCGAGTATAGTCGGCATTTAAGTAACCGATACCAACGCTAAAGAAGCCAAATGTAGACGAAGCATTCAAGACCTGTGCCGACTATAGTCGGCATTGAAGTAACCAATATTAACGCTAAAGAAGCCAAATGTAGACGAAGCATTCATGACCTGTGCCGACTATAGTCGGCATTCAAGTAACAGATACTAACGCTGAAGAAACCAAATGTAGGCGAAGCATTCATGACCTGTGCCGACTATAGTCGGCATTCAAGTAACCGATACTAACGCTGAAGAAGCCAAATGTAGACGAAGTATTCATAACCTGTGCCGACTATAGTCGGTATTCAAGTAACCTATAAAAACGCTAAAGAAACCAAATGTAGGCGGAGTATCCATGACCTGTGGCGACTATAGTCGGCATTCAAGTAACCGATACCAACGCTACAGAAGCCAAATGTAGATGAAGGATTCATAACCTGTGCGGAATGTAGTCGACATTCAAGTAACCTATACCAACGCTAAAGAAGCCAAATGTAGATGAAGCATTCATGACCTGTGCCGACTATAGTCGGCAGTCAAGTAACCGATACCAACGCTAAAGAAGCCAAATGTAGACGAAGCATTTATGACCTGTGCCGATTATAGTCGGCATTCAAGTAACCGATACCAACGCTAAAGAAGCCAAATGTAGACGAAGCATTCATAATGTGTGCCGACTATAGTCGGCATTCAAGTAACCGATACCAACGCTAAAGAAGCCAAATGTAGGACGAAGCATTCATGACCTGTGCCGACTATAGTCGGCATTCAAGTAACAGATACTACCGCCGACTATGGTCGACACAGGTCATGAATACTTCTACATTCGGCTTCCACATAACAATCCGTAACACCACCGCCGACTACTCAATCCTCAGCATCTTGCAGCGATCTTGCGACGTCCGCAACAATTATTTCGTTCCTACGTTCAAACATTTCCCGTCTCCACCCACAAAATAACTATCGCAGCTGGCGAAATTGTGAAAACATTTTTCATTACGCGCATATCTGTCGTGTCCACGTGCTCGTGCCCACATGTGTGCGTATATGGCGCATGTACACCCCCATTTCGATCGTGGCATACGATAGCCGAGATATTTCGGTGGCTCGCATTGTGGCCAGCCGGGTGACTCATTATTTTGGCCCTTCATTCTCATCCTGCTCCGCTTCCTGGGTGATATCGTTTCGCACACACACGCGCCCAGCCCGTTGCCATACGGGCTTGTGCGTGTGTGGATTCCTCGTTTGTGTGCGATCGAGTCTCGAAGCGGGCCCCCGGATTTCAGTTCGCTGCCGTATAATAATTTCAATAATCCCGGACCCTACGATGGCAGGATTAATAGCTAGCCGCCGACCAGAGAGAGAGACGGAATGGCAGGAGGGCTGGTCCATTGAAAGAAGGACGGCAAAGGAGGGCGCCGATTAATTTCAACTCGTTGCCGCGCGAGGGCTTCTTCTTCGTCGTCTGCCTTGGAACCAATAAGCGGGGGCCGTTTTTAACTTGTACTTTTGCGCACCGCGACGAAAATGTGCGCACGTGGCGCTTTTGGTACTCGGGACGGGGGGCTTGGGTCGGAAAATTGGGTTGTAGATGGATTCAATCGGGAAAATTGGGTTGTAGATGGGTTTAAACGGAAAAATTGGTTGTCGGGTAATTTACTCGGGCGAATGCGGTTGTAGATGAATTTAATCGGGGAGATGGATTGTCGATCAATTTGCTCTGAAAAAGTGGGTCATTGAGTGACTTGAGTTGAAACACTAGTTTACTTGATGATTCAATTTAAGAAATGGGGTAATAGGCCGATATAATCTGAAAAATCTGATTTTTGATGCGTATGTTAAAGTTGAACGTCTTTAGATTGTGACTCTAGAGACAATGGCAATTTACAATAGGGTAATTTACTCGGGCGAATGCGGTTGTAGATGAATTTAATCGGGGAGATGGATTGTCGATCAGTTTGCTCTGAAAAAGTGGGTCATTGAGTGACTTGAGTTGAAACACTAGTTTACTTGATGATTAAATTTAAGAAACGGGGTAATAGGCCGATATCATCTGAAAAGTCTGTTTTTTGATGCGTATGTTAAACTTGAACGTCTTTAGATTGTGACTCTAGAGACAATGGCAATTTACAATAGGGTAATTTACTCGGGCGAATGCGGTTGTAGATGAATTTAATCGGGGAGATGGATTGTCCATCAATTTGCTCCGAAAAAGTGGGTCATTGAGTGACTTGAGTTGAAACACTAGTTTACTTGATGATTAAATTTAAGAAATGGGGTAATTGGCCGATATAATCTGAAACGTCTGATTTTTGATGCGTATGTTAAACTTGAACGTCTTTAGATTGTGGCTCTAGAGACAATGGCAATATTCACAAACGTACGATGTTAAAGACTTATTTCATATTTTTGTTCCTCGTGTTACCCATAATAACGTGTATAGATTTTGCTTCAAAACTCTATAATGGTAAACATTAAAAAGTTTTTTTACAGTTGCATTTTCGGTGGCATGTCACATCAAGATTAAGATTAAAAGTTCACCAATCGTCTACATAATTAAAAAAACCTCTCCGAAAGCCTCAATTTAATCCATCAACCGTTCATTAAATTCCTACAAACCTCCCATTTTCTATACTCCACCACAACCTATACTCCGCAATTCTATGGTAGTCTTGTTTTTCACATTACCCGTAATGACACGCACACATTTTCTTTCAAACATCTACAAAGGCAAGAATCCAAATTTTTTTACCGTTGCATCTTCTCTTAACTCAATATATCAACTACCCGTTTATTAAATTTCTACAAACCTCCCATTTTCCTTCCCTCCACTATTCTGCAAGTATCGTGCACCGCATCTCGTACACTTTCAAACACTGGTACATGCGTCACATTATACGACGAAAATCGAGTTCAACGTCTCCCAACCCCATGCGCTCCTTCGCGTTCCCCATGCGACCTCTGATCCATGGGTGCGGCCAATAAAGGGGGCGTGCACGTTGGCAACCCCCAAAGAGCAGCTCACCCCTTTTTGCCCTCCAAGAAGAGAACCGTTATCGACCTTGTCCGCGTAGAAAACGTCTAAAAAGAAGCTTTGCAAGATTTCACCGGGCCCCATTAGTTGTCTTCGAACTCGAGCAAACGACGCCTCACTCACTAACGTAAAGATCGTCGCAGAAGACGCGGCAGTACAAGAGTAACTCTCCGTTAAAACATACGAAAAAAATTGTACTATCGCAGTGCGGTTGTGGACTAAACGGACGGAAATTTTGTGTTGGCCAGGTACTATCTGGGATTCGACAGTTTGTGGATCCCGAGGAATGTACGTTTCAATGTGGAGATCTTTGCGTAAAACGCGAGAATACAGGAGTCATGTGTTAAAAGAAGTTGTCCGGAAATAATAATGCTGTTGTTTGGTTTGATATTGTTAGAAGACCGGAATTTAATGGCCGCGCATGCAGATGCGTGGAAAAATGGTGGAAAATGTGTGGCCATGTGCCGTCTGGGGTCGAAGAGGTTGCAGATATCGAAGAAGACCGCAATCATTACAAATATGGTTGCGCAAGACGCGATTACGCAAAAGTAGCATTGCGTGGAGATGTCGTACAATAAAAATGACACATCTGCGATAATGTTGTGTACCAAATGGAGGGGAAAGCGTAGAAAATGGCGGAAAGTGAAGAAGAACGTGTAACCAAGCGTTATCTGGGGTTCGACAGTTTGCAGATCCCGAGCAAAATACGTTTCACATGATGGGAGAGTTCAAAAATTACGTTCAAAAGGACGTACCGAAAAATAATACCAATGCTACTATGTCTGTGCAAAATTGGAAAATGGAAAAATTATGAAAAACATCCCACGACACGTTATTTCGGATCCTACAGTTTGCGGACCGCGACCAAATTGACCCCATTACAAAGACTTTTGGAAAAAATGCCACAGCACAGGACCAGTACTTTGGTAAGACGTACAAAAAAAATGATGCTGTTGCAGTTGCCTTATGAAATCATCTAAAGCATAAATAGAAATAATCTTGCTAAAAACGAATTTTATGGGCGCCTATATACCGGATGATATTCGATAATTTGCAATTCTTAAGCGAATAATGTCACACTGCGAAGATCATCGCAGAAGACAACAGAAGACTAACACTTTACAAGACGTTAACACGTTGACTGCCAAGCGTATTTCACTATATTAGAACGACGATGCTATGAAATACTACAGCGTTCGACTGAATTATGCAAAATGTAAATAATGTGCAGGTATTGCAAACCAAAGGATCGCATCACTATTCCAATAACAACTGTACTTATAAAATAATAATTTCCACCCATTGCGAATATTTTGGATCTTCAGTAAAATTTCTTGCGTCGGTCACCGGTGACCATCATGGCAGTCAAAGTGTTAAAGGAAAATAATGCGAGTACAGTGCCGTTGTGAACTAAACACTCGAGAATGCGTGGAAAATCGGTGAAAAACGTGTGGCCGAGTGCAGTTTGGAGTTCCAGAGTTTGTGAATCGCCGAGAAAAGGATCTTGCACGGCACGTTGTCGGAATACGCGAACGCGCGAATTAACGCGGCAGTTAGCAGGCGTGCCAATTTGCGCGGCGAGGAAAGTGGTTGGATCAGGCGGTGAGTATGGCGCGATTCGGTGGAAAAAGGCATTGGTATTTTTTGGTGGGGGTGACGTCTGATCAGCGGCAAGAGAATTTCCACGATACGCGCTAAGTGAAAATTAGTGTATAATTGGATATTGATATTTTTATCATGATAATTGCTTATTAATATTTTGCGGACTTGCAGTGCATTTATTACGGCAAAGATATCTTCCTTATCTATTTCGTTATTGGATACCCTCTATCATGGTGATTCAAGAAGGTGGGTTAATTGAAAATTATTACGCAACTATGGTATTTATATTTTGCGAACGAACACTGCGAAATGAGCGACAGATATAATCTCATAGACATAATCTTTGAATCGACCACAGTTTTTGCCGTAAATTTTACATTTTTCTCTTACCGCACATATTTTGTCTTCGAACTAGGAATCGCATCTCGCAGCATATGGAAAATCAAAAGAAAAACGAAAATTTTGGAAAATCGATGATTTATTTTTCAACATAATCTCCTTTGAATTCGATACACTTGATCAGCGATGCGGCAACTTCTTCGTCCGTCTGAAAAATACGTTTTCGAGATCTGCAAAGTAACGTGGCGGTGATAACCTCCTCATTCGCGTGCAAATTTGCGCGGCGAGTGACTTTTTCAAGTTTGGGAAGAAAAAGAAGTCATGGCGCCAAATCTGGAGAATACGGTGGAGGCTGTTCGTAGTAATTCAACGAATTTTGTAGCGACGGCAGGGTGTGACGTCGTTATCGTGGTGAAAGAGACTTTTTTCTTCGCCGATACGTTTTTGCCTTAATTCGGTGAAAATAGTGTCAATAATTCGGATATTGACTTTTTTATCAGGTGATAATTGGTTATCCCAGAAAATTTTGCCGGACCTTTTGCCGTGACATTTATCTTCGAGCAAAGCGCAGTCCCTGTATCTATTTCGTCTCTGGTGGATACCAGTGGATCCACGTTTTGTCGACAGTCACAAAACGACGTGGGTTAACTTTTTGAAAATTAAATTACGCAACTATGGTACGGATGCGCTTGTTATCCGGACGAAAACGCGGCACCCATCGAGCAGAAAGCTACATCTCATGCCCAATATTTCATGCAGGATATGCCCAGATTTTTGGATCAGGTGTAAATTTTATGTTGAAAAATTCGTCAATTTTCCAAAATTTTCGTTTTCTTTTGTAGAGAATCGCGTCTCGCACCGCATATACTTTCGCCGCAATTAAAGCGGCGCACAAAGATTCTCATTTCCAGAATCAGTTCACCGGAGGAAACGTCATGTGAAAAAAATGCGAACTTTCCGAAATGACAAAAGCTAATTGCTGTGTCGCGCCGGCTCAATTAAACGAATTGTCGCGGTCCAATTACGGCAAGTCCCGAAGCTGTTGAGCACGCGATATTGCGGGTAGGGCCGGTGTCGCAGGAAGCCGAAAATCACGATGGATCTGACGCGATCGCGAAATATGCGGCGAATTAATTAGGTAAAAAAGGCCTCTCCGGTACGCCGCCGTCACGGCAATTAATCGGGAGAAAGGTAGTTTGGACGGTAGCACTTGGCGAGCAGCGGCGGGTTACGACATCGAGGAAAGCAACCAGGAAAATTTCGGCGAATAACAGTCGCTCGTGTCGAACATTTTACGATGCGCGAAACATTAACCCTTTGCGATCCGTGATATTTGCGCAATTATGTTCTGCCCGGATTATGCACGCTTCTATCTAATCTCTACTAGTTGTACTTATAAAGCTACGTAAGTGTATGCAAACGAAATTCGGTTGTACTTATAAAAGTGCATGAGTGTGTGGAAATAGAACTGCGATAGTATGAGATGTATTCTTGAAATAATTAGCGCCGTTTATTAGCAGACAAAAATTCATATTTCCGATTAAAAAAATATTTATAATAGCACGACCGCGCTAGATTTGTTGTCAGCGCATCCCGATTCTCTTCAAATGATATTGAAACACACAAATATAATATTGTCATGAATATTCTTAGAATAACTAGTATCTCTTCTGGGTAGATAAAGATTCCGAACAAAAATTTAACACGCAATTAATTTCTTACGTTATTACGTTCCAACCACTGCACACTATATTCGCTATTAAATAATTTCTATTCAATTCGAACTACATAAGTGTCTCCGGTCAAAATGTAACGAATTATAATACGGGAACTATGCTTGAAATAATTAGGAATATTTTCCAACAGACGAAAAAATCTTGTACTTATAAAGCTACGTAAGTGTATGCAAACGAAATTCGGTTGTACTTATAAAAGTGCATGAGTGTGTGGAAATAGAACTGCGATAGTATGAGATATATTCTTGAAATAACTAGTGCCGTTTATTAGCAGACAAAACTTTGTATTTCCGACAAAAAAAATATTTCTTCAAATAATATTTAAATACACAAATATAATATTGTCATAAATATTCTTAGAATAACTAGTATCTCTTCTGGGTAGATAAAGATTCCAAACAAAAATTTAACACGCAATTAATTTCTTACGTTATTACGTTCCAACCACTGCACACTATATTCGCTATTAAATAATATCTATTCAATTCGAACTACATAAGTGTCTCCGGTCAAAATGTAACGAATTATAATACGGGGACTATGCTTGAAATAATTAGGAATATTTTCCAACAGACGAAAAAATCGCATTTCCGACAAAAGGAATGCCTAGCATATGCGTTTAACCTTTTACGGCGCAGAATATTTTCGTAATTGCATTCTAACCGGTCCGCTCTGTATTCGTCGTCATCTAATCTCTATTCTATGCAACCTACATAAGTGCACAGATATATATACATTGATTGATTTATGTTCTATATATTTTAGAGAGAGAGAGCGAGATGAAGTAATCGTGTATATAGAATTATATCGCAGGAAACATTTTTGCACTACCTAGCCTTGGTTTCCTATGGACAAAAATGCCTACTTCCGCAAAACCGCACTCCGCACATGCGTTCAATCATATACTCGTCGTTCCGAAAGCGTCGGCCGTTTCTCGAAACGAAAAGCATTCGGGCCGGGTCGTAAATGCAAAACTCCGAAGCTCGCGGTGTCGTGCAATTTTTGCGGGACTCGTGCGCCGGAGTACTAACATTTTACAGGTGAAAATTCTTGCCGCGGATATGCGGCGAGATTTGGCACGCAACATTCTTGCACGATACGGAGGCTCGATACGGGACTCCTTGATACGCGGTAAGTGAAGACACTGGTCGCGCTGTGTATTAACGAAATTCGAGCCGTTCATCGATGAAGGCGAAACGAGCGGGGCCGAGTGATTTCATAACCGGAAACCCTCCTTTCCCGACAGCTGAGCGTAAGGTGTATACATAATTCCACGTTCCTCCGGACAGACTCTCGTTCGCGGCGTGTTTCTTTCGCTCGCGTACGAAATTCAATTCCGATGGCGTCGCGTACAGCGTTGCACAAGGCACGTATCTTTAAAATCGCGCGAAATAAAGTGGTTCGGGCACTCGTGGCGTGTAACGAAACAATTGCGGGAGCCGGGCAAAATAAATTTCGTATAATAGAGGCGGCTAATTTTGTAACACGGGTGAAACGGTGATAGTTTTAATTGAATGTGGCGCACGGAGGTGTAGCCGTTACAAGAAAAATATTACGGATGATGTGTTTGGCAGACGGTACGCACCGTAACGCGTTACTTCGATTCGGCGATAACCGGTTTGTAATGGGTGCGAAATAATTCATTGTTTTTTATTTAATTATTTCGATGCGCGTGCTCGCTTCGAACCACGGCATTTTGGATTTTCCGGTAATGCTTCGTTCGGCGAATCTGGCAAATCTGCGTATTGTCCAGATGTATGCGCATTTATAAGTCTTAAATAGAACTGAACGGTTCTTAACTTTAACAGTAAATAGTATTTTACTTTGGGATAATCATACACCGGACATATTACGTTAACTTTATAATAATCAGTACCAATAAAATACCAAACGCACTGCATTATCTTTTCAATAATCAAATTCACTTCTTTACATTAACTTTTTTATACTCACAAAACGACCTCTTTTTCCCCCATTCATCGAAGCATCAACCGACGCCATCGAATCTGCATGCTGTACAGCCATGAAATAGCAAAAACACTATGAAACCATTATATTTTTGCTCTACTTTCGCAATAATCAGATTCCAAACACACTATATTAATTCTGCAACAATAAAATACGAAACCCACCAGATTATATTTGCCATAATCATAATCGGATGCCAAACTCACTACATTATCTTTTCAACGAATCAAACGCTAAACACACCACGTCATTGTTACAACTCCTAGATGCCAAACGCACTAGTACAATTGCGCACTTCACATCAGACGCGAAGGGTTCATACACTCCATTTAATTATTCCGAAACACTCACTTCCTTAGACCCACAAAACGAGCTTTTTCCGCCCATTCGTCGACGCCATCGAATCTACCTGCTGTACAGCCGTGAGGTAGCAAAAACACTATGAAATCATTATATTTTTGCTCTACTTTCGCAATAATCAAATTCCAAATACACTATATTAATTCTGGAACCATAAAATACGACACGCACCAGATTATATTTGCCATAACCAAGTGCCAAACTTATTACATGAATTTTACAATAATCGGATGCCAAACTCACTACATTATCTTTTCAAGGAATCAAACGCTAAACACACCACAACGCCTAGATGCCAAACAGTAGTACAATTGCGCACTTCACATCATACGCGAAGGGTTCATGCACTCCATTTAATTATTCCGAAACATTCACTTCCTTAGACCCACAAAACGAGTTCTTTCCACCCATTCGTCGACGCCATCGAATCTGCGTACTGTACAGAGTTGAGGCAGCAAAAACACTATGAAATCATTATATTTGTGCTCTACTTTCGCAAAAATGAGATTCCAAACACACTATATTAATTCTGCAACAATAAAATACGAAACGCATCAAATTATTTTTGTCATAATTAAATGCTAAACTTACCACATGAATTTTGCAATAATCGGATGTCAAACACACTACATCATCTTTTCAACGAATCAAACGCTAAAGACACCACGTCATTGTTACAACTCCTAGATGCCAAACGCACTAGTACAATTGCGCACTTCACATCAGACGCGAAGGGTTCATACACTCCATTTAATTATTCCGAAACATTCACTTCCTTAGACCCACAAAACGAGCTCTTTCCGCCCATTCGTCGACGCCATCGAATCTGCGTACTGTACAGAGTTGAGGCAGTGGAAACACTATGAAATCATTATATTTTTGCTCTACTTTCGCAATAATCAGATTCCAAACACACCACATAAATTTTGCAATAATCGGATGCTAAACACAGTACATTATTCGCATGCTGTACAGCCGTGAGGTAGTAAAAACACTATAATCATCATATTTTTGCTCTACTATCGGAATAATGAGATTCCAAACACACTATATTAATTTTGCAACAATAAAATACGAAACGCACCACATTAGTATTTCCATAATCAAATGCCAAACTTACCACATGAATGTTGCAATAATTGGATGTCAAACACACTAGATATTCTTTTGAACGAATCAAACTCTAAACACACCACGTCATTGTTACAACGCCTAGATGCCAAACGCACTAGTACAATTGCGCACTCCACATCAGACGCGAAGGGTTCATGCACTCCATTTAATTATTCCGAAACATTCACTTCCTTAGACCCACAAAACGAGCTCTTTCCGCCCATTCGTCGACGCCATCGAATCTGCGTACTGTACAGAGTTGAGGCAGTAAAAACACTATGAAATCATTATATTTTTGCTCTATTTTCAGAATAATGAGATTCCAAACACACTATATTAATTCTGCAACAATAAAATACGAAACGCACCACATTAGTATTGCCATAATCAAATGCTAAACTTACCACATAAATTTTGCAAAAATCGGATGCCAAACTTACCACATGAATTTTGCAATAATTGGATGCCAAATTCATTACATTATCTTTTCAACGAATCAAACGCTAAACACATCACGTCATTATTACAACGCCTAGATGCCAAACGCACTAGAACAATTGCGCACTTCACATCAGACTCGATGGAACACTTCATTTAATTACCGAATTTATGCCAGCCCGCGGCTTCTCTGTTCTCCGTGCGCGGCGTCGCGATTTTCGTCCACGTCGGCGGTAATTAGGGCTGCGGATTTCGAGGGCGATAACGCGGGACAGTTCATGAAAAATTAATTTCGATACCGGGAAGGACGGATAAGCACAGCCGTCGGCGACCAGTACGTCGCCCGACAATGCGTGTTAAGCAAATTAGGCAATGAGATCCCAACAATTAGCCGATTAACACGGGAATACTCTCGGTTATGGTAAAAGCGTTATTAAGTTGCGGCGTAATTTATTTGCGGGCTGCATATTAATCATTTGCGCTCCGGCTCTTGTAAGCGGTCATTTTAAAAAAGCCATTAAGTAGTTAATATAAATTAGCTCGGGCGAGATGATATCGTAAGAAGTAAAAGTTCGGATTTTCAATACTCCCCTTGAAAGTATAGAAGTGCGATAAAGTACGGAATATATAAAATCTTTCCAAACAATTATTTCACGTACAAACGTAGGAGACGTTTTTAATTTTATTTATTTCACACATATGCATTTTCTTCTAGCAAATGGAAGATAGATTTTAAATTTTGTAATTCACCATGGTGTGATATTTTTGGAAACGATCTCACATGTGCATCCTGGGTTTACTTGGGCAAGTGTCACAGTAATCACTTGTTTGAGGTCTGCCATCCTTTTGTTTCTTTATAGAGCACACAACACACTCCCTCTTTTATTTAGTATAATTTCGGAACCACTACTTGAAGTGTCAGAATTATAATCAACATTGTCTTTCGCAATATCTTTTAACACTTGAAAATCAAACACGTCTTCACTACCACTCAACTCTAAATTCTCATCATAATAATTCTTTTTCTCCACGTTGGTAACCATAAAAAAGGTCAATAAATGGTTTAATCGTAACAGTACAGAGACTGAGCACGTTTTAACTATATATAGCAATTGTCAACGCCGATGATACCGCAGCATCTTAACACTTAGCCAACCGCGCGCGTCGCGATTTTCGTCCACGTCACGCATTTTTCGAGGGCGATAACGCGCACTGATATTCACTATTTGAAATCAAAGAAGTCCGAAAATGATTTAAACGGTCAATTATATCTTGCGATAACAATTTCGTTTAACGATTTCAAATATATTTTATACAAAACATGAAATTAAAAGTATATAACAACCATTTTTTGTAGGTTGTTAAGCGGTCATTTAGGTAATAAAGATTGAAAATTAAGAACATTAAAGATGACTAAAACTAAATAGTATGACTCAAACGTGAAATAAAAAAATAGTAATGAATATATAATATTTTTCAAACAATTATTTCACGTACAAACAGAACCGTTTTTAATTTTTTAATATTAACATATACATTTTCCTCATACCGATATAACTTTATTTTTAGTCCCAATGTGCATTCTGTAACTTTTTAACACTTTGACTGCCATGCGTATTTTGCCGTATTAGAACAACACATGCTTGAAATACTACAGCGTTTGTTTAAAGTGTGCAGAATTAAATAATGTGTGTATTTCGGAGACTTTTAAAGAATCGCATCACTATTCTAACAATAACTGCATTTATATAATAATTATTTTACCCATTGCGAATAAATTTTGGATCAATAAATGGTAAAATCTCTTGCAGAGACTGAGCACGTTTTAACTGCATATGCAATTGTCAACGTCGATGACCACCATGGCGTAATCATGCTAAAAATATTCAGCTTACGGAGCGTGATTTTCACCACGTAAACTAGACAAAAGGTAACTGACAATGACAGAAAATTGAAGGAAACGCGAAAATTGTTAAGGTCAAATGGGAGATCCAAAGATCGGTCGCGCATATTAATTGCATTTACAAAATATAAATGCGACCGATTGGCTATTTTTAAGCGTAATTTTTCGTAAAAATATTCAGCTCCGTAGACCACTACGGAGTCAAAGTGTTAATGAATTAATTATTATTTTCCATAGCAACGTAGAAGTCCTTTTCACTTCCGTCTTTACTATCATTATTCCCCGTCACATCTTAGGCAATCTTGCGATTCCGCCTCAAGTTCCGCCATTCTGACCAGCCGTACGAGCGTTTCGACCGCATAACATAATCGCCCTAAAATAATCGTAATACGCCGGGCGCAATTAGAAATCCACGACAGTCCGGAGCGATCGCTGACGTCCGGCGAGCGAAGGATAATTGGCGGTGCTCACTCGCGGATTCCTCCCTGCGATATTCCCAACCGGCGCGCATGTCGAGGCCTTTTACGGCGGAGGCGGTTATTTTTATAGGTCCCACGTATTACCGCGTGGTACGCGACGGAATTATTTTAACGGGCGCTATCGGCCGGGCCGCAATCGATATCATCTAATATCCCTCGCGCGCGGTTATTGTTCCGTGCGGGGCCGAAAATCGCGCGTTTCCTCGTCGAGGCCGAGTTTAGAGACGTGCGCAGCCCGATCCTACCGCGCATTATCACGGATCGCGAAAGATCGCCCGAACTCGCGAGATACGTCTGAAAATGAGATAAAGGAAATTGCGAATAATTCAAATCCAAATTGCCTCGGACATATTCCCCGACAAACAGATTCGATCGTGAGGAGCCGGACGGGAGGGAGATAGACAGATAGAGGGAGAGGAAGGCGGAGAAAGAGAGAGAAGCGCGAAACCACTCTACAACTTTTGATATCGATGCATCATCTCGATCCTCGCACCGGGTTCTCTGATCGATTTTCATTCCGCGGGTTGCATGGCGGCTCGCTATCCGGGTGCTATCTTCAACCACCTCGCCTTCGACGACCGGCACGTACGGGGTGTTCGCGAAATATGCCAAGACTTTTCGACCGATGCGCCATCTCAGTCCGGTCGACAGACGGCCGCCATCTTGCATGCTAAGAGACGCCCATCTTGCATGCTAAGAGACGCCGACACGACCAGCACCAGCTGATCAGCGGATTTTACCCGATTTGAAGGATTTTTCCTATAGATTCTCAAGTCGTAACGTGCTAATGTATCATTGGACAGAATTGGAATGCCCTGCGGCATTTTTGACGTAACTTCCATCTTTCTTAGCCTAATGGCGTACGCACTTCTTCCGCACAGGGTTCATACTGAACTCCCACTGTCTACGCCATTGGAAGATTCGAGCGCAGTGGGGTGTACGCCGCTTAACACGTTGATGCCAAGCGTATTTTGCTATGTTAGAACCGCGATGCGATCAAGTACTACAGTATCAAATACTACAGGTATGATTAAATCATGGAAAATGAAGGTAGCGCAGAGTTGTTAGAAGCAAAAGTATTGAAGCACCGTTCCTAAATCAATTGCTTTTACAACATTGCAAATAGGCTTTATTGTGAATTTTTTGCATTTTTAGTATAATCTTTTGCGCCGGTGATCACTGTAGCAGTCAACGTGTTAACTCTGCTCCGAGACGTTTGTGGCGTCATTGGTTGGTCAGCGGTGGGGATACGACGCCGTAAAGGAGGGATTTCTGAGGGATTTTTCTGGCAAGGCCGGAGCCGACACCCTCGCGGCCGCGGATTGTGCGCCGCGAGCGTCGGTGCGTTTTTCGCGGCCACCCGGAATAGACGGCATCGGCGGTTGGCAAACGAGACAGCCGTCGAAAGACGCTGAAAGTCGGTAAAAACGCGCGTCGTGCGCAAAAACGCGTGCCTGCCTGCTCATCGCGATCGGCAATCGTCAGACACCTTGTATAAAGGTACGTGTAAGGCCTGCGCTCCATGGGCTGTGTAAGATATCAGCTAAGAAACGGGCCCGCGTTCAAGACTTTACGACCGCTCTTATAATTATCTCCAATAAATATCTCCGCGGCACGAGAGCGTATATCGAAATACTTCTGGGGGTCAGAGTTCAACTCCCTACCTCCATCTTTCGATCAACGCGTTTCTTTTGTTCGTCGTCCCGTTCTCACTGATAAATTTATAATGTTAAGCTCTGGGTAGAAGGGAGGCGAGGAGGAGAGAGAGAAAGATGGAGAGAGGAGAGGAGTGAAGTACTACTCGGGCTCGGGCATGGGAGCGTTATGAGGAATGGGCCTGCTTAATAAGTCTGGTGACCACACGCGAACAGGATCGACGGACTAATTTCGCGATTCGTATCTCGATTAGTCGCCGCGACCTTCTCATCGAAGTCCATGCGCCAAGGTGGACGCCGTAATATATGGAGCTTGCGTTGTGCGCGTAATTCGTGGATGAAGTTCGTCTACGGTGCATTAAGACGCCGCATGTGCCAAATATGCTGTCTTACGAAGAACATGTTTATAACAAATTTTTGGAGCAAACCTTGAGGGCGCACGTTTATAATTGTACAAGAGCGTTTGTACGTAATTGTAGACTTGAGTTGATTTCTTCTTATTAGCGACTTTGTCATCGATTCCTGTGTCAAAGTGGACGCCGTAATATATGGAGCTTGCGTTGTGCGCGTAATTCGTGGATGAAGTTCGTCTACGGTGCATTAAGACGCCGCATGTGCCAAATATGCTGTCTTACGAAGAACATGTTTATAACAAATTTTTGGGGCAAATTTTGAGAGCGCACGTTTATAATTGTACAAGAACGTTTGTATGTAATTTTAAACTTGAGTTGATTCCTTCTTATTAGCGACTTTTTCATCGATTCGTGTGCCAAGGTGGCCGCCGTAATGTATGGAGCTTGCATTGCGCGCGTATTCGTGGATGAAGTTCGTCTACGGTGCATTAAGACGCCGCATGTGCCAAATATGCTGTCTTACGAAGAACATGTTTATAATACATTTTTGGAGCAAACCTTGAGGGCGCACGTTTATAATTGTACAAGAGCGTTTGTACGTAATTGTAGACTTGAGTTGATTCCTTCTTATTAGCGACTTTCTCATCGATCCCTGTGTCAAAGTGGACACCGTAATATATGGAGCTTGCGTTGTGCGCGTAATTCGTGGATGAAGTTCGTCTACGGTGCATTAAGACGCCGCATGTGCCAAATATGCTGTCTTACGAAGAACATGTTTATAACAAATTTTTGGAGCAAATCTTGA
Organism: Cryptocheilus praepositus; assembly: GCA_033815515.1. Taxonomy (NCBI): domain Eukaryota; kingdom Metazoa; phylum Arthropoda; class Insecta; order Hymenoptera; family Pompilidae; genus Cryptocheilus; species Cryptocheilus praepositus. The sequence continues at coordinate 5,832,928 of JAWWQZ010000314.1, forward strand.
GGGCGCATGTTTATAATTGTACAAGAACGTTTGTATGTAATTCTAAACTTGAGTTGATTCCTTCTTATTAGCGATTTTGTCATCGATCCCTGTCCCAAAGTGGACACCGTAATATATGGAGCTTGCGTTGTGCGCGTAATTCGTGGATGAAGTTCGTCTACGGTGCATGTGCCAAATATGCTGCCTTGCAAAGAACATGTTTATAACAAATTTTTGGAGCAAACCTTGAGGGCGCACGTTTATAATTGTACAAGAGCGTTTATACGTAATTCTAAACTTGAGTTGATTCCTTCTTATTAGCGATTTTTTCATCGATCCCTGTGTCAAAGTGGACGCCGTAATATATGGAGCTTGCGTTGTGTGCGTAACATTATTCGCGGATGAAGTTCGTCGATGGTGCATTGAAACGCTACATATGTATATAATATTTCGACATTCCGGCTATTCTTCTAAATTTTCTTTAAACTCTCATTTTTTTACTCCTGTCTGAAACAGACAGTTTTCTAAATTTCTCCGTATGTCTGTTCTTCCGATTTTCTTCAAACCCTCCAATTTTCTCTTCCAACTCTCCTCGACACCCCATTCGCTAACCTTTCTAAAGATCGCCTCGCCCACTATGCACTTCCCATAACAGGGTTTACGTATTTATATTTTATCGCCTCACCCATTATACAATTCCCATAATAGTATTTACATATTCATACTCTATCGCCTCGCCCGTTATGCAATTCCCACATTAGCACTTTATATATTCCTTTACTTCCCAAGTAAAATAGAGTAAGACCGACATTGAACACATCATCTAACATTCTCTGTCGACATTCCCATTTTGAAATATGGCGCATTTTAGTCGGTCCCGTCTTCCGGTCACCCTGAGCAATCCGATCCTAAAAATTCCGCACAATCGGGAATCGGACGTCGTGCGCGACTCTAATCGAGCGAACTCTGCGGAGTCGTCAGGTGAAATATCGTCAACGCGCCCCGCGCAGCTCTCTTCTCAGCAGGCGCGAGGCATATTCCCTTGCGTTCGCCGCGGCGAATCATTACGGTGTGTAATTAAAAGTACCGGTGCCGAGAATAAGCCGCAGCGGCGGGCATGCACATACGTACACGCGCGACGTGGAAAAAGACGCGTACGTATGCACATTGTTGCGAGGTAAATTCGATTTCTTGCGCGTGCACGCTTCGCTGCAGCCGCGGCGATACTAATAACATACAAAGATATATCGATAGATATGATTGAAAGATAGGCGTGGAACGCACGGATGCTCAATCACATTGTTCCGCGGGAATTAATGGAATCGAGCCGCGTTATATGTTGCGCTCCTGGAAGCTTCGTGTAGAAAAGTTCCCAGACCGCTGGGTACGACCACTTTTCACGGCGAAAAAGCGTGGCACCGAAGCCAGGAGACGAGATGTTTTTCGCCTGGCTCCGCGTTGAAAGGAGCGACGACATTTTCTAGTTTTTGTGCGGACAACTGTACCCGTTGAGTATTTATGGAAACGGCTCTTACTATGGGTATTAGATGTACTGCAATCGTTAAGGTGGTCCAATCTGTTATTATTTTGTGCCCTTTTTCATTTACACGTAATCTGCCCTTCGAATGTCACTATTTTATGTCTCTTTTTTTTTCATTTTGCAGTAATCTGTACTTCTGTTGTGGTTTTCGTCAGTCTCCGCAATTCTTCGTTATTTCTTAGTATTATACATGATACCTTGACGATTCTATGATATATCTTCGTCAGAAGGCTTCAAATGTTATATGTCGTAACGGCCGATTAGTCAACATAACAACATACAATTGAAATAAATTAAGAATTTTTTTGCGGTGTACTGATCAAATTGTTAGTATATTGAAAATTTACTATTCAAAGAAACTCAACGTTTCTAACCTAGATCCGTGCCTTTACCAAACGAATCAATTCTTATGCTATCGTTTCAAAAATCCGGAAATTAAATCTCTATATAATAACAGTAATGCTAAATGTAAGAAAACACAATAAACTTCTTAATTCATTAACAGCAACGGCGAAGTAAGACATTACATCACGTGAAATTTTAATCCTTTTAATGAAGATAAACCTCATAACGATTGTCAAGATATGGACAGCAACAATATTATTTTCCACTCGTGGTATATTGCCGCTTAGTGTTCAACATTCGACATTATACTCACACTGGTCCCATAGTGCATAATAATAGATAATAAATCTAACACAAAGATCGGGATACACTTGGTATCAGTAATAGCTTTCTTGTCCCATAAATGCCCCTTCTGCGTTCTCAGTTCAGCATTTAATTTCCATCTCCGTCACCCAGCCTTCACAAAGCCATGTTTCGCGATATTTAAACACGTGTACCGGCCAATCAGAAGCCGCGAGCGCAATTATTCGCGGCAGACGTAAAAGGAGGCCTCTCGATTTGAGAAATAGGAAGCCTATTAGCATATTAGAGCTATAGGGGACCAGCGTCCATTGTGCGTCGACCCGTCGAGCGTGTCGTTGCGAGATGTCAAAACGAGAGAGTCGGATGTGCCAAGAAAGCGAGCCTTGTCGGCAGTCATTATCCCGTCGTTTACATTATGTCCGTTCGAAATCTCGCCGCGCACGTTTTTGCCGACTTTTCCCGGACTCGCCGGCTTCCAACAATCTAATATCCAGTCCCGCAATTATCGCCGTCCATATTACCAGTGCGCAATTATCACCGCGCATTTCCGGCATGATCTGGCCGTTCGATGCCGAACATCGCTGCACTGTTAGGCATACGCGCAGATGTTTAGTGCCGATGAACGTACGGATAGATTTTCAATGCCGATGAACGTAGGAATAGATTTTCAATGCCGATTAACGTAGGATTAGATTTTCAATGTTGATGGACGTATGAACAGACTTTTAATACCGATGAACATACTAATAGATGTTCAATTACGATGAAGATGCGAATATATTTTTGATACTGATGAACGTATGTGCAGAAGTGCAATACCGATAAATGTACGATTCCATGCTGATGGACATATCAGTAGATTGTCAATGCCGTCGAACGTACGAATAGTTTTTCAATACCAATGAACGTACCAATAGATTTTCGGTGCTGATGAATATACCTATAGATTACCATTGCCGATGAACATATGAATAGATTTTTAATACGGACGAACACACCAATTAATGTTCAATTCCGATGAAGATACGAATATATTTTTGAAACCGATTAACGTATGTGCAAAAGTGCAATACCAATAAATGTACGAATTGATTTTCCATGCTGATGGACATATCAGTAGATTTTCAATGCCGATGAATGTACCAACAAATTTTCAATGCCGTCGAACGTACGACTAGATTTTCAATGCCAATGAACGAACGGATAGATTTTCAATGTCGATGAACGAACGGATTGATTTTCAATGTCGATAAACGTATGAATAGATTTTCAATACCGATGAACATGCCTATAGATGTTCAATTCCGATGAAGATACGAATATATTTTTAATACCGATTAACGCATGTGCAAAAGCGCAATACCGATGAAAATGCCTATAGATGTTCAATTCCGATGAAGATACGAATATATTTTTAATACCGATTAACGCATGTGCAAAAGCGCAATACCGATGAAAATGCCTATAGATGTTCAATTCCGATGAAGATACGAATATATTTTTGATACCGATTAACGCATGTGCAAAAGTGCAATACCGATGAAAATGCCTATAGATGTTCAATTCCGATGAAGATACGAATATATTTTTGATACCGATTAACGCATATGCAAAAGTGTAATACCGGTAAATGTACAAATAGATTTTCAATGCCGAAAGCCATGCCAGCAGATTTTCAATGTCAATGAACATTACAGTAGATTGTCGATGCCGTTGATGCAGTACCAGTAGATTTTCAACGCTGATGAATATAAGAATAGATTTCCATTGCCGATAAACATACCAGTACATTTTCAATTCCAATGAAGGTGTGAATACATTTTTAATTTTTTTAACCGATGTACGTATGTATAAATGTGCAATGCCGATGAATGTACAAGTTGATTTTCAATCCCGATGAATGTACGCACAGATTTTCAATGCCGACGAACGTACGCGTAGATTTTCAATGTCGACAAACGTACCAGTAGATTTTCAATGCTGATGCATGTACCTATAGATTTCCATTGCCGATGAACATATCAGTACAGTTTCAATTCCGATCAAGGTGTGAATACATTTTTAACACCGATGAACGTATGTGTAGATGTGCAATGCCGATGAAGGTACAAGTTGATTTTCAATCCCGATGAATGTACGCACAGATTTTCAATGCCGACGAACGTACGCGTAGATTTTCAATGTCGACAAACGTACCAGTAGATTTTCAATGCTGATGAATGTACCTATAGATTTCCATTGCCGATGAACATATCAGTACAGTTTCGATTCCGATCAAGTTGATTTTCAATCCCGATGAATGTACGCACAGATTTTCAATGCCGACGAACGTACAACTAGATTTTCAATGTCGACGAACGTACCAGTAGATTTTCAATGTCGACGAACCTACAAATAGATTTCCAGTGCCACTATCCGTACACGTAGACGTTCAATGCCGACGAACGCGCGCAGATTTTCTGTGGCGATCGGTCGGCCGCTGAAAATTAATTTTTGCAGGAGTGCCGCGGCAGAAAATCAGTGCGCGTCTTTTTCCGGAGTCATTACGCGCGGCGAGCGGACGGCTTTTTTCCCGTTACGAGCCTCTTCCGTGATGCTTCGCAACTCGTGCGGGAAACTTTGCGCTCGTACGCGCTTGCACGACCTGCGCAAGGAGGCGTCGGCAGATGAGCACTCACGCACGTGCGTGAACGAATACGGAACTGCGCTTCTTACGTGCGTGCACGCTATTGTGCGAGTGCTGATGGAACCCGAAGACTCCTGCTTGTGGAGTCGCGAACAGAACAAGCACGCGGCGGTTTCGGTCTGTTTGACTGGCTAGAGACTGGAAAAAGCTTGGAAGAAGCGACAGTCTTGGAGCATCTGATAAAAGTTGATTAAGTTGGCCGCGGATGGTAAATATTGGAGAATTACGGCGCTGAGCAGATACGGTGACCGCGATCTTGTGGCGAGTCAGAAGAATTCTGCACTGCGTAGGAATGTGGGCAGTGTTTTGATGATGGGCGTGTTTCGCGTTACACTGCAACACGTTCAGCATTTTTAAGATGGTTAAGATCACTGAGATCCTGCATCTTTGAAAACCGTAGAAGTTGACCGAAACAGTTACGTGCTGAATTTAAGGAGCCGAAGAGGTCTTAATACAGTTTGAAAACCATCACTACGCATCGATTACATAGTACACAAGTGCTCATGCTGGGTTCACTTTGAACGATTACACAATTTTTGAGGTACCGGTTCAATCGCCGTTCCACCTGACAAAGCATTTTTTTTTTGGCAAACACACAGGATCGGCGCGTTAATTAAGCACATGCAATTAGTTCATCCCCTATGTCGGAGACGGTGATTGTAAAATGGTGCAGCGCACATTCAGTATACAATTAAAAAATTGTTTAAGAATCACGTAGAGTGTTGATTAAAATGATGGAATACGCTTCCTGCTGTTACTTCGATGCACCGTGTATGCACATGCGTCGTTCCACAGCACGGAGCCAGGTCACACGACTCCTGGGCGTGTACACGCTCGGGTAAAGAAGCAGTCCAAATGGAAGGAATAATTAGACGGATCTCGGGCGGACAAGAAGGTCTTCGCTAGTAGCGTACATTGCTACATGATGTTTCGTACGCAATCAAATTGTTGATATGACGAAAGAATTCGGATTATGGAACACATCCGAACTTTGAAAATTCGGGCAACTTTGTGATGCAAGCGAAGAATTGACGCGAGAGCATACCACAGACTTCTAGATTTCAGTATCTTCATATAAATAACAATATGTGTTAGAAGCACTACCGAAAGAATACTGAAGATCCAAAATATTCGCAATGGGTAGTAATAATTATTTTATAAATGCAGTTATTGTTAGAATAATGATGCGATTCTTTGGTCTCCAATACTTGCACATTATTTACATTTTGCATAATTCAGTCAAACGCTGTAGTATTTCATAGTATCGCCGTTCTAATACGGCAAAATACGCACAGCAGTCAACGTGTTAATGGGACCCATACAACCTTCAACAATTTTATCAGATAAAGTCGATCTTGACGATTCCATCGATTCTTTCATTTCTTACTGATTTTTGCCTGTGACATTAAAGCGATGGGCGAAACATATGATTCACGCCTATCAGAATATACTGCCGACTCATAATTTTCACAGTCCTCCTACATATAACGTGAATCTTGCATCCGTATCTACGGAATGGAGCCAGTTGTAAAAAATGACATCTGACAAAATCAATCTATACTATTCCATCAATTCTCTAATTTCCCACTGCTTATCGTCTTTGTCACTAAAGCAAAGTACGATGCACGTGATTTACGGCTATCAGACTGTAGCATAAACTCATAATTATCACCATGCTCATACAAATACCATAAATTTCAAATTGGTGTCAACGAAATGCACCCAGTCAAATTACATCTGACAAAATCGATCTACACGGTTCCATCAATTCTCTAATTTCCCACTGCTTATCGTATTTGTCCCTAAAGCAAAGGACGATGCACATGATTTACGACCATCACACTGTAGCGTAAACTTATAATTATCACCATGCTCATACAAATACCATAAATTTCGGATTCGTGTTAACGGAATGCACCCAGTCAAATTACATCTGACAAAATCGATCTACTCGGTTCCATCAGCTTTCCCATCCCCCGCTCTCGGTCTTTGTCGTTGAAGCGCCGGACCAGACACGAGATTGTCGCCTATAAGAATCCGCCTCTCGCTCGCGCTCCGTACAAAGGTAGCGGTGACTTTTAGTCCCGATAATCACAGAGAACCGCGAGAGAGAGAGCGGTACGTGATCAATTTTCGGTCGCCGTATTGGTGCTCGCGCAACTACGGTTTCGGCGTAATTATACGTCCAGTCTTGTCCCTGGGACGCTGGGCCCGGTCCACGGTCACAATGAGTAGCCTTTGGTTCCTCGTTTTGGAACGGCGAGAAGGCGTATCGGCCGCGACAAACAAGATTTTTATACCGGTCTTTGTGGTTTTCGGTTCACAGGCCGAAATCGGACACGAAGTCCCACGTGAAGTCAGGTGTCGCCGTGTAATTTGGCCGGGGCAGTCGTACTTGCGATGCGGTTCGAGCGGGAAGTGTAACGAAGTGACGCACTGCTGGGCAAGAACGAGCTGTCGGCCGTTTCACGATGTCGACGGCGCGGCAGTTTTCATTTTCCGTCGAAGACGGCCCGAACTTTTTGGGTCCGAAGATTGAGGATGAGTGGTCATCGGGTCTCCGAGAGACGAGCAGATGGCCACGAGACGGACGTAATTGCCGGGCCATCGAGATTATTGCGAGCTCGCTTCTTTCCTTTTTCTCCCGCTCTCTTAGTGCTACTTCTCGTCTTTTGTCTGACCATAGTGTTTTCGGGCCGATGCCGAAGTTATTACGTTACAGCGTTTGACGACAATGAAATTTCCGTACGGTCTAGCACCAAGTGGTGCAACGTAAAATTATGCGGCGTGGTGAAAAGTGCACTGCGGTAAATTAGGCATTACAGAAGATTAAATCATTCTAATAATACGAAATAAAATAATTTCCAATGCCCAACTTCACAACGCGGACAACTGAATCCTGCATTTTTTACTAATCCAGTGCCATATAATACTAAATAAACTGATTTCCAATACCCAGCTGTACCCTACCTGCTCTAATCTATCTCCACACAATACTAAACAAAATAATTTCTAATGTCGTAATCTAATGTTACGTAACGAGTAAATTAAATCATTCTAATAATATGAAATAAAATAATTTCCAATGGACTTTACAACGCTGCTGGACAGTTTTATTAATCTAGTGCCATATAATACTGAACGAACTAATTTTCAATACCCAACTGCATCCTACCTGCTCTAATCTATCTCCACACAATACTAAACAAAATAATTTCCACCGCCCGAACGCTGTGTCCACTCGTGCACTGCGGTAAATTAGGCATTAGTGATTTTAGTAATCTAATGTTACGTAACGGTAAATTAAATCATTCTAATAATACGAAATAAAACAATTTCCAATGCCCAACTTCACAACGCGGACAACTGAATCCTGCATTTTTTATTAATCTAGTGCCATATAATACTAAATGAACTAATTTCCAATATCCAGCTGTACCCTACCTGCTCTAATCTATCTCCACACAATACTACACAAAATAATTTCCAATGTCGAACTTTACAACGAGACCAACTGGATCCTGCATAGTTTTATTAATCTAGTGCCATATAATACTGAACGAACTAATTTCCAATATCCAGCTGCACCCTACCTGCTCTAATCTATCTCCACATAATACTAAACAAAATAGTTTCCACCGCCCGACCGCTGTGTCCACTTGTGCACTGCGGTAAATTAGGAATTAGTGATTTTAGTAATCTAGTGTCACGTAGCGGCAACTGGAATCATTCTAATAATACGAAATAAAATAATTTCTAATGCCCAACTTCACAACGCGGCCAATTAGATCCTGCACAGTTTTATTAATCTAGTGCCATATAATACTGAACGAACTAATTTCCAATACCCAACTGCACCCTATCTGCTCTAATCTATCTCCACACAATACTAAACAAAATAATTTTCAATGCCCAACTTTACAACGAGACCAACTGGATCCTGCATAGTTTTATTAATCTAGTGCCACATAATACTGAACGAACTAATTTCCAGTACCCAACTGCACCCTACCTGCTCTAATCTATCTCCACACAATACTAAACAAAATAATTTCCACCACCCGACCGCTATGTGCACTTGTACACTACCCAACACACTCGACCGCACCATCGCACCAAATCATCTCGAACTCCAGGCCACAATTTCGTACGCACCTCTCATGCTCATCCACGCAGCACCCATCAGCACGCATCCGCCATCAACATCAGTACGTCCGTACTCGGCTCGCACATCAGCATCTAATATCCGTCAGTCGAAAAACCGTACTACGAGAACAGTTACAAGCTACAAAGGCACGTGAACGTCCGCGATGTCGGAATCGCGGCGCGTCACTCGGGCATATCTCGCGTCATCATCTCGTAGATCCTTGTCCGACGACGGACATGCCGCTCGTTTCCCTGGACGACATCTTGCCGCGTGCGCGGCGATTTTGCTTTCTTTTATTTTTCGTTCCCGGGCCAGCCTGGGTCACCTGTCCCACCTCGCGCGAGCGTGTAAAGAGACGTTTACGACGAGAGACCTCGCACTGTCCGCAGGAGGTCCACTTCTGGCGTCTCTCTCCTTCGTTCCTTCCATTTCCTCGTCTCTCCCACTTCCACGCACTTCGATCCTCGCACTCGCTCGCACCCATCTTCCTGCTCGTCGACGACCGGATTCAAGAGGTGTCCCTCACTGCCGAGCCTCTCCAGAGGTGTCTCGTTCGATTCCTGACGCCAATCTAAACCGACTCCGTAAACGTCGTGTAAATTTCATTCGGCGGGTTTATCGGGCCGTGGACGATTATTTACGATGACAGAGGTTGCGTTGCGTTTTCGTGTTCGGCTTCACGTTCGGGGCGCACGTGAAATTTCGCGCGATTGTGCCGTTTCGGGAATGAGTTCGGCGACGGAATGCGGGAGGCGGAATCTTTAATAGTAGATTTACGGGACACGTCAGTTTGACGAGTTTCGGATTTCACGGGCAGAATTAGAGAAACTGGTACTGTTATTTTGGAGGTATTTTTGCGGACTTTCGCGAATGGGATAATAGGAGTGCGTATGTAGATCCATTCTCTCGGATAACGCGAGTAAAATTGCAGAAATTATTACTATTGTCTTTCGCAATGTTTGCTGACATTTACAAGGGGAATATATCTAAACACATGTCCTTGGATTTCACGAGCAGAATTAGAGAAACTAGTACTGTTATTTTGGAGGTACTTTTGCAGAGTTTCGCGAATGGGACGGTAGGAGTGCGTATGGATTGAGCGTGAAATGGAAGATAAATCATTCTTAAATAACATGAATTTGTACATAACCATGGCGGAAAATAGAAAAAATTGCCACTTTCAAAATAAAGAAATTATTACTATTGTCTTTTGCAATTTTTGCTGACATTTACGAGGGAAATTGTATTAGTGTATATCTAAACGCATGTCCTTGGATTTCGCAAGCAGAATTACAGAAAGTATTACTGTTATCGTCGAGTAATGATTGCTGAGTGTAGGAATAGAATCATACGTGTATATATCTGAATTTAGTTCCTTAGATATACGATCAAAGTAACAGTTACTATTACTATTTTCTATATAACTTTTCCCATTGTCTTGTAGCAAGTTTTCTTGACTTTTGTAAATAGAATGATAAGGATATATATCTAACCTAGGATCCTCCTTCAATTTCTAATCTCGAAATTTTGTATGCCATACACCTATTTCTCCGGATACCCGTCAAATTAATGATCCCCGTAAATCTAGTGTTAAAGTGGAACGACTGTCGGTTGTATTGTGTACAGTGTCTTCCTAGATAATGATGAATGTAGCACCGTGTGGACAGGTAGAAAAAGATGATGAATTATGGATACCGAGAGTCAAGACAATATCTTACCTTGAAGTGCGCATATATTCCCACCCATAAAAATGTACGTCTCGTCCGATTTATTTGAAAATACGTACCAAACGCTGCTTCTAAACCCTTTTTTCATCAAAATCCGAGCCATACCCGCAACATTTACCGTCACAGTCTCATGTCGGCACACTCCCGCCACGAAGTCTCTACATTCCGTCCCCGCAAGCTACACCACCCCGCTAAATAAACGACTCCGGAAAAATGAATTGTTTCAACTAAAACCCGTCTTTCCAGGAAATTATTAATTCACCGTCGCGCGACCGCAAATAATTCCAGCTTGCAGACTCCTCATGCCCGCAACTATTACGACGGGCGAAGCATTCGCACCGCATGAGGCGTGCGCGAATTCGGTGACAGGACAAAAAGGCGCGCCTGAGTGAAGAGGTGCGATGAAGGGGAGGGTAACAAGGCGAAATTTCAGATCAATTCGTCCCGGCACCGATACGGTCCGCGCGCACGAAAACTCTTTTTAATCCGCGCGCACGCGAAAAACGCCGTCGGATAATTTCTAGGTGCAAACGCGCAAATGAGCATTCCCAGGTGAAACGCGCGAGAGGGCAGATGTTTCCTGGAAACACACGTTCCTCGCCCATCTTCCTCGTTGTCCGAGCGGAGAGAAGCTCGCAATTATAGCGCGCCTGGGCCTTCTTCGAGATCGGCAGTGCCGAGAAGAAAGTAGCGGACAATTTTGCGCGGGTTGAGGGACTTTAAGGTCCACGCGCGCAGGTCGCTGATCGGCCGAGCACGCATTCGTCTTCATTATCCGCAGTCCTGCAACGGCATTGGCACCTGACACGCAACCAATTAATTGCCACCTGGTACCGGCGTTTGCTCTGCTTTCTATGCAATAAATGAATACAATGTATCGCGGCAATTATGACGCTGGGAGACGCGCCGATGAAAGTTGGCGGCAAATTTCGTGGCTGAAGATGGGTTTCGCGGGTGCAGGAGTCTCTGCGAAGTTGCGACTGCTTTTCAGACATTCGTGACGGCTGTTTTCTATGCTTGGTTTTCATTTGTGTAACCGATTGAAACTGTGCCCGTGGAATGAATGTTACTGAATTATCAAGTGATTCGGATGTGCTGCGGGTTTTCGGTACTTTTTGAGAAGTTGCGACTGTTTCTTAACACTTTGACTGCCATGATGGTCACCGGTGACCGGCGCAAAAGATTTTATTAAAAATGCAAGAAATTCACAATGAAGCCTATTTGCAATCTTATAAAGCAATTAATATTGGAACGGTGCTTCAATATTTTGGCTCGTTACTACTCGGTGTTACCTTCATTTTACATGATTTAATCATACTCTGCAGTATGTCATGGCATTGCGGTTCTAATATAGCAAAGTACTCTGCGGTATTTCATCGCATCGCAGTTCTAATATAGCAAAATACTCTGCGGTATTTCATCGCATCGCGGTTCTAATATAGCAAAATACTCTGCGGTATTTCATCGCATCGCGGTTCTAATATAGCAAAATACTCTGCAGTATTTCATCGCATCGCGGTTCTAATATAGCAAAATACTCTGCGGCTGTACGGTTCTAATATAGCAAAATACTCTGCTGTATTTCATCGCATCGCGGTTCTAATATAGCAAAATACTCTGCGGTATTTCATCGCATCGCGGTTCTAATATAGCAAAATACTCTGCAGTATTTCATCGCATGGCGGTTCTATTATAGCAAAATACTCTGCGGTATTTCATCGCATCGCGGTTCTAGTATAGCAAAATACTCTGCGGTATTTCATCGCATCGCGGTTCTAATATAGAAAAATACTCTGCAGTATTTCATCGCATCGCGGTTCTAATATAGCAAAATACTCTGCTGTATTTCATCGCATCGCGGTTCTAATATAGCAAAATACTCTGCAAAATACTCTGCTGTATTTCATCGCATCGCGGTTCTAATATAGCAAAATACTCTGCAGTATTTCATCGCATCGCGGTTCTAATATAGCAAAATACTCTGCAGTATTTCATCGCATCGCGATTCTAATATAGCAAAATACTCTGCGGTACTAATATAGCAAAATAGTCTGCAGTATTTCTTCGCATCGCGGTTCTAATATAGCAAAATACTCTGCAGTATTTCATCGCATCGAGGTGCTAATATAGCAAAATACTCTGCAGTATTTCATCGCAAGGTTCTAATATAGCAAAATACTCTGCAGTATTTCATCGCATCGCGGTTCTAATATAGCAAAATACTCTGCGGTATTTCATCGCATCACGGTTCTAATATAGCAAAATACTCTGCGGTATTTCATCGCATCTCGGTTCTAATATAGCAAAATACTCTGCGGTATTTTATCGCATCGCGGTTCTAATATAGCAAAATACTCTGCAGTATTTCATCGCATGGCGGTTCTAGTATAGCAAAATACTCTGCGGTATTTCATCGCATCGCGGTTCTAGTATAGCAAAATACTCTGCGGTATTTCATCGCATCGCGGTTCTAATATAGCAAAATACTCTGCAGTATTTCATCGCATCGCGGTTCTAATATAGCAAAATACTCTCCTGTATTTCATCGCATCGCGATTCTAATATAGCAAAATACTCTGCGGTACTAATATAGCAAAATACTCTGCAGTATTTCATCGCATCGCGGTTCTAATATAGCAAAATACTCTGCGGTATTTCATCGCATCGCGGTTCTAATATAGCAAAATACTCTGCAGTATTTCATCGCATCGCGGTTCTAGTATAGCAAAATACTCTGCGGTATTTCATCGCATCGCGGTTCTAATATAGCAAAATACTCTGCAGTATTTCATCGCATCGCGGTTCTAATATAGCAAAATACTCTGCAGTATTTCATCGCATCGCGGTTCTAATATAGCAAAATACTCTGCGGTATTTCATCGCATCGCGGTTCTAATATAGCAAAATACTCTGCAGTATTTCATCACATCGCGGTTCTAATATAGCAAAATACTCTAATATCGCATCGCGGTTCTAATATAGCAAAATACTCTGCGGTATTTCATCGCGTCGCGGTTCTAATATAGCAAAATACTCTGCGGTATTTCATCGCATCGCGGTTCTAATATAGCAAAATACTCTGCAGTATTTCATCGCATCGCGGTTCTAATATAGCAAAATACTCTGCGGTATTTCATCGCATCGCGGTTCTAATATACTCTGCAGTATTTAATCGCATCGCGGTTCTAATATAGCAAAATACTCTGCGGTATTTCATCGCATCGTGGTTCTAATATAGCAAAATACTCTGCAGTATTTCATCGCATCGCGGTTCTAATATAGCAAAATACTCTGCAGTATTTCATCGCATCGCGGTTCTAATATAGCAAAATACACTTGGCAGTCAACGTGTTAAGTAGTTGTGCCAACTGTTTTCTATACTGAAGGTATACGTAGCTTGCGTTTGTGTATTTTGTGAATATTTTTTATACGTCGAACCTTTGGCTGTGGAATCAATATATCTGATCACCGATTTTTCTCCGCGAGTGGGCAAAATCGTGAATTGTCTCTTATCAAGGCGCACACAATCGTTCCTTCTTATTTTCTCCTCTAATTGCACACACTCTCCTCCACTTGTACACTGCATAAACGTCTTTAATCCGCTAAACAAGAATTGTTTAGTTGACCACCGATCTTTGTCTGCGAGTGTGCGAAAATCGCGAATTATCTCCTACCAAGGCGCACGCAATCGTTCCTTCCTCGAGGAGGAAGGAGGAGTGAACGCACACTCTTGTCAGAGTCTCGGACAACGTACGCGTCCGATTTTACGAGAGGAGTGAGGCTTGCCGCTTTCTTGACAGGGACATTACGAGCAGGTAGAAGAGGCAGCAGCAAGAAGAAGAGGAAGACGACGACACCGAAGAAGTGGGAGAAGAAGAGAAGGAGTCAAGCTCTCTGGCCAGTCTCGCTGTTGGTCACAGTGGTTGGCTTCTTGCACAGTTGCTTCTTGCCTTCTCGCGCGGGCGAATTTCCATACAATGGCGGCCATTTCCATACGAGAGTCGCTCTCGTGGTTTCACACGCGCCACACTTTTGACGATGATGATGATGATGATGATGATGATGACGACGACGACGACGACGCAGATAGCAGCGAGGTGTCTTTTTTCTGGGTTTACGATGTCGTTATTGTCGCGGCCAAGGGACATTGGGGACGATCAGATGATTATTGGAGTAACACTTTGCCGAGGGACTAACGTGTGGACTTTTTTATGGACGGATCCCTCGATAGCCGGAATTATGGGATTCTCGGGTCGTTGAACTAATTTCCGCGCATACGAATTTCTCAATCTGCATATCGTTAGCGCGTATGTGTGCCCGAACGGATAGCCACGCTCCCGGTTTACGTAAGACCCGGTGTCTCCGACGAGACGTTGTCGACCGACGGTTCGCGACGACGGAAAGCATGTTAACGTTTATACTCCTCAGCTGCCGACTATGTATCATCGACGCGATCTACGAGAGCATTCGTGCATCGACATCGTCGCGACATCGAACAGTGGATCCGTGACAAGCCATAATTTCCTCGACTGTCGAGGCTCCCGAGATCGGCACAACAAACTCGCACGGTCAATTTCCAACATCCGCAGCCGGGCGCGGTTGACAATGAGACGCGGCTTCCCCCGCGAAAATTTATTCCCTGGGAATGGAACGAGCGCGATACCAGAGTCGAGAGCCCGTGTCGTGCAACGCGTAGGAAGTCGTACCCGCGGTTGGCTGATTGATGCTCGTACGCAGTACTCAGCCTCGCGCATATTAATCCCTTCTCACCGCTATTAAGCGGGGGGTTCGGTTTGCGGAATAAAAGAAATTGATTTTTTTGTGTCATGTTCTTACGCAGTACGCCGCTATGCGCATACTTATCCGTTCTATGGTTTGTGGGATAAAGAAAAAATGCGTTACTTGAACGTGGAGTCCTCCCGAACTATTTTTTGGACGAAACGGTTGATATACGAAAAAATGTAAATGTTGGTCGGTATTATTTCTTGTTACATTTTCACCGTTATTAAGTGGACAAGTTTTCTATGTGGAACGAAAGAAATTAATTTTTTTGTGTCATGTTGTTACGCAGTACGCCGCTATGCGCATACTTATCCGTTCTCTGGTTTGTGGGATAAAGAAAAAATGCGTTACTTGAACGTGGTGTCCTCCCGAACTATTTTTTGGGCGAAACAGTTGATATACGAAAAAATGTAAATGTTGGTCGGTATTATTTTTTGTTAAGGTTACATTTCCACCGTTATTAAGTGGAGAAGTTTTGTATGTGGAATAAAAGAAATTGATTTTTTTGTACATTTTCACTGGTATGCGCATACTTATCCGTTCTCGTGGATAAAGAAAAAAGTTTCCCGAACTATTTTTTGGACGAAACGGTTGATATACGAAAAAATGTAAATGTTGGTCGGTATTGTTTCTTGTTACATTTCCACCGTTTTTAAGTGGAGAAGTTTTGTATGTGGAACGAAAGAAATTAATTTTTTGCGTTATATTCTTACGTACTGTACTACTATGCGCATACTTATCCGTTCTCTGGTTTGTGGGATAAAGAAAAAATGCGTTACTTGAACGTGGAGTCCTCCCGGACTATTTTTTGGGCGAAACAGTTGATATACGAAAAAATGTAAATGTTGATCGGTATTATTTCTTATTACGGTTACATTTTCACCGTTATTAAATGGAGAAGTTTTGTATGTGGAACGAAAGAAATTCATTTTTTGCGTTATATTCTTACGTACTCTACCACTATGCGCATACTTATCGTTTCTCTGGTTCATGGAATAAAAGAAATTGATTTATTTGTATTATTTGAATGCGAGGTCCTCAGATTATTTTTTGGACAAAATCATTGATGTACGGATAAAACAACAATGTGAAACCTTTATCTGGTGTGTCGGATAAAAGAAATCGATTGTTTGCTTTATATTTTTACGTACTATTCTGCTACGTATACTTGTCCCTTTTCTGGTTTGTAGGATAAAAAAATGATTTTCTTTGAGTTACTTCAATGGGGCGTCCTCGGATTACTTTTTGGACGAAAGCGTTAATTTGCTTAAAAATTAGAAATTAATTTTGTGCTCTTTTTTGTTCCGTTTAACTGATTGATGATCACACGTAATACTCTGCTTCCCTTCTCAACGCTATTAAGTGGCGGGGTTTGGTTTATGGGATAAAATAAATCGATTCTTTTGCGTTAGTAGGGTGTGAAGACTTCAGATTATTTTTTTAACGAAAGCATTAATATATGGATAAAATTACAAAGTTGTTCAATGTTATTTCTTGTTACGGTTGGCGGATTGATGCGCGTATATAGTACACCGCCTCGCGCATATTAATCCCTTTTCACTGCTTTTAAGAGGGGAACTAGTCCATGGGGCAAGAGAAATCGAATTTCAATGCGTTACGTGAATATGAGGTCTTTACATTATTTTTTTAGAGGGAATGTTAATACACAGAAAACTGGTCAAGTTCGACATTATTTTTTTTTACTTTTAGGACGTTGGCACTAAAAAACGAAATATTTTTAAATATTTTTCATGATTTCACAAAAACATTTGGACTGCATAACCTGCAATTTTAAGCAGATTATTGATGGATAATATGAATGTTTGATATTTTGTGTCGACTTTATAAAAGTTTATACTTAATCTTTAAACGTGAATAAAAATATCCATCCTCAAAGATACCGAATTTCTCCGCAAACCAGACCCTCTTACGCCTAGCAGGCCGTCTTTGCGATGTTTCACGATGCGCGGAAAAAATCGTCAGTTACGGCGGCGCGTTTGAGTGCAACGCTTTGCTTTCCTTTAGAGAGCGCGTGTAGCGTAAGCGATTAAAAGCGCCGCGATTAAACGCTCCGCGGAATCAGACTGCGCTGATAACCCGCTGATTGCGGCCAATCTCCGTTTCCCGACCTATACACGCGATACGGATCTGTGCAACGTTGACGTTCGTATTTATCGTGCAACTCGTATGCACAGGTAGGCAGCCAGTGTTCTACGATTACCGTACAATTATTCAATATTTCTTCCCGTCGCGTTTATTTCTTTCGCTTCGCTGAAAGAGCACGTATATATAGTATATATCAGCGCGGCGTAAGAGGTATATAGAAAGAAAAATGTGGATGCATATTATATGTACGTGCTCCTTCAGCGAGGCAAAAAAAATTGGACGAAGCCGAATTATAGGATAATTGCAGAATATCCAATGCCTCCTTGTAGATACGCGTTACACTAAATGATGGGTATCTGATATGATATGTATTATATTATTTTATTTTTCCGTCTATATATTTATTTTGCTTTGCTAAAAGAACGCACATATACGGATTGATATTCTTGCACCTTCAGCAAAGCGAAAGAAGTGCACGCGATTGTTAGAAATATCGAATAATTGTAGTCTTCATAGAACACCAAGTGTTTATCTATACATATGCGTTGCGCGATATGGTATGCACCAAGTATAATATATATTATAATATATTATATTATATTGTATCATATTATATTATACTATATTGTATTATATTTTCTTCAACACATTTTGTTCGATTTGCTGAAAGAACACATATACATGAATACACATGCTTCTCAAGCGAGGCGAAAGAAGTAACGCGCCCGGCAGAAATACTTAATAATTGTGCCTTATTCATAGAACACTGAGAGCCTACCTGTGCTCTACACGCTGTGCGACAAAGAAAAAAAGAAAACATATATATATATACATATACGTATATAATAGACCGCGGGGCGTTAAAATGAAATCGAGACGCGATTTCTTTTCTCAGGTAAGACCGTTTTGCCCTGACAGCCGAGATGGGCGGTGCCATGGCGGTCTCGAAATTAGTTCCGAGTATTCGTCGCGTTTTTCGCTCCTCGAGTTTTCTCTGCCCGCCACTCTCTATCTCTTCTTTCTCTTTGTCGCTCCCGGCGTCTTTCTCTCAGGACAGGTGACACACGGGGACCACCATGCGCGTGCATTTTATTGTCTCCGCTTCTTACGTATCCCGCTCTCCTCCCCTTTGACCACCCTCGAAGTCGGCGGAGATTTAAGCAGAAACGCGGAAAGTCTGAACCGTCTATACGCAGTCACGTTAAGTATTTCGGTAGGGAGAGCAACTATATTCGCGCATCGTCGAACGATCGGGGGTTTGTCTCTGGTTTGAGCAAAGTTGGACGCTGGACGCACCATTTTCCGATTGCGTCTCTTACCAAGTGACCATGCTAACTTCTTCAGGAAAATTCGAAATTTTACTCTAGCAAAGAACGTCATTTCCGATGCTAACGTGGACACTGTGATCAACTAGATACTACGTGACTTCATTAATCGACTGCCATATAGTATAAAACAGAATTATTTACAACATCCAAGTATGCATTATAGCAAAATGTACGACAAGTCGCACCCTCTTCCCCTGATGAATTCCAAACTTTATAATACGGAATGAAATAATTTCCACTGCTCAAGCGTACACTGTGGTCAATTAGACACTATGTGATTTCATTAATCTAAATCAACAATATGAAATCTTTACTCTGACTGTAGTCTCATAATTGGTTGATGGCTGACTGTAAAAATCAACAATGGAAATACAGCCGTGCATGCGGGCAATATGTACGGCAAGAGCCTTTTAACCCTTTCGAGACTAAGAACTCAGCATATGGGACATACACGGTTCATTCCATGACACAGAAATATATAGAAAATAAATGTGTCACAGTTTTACGTTCAAGTCCTATTGTTACATACATATATAATGACGAAGAAAGTGACCTGGAATATAGGCTAAATACTGTCGAGTCCCATTTGGAAAAAATTAATCCCTATTTCCTGGAACTGGGTTTAATAGTGTTTACATAAGAGACCATCTGTCGTGAATGCGATAAGTAGCGTTACTTGTAAACAATTATATGTGATTATATCCGCGTTAGAACCACGATGCGGTTAAATACTGCAGAGTATAATTAAATCATGCAAAATAAAGATAACGCAAAGTTGTTAGAAGCCAAAGTATTGAAGCACCGTTCTAATATCAATTGCTTTTACAATATTGCAAATAGGCTCCACTGCGAATTTTTTGCATTTTTGTAAAATCGTTTGCGCCGATCACCGGTGACCACCGTGGCAGTAAATATGTTAATGACTATAATTCGGAAACAATATCGTATCCGAAATATGGTCATATGAACCTTTTTACCAATCGCAACCTTTGTCTGCCGAGTATAATTAAATCGTGCAAAATAAAGAAAACGCAGAGTTATCAGAAGCCAAAGTATTGGAGCACCGTTCCGATATCAATTACTTTTACAATATTGCCAATAGGCTTCATTGCGAATTTTTTGCATTTTTGTAAAATCGCTTGCGCCGATCACCGGTGATCACCGTGGCAGTCAATATGTTAATGACTATAATTCGGAAACAATATCGTATCCCAAATATGTTCATGTGAACCTTTTTATCAATCGCAACTTTTGTCTGCAGAGTATAATTAAATCGTGCAAAATAAAGATAACGCAGAGTTATCAAAAGCCAAAGTATTGAAGCACGGTTCCAATATCAATTGCTTTTACAATATTGCAAATAGGCTTCATTTTCGAATTTTTTGCATTTTTGTAAAACCTATGTTATGACTATAATTCGGAAACAATATCGTATCCGAAATATGTTCATATGAACCTTTTTACCAATCGCAACCTTTGTCACCATCGCCCAACCCAACGTCCAATTTCGCTGGCACACGTTTCACGTACTACCCCGTACAGCAGCTTATACGCGACAAACTCCGTGCTAGCGCAGGGGTGAAACTTCGCGCACGCCTCCGTCTTCGTCCGTCAATCCACCTTTTTTCTCCTCGCACGTCTCGCACATGCGCAACAGCGATAATACCGATTCCAATTACGTCGCTGCCAAACGACATGCCTCGAAAGAACTTCTCTCCTCGCAGCAACGCCTGCCGTGCACGTGGCGAGGTGACACCTTGACACGTGAAACCTGCCAGCCAGCCGCGGCTCACTCCACCTCTTCGTGCGCATCTTTATTCGACCACGAAATCATCGATCGCCGCATCACGTGACCGACAAACGACTCGTCTTCCGGGAGGAGTCGCATGGACTGCACGGAGACTTCCGGCTAATTTTGCCCTCCCACCGCACGCTTCTCATCACGAATCCGAATATCGCGAAAACTCATTAACCCGCCCGTCCGTTTGTCCCGATTGGTGTCGTAACAGCACGTGTGCGGATCGACTTTGCGCACGTACATGCGCCTGCGAGTGCCCCGACGATCTGCACTCCGCGCCGGCCGCCTTTCAAAGTGCAACTTGCGAACGAATTAACGATGTGTCGTGCCAGACTGCCGCCGAGAAAGAGACGGCGGAATATAATTAGCGCGAGAGTAATTGTTCTCGCGGCACCGCACCGCCGGCAGCTTGTGACAGGCTACGAAGGGGGGGCTGCTTTTTTGCGGCGGACGATTAGCGGGCGACGGAAAATTATTAGCGACAAACATCGCGATAACGAGGCTATCCAATGCGTCGAACTGTCGTAAACGTAGAAACAGGTTTGCGCGGTTCAGTGTGGGTATGGGGTATCGCGCATGAATAACTATGAAAATTCCATTATCTGATGACCCTGTTGGGACGCGAACGTGTGCGGCGCGCACGAATTCTTGGTGGTCATGGTGTCGGGCGGATTTTTCGCGCGGCGGTAATTTCATCGAGTGGCAACGGCGACGAGGAGCTATTACGCGTCGGTATCTGAGATTGATAATTCCGGGTAGCAGGCAGTGGACGATAGGCATCGGGGCTCAAGGCTCAAAATAAGGGAAAAACGGGAGATACTTTTTCGTATTGGACATATGGCGGTCGATAGAGGGTAATTGGCGAGGAAAGTAGGCCAGGTTTTGGGCAGCTAGGCCTTCGGAGCTTCCGGGAATGGCGATTTTTGACGGGTGGAATATTTTTAGATTGGGTGGCTTCGGAAATGTCGTGTGCAACTTTTTATCTGAGATAAAGATGTGCTGTGGTGGGTGTGCGGAAAATCGTGTGTTTTGCGATATACTGTACTTTGCCTTGTATTTACATAAACGATGTGACATTTAAACTCATAACGCTATGGGGAATTTTTACGTTAAAACACACATCCTGGTAAACTTCGTAGATATTTTGCGCAACCACATTTTCTCCGAGTAACACCCTCGGCAAATTACTATTATGCATCAAAATATCACTTCGATAATTCTGCTACAATACAGAAAAGACGATAGTGTAGGTTTAAGGCACAACATCGGTAAAAAAATCTCAATTTTCTTCGAAACAACTATCGCCCGTTAAAAAATACTTTACATTAACATGCAAGTTTGTGCTTGTCGAATTCGCAATGCTAAAAGAAACAGCTCTTGTGCTACAAAACAGCAAACCTGATACACGACATTAACAACTCTATCCGCGATACCTGCGTAACTAAACTCACCATACACCAACGTCTACCATTCCTACAGCTTGAACCATCTACAACCGACGCGACAAACTCACAACCTTACCGATGAATCCTCCTATAATCGCGCCCACCATGGTCGACTTCATCGCTTTTTTCCGGAGCGTAATTTTCCCGCATAACACCGTCGACGAGTAACTGTTACACATCAGGCTATCAAGCCGATAATTTCGCCTATAATGCAGCGGCGATTAATCACGGCTGACAATCATTAAATGTCCCCGCCGTCCGGCGAACGTTACAAAGTAAGATGAAGGAGTACTCACCGGCCCGTTGAAGTAAGATAAAAGAAGCCCGTTGGCAGCTTCGATTCCGACGGCATATGGCAGCAGCGACGGGAATGACTGGCTCGGTTGGTCGACGACAGGCGACCTGCGGTTTCTGTCATTTACCGATAATCGTCCATGCCTCGTCCTCCGCGTGCATGCACCCGACTTCCGGTTCACGTCCTCAGAGTACGATGTTCGTTAGAGGCCTGTAACAGAATTTTTATGATCGATGTAGTAGATGCTCGATGGCAGATAGGCGCGGGGTTAAGACTATCGACTTCAATCTGGCGACGAGCAACACGGTGGAACAGAAGTGTGCCTGTACATTGACATTACTTTTATGCGTCAGCGTGCGCAGGGCGGCATTGTGAGTAAGCGCATTTGCGTGTTATTGGATTGTTTGTTTTACGAGATAGACACGGAGGTGGACTGGCGATTTCGAGAGTGGATGGGGTCGTGTGGAGTGGAGTTGTGTGTTAACGGTATTTTTATGCGCTCGGAGCGCACGTCAGGAAGTTTGAGAAAGCGCGTTTAAGCGGCATTGAACTGTTTCTCTGAGATCGACGCTGAAGGATTTTCTAACGGTTAGATTGACAATTTGAATATGTGTATATGGTGTGTATGGTTGTATAATAGTGCGTCGGTGCAGGGACGGTACTTTTATGCGGTAGTACGCGCAAGTTAATTCTGATATGTCATTGGACGATTTGCTTTAATAGGGATACTCGGAATTATGTTATCAACTAAAAACTATCTACAGACATAAATACGATTATGTAAATATACACTCGTAAATTGACATTATTTTTATGCGTCGACGCGCGCAAGTTACTAGTCTTGCCCACGACCATCGTTATATCATTAATTTCAATAGGTACATTCCGAATTACATTAACAACAAAATTCTATCCGCAACCATACCTACGCTGCACACAAATCAGCTATACATTGACAAAATTGTTCCGCATCAATTCGCACGTCTCAGCAACCTCAAACTCCCCGCAGCCGCAATTTACCAAACACCGCATTATTCCTTTCAACAGGCCGTAGTGCTCGCCCACGTCCATCTACGCATTGTTATACCATTCATTTTAATAGGTACATTCCGAATTACATTAACAACAAAATTCTATCCATATACCTACGCTGCACACAAATCAGCTATACATTGACAAAATTGTTCCGCATCAACCCGCACGTCTCAGCAACCTCAAATTCCCCGCAGCCGCAATTTACCAAACACCGCATTATTCCTTTCAACAGGCCGTAGTGCTCGCCCACGTCCATCTACGCATCGTTATACCATTCATTTTAATAGGTACATTCCGAATTACATTAACAACAAAATTCTATCCATATATCTACACTGCACACAAATCAGCTATACATTGACAAAACTGTTCCGCATCAACCCGCACGTCTCAGCAAATTCAAATTCCCCACAGACGTAATTTACCAATCACCGCACTATTCCTTTCAACAGGCCGTAGTGCTCGCCCACGTCCATCTACGCATCGTTATACCATTCATTTTAATAGGTACATTCCGAATTACATTAACAACAAAATTCTATCCGTATACCTACGCTGCACACAAATCAGCTATACATTGACAAAATTGTTCCGCATCAACCCGCACGTCTCAGCAACCTCAAACTCCCCGCAGCCGCAATTTACCAAACACCGCACTATTCCTTTCAACAGGCCGTAGTTCTCGCCCACGTCCATCTACGTATCGTTATACCATTCATTTTAATAGGTACATTCCGAATTACATTAACAACAAAATTCTATCCGTATACCTACGCTGCACACAAATCAGCTATACATTAACAAAATTGTTCCGCATCAACCCGCACGTCTCAGCAACCTCAAATTCCCCGCAGCCGCAATTTACCAAACACCGCATTATTCCTTTCAACAGCCCTTAGTGCTCGCAAATACTTAAGAACCCATTTCTTAATCACGGTTATTAGGCCCGGCCAATAAAAATTGTCATCGCCAACCGAATGTTGCAATCGAGGGAAACAAGGCCCATTCGAGAACACCTGCCACGACGATCGATAGGCGAGGATGAATAACACGTCTGCGGGATACTCTCGCCCGTGCTTCCGTGCTGGAACCGGCCGGAAGTAATACGCATAAAGGTAACGACCGAGACCAACGTGGCCACGTGTCATCTTTCCGGCGACGGTCAAGCAGTTTCACGGTAGTTCCCCGTCGGCGTGTGTTGGTGGCCGTTTTTACCACACACCTCTCGCGGCGACTCTTGCGGAAATCGTTACCGCGTAAAAAATAATTTACCGCGCACGCACACGCGATCGCCGCCCGCTGAAATACGAGACTGGCACTTAACAATCGCCGGCCATTTGACAAATATTTCATAGTTAATTACCCGCCGGCGGAGCGCGATTAAACGGAGCCGGAGCCGCGCAGGAAAATGCTCGCGTTGCTTTCATTGCCGGCACATGCGACTTGCGAGTGTGCTTGTCCGCGTACGCGCACATTTGCGTCACAATGTCGAGAAAGGACCGCGGAGACAGGGTCCCATAGAAATGATGGCCGCTTTCCTGTCGGCGGCATAAAAAATTCAAGTCTTCAAACGAGACGTAACCCTTTGTGCGCGGCCAGAAGGGCGCCCCTTCGGGCAGAAAACACAATAAAAAGGGCGTGTGTCTCTTCTGTGCCCCATTTACGACAGCCTCCGAACCAAACACGACTCTGTCCGTCTTCGTCTTTCGCCCGCCGCGTTCTACGGACTCGAGAGACCCTCGAATATTGGCACGGACAAGCCCCCAGCGCATTGTAGGACCCCTTTCTGTCCACCAATCGCCGCGCCGCGTGACGATTTTATTATGAAAAAGCCAGCCAGGGGTGGATTTGAGTCCCCTTTCGCGAGTTCAACGGGGTGGGCAGCTTGGGGGGACAGGGGGTGGGTTGCGTGTCCCGAATGTTTACCATCGTCGACGTGCTCCGAAAGAAGGGGAAAATGGTTGTCTGGAAAGATTCGCTTCTACCGAGCTACTCTTCATTTCTGCCGTCGCTCGTGTCTTGACGCTTCGCCCGATTCGTTCTTCGCCGCCGTCGAAGTCCGCGGGCTCTCGTGACACTCGTTACAAGAGGCCACTTAATTCTGGCGACACGCCATTTTCGCGTGCGCCTCGAGGATTAACACGTCGGCTGCCGAGCGTATTTCGCTGCTTTTCCTACCAGCGCCCGAGCGAAATTGTCCGTAGTGGAAGTAGATCGCGATGAAATATTATGCGGTACGATTGAATTGTGTAAAATTATGGTTGTACATTAGCGTCTTTCTTGGCAGACTGCTTTTTGATTAAGTGTCATGTCCACGGAGTGCGTAAGAAAAGGGTACGTGCTGAAGGGTTTGATGAATGCGCAAAGACTAGCTATTTTGCAAACATTACTATAGAGCGTGTAACGGTGATATCAACAACTATTTTTATGTCATTGTCTCTTAACGAGAAAAATGTTATTTGATGTACAAGTACACTCGCGTAGGAAAGAACATGTTAATCTCGATGACGGTCATTGATGACATCATCATCGATTAGTTATTTCATTTGCCTTGTATCTGTGACTTCCTTTTCTTAGCATCAGACCCTCAGGAACGTTGCTGCGTCACGTTACGGGTGATTTTAATCAACTATTGAATTGAAATTATTCGTGCACTTAATAACAAAATGTTAGGATAAAAATACATGGTACAACGGTAGCAAAGAACGGTACTAAATAGAACAACTATTTTTTTGTGACGATTGTGATGATAAACCAGGCTGTGGCTTATCTTGTTTTAAAACAATACGTCGGTTTATATCGCGTTCTCTTATCACTTGAAACTACTATTCTAACATTAACGCATGTACAAAATTAAAACGGTTATTATTTACAACGTTATTTTAAAGTTTGCTGCCGGCCTCTACTAACCACCTCGGTCGTCAACCTATTAAAAATTGAAAACACAAGATGAATCGCGGCTGCAAAAATATTTTTATTTGCCCTGCAACTTGTGGGGTAATTACAGACAGTTGTGACATACTGAAAACATCTCCGCCTACACAACTGTATAGCTTGTCTCGACAAATGTGGATCCTGGACGCGCCATTTTCCAACTACCCAACACGCCATATCCTTGTCCCCCAGAAATCCCCCAATTTCCCCTTACTATCCCTTTTTCGGTTCTCGCGTGTTATTGTGTATGATTAAGCCGTGTGTCTTCTTTGTTTGGGTGCCCTATAAGTGGCTGGCAGCGCGCTGCCGAAATCGCCAATAGGACTATAGTCGTACACACGGTCAATACATGCCATAAGAGCCCCTCAAGTATATCTCACGTCATTGACATCATAATGTTCCGCCTCGCTCTTTCATTATTATTTTCTTTACGCATCACATGTTATACTGGACCCGCATCAAGAGCCTGACTATATATTTCAAATATTTTTGTAATCTTCCCGCATCACTACAGGTACAGCGCCAGTTAGCACGTCTGTGTACAACGACGAAGAATACAACTGACAACAATTGCACAGAAGTAATTTCCATTAACAATTTGACTGGCACGGTGGTCACCGGTGAGCGGCGCAAAAGATTTTACTCTAAATGCAAAAAAATTCGTCATGAGGCCTATTTGCAAACTTGTGAAAGCAATTGATATTGGAACAGTGCTTCAATAATTTGGCTTCTAACAACTCTGCGTGACCTTCATTTTGCACGATTTAATCATACTCTGCAGTATTTCATTGCATCGCGGTTGTAACATATCAAAATACGCTTGGCAGTCAAAGTGTTAAACATTTTGCAAAAAAAAACAAAGCAATTGATATTGGAACAGTGCTTCAATAATTTGGCTTCTAACAACTCTGCGTGACATTCACTTTGCACGATTTAATCATACTCTGCAGTATTTCATTGCATCGCGGTTGTAACATATCAAAATACGCTTGGCAGTCAGAGTGTTAAACATCTCAACCAATCATCCACGTCGTAGAGTGTACCGTGGACGGTGCACTTCCTAGCAAGTAAATTACGATAATAATGATGGCACTGTAAACCAGGTACCCCAGACAGTCACTAATACACCGGCTGCCAAAACACGAAAAAGTATCTCAGGAAAAAAGGCCTCACGCCCCTACATCCAGTTTGCTCACTCACGTCCTTTATCTCCCCATACGCCAGCTTCAGAATATGTGGATGGGATGCTCATCCCTCCGCATAGGACCTCCTTTGTAACTGCCCCCGACTGCCCAGCGTCCACGTTCGTTAAAGCAAGCCATAGACCGCCGCGCCGTATGTAGGTCAGTTATCAGTCGCGTTGTCTATTTCCTCCGAAACGCTAAATAGCTGTCACCATAGCTCCCGAGAAGCTCGCATGGCGCGTGTGGCGTCGGTTCGCGTGGATTGGTAGATTCCCCGCGGTAGCCAGGTGCGTTCCCTGTTCCCCGTGACGTCATTAATCCACCGATCGTTTTTCGAGGGAGTGAGAGGGCATTGTGTAACGGGCGGGGGATGCTACGCAGCTGCTAACAAGGACGGGTTTTGCGAAGCGCGCGCGCGCGCACCGCGGCACCCCAGCTCGCTGTGTTTTTTGTGTCTACCTGCGTGTGTGCCGGTAAGTCTGCCAACGGTGTGCGCGTGCATGAGGACGAGGGGCCACGGATTCCACGCCCGACACAGAAATGGCGGATCCTACGCTCGCGATACTAGTGCATTTTCGGCGGTTATTTTTTGCAGCGCCCGAGGGGGTCCTTTTTCGCGGGATCGTGGGAATCCGAGTGGGCGCGGAGCGAGTTGCGAGGCTCGCGAACGGGGTCTTCGAGAAGGTGACGCATATTGAAGGCCGCGAGGCCGAGGTTCGGCAGAATGAAATTCCGCCCGTCATGACGGCGCACATGAGCGGCGCGGGTCGGAATAAGACGGAGACGGAAGTGGACACTGGGAGAGCGAGAGAGTAGAGATTGCGCACGGGGGTCGCCCTAATGAAAGAGAGCTGAGCTCCCACTCAACTAGTTCTCATCTGTCTGCTTTCCCATGCGAAATAAAATATCGCTAATCACTCGTATGCAGGGTCGTAAGTACCCACTCGCGCGCTCTCTCCCTTGCGCCCG
Organism: Cryptocheilus praepositus; assembly: GCA_033815515.1. Lineage (NCBI taxonomy): Eukaryota > Metazoa > Arthropoda > Insecta > Hymenoptera > Pompilidae > Cryptocheilus > Cryptocheilus praepositus. Next base: position 5,861,531 of record JAWWQZ010000314.1, read on the forward strand.
TGCGGAAGTGTGCATCTGTGTACTTAGTACGCCCACCCCTGCGCTGACAAACACCACACCCTCCGCAGAGGCGGGATTCGAAATGCTATGACGTCGGCAACTTTCAGTATCATCCCTTTGTTTACCGGCGCGACCATTTTCCTGCAGCGACCATCTTACGGGCGTTTTGTTCGACGGCGGCGGAAAAGGGAACGTCGACGGTGACACGTAGTATTGCGCAGGCACGGAAGGATTCGGCACTTTGATCCGCGTTTATTGTCTTATTGTCGTTCTGCCGGGAGTCCCTCCGAACCCTCGCAGCTCCTCCGCGACACGTTTATGAATTTATACTGCCCTTTGTGCCGCTCGCCAGGGCTAATCCGTCGGACAGGTACCGACCCCGTTTATTGGGCCCTTTGTTACTGCGCTGCCGAGTGTACTGTAAGAGAATAAGGAAGACCGAGATGATGAGCCAGAAGCGGCGAAAAGGTAGATGCCGGGAGGAGACGCTTTTCCACGTGCGCCGACTTGAAAAGGCCGGCCATTTTCTCCCGTAATTAAGACGCGCGCCGAGGAAAATCTTTAGAAACTTTTCAGCCGAAAAAGATGGATGCAGGAAGGGAAAAGGGTTAGAGGCCGGAGTTGATGATGCATAAATTAGGCGCGCTAATGGGCCAACAACAAGTCGCTACGTTGGATCGCTGCGAGAGAAGAGACGGGCAAATATTAATGCGATGCTCCGCTCTAATCGACCGTAATTGGCGGAGGGTTTTTGAGGCGAAATCAAATTTTTCGAACGACGGCGCGTCTTTTGTGTCTCGGCACGGTCGCAGTTGGCCGTACGCAGTCGGCTAAATAAAGTCTTCCGAACGATTGGCTGCGCTCCCGAGTGCAATTAGATTAAAAACGTATCATCAGACGGCATTTCCAACCGCCGTCTGGTCAATACGCCTTCGGCACACGGAAATAACTGAGAAAGTCTGGGATCTTTAAGCTCTCCGGCGAGTGCTTCGCTTTTTCAACTAGGTTGTATGCGTGTGTGCGCAGTGCAAGTAATCATTACGCCTGCAGATGATCAATGCTAAATATGATTGATTTACCTGTCTCTATGAACTCTTTCGTTATCGATCGTTCTGTTCTCTCTTTTGTATCGCTTTCATGACGTAACAAATATATTCATGAAGTACTATAATCCGCATATAACGACTTCGTTTAATTAATTTCGTAAAAAACTCCGTTTTAAAAACTATGTTAATATGATTATTTCATCCATTTCCACCAACTGTTTCATCGTCGATAATTTTTTTGTTTCTTCTCTATAATTTCCACAATAATTTTACTCGTTATATTCGCGTTATCTGTGCATAAGCCTAACGAACTGGACAAGTGGTCTTGTCCCCAGCCAAATACAGAATGTACATATAACCGCTCTGTTTAATTAATTTGAACCTTCAATCAATGTTCACCATTCAAAGCCTCGTTACGCTTGAAATTTCGTGTATCGTGTTTTAAAAATCTCTACATGTTTCAGAACTCTCGCTTCCCCTCCCCAACTGTATATATTCGTCTGCGAAACGTCTTTCTTGGAAGTACCCTCCTCGCACCCCCAGGGTTCACTTTAGAATTTGAAATATAACTACTCGCCGTCCACGCGCACGGCATGTTTGCACTTCTGCGGCCGCGCGCATCCGTACCTCTATTCACCTATCCATCGCGCATCTACGTAATGGCAAAACGTCGACTTTCGGAGCACCCCGTATAGTTAGCCGTGTGTGTGGACCGGTCGATCCTTATATCTGCGTCTCTCTGCCCCGTAATTACCGGGGTCGGCCTTCACCGCGGCAATTTGTCAAGGCTGTAATAATCCCGGCTGGACCTATGGCATTGTATACATATCGGCAGATGCCTCCCACCGTAGCCAGATAACATCAGCGGGCGGCGGGCAAGTTCTCCCGGCATCAAAACCATCCATTTTAGACCGCCGGGCCAACCGGTACACTCCTATCATCGACTCGCTTTTCACGCCCGTTCTGAATTAAAGCCAATCGCCACTCCGATACTCGCGCTCATTCTCTCGGCCTCTCTTTTTTCCGCGCGACCCCGCACCGTCGGGATACGCGGATGCAGGCGTTGCGCCGCAGATTTACAGAACTGCTTTACATCCCATTATTACGTCCGCGCGTTTAGGCTCAAGCGCTCGCTACAAAGGAGCGATCAGTCACATATCCCAGCGTATAAATCATCGCCCGGACACAGACGCGCGGCGGACTCGGGATGAGAGGCTGCCCAGAACGCAGGCGTTTAGCGTAGAATCGAAAGCAACGAGGCTCGACAAAGTCACGATTTTCCGCTCGGAACCGCGCGCGTTCCCACACGCATCAGGCCGCGCGTGAAACCGGCTGTCACCATTGACCTCACGGTATCCCCGTGGATCGGCGCGATTGATTTTCCGACGATGGAACGGGAACGGAACACGACGAGGAACGAATCGCGTCGCGCCGCAGGGAACCGAGGCGGGAAACAAGATCTCATCAAGATAGGCGGACATGCTCGCACTCTGTTGTACCGATCCCAGTTCTCTCCCGGCCGCCTCTCGGGACCCTCGCGCAACTGCCATGCACCATTAACCGAGATCGGGGCCCGGTGAAAAAAAGGAGGCCAAAAGAAAACCGGGAACGCGCCAGTCATCGTCCGGCGAAATATGATTTCCTTGCTCGAATTTTTTTCGGGCGCCCGACTTTTCGATGCACTCCCGAGTGGGTCGCGACTCTTCGGTGATTTAGATCGACGGATAGGCGGACGCGTTTCGCTGTGTGAAAGGCGATTTCCCCGCTCACGTTTCTTCCTGCACTCGATGATTTAGTTGCTAAGTTTTTTCTATGGAGTCGAACTTTTTTTTAATCATTAACACTTTAACTGGCATGATGGTCATCGGTGACCGGCGCAAGAAATTTTGCTGAAGATCCAAAATATTCGCAATGGGCAGCAATAATTATTTTATAAATGCAATTATTATTAGAATAGTGATGCGATCCTTTGCTCTCTAATACCTGCACATTATTTACATTTTGCATAATTCAGTCAAACGCTGTAGTATTTCATAGCATCGCCGTTTAATATAGTAAAATAGCGTAGTCAACTATGTCAGCACTTTGACTGCCATGAAATACTGACCGGTGCAATAGATTTTACTAAAAATGCAAAAAATTCGCAATGAAGCCCATTTGCAATCTTGAAAAAGCAATTGATATTGGAACCGTGCTTCAATACTTCGGCTTCTAACACCACTGCGTTATCTTCCTTTTTGCACGATTTAATTATACTCTGCGGTATTTCATCGCATCGCAGTTCTAACGTAGCAAAATACGCTTGGTAGTCAAAATGTTAACCACTTGCACTGGAAAGACGTGCCATGCACGTCGTGATGCTTTTGTCACCGAATCGCCAACGTGGTATGTACATCGTCATGCGATTGTCACAGAAACAAAAACGACGTGCATGTATTTTATAATCAATCAATGTTCTATATTCCCTTCAAAAAAACTATAAAAAGTCCTAGGTCGAGAATAAATTAGTTTAGAAAAATAAATCTTTTTCCAATTTCTCTGAGGTATCGAACACTAAGTGGCGCCTCCCAACGAGTTACACTGGACCGTTCTGATACACGCGTCGGTGAATTTTTTGGCAGCATAAGTGGTTAAATACCGTCGCGTAGTTGGCTGTTTAACTCAATAAACAGTGATATCGGGGTGGTACCAGTTATTATCCGACGACACGCAATTTCCTTGCTTCCTTTCTTTTCGTCTACCGCACATTTTTTTCTGTACTTTACGATTACTTTCGTCAATTTTTAATGAGCGTTTAGTATCATCCGCTTTAAATATTTGCTATTCTAAACGATTGGGATTTTCGAATGCTGACACCCGTTTAGCCACTTATCCCAAAGACCATCGCAAACAGGAACGCATCAATTATGATCTAATGAAACCTGATTACCTTGCCCGCATCTCTACCTGCACCTGATGACTTCTCCGCTCAGCATATTTTCTCGCGTCCGACTTTTCAATACGCCTTTAAACGCCTTACGACTACTGAACGCTTCGGATCTACGACCACTCAGGCGCATTTTCCCATCTACCCCAGCGAACATCACAACCACCGCGGCATTCAACCAACCAAACCATTCCTCCTCCAAACTTTTCCCTACATCCCCCTGCTGCAGCTTCCACCGGGTCGCGACTACTAAATTACACAACTCTCCGCGTATTGCCCTCTACCTGGGCCAACTGGAATTTCGTGTGCTGAAATAAACATTCGACGTGTCAAGAGACTAGATTTTTCTGGCCGCGGGGTCCATCACATTACACGCGAACAATGCTTCTCCCGACCTCAGGGGACGCGCGCGCACAGTCGGCTGAAAGCTCCGGTCACAGGGAGCGTTTCGAAAAACTCCCGACTCCTCCGCTTTTACCCCCAAAAGCGGCTTCCGCGGCGAGCGACCGACTCAACCCTAAAAAGGCCGGTGGCGGGTGTGCGGCGAAAAAAAATGCGGGAGGTGGGGGCAAGTTTACTGCGTCCTAATTGGGATGACAGAGACGTCAATGGCGGCGGGCTCCCTCAAAGAGACCGTAAACGTTGGTTACGGGTGTAAACTACGGATTTTAGTGTCACCGGGCCCCTCTCCTAGGCCCCATAAGATCCGCTGTTTATGGGGTCGTGTAACCGCCCTCGTAAAGTAAAGTGCGTATTAATAAATGAAGCGATTACACGCTGCACGACCGGCGTTACCTGTCCACTTTGCGAAATCACTTTTGCATTTTTCCGCCCGGGCCGCCGGACGCTGCCGGTTTATCGTTATTGTTGTCGTCATTGCCGGCGTTATTGTTATTATACGCGGATTAGCATATTTCACGGGCGCCCACGATAATTGAATATCGCCGTAATGGCAATTGAAGAGCTGAGCGGTCGATTCTTTTATGCACCCGATAATCCCTGTCGCCGCCCGGTTGTGCGTTCAATTAACCGCGCTGCGCTATTAAGTGATGATTATTTTCTGTTTGCCTTTCTAAGCGCGGCTCTTTTAATACGCGACGTCGCTTGGCTAGGAAGATTTAATTAGCGCGCCGCGGAGCGCGGGTCAATTTCATTCTAAGACGATCAGATTCCTGCGTGAATGTATTGCGGTCAAATAAGATTTCGAATATGGCAGGAGCGGAGGCTGTTTAGGGGCAGCGAACTTCGCAGATTTGTAATTAATGGGTGGACCGAGAGCGGTAGTATAATGTACGATTAATCAATAAAAGTACTCGAGAGAAAGTGTCGATATGTGACGAAATTTTAGCGTAAGTGTATTGCAGTAAAATTAAATTTCGAATAGTGCAGGAGCGGAGGCCTTTTAGGGCCAGCGAACTTCGCAGATTTGTAATTAATGGGTGGACCGAGAGCGGTGGTATAATGTACGATTAATCAATAAAAGTACTCGAGAGAAAGTGTCGATATGTGACGAAATTTTAGCGTAAGTGTATTGCAGTAAAATTAAATTTCTGTAATTAATAGATTAATCAATAAAAGCGAGAGAAAGTGTCGATATGTAACGAAATTTTAGCGTAAGTGTATTGCAGTTCGAATAGCGGAGGCCAGCGAACTTCGCAGATTTGTAATTAATGGGTGGACCGAGAGCGGTGGTATAATGTACGATTAATCAATAAAAGTACTCGAGAGAAAGTGTCGATATGTGACGAAATTTTCGATATGTAAAATTAAATTTTGAATACGGAAGGCCTTTTTTGAGTAATTAATGGGTACCGAGACCGGTGGTATAATTGATTAATCAATAAAAGTCGAGAGAAAAATTAAATTTTGAATAGTGCAGGGTCGGAGGCTGTTTAGGGCCAGTGAACTTCGCAGATTTGTAATTAATGGGTGGACCGAGAGCGGTGGTATAATGTACGATTAATCAATAAAAGTACTCGAGAGAAAGTGTCGATATGTGACGAAATTTTAGCGTAAGTGTATTGCGGTTAAATTAAATTTCGAACATTGCAGGAGCGGAAGGTATTTAGTGACAGTGATCTTCGCGGACTGGGAAGGAAATGTCGATATGTAACGAAATTTTAGGTAATTGGTATCAATTAACGATACAGATTCTTCTTTGGACGATACCAAACGAATACTGTATGGAATATAAGTCGAACGGAATTATTGGTAGTCTTGTATAAACATCGGAGAAGTATTATATACGTGCATATTTTCATGCAGGCATCAACTAGATGTCAATATTTTCGTGTAGATATCAAACAGCCATCGATATGTTCGCATATGTAAATATACATGCAAGATTGAGTGCTGTTAATCACTTTTTCTTTGATATCTGAAAATGATGAATCTATACCGGTACTGTTGATAATATAAAATTAATCGACACCATACTATTCAATAGGCAATATTGGTACATACCGAAATTTTATATATAATACCGAATTTAATACCGAATCGAAACTCGTTTGATACTAAACAAAATGATGAAATCTTTCATATCATTAAACAAGTATTACATACATACATCTTTCCACATAATCTGCGAATAGCATAATATGCAATATAATACTGCATCAAACCGCGTTTGATACTAAACAAAATGATTAAATCTTTCATATCGCCAAACCAATATTACACACATGAATATTTTCACGTAATCTGCAAATAGACCTCAATATTGATACATCAGCATAAAAAACCATTGATTACCTTCACAATCGAAATTTCTAGTCACCAACAGTATCAGTACCGTATCAATCTCATCACGATAACGCGACGCACAACCTCGGTTTCCATCGCGTGTTATTTTTTGGCCAGCACGCCAAGAAGGATTACCAAGTACGACGATGCAGATATTCAAAAGAATAACACGACGAATAACCTCCGTCGTCTTGTCGCCGGCGCCCCGTTAGAGCGATAATTAACGACCTACATCCTCGCAGGCATAAATATCGCATATTACCGCGTCGCGATACGTTCGCCCTGGCCGCCCTTAAGGCTCCGACGTGCTGGTGTCACATTTGAATAACACGCCCGCGAACTAGTGCATAAATTTCTAATTACAAGAAAGCGAACCCGTCCTGCCTGTCCGCTTCTTCGTATTGTGTGCATGTCTGCCTTATATCTGGCGACAGGATAAAAACGTACACGACGAACCATTGGACGCGCGTTTATTTTTGCACGTGTACGTCGATTAATTGTCTTGTCGTTAGACCTTCTACCGCAGTGGACATTTGTCACCTCTTACCTGACAGTGCAAGTATTACCGAAATATGTGTGTGACAGATGAGAGGAGATTTTCGGTGGGTAGGCTTATTCGGGTGAGTTGTGGCACTCGTTGGAAATTTTCGTGAAGGCAAAATCGTAAGATGTTAGAGATAACGAAGATCGATTAAACGGAAAAGTGAAAATCTGAAAAGATTATTCATAAGGCAATGGTAATGACGGAATAATATGTTTTAACACGTTGACTGCCGGCTGGCGCAAAAAATTTTACTATAAATGCAAAAAAATTCGCCATAAAGCCTATTTGTAATCTTGTAAAAGCAATTGATATTGCAAAGGTACTTCAATATTTTGGTTTTTCGCAACTCTGCGTTACCTTCATTTTGCACGATTTAATCGTACTCTGCAGAATTTCATCGCATCGCGGTTCTAACATAGTAAAATACGCAGTGACCGGTGCAAAAGATTTTACTAAAAATGCAAAAATGTCGCAATAAAGTCTATTTGCAATCTTGTAAGAGCAATTGATATCGGAACGGTGCTTCAATACTTTTGGCTTCTAACAACTCTGCGATACCTTTATTTTGCAGGATTTAATTATACTCTGCAGTATTTCATTGCATCGCGGTTCTAACATAGCAAAATATGCTTGGCAGTCAACGTGTTAATTCGAAGTTCCTTAGCGGATGAAAAACAAAAGTGTACTGTTGTAAAGCATGCAAGAGTAAATCATTCCCCGACGACAGAGTGTTTTAGAAAATATCGCGTATTGAGGTGATTTGGGTGGCAAGGTTCATTCGAGAATTTGCTTCTACGCAATAAAATGTCTTTACTTCAAATAGTCGGTGCGCAACTGTTCGCACAAACGTCCAGCATCAAACTGCGTAGCGACGTCCAATAAGTCTTAATAGCCGTTGTCACGGACATTTTTGTTATTGCGCATTTTTACGCGCGATTCTCCCAAGCCGCGACAACAAAGTGGCCGACGGCAAGACGGCGAATAAAAGCGATGATTCCGCGTTTACGACTCGTCGAAGGCGGAGTGCAGGCTATCGACACGCTGGAAAGTAGAGGCAAGAATCAGAAAAGTGACTCGACCGACGGCAGCTGTTACGCTCATAAAAGCCAATCAGCAGTCCCACGCAAGACCTTACGCCGCGCGCGTCTTTTAATAGAAGGGCTCCGCGCGGGTCGGACAAAAAATGCCCGCGCGACATTAATGCCCGATCGGAAAAATGCAGCGTAATCACGGCCTTATTAACCCGGCGCAAGAGTCCGGAGGAAAGGTTTGCGAAACATCTACGCCCAATCGTAAATCGGCAAGGGCGCCTTAACCTATCGAACCGTAACAGGTTCACTGTCGTGTCACCCGTATTCGGGTGACGGCCAAAAATTTGATCGGGCCGTGTCACCCGTAATTAGGGTTTAAGTTTTAATTTAAGTACTTACGACGTACATTAGTAGGTATTTAGAAAGATATTTTGCAGGATAGAATAATACTATTAACACGTTGACTACCAAGCGTATTTTGCTATGTTAGAACCGCGATGCGATGAAATTATGCAGAGTATGATTAAACCGTGCAAAATGAAGGTAACGCAGAGTTGTTAGAAGCGGAAGTATTGAAGCACCGTTCCAGTATCAATTTTTGAATTTTTTCGCATCTTTAGTAAAGTTCTCTGCGCCGGTCACCGCGTATTTTGCTATGTTAAAACCGCGATGCGATGAAATACTGCAGAATATGATTAAACCGTGCAAAATGAAGGTAACGCAGGGTTGTTAGAAACCAAAATATTGAAGCACCGTTCCAGTATCAATTGCTTTTACAAAATTGCAAATAGGGTTCACGGCGAATTTGTTTGCATCTTTAGTAAAATGTTCTGCGCCGGTCACCGCGTATTTTGCTATGTTAGAACCGCGATGCGATTAAATTCTGCAGAATATGATTAAACCGTGCAAATTGAAGGTAAAGCAGAGTTGTTAGAAGCCAAAGTATTGAAGCACCGTTCCAGTATCAATTGCTTTTACAAGATTGCAAATAGGCTTCATTGCGAATTTTTTGCATCTTTAGTAAAATACCGCGTATTTTGCTATATTCGATGCGTCGCAGAGTATGATTAAACCGTGCAAAATTAAGGTAACCGCGTTATTTTGCACCATCCCAATATGTTGCTTTTACAAGATTGCAAATAGGCTTCATTGCGAATTTTTTGCATCGATCACCGCGCGATGTTAAACCGCGATGCGATGAAATATGATTAAACCGTGCAAAATGAAGGTAACGCAAAGTTGTTAGAAGGCAAAGTATTGAAGCACCGTTCCAGTATCCATTGCATTTACAAGATTGCAAATAGGGTTCATTGCGAATTTTTTTGCATCTTTAGTAAAATGTTCTGCGCCGGTCACCGCGTATTTTACTATCGATGCGATTTATGGCGATGATTAAATTTTTTGCATTGAAAAACCAAAATATAGTACCTTTCAATATCAATTGCTTTTACAAGATTACAAATAGGCTTTATGGCGATTTTTTTTGCATTTATAGTAAAATTTTTTGCGCCAGCCGGCAGTCAACGTGTTAAATTCTTATAAAAGTAACTCTAACCATGCATCACTACAGAAAAGATATTTGAAAAAGCAGAAATAATTTTTGGCGCATACACGCTTTCTCAGATACTTCGTTCTTGAGCAAAGATTTTCAACTGAACGCACGTCTCGAAACGTTTCGATGTAAACGTGGTTATCTTCTGCTACAAGAAACAATAGGTCCAGTACGATTCTCCAATATAGATTTTCAGCTCGATGGAAATCGCTAGATTTGTTCAAAATGTAATAACCTTCTATTACGACCAGAAACAATTCGCGCATGGTATAGAGATTTTCTTATAAACCTGCGTGGCAGTCAACGTGATAAAGGCACGTTGACCGTCTGCAACGCCGAACGCTGGCCCTGCCTCCGTGAACGATATCGCACTAATGCACTTCTCAATTCCGAACGTGCGCTTGGCCAGGAAAAAGAAAGAAACGCCGGCGACCCGGTAATCGTCCCGCGATAGAATAAGAATATCGACTCTCACCGCTGCTGGACACGCCCTGCCTGAGTATCCTTTCGCGAAACGGCTCGACGCGTTATTTCGCGCCTGATCCGAGAGACCTTTCTACCGACGCGAGACGATAATCGTCGATTCCGTCGTACATCTGTAGCCGCCGGTGAGCACGGCCGAACACTCGCGCACCTGCAACGTACGGTGGCATTTTTTTCGACAGATTCGAGATAGCTCGCGAGATCCGGTCGACCTTTCTCCGTACGTTTCCCACGCGAGAAATCGCGCTTATTAACAATGGACCGCGGACGAGTGATGGAACGCATTGTTCGGTGCGTCGTTGGATGGAAAGACCTGCCACCAGGGGGCAGCAGCCCGCGCGGATAAATTGACGCACCACCTCTCAGCTCGTTGAATAGTCGTTTCGGAAAGGCAGAATGATATTCGGTTAGGATTGAATAAGTTGGAAAGCAAGTGACAAGAGATGATTCTCTGCGTAAGGGGCTAATCGCATAAACGGGGTGGAATACAAGATGCGTGGAGTCAGTAGCTGTAACGTAGGTGTCGCAGTTAACTATTGTAATTTGTTTCATTTGGTACGCATTCGCACATTTGAAAGAATTGAAGTCTTGTTTGCTTGAAAATTTGGTAATTATCATGTTGTAAACAAATCTGTACATGTTTCGAGAAAATCGAACAAATGCTAGTTAACTATTTTAATTTGAAAGAATATAAGTCTTGTTCACTTGAAGTTTTGGTAATTATCATGTTGTAAACAAATCTGTACATGTTTCGAGGACCTCGAACAAATGCTAGTTAACTATTTTAATTTGAAAGAATATAAGTTTTGTTCGGTGGAAGTTTTGGTAATTATCATGTTGTAAACAAATCTATACATGTTTCGAGAACCTCTAACAAATGCGTACTACTGAAGAAGGAACCCGAAGGTTGTGTTGGCCGGCGTAATGCATATGCAACGTTCATGTATCGTCAAGGGTGCTGAATACAACATAAAACAATTAAATACAAGTTTATTTACAAATGGATGGGAATAGTGGTTGAATAGCTTGTGGCTATAATGATGAATTAAACAATTCAAAAATTATTATTATGTTTTGTCTAAACCCCTGCACATTTCAGGACCTTCGAGTTCCCTCATCGAGAGTGTGTGAATGTAAATAAAAAAATGTATTATAATATTAAAACATAATAATAATATTTAATAATCAATTTTATTATTTCGGTTTATTGAGAAAGATTTGTGGCTGTAATGATCAATTTAAAAATATTATTATTAAAATTGTTCATTACAGCAACAAATAGTTCTACTACTATCCACATCTATTTACATGTGCATTCATTGACATTGTATGATATCTCGCTAAATAAAAAAAAATTATAATATTAAAACATAATAATAACTTTTAATAATCAATTTTATTATTTTGGTTTATTGAGAACAATTTGTGGCTGTAATGATCAATTTAAAAATATTATTATTAAAATTGTTCATTATAGCAACAAGTAATTCTACTACTATCCACATCCATCTATTTACATGTACATTCGTTCACATTCCATACATATCCCGATACCCTTAAACACAGACATACCCCTGAGTACCGAATGCGAAGGTATCGAAACGTCTAAAAATTTCTTTAAAGCATTGTAATAATTTTTGATAATAAATGTTATATATGAACCATTATACAAATGATTGACCACTATTTGTATCCATTCTAAAACAGAGCTACATATCATTATTTTACGTTGTATTCAACCGCCCTTTCACGTGACCTGAACATTACCCACACACTTATCGCCGGCCAAGAAAACGGGGCATGAGCCACGATCGTTGATAATCAGGAAAACGGAAAGTTTACAACTTAGGGTGGAACGAACTGGGAAGACGCTGACCTTAATTTTCGCGGAGTTTCGAGAGTTGCCAAGCTAGGCGAGATGTCGAAATTAATAAGCGTCTTTGGAAGAGTCATACGTGCGCGTGCTGCAAACTTTCCACGCGCGCAACATCGCGCAGCGATCGGCTGCGAAGCGAGAGGACCTCTCTCGGGTCTCGTGGAAGGAGAGATCGGTATCTTCACGCAGCGTGGCCCGTGTTGCCAGAGATGGAACGTCGACAGCTTGACAAATTGCTCCCTGATTCGCGTTTTCGCTAAAATCAATCACCTCCTTCTCCCTTTCACCTTTGCGAGTGCTCGCCAATAATTATCGCCGGCGCGATGCCGTGTGCGTTCGCATTCTAATTTCCTAATTGTGCCGGCGAAATGATGCAGTAACGGTACGGCCGGTGATACGGTAATGCTACGGTGCGATGCAGTAAATGCATGTACGGGCCTTGTCACTTGTTACTTTACGCGCTGTCGCGGTGGCGTTCTGTTATTTGTCGCTTTGTTACGCGCAGATTTGTATCGTGGTTTATGGTGGCGGCGTTTTATTGGGTTCACGGCGTAACGGGGCTGCGGCCTATCGCTCGGTGTCTTACGATTACTGCAATTTCTGGCGTATGTTGGTGTAATTTTGTTTTATTGTGTTGCAGCGTAAGTGCAGTGTACTTTGTTATTTAGTGCTTCACGGTGATTGGTGTTGTTGTGTCATTTGTGGTCATTATTCTACGTGCCGGTGTGATTGTATTATTTGTCGTTTTGTATGCGCGCACGTCCATCATATTTTATTGTGTTGTGAAGTAAGTGCACTGGTACCTTTTTATTATTATTTTACATGGCGTGGCAGAGCAATTATGCAACCCGTCAGTTTGTTATGCGTAGATTTCTATGAAATACTAGTATAATTTTATTTTACTATACTGTAAAGTAAATGCGTGACGTGCTATTTTAACTCCCCATTTCTTGGTAGTGCCATTTTATTCATTGCCATTTTGATATCTGTCATATTTTATGACACATTGATTTCTATCATATTTTAGTGCGTTGTAAAGTAGGTGCACCGTATCTTGTTTGTTACTGTTTTGCATATCTTGCTATTGACATCCCAATATCTACCTACATTACCACAGCAAACACACAATACTGTGTCACCTATTTCTTTGCACTTCCTGCCAGTGGCATCCCAATATCTAGCATTTCGCCATCTATCATATTTTCATTCAGCTCTCATTTCAAAACTTCATCCGCCACCGCTGCGCGAAATATATGAAACGTCATTTTATTATAACCGCATTTTATTATGCGCTGCACTTACGTGGCATCTCGAAAGAAACGCACCTCAACAATCGTAAGCGTCAGCTTAACACCTTCTCCTCCGCTCTCTGTCCCATGGCAGCGGGTAAGAGAAACGGCGTGACAGAGATGGAGAAAGATATAGAGACCTTAACGCACAATGCGACGCCTGTGGGTAGCCATTGACAGAAACGGCCGTGTCATCCAGGCCATGATACACCCCATTGTGCCTCCGAAGGACCTTCTGGAAGGCTGCATTATCGTTCCTATATCTTTTTATTAGACTCGCCGGGTCCTGATTTCTCTATGGCCCCTGTTTCTCGGCTGCTGAATATATACATGCGTACCGCGTGTACGTTCTACGGCGATAGAATGCGTCAGCGGAAAAAAGAAGTCGCGCGTGAATCGACGCTGTTCGATTCTCGATGTAATTAACACGTTCGACGTGAAGTTTGAGGCGAACTTCAGCACTGCAATTAAATGATACTTGGCAGTGTTGGCAACTTGTGTACGATAGGAGCTGGAATTTAAGTGCAAATTGTAGTGGTGGTTAATTAGGAATCGAAAGCGGTAATTGCAGACAAGCTCGTGACATTATTGTTTGATTTCCGAGGTAAATTATATAGTGAATGTGAAATTCAAACGAACTTCGTCGCGATAATTAAAGTTGCAGTTGATAAAAACGGAAAAACAGCAATTGCGAACTAGACCATATTGTCATCGTTCGACTTTCAATATAATTAATACATTGAACGAGAAGTTTGATATGAAATCCATCACTACAATTAAATTATACTTTTTCAATTGTTGACCCCTTATTCATTGAAAAAAAAAATGTAATTGAAGTGGATTTGAAGTTGTACCTTGTCAGGGATTAAATACAGCAAATACAAATTAACCCAAATAATTATTGTTCGATTTTCGATGCAATCAATACGTCCAGCGTAAAGTTTGATGCGAACTTCACCGCAACAATAGAGTAATACTTGTTAAAACATCGGTCATAAAAGATTAAATTTGAGTGGAAACTGAAATCGCACTTGACCACAGATTAAAAACTGCTCCGACCTTCGAAGTTATTAAAAAGTTATACATGAAATTTGCCGCAAACTTCATTACTGCTGAGAGAGACAATACTTCCAAAAGTGTTAACTCCACATCTCATTCATTCTATCGAATATAATTTCAACTTACTACCAAATATAATTTCAATACTACCAAATATAATTTCAATAATTTCACATTGCCGTGTCCGCCACCGTCATTTTGTTAATCTAATTCATCATCAAGTCCCTACAATTACTAGAGCAAACCATCATTGTTCTATTTTCGTTTTACCAATCATTCTATCAAATATAATTTCAATCATTTCACATCGCCGTATTCGCCACCGGCATTTTGTTAATCCAAATCATCATCAAGTCCCTCCAGTCACTAGGATAAATCATCATTGTTCGATTATCGTATACCAATCATTCTATCAAATATAATTTCAACTGAAAGCAAAACTGCTACTTTCATCGTACACTTCCGCGCAATCACATCGTCTTACCCGACATCATTTTATTAATCCAATTCATCATCAAGTTACTACAGTCACTAGAGCAAACCATCATGTTCAATTTTCGTATACCAATCATTCTACCAAATATAATTTCAACTTACTATCAAATAGAATTTCAATCATTTCACATCGCCTTATCCGCCACCGTCATTTTGTTAATCCAATTCATCCTGAAGTCCCTTTAGCTACTAAGTTAAATAATCATTGTTCGATTTTCATACACCAATCATTCCACCAAATATAATTTTAACTCAAAGCAAAGCTGCTAATTTCATCGTACACTTCCACGCAATCACATCGCCTCACCCGCCATCGTCATTTTGTTAATCCAATTCATCCCAAAGTCCCTCCATCTACTAGATTAAATAATCATTGTTCGATTTTCGAATAAGAATCATTCCACCCAATATCATTTTAACTGAAAGCAAAGCTGCGAATTTCATCGTACACTTCCACGCAATCACATCGCCTTACCCACCACCGTCATTTTCTTAATCCAATTCATCCCGAAGTCCCTCCAGCCACACTCGCCGTTCTGCACATTTCCGCCTGAGAAGGCCCAGGTCCTCAACCGGGCTTTCCTTTCGCAGCATTAGCGAAGCTCGCGCTATCGGCGTTTCACTTTGAAACGCCCAGCCCCCTGATGCGCCTCAGACAATCGACGACTTTGCGAATTTCGGAAAACACCGGCAGAAGGAGGCTCGCAGGCCATTGTTCGGTTGTCTTCGGGCGCCCCGGCAACTTGGCTTCGAAGCTCGTCTCTCCCGATTCCCGTCTTTTTGTCTTTTCGCCGCCGGGCCCCTCGTCCCGCCAAATCCCATCGACTCGCGTGCTTTTTTGAGCGTGCGCTCAAAAACGGCCTAACTGCATCGCGTCGCAGGGCGTCCGGCGATTTTTCACGAAAGCTCGCGCGACGATCGAACTCATCGAAATCCGCCGAAGCGCTTCCCGATGCGATTAATATCTATTACACGGACGGGAAGCGGCATGAAAGGAAGCGGCAGGCGTGGATGACGTCCCGGTGACGTCACTGCCGGTCAACAAGTATTTCGCATTAGCCGCGCGGGGTCGCTAATTAATTGGGTTAAAAGACGTCAGAATTGATTGAGGTTGCCCGGTCGCAGATAAACTTATTAATCGACCGTATCAGTACGCCATCGCGTTTATGGGGAGTCGCGTGATTACAATTAACGCGGCGTCGGGGTGGTTGGGACTGAGTGCGGCACGCCTGTCGGAAGAATTCGGGACATTTCGGTAGATTGGGTTATGTTAAGAAATGATGCTACTTTTGTGCTGATCTTTTCCTTTCATGGGAATTTTGATAAAAATCCTCTGCGTAATTGTTTGCTGTTCTAGATTTGCTATTGTCAGGCACTCGAGACTATTTAATTTGAAGTTAAAAACTTACCATTTTTGTAACAGTATCGTGCTATTAAAATCAGTCTTTTTGGTATGATATGCTTAACACTTTGACTGCCGTGGTGGTCACCGGTGACCAACGCAAGAGATTTTACTGAAAATCCAAAATAGTCGCAGTTAATAGCAATTATTATTTTATAAATGCAGTTGTTGTTAAAATAGTGATGCGATTATTCTTTGGTCTCTAATATCTGCGACATCTTATTTTTTTACATAATTCAGTCAACGTGGTGGAGAATATTTCTTTTGCATCGCCGTTCTAATATAATAAAATACGCTTGGCAGTCAACGTGTTAAATTGCTATCAAGAAAAACAAAAAGGCTACATGAACCTATGCCTAATCATTCTCGCTTTCGAACACGCTGTTATGAATAATTCGCGACACTTTTATTCGCAAAATTAAAGCCTTGAACACATTAGTAACAGTATCGTACTGTTAAAATTAGCCTATTTTAATACGCTTGAAAATCATTGCCAACAGAAAAATGATAGGCTACGCGTATCAAATAAAAAACATCTGGACCGTGCTATTATCAGCCATTCATTTTGTGCAAAAAGTGTGCAAGAAGCGAAAGACGAAATAACAAGACATTAGACTGCAACAGGCAATTTGCACAAATTTCAATATACGTGCAATCTGATAAATAAATTTCCTGCAACACAGGAATTTGAAAATCCTTTATTTATTTACACACTGTTATATTTTTAGTTAAAGTAGATTTCAAATAACACACGTGGCATCGGTGTGTTAAGCTGCTGGTAACGCATCGCCAAATTGTGCATGCGGCGATCTGTAATTTACCCGACAAAATTATCGTTACACGCGAAAACGATCGCTATTAAAATCACTCTTTTTGCTATGATATGTAAGACTTTGACTCACGTGGTGGTCACCGGTGACCAACGCAAGAGATTTTACTGAAAATCCAAAATAGTCGCAGTGGGTAGCAATTATTATTTTATAAATGCAGTTGTTGTTAAAATAGTGATGCGATTCTTTGGTCTCTAATATCTGCACATTATTTACATTTTGCATAATTCAGTCAAACGCTGTAGTATTGCATAGCATCGCCGTTCTAATATAATAAAATACGCTTGGCAATCAACGTGTTAAATGGTGCTATCAAGAAAAAGTTGAAGGCTACATGTACGCCTAATCATTCTCGCTTTCGAACACGCTGTTATGAATAATTCGCGACATTTTTATTCGCAAAATTAAAGCCTTGCCACTTTAGTAACAGTATCGTACTGTTAAAATTAGCCTATTTTACGATACGCTTGAAAATCATTGCCAACAGAAAAATGATAGGCTACGCGTATGCGTAATAATTTCCCATTCCTACCGTGCTATTATCAGCCATTCATAAAGTGCAAAAAGTGACGCAAGAAGCGAAAGACGAAATAACAAGACATTAGACTGCAACAGGCAATTTGCACAAAGTTCCAACCGTGCGTCTGATACATCAATTTCCTGCAACACAGGAGCGTGAAAATCCTAAGACCCACACACGCGTCAGGCCGACCCTCGTAAAAGATCCGCAACACACGTGGCATCGGCGTGTTAAGCCTCGCAACGCATCGCCAAATTGTGCATGCGGCGATCTGTATTTACCCGACAAAATTATCGTTACACGCGAAAACGAACGTCCGCGCTAATTCGTGACGTCACGCCCGGCGACCCGAACGGCCGAGCTAATTGATCGAATTAAAAGGACGTTACAATCGATCCGGGTCCATTACCGGCGAGATAAAGTTATTACGCGCGGCAGTAACAATTTTGTGCGCGGAACGGCGAGAAACATCGCGTGCCATCTCGTAAAACTCCGCTTGAAAATCGTTTATTTGTCGTTGAAAAAGTCGCCGACGCGTCATGGCTGAGAGTATTCCGAAATAACTTCTCATCGCGGGGCACAAATCGTCGCGACGCTGCGAAGATTGCCAGGCCGGCACGATCGGAGGGGCCGCGACGAGTGGGAATTTGGAAATTTATCGACGGGTGCGTCGCGCAGAATTTATGTCACGGAGACGCTTTGTCGTGTGTGAGCGAAAAGAATTTCGCCCTTGAACTTTGTGGGAGTGCATACTAACGGAGTATTGATTGTGGGAGCGTGGGCACCGTGGCGGAAAAGAAACGATAAATAATCTGCAGATAGAGAGGATGCCGAGTATTAAAAAGTGGCAAATGCGTGAATCGGAGAATGTTGGGATAATAAGTGGAGTGTTGGGAAATTTAGAAAATTGTATGACAGAAGAGACGATTTTCGTAGGAAACTGCCAGACGTGTTTTAACCCATTCGAGAGCGATTGCACACCGTGTGTGCAATAACAGTAATGTGCAACTATCAGTTATTCTGAGTAAACTAGCCGTCAAAATAAGATTTTTCTTGAACTAATGAAATCTGTAAAGTACAGGAAAACAAAATTTGGCATTGGTTTTACTGTGTACTAAAAATTAAAAAGGAACGATATAAAGTGGTCTGAAGTAATACATTAATAGAATATTCGAGAGTGAAATTAGAACGTATCAAGAAACTATAAGAAACCTGTCTAGCCTTTTCGTAAAACTACTTGAAAATAATTGTATTTGTTACGTATTGAAAAAAATCGCTTAAATCATATTAATATAATATAAATGAAGAAAAATATATTAAGAAACTTCTAGCACCTCAAAGTAACTAAAGATTCCCCGATTCTGTCTTGAGCCACAATAACTTTAAATTCCACGCCGCCGCTGTTGAACACTGTTACATGAACCCCATGAAACAATATTTTTTTTTGCCTAAACCGCCGAGGTGTTAAAGAGAACAAAGAAGTGATCAACGAACGTCGTACGACAATTACTTTATGATGTTCCTCAGATTCTGACAGCTCGAAGTAGCCGAAGCTTTTACAATTCTGTCTTGAGCCACAATAACTTCAAATTCTACGCCGCTATTCAACACAGTTACATCAAACCCCTGAAATAATATTTTTTTCTGTCTAAACCGCCGAGGTGGCGAAAAAAAACAAAGAAGTGATCAACGAACGTCGTACGACAATTACTTTATGACATTTGTCAAATTCTTACAGCCTAATATTCTACAATTCTGTCTTGAGCCACAATAACTTGAAATTCCACGCCGCCGCTGCTCAACACAGTTACATCAACACCACGAAACAATATTTTTTCTGTCCCAACCATCGGGGTGGCGAAGAAAACAAAAAAGTGATCAACGAATGTCGTACGACAATTATTTTATGATGTTCGTCAGATTCTTACAGCTCGAAGTAGCCGAAGCTTTTACAGTTTTGTCTTGAGCCACAATAACTTGAAATTCTACGCCGCCGCTGCTGAACACAGTTACATCAACCCCACGAAACAATATTTTTTTTGCCAAAACCGCCGAGGTGTTAAAGATAACAAAGAAGTGATCAACGAACGTCGTACGACAATTACTTTATGACATTTGTCAAATTCTTACAGCCTAATATAACCGAAGCTTCTACAATTCTGTCTTGAGCCACAATAACTTGAAATTCCCCGCCGCCGCTGCTCAACACAGTTACATCAACCCCACGAAACAATATTTTTTCTGCCCCAACCATCGGGGTGGCGAAGGAAGCAAGGAAACGATTGCCGAGCATCATACAACGCATTGCTTTACAACGCAGACGTTCCGCCGTGATCATCCGCACGAAAATACTGCCTGCCTCTTCCTAGCCAAACACTCAGGGTACCTGTCGAACCGCGAGTCAACCCGATTTGCCCGTCGTCCTCCCTTCTTGGCTTCTGTTTTTGCACCGTCGAGCAATAACCCGCGCCGGATTGTTCGTACCGAACTAATCCAGTCCAAACACTAAGAATTTCCGGGCAATTTGAGCGTCGACAAAACGGCCGGGGGACGAAGAGTCCGGCGCAGAGAGACACGAACGAGTGGACGCGAAGTTAAACCCATTATTATCCCCCGCGGTGAAAATGTCAAGCGGACATCTCGAATCCCGCCGGCGGCCTCTTCAAAAGGACGTCTCGTGGTCCTAAAAAAAGGAGAGGAGCGGCGAGAGAGACTGACGAACGTCACGCGACACGTCACCCATCCGAGAAGAAATATGTTGAAGAAATATACGTTGTGTGTCTACCTGTGCCGAGAAGTTGGAACATTAGCGGTCTTCATGCAACATCGGAGTGTGCCGGACAAAAGATATTTCTCGATGTACGGCTCCTCGATTAACCCCCGATCATTAGGTGGCGGAATAATAAAAGGAAAGCGAGAGGGATGGCCGCGATGAAAAGGGACAATCTTGGCGAACGGGATGGGCAGCGGGCAGAAACGAGGTGGCAGGAGGAGACGAAAGTTCGTGCAGGGACGAAATCGATAAATTCCGACGCGGGCGTAGCATCAATCGTTGACTCATCCCATTTGGATCACAAAAGTACGTGGGATTGGTTCCTCATTGAAGAGCGCAGACAATTATTTCGCAGGGCCCGGCTCCGTTCCTAAAAGGAACGAAAGGCGGACGCTGCCGCGAATTCATTACTTGCGCGTTCAATGTGCTGCCAGCGCTTTGCAGCCTGCTGATTGGCTGGGATTGTGTGATGAGAGGGTTCAAGAGGATAGGATGCGGTTGACATCTTTCAAAAGACGGTTTCAATGTTTCCTTGATATCGAATATACATTTCGATAATAACGATAGAAAGGTTGGCTTGGTACTACTTCATTAAAATCAAACCCTAGTGAGTTCGAACAAAAATTATCGAAAACTGAAGCATTATACCGAAAACAACAAAACCGCAATACTTGAGATATCTTGAGATTTTTACAATAATATTTTAATTGTAATTATAATTAAGGTCATAGTAATGACTAATGAAGTACACTCGATTCTTTCACGGCTGCCTTACGGCTGAGATATCAATCAAAGTGTGATCATAATTGTAATATTGTGATCTATAAAGATATATCAAAAGTTACATCCCTATGCCTTGTATATAATTTATACATAATACAGGCATTTTCGTTATTCTTGTGTTAGTTGTTTTCACCAAACAGATTTATGTGTCCACTCACATGCGTCAATCGTTCATTTAGGATCAATATATATGATTCAAATTTAAGTTGTCATTTTCATTATTTTTTATATATATTTCAATATATGAATATTTCCATCATCTATAGATTCCAATAATAACGAGAGATAGGTAAACTTTGCTTGACGTTATTTCAGCAACAAGAAACCATAGTAACCCGGAACAAAGATTACTGGAAATTGGAACACTACAGCGAAAACAAATATCAAATTAAATTGGAAATTTGTTAGGAGTGTACCAATCCATTGATTAATATGTTGTAATTTAATATTCACAGAAACCTGACGTTTCGAGTCTAGGTGCGTACCTTTATCAAAGAAATAAAATTTGATACTGTTTCGACATTTAGGTCCGTATACACCGATATTAAATTTCAACATATTCAATTAACCGCTACGCGCCAAACAAATTTCTAGTTTCATTAACAATGACAGCCAGAGCAAATACTAATTTTTAATCTGAACCAACATAAACACAATTTCTAAATTAAACAAAAATTTGTCATTAAAAGAATCAGATTTCAACATATTTAATTAAGTGGTTCGCGCCGAACAAATTTCTAATTTCGTTACGAACTACAGTTAGAGCAAAATGCTAATTTCATTTAAACAACCTTAAATAAAAATGCTGGTGTAGGGAAATTTAAAATTTAAAAAGCTTATAATGTCAGCATATTTAATTAAACGATCTGTCCCGAACAAAAATTTAAATAAAATTGACTAACCGGTCCGCCCCGAACAAATTTCTAATTCCATTAACAGTAACAGTCAGAACAGAATGCTAATTTTTAATTCAAACAACCTTAAATAAAAATGTTGATCTAAACAAATTTCAAATTTAAAAAGATTACAATTTCAGCATATTGAAGTAAACGTTCTGCCCCGAACAAACTTCTAATTTCATTGTCAAACAAATTTTTAGCTAAAAAACAAAAATGTCAACATATTTTACTAACCGGTCCGCGCCAAACAAATTTCTAATTCCATTAACAGCGACAGTAAGAGCAGAATGCTAATTTTTAATTCAAACAATCTTAAACAAAAATGCTGGTCTACACAAATTCAAATTTAAAAAGGTTACAATTTCAGCATATTGAAGTAAACGTTCTGCCCCGAACAAACTTCTAATTTCATTATCAAACAAATTTTTACTAAAAAACAAAAATGTCAACATATTTTTCTGTCCGGTCCGCGCCGAACAAATTTCTAATTTCATTAACAGTAATAGTCAGAACAGAATGCTAATTTTTAATTCAAACAACCTTAAATAAAAATGTTGATTTAAACAAATTTCAAATTTAAAAAGATTACAATTTCAGTATATTGAAGTAAACGATGTGCCCCGAACAAACTTCTAATTTCATTATCAAACAAATTAGTAACTAAAAAACAAAAATGTCAACATATTTTACTAACCGGTCCGCGCCGAACAAATTTCTAATTCCATTAACAACGACAGTCGAAACAAAGTACTCTATCACACTAAATATCGCATATCCACCGCAATACTACGATTTAAAGCGCCTCAACAAAAGTGACTCAACATCGCCTTCACATTTGCGCCAACGTCACTGCCAGCAATCGCAAAACGCACTGGCGCACAAAACTGCACGCGCCATTCTCCGGATGCGGCGCGGAGAACAATGGCAAGTGAGAATTTATAATACGAACGGTAACCTTTACGCGGAACATGAACTATCGAATCCCAATCAATGTCCGGCGCACGGCGAATGCATTTGCCGTCCTGCCTGTCCGTTTCTCCGTCTCGCGTTCGCGTCTATCGCCCGTGTGCCACCCTTTCCTCTTCTTGCAGAGCGCATATCCCGCAGCGCAAAGTCCGCCGACGCGGCAAGACAAATGGCCTCCTGACGGCGGGTACGTTACGTGTTCAAAACTGGCCTAATCGTTGCTTTTCCTACGAACGTGGATGAGCGGGCGTAGAGGGAGACGCCGGGCATATACCTGTGCGGGACGCCATTGTCTTTTCGCCCCGAAAACGATCGGCGCCTTTCAAAGATTCATCGTCGACGCGCTGTCGATCCGAAAATGGATGGAGCGAGGCGAAAATTTGGAAATCGGGCGATGTCGCGGGGTTTGGACTTTAGGTGAAGAGAGTGCGCGATGCAGTGGGGCGGATTGGGAAATATGATTGTGTTGATGATGCAAGTGCTTGGGGCCGTTGCGATGGTAAAGAATTGTGGTGAGATTGTAAGCGCATTGTAATGTTAGTGTTTTGGTATTGCAAACGCATGGCGAATTTTGGTGGTATAAAATTCTTATGTTGACACTGTAAGAGCTTCGCATCACTATGGCTGTTTTTTAAATTATTATCCTGGTACTTTAACCACAGGGTATCATTGAGATGGTAGAAAATTGTTATGTTGATACTGCAAATGCGTGACATCGATGCGAGGGTAAACAATTTTTATATTGAGAGCCTGAGCGCTCAACGTTATTGTGACGGGAAAAA
This sequence comes from Cryptocheilus praepositus, assembly GCA_033815515.1. NCBI lineage: Eukaryota > Metazoa > Arthropoda > Insecta > Hymenoptera > Pompilidae > Cryptocheilus > Cryptocheilus praepositus. Next base: position 5,885,532 of record JAWWQZ010000314.1, read on the forward strand.
AATATTATTGTTATAGTTAAGAATTGTGGTGAGATTGTAAGCGTTTAGCGTTTGTGTGACAGTATAATATTAATGTTTTGATATTGCAAGCGTATGGCGTCTTGCGATGGTATAAAATTCTTATGTTGACACTGTGAGAGTTTCGCATCACTGTGGCTGTCAAAAAATATTATACTGGTACTTCAAGTACAGGGTATCATTGGGATGGTAGAAAATCGTTATGTTGACACTGAGAATGCGTGGCATCATTGCGAGGGTAAACAATTTTTATATTGAGAGTGTGAGCGCTCAACGTTATTGTGACGGGAAAAAAATATTATATTGATACTGCAACCGCTCCGCGTCACTGTGACTGTCAACAATTACTATATTAATACTGCAAGTCCTTACTCACATGGCATCACTGCGATGTATAAAAATTATTGTATTAATACTGCAAATATTATATAGTATATATTATATAGTATAATATTAATGTTTTGATATTGCAAGCGTATGGCAACTTGTGATGGTATACAATTTTTATGTTGACACTGTGAGCGCTTGGCATCACTGTGGCTGTCAAAAATTATTATACTGGTATTTCAAGCACAGGGTATCATTGAGATGGTAGGAAATTGTTCTGTTGACACTGAGAATGCGTGGCATCGTTGCAAGGGTAAACAATTATTATATTGAGAGTGTGAGCGCTCAACGTTATTGTGACGGGAAAAAAATATTATATTGATACTGCACATGGCATCACTGCGACTGTAAAAATTACTATATTAATACTGCAAGTCCTTACTCACATGGCATCACTGCGATGTGTAAAAATTATTGTATTAATACTACAAATATTTGGTATCATTGTTATAGTTAAAAGTTATTATATTGACACTGCAAATGTTGAACATCGCTATAATAGGCAAAAATTATTATATTACGCAACAAGTCCTTGATATCACTGAATTGGTCAAATTATTACTGTATTGACAATGCATGCACTGGGCACTATTGTGATGGTCAAAAATAATTATATTGACACTATAAGCTCTTAGCATCACTGCGACGATAAAAACTGATTATATTGTTAATTCATGCATTTGACGTCACTGCGATATATTTAATACAAAGCTGTCATTTTAAATTTCCACATACACAATATTTTTAAAATATCTGCGCATTCAATAAGTTGTGCAAAAGTTACCATTCAGCAATCATCTGCGAAATGCGAATGGACATATGTATGCGGGCAGCATCAATGCAGACACAGTGAAAGTGGGTAACCACTCATTTAATTTCAAACCCAGTAACATTTATGCAATCACAAAGAATCGTCTGAAATACATCAATTTATCGTCCAGAGTCTACAGTTAATGATGCAACGCATTGACTATGAATTGAAGGTAACCGATAATATTGAATTTGCATAAAAACTCGACGCATAACGATTATCAAACCTCCGTCAGACGATCGTCAAATATCAAAGTTCCCGAAATCATAAACATCTTTTCGCTAATTCACGTTGCGCAATTGATGTAGCGACATAAATACATATCCTAATTCACGTTCTCGCCACCCTTTAATTTCGTACATCTCTACGCAGCACCCCTATTTGTCCGCCCATTCATCAAATAATATCCATTCAGCGTATAATCAATGTCCGCAAATTTCGCGTCAATTTACGTTACACTTAACCGCGCTGCGCTTTGAATTTACAGGACCGTATTTACATTCTCTTCTATCCGCGGCTTTATCGATACCTCCGCAGCGGGTGTGGCTCGCGAAATTGCGCGGCTTCGAAGACAACCGGAAATCGGTCTAGCGGGCGCATTGCGTGGGCGGCGAACGCAAACGGTGGCCAGAAAAAAAAACGAGCGCGATCGGTCCTAAGGGAGCATGCGGTTTCGATACACTAGACGATTTGCCCACCGCACTAAACCGCTTGGGACGACGAACCAGGCAAAAAAGTGATAACATCACCGTGCTACACCTTCTAAGTCAACGAAAATGGGCGTCGAGTAGTTAAATGCATAATTATGCTAGGCTGGCCAACGAAATGACCGAAATGTTCGAGCACGTGTCTTGAAATTTCGTTTTAAGCTTGGGATTTCCTCGCTGCCACTTTGAAAGTTGAGAATCGTAAGGCTGCGAATTTATGAGTATCCTGTATTCGGTTTGTAGTATGATATGGTCGAAAAAGGCTACTGAAATCTTGCGAGACATAATGTGGCAGAAATGCGAAGGAAGCGTTAGTATTGAAATTCTATGCAACAGAAAAATTTATTTTAGGGGAAAAGAAAGTTGTGTACGTTGAAAAAAAGAACTTGTTTTCAAGAAATGACCGAATAGTCGGAAATTTGATTTCAAGCTGGAGATTTTTTCGATGTCACTTTGAAAATTGAGAATTATGACGCTGCGAATTTATGGATAATTTGTATTCTGTCCACAGCGTGATATCGTAAAAAAAGGCTACTGAAATCTAACTAGACGTAATATAGCAGAAATGCAAAGGGGCGTTACGACAGAAATTTTATATTATCGGAAAATTTATTTTCTCTAAAAACGGTTGTGTACGTTGCAAAAGTTAAACACGATTTCAAGAAATGACCGAAAAATTCTCCCACTTATCGGGCAGCGGGCAAAAATGCAGTCCGCATCGTGATATGGTCGAAAGAGGCTGCTGAAATCTTACAGGACATAATGTGGCAGAAATGCAAAGGATGCGTTATTATTGAAATTCTATGCTACAGAAAAATTGATTTTAGGTGAAAAGAAAGTTGTGTGCGTTGCAAAAAATAAACTTGTTTTCAGTAAATGGCCGAAATGCTCAAGCAATGTCTTGAAATTTGATTTGAGAGTTGGAATTTTCTCGATGCCACTTTGAAAGTGGAGAACTGTAACGCTGCGAATTTATAGATACCCTGTATTCTGTCCATAGCGTGACATGGTAAAAAAAGGCTACTGAAATCTAACCAGACGTAATATAGCAGAAATGCAAAGGGGCGTTACGACAGAAATTTTATATTATCGGAAAATTTATTTTCTCTAAAAACACGGTTGTGTACGTTGCAAAAGTTAAACACGATTTCAAGAAATGACCGAAAAATTCTCCCACTTGTCGGGCAGCGGACAAAAATGCAGTCCGCATCGTGATATGGTCGAAAAAGGCTGCTAAAATCTTACAGGACATAATGTGGCAGAAATGCGAAGGAAGCGTTATTATTAAAATTCTATGCTATAGAAAAATTTGTTTTAGGTGAAAACAAAGTTGTGCACGTTGCAAAAAATGAAATTTGTTTTCAGGAAATGACCGAAAAGTTCGAGCAATTATCTTGAAATTTGATTTGAGAGTTGGGATTTTCTGGATACCAGTTTGAAAATGAAGAACTGTAACGCTGCGAATTTATACATACCCTGTATTCTGTCCATAGCGTGATATGATCAAAAAGGCTACTAAAATCTAACCAGACGTAATATAGCAGAAATGCAAAGGGGCGTTACGACAGAAATTTTATATTATCGGAAAATTTATTTTCTCTAAAAACACGGTTGTGTACGTTGCAAAAGTTAAACACGATTTCAAGAAATGACCGAAAAATTCTCCCACTTGTCGGGCAGCGGACAAAAATGCAGTCCGCATCGTGATATGGTCGAAAAAGGCTGCTGAAATCTTACAGGACATAATGTGGCAGAAATGCAAAGGAAGGTTATTATTAAAATTCTATGCTATGGAAAAATTTGTTTTAGGTGAAAAGAAAGTTGTGTGCGTTGCAAAAAATGAACTTGTTTTCAGTAAATGGCCGAAAAGCTCGAGCAATGTCTTGAAATTTGATTTGAGAGTTGGAATTTTCTCGATGCCATTTTGAAAGTGGAGAACCGTAACGGTGCGAATTTATAGATACCCTGTATCCTGTCCATAGCGTGATATGATAAAAAAGGCTACTGAAATCTAACCAGACGTAATATAGCAGAAATGCAAAGGGGCGTTACGACAGAAATTTTATATTATCGGAAAATTTATTTTCTCTAAAAACACGGTTGTGTACGTTGCAAAAGTTAAACACGATTTCAAGAAATGACCGAAAAATTCTCCCACTTGTCGGGCAGCGGGCAAAAATGCAGTCCGCATCGAAACGCACTCGGCAGAGGGACCCTTGTATAAAATTCCGCGCGCCTGAAAATCCCGGCATTACGCGGACGCGCATTAACGAACGATAAAAAGATTACGCGAAACATAATTCGTAAATTTTGATCGGGCACTCGTTATAAACCCGATACCGCCGGTGCCGTCCGCCGAGCCCTCTGTAATCGAATTTATTTTTTCTCACGCAGCGCAAACACGCACTCGACGCCGCGAGAGTCCTGCCAGAATTTTATCATAAATGCGTTATCTCGCGTCGAGGGCTCGGCACCGCGGAAAATCGTGCCAGTCACTGGGCGGCACTGACATTTCACGCTGAAACATTACCGGCATTACGTTTTTTGCGCTCCTCATTTATTACGGCCAATATTAACGCGGGCGGATCTGTCTAACGCGATTCGGATTTCGCGAGGTTCCGGGCAAATTGTGCGATGGATTCGTCACTCGAAATTTCACGTGTCTTCCTCCTGTCCCTTCTGTTCACCGATGTCGGCAGCCTTTATTTTTATTGCTATTCAATTCTCCTGGTTTATTACAGCCCTTATAAATGCGGTAAATCCGTTAAGGTGTTTCGGATTTCGTGAAATTCTAAGAACATCGTGCAACGAATTCGTCGGGCAAAGTTTGGATTGATGTATTTTTGTCGTCTTGCGTCTACTCAGATATTCCCAGAGCCTTTAGTTTTATTATTATTTAATATTGATGTGCGCTCGCCTGATTTATTATGGCCAATATTAACGCGGGCGGATCTGTCTAACGCGATTCGGATTTCGCGAGGTTCCGGGCAAATTGTGCGATGGATTCGTCACTCGAAATTTCACGTGTCTTCCTCCTGTCCCTTCTTTTCACCGATGTCGGTAGCCTTTATTTTTATTGCTATTCAATTCGCTCTCCTGGTTTATTACAGCCCTTATAAACGCGGTAGATCTTTTAAGGTGTTTCAGATTTCGTGACATTCTAAAAACATCGTGCAATGAATTCGTTGAACAACGTTTGAATTAATGTATTTTTGTCGTCTAGCATCTGCTCAGATGTTTCCAGAGTCTTTAGTTTTATTATTATTTAATATTGATGTGCGCTCGCCTCATTTATTATGGCCAATAGTAACGCAGGCGGATCTGTCTAACGCGATTCGGATTTCGCGAGGTTCCGGGCAAATTGTGCGATGGATTCGTCACTCGAAATTTCACGTGTCTTCCTCCTGTCCCTTCTGTTCACCGATGTCGGCAGCCTTTATTTTTATTGCCATTCAATGATATTTTTGCTCTTCTCATTTATTACAACGCTTATAAACGCGGTAGATCTTTTGAGGTGTTTCGGATTTCGTGAGATTCTAAGAACATCCCGCAACGAATTCGTCGGGCAAACTTTGAATTAATGTATTTTTATTTTATTATATATTATTTATATATATATATTCATATTTATATTTATAAATATATATTATATATATATATTTATAAAATATTAATAATATAAATATATATTATATATATATATTTATATTATTAATATTAGTAATAGGTTGACTACCGTGCGTATTTTGCCGTATTAGAATGGCGATGCTATGAAATACTACAGCGTTTGACTGAATTATGCAAAATGTAAATAATGTGCAAGTATTGGAGACTAAAGAATCGCATCACTATTCTAACAATAACTGCATTTATAAAATAATTATTACTACCCATTGCGAATATTTTCGGCAGCCAACGTGTTAACAATATTAACGCGGGCGAATTTATCTAACGCGGTTCGAATTTCATAAGGCTTAAAGCGAATCATGTCAAAAACTATTTACCACTAGAAATTTGCTCGAGTCTACTCTTCTCGTCTCCTTCTGCTCATTTCGGTAGTCTTTTGGTCCAATTTGATTGCGTTTTTGTTCTCGTCAGATCTGCCTAACGAAATTCAAATTTCGTGAGGTTCGAAGCGAATCACCCAACAGACGATTCGTCACTCGAAATTTGCACGAGTCTATTTTTCTCGTCTCCCTTCTGCTCATCCCACGGCAGGGGTCAGCGCGACAGGTCTCTATTTCGGTAGCCTTTAGTTACGCCAACGATACCTCGCGCAAATCTCTCTCTACCCCCGTTGCTTCTCTCTATAGAACCATTCTTCGCCATTGAATGCCGCGAACAATGGCAACGGCAAGCGCGTCACGCTCGGTGAACACGGGGGTGTTTTTCGAATGCGTCGAATCGGCAGACTTGCGCGATTGTGCAACTTTGCGAAACCTTGTCGTCGAAGAAAGGACATTTCAATCGGGCGCGTTTGACCCAAAAAGAATTTCGCGACCTTAAATGCGCTATAATGAGAGCGTCTTTTTAGCGGAGTCTTCTTATGGCGCCGCTTGAATGGAAGCGTTTGCGGAGATACTCACGAGATCGAAGCCGGCGGTGCAGAGTAACGGAAAGTTTGGGAATTCGTGCTGTGGAAGTGCGAAAATTGGTATTTATGTTATGTTCGATGGTAGGCGAAGTTTGAAAGGTAGTGTTGCGGAAATGCAAATTTGTTGCGTCTAACACCTGTTGTTTCACAATAATGGCGAGCTTGAGAAATAATCTTGCCGAACCGTAAAATTCCCAATAATACCACCCCTCGTGTATCATAGCAATGATAATTTTAACACCGATTTGCATAATCACGGAAATCACTGTATGCCGCGCGTTCATTTTCGCACTAATGGCATGTTTCAAATTTAATGTGCAAAATTCGAATTTACTATATACACCTCGCGCTTTCCAGTAACGGTAAGTTCGAAAGTCAATCTGCCAGAAGCGCGGAGCTCGGCATCATGCGGAAATTCGAGAGTTAGTGCGAATTTGAGAAATCGACGTAAAATCAAGAATTCACGCCTTTCCTCCGGGAATCCTTGTAACGGATACCGTAAGCGTATCGCTAGCGTGACGAAGTCGCCAACAAATAAACTGTCACCGTGAGCCGGCGGATCGATAGGCGGAAGGGTGCCATGCAAATTTTCCCTGCTCACAAAATTCCCGCAGAAGTTTCCTGCGCAAAGAGAACGAAGTCTCGACGAATCTCTTCGCGCCATTGTCTCAAGGCCGGCGAACTCCCGAAGGACTTCCGGCCATTGTTCAACGGCGAACCTGTCAACGGTCACGTTCCGGGCGAATTCGCGTTGCTAGACAATGGCGGGCACACCTGCTGCATTGACACTCCGAAAAGGCGAAAAGGGGCCAAAGGGAGCCGCTAATTATCAAAACTATCATTTGTTACTCTCACGGCATGGGGTTTTCTAGAGGGCACTTCGAATATCGAGAACCGTAACGCTGCTTATGGACAGCCTGTATTCTGTTCATAGCGTGGTATGTTAAAAAAGGTAAAACTCAAATCTAATAGGACGTTTATGTGGCAGAAATTCATAGAAAAGGAAGCATTATTATTGAATTTCTATGCTATGACAAAATTTATTTTCAGTGAAAACGTATTTGTGGACGTTGGAAAAAATAAACTTGATTTCAGGAAATAACCGAAAAATTCTCTCATTTGTCTTGAAACTTGATTTGAGGGATGAAGTTTTATGATCATACTTTGAACATTGAAAATCGTAGCGCTGCAAAATTATGGACAGTCTGTATTCTGTTCATGACGCTGTACAACAAAAAAAAGCACCTGACATCTAATAATAATAATTGAACATTGAAAATCGTAGCGCTGCGAACTTATGGACAGCCTGTATTCTGTTCATAGTCTAGTATGCTAAAAAAGGTAACTCAAATCTAATAGGACGTAATGTGGCAGAAATGCATAGAAAAGGAAGCGTTGTTATTGAAATTCTATGCTATGACAAAATTTATTTTCAGTGAAAAGTATTTGTGGATATTGGAAAGAATAAACTTGATTTCTGGAAATGACCAAAAAACATCTAATAATAATATTTGAACATTGAAAATCGTAACGCTACAAACTTATGGAGAGTCTGTATTCTGTTCATGACGCGATGCAATAAAAAAAGCACTTGACATCTAATAAGACGTAACCTGACAGAAACGCATAGAAAGAAATGTTTTTTTTTTATGAAAACAAAATTGTATACGTCGCAGACGCGAAAACGCAATCTACAGGATAATTAACCCTAAGCATCCCTAATTGCGAGTGCTCCCAAGCAAAGCACGATCGATCATCGCAAACACCTCACGCCTACAATCGTCGAATTACCGCGCTATCAATATCGCCAACATAGTGCAAACTGCCGCGCTCACCTTTCTCTCCCTCTATCCGTACGTTTACGGGCATGACGTAACCCGCAGCGTAAACATTGTCTTCCGTAAAAACCGTCGATATGCCGCGTGTGCAGGGCCGAAAATCGTATTCGACATTCGAGGGCAGAAATCCTGTGTAAAATCCGACGGATGGCCGCGTGTCACGCACACACGCATACGCACACCTACGGGGTGGTTTGTTAATTCTGTCAAAATGCGAGTTTTTCGGCCCGCAAAAAGCAGACGGCACTTTATACGCCATGGCCTCGAATATTTCCATACGTGCCGTCAACCTTTCGACGTCGCATTTCGATATATGAATTTTTACACAAGAATATTCTCTGGCGTCACTTAATTACACGAAGGACTCGTTTGTCGAATGGGTTAACTCTGCGAGGTAAAATGTATTCAATTTATCTTAAATGTGAAGAGTTATGCATTAATCAAATACATTGGTACCTGAAATTGAAAAAATGTTGAAATTGGAGTTAATCGCTTTGGACTTTGAACTGCTCATATGTACACACTCTTTTCGACTAACCACCTGTCTGTCTTACGACCGCGAGAATAAATAAACAAAAATAGTAAATAATCGGATCTGACTACATTGACGCGGTACAGTAAAAGTTCTCGAACTTATGCCCAGAGCGCAGCAGTGTCTAGATTTAACGTACAATAGCTCACATATTATATATTCTTCACATTATGTACAATAATTATACGTAGACCGAATTTTTGTATTGAAAAATGTTTGCATGAAAAATACAAAACCCGCCCTACGACTTGTCATTCGGCACGGAACGCGGCCGCAAGTCCCGTGGACCCCGTACTTTAATTGTGCATAATTGTAGGATAGTTAATTTGATTGCCGATTGCAATAAAGTAATTAGGCGACAGCCAAAATCCCGCAAATCCAATATATTAAGTGTCCACACGCCATTCTCTTTGCCCAGGTTCCGCTAAACATCGGCAACTTTTTTCCGAACCACCCCATATGCGCGCACACATACGTGTCAGCGTGAAACGAACGAGCGGAGCGCAAAAATGCGCTTTCCCCTGCGTAAATCCAGCCAACGCCGAAACGGCATCGGGTTACCTAACCCCCCTTCAACCCCCGTGAGCCCCGCGAGCCACCCTCGCGCCGATACGCACGGAAAAATTCGTTGTCACACGTACCGACCACCGCTCCGAGGCCGGGAAAAAAACATTCGGCGAGAGAGCGCTGCGAAGATCTGTTAAATCTCGCCCATTGCTGATAATTCCGGGTTTGTTTATCGCGCCGGCCGGAAATGCGATTTTCACCCGAAGCCGGAATACTCCTCTCCTCGGGCGCAGCACGTTTTTCTCACTTCTGGTTCGGGACACGCGAATACTTTTTCGAAACGTGACAGCTGGGCAAAAGGGCCGGGAGGGAGGCGGATAATGCGTGATGCATTTGAATAACTGTGATTGATAGAGTTAAAGCAGTTGCAAAAGATAGCGTATTTATGAAATAGACACCCATAACGTGCTATAACTACGCAATGAACGGTGGATGTAAAGATTTGCAGTTGATATCTAGTTTTGTATTTTGTCGACATTCTTCATGAGAAAATTTAACATTAATACTGTCGATTGCAGTAAACGTGTCTTGTTAACACCTTGACTGCCAAGTGTATTTTACTATATTAGAACGGCGATGCTATGAAATACTACAGCGTTCGACTGAATTATGCAAAATGTAAATAATGTGCAGGTATTGGAGACCAAAGGATCCTATCGCTATTCTAGTAACAACTGCATTTATAAAACAATAATTCCTACCCATTGCGAATATTTTGGATCTTCAGTAAAATTTCTTGCGTCGGTCACCGGTGACCATCATGGCAGTCAAAGTGTTAATCGCGACCTTATCCATCCTGCAGCAATAGCTAGCACTAAACATGCGTAAACAAATTGCTATCGTACAGAATAGAACCGAACATAATAATTCTACGAAAAATAATTTAAATTGAACGTAAGGCGTAGCAGACCATTTTTTCAATTGTCGACCTCCACCCATACCTAATGTACATCTAAAATCCCTACTATACGCATTGACATACAATGTATCAAGTAACACGAAATAAGTAAATCACACGACAATCGCCTTCGATCCAAGCACAACAAGACTAAAAAGCGTAACGAACCATTTTCCGTCTCCCCGTTCATCACTCCCCCCGTAAAAAAACGCCGAAAACGCCGCCGACTCGACCCAAATCCTGCACGGTCCCTGCTTAGTCGCGGATCGTCGATCAGCAGATTAGAAGGAGTCAGTGGCAGACTCGCGACGCGAGTGGCGTTTGTACAGCACTGTAAACAGGCGCAAGCCGAGGTTACAGGGCGCGAGTAAATGGTATGTAAACCGTGTGCCGACTTCACCCTTGGCCTCAGCCTGCCCTCTCACTCGGCGTCCTCGCTTTCCTCTCCGTCTCCTCGTCGCTCTCGCGCTCCCTCTCTTCCACAAACTCCATTAAAACATTATCCACGTGCCGATGCGCTCGGAAAATCAGACGCGACTATCCTGCCTCCGTGGCGTATTGATATTACGTACAAAGTGGGCGTCTGTACGTGTGAATGCGTGTGGACGGGACCCCTTGCGAGTGTGCACGGTGAGTGAGAGCGCACTCGAAGCTCCATTTCGCGATAGTCTACTCAAAAGCTACGGCCATCGGCCTTGCCGAGACGGGGAAGCCGAGGAAGACGCCGGCAAATCGGCGAGTCGTCTGTGATCGAGATTCACTTGAGATTAGGGGAGGCAGAATGTTCGAAATCGGAGGATTGTGGAAGCGCGGAAGATCACGGCGAGCGTTATTACGGACGATTTTAATGGATTTTGTAACGGCGGGCTAACTGAGATTCACTTGAGATTCGAGAAGGCGTGTCGAAAAATTGGGAGTCACATGAATTTTGCTGGAAGAATGTTGGAATGTTTAGGAATCCGATTTTGTAGCATCGCAGTAACCGATGACAAATTTGCGATAGAGATTCGCTTGTGATTAGAAGAGGTAGGATATTGGAAATTGAAGGAGCGTGGAAGCGCAGAAAGCAGCAAAAAATGTTGGTAAATGGACGATTTGTTGGTTTGCGTAGTAAAGATGACGGCGAGCGTTATTACGGGCGATTTTAATGGATTTTGTAACGGCAGGCTGAGATTCGCTTGAGATTCGAGAAGGCATGTTAAAAAATTGGGAGTCACATGAATTTTGCTGGAAGAATGTTGGAATGTTTAGGAATCCGATTTTGTAGCATCGCAGTAACTGATGACAAATTTGCGATCGAGATTAGAAGAGGTAGGATTATGGAAATTGAAGGAGCGTGGAAGCGCAGAAAGCAGCAAAAAATGTTGGTAAACGGGCGACTTGTTGGTTTGCGTACTAAAGATGACGGTGAGCATTATTACGGATGATTTTAATGGATTTTGTAACGGCGGGCTGAGATTCGCTTGAGATTCGAGAAGGCATATAAAAAAATTGGGAGTCACATGAATTTTGCTGGAGGAATGTTGGAATGTTTAGGAATCCGATTTTGTAGCATCCCAGTAATAGATGACAAATTCTTGGAAATCGAAAGACCGTGGAAGCGCGGAAAGAAGCGAAAAATGTTGGTAAACGGGCGACTTGTTGGTTTGCGTAGTAAAGATGACGGCAAGCGTTATTACGGATGATTTTAATGGATTTTGTAACGGCGGGCTGAGATTCGTTTGAGATTCGAGAAGGCATATCAAAAAATTGGGAATCACATGAATTTTGCTGGAAGAATGGTTGGAATGTTTACGAATCCGATTTTGTAGCATTGCAGTAACCGATGACAAATTTGCGATAGAGATTCGCTTGTGATTAGAGGAGGCAGGATATTGGAAATTGAAGGAGCGTGGAAATGTTGGTAAACGGGCGACTTGTTGGTTTGCGTAGTAAAGATGACGGCGAGCGTTATTACGGATGATTTTAATGGATTTTGTAACGGCGGGGTAACTGAGATTCGCTTGAGATTAGAGAAGGCGTGTCGAGAAGTTGGAAATCACATTAACTTCACGGGAAGAATGTTAAAATGTTTGAGAATCCGATTTGTACAGATCGCCGCAAGTGTTATTACGGACTATTTTAATAGATTTTTTTAAATCAGGATAACTGATGATAAATCTCTGATCACGATTCACTTGAAATTAGGGGGAGCGAGTCAACATGTAGGAAATTGTACGATCGTGGAAGTGCAATAATGTCGTAGAAAGAACGGAAAAATATTGGTAAAAGGATGATACGTTCGTTGATCTGGAACTGATCGCGGCAAGTGTTATTATGGGCAATTTTAATGGATTTTGTAACGGCAGGGTAACTGAGATTCGCTTAGGATTAAAGACAGGCGTCAAGAAGTTGGAAACCGGACAATCTCGGAACCACGTTAACTTCACGCAGAGAGTGTAAAAATGTTCGTAGAATCCGATTTGTACAGATCACAGCAAGCGTTGTTACGGATGATTTTAATAGACTTCGTAAACCAGGGTAATCGATGACGAAGTTGTGATCGGAACTCACTTGGAATTAAGTGAGACGAATGAAGAAGTTGGAAATCGCGCGATCTCGGAACCGCATTAACTTGACGCGAAGCATGTAAAAATACTCGTAGAAGACGATGCGTCGCTTCGCTTTGTACGGATCGCGGCAAGCGTTGTTACGGACGATTTTAATGGATTTCGTAATTACAACGTAAGCGACGACTCGTCGTAAATCTTTGAAGCCGCGAGAAAAGGAGGAGCACGAAGAGGGGCCATCCGACGCACGGGCCGTTCCTTTTTTCGGGCCGACAACATTGAGAGGAGGGCGGCGTATTTCTTTGTCAAGCTGGGACCGATTGTCGTTGTAGGTGCCACACCGTGGTGCCCCGCGAGGGGTCCGGACCCTCGCGGCGGGCCCAGCGTGGCATCAATAGAAATCATGGAGTCATCGCGATTGGGCGCCACTTGTCATTAATGACTCCTCGCTTTTCGATTTAATTAAAACGCGATGACGACCTCGCGCCACCTATACGCCCGCGGTGGGATCAGCTTTTTGTTTGAGCCAACGTTTATTTTCACAGATTTCCCCTCCCCGCTCGGCGCGTCGGCCGACCTTTTCCTCGGGCGCTCGTTTTTTGTGAAATCGATTGATAGACCGCTTAATGCGCTCCGCGTAGCGTCGCGCCGTACAACACTTTGATTCCCAGGTAATTCCGATCGCACGCTTACGTACGGCCCCTCGATGGCTCCCGATATCATGAAAAATTCACTGCCGCGCAACTCCGTGTCGGATGAATATTTTTTATGCTCTTTTAACAAGCGGATCAATCCTTCTCGCGCGAGGATCGTGTCAGGGCTGACAGTGGGTTTACGTAAGCGAGCCGCGCGCGTCTCCTTCCAACATGGCCGTTACGAAATAGACGCGCGGAAAGGACATAAAGTCTCTCTCACGCGAGGACGAAAAGGCAATTTAAGGCCGCGGCCGATGCGTAAGTGAAACTCGATACCCAATTACGCTCTCTAGCACCGCGAGCAGCACGCGCTAAATGGATACTTAATTGTATGGTTACCGATGCCTGCCCGGGATCGCTTTTAATCAGGCTCGTTTGTCACTTTTTTTCTCCCGCCGCGAACGCTCCTTTTCCAACGCGCGTTTGTCGCCACGCTGCAGGAAGTGGCGAGCTTCTCTTTGCCGCGCCGTACGGCTATTTATTAAGTGCCCAGGCACGTTTGTTCGACTAATCACCGATCGGCAGTCGCGCGTCTGAAATATGCCCGCGTTAATTACTATTCGACCAGACGCTTGCCGAACGCTATCATACGCGGCGCACCTTCGCGGCGAACGCGCAGAACTGCGTCCGACATAATAAGCCCGTGTGTCCGTAAACACGTTGTAGCATGCCGACGTAACGTTATCAACCGCGCCAAACTGACGAACAATCCGGTCGGCGCGTCGACGGATACAGGTGTTACTCGCGTGCAAAGCGACGATACCGTCGCACGGCGAGGACGAGAGAGCGACAGGCAGGAAGGAACGCGCGGCAGCGTATGAAAGCGAGCGAACGAGACGGACGTCGGCGAGGACGGGGTTGAGATTAGCAAACAAACACGTTCGATGAGTGTTTCGGTCTAGGCGAAACCCGCCCGCGATAGGATCGAGCTCTCGCGCCTCGCGCTGGAGGCCCATAAACTTTCGTGTCCCGAGATAGGAATCGTCAGGTGCGAAAAGCGTGACGACGCTCGCAGGGAAAGCGCCGACGGTCCCTTGTGGGCAACACTTGCGAATGCTACGACACGGGACTTCGAGCCAAGAAAGCAGTGACCGGCCTTGCGTCCTTCGCAAACGCAACCATCGTATAGCTTGGCTCAGCGAACATTGCCTCTAACGCGCCATTTTCCAACGACGCCAAGGTGTCATGCGAAGTTTCGTCAGAAATTTCCAAATTTCCTGTTACTTTCCATTTTTCGCTGCACGCGTCCTAGCGTGTGTGGCTAAAGTGTGCATCGTTTCTTTGTTGGGAATCCCAGGATTGGTTGGCGGTGCGTTGTCGAAATCGCCGAGGGGACTGTAGCCGAGTACACGGACGATATTTGCGACGGTGCATGACGATGGCAGAGTTCGCGGATGTGAGACTCTTAAATATTTCGCGCGTCTTTAGCGTCGTATGGTCAATAATGTACAGGGTGGGAACATACGAAGAAATGTTTCAGGGTGGACTTACTTATGGTTGACGTGAATATAAACGTCTGAGGTATTTCTGTATGGAATATCTGAGGAATATGCGTATGGGGAGGGTACTGATCGGTCCGCGTATGACATCCTTTGTCCTTTGAAACTATACGCCAGGAACTGTACATTTGACATCGGACGAGAGGAGACTAACGTACATTCACAGGCTTTCATATACACTGACCTATCTGCCTGATACGGGTCTTTTCGAAACTTTGTCCAAATAACGTGACTGACTCGTCCTTCACCGTCGTCGGCAGCGCGCGCGAACATGCGCCTAAAGTAAAATGGAACGCCAGGCATATCGGTGGCGGCAGCAGGTTGATGGATGCGAGTCTCATGAGGAAATCATAAAGCTATGTCCCCTTTTCGTATGCAGCACGCATGCTAATGTCAGAAACAATGTAACTATGACCGTGCCAGAAGTTGTCCGCATAAATACGTGCGTGCACTACTGGTAAACAGTACCCGCAACAATATTTACCAATGCTAATGTGCATCCTACCGGAGGTAGTGTCCCAGTAGCACTAATAATAGTGCCGGTGGTAGTAATAGTGATGCTAGAACGTATGCAGGGTCAAAAGAAGAGGGGAGACGGGCGGCCAATGGTAAGGGAAGCCGAGTACCTTGGAGCCCTAGGTTCCTCCGCAGGACAACTGAAAGAAGGACGCACGACGACAAAGACGGACAGGGACGGCATGACTACCCGAACTGGAAGGGAGCAAAACCAAGGGAGTGGGAATGGAGGGAGTCCACGTCTAACCCTCTCTTTTGCACTACACGCACACACTGCCGAACCGAGACGTGTGTGAACACAATGCTTGGCTGGCTTGTATTCTGACACTGGCGTGACTATACGGTAGTCACGAGAAGTGTATATGCTGCACTACCGGTTAGTGCTGGTTGTAAATCATCGCACATCGGCGTCATCGCAATCGTAGAAGCAGGAACCAATTGCGCGCGTTGCGCACGTACAACCCGACGACAATCCTGCAACTTGCAAGCTATAGACTTTATCCCCCAACTACTTTCCGCTCCAGCAGATTGATCAGTAGCAGGCACCGACAGTACTAGCGCTCCGAAACGCTTGCTGCCGCCGTTAAGTGCCATCAGTAGCATGAGCCAACGTTAGCGTCGCGCACGAGCGTCTCATAGCAAGTAGCAGCAGGCACCTCAGTGGGGGCCGCGTCCAATAGTCAAGGAGCGTAGGTACCCAGAGGCCTGCGTCCCCGTCTTCGCCGCCGCTGCTCCGCGCCGCGCTTCGGAAAAGAGACAGACGCGAAAAAGCGTACGGGCGACCCACGATGACGACGACGACACAGAGAGACAGACACCCACGGACGCGCGCGTCGTTCGACCTGGTAGGGAGGAAAAGTAAAGGAGTGGGAATGGAGGGGGTCACTTCCCACCCTCTCTCCGTCCGTCTCCCACACAGACAACCCCCGCCGACACCCACACCGAAAAGGTCCGTGGCCACACTCATACAATGCCGTTCTCTCTCTCGTGTTCCAGCTCTGGCGCGACTGTCAAGCTTCCAGCAGCACCAGCAGCAACATCAGCAGCACTCGACGCAGCCGCCTGGTGGGGATGTCTCCGGCCCCCGTGCCCCCGGGAGGGAGGAGAGGAGCGTCGGAGGGAGGGCAACAACCGCTGGTGGGGATCCCCACACGGGCAAAGAGGAGGAGAAGGAGGAGAACCAGCCGGCTTCAGAGACTGTCGAGCCGACGGCCGCGTTTGACGTCGCATCCCTCGTTCTCTACGGCTCCCGCGCGCTGCCCATCAGGCTTAAGATCTTGCTCGATCTCTTGCTCAACCAGTTGCCGCACGCGCAAGTTACGCGTTTGCTAGCCGCGTTCGGCTGGACGCACGAGGATTACACACGAGGATACATACTGCAGGTGAGTGGAGGTCTCGTGAGAGACGGGAGAGGTACGCTGGGCGGTGCACGTCGCGGTTTGGCACGGCACGGTGTGACGTGTCACGGGCAGCACCTGCGTGAGGGGTTGCGATGACACGCTCCGCGCCGATTTGGTGACATCGATGACAGGAGAGGCGTTCGCGGCTGTGTACGGGGTCGCACGGGGAAGGGCGTGAGTGCGTGCCACGGGTTCGGGGACCAGTGAGTCTTGTGAAGCGTGTGCGGAAATTGGCGACGTTGCAAATTTTGCATCGGGGACGTTGCGAGAGGAGTAGAGTGGCCGTCGAAGTTCACGGATCCACGTGACCGAACCTCGCCAAGGTATGGATTGATAGAGATCTAGAGCGTAGTGACGTGTAGATGACAACTAGATGGCCGTCAGAGAGCTGCAGGCAGTGTTGATCGTGTTGATGTTAACGTTCGTACGCTCGGTGACGATCAGTACGATGTGGAGTTCGGATGTCGTCAGCGATCGAAACGCGACGGACACGTGACCTGACGTCTCAAGGTATGCACGGACGAGAGAGAATGACAAGTAAACGACACACGACGAAGGACGTTTTCTGGGTTGTTCGTTAAATGAACGTGACGCGCTGGCGAAGTTTGCCTTTTTTGGAACATCGACGGTGTAAGTAGAATCGGCGCATACCGGACACGCGTAGGTCACGCTCGAGCGTAGTCGTGTCTTGATAGGCAGATCCGTTCGATGAAAATCGATCAAAAGACGTCGTGCACACGCGACTGGACGGGCGACAGAAAAATTGCAGAAAAAAATGATTGCACGTCTTTATCAATGACCGACAATCTCGCGATGTGATAGTTGTCCTGACGCTAAAACGACGATGTCACGTGACGGGTTTCCCCGAAGCATCAAGCCCTAATTTAAGAGGAATTATGTCATCTAGTTAGAGATGTAGAGTGTGATAACGACATCCGTTAAACCTAGCTATCTTGTTATAATGTTCGATATCGCAAGGTCCAGCATTCGATACCCGGCAAGACAACTTCTTAGAATCGACAGCTGCCTTTTTGTCGTCTCAGCGCAATTCATGATTAAGAGTAAGCGCGTACGAATATGTGACCGCGAATAATTAGGGAATTTGTGAATACAATGCCAGCGAGGAGTCGTTCGAAATTACGGGCAAGTGAAAATGTGTTGCATTGACAATTAGATGACATTCGTCTCTTGGGGATCGCGCTTCAACGCGCAACCGACGGTCATTCGACGCGGGAGTTTCGGGTTTTACATACGTCCGACGTCACAAGCCAAGAAACCACACGGCCTTTTTCCCGAAAAAAAAGCCATTATCGAGTATGCGGCTGTCAGCCGCGAAAATTGGCACGTTGACTCGCGTCCGACGGAGAGTATCGAAGTTGGTGAATTTGTCGCACGCGACGGTCGTACCTCGCGGCTCGCCTAATGGCGCAAATCGATCGTAGAAAAATAGAATTGTGACATGCGGGTGACACATGCACGAGAATTGACACTAAAAAGTCACGTCGACTCGATTAGAGCCCGTCGGCGAATGGAAATTCGAAATTATTTGTCATGATCTATTAATAGACGGCGGCTCGCGATTAATTAGGAGAAAAATACGTAACTGACCGATCATTACTAGAAAGTCGGTGCGGATAGTTGGCCGACGGGGAGCACGGTTTGCGCATGAAAACTCGCTTGGCGTTTATCGGGAGAACGTCAATTAAGCGAAAACCGTGTACAATGACAGCGACGGATTATTGAAGATCAAGGAACTCTCGGCGGTTTCCGCCGATCGGGCTCGTTTGAAAACTCATTCGACCGCAGCTGATATTAATTCGCTCCTATTAGAGGCGATAATTAATCCCTTCTCCGCTATATCGCTAAACGCAACTAGCAATTTGCCGATAGTTTGCGCGATAGATATTAACGCTCGTTGGGCGATCAATAAGAGTAAATTTATCCTTGGCATAACTCAGAATGCGGACGGAAGAGAGTCGCGTAGATAACCGGCATGGAAGACGTCGCTTATGAAAACGGAACGTGAGCAGTGGAACCGACAATGTGCAGCGAGTGTCAAGTGATCCTGGAACAACGATGCTCAAAACTTGCGAACAAGGGCCGGAGGACCTGGGACCAAAAAGAAACTCAGAAAACCCAGTGCTTTACGTGAAAGTGTCTCAAAGAACTTAAAAGTGCACGGACTGTCAAAAATGTGAACAAAACTATCCTTAAAAGTGCCCTGGACGTCAAAAGGACTGTTAACCCAATCGCGTACCGCACCATAAAATCACCCACTAAATATCATCCAGTGCGCGTTCCAGTGAAAAGTCTCAAAAATGTGCCGCAGACATTGTCCAAGTGTAAACCGTCACGTAAACCACTAAAAACCCGAAGTTTGTGTCCGGCCCATAAATGACAAAACGTCAACTAATCCTACGCGCGTTTTTTCTAATGTCATCAGTGCTCGGCGACGTAAAGTTTGCGCAAAATAAAGCAGCACACGCCTTTAACGACCGCTCACGTGCGCGCGAACGACGATCGTCGAAGATTCTAAGTATGTTGGCGCGTAAAATTCATTGCGATTAAATTCCACACGCACAGGATCCCGCGGAGAGTTGATCTCCTCGTGCGTACACACGTTCCCCGTAGCTGGGCTCGCGTGTGTAAGCCAGCATCGTGGTCGTCGTCGGTTGTGCACCATCGAAACCGGTTCTCCATACGTTTTAATTTCACGCCAACATCGGCGCAATTCAGTTTACACGGATACTCCCCATTTTCTAACGCACCCGCGTCCTCGCGCGATTAATGCCACGCGGATTATTTTTCCCTCTTTCTTTCGCCCTGTTCCTGTGCCGGACGCGTTTCCGGATTTCGACGGGACTCGTCGCGATCCGCTTAGTTCGGCGACTAATTACCGCTGCCTTCGCGACGAGAGTGGCTTAGGTCCGGCAAAAAAAGCATGATTGCACAAAACGGATCCTGCGCGACCCGGTTACTCGTTTGCGTGCGTTTCCGGATTTCGGCAAGACGCGTCGCGATGCGTGGCGCTTCGTTCGGCAACTAATTACCGACGCCGCCTCCTGCGCTACTTCGTCAGGAGGGTGCCTTAGGTCCGGGAAAAAACGTATGATTACTCAAATCGGTCCGTACGTGACCGGAATGCCGTGCGTCGCGCGCGCCGTTTATTTCATGCACGGCACGTTTCTAGTTCGATCTCCGCACGGTCCAACGACGTGTAAGTGTCTCTCGGATCGGGATGTTCAATGGGACGTCGTGAACGTTTCCTATGTACTCCCGAGGATTACCGTAGTGCAACGCGTGACTTCCGAATCTCGACGTGTCTCGACATCCGGCAGTGCGACTCGAAAGATTTCGACGGGGACCGAGTCGCAGGGCAAAAATCGACTGGCGGCGCGGTCCGCTCGACACTCGTTCGCGCGAGACGGTAACGGAACGAAAATCGTGAATTAGTATACGGGTAGCGGCCGCAAAACGGCTTCCCAGTAACTCCACGCACCCATACTGGCAAAAAGCCCAACGAAATTCCCACCGCGGCAATCATCGAGAAATCGAGAATGTAATTTCGTTACACTCGGCCATCGCGCGCCGCTCTGCCACCGTTGCCGGACGACATTTCGCTCTTTTCGCGGTCAGTTTACTGCCAAGTGGCGGAGAAAGAACGGCGAGCGTTAGAACGAGACGTGACGGTAAGTCGACGGAAGCCGGGAGTCGCCTGAGAACGGTAAATCACTCGAGCGGCCGCCAATTTCGTGGAAACTCAACGGAATCGGCAGCCTCCGCAGAAGGCTGGATGCGGCGAGCGGAAGATAGGGACGCCGCGAGTGAAAGAGCGCGATGCATCATTCCGGGGCAACCGATTTCGCGTGGAATTTCTCGTCTGAAGTTCTCGAGAGCATACGGGGGCTACCGGTACGAGGGGAGACGGTAAATCATCGCGCGACGACTGCAGTTTCTCCGCGCATGGGAATTCGCCGCTGCCCGTAAAGGAAACAAAGAGTGCGAGGCGGGACCCGCGGTTTCGCCCGCGTCGGGATTCCACGACGGCGGGATGACAGACGAAAGCAGAAGTCAACGATGGAAACGGTAAATCATCGAAAGAGACGCGATTTCTCGAATGAAACGGCCACGGCGCGGTAGCCGGGAGACGCGAGGCGCGCGAAACTGCACGGCGAAGGGCACGGCGAAGGGCGGAGAAGCGTGGATCCGCGGCAAGATTTACGAGCCGCGCGTCACGAATCGGTCGCGAACGATAAAATCCCGCAGGAATCCGTGAGTGCTCCTCGTCGAACGCGGAGGCGATATAGTCCTGCGCGCGTCAGGCGTGAAAGGGCCGGTGAGCGTGACGAATTTATCCCCGACGAGAAGGGGAGAGGGCCGAGCGACTCGAAACGAGCCGATACGAATGGAAAACGAAAGTGCCGCTCACGTATCCTGCCCGTTTGCCGTTTTCTTGCCGCTGTCCGCCGATGGACGTGGCATCCCAAAGACGTCGGACGATCTGCCGACGTGTGTGTGTTTCCGTGTATGCCGAACGGCCGGTAATAATGTGCGCGCTGCACTAAATTCCGCGACGGGCAGGTTAATCATTTTCGCATTGCACTAAGCTGCGCGGCGGGCGAGTTGATAATTTTCGCGTCGCACTAAATCCTGGCGGCCGGGCAGGCCGAATTAGAGGAATGAGGGGCCGCGTTATTGAGTGCGTCGCCGGAGCTACGGGGGCAGAATGTTTGCGAGGACAAAAAGGGTAGAGGCGCGGGACGGGCCTCTCATCAGGAATTACGCCGACGATCTTTAATCGGCGAATGTCAATCGGCCGAAGATCCAACAAACGCGGAGTCGGGACGGGCGAATCGGGCGAGCGTTAAGGAGGAGGCAGAAAAAGAGCGAGAGAGGAGAGGAAGATGGTAGCCGCGCGATCTCTCGACCTGTCATTACATGCCAAAACCGTAAATTACAGAAAGCCCAGCATCCTGCGCGATGAGGGATGGACGGAGGTAGGGAGAAGAAAAGGGGGAAGTTGATCGGTCGAGCGGAAACGCGAAATCGATGCGAGAGATCGCCGGCGACTGGATTTAGGGAAAGGTGGATACGCTCGGAACACGAATTTCGATCATTTCGTCGGCCGACGATAATCGACGACGGTTTTTGCGCGGACCTGCTAAATTCCGTGTCCGAGGGCGCTTGTGTCTTTTTGGAAATATCGTTACAGGCCGCTGTGCGCTATCTGTTTGCCCGGCGGCTATTGATACGCGAAACGCGAACCATAAAATAACGAACCGCGCGTGTGCCTTTACTGGATCGCCGTAAGACAATATACGTCAATACGCGGAAGGTTACGCGATAACTGATTTTTCCGATACAAAGTCGGGACGCGGCGGCTTGTTTGTTGTTTTTTGAAAGAAAACTCCCATCAAATATCCGTCCGAACGGCGGGCCGCGCAGAAATGAAAAACTATTCGCGCGCGTTAAGCAACGAGCAGGAGACAGAAGGCGTCAAAGGATCGCGGAAGATTGAACTCGCAATCGACAAAAGCGTCAACAATATTCGGCACAATGTACCGTACCGCATTTTAACCGGCAGCGTAGCAGTACATCGACATATACGTCGGCAGACTTAAACACTCGGCCACATTAAGCACTCCGCAGCCTAGAACAGCGCATACCTGCATCGGCAGCAGAACCGTCGGAAAAAACTGAAAGCCCGCAAAAAGAAGGAGGCACCAAAGAAACCAGAACACTCTTTAGCGGTTCTATATGGTCCTCGATATGACTCGCGGCCCGACGCGGGGAACGGGGGGAGCAAAAATTATCCACCGTTACTCACGACGTGGATCAGGCTAATTGCCAGAAATTGGCCGTGATGTGTCTCTCCCGCTGAAAAAGCACGAAGAGGCAAGAAGAAGCAAGGGGCATGCGCCGTTGACGGGAGAGGAAGAGACGGAGAGAGACTCCCGACAAAAAACGTGTTTCGTATGTAAATCGTACATGACGCCGCGCCATGGGAAAGGAAGGCGCACGATTTTAAGGTGTATCTCGAGATGTATTTTAAGATGCCTGACATCGAGCATTAATCAAACGGTTAGCATTACCGCCGACGTCCCTGCTCGATTTCGGATCGGAAAGAGATCCGGCGTAACGCAATCGACACGTACGCTAACGAGACCAGCGAAGACGCAAAAACGGGGCGACGAGAAAGGGAATAAGAGACAGAGAGGGGACAGACGGTGCTGCGTCGGAAGATACGCACACCACCGCCGGCAGGTTGCAATCCAATTTAGCGGCGGATATCCAGCGCGAGATCTTCACGATTTCTACACACGAATAAGACAGAGCCCGCAGACCGTGAAATCATATGCGGTGTCCAGTCACGGATGGCATTGCCTCCGATTGCCTCTCCTTTCGGAGAGGGAAAAGCGACCTGCTCTCTCGTTCAGAACCGTGCCGCCAGGTGGCATCACCTACCAGAACAGAGTGTCCGCGCTGCACGGCAGTTTCTACTTCTCCGCTCTGCGGTCGCAGCACGTATCTTGTCATAAGCCTGCCGCCAGTGCGTTACAAACTTGCACGTCAGTTTTTCGACCTTTTTCCCTCACGTCTCACGGTAGCGCGAGGGTGAACTCTTAGTTTACGTTAATGCCTGCGAACTTATACGGGTGAGCGAACGTTGAAGATCGTCAGTGCGCGAGGGATGTGACGGCGTGAAATTAAATATTCGCGGGAATTTATAGATCCGTAAAATTCGCGGCATAATTCGCGTCGGACGGTGATTAAGTGATTCAGCGGCGGCGTAGGCACTGCACTGTAATCAGCCGTGTGCAGTAGTACGAACGTGCCGTAGAGGCCGACTGTTTCCCGCCAAATTTTCTCCTTACATAAAGCATAATTTCCATGATCCCGCGCGCGAGATCGCGCGATAGAGTGGACCGTGGCTCGCTCGTGAATATAAAATCGCGATTTACCCGGCCTTCCGCAATTACACATTGCGCAATCCTCGGGTACGAACGCGCACGATTAACAATGTGTGTTCCCAGGCCTGTCTACGAGCCCGTGAATTACTGGGAAAACTTACAAATTTGCGGATCCAGAATAATCCCCTCGACGATTGGAATCATATTCGCGCGCGACGTCAAACGTATCTTGTGCATTTTTCTGCCTTGCATACGGAACGCAACTTCCACGGCTAGAGATCGCGGCTAACGTCTCTATCGCTAATAATAACGAGACCCAGACGTGTTTTCAAGCCTGAGCTCTATTCAGGCGGAAAACCCTTTTGCTTTCTCGCAGATCCCGGAAAGTTCTTGCATTCGCGTTTCCACGTTTCTAAACGTTCTAAACTCACTGATCGCGAGCTGAACCCGACGTCGAATGAGTTTGCCGCATTGGTACGTGTGCGTGCTGCTGGGTGAAAAGAGTTCCGCGAAGAGGCTAAACGTTTCGTCGTTTACGTGAAAGGGACTCCGTGACGAGAGAGCGACAGAGAAAGACGACGGAGAGAGGGACCTAAACGGTCGTGTCTGAGAATGCAAGATTATTGCCGTGTACGTGTGTACACCGTGGGACTCGAATTTTAATCCCGGCACGCAAAATTAACCGGCCGGAAGACGATGTTCCTTTAGCGAGGTTTGCTCGATTTTCGGTGGGAAGAACGAGCGCCGAATGACGAATTGGGAATGCGGTAGCTGTACACTACCGATATCGGAAGTAATAACCGTTAAGAGGAAACAATTAATTGTGCCGACGGATTCTGCGCGGTTTCGTGTGCCCGCTAACCGATATCGTAGTTGGGAAGCGTACATTTTTCTCGGCCATTTTTTTAAGCGCTCGACGCCGCGCGGACGCGTAAATCTGTCGCTTGCAGATTCGATTTCAACACGAGCAGACATTTATATTTGCGGACGTGTTAGTTTGCCGGGGATAGAGTCACGGCTTCTTATAAATTCGGGCCGACCATGTACACGGTGTTTCAAAGGCGGACAATGTAACGTTTTAAATAATTGGAAAATTTTTCGAGAAACGGAGAACAAATCTGCGTTTGTATATCCCCGGGCGCTGATCGGGTGACTATAATTTCCTGCGACTGTCAAAATTTGTTATCGGGAGCGGAGTATTCCGTGGCAAATTCGGGACACCGTGTACAGAAGTTGGCCGTAAGCTTGTCTCTCGACCGTTTGTATATTTACGCATTCCGGCGAACTCGACGTAACGCAGGACGCCCAGCGCCGCGACGCATTTCGCGTCCCGCGTGTATATTTCTTCAGCGCACCCATCGTATACGAGCGCACGCGTGGGCCAGCACGGATCTTGGCGACCACTCCAAATTCGACCGATCTTATTTTTCGCGGCTGGGATCGGAAAGGGAGATCAGTAACACGAGTCGATTTTCGGCCAGACCAAAAATTGATCAAATACGTAAGCGTCGACGACTCAAAATAATTCATTCCAAATTAAACCAATTTCATTTTTGAGGTGGGGTTCGAGAATGGGGATCAGTAGTATGAGTTAGTCATCGACTAGACCACAAATTGATCAAAACGCAAATATCGACAACTCGAAGTATTTCATTCCAGATGCGAGCAATCTTACTTTTCGTAGCTGGAATCGAAAAGGAAGATCCGTAATAGAAGTTTTCTGAGCTCAGCCAAAAATTTGCCAAATACCCAAACGTTGAAAAGTCAACATATTTTACCCCCAATTTTACCTGTGATACGAGTTGATTTTCGGCTGAGCCGAAGATTCAAAATAATTCACGCATTAAGCCGTACAAAAATCGCCACCTACAACACCTGCGTTTTACCGAGAACGCGAACTACCTGTCCCTAGACGAAAACTATCACTAACGACGCCCTTTTCCCCGCCTGTGATTTCAGGACTCGCAAAACGGCCCGGTGCTGGACCGATGGAGCATCTGCTCGGCTGAGGAGGAGCCGCTGGTGCTTCAGCAGTTCCTCAGATTCGCCGAGACGCGTCCGTTCGTGCAGCAGCTGCTGCTGGCCGCCGGTACGCCGGGTACGGATGCTATGTCACCAAGCAGACGACCTTCGCCGCCGACGATGCCTCTAGCACACCTTCCGCCACCTCTTAACCTACTCCACTGCGGCCTGTCTCATTCACTGCCACCCCCACCGCCCCCTCCTCCGGTCTCACACCCGTCCATGTCGCCGAACCAGAAGCACTACTCGAGTCCGGCCACCGGCTCTCCGCCGCGGTCGCTCAACTCCCTGGCGTCGCCTTTGAACAGACTTCAAAGCATGCAGCCCTTCGACTTTCGGAAGCTAGGGACGCTGGGCCTTCCGACTTTTCCTCCGCTTCCACCCCCGCCCCCGTCGGAGTACCAGCGGAAGAACATGAGGAACCCGCAGAGTCCGCACAGTCACGAGGGTGCTGGCCCCCAGATGAGGAGTAGTCACGTTCCCGTCGCGCCGGTCTCTTCTTCGCTGACCTTTGGTCACCCACTCTCGGTGGCCGTGTCGTCTGGCGCGCTGCCTCCTAACTTTCCCGCCCATTTCCCTGCGCCGATGGGCAAGGGCGCTTCTACGATGGCGCAGGACGTGCACAGCGGCGGCGAGAAGAGCAGCGAGTTCGGATCCGAGGAGGACGAGGACGACGACGAGAACTCGGACAGCGCGCTAAACTTGAGTAGAAGGGACTCGATGACGAAGCACGAGCGACATCATTCGCTGTCTATGCAGGCTGCACCGCTGGGGAGGCCTCCTGGCATACCCGGGCGGAAGCCGCACTCGCCTGGCAAGCGTCCGGGGAGTCAGTGGGGTGCGTCTACCAACATGCCGCCCAATCTTGGCACGCCGTTCATCAACCCCACGACCGGGAAAAAGCGAGTGCAGTGCAACGTTTGTCTGAAGACGTTCTGCGACAAAGGCGCGCTGAAGATACATTTCAGTGCGGTGCATCTGCGCGAGATGCATCAGTGCACTGTGAAGGGCTGTAGTATGATGTTTAGCTCGAGGAGGTCTAGGAACAGGCACAGCGCTAATCCGAATCCGAAGCTGCACTCTCCGCACCTGAGACGGAAAATCTCGCCGCACGACGGGCGATCGTCTATGGCGCACGCGTTAGTCCTGCCACCGCAAGTGGGGCTTCCGGTTCCCGCAAGTGGATTGAATCACCTGCCGTTCGGCTCCTTCCCTCTTCTTACGCCGCCTCCTGATCTTCGCTCGCCGGCATCGCTGTGCGGTCTTGACTTCAAGCACCTCGATCTGTCCGGTCAAGGCCAAGGCAGGGCATCGTACGAGGAGTCCATGCATCAGCGGATGACAGCGACCACCAGCATGGCTACCACGACTGTCTCAACCTTGCCAGCCGCCGCGTCCATGCATTCAGCGTCGACGACCATGAACACGACCACCACGACCAATAGTGTGCGCGGTTCCTTCCCTGGAGCTCCAATTTGCGCGACTTCCCCGTCTCCCCAGGCGCCGAGTATCAATCCGGACGGTGAAGAAGACGACGACGATGACGATGGTGGAATCGTGGTGGTCGCTGAGGACGAGGCGAGTAATTTATCCAGACTGCCTCGAGCCGGGGAAGCCGCCGACGATGACGAACAGCCTGCTGACTTTAGTTTAGCGAAACGACCTAAGTTGTACTTCGATAATGTCGACGAGGACCTAGTCAGCAATCCGGATAGCAACGAGGACAACGATTCCGTGAGTGGAACCGTCGACCAGCACGCGTTTTCGGTTAACCAACATTGCCTGAACTCGAGTTCCTTCCACTCCAGAGGCGTGCGCAAAAGAAAATCACAGCATCCGACGAGATGCGCCGTTCTGTCGGAAGTGCACTCCTCGTCGACGGACGGAGAGTCGTCGAACGACGAGGAGAGGATTAAAGGAAGACGCTTAGAGATGGACTTTCAAAACCAGCCGGAGGACATGTCGATGTCGAGATTGGAAGCGGAAGAACGGAAGGAATCGTCGGAGTCCTTCGAGAGAGAACGATCCTGCTCGCCGTCGTCGAACCCCGAGATGAACTTAACCCGTCGGTTATCCTCCCAAGAGCACTTGGATAATCCGGAGAACCTACCTCAGGACGAACCCCGTGACCTCAGCTCGCGAGCGAGCAGCGCAAAATCCCCCAAACGGCAGCTAACCCCCTCACCAAAGACTCTCGAGAGCGAAGCTCACTCACCAATGAAAAATCCTCAGAGGCATGACGAAGAGAAGAAAGGCGGAGGTGGAGGTGTAAGCAGTGCAGGGAGAGAAGGTGGAAGTGGAGGTGGAAGAGAGGAGGCGGACGAGGAGGATCCTGTGGAGGACCTGGAGGAAGATGATGATGATGATGACGAGGAAGAGCTCCGCAACCAAGAAGGTGAGCCTCCCGATGACCCCTCCCCGAGCTCGGTCGATAGTCGTCCGAACACAGTCGACGACCTCTCCCACGACTCCTCGATCAACACTTTGCGTCAACTCGAGTCCTTGTCGCAGGGCCAGGAGAAGGTTCGAGGACCGGCGACGACGACGACGACTTCCGGCAGAGACTCTACCGACAGCCCAACGAACACCATCCCCATTACCCACCAGGAGATCACCATGGACAACTCTTCACATGGATCTCGTTCATCCAGCGCTTCACCCTCCACAGCGGCCATGGATCCGGACAGTAGCCTAATTACCTACGCCAGATACGAGAACGGCGGCTTCGTCAGCACCCAGGAAGTGCCCCTGGATCGTGACAATCCGCGGAGGTGCACCGCCTGCGGGAAGGTCTTTCAGAACCACTTCGGCGTCAAAACCCACTATCAGAACGTACACCTCAAGCTGATGCATCGCTGCAGCGTCGACGGCTGCAACGCTGCTTTCCCGTCGAAGCGCTCGCGGGACAGACATTCGGCAAATTCGAATCTCCACCGTAAGCTACTGTCCACATCGTCGAGTCCACCGCTGTCGTCAAGTCTGCCGTCGAGTCTCTCGCCGAGAGTGGACGATCAGATGAATCCGTTGCTGCACAACGAGTTTCTGGCAAGACTGTACGCGGACGCCGGGATCGGGGCCCTGGGCGCTTATCCTCTCACGCCTGGACTGCCGTCAGGTGTCGATCTGGCCGCGCGGATCCCGCCTCCGCATCCTCTATTGCTGCCACCGCATCTGGGCGCGACCTTTCCCGGATTATCATCCTTCGCCAGTCATCTTGCCGGGCTGAACGGCCTCACGCAACAGCATCTGAACCATCTGTCCAGGATGCAGGAGCATCGGCGCTCGAACTCGCCGATGTCCTCGCCGATCTCGGATGAGAAGGAGGAGGCGAGGTGTACCGTTCCAGGATGTGAGAGAGTCTTTGGCTCGAAAGCCGTAAGAGACGCCCACTCGAGGGATCCTCAGGCACATCGCGATCTCCAAATTCTGTCGACTAGCAGCAGTGGGTCGTGACCGATCTCGTTCTGCGCGCGTGGACACGACTATTGTCCTTTACTGTGATGCCAAAAGCTCGATGACATCTGATCTCGCCTCTTCTGAGGCTGACGAGGATTCTTGTGTCCAGGACGTGGAACGAGCATTGTTCAAAAAACGTCTCGGTTGGTGGTGATGTTCGGTGACGTTCCCAGATGAATGCTGCGGAAGCGATCTCGATTTCTTTTCTGATTCAGTACGAACCTGCGCAAGTTGAAATACGCGAGGGTATCCTGTGTCTTGAAGTCGACCCATCTGATTTCGTTGCTTTTCGACTTACATTCTGTTGCCGTCGCATTTGCGAATGAACGGCGCTATCGGAAGAAGCGTTTTTCACGGATTCTCTGCTGGGAAGTTTCAGCTTGCGCATTACTTTTGTTGCTAACGGAAAATTGTAAGTGGCGCATATTCGTTCTGTAGAAAATTGTAACTTTCGGAATTGTGCATTTTCCTAGGCCTTTCGTTTCGCATTCGCAGAACGCTCGAAATTGGCCTGCGAAAGGTTTCGATCGTCTTTCTCTTCTGTGATGAGAAACGGAGAGAGATAAGAGAGAAGGGGAAGCGTAAAGAGACGAGATCAGGCATTCTCTGATCGAAAGAAGGGCGTCTAAAAAGAAAACTCCCCGACGCGCTAATCTTATCATCGTTGTGATAACGTAACGTTAGCAGAATAACGCCACTATTTAATCAGTAACCCAATTTAGTACCGCTGTATATATAAAACATAGTACCTTTCGATGTATCGCGTAACGATAGGCTAAGCTGATAAAAAAGAACACACGAAAGAGGTGAGGGAGAATCCGCGGAATTCGGTGAATTCAGTGGAAATGCTAATCGAGTCCCAGAATGCGGAAATTTGTTTTGTAAAAGGCTAGAGGCGAGCGAGGTGAAGAGGAGATATCAAAATAGGGCAGCTAGATAGAGACGCAATGTTTAAGGTTTAAGTACGGAGTGAAAATGAGATGAGAGAGAACGAATTGACCGATTGCATTGGACAACGTGATTTTTGCACACAACCTTCGATCTTCTTACCTGGCGTTTCGTCGCTGACTTCGAGGTCCCAATTAAAGTATCTCATTTTTTATTATTGATTTTTTATCGTCTGCGGTGTCAGTTTGCATTTGCACGTTGGAAGTCGGCCGCGGAAGGGCGTGAGAAAAATTTCGGTCGCCGTGGCGAAGATGGAAGTTGTCGAACTCTGTTGTCCGGCGTTAATCGCGGGCGAATGAGAATAGATAGATTTTATTTATTGTTTCCTAGAGATCCTACACGACACACACACTCGTACCAGCGGCCAGTAGCGGGCACTGCCGCATTGAACTTCCTCCTCTTAGAGTTTAATCGTTTCTTTACCGCCGTCTTATTCGCGTAAAAAAGATGAGACGCCGAAAGCGAGAGTTGTCTTTGAGGAATCGTTCGCGCCCCTTCGTTTACTGGCATAATTTTGAATGTGTCACGTGATATCAGCTAAACGCTTTTCATTGTGCGTCGCTGCGTAAAGAGCAGAGGACGCGTGGTATCTAATATTGATATTTAATTTGTTCCTAGACAAACGAAATACCGATGTCAGTTGGTGCAACGAGCGAAGGGCTTAACATCGCAGCAACTCTCGCGTTCGCAATTTTCGTTGTACATATATTTTATTTTCATAAACGAGTACGTATAATTTTCTGGTCGCGTCGATAATCGAATCGCGAAGTGCAAGAAGACAAAGCGTCGACAGTGATGACGAATGAAGGCAGACGTTGATGAGGGCGAAGATTTTTCTACGCGTTTCAATTCTTAGGTTTTACATTCTCCCGAAACGAGCAGACGGAAACTACAGAAAACAAGGACACATAGGCTCACTCCTCCTTCACGCGACACACGACGAACCCACTACTATTACACGTTAAGGGCGAACAAAGCGAGATTTACAATTGTAATTATGTATAAACCGAATGCTATGATGTATATTATAGATCGATTATAAAGAACACTCATCATTACGAAATAATAAATACCTATGAAAACTTAATCGACTACTTACCCCCCTTTCACTCTCGCGTTTTTAACCGGCCGCCACCGTAAGTGCCAGGCTGAGTGGCAAAAATAACCAATACACAGACCCTCGACCGAGAAGCACGCCAACTACCCGTGCCGCGTAAAAACAAACCTCAAACCGTCCTGTCGACTTTCGCGCAATTCGAAAAAACTGATCCCGCAACATTGTGCCGCTTCCGCGACTTCCCTCGTACATAATGCCACCCTTTCCATCGGCGCATCTCGCACACTCTCTCAACCTCTCACCGGTCCTCCCTTTTAATTCCTTCGCCCATTAAGGACCGCCGTCTTGTTCTCTCGAAATCCGTCGCCGCATCCATTCTCTCTCTATCGGCCGTTATTAGTCGGACGTCGGTCGTACGTTAAAATCGAAGGTGCTAATCTAATCTGGCCTGCCCGATTAAAGGCCGGCCCGCAGATTCATGAAGAGGAGAAAAAGGGAACACGAGCGCGCCGAGACAAGCGAGACGCACGACGTAAGAACCCGGCCTTACGTGTAATTAAGAGTCCTTACTCGGCACGCTAATTACCATGGCAAGGCTGGATGTCAGTGCACTTTCTTCTGCAAAACCCGCAAGACGTTCCACGGAATTGCACGTAAAATCGAACGATCCCACCCGAGACGCGGATCAGTAGGCGTGCGGCGTGATCCCTGATAAACGAGTCCCTCAGTCGTCGCGTAGCTCTTTTTTCGGGGTTCCCAGAAAACGAGGTCGACTTTGGTTCATGCGTAGGCGGGGTATAACGCGCTCTCGTATTGGCGTTTTCTTATTGCCGCGAGTAGCGACGGCCGAGTGAGATATGAGCGATTCGAGATTTTTGGCGGGAATCCTGGAAGGTGCGTCGTGGCAAACGCGCGGCACGTGTGCATATTATGAACTCGCGGGATAAATGGATTTGGCGTGACTGCCTTCGCTTCATCGACGGTCTTGCTCTCGTGCTCTTCGTCGCACACTTGCTCCCACGTACTCACGCACACGACAGGTGTAGCGTGGGAGAAGAGGAATGGATAAGACACAGAGAGCGAAGGGCGGAGGGGGTGGAAGGAAGGAAAAAGGAGAAAATGGAAGAGAGAGAAGGCGGTCTCCGGCTAGCTTGGCTCGCCCATCGATCCCCCTTGCATGCCCCCATCCAGACCCATGGTATGCCCCACCATGTCTTGGTCAACTTCGAGATGCATGCTGGACACGCTCCTGACAATCGAACGGGCGCATCTTCCATTTTCAACAGTATCATCAGCAGCGCGGGAGAGCGCAATTTCATTTCCTATGGGAAACTAGGCTCGTTGCGTGATGCATTGAACTTCGTGATATTAAGACTCTTGGTATCTTAATGCACTTTAGGTATATTACGATAGGAATAGTCACGTAGTCGTTACGTAAAAAGTATTATCGTGAATGCCGCGTTTCGGAAGTTGAGCAATTGTCAAAATAAGGTCATATTGTGTATTCGTACAATAGACACCCTATACGCTTTAATGTAATTTTCTGATAATCGGATATATTAATTGTAAAAATGCACCATGTTTTTTCATTTCTGGGTAACATGGAATTAGTTGAATTTCACGTATACAACCATGTCTACTCGCGTTAAAGTCAAAATACGTTGTTACCCTAAAGATCCCTCGCAAAGATTCGGAGAACGTGGTTCATAAGTCAGTGGATAATTGCCGTAGAATTGCGACGCAATGGCTGGCATCGCGATTAAACGTTCATAAATATCTGAAATATGCCAATCGATGAGCAACACAAGTCATTCTTAATGTACCTTATGTACATTAAACAACGATAGTTACCTAAATCTTCTGTAAACAATACTATCATGAACTAATCTAAAGTATTATCGCGAACACCGCTCTTTAGAACTTCAGCAATTGTGCATAAGGTCATACAGTACATCCGTACAATAGACACACTAATGTATTTTTGGATAGTCGACTACATCAATTTCAAAATAGAAACACGTTTCGTCAATAACATGTTCCTTCGTAATGCAGAATTAGTTAAGTTTTACTTATACAAAAACGTCTAGTCGCGCAAAAATCAAAGTACGTCGTTACTTTAAGATGCCCCGCAAAGATTCGGTGAACGCGGATCATAAGTCGGTGGGTAATTGCCGCAGAATTTCGACGCATGGGCTCGCACTTCGATCAAACGCACACGAATGCCTGAAACTCCCCAATCGAAGAGCAATACTAGCCGGCTACCTAATCGTCCTGGTACGAGCAGGCACCGATTACTTCCCTCGATTTCAGCCATACACCGACGTTGCGCTAAACACACGTTGCACCTCGCCCGATCTCCACGCAGATTAATTTTCAGATCCGATCTCGGACCGTCGTCCGACATATCAGCCGCTCGAAAATGCCACATTTTTGCGAAAGTGATACGTTAGACGGAATACGTATAATCGTCCTAGCGTGTAGACGCGCGTGGACAGAAGAAAGAAAGAGGCAGAGTTAATCGGTTCGCCATCGGCTTCCATGTCGGACCATGACTATCGCGCGCCTCCATCTCGACTCGGATAAAAATCGGTAATTTCGGCATCGCGCACATGTCGCGTCCGGTCCCTAACGAAATTAGGTATAAATAAGCCCTAAGTAAGACGGTCCGCGGGGAAAGAAGGACACGGCGTGTCCACCTTGTATCGTGCCGGCGTATCTTTTGATCGGAACGCCGCTCCTCGCTACAGTGTTGAATTTTAGGCGCCCATCGCATGGCGCTACCAATTATGTGGCCATAATTTTCGCGTGGCGCACACGTGAGAGAAAGTCGATCGGTGGGACGTGCTGAGTCTTTATGTCAATTTTTAAATAAATACGGTGCCCGAACGGCCACAGTCTGGCAAGCGGGATCGAACTTCGGAAATGGTTTGAGTACGTTATCGTGCTCAGGTACGCGCGATGAGTCCTGGGAGAGTGATTTATTGCGGAATCGAAAGAAAACGTCGAACGTGAAGCTTTTCGCGGGGTACCTAAGAAAGAAAGTGTGTTCGGAAAAATGTCACCGTTCTTTATCTATGTTTGGTTGTGTCTTCGTGTCTGTGGGATTTAAATTCTCGCGATTTGTTTCTATTCACAAAAAGAAATAATGCCTTACGTCGCAAAGCATCAACGGAAGGAAGTATGAATGAAGAAACTCGTCGCTTTCAATATCAAGACCTATTGTCAAAGGTTTCATCTACTTTTGTTCGTAACTCCGAAATTATTGCATTTCCCCCATTTTCCTCTGTTCGCGCGCCTTGTTTCAGTTTCCAAAAGGAGGTACCCCGACGCGTGAAATCACGTTCCAAATCTTGTCCGGGACTGTACGATCGCCGGACATTAACGAAATCTCGAGGAATCGATCCTCCAACTCGACCGCAGTGCTTTTCCGGTGCGACCTCACGTCAGTCAGGATTGACACGCGATGTTTGGCCATCTGGCACCGACAAATTGTCCGAGGCGACGCGACAAGTTCCCTCGCGACGCAATTTTCGCTGCCCACCCGTCGCACGCAACGTTTACCCAAAAATCGGGCCCTCCTTTCAAGGACCGTCCCTTTGTCCGCCAGCGCATGCGTGCCCTTGAACAACGACTTCTCGCGTGTCACAGTTTGCCCCGAAATGTCTCCCGCGAAATACTTGGCCAGTCCTTTAAAAGCGCCGCGAACAGCGACGCGTTTCCGCCGGCGTGCTCGACACTCGCCTGACTCCCGACTTCGCGTAACAACCCGTTGAAGAGCGGGCATTAAACGGTAGTAGTTGCCGGCTAGATTACACGATTTTTGGCTACGAGCGAGTGGACACACACAGCGGCGTCTAACGGTATTTTAACACGATACTTTTCGCGCACTTACGTCCGCGATAAGATCGACCCTACAGAAAGGACTCGGATGCAATTTTACCGTCACACCCGTGCACCGGCGGTTGATGCATTAGCGCGATTACGGGGGCCCAATTTGTTGCCGCCGCGGATAGGACGCGCATTATCAGATCGGGGGGAAAGTCGGCGGGTGGGAGCGGGACAGAGGAAGGAGTTTCATGCGCCCGGCACGAAACTGAACGAGTTACGCCACTGGCTCCGCCGCGCGATTACGTTCTAAGCGTTCCGCCGGCGAATTTCTTTCACGAAATCGCCCGGCACCGTCCCGCTGACTGCGCGCGGAAAGAGCATCGATCGCGTATCGGCGTATCTCATCTCGCGGCTGGGATCCTGGCGAAACGGGCTCGCGAAACTCGGGGGCTCGGTTTTTCGGAAAACGGCGCGGCCGATCGCCGATGCCGGCCGAGAAAAATGGACGGAAATCATTCTCCCTCGTCAGCTGGCGAGATCCTTGCGCGTACGAGCATAAGGAGGAAGTGCCCTGGCACGCGATCGCGAGATTAACGCGATACTTCGGGAACTTCCAGCCTCGTGCGCTGATAGACCGGGCCGCAGATGCGTGCTCGATAGGAAATTAAAGCGGAAAGACGTGAGTGGACCTCGTGACAAGGGCGCTTTCGGCTTGATTATCGTTTTCATTTAACCCGGGGATTTGTTGCGACGTTGTAATCGCCGGATCGCCTGTGTTGGTAGCCTAACGTCTAAATGTCGGCGGCCATAAGGGCCCGGTCGTCTGAGCGAGAAGTCTAATTACGGCGGGGGCAAATTTTTCATCATTCGCGTCCCGGCCGGGCGTCGCCATTTATTTCTCGGCCGGGTTAACGCCTCCTGCGCGCAATAAAACCGGAAGGTCACGCGTCCACCCCTCATTATGCGTAGTAACCATTATCCGACATTACGTTATGCGCGAGGTGTCGATTTGCGGCTCACCTGTCCTTCGATAAGGATTCGAGAACGGAGGCGGCGAGAGCGTAGGAAAGAGACCGGATCCACTCTAGTAGGAGAGACGAGGAGCCGTGCGGCGAGAAGGAGAGGAGGCCGGGAGAGAGTGCGGCCTCCCCGGTCAGCAGGGCCAGCCATTATATAGTAGTAAATATCGTAACGACTCCTCTTCTCCGCGCGCAAGGACTAACCACGAGTAATTATGTAATTGCCGAAGAATTACTTACAGAGCCGATCCCGTAGGCCGTCATTCAGTGACATTCCCGTCCTTTTTACGACGGCCTGAGTGGCGGGTCGTTGTCTTCAAAACTCTCCTCCCCCTTTCTTACTTCACGACCTTTTTGAACACGGTCTTTCTCTTTTCGTCTTTGCACGGCCTTTTTGTCCTCGCGTTCGCAAGCGTTTCGCTCGGACTATTTCCGTTTCTCTTCGGTTCGCGGCATTTCTTCGACCCCTGGGTCTTTCTTGCGCTGCATCCCTTTTTAATTCCACGCCATTCTTACTATATGACCGCTTTCACTCTTTCGCTTTCCTCGTCTTTCGCGCGGCGGACAGTACGCGCAGCTGTTCGGACGCAAGCTATAACTAACTCGTTCTCTCAGCTTTACACCCATATTTTTCTAATTTCGGCCCGGTAAGAAGTGCGTGAGAGTTGACCGTGCCATATGGAAGGCACTTACCTGCGGTCTCGATATCTGGACAGTCTGACTAGGCCGAACCTAGTCTCGAACGAAAGAAGTTATTTTCCTTCGTAAGAAATATTTTGACCACAATTTGGAATTTGCGAAACAAAGGGATGACTTGGAAATAGTAGCTAATACATACGATCAGTAGTAAAATCGGAAACCAACATAGTCGGTTACCTGACGATTCGACTATGATTGCGAATCTTCTTCAGAGATTAAGTAAAAACGTTACTTTATTTATTCTCTGCGGAAGATTCGCAGCCAGAGCTGAATGTACGGAAACCGAATAACATTGATTGTAACTTATTGCACTTGAAGTACTCTTCCCAGGCACTGACAAAGTTTTGCGTTGCTCACAAAAATATACTGCACCGAAGGACCAAAATATTGTGATTTACCATCAAATTGTAGTTGTATGTAATTTTATGTATTATTGATATCAGTATTTAGTCGTTTCTTTGAATATCTGTAAGCTTCCGTCGAAAAAATGTTCGAGGGCAAAGACGTAAATTTTACCAGTGATCGCATGAACTCGTCACGATTTTCAAGGGAGCTGTTTGTTCTGCAAAAATGTTTCTCTATGAAAAAAAAAACAGCTACAATACGTTCTTTAATTCAACGCTTCGACCATCCCAACCACTCGCAACCTGCCAATTTTCAAGGCATCGGTTTGGCCTCCAAAAAAATACAGCCGTACGAATGAAAACAGCTACAATATGTTTTTTTAATTAAACACCTCAAACATCCTAGCCAATTACCAGCTGCCAATTTTCGACATGTCTCCGCACTGACTGAAGGGGCCAAACAGAAGAAGCTGCCGCGAATATCAAACGGCGCGTTGTTTCACGTTCCCAAACATCCCCCTCCCTTCGCCCCGTCTTCTGCCAGGGACGCAAAGGTCGCGGCACCTAATTACACCTGCGAGAAATTCCGAACGGAACTTTGACGATCGATACGTGCAAAAAATTGGCAAAACGCGATCGAGAAGTCGCGTGAGCGACTTTGCCGGGGCCCGCGCGGTGGCCCACAGGACGTGGACGGCTCCGGCACAGGGTTGCCTCGCCTCCACACACCCTCACGCGCGCACACACACGTCGGAATCTCACGCGAGCGTGCGAGAGTCATCGGCGATTAGTAATTTGCATCGTTAACCGGCGTCATTCCCACAGTTTTCGAGGCCGTTCCTCGATACTCGCACTACCCCGTCCCTCGCCTACCTACTCCCCCTCCTGCGAGCGTCCAGGATTCCACCCGAGGGACCGTACCGGTCCGTGGAATCCCTCTCTTCCTTCTAACGATGACTCTCCTCCTTTCCGAGTCTCGCGCGGAAAAAAAGCAACGCGCGAGAAGAACGAGCGCGACCTGTATTTAAGGCGGTTTTCGTTCCCGAGACTTTTTCGTCGTTACTGCTGCGCGCACTTCCCTCTTTCCGCTTCTGTCTTTCTCTATTTTGGATGCGCGAACGTGAGAACCCGCGGCTCCTGTCCTATTACGCGCCGAAACGTGAGGCACTCGCCGGGGTCCGTAGAAGTTGCGCGCTCGGATTGCCGGAGACGCTAGATTTCGATGGCGGACGCGCGGATCGGGGATGGGACGTAGAGCAGGCACCGTACGCAACGGGCTTATCTGCGTGGAAATATGATTACGAGAATGGCGCAGGTACAGACGTGCAGCGCCGGATGCAAAGAGAAGGACAGAAACGGAGTCACGACTTGAGACTTTGCGCCTTTCGTCTTTCAACATCCTCTCTCCCGCGTTCCTTCGATCCTGGAGTCTTCGAACATCTTTCGTCTCTGTTCGACGCCACGCTTGGACCCCCGCTATCTCTCTTTTCCACGCGAAATCTCGGCTGCCATTAATTCTGACTCCCGACAGGTCACTCGAGTAGAACAGCCCATTACAGATATTACAAGCGTAAGGCCCCTTTCTTCTGCTCGCGACTCGTATCAAATAATTATTATTGTTGTTTGCTTTGCCAGCCAATCGCGCGGGCTTCGAGACTTCATCCTCTTCTTCGTCGGGACTTCGCCTCCCTATTATTCCTCTTTCAGCTCGCGTTGCTCTTGCTCTCTTCGCGCCTAGCGGGGTGACCGGCAATTTGTTTCTAAATTTATTACCGATGACCGATACGGCCGGCTCGACTTTCTTCTCGGGGAGGGATCGAATTCGGGTCGATCGGCTATATATACATTGATTTGACGGACGTTTCGTCTGTTCAGACTCGGAGAACGCACGAGCGCTCGTGTATTTTTCATAGTGCACATTTTCATCTCGCGTACGTCTAAATTAACGAACGTGCCATCACCATCTTCGCATTCCTCGGCGAAGCTATTAAACGCTGTTAATACGCTAATTAAAGAGGGAAACTGCGCTGTCAATAGACACCTCAGAGTCGCCGGCTACTAAAAGTTCATATCGTCGAAGGCCCCCATAACTCAGGCA
Organism: Cryptocheilus praepositus; assembly: GCA_033815515.1. NCBI lineage: Eukaryota > Metazoa > Arthropoda > Insecta > Hymenoptera > Pompilidae > Cryptocheilus > Cryptocheilus praepositus. Next base: position 5,924,925 of record JAWWQZ010000314.1, read on the forward strand.
ACCGTCGCAGTATCACCAGCGAGGTATCGACGCTCCGAAAAAAGGCGTTCATTTATAAATCACGAGTATCTCCTCGCGGTGTATTTACGATCTGAACGAAGCGCGAGAGGCCCTCGGGCATGTTGCACGATACGCGATTCATCTCGTGTGCGATTGGCTGCACGCGACTCCTTGCGCGCGCGCGCGCTCACGCTCGCTCAGGATTCACTCGCGGAAATCATGTGTGCCAGTAATGACCGTGGGCGCATAATGAGTTGCATGCCGACATTGTGAGACTTTCGTCCTTTCCGTTCTTTCTTTTCGCCCCCCGTCCCTTTCTCACAATACGAAATTTACGTGACTGCGTGTCAAGAGTTCCATGGAAATATTCGCGACGCCGCTCTTTACGACTCTACTCCCCCCTTATTACACGCCGATATTTTCCGTCCGATTGCGTTCGGGCGACGCGAAGATTTCCGGCCGAGTCGCCGTTTCGGGCCGGCGCGAGACGCCCGAAAGAAGTCTACCCATAAAAATCGCCACACTGTCGCAGAAACTCAACGTCTCGGCCGGCCAACCTCCTCATTATCATCTTCGACTTGACCGAGGCCTAACCAAGCGAAAACGCCGAGCTAATCTCGTTTTAATGACAGGGTCCCACGTGGTCGAGCGAATAATGAAGTGTCAAATCGGTCGGCGGTGGGCGTCGTTTTCCAAAGTCCTCCCACTCATTTTACTCCTACCCCGCGTTCCTCCGCTGCCCATTATCTCCCTCACTCCGCTGCGTGGCCGCAGTAATGTATTCGAAGATTTTAATTACACTGCGGTCCCTGTATCATTATGTACTCCCGACACGCAGGCCATTTTGGAAAACGAGCCCTGCCAGATGGCAGGATCCGGTCACGGTTCGAATCGAAGGTGTTTTCGTTTCACGCTTTTCGTCCTTTTGGACGACAGGGGTGTGAGGGAGTTTAGAAAACAATCTGCCTCCGCCACTACCACGAATGGCACCTGATTGTTGGGACTGTGCGCAGCTTGCGGATGGGGGAGATTGCTGTGTGGATGAGAAACAACGACATCGCACGTCGTGCTCGCTCAGTCCAATCCGGCGAAACTGAACGAGGGTGGCTACGCGTACGTACGTAAGGCGCATATGTAAATGCCCGCGCCAACATTAAACTGCCGCCGATGGTGGGCTTACGGAGGATCAACGTCACCGAAACGCAGGGTCCACTCTTGGGACATTAGAGTAAAAGTAAAAATGTTTTTCATGGCGGACTCACCGAACATGATGCACGCTGACGGAAATCCTTAACAGCAGGGTGGATGTGGACTGTTTTCCTGAAACAAAGAAATGGAGCATTTTGAAATAGGTCGCTGAACGGACTGATGCTGTAGAAATGGTGTGAGTTCGTACGGTCGTCGGTGAAATGTGAAACCGATGTTACCCGGTTTGTTTGCGTGTCAACTCTGGTAGCGAGTTTTTTTTAGGATAAATGTAAATATTAACTTATTTTTCCTCTGTAGAGGACTTGCAGAATATACCGATGTTTTCGAAATAGTTGTGAGGATGTGGGAAGTAGTATTGACTTCATACGGTTTTTACTCAAATTTGAAACCAATGTTAATCGGTTCCCTTAAATTTCGATTTTAGTTATAAGCCTTCTATAGCAGATTAATTTGAGAATAGCCATGTGAACAAAGAGAAAGATTTCGCGGAGCGCTAACGTTGACAATTCTGCAGGTGCGATTCTTACCCAGCTGGACTCCAACCCAGCAATTCAAACGTCATGAGAATGCGCAGTGGACAATTTTGCGCACGAATCCACACCGCCAACGTTCTAATTCCACAGATTGTGAAAATTGACAATCTCGCAAACATGATTTCGACTTTACTTAAAATCAAACGACCACGGTGGGCAATTTTGTGCTTGAACCCACCCGGCCAACACTTTAATTCCGCAGATTGACAAAATTTACAATTCCGTAACCGTGACCCCGGCCCCATTGAAATCCAATCCAGAGATTCAAACGACACGAGAATGCACGGTGGACAATTTTGCGCACGAACCCACAATGCCAACGTTCTGATTCCACAGATTTTCAAAATTGACAATCTCGCAAACATGATTTCGACTTTACTTAAAATCAAACGACCACGGTGGGCAATTTTGTGCTCGAATCCACCCCGCCAACACTCTAATTCCGCAGGTTGACAAAATTGACAATCCCGCAACCGTGACCCCGGCCACATTGAAATCCAATCCAGAGATTCAAACGACACGAGAATGCACGGTGGACAATTTTGCGCACGAATCCACAATGCCAACGTTCTAATTCCACAGATTGTGAAAATTGACAATTTCGCAAACATGATTTCGACTTTACTTAAAATCAAACGACCATGGTGAACAATTTTGTGCTCGAACCCACCCCGCCAACACTCTAATTCCGCAGGTTGACAAAATTGACAATCCCGCAGCCGTAACCCCATTGAAATCCAATCCAGAGATTCAAACGACACGAGAATGCACGGTGGACAATTTTGCGCACGGAGCCACCCCAACAACATTCTGCGCATCGGCGAGCGGCAGTGGTGTCGGTATTCCATTTTTTCTCTTATTTTGCGAAAATGAGAGTTTACAGCCGTTGCACGGTGCGCGCCGGCACCGAGAGAAGAGCGCTCCTTTGTCTCTTTATGGTCTGAAAGTGGCCCGTGGAAGAGGAGGCGAGGGGCATTCTACGTGGCTTCGCCATCTTCTTCTTGGACGGAAGAAGTACGGTCGGATAATAACGAGTTTCTGTCGTCCCTTTCGCCCTTCGCGAAGCCAGTCGTAAAGTCCAGGGAGAGAAAGAAGGGGAGACAGTGCTGGGTGGGAAGAGGACGAGCGGAGAAAGAGAGAGAGACCCGCCATTTGCTTCGGCCGTTTTTCTTCGAGATGTGGACGATGGTGTCAAATTTTTATTGCGCCAACGAGCCTGTCTCGAAGGATCCCACACTCGGGATTCCTCTTCGGCAAAGTCCAGGCGAACCTTATACGGTACCAGGACCCCAGGGGAAGTCGCTCCGGGAAAATTGTCGGCAGTCGTCTTCTTCGAGTGGCGCGACGCGAGACTTTGTTGTGCAACTGAAATTGCTACCAACACTGAAGCCGGCCTCTGCGCTGGTATTGAGTCTGTGGCGCCACAGTGTTTCGTGTCAGAGAATTTTGCGAGTCGCTCACGGTCTGTTGTCAATGGCAATAATGACGAAAATGATCGCAGCGTGCGTTGGCAACACACGATTATGACATCGAATCTTTCTATAATAGTAACCTATGCTAAATTTTTGCGTACACAACCTTAACCTTTTTCTGGCGAAACGTGACGGGACGTAAGAAATACAAGAATGTTGCTATCGATAATATGTCGGGCACTGCGTAATGTCTATGGGGGTAAGTAGGACAATTGCAGCAACTCGCAATTTCTCTGTTTGCTTAACTTAATTTGGCCAGGTCACCAAAATCTGAGATGCTATAGTTCCGGAGGACCAACGATCTTCAACAAATTTCAACGCGAGAAGCTGAGATACCGAACAGAAAAGGGTTATTACGAGCAGGTCGAAGGTCAAAAATCGTTTGGAAAAGCACTGCGCGACGCTTCGGAGGTGAGTCTGTGGCGCCACGGTGTTTCGTGTCAAAGAATTTTGCGAGTCGCTCACAGTCTGTTGTCAATGCCAATAATGACGAAAATGATCGCAGCGTGCGTTGGCAACACACGATTATGACATCGAATCTTTCTATAATAGTAACCTATGCTAAATTTTTGCGTGCACAACCTTAACCTTTTTCTGGCGAAACGTGACGGGACGTAAGAAATACAAGAATGTTGCTATCGATAATATGTCGGGCACTGCGTAATGTCTATGGGGGTAAGTAGGACAATTGCAGCAACACGCAAATTCTCTGTTTGCTTAACTTAATTTGGCCAGGTAACCAAAATCTGAGATGCTATAGTTCCGGAGGACCAACGATCTTCAACAAATTTCAACGCGAGAAGCTGAGATACCGGACAGAAAAGGGTTATTACGAGCAGGTCGAAGGTCAAAAATCGTTTGGGAAAGCACTGCGCGACGCTTCAGAGATGTACGAAGTCACGCCTGAAGAACGCAAGATTCCGGGTATTCAGAAACCTAAGGACTGGAGCAGCGATGGACTATAGTTCGCACCGACTTCGAAGTGCACGTAAAATATCGAACTTACAATAACTTACTACTGACGTGCATACGAAAATAATACGGCAGCGTTTTCCTGTAACACGTGATACGCTTCATCGAAGACAGACAGCCAAAAAGTTAACCTCGCACAAAAGAGAGACCGCCTAGACGTACAGGGTGTTCGATAACGCGTCGCGCACGTTGTTCAACCGTGTTCAACAGGTCATCCCACTAAATAAGCGCTGCTGCCTCTCGATTCAACAGTGACAACACAAAGTTAGTTTCGCGACCCACATTCCGCCATACGTCACCATCGACTAAGCTTGCACCAGGTCTAGACCCGGCCATTTCATTGTAACCACACGTAACATCTCATTCCCGCCATAACTCCATAACGGACCGGCACAAACGCATCGCATACACGAAGTTCCTCATTCACAACGACCCGGTGAGCACCGCGAAGAAGCTTGTCGGGCACCTTGCGAGACACCCCGTATACACTTGTACACATAAAAATATACATGCGCGCGTAGGTGTTCGGGTATATAGCAGCAAGACGCATTACCAGATTGGCTCGCGCCGGCATTCACCAGTCTTTTACATTCATGAAGCTTTTATTCGGTTGATTTGACTATGCGCTCCCGCATTCACGGCTCTCGATTTGATTTGCATTGATTGGAGTGCCGGGGCTTTTCCCTTCCCATGTGTGCCGCTTTCGGCATGTAACGTTATAGCCTATCGAGTGTACCGCTCTCACCCTCTCGCCGCCATCACCGACATCCCGCGCACACCTTTTATACGGCCGGTGAATGACGATTGTACAACGGATGCGCGCTTAGCCGTGGCAATTTTCGAAGCGTTTCGAGAAGCGCTCGGGACCCCGAACTGGCATATGACACTTTTCCGCGTTTCCCGTCCCGACGTTTTTACGTTCGAATTTCGTTCGACTCGGCAATTCGGGGATGGGTGTTTTTATGAAAGACCGAACGCGATTGCCGGACCTGCAGATATGCGACGGCAACAATTATAAAGAACACTCAATTAAATGCGCACGTTAATTAAATGGTCGCGGAACGCGTGTCAAGGGTCACGAATAATATTACAATTATTTCAACCTTCATGAAGAGTGGAACGATAACCTCTTCGATCGGTTGAACGTCACTTACTCCTTTTATTGTGTTAAATTTCTCGTGCTGTATGTTTTGAAACCGGTGATTACCACCTTAGGAGTTTGTGTACATGACAGATAACATTGTAAAAAGAGTAAATATTTTCAACTAATAAGGAGGGTTATCGTTTCATATATAAGGGTTATGTATGCGACAACGCCAATTACAAACAGCACTCAATTAAATATATACGTTGAAATCGTCTTAGAACGAGTGTCAGGAGTTACGAATACTATTATAACTATTTCAACTTTGATTTGATATATGTGAAACAATAATATTTTCTGATTAAAAAATGTTCTCCTTTTATTGTATTTCCCACTATGTATAATTAGCAATCAGGATTTCCCACCTCAAGAGTTTGTCTACAGTACATTAGACGATAATAAAAGGAGTAAACCCCTTCGCGAATGTGAAATGTCATAAAATGCCTGTTATAAAAATTACTGCACGCCTACAAGGAAAGGGTGGACTATTTTTTTCGTGGACAAAAGCAAGTGGAAAGTACTCCGCGATGTCCAAGGATGCCTTTCTAAACGTCCAGCCTTGTTGTTGCGGTTTTTCTCACGTGACTATGACGGCATTCATTACGTCACGGTGCGGTCGAATGATTAATCGATCGAACACGGTGCGAGCGAGAGTTATCGTGGATTTCCTGACCGAGAAAGGGAGCCGACGAGCGTGTCAAACGGCGATCCTTCGCGTCGAAAGTGTCGCCCGGAAAATCCTCTCCATCAATAAAAATCAAATTATTGTTAGGGCGGCAAATTTGTAAAAAGGCCAACGATAAAGAGAGAAAAGCGGGGAGTTCTCGACGTCTAATGATCCAAGAATGAGTCTCAGGTTTATTCAGAAATCGACCCACCCGCTATGGTATCATGTACGTTTCTTTAGACACCAGCGGTGGAAACTCTAGATATTTCTATGATGCTCAGATATTAAATGAGTTTTGAAAAACTAACTACAAATATGTATGTATTTGGTATCTGATATAGTCCATATGAGCCGTTTATTTTGAAAGTGGCCTAACTCCATTTATCTTCAAATCGAGATAAATAACATTTACTGATAAATAACATGAATTTGTACATGTAACCATGGTAACCGGAAAATATTGAAAAATGGAGTTAGGCCACTTTCAAAATAAACGGCTCATATATACCACCTATATAAATATCCACAGAACAGGTGACTGTCAATAAGTTTGTTATTTAAGTATCACAAACCCCACAGTTTTTAAAAGAAAAAAAATGAAAAACTATAAACCTATTTTTTTCATCTGATCCAACCGTGATTATAAAATTACTCATGAACTCTTAATTATTACACCATCTTTATGATATGTCTATCCTTCAAATATGCTACATGTACAAATATCCACACAAGAGTTGACTGTCAATCATTTGTTTATTAAGTATCACCAAAGCCGCCGTTTCGCTTAAATCATAATAAACAAGGAACATCGCAGACAAATTCGTCGCAAAACCGCTGGACAAAATGTGAAATACCGAAGTTCTCAGATATTCCACGGTGGATCACGGATGAACGAGGTATTGGGTACTCTTAATTATTACACCAACTTTATGATATGTCTATCCGACGAAAATACTACCTGTACAAATATCCACACAAGAGTTGACTGTCAATCATTTGTTTATTAAGTATCACCAAAGCCGCCGTTTCCCTTAAATCATAATAAACAAGGAACATCGCAGACAAATTCGTCGCAAAACCGCTGGACAAAATGTGAAATACCGAAGTTCTTAGATATTCCACGGTGGATCACGGATGAACGAGGTATTGGATACTCTTAATTATTACACCAGCTTTATGATATGTCTATCCGACGAATATGCTACCTGTACAAATATCCACACAAGAAGTTACTGTCAATCATTTGTTTATTAAATATGACCAAAGCCGCCGTTTCCCTTAAATCATAATAAACAAGGAACATCGCAGACAAATTCGTCGCAAAACCGCTGGACAAAATGTGAAATACCGAAGTTCTTAGATATTCCACGGTGGATCACGGATGAACGAGGTATTGGATACTCTTAATTATTACACCAACTTTATGATATGTCTATCCGACGAAAATACTACCTGTACAAATATCCACACAAGAGGTGACTGTCAATCATTTGTTTATTAAGTATCATCAAAGCCGCCGTTCCCTTAAATCATAATAAACAAGGAACATCGCAGACAAATTCGTCGCAAAACCGCTGGACAAAATGTGAAATACCGAAGTTCTTAGATATTCCTCGGTGGATCACGGATGAACGAGGTATTGGGTACACTTAATTATTACACCAGCTTTATGATATGTCTAACCGACGAATATGCTACCTGTACAAATATCCACACAAGAGTTGACTGTCAATCATTTGTTTATTAAGTACCACCAAAGCCGCCGTTTCCCTTAAATCATAATAAACAAGGAACATCGCAGACAAATTCGTCGCAAAACCGCTGGACAAAATGTGAAATACCGAAGTTCTTAGATATTCCACGGTGGATCACGGATGAACGAGGTATTGGGTAGGCGAAAATTGAGAAATTGACGTTGAACCGTTGAGCGCGGTGAGTGTGAACTTTCCGGCGAAAGGGCCACCTGCGAATTTCCCATCGGAAATTGATTCGTACGCGCTTATCTCGCGACCACGTTCCGTGGACCGTGCATCATTCATCTCGTGCCGTGGTGTGCTATTAGTACAGTTATTTATGGTTAAAAAAGAGTATAGATCGCAGCGCCTATTATGTATCGGGACCAAGCGAGGTCCCTGAGTGATTTATGCCTCTGCAAATTGCCGCCTTGTCCTTTTATAAGATCCCAAACTATCTCTCTCTCCCTCTCTGTCCTCGCCCTCTTGTCTCTCTCCACGATTAAATCCCTTCTGATCGTAATTTAACGAACAGCATTAAGGTCTTATAATTGAGAGCGCTCTCGTTCTCGACCTTTTACTGGACGCTTTTGCAACTTTGTGCGCCAGTTTAGCCGCGCAGACAGTATATCAATGATACAATCACGTTTTTGCGAACGGGCGCTCGCACATAATATTTCCCATTAGCCCTAAGCGCATAAATACCGCGCGACAATCGGGGTTACGTTTGAACGGTCAACATTTGCCCATGTCCGGGTGAATGGGCTTGAAGTACTGCAGTTCGGGGTATCTCTTCATTCGCAGCAACTCGTGCTCGGTCTGCAGCGCCAAAAGTTCAACGTAATTGTCCTGCAGCTTCTTTATTAGATCGGACCTCCGCGTGATCATCTTCATCTTCCTATCAACGAACAGCCTGCTTCTCTCCTCCGCCTCTTTGTCCCTGCTCAGCTCCATCTCGCACCTGACAACGTTCATTTTAACGATCGCCCTGTCCAGTAAGTCGTTGTTTCGCCTGACGGCTAAAATTCTAGCCTGAACGTCTTCGAGTCTCCTCTCCTTCGCTCTTAAAATCTTCACGAAGTTCTCCTGCGTCGACTCCAGCTCTCGTTCCAAATGGTGCGCCGTCCTGTCGTCCTTCCACCCTCGCGCCTTTCGCTTCAGATATTCCTGGACGTCGCGAGTCAGCGGCATTTTCGAGATCCAGTACAAGTCCTCGTGCAAGTTGTCGAGCCGCAGCTTTAGACAACCGTGGACCCACTCTTTGTAAAGCGTGCCGCGACGAAAATCGACAGTTCTGTTCAGGGCTTCGAGTTTGCAGTCGGCGGCGGCTAAGATGCACTTGTTCACGTCTTCGATTTCTTGGCGGGGAATTAAAATGGCGTTTGCGGTGTCTTTCCGGTGACCGTGCAAATTTATTTCCACCTGGTGAACCGCGGATCGCGAAAATATTATGTGTGGGTTCGGTTAGGTAAGTCAATTTTGAATGATAGACTAAATGTGGTTCTGCGCCATTAGAAGACTACCATATATCGACGATGTATGTTATGTAAAAGTGTATATGTAAAAATAGTCACCTACTCGAAGTGCAGGACTAGCACACATCGATAATATATGTTATTAATCGGTTGAGATCGCGCAATTTTTAATGACAGCCTGAAATTTATCACCTTCCCTATCTTTAAGATTAACATATCTGGACAATGTGTGTTTTTAATCGTTTAAGATCCCTTACTTTTAAACGATAGCCTGAAACTAGTAACCTGTTCAAGTGTTAAGACTAATATAAATCGCCTATACATCTTTTTAACAAATAAAGGTACCCTAATTTTAAAAAGTGTATATGTAAAAGTAGCAACCTACTCGAAGTGCAGGACTAGCATACATCGATAATATATGTTATTAATCGGTTGAGATCGCGCAATTTTTAATGACAGCCTGAAATTTATCACCTACCCTATCTTTAAGATTAACAGATCCCGACAATGTGTGTTTTTAATCGTTTAAGATCCCTTACTTTTAAACGATAGCCTAAAACTAGTAACCTGTTCAAGTGTTAAGACTAATATAAATCGCCAACACATCTTTTTAATAAGTAAAGATACCCTAATTTTTAATCGCAGCCTAAAATTAGTCATCTATTCAATTTTTGAGATTAACATATATCAGCAATATATGTTATTAAACAATTAAGATCTCGTCATCTTCAACGACAGCCTGAAATTAGTAATCTGCCCCATTTTTTGAATTAACATACATCGACAGTATATGTTATTAATCTTTCGAATCTTGTAATTTTGCATGTCAGCCTAAAACTAATCACCTGACCCATCTTCAGGACCAATTGAAGTTCAGCATCCTGATCAGCAATCGCTCTTTTCTTTTGGATCTCCACTAATTCCTCATTGAGTCGCTCAATGTCCGACAGATACTTAGAGATTTTTTCGTTGAAACGATTTACCGCTTGCTCAATTTCCTCGATTTCCATACCCTGTGCCTTAATTTTTAAATCTAAATCAATCCTGTGTCGCCGCACCCGAACAAAATGGTCCCAGTGCACATTTTCGAGTGTCGCCGGCAAAGTTGCTGGTTTAGAATCCATGATATCAAGCTGTCTCAAATATTCGACGCATTCTGGCACCTGGTTTATTGGTTTCGTCTGAGCAACCACATGTTTGCCCAGATCCATCAGATCCATAATTCCGACATTCTTTAAAGCAGCCCTCGGCCTTCTCTTATAATGTTTTTCCAAAGTCTCAACGTTCATTCTACCTAAACTGAAGAATTCAGACCTAAACTTTTTAAACATCGGCTTCTCGCGTGCGCATAGCGCCTCATAGTGATTGATATGGTCCTGATGAGCTGTTTTCAAAATCTCCAATTGCTCCGTTAAGGTAATTAAGTAACTTTCTTTCTTTGCAATCTTTTCCTTTATACGATCGTCTTCCAGCAACGAGTGCACTCGGTGATAAATTTGAATGTAGCCTCGCGCGAATCGCAAATTTAGTTGATTCAGAGCCGCTTCGATCTTCATTCTCATCTAAAATAAAGTTACGCGACAAATTCTCTCCGGGTCCCCAATAAATTGCGACGGTGTAAAAATAAATTGTAAAACAACTGGATATGTAATTGAATCGGTCATTTTTGAAACGTCGCGAATCATATTCATATAACTCACTTTTCTTATTATTGGCCATCTAGTCACTTTTCCTCATTATTTCAAATGCAGGAGACGTAAATTGTAGTGTTTTTAGAAATAGGTAGCAATAAGTATAACAAAAAATGGAAGACCTCAACAATTTGATAATATAATAAAATAAAAAAATCCTTGCAATCAATTCTAACACGAACCTTAAGGAACTCCTAAAGCGAAAAATGTAACCTATGTGCATTGACAAAAAAACGATACTTCTACCAAAGCTTTTTCATGCATCCCTCAAAATTAAATAGATAATACTTCCACCAAGGACCTTTCATTCATCTCCCACGATTAAATTAATAATACCTCCACCAACGTCTCCCCATTTATCTCTCAAAATAAAGCGAAAGCCCCCACCAATTTCTTTTCACGCAATTTCCTTTTCCTCCCGAAAAAGCCGAAAATTCTCGCGGCCTCCCGAAAACGACCGACTCAATTCTCCAGCGACAAAGACCTCGAAGAATTCATCCAGCTTCATGTTGAACTTCTCGACACCCTCGTCGAATTGCACCGCCATCTTGGCATAATCCGCCTCCAAGATTCTCTTATACCTCTCCCTTTCCTGCTGAAGGAACTGCACGTCCTTCTCGTACTGTTTCACCGCGGCGATATCGTCGGCGTTGAACTGTTCCGGCTGCTTATCGATCATGCATCGCGGCTTCGGAATGTCGATTTTAATAACGTCCTCCCATCGCACCTCCAGCACGCCGTCCATCATCGCCATTAACGCCCGTTCGCGAAAATCGTCCGCCAGCAACAATTGCCGCAATCGTTCTGCCTCCGCGCGCTGTTTGTCGATTATATCCTGTTGCGACGGCGAAACGTAGGGAAGTGCCGCTACTTCTGAGTCCAACACCCTTACGATGCTCTCGGGCTTTTCCTGAGGAGGCGCGTTGTCGATTAAAAAAGTGCCGACGATTGGACTCATCACGTTGATACCTTCGCATGCCACGTAGGTTCGGGGGGTACGTGCGGAACATTGTGGCCAAACATGCTTTGAAGCTCCGCATCGATGTGCCGCATTTTTTCGATGCGTTCAATCAGCATGGACATCTCGCGGTTCTTTTGCGCGAAGATGTCGTTGAAAAGTTTGTTAAAGTGGAGTCGGAGTTTTCGGCCGTCGCTGATGAGGAATTGATTGTTGAGGCTAACTTGGGCGTAGCCGTATGTTTCCATTTGGGAATAGTAATGAGGCGACTGCTCGACAAAGCGGTGCGTTGTCATGCCTGCGAAGTGGGAGGAAAAATAAGACTAAGTGCTGATGTGGGTGGTAGCTGATAATTTTGTCGCTACCCTCCATGGCTGTGTCTTCCTGAGAATCGGAAGATTCCGAGTCCTGCTCGTCTTCCTCGAGCAGAGCGTTCATCCGCTGCCTCTCGTCTTCTTTGTAGAGCTTCAGAGGTCTGTGAATTTGGTACGCCAGTTCTGACTGGTTATACACCTTCCACGGCACGAACGTCTCGCTCTCGATAATGCGTCTGACCGATTCTCGCGTAAATTCGGCCCATCGCACGAAGTCCTCGGCATGAGGATCCTCGGCCACTAAGGGATAATTCGTCACTTCGGTCGATTTGCAGAACGAGAACACCGACTGGCCGATGACAGTTTGCGGATCCCAGAACGTCGACTTTATCCAACCAGCGACTCGATCCATCGCATTGCAGCTTGACTCCAATTCAAGCCTGACATCTTCCCGTTCGTCGCGGGCGACTTTTATCCGCTGATCGCGTCCGACTTTGTCCAAGTCGAATTCTGATATCGGCAGCCTCTCGATCTCTGGACTCGCTTCGTTGTGATCGAGCAATTTCACGAGGACCGACTTCAAGATCGCGAAGTCGTGCAAAATGGCGGCTCTTTTTTCAGCGTAATGCTTGCGTTCCTCATCAATTTTTCGCTCTGCCAACCAGCTAGTCCACGTTTTGTCTTGCTCGTCGTCTGCAGTGCCGAATCCACGTCTATGTCCGGACAATAAAGACAACACGGCAGATTCTAAACCCGCGTAATCGTGAAGAATGCGAGATTTTCGTCGATCGTGCTTGGCGAAATCGACAGGATAGTAAAAAGGCGTTTCGCTGTCAATTGTGGAATCGATGCTTTCCTGTTATAACGAAAGGTTTTTGATGGAAGACCGAAGTCGGCATCAGCTTAGACGTAAAAATATTTGTACCCTTTTGTTGGCATACTGCAATTTCATCGCGACTAGCGAGCCTCTGTGTCCTGAGGCGATAATTAAGTCACCGTTGGCGTTGGTTATGGCTTTTCTTGTTCCTAAATCGTGGCGATGATATGGCATCAACACGGCAACGATGTGCGATACAGTTTTGTCTCTGACTATGACCAGACCGTCGAGCGAAGAAGTTGTAATCCAATTACTATCGACAAAAATATGAGGACGTCGCACGTGATGACCGCTTAAAAGTCCATCCGATATTGTGACGTCTTTCAAGTCTTTAATTCTCATGACTAACAGCTGCCGCGTGATGTATGGCGAACCAATTAACAAGTCTGAATTGGTGGGTACTTGGTGTAATGTACGAAAGATGTTCGGGAGGTCGAGAACTCGTAATTCGCTTGGATTTTCTGATATATCGTATATCAGTAGCTGGTAGCCGACCGAAAATGCTCTCACGCCTGCGTGAAGCAAAAGTGCTTTCGCACTCCCGTGATTTTCATAAATGAGAGCATCTGCAATTCTTTTCATTGGCTGAAGCTGGCATATTATTGCAAAGGGATTGGTGTCATGTTGCACATTGACCACGTAACACACACCAGTTCGCTTTTCACCGACAATGAGGAGTCTGCATAAAATATTATATAAGGATAATTCGTGAGTTAAAGAAACGAAGATCTCTCACCTCCCTGATGGTGAAAATTTAACGAGATCCAAGGGCCTTTCTTGCAAATATATATTTGCAACAATATGCGGTGCGTCAGGCTTTGTGAGTCCGACAATTAACAATTCCCCCTGCGTACTGACAATCACATACATTGGCCAGTAAGGATGAGAAGCCTGACATGAAACGCTTCCCCTGAGTTCCATATCTAACCTACCAATTTCCATCCCACTAAAGCACTCTAACACAACCAAACCTCCCGCATGATCGATGGTAATCAAATGATGGCACCAAGGATACACAAAATCGATCGATCTATAGTCGCCACCGTTATGAAAATGTCGATGAATATGTGGCGCCTCTGCATCTTCGGCAAAATCGATTTGCATGAGATTACCTTCCAGCGTATAATAAAATAATCTGTCGCTCCTGAAAGGATGAACAACCAAAATGTACGGCTTCCACACTGACTTTACGTGCCACTCTTTATGCCAATTATGGGTTTTTGGATCCACCTTGTAATAACGTATTTGGCAGAATGTCGTTCTGAGCACAATACCGTCGCGGAACCAACAAATAACTGGAAGTTCGATGTCGACGCAAACGTTGCAGCGTTGGGAGAGAACAATTCGACGCACGTCCGTACCATAAAGATTAGTGAGATATATGTGACCATCTTTGTCACATACGGCAAGCAGTGGTTCATGGGAATTTGGACACCAATCTATCCAATACGCTGGCGCGTTTTTTGGTAGGATTATTTCATGATCTATTCAAAGTATAAAGAATTTAAATGTAACCTAGAATATCGGCGTGTGTGGTAATTCGAAGTACCTTTGCACAGTACGTTCTTTCCAACGATTTCCAAATCCCAGGTCACTAATTTGCCACAAGTTTTTCCCATCTGTGCCACTACGGTTGGCCCGACATAGGTAGTTTTCAAAACCTGTCCCACGTCATCACGGATGTTGGTGTCCATTGCCGCAATTTTTTCGCCCGTTCTCCATGACCAAATCGTCAACGTAAAAGTTTCGTCAGAATTGATCGAGATTAAATGATCCTTGGACGTGAAGGCGGTGGTTAGATAGCCATTTTTCGACCCTCTCACACAGTTTGCGATCTTCGTCTGCGTCGGGTACGCGTTGATCAATATCCGCGGATTGGGGCATTTCTCGACAAACGCAAAAATCGAATGGAAGGCATGACTGCAAATGCAGCAAGCACCATCACCAGTGAACGCGTCCGTGCACCAACGAAGATTCATTCGCCGTTGCTTCACGTCGAAAAAGACTATACATATACCCGCGCACCAGGCCAAAACGTCCTTCCCTATTAACACCATCTCCTCTATTTTTCCTCCGCGCACCCAATAAGGTCGCCAGAAATCTTTCGACATAACGAACGTAACGAGGTTACCTTCAGAAACTAACCTTGCACACGCAATACCAGACTGACATATGCGGACAATTGAACGTTTATGCGCGAGTGCAAGAATGCTTATATCGTGAAGGTGGAGACGTGATACAAGACGGGACGAGGTTTACGAGCGGGGTCCTAATCATAACCAACAGATTAGCACTCTTCACGTTCGATCTCATCTTCCCACAAACGACGAAAGCCAAACTTCCCTCATCCCTCTGGCACCGACCTTATGCAAATACAGATCTCAGCGGGTATCACTTTAATGGGTTAGTCCACGGGTTCCTTCAAACTCGCCAGCGTACGCGAGTAGAGTAGAGTCCAGAGGACTCAAAGGGAAGACAAGGGAGTCCGTCAGGGCGGTCAAGCAGGCTTTTTGAGAGCGAAGGAGATCGAAATAGGGAGAGAGAAGGGGAGAGAAAGAGTTGGCATGGGCAGTATATCACGTGGCAAGGATAAGTTTTTGATCGGGTATACGGATGACTCCCCGCTGCTTGACCTCATCACGCCACGCGATGGGGGTCTTTATAAACCACCATCGACTGCGTATCCTAATCACCTTTTGTCTTAAGAGTGCCAAACTGTACCGACGAATTCGATGGATGGAAGACGAACGAGACGCGTCTTTTCTACCAACGGCGAGACTTGAGGGTGTTTAAGCGTAACAACCCGAGAGTTTCAAATTCAGTAAATGTAGTGGGTACCCTAATCAAGCTTTCTTTCAAGAGTGACAAAACGTCAAAACGATATCGACAAGTTTAATAGATACGAAACAGAAAAGAGATGTACTTTTTAGCATTGGGGAGAAAATTAAATAGGGTCTATGATTAAGAGCACAATGTTTCCACCGCAGTGAATGAATTACGTACCCTAACTAACTTTGTTTCGACAGTGCCAGACCACCTAAATCGTACTAATGAATTTGGTAGATAGAAGGCAAGCAAATCGCATATTTTCTATCATTTATAAGAGAACTTGACAGTACCTATGTCATAAATGACAGAAAAATGTCAGAAAAATGTCATGAATGGAAGATGTAGAAAACGTGTATTTTCAAGCAAAAAGTAAGTCTTCAGAGCATTTAAAAGTATGAACCTGAGTTTTTCGATCGAAGTAATCGAACTAGATACCCTAATCGACGTTTCTTGTAAGAGTTTCAAACAACCCAAATTGTCCCGACAAACTCGATAGACGCAACGCAGGAGAGACGCATTTTTTGCCATGGGTGTAGAAATATGACAGTGCCCAAGGCTATGAACCCAATCTTTCGACCGCGATAAATCTATGAGGTGTCTCAGTCGCCTGTTATTTCAAGAGTGCCAAACAGTACAAACGATTTCATTGGATGGGAAAAGAACGAGGAACGCTCTTCTAGCATCGGCGAGAAGACTTGAAAGTGCCTAAGAGTATGAACCCCGAGTGTTTCGACCTCGGCAAATCTACGAATTTGACAAACCCTCTAATCCCTCCGTGGTAAATGGCCCTCTCAAGTGTGGCCCCGCTCGCCAAACAACCCCGTACAGCGTATCCTACATTTATCCGTGACTACGGATAAGGACGGCTCGACTCGAAACGGCAAAAAAGGAAATCGAGGGGTGGAACGGGCGGAAAAAGAAAGAGTCGACGCGGAGAGAGAGAAATCTTCCCGAAGCAGCTGCATTTTGGCCGGCTTGCATGTCCGAACGTTTGAGAAAAGATTATAGATGCGATCACAGACAAACGTTTAAATCGCTAAACGTCAAATTACACGCGGCTCTCCCTCTTCCCGTGGCCGAACCATAAAAAATAATAACACAGTGTGCATCATAGATTCGACTAGCTCCCGAGTTCGTCGAGTCCTCGGTGAGACAGCTGCGATCTGCGGCATCTAGAAAATCAGTGGCGCTTGGACCTCGCTCAGATCTATTCCATATTCATCGCACGAGGTGCCAATGCCAAGTGCCCGTGCGATGCACGAATTACCTTCAACCCTCTCGTGCTTCGTCTCTTCCCGATCACGCTAGTTTCAGCGAGCACCGTGCGAGTACTGCGAATCTAATTACTGCTAGGTTCGCGTACGCGGAATCTGCAGATGCCTGACGCTACGCGTCGAGGAACGGACAAGTC
Organism: Cryptocheilus praepositus; assembly: GCA_033815515.1. Lineage (NCBI taxonomy): Eukaryota > Metazoa > Arthropoda > Insecta > Hymenoptera > Pompilidae > Cryptocheilus > Cryptocheilus praepositus. Next base: position 5,942,210 of record JAWWQZ010000314.1, read on the forward strand.
TCGGGATTTCTGGTAAAGTACCGCGAGCGCAAATGCGCAATACTGAAATAACACCGAAACACAGCGCTACGCGTTTCTCGAGTGTATCCTCCTTTTTCCTGAGAGCATGATTACCGGGAGGCCTCTAAGCTTCGGACAACGGACATCTTCGTGGAGGTGGTTCGATGAGAGTGCGAGTGAGAGAGAGAGGGAAGCAGGAGAAGGAGGAGGGTGTACGAGAGCAGAGGTTACTTTTAATGTCTCGCGTCACGCAGCCCAAGGCACCCAAGCCTCGCCTCGTCCTCCTTACTAATTTGGCGCCAATTTCCAGGTAACCTCCCGAGCAAAAACTAACCGAACCATATACCTTCTCTATATACATACTGGTACCGTGCACTTCGTGGGCCCTGATTAAATGCTGCACGCCTTCTCTCTCGCTCCACTCGTCTCCCTCTTACGCACACGTACTCTCCTCTCCCTTTTTCTTTCTCGTCTCTATCTCTCCTCGCCTCCTCTCTCTCCTTCTCTATCACCTTTCGAACTCGTTCCCACACTCGGCTAACGCGTACCGTACGACGGGATGCAGACGTTGCTGAGTTTTGCTCCTGAGGCACGCACATGCCGCATCTATGTGCACGTGATGTCCAGGTATTGGTGCGGAACAGAAAATTTGGGAGGCACTTTCGCGCGACTTCGGTATCTCTGGGGTTCGCTCTTCCTTTTTTTAGGGAACTCTTAAAGTCTGCGGATGCACTAATTCGTAGGATTTCATGAAGTCGGAACGGGATGGATGTAATTGACGGAGGGAGTAGGACTGTAAAGTACCGAGGGTCATATTAAAGCGCTTACGCGGGGACCACACACGGTGACCATCTCGCTAACATCAATTAGCATTCGCTCGCGCCTTTACGCTTGTCCAACTCGCGGCGCGAGTTAAAGAGCGCAGACGCGCGGAGGCAGAAGCGTCAGAGACACTCAATCGACAAAAGAACTCGATCTGGCCTCAGCCGCGGCGGAGAAAAAGAGGGAGCGAAAAGTAACGTGCCACGATGACATATGAGCTACCAGAGTCTTTGTGTCGTTCTGAATACGTCTTAAATTGGGGAGAGAAGCTACTGAATATCTCTTGTCAAGCGCGATTTATCAACTTTACGACGAACGATGACGACGACGATCGCCGACGAGTTATGAAATCCGCGCCCTCGATCCCTTAGATCACGCGCGCACGATCCATTAACCCTTTCAAGCCGAGCGACGTGTACGTACGTCCTTGATTTTTTCTTCTAATACGAGCGCGCGGCCAAAAGCGGCCGCTTGATCATTGCCTTAACGAGGCGCCTCGGAAAAGTCAAGCCAAAAAGAACGTCCGAGAAATCCCACTGATACGATTAATGCGCGTCATGACGTTACGTACATGCTAATCACCGGATTGGAATCCCGACGCAGTATCGTTACGGGTAGACACGAAATTTTATGTCCGATGACACGCATAGACGACTGTCTAGGTACGTAGTACGAAATCGGAAAATCGCAGGAACGGATCGTCGTACAAGATAATGGCGCGCGAAACGAAACGAAACGACACGCCCGATTATAAATCACGCCGTTTGCCGGGGCCCTTTGACGATCCGACAGTCACATATGACGCGTATAAGTGAGCGCTGCCCAACACACGCTCGCCAGTTACATCCCACACGCATATCTCTTCCTACTCGTACATTTATTTCCGCGCGCGCTCGCATGTACTCGCCCTATCCACCGACACATCGATCGGAAGATGTTGGGCGCGTAGCAGCCAGTCCATACACGCGCGTTTGCTTCTTTTCTCACACACGATAACGCCGGACACGCATGTATGACATAGAGGGACGGACGAGAGTCCTCATTAACCGGTTATTAATAGCTTCGCCGGTTCATATTAATGACAGACGCATCTGCTTCTTATATATCTACCTGAAGCACATCCCACCTTCCGTGCCTCGAATCCACCGTGGGGTGATCGGAATATTTAGATATAGACATTTGCCGATTAGACCCGTTTAACGACATTCGCGATGGGGTGGGATGCAGGGCTAATAAGTGTAAAACCGTGGAACGTTTAAATTTCATGATTTCCAGATTTCGTAAATTTCTCCGACGCCCATTAGACTCTACGTTTATGCACGAACATCAATTCGATCCATGTAGTCTAACTAACCTCAACTAATTCCATGGAACTGAAAATTTAAATGCACCGAAAAAAGTCTAAACACGTATCACCTGATGTAGCTAATCCCCCTATAATTATACCTACACATTATACATCTATATTGCAAATAATTTCCATGAATTTTCTTGCAACCAGATATCTGCGTGAATCACGTTTATCTAAACTGTCACATATTCCGTTCATACACTCATACCTCCATATACCACGTTTTTCAACCGCCACCCTAAACTTCACCCAACCGTCACGGATCCAACGTCCTCCGCCTCTCTCTGTCTCTCTCAAAGAATCATCTCCATCTCATCCACCAACGGCGCCAACGTTTCGAAGCGAGAGAAGAAGTACCAGGAGGAGAGAAACGCGGAGAAAGAAGGGAATGAAACAAGAGGGAGAAACGAGTCAGGGGCGTGTTGAAAATGCTCTCACGGGCTCGAGCGTGGGCCCTGCCGTGTCGCGGGATAATTGGGACACCGTGTATTATCGCTTGCGTGCCATACGCGGTGCGCAGTGTGTGATTGGATAGGCGGAGATGGGTCGCGCGAGATAGCTGACCCTAACTAAGGTGGAAACGGAGGGTATATCTTCGAGGACCATCTTCTCCATCTGCAGCCAGCGTTGCCTATCTGCGTCATGCTTGATGCATGGCGTGGGCGTTCCTGCGAGAGTACTCAGGGGTTCTCATTTAATTACCGGGGTCGCCCCTCCGTAGGGGGAGTGCACTGTCGCGGGGTGGACAGAGAATTTTATGGATAAAGAAATTTGTAGGCTGACGCCGGTGGTTACGTTGCGAGACTTTTGTTCTGCGAATTCATGGGATCTGCTCGGACAATCGAAATTTTGTGCGGCAAGTTGATACGACGAAAGCATGGGAGTGCGTGGACGGTTGCAAAGGTTCTGATGCATCATAGACACAGAGAACTAGGGTTAGCCGGTATTGAGGCTTTGATGATAAATAGTAAGCGTTTGAAGTCGGAAGCTGTCCATGTAAAAGTACATCGGAAAAATGAATGGCTTCCCGTTCGAACGAACGCGTCTGTACCGACGCGCATAGAGCGACGCGAAGCCCTTGCTTAATTTTCAACATTCCACGTATATTCGCTCGACGGAGCCGGCAGGGGTGGAATCAAATTTCGGCCCGGTCCGCGTAAAGTGTCAAATTTCGTATCGCCTTTGCGAAGATATTTTCGGCCAGTCGACTTTCGCCTGCGCTTTAACTTGCTCGCGCCGATGCAGCAGCAAAAATTTTCAACGAATTCCGAAAGTAATGAAGCGCGCGTAAGGGTTGATATTCCATCCTGACCCCTAAAACGACCCTTCGGTGGAAAAATGCCGGAAGCAATCTTGAGCTTTCGCGGACGGACGTTGCCAATGATACGGTGGGTTGTGACATTTGCAGTAAATGCAATGAAGAAAGAAAATGGCGTATCGTGCTCTTTGCACCCGGCGAAGTGAAACGCGAGGAGCGCGCCAAAGCGAGGCGTGTAATTATCAAAAGACGCGATGGAGGTTAACCACGCCTCTGTCCCCTTGGGCAGCCAATCCTGGCTGTCCCTGGTGTCGCCCTGCGGCGCAGACTGGGGACGACGACATTCCGACTCGACAAGGACGGAAGCGGCGTGGCGAGGCGGAGAGCCGACACGAAAACCCGTGTCCCTCCGTTGGACACGAAATGGTCGACGTCATTCGCCAAGCAACTTCAACTTGATAATCTACCGAGACCCTTAAAGGAAATCAAAAAAGTTTCCAACGGTTTGCAAAAAATATTCAGACACCTACATATTTCTATGTGCTGCGTTGATTGCAAACATTTATGGCACGCACTGTGAACGTGCAGTCATGTTCCGCAAACATACTAGATGCAGGTTACTAGAATTTGCAACCCGCGGGTTTATAGATACAACTACAAGTTTGCAAGTATGAAGTACCGAACATCGCGCGCAACGGCAGGGGTTGCTGTGCTTCTCTCACCTCGGCGCACTACTTCCGGTGTAAATTTCATTTCGACCCCAAACGATCGCGAACTTAAAACGTGTCATCCGACAAACCGCATTGTCTTACTCCGAGGAGTTTCTGTGCCCCACCCAAAGGGCGGCAGCCAGTAAACTCTGTCACCGCCGAGAAACGTCACCTGCCGCAGAAACTCCTCTCGGAGCTCTCTCCAATCGGAGCCGTGCAAAAAACGACAGTCGGGGAGGGCTCTGGTGACAACCAAACCACTGTCACCCCCGTATTTGATGAATCAGGGCAGGTAGGGTCTTTGTACACTCCCACCTCTACATACTACCGCGTTAAATTTAATTCCCACCCCGAACGATCGCCGACTTAAAAAATGTCATCCAACGAACCGTCTCATCTCACCCCCAGCATTTGCGGAGCCCCACCCAAAGGGCGGCAGCCAGTGAACTCTGTCACCGACGGAAACGTCACCTGCCGCAGAAACTCCTCTCGGAGGTCTCTCCAATCGAAACCGAGCAAAGAAGGACAGCTGGGGAGGGCTCCGGTGACAACGAAAACACTGTCACCCCCGCATTCGATGAATCAGCGCAGGTAGGGCTTTCGTACACTCCCACCTCTACGTTCTACCGCGCCAAACTTCATTCCCCCCTCAAACGATCGGCGATTTAAAAAAATGTCACCCAACGAGCCGTCTCATCTCACCCCCAGCATTTCCTGAGCCCCACCCAAAGGGCGGCAGCCAGTGAACTCTGTCACCGAGGAGAAACGTCACCCGCCGCAGAAACTCCTCTCGGAGGTCTCTCCAATCCAAACCGAGCAAAAAAGGACAGCCGGGGAGGGCGCCGGTGACAACCGGAGGACTGTCACCCCCGTGTTCGACGAATCAGAGCTTGGCTCCGTTGAGGACAGGAAAGGACTTCATCGCGCTTGCGCCTGCGACCCGCTGGACACGCGGCGACACATCGATCCACGGCTCTACAACCTCGAACCTCTCCTACTCTTCCTCTTCGTCCTTCTCCTCCACCTCTTCGTCCTACTGGTCCTTCTCCTTCCCCCACTTTCCACCTCCGCAGACTTTCCTTGATTAAACCGCCCTTGTTGCGTCCGGAGGCGAGCTGGTGTCCTTTCCGGCTGATGACCCCGTGTGGCGGAAAAGGGGTGGCCTGGGTGAAGCGGCAGGGCGGTGGACGGACGGAAGGAGCGAAGAGGGCGGAAGACGATGCACCATCCTGCGCCGCTTTCTTGGTCGGTGCTATTTCGAAAGGCTTCATTGTTTCTACATCACGACGACCGCCCGTCGAACTTCGCGTATGAAGAGTACGAGGGCCGAAACGGCTCGTTTATTCTCGTCGACAATTTCCGCGGAACTTCCGAGACGTCGGGAGAGCGCCCGCGGATCCACCCCGCGCCGTAACCCGGCCGGGGATAAAAAGAGCGAGCCACTCAGCGTCATCGAAAGTTTCGTGCGAGTAAAGGCGTGTATCGTTCGCGCGTAATGAGACTTCTTGCCGGCGCTAACGAAATACGCGGAGGATGAGAATGCGCGCATTCGAATGCAAAGGATTCTGCCGAGGGGCCGCGTGTAACGAACGGCGTGCGCGTTAAATAAAGGAATGATCTCGAGAAATAGGGCCGCCCGGCCGGGGATAAGAGAAGCGTCAGATTTCGAGCGGGGATACACGTCATCGCGCCGAAAGTCGCGGCGCATCTCGGTGCCAAAAAATCTCTGCTTCCTGTCAGTTTGGCCCCTTCAAGACACATATGCGCACACATTCGTTGGGTCCTCGGCTTTGAGTACACACCTACGTCGGCATGTTGGTGTACATGCGAGTAAGAGTTTCGTGTACAATGTGGATAGCCGGAGAAGAGGAGGGGGGCGTGGGGGCCATTATGGAGATGGATCTTCCTTCGAATAAAGCTCGGGGAGGAGACGGGAAGGGTTTGAAGTGCCGACCAGGGGATGGAGACGGGGATGGAGGCGGGGGTGTAAGAGAGAGCGAAAGAGAGAGAGAGAGAGAGAGGGAGGAGAGAAAGAGCGCGAGAGGGAGAAAGAGGTGGCGGTGGTCCCGGTGGGTAGTTCGTGGTAATATATCACCCTCTTGTCGTCCGTGAGACGCGAGTAAGCCTGTCGGCCAGTATTTCCCCTCTTTCTTCTTCTATCACTTCGTATCACTGTCTCTCTTCGTCTCCCTTTCTGCGCTCCTCCGCTCGTTGTCTCTCTCTCGCTTCGTTCTCTCTAGCCCTCTCCGTTCAACCTCGACGACGCCGGAAGGAGGTGCAAGAGGGAATCGATACCTAGGTACACCCACGGCCAACGCCAGCGACGAACCATTAGTGCTTCTTTTCTGTCTCACACTCAGTCTCAGTACGTTTGAGAATTTTTCGCGATAACGAAGATTCTTGACATCCCGGATTAGTCAGAATTTGAAAGGATTCGATGGTACTTGGACGTTTGTCCAAATCCTACGTGGGTTCGCCTGTTATTTCTACTTCTGTAGGTCAACGCGTATCACTGGCAATGAGCAATTCCGTAGGTACCGGTTATTCGCGTCAAGGGGCGAGGATCTTAGATTCGTAATTTAGCTGAAATGCAAAAAGTCGCGCTCCTCTTTCGTTCGCCGGGACGCTAGGTGGAATTTTTCGGAGGGGCAGCAAAAAAATTATGAAAAATCCCGCGCGCGCACCTGCCGCCGCCTTCGCAGAGTTTTCCGGGGCGCGGGGATTGGCGAGTAGAAGCCTGGCGAACAGATTAAGCTTAGGAAAGAGATTTATGGGCGAGCGTGTAACGAGCAACTTTTTCATACGATATGCGCACGCCGGGGTTAGCCTCGGGGGTGGGATTAGCATAAGATCCAGCAGCTGCAGACCGTACAGGGGACTCTCCTCCAACGACGGGCTCTCGTTTTATTTCCACGAGATAAAAAAGCACGCGAAGGATGCGAAGCCCCGATATCGCGACGAAAGTTTGCCGGACAAATTTTTTCCGCAGAACCCCCCCGACACGAAGACTACGCGCCGCGCGCTTTCGCAATCATTTCCTTTGGCTCGCAGAATTTGCGCGCAGCGTACTAATGGAATTATCCGACAGATGCACGGTAGCCGAGTAGATGCTCGTGTTACCCAGCATCTGGATTTTTCAGATTTCGGTAGAGCCGAAAAATCAGCGGAACAAGATTCTGCGGAATTTCTCGACCCCATCCGCTGTCAAAGCAATTCCAGCTGGATAGTGGAAAGGGAGGAAGCGAAAGAGCGGGACAGAGAGCGGAGAGTAGTGAAGTAGACTACAAGGTGTATGCCTAGAAGGTACAGAGAGAAAATGGTAGCCAATGGCGTTGGCCCGGCGTCGTTGCTACAGTATTGAACGTCTCCTACGTGGGGTCCAGATCTCTCTCTCTTCCTCCATGTGTCCCTCTCTCTCTCTCTCCTTCTCTCCTCTCTCCCTCCCTTGTACGCTTCTTTTTACCCCTCTTCTCCTGTGACCTCCCTCCACCTTGGTAGGGTGGAGACCAAGAGAAAGACAGAGACGACGAAAGATAGACGGACGAAGATAGGCAGAGAAAGATAGCAGCGAGTGGGATAGAACGAAAGAGTAAGAGAGGGACCCTCTCATACTTCCTCCACCATCCTCGTCCTTCCTCCTCCTCCAGCGAAGGAGGAGGTTACCTCTCTCCAACGGGTCCGGAGTCTGCTGCCGAGATCCGGAGTGGTGTGAGTTGGACGCCTCTCTATCCTCTCATTAATATCCAGAGACACGACCTTAGGAGGTCCGAGACGGGCCATTGCCGGCAAGAGGGATATTGGCTCGAGTTTTCGCTGCCTCGCTTCGCCGTGAGGCGTTCGTTGATTGATTCGACATTTTTACTTTCTTTCCGGCCTAATGCATCGATAAAACCGATCAATTATTCACCTCCACTCTAATTCGTTCGTTACCAATGATAAGCTAAGAATCTTCATTAATGCCGCGCGTCTCAACGGGTCTGTTTAAATGTACTTTGTATAAGAGATATACCCGGTACCATTGAGTCTCGTAGCACGACTTGACACGGAGCCACTCGTCTTCGGGGCTATCGGCCAACGTCCGACGTCGCTCTAACGAGGGGACCGTAAATCTAGCGCCGCGAAAAATAACGCACTAAGCAATGACGGTCGTTACATTACGAAAGTCCGGTTCTCCGGTGTTCTCCGGGTCGGTGAGACAAAAGGCGGCCGCCTGTGGATTCTCCCCGACTCGATCACCGGGAGAAAAATGTCGGAAGACAGAGAGATCGAGAGGCAAGGAGGAACTTAATTGAATACTCGCCCAACGATTGATGCGCGGTGTCAGTAGCCGCAGTCTCTCGTACCCAGTATGCATTTACGTTTGTATACGTGTGTGCACTGTACGAGTACGGTAATCGGCGTATTACCTGTCTTTACGGCCAATCACGCTCCAAAATCGTGCGTGTGCATGTGTGCGCGTGTTGCAGAAGTGCACGTGACCTCGCCTAGCCGGTCACGTACGATGCGCGCTATCCTCAGGATAAATGCACCGGTTGTTGAGGGGTTGCGTAAGCCTAGGTGCAACTTGCATCGCGCCTCCTTCGAGCTGGGGCCGACGGAATTTAGCCAGGCGATGGCGGTGTTAACATACCTGCCAACTTTTATCTACCTTTTGCATCCTTAATCTATCATGAGACTAGCTGGGATATTTGATTATTTTGACACGACTAGTGACAACTTGGAAGCTAATGTAATCTAAGCGATGGCCGGACACGATTCATTGATCTCTCGATATATCACGTAATAGCGTTTTATTGCCTTTATCTGCTTTCTGGTAAGGACTGAAAATCTGTCTCGTAAAAAGGGACACTTAAAGTGTATCCAACTTCCTATGTCGGCATCGAAAATCGCTAAATTCGACTAAATCGAGTTGGGTTGCTCTCCGTTAGCGGAATGGCGCCAGATTCGATAATTGCCGCAATCTCGAACGTTATTCTGGCCATATGCTGCCGACCCTGGGGCCGAACTACCCACTGTAAAACTTCCTCCTGAACGGCGCCACTTTTTTCCCTTCCTACCAGCAGTGTGAAACGTTCATTCGAAGATAGTAACATTTTTAGCAGTTCTGACTTCGACGCCAGTGACATTCGAATATTGTAACTTGTCAGAAATTACCTCTTCAATTATATTTCCATTGTAAGGAACGAGCAAATTCGATCAGCGGACGATAATTCTCTGCGCGTTTTTTTTTATACCGAATAAGTAAGCGCATACACTGACTAGTATCGTTTATCATCCAGTTCGAAAAAAGAGGGATGAATATGTATATATGTACAAACCCGTTGGCGTTCCAGTCGGAGGATACAGAATAAAACTTTTATCATAACTATTTTATTCAACCCCGTGCACGCTTCGCGGAATGCAATCCTGGATTCCGTGAAGCCGATGTAATGAATTAACCGAAACCTCGAACGTTGGCCCCTAAAAGTTTCTAGATGTGAAATACTCGAAATGAATCGCAATACCGAAAACTGATTATCACTACGGTGAATAAAACAAACAGTTTGGAAAGAGCGAACTTTTCTGCCTGGAGAAAAAGGGCGCAAGCTCGAGAGCTTGAAATGTTGACTAATTTTATCTCGATCGCCATTCGACCTCGAATAAAATCGGCCACATTCGGCAACGAATCAAATTCGTCCTGAAGAAACTATTCCACGGGATGAGAACAATGGATAGTATTCAGGAGTGGAGTGATTCGTCGTACTACTTAAGGATCTACGTTATGTATAAACGCTTGCCTTTATTTCTTCGCTTATAAAAAGTAACAGCTATAAGAATCAATTTCGACATTATAGGTGGATGCTAACGCGTTCGTATCACAAAGACCGCACGCTTGCGTGAGTTTTCGGTGTCTAAAGCGGGACGGGCGATCAGCGCATGGAAAGCTGGTTCAAAATATATGCTAGCCCTATTCGGAATTAAACTATCCTTAGATGTACAACGATATACTACAGGTAGATAGTATCAAAATATTAACGAATACTTCGTCCTACATCAACGCTATATGACACTTTGAGTGATCAGTGTAACATGGCTAAAAAATACGTATAAAAATACGATAAAGAAATTCTTTCATTTGTCAGCCTCCGTAGAAGTGAGAGCGATCCTTATTTCCGTATGGATACCATTATCCTCTCGTACTTTTGATAAATTTGTCGTGCTACTTTCGTTCATGGTTTCAGATACATTAAACGTGACCTTCTTGTCTTTCTGAGATTTTTTCTCTTGTACATTTGAGCTATCCGCCTTGCCTTCCGGTTCGTTTCTAACGTGTTCGAGCATAACGATATCATCGTTATGATCAGCGTTCGCTTCCACCTTTGTCATTTTGCTAATGAACTTCGATAACAAACTTTCACCGGAACTTTTCGGAAGCTGCTTATCTCTAGGAACAGATATTAGTTGAACCCGTTTAGGCGTCTTTTGTTTAACAATTTGTGCAACAGGCGGCTTAGTGCCTTCATTAGACGACTGATTAACAGAGTGATTAACAGATTGATTAACAGATGGATTAACAGATTGATCAGCGGCCTGAACAACTGGCTGAGGTTTCGGAGCCATTTGCTTCTTTAATTCCTCCGGCGTAATCTTCTTCGTGAACTGTGTAATTAAAGGCACGTTCTTCTTTTCCTTCACCTTCTCCTTTTCTTTGTCTTTGTCCTCCTTCTCGGATTTTTCCGCCAATTCTGTTACTTCACTCTTTCTTCGCGGGGTCAATATATATGACCACGAATTTGGCAATGTCAACGGTTCTGTCAAATACTGATTTCTCGTCTCTTCGGGGACATACCAACAAGCCTTCAGATGCATCGGACCTTCCTCTGGACATGCCATCCATCGACCGAGCTCACGAATTTTCTGACCGAGTCCTGCCTTCGAATATTGATGGTGCCCGCTCGGATTCTTCCTACTCAAGAACGTAATGAATTCTTTTATTAAGAAACCTCGGCCGTGCATGTTTCCGTGGATGAGTCTTATCAGATCTGGTAACGCCTCCTCCGGTAGTCTTTTCATCCTTGGTCGTCCTTGTTGTATTGCCGGTGAATTCGATGACCCCGTTTCGTTCGACGGTGCGTTGTTCAATTCGATTGGAATTTGATGGACCCAGGCTTTGCGTGCCGATAAATATTCAACTATCTTCGCTGGGACTGTACAAAGAAATCGTACCATTACGGTATCCAGTGCTTTTAGCGTCTAGCTTGACAATTTCTTGAAGCTATTGGTAGTTGGACGTGGAATTTGTCGGAGAGGAATTTGATAATTCTTCAAGCAGCAGCAAATCCAGGAATGCATGGAGTTAAAGGAACTTCAGGTTTTTCGATTTCAAGCGAGAGGAAATCAAGAACTCAGAAACAAGAGCAAGGCAAGCTGTAATGCAACTTTCAGTTTTCTGACCGAATGAAAATCTGCAACTCGACAGATACCACCTCCAAAGTCCTCACTTACGTTGATTTTCGAAACGAAATTTTCGGAATCAGACAGCCAAAATCACGAGTCACCAAACCAATTGGAATAACAAACGAAAAACGAGCAACCTTCTCCATCAATTATGCAAGTCTGGTACTAAATCTTCGCGAATTCGAAGTATTTCACAACAGTTCATTACAGTTCTCTTGTTCAGATCTATCGGACGGAATATGAAACGTGGCAACGGCGGATTGAAACTGGCCTTTCACACGATTCCGGGCCAATAAAGATTGGATAATCGATCGGTAAGGAGCAAGGCAAACGGTGTCGGGGAAAAATTTGTGTAAACAGAACTCACCGCTCTCTGGAAACTCATTATCAGGTCCTTGCCAGATACAGCCAATTATCTTCGGCTTCAATTTCGACGTCTTCGCGTTCATCTCGGCCTCAAACTCCTCCCCTAGTAACTTCAGTTTGTACTTCTGTGTTTCCGGGGTCTAAATTAACAGAAGATCAAACAAATAAACGACATCGTCGAGAGTTGCTGTTCTCTGCTCTTCACTGAAACTGATTGCTGATAGTTACCATGTCCTCTTTTTCCTCCTCGTCGGCTCTCGCTTCCTCATCAGATAAATACCTAAAAATTGATGCATTTACGCAATCAGCACAAACTTAGACTAAATGTTGTATATGAATCTTCCATAATTTGTCAATAATGTAATGCACCGATTGCCGTGTAAATTAATAATCTCTAAACGTGTGATAATTTTGTTGCCTGCATATCTGAGTATAATTCTAATTAACGCCTGATAAATGATTTAAAATATCAGTTTTAGGACAAGTTACGATCATCGAAAGTGGAATATACTTTCAACGTATGACAGAAAACAAGATAAAAAACATATATTCTATCGCGTTTATTATAAAGTACCACAATTATTTCTGTAGATTATTGTTAATACGCACAATAAATTTATGTACACTATAAATTTGTTATGAAACGTATATTCAACTAACACAGCGATCGGTCCTTTAACGAATTTGACATTTTTATCGACTTTATGGTTTTTAACGCTTTGCTAGAAATTAACATACCCATGAGGAACCATGAATTCGTTGTCGACATCGTATTCGTTATCCTCCGCATTTTCTTCGTCCTTCTCATCGTCCGACCCACGAAGAGATTCTCCAGGCTCCTCTTCCTCCCACTCATCATCGGAATCAACGTCGTAATCGAACCATTTCTGTAGCAACAAACGTCACTCTACATCCTCAAACCGACCTCTACATCTTACAATTTTCAACACGTGCAATTTTCTAAACTTATTCCCGGTCGAACACCCAACGAGCTTCTCGACTTCTGAGTTCCCTGGGTCATCGGCCGGTTTCCTCTCGTTTTAATTTCGACGCTGACTGCCAGATCAGCGCGAAAGAGTTTGTCCATGAACGAGCAGGACGTCGGTATCAAAAGCGACTTCCTTCGCGAGATTATCAACGCTTCGGGACAATTTACACGAGTGTCGCACAAGGCTGCAGTCAGTCGACGACCAAAGTTCCACCGACCGACGAACCAAAATGTAGACGTACCCGGCATTTCACGATTTTTCCGTACAGTGCAGTGCTAACACACGAGCCAACGAGAAATTGGAAACTCCGACCGCAGCGTCGGACATTCAGAGAGAGAAACGGGAAACGATCGTTTGAAAGGAAAAATACGGACGAACTAGGCGCGTCGATGTTCATACGGTGACTCATAACTACGTTTTATTTTCGATGTAACCATACGATTTTACGTGACACATAGTGCGTAGTGAAATAATTACCGGTTGGTAGCTTATGAACGTAGCTAGATTTATTTGTTTCTAACGCAATATCACCGCGTCGTTCCGTTAACGCAACAAAATCGACAGCTCTTTCGGCAAATGAGGAATGATCGATGATCGGGAATAATGATGAGCGGGCTCATGAGAAGTAATTAGATAAACAATCCGAATCAATTAATCCGGCGCTAAGACGAGTCGGAATACTCGGCTCGAGAAGCCGATAGACATTCTCGATTCTCTCTTTGCGCGGGCATTCGATGCCTAATAAATCAACGTCGATTTCATCCCCGCGCGAGCATCAATTACAAGACGCTTCTCGGGACATTAATTAATTATCCGGGAGATCGGTGCAGTCGTCATTGAGGTAAATCGAGAAACGTTCCCGATCGTCAAGGAAGACAGAAGACTCGAGCAGCTTTCGGCAGTGATATCATTAAGGTAAGGCTTATTGAAATTACTGATCGGCTCGCTCGGAAACGCGAAAAAACGAATCGCGTAAAAAGCCCTCGCCACGGCGGATTTACAAATAAATATCCCGCGATTCGGGAACCATTCCGTAATATCGCATTGAATAATCCCGATTAAAAAATAATCCATTACGAAGAAGGCAAAACTCGTATTAGCCCTTCGATATCGCCGCGAGAAATTACATCGAAAAATTTACCTCGGGACGAGTGACGCGAAAAATGAAATTTCCGTTAAACCGGAAAAAATGAGAAAAAATCGAACGTTGAACAACACGCGAGTCACCGGTAACGAAATCCGCCGAGCGAGAGATTTCGGGGAAATAAATCTGTCCGATTGGTTGTTTTTAATCTCCGGTGTGCGGCACGACGAGGAGCACCGGCCATAATCTTAATGGGGCATAAAACAGCCATTACAGATGGCCCACCGGGTGACAACACGCTGTAAATAATGTATGCCACTTCTACCAGACACCGTCCTAACATTATGATAACGTTTTCCTCTGTCTTCTCGACCGTTTGACTGTCTACGACCAATTTTATTGGACTAACGCGTACTACCGATTGCTTTTCCTCTCGGAAAGTTACCGCTCGTCTGCTAGTATACGATTCTACAGGCTTTTGTCACAATTTCATGCGTTCGCGTATTCTTTACACCGAAGTATACACGATACTTCGTTATATGCACATATATATATATATATACGCTATGGTTCATAATTATTCGAACAATAGCATTTTTTTAATTTAATGTATACTGAATTGAAGAGATTTAACTCGAGTGACATTGATGGTTATTTACAGAACTGTTGATAATTTCTAACACAGTATCTAAGGTAATATTACTGTATACTTTAATGTCATAGATAGTGTATAATTTGATAAATACTTCCGACGCATGAATATTCTTCGCTGCTCTTGAAATGGCAAATCGCTCGTGTAGTAATGAGCGACACATATAAACTTACGTATACACACAAAATGTGATACGCGTCAATCTGCACTTTGACATATTTATAGGTTCATTGACTAATTATTGAAATAAAGATTCGCAGGCGAGAGCGGAAATTTGATGAAAAAAATAGACTTTCGTCTCGCGAACTAATACTTTGTCGAGAGTATTCGGATATAACGGATGGCCGATAAGTTGTACCGACCGCTTTATCTTCGCATTATGAAAAACAGACCACCGACTCGGGCGACACACTGATCTATCTATCGGCGTCCGTTTTATCTGTCGGATTGACCGCGAAGTATATCTCTCCTCGCTGCACTTACGCACTTAAAAAAAAACGAGAAGTACACTGACGTCGATCGTGCGTAAAGTGTCGTTCGTCATGTTAAAGTGGCCCTACCTAAACTCTCTAAAACTGTCGGACGTATCTCGGCAGATCATGTGCAGCCATGCAAATATCACCCCCTATCATCCTGCAACTGGACTGCAGAAACGGCCAAACATCACGGCAGATTAGTGCGAGATGCTCGTCATTCACGCAGTATTTTTATTTATTGACCCATTATCATACTCCAGCTCCCTCGTCTCGGTCTAGGTCAAAGGCACTCGACTCATTGACACTTCTCGAGAGTGTGAAAGGCCTTACGTCGAACGTAATCAAAAGTGACGCGTAAGTGGCGCAAATTGATCTGCGGCGAGGAAATTTTTCGCGCCGGGAAAGAAAAAGAAGCCACCCCAATCAATGTTAACGATAACGCATAATATCAATAAATATCCTCCGACTCGGTCAATGTCGATGACCTCGGCAAGGCGAAAGCAAACAAACCGGCCAAAAAATCTGTTTTCGATCGGTCAACTTTAATCCCGAGACATCGCTACCGGCCACATGCTCCAGACCAATCCCTGAATCGCAAAAATCCAACCGCATCCGCTAATCACTCACACGAGACCGTGCGCCAAATAAATCTCATTAACTGTCCAATTAGCCAGGAGTCCCTCCTTCGCCCCGGCTTTCTTTCTCGCTCTTTCTCCCGCCTTTCCTACCCCGTCTTCTGTACTTTTCGTATGCCCGTCTCTCTCCCGCGCCGAGAGATCGACGTCTGGCTCCTACTCCGATCGAAACGATCCCTCGGGAAAATGGCGACGGCACCGGGTGGCACAGCCGGCCTCTTATCTCAGAACCGTGTGCCTTGTCTCGCACTCTGTCCTCGTCATCCTGCACGACTTCGTCAACTAATTCGTCTTTGGTCGTTTGGACCAGTCAGAATTTAGTATCCGACCGCGCTGGGTTGAGGTATTTCGCGCGGAACAACGAGGGTCCGTCAAAATTCGCTGAGCTACCAAAAAGGTGGGAGAAGTCGGACGAAAGAACAGAAAGAGAACAGGGTGCAAATCGAACGTTATGCTAAGAAGCAGTTGATGGGCTGGTAAGCGTATGTTTGGCGACGGACGACAAGAAGTCGGCGATTGAAATCACTTTGCGGACCAAGGACCAGGACGATCGAAATCACTTTGAACCCGTGCGCGCAGAGGGTGCACTTGAGGCGGACTAATCGGGGCGACAAAAAAGTAAGAGAAAAAGAGGAGCATCCTGACAGTTCCTCGTGCCTCGATTTTTCATTCAAACACCAGAACCCCGATATCGGAGAGGCGAGAGAGCACGAAACCGAGGTGTGGAGAGGGAGAAAATCAGCGTTGCACATAGTCAGGCCGAACTTTAGTGGATCACTCGTAGATCGTTCGCGCCACTCGGTTGTCCCGCCTTCGATCACTCCAAACACCGAAAGTGTCAGTCGTCGAATCGACATAGTCGCACCGGGGAATATGTTGCGAGGGAAGAATTAGTAAAAGATTCGAGGTTCACAAGTGTTTCGCGAATAAGACCCCTACCGATCGTGTTGCAACGAGTGTCAAGAATGATTGAGGAAACGTGGATGTCTGACGTGAGTATCGAATATCGAAGGAATGGAAAAAAAATTCGAACAAATAGATTTGGAAAATTTGAAATATTCAGTACGTCCCGCGCACCGGTTACGGCCATTTGTTCGAAGAAAAAAAACTATCTGCACGACTTACACGGATTTCCCTCGTTTCGCGCGTCGTAGCCAGATAAGCTAAAATAGAATTGAATTTCTGGCGATACACGCTCGTGACTTATTGTCCGTATCGCGCGCGGAATATAACTCGTGTCGGCGCGATTATTTGGAAATATTGCACAGTACGTTGCCTTTCTTTGTTGCGCTCTCTTCGCACAAGAATAAGCACGTGCGCACACGAGACGAAAACATGCCACTAATTGTCCTGCTGGACGCCGATAAGTCTACTTTGTGCGAACAAATTCATGTACCGTTTCTCCTTTGTAATACTAGATGACGGACGAGCTATTTTTCTCTGCACTCGGCCTAACGATGGACACCAACGTCGAGGGACAGACGTTTAATTCAGACACGTCAGTCTTGCCCTGCGACCACGAAAATTCCTGCAGAACCACACTCAGCGACGGAACCGAATTCGTCTCGACTCCAATCGAGTATTACACGGACCTAACGTGTTCTCCAAAAGTGTCTTGGAACGATTGGACGACAAATACATCTACGTCCTCAGGTACGTTTAGAAAAAAGCAAGCAAAAAGTTTGCGATCCTAAAGATCACAGCGCACATTAACCACTTGCGCTATTATACAATTTAATTTTCGGCTGCCGCGCTCTACAATATAACATGCTGGCGCAAAAGATTTTACTA
Organism: Cryptocheilus praepositus; assembly: GCA_033815515.1. Taxonomy (NCBI): domain Eukaryota; kingdom Metazoa; phylum Arthropoda; class Insecta; order Hymenoptera; family Pompilidae; genus Cryptocheilus; species Cryptocheilus praepositus. Next base: position 5,959,781 of record JAWWQZ010000314.1, read on the forward strand.
TAAATGCAAAAAGTTCGCCATAAAGCCTAGTAACAGCTATTGATGTAGCAGCAGCGTGTATGTAAAAGACACGTCGTTTTTGCTTCTGCGACAAATGCATATCGACGTGGTATACATGTTGCTAGCGACTTTGGAATAAAAGCATCTCGACGTGCGTGGCACGTCTTTATAGCGCAAGTGGTTAAATATAAATATTACTTTTAGTATACAATACTGAACCGGATTAACTCTGTAATCTGTAACAATGCCGACGAAGGGTTAACTGTTTTAAATCTTAAGCGTCAATTAAAGGAGACATTGTGGTTTGTGTGTCTACAGGCTATTTAAGCGAATTGAGCGAACTGGACTCTGAACTTGAATGGTGTCTAGACAAAAGTTGGAACTCTGAACTGCCAGAACGGACGCCATTGTGCACGGCAGGATGTGAAGGTTTCCTTCACCTGCCTCTAACAAATCCGCAAGCTTTTCAGCACGAAGAACCACTCCTCGTGTTGGGAATCGATCTTAGGACGATCGAAGACACTTTAGGAGCCGATGCAATAGGTATGAAATTACAATTTTCCATAAATGTTTACGATCTAATTGCGGGTTGAGAAACCTGTTACAGTGTCGGGCTGAAATTGCAGATTATAACAATAACCAACTAGAGGAGAGCCTTCTCGCATCATCGGCAGCTAATGCCGCACTAGCTACGCACGATTATACTAATCGCAGCTTGACTAACGCAGCGGACGACAGATGCTTCCCTTGCACATACCAAGGCTGTGTGAAGGTACCCGTAATATATCAAACATTACTCGTAAAACGTAGAACAATCTACCAGCGCCAGTTATACCCATATATTATGTATGTATAAAGCAATTTGAATTGATACTCTCTAACACTTTGACTGCCATGATGGTCACCGCTGACCGGCGCTAGAGATTTTACTAAAGATCCAAAATATTCGCAATGGGTAGCAATAATTATTTTATAAATACAGTTATTGTTAAAATAATGATGCGGTCCTTTGGTTTCCAATATCTGCACATTATTTACATTTTGCATAATTCAGTTAAACGCTGTAGTATTTTATAGCATCGCGGTTTTAATACAGCAAAATACGCATGGCAGTCAACGTGTTAAAATCTAAGAAAACTTCTTAGGATCCTACAAGGACCATGATTCCTTCCACCCTTAGCGCCTTTTTTCCCGACTAATTTGATTGCTTACCACTTTATGATAATCTAAATTCAGTGTACTAATATGTAATTGTTGGTTGCTAATTTCGTGGCTTTATTTAACAGGTGTACGCTAAAGCATCGCATCTGAAAGCTCACCTGCGTCGTCACACAGGTGAAAAACCGTTTGCCTGTACGTGGGCGGGATGCGGATGGAGATTCAGTCGATCGGACGAATTAGCCAGGCACAGAAGGTCCCATTCCGGAGTAAAGCCCTACCCATGCGAAATGTGCTCGAAAAGATTCGCGAGAAGCGATCACCTTGCGAAGCATCGAAAGGTACACAGGAAGAATGCCTACCCTCTATTTCACGGAGCCAGAGGCTTGAGAGGCGGCAAGGTGGACGTTTTACCGGCGGAGGTTTAGAAAATTTTCGACAGACACGATCCCAGAGAAACGTTAGCCAAAGGAAAAATGCCAAAAATCGATCTGAGCTTAAAATGTCAGAGATCGAAAAACACATAAACCGACTGGCACAGCCAGTCGACGAGCAAAAGTTCAACAGAGTTTAAAGAGAGTCTAAGCGATAGTATTAGAGAGCAGTCTATTTGTACTGGCGGCAGTTAAACTTATTTCCGATAGTTTTAATCGTGGAATTGAATAAAAGATGCAATTATTTTAAATGTTGCTGAATTATTTACCCTATTACCCTTCTAACATATGATATACGTATATGCCCTAATAAACGATAACATGCATGAAGAAGTGTATGATCAGCGGTGACTCACCGAATCTGTTGCGAATGGTCTTCTCGCCTTTATGGAGGTGCTAACTTTCCTCCACGTCCCCCAATACGGTGGTCGACGATTTTCCGCAAAATGTAAGAACTTCGCACGATGTTTCGCGATAGGCTCAGTTGCTTCCACCATGTTAGACTCGTCACTTTCGTCATCTGCGAAAGAAAAAGCACCCATGAATTTAGTGTCCACTCAATGCATAGTAACAGGTTAGGGAATCCAATGGATAGACAAAAAGAATCTCGAGGCTTATGGACAATTTTTGAATGATACTTTTGAACGACCGCATACAAATTCGAGTCGAAGGAATACCTAATACAATAATGTCGTCCTTCGCTTCCCGTGGCCACGTTTTCGTCGTCTGACGTGGAACAATTCTCTTATTCCGTATATCTTCTATGTACAATTCATTTTTTCCTAGATCTCCCGCTTCACACTTCTCTGTTAACGAAATCTTTTCGGCTTTGCTTAACGTTCTCCTCGAAAGGGGAGCGATCCTCATGTCGGCCTTCACTTCGAAAGGCATAAAATTTCGAACTTCAGGATCGCCCTCGTCTTCTGTCGCTTTCGCTTCCTGTTTCTTTGCAACGAAGAAACTGGCGAAATTCGACGCTGCCTTTTGTTTCTTACGTTCTAATTCCAATTTCCCCACTTCCTTCTTCCTTTTCTCCTCCTCTTTCGCTTCCTCCTTCTTACGACGTTCTTCTTCCTTTGCTTCCTTCTCCTTCTGCTTTTGTCTAAAAGAAAAGACGGTTTAAAATATGCCCAGCAAATGTGGTCGAGAAAATTGAAAACAGTCAACACTAAATAATATCGTAAAATCTTTCGTTTTCTTACTCAATCTCCATTTGCTTCTTAAGTTCCTTCAATTCCCTTTCCTTTCTCTTCTGCTCCTTCTCAGCCTGTTCCCTTTCTTCCTTTTCCTTTCGCTTCTGTTCTCGTTCTTTTCTCTTCATTTCTCTTGCCTCTTCACGCTTTTTCTCCTTCTCCTAAAAACGAAAGCCTAGTTATGTGACTCCTTAATCGAAAATACCCAGCGACTAACCATCTTGAGTTTCATTCGTTCCTCTCGTTTCTTAGCGATTTCCAATTTTCTCTCCAATTGCTTTGGAGTCAATTTCTTCAGTTTCTTTTCTTTTATATTCTTCGCCACTGGGGTCCCTGGCAGGGCACAATTGTCCTCTTCGTCGTTACCTTCGTTCCCAGATGAAACAATGGTGATGTCAGCATCAGAATCACCAGTGATATTTTTACTTGTATTTTGCAACGATATATTTTGATCGTCTTCATCCTCCTCGTCTTCCTCTTCGTCTTCCACATCTTCTTCATCGTCATCATCTTCTTCGTCTTCCTCCTCTTCATTGCTCGTTGTAGCTGCCTTTTCTTCTTTTAGATCTTTCTCTTCTTCTTTTGAGTTGTTTCCTTCCTTTGGGTTTTTCACTTTTACGTTTACTCCCTTATCTTCTTCTTTTAGCTCTATATTTCCTTTATTTACGTCTTCACCTTGTTTGTCATTGCCTGTCTCAACTTGTTCAGGCTCTGACTTTTTGAGGAACTTTGTCAATGTACCCGACATTCCAGACTTATCACTCCTTCTTTTACCAGCACCCCTTTTGGGTGTCACTCGTTCCATCGATGCGTCAAACGTTGAAGGATCTTCATCGTTGGGCTGCTCCACTGTATCTGTGCTTCTGTCATTGTTAGGTTCATCTAGTACTACTACATCTACAATGGGAATGTTTTTGGCAGAATTTTCCTTTGCTATTTTGACTATCTTCGGAGTCTTATGTTCAATAGATGGGGACGTAAGTTTTCTCTTCTTGGAAACGCTGTTGGGTGAATCTGCTGTGCTTAATAATTGAAATGGTAGTCGAGCTGCAATGAGTAATATTTACGTGATATAAGAAATAACATTAGTTTCCTGAATTAAAGATGAAAGTAAAAGACATGTGACAAATTAGCAATGCAAATGTAGAGTATAGCGTATTCTGTACGTAAGAAAAACATATAAAAATTTGTTTAAATCGTACAAAAAACTGCACAATATAATTATGCGTATACTGTTCCCAATTAAAAATAAAAAATTATAGTTGCTGCATTTTTAAATTACAATTATTCACCTTGTTTCATTTTCTTTTTCTTCATTGGTGTTATCACCTTGATACCGCAATCACTGTCCTTTATAGAGTCGTCCATTATTTTCATCTCAAATCACCTGAGAACAACAAAGGATCCTATCTGCTGATTAAGAACAGTACATATACACCTATATGCATACTTATACGCATACACAAATTGTTAAAAATCCAAAGTTCGCTTAGACCGCAACGGAACCGTGGCATACTTACCTCTAACAATTTTCAACAAACAGGCGTCTTCTAATACATTGCTTAACTTGACAATTTACTGTCATTCACGACCATAACCTATATACAAAGAAAGTCGCACTCCAAGCAGGGAATGCGATAATTCCGAACGCCGCAGGTAAAATTCCGCGAGATAACTGTACAGTGAACAAAACGCGCGAATGGAGGCGGTCCTTAACTGACTATTAATACAATTTTTCCGCTAAAAACAGGTGCCGGAATTGCGATCACCATACTCGGCAAGTAACGAAAATCGCGGGAAAGCGAGCCATGCGCTTATAAAAGATATAACATCAACCTATCTCTAGGTGGCACCACGTTAACCTAGCTCTGGCCAATGACCGTGCATATCACAAAATGTTGAGCCTTTGGAATACATACCCTTAATACTTTGCGGACCGAGCATTCTATTGCTAATCGTACCCAGTGGCCGGGTATTTTTTTGCGTCAAATATCTTTAACACGTTGGCTGCCGTGGGTGTCACCGGTGATCGGCGCAAGAGATTTTACTGAAGATCTAAAATATTCGCAATCGGTAGTAATAATTATTTTATAAATCTTTAAATAGTGATGATCCTTTGGTGTCCAATGATTTGCATAATTCAAACGCTGTAGTATTTCATAGCATCGCCGTTTTAATACAGGCAGTCAACGTGTTAAATTAGTGATGATTTGTTAGTAGTTAACACGTTGCGCCGGTCACCGGTGCAAAACATTTGACTAAAAATGCAAAAAATTCGCAATGATGCTTGTTTGTAATCTTGTAAAAGTAATTTATATTGGAACAGTGCATTCTAATAGAGCAAAATACGTTTGGCAGTCAACGTGTTAAAAATTATTGTCCCGTGAAATATTTATTTTTGACAACTTTAAAAATGAATGTTTTTTTAATATTTTTCAATAATTAAAAATATGTAAAAACGAAACATTTTTTAAAGTATGATATTTCGTAAAACATGACACTAAGTGAAGTGACATGACAATAATATTCTCGCCATCATTTGATGTATCCGATAAACTGTCCGCAAATATTTCTGTAATATTGCCAATCGTTTTGTCGGTATCCATATTTCAGGGCTTCAAATAATTAATTCACAATACAAATTACGAAAAACTGCCGCTGACAAAATCTCGTCACCTGTCTCGAACGACAGAATATGCAAGACGATATATCTCGTCAACGGCCCCGAACGACGAAATAGGAATGACGAGATATCTCGTCATCCGTCCGCAAAGTGTTAATACTTTGACTGCCATGATGGTCACCGGTGACCGACGCAACAGATTTTACTGAAGATCCAAAATATTCGCAATGGGTAGCAATTATTATTTTATAAATGCAGTTGTCATTAGAATGGTGATGCGATTCTTTGGTCTTCAATACCTGCACTTTATTTACATTTTGCATAATTCAGTCTAACGCTGTAGTATTTCATAGCATCGATATTCTAATATGACGAAATACGCTCGGCAGTCAAAGTGTTAAAAATATCGCATGCATGACTCAAAATTGTCGTCAAAAACACGAATATGACTGTATACGCAAGACAAAATACACGAATTCGTCGCAAAACGCTCGGAAACGCAACTATTTTTGCGATCATTTAAGGTCTAAAACTAGTAATTCAAGATTTTTCTCACTCTAACTGGATCTTCGGCACCGACAAACCGTGGGAATTGGACTGATGAGTTGAAACCTGCAACATTATTTTTACCGCTAGGATATATCTTTGCAATACAAAATAAATACAGATTATGATGGGGAAAGGTCTTAGCAAGGCACTGGCTTACCCTTTAATATGGAATTCACAAAGTTGAAGCGAAAATTTTTGAAACAGCCGCGATGTAGATCCTTCCACTAGATCACCCCGTAGGGTTGGAGAACACTGGCCTCATTTTTCCAAGATGGCGGACTACATAAGTCAATTCAGTGGCATCAACTGAACTATTGTCCAAATTATTTCTAAATAACAAAATAATAAAAATACACCTCATAAACACAAAAATATAACCATACATACTTTTTAAATGTGTAAAACTTAATTCTTGTTATATATTAATATTCTATTACATATACATATATATGTAAAACATTGCGAACCTGCACATCGAAAATTACATTTGCAACATCTGACCCGCAATTACCAAATCTTAGTACATTTCTTCATATACCAGTCGATGTAAGAATTATCATTTACTAACTAGACACTCTCTGGCTCTATACTATTAAAATTATATAATTTCTTGTTGAAATACATTTCACAGTTCGAACTGATGCACTCCCATCTGCAACGGCACTGAACAAAAACTAGTCGAAACTAAAAGTCTCTGGCTCTATACTATTAAAATTATATGATTTCTTATTAAAATATATTTAACAGTTCGAACTGATGCACTCCCAACTGCAACGGCACTGAACAAAAACTAGTCGAAACTAAAACTCTCTGGCTCTATACTATTAAAATTATATGATTTCTTATTAAAATATATTTAACAGTTCGAACTGATGCACTCCCAACTGCAACGGCACTGAACAAAAACTAGTCGAAACTAAAACTCTCTGGCTCTATACTATTAAAATTATATGATTTCTTATTAAAATATATTTAACAGTTCGAACTGATGCACTCCCAACTGCAACGGCACTGAACAAAAACTAGTCGAAACTAAAACTCTCTGGCTCTATACTATTAAAATTATATGATTTCTTATTAAAATATATTTAACAGTTCGAACTGATGCACTCCCAACTGCAACGGCACTGAACAAAAACTAGTCGAAACTAAAACTCTCTGGCTCTATACTATTAAAATTATATGATTTCTTATTAAAATATATTTAACAGTTCGAACTGATGCACTCCCAACTGCAACGGCACTGAACAAAAACTAGTCGAAACTAAAACTCTCTGGCTCTATACTATTAAAATTATATGATTTCTTATTAAAATATATTTAACAGTTCGAACTGATGCACTCCCAACTGCAACGGCACTGAACAAAAACTAGTCGAAACTGAAACTCTCTGGCTCTATAGTATTAAAATTATATGATTTCTTATTAAAATATATTTAACAGTTCGAACTGATGCACTAGACCCTAAAATTATATAATTTCTTGTTGAAATACGTTTCACTCGAACTGAAAAACTGCAAGTCGAACAAAAACTAGTCGAAACTAAAACTCTCTGGCTCTATACTATTAACATTATATGATTTCTTATTAAAATATATTTAACAGTTCGAACTGATGTACATATATATGCTAAAACTCTCTGGCTCTGTACTATTAAAATTATATGATTTCTTATTAAAATATATTTAACATCACTGAACAAAAACTAGTCGAAACTAAAACTCTCTGGCTCTATACTATTAAAATTATATGATTTCTTATTAAAATATATTTAACAGTTCGAACTGATGCACTCCCAACTGCAACGGCACTGAACAAAAACTAGTCGAAACTAAAACTCTCTGGCTCTATACTATTAAAATTATATGATTTCTTATTAAAGTATATTTAACAGTTCGAACTGATGCACTCCCAACTGCAACGGCACTGAACAAAAACTAGTCGAAACTAAAACTCTCTGGCTCTATACTATTAAAATTGTATGATTTCTTATTAAAATATATTTAACAGTTCGAACTAATGCACTCCCAACTGCAACGGCACTGAACAAAAACTAGTCGAAACTAAAACTCTCTGGCTCTATACTATTAAAATTACATGATTTCTTATTAAAATATATTTAACAGTTCGAACTGATGCACTCCCAACTGCAACGGCACTGAACAAAAACTAGTCGAAACTAAAACTCTCTGCCTCTATACTATTAAAATTATATGATTTCTTATTAAAATATATTTAACAGTTCGAACTAATGCACTCCCAACTGCAACGGCACTGAACAAAAACTAGTCCAACATAGATGTGCGGACTCTGAACAGAAACGACGAGTACATATATATGTAAAACATTGCGAACCTGCACATCGAAAATTACATTTGCAACGTCTGACTCGCAATTACCAAATTTTAGTACATTTCTTCATATACCAGTCGATGTGAGGATTATCATTTACTGACTAGACAGTTTCTGGCTCTATACTATTAAAATTATATAATTTTTTGTTGAAATACAATTCACAGTTCGAACTGATGCACTCCCAACTGCAACGGCACTGAACAAAAACTAGTCGAAACTGAAACTCTCTGGCTCTATACTATTAAAATTATATGATTTCTTATTAAAATATATTTAACAGTTCGAACTGATGCACTCCCAACTGCAACGCCACTGAACAAAAACTAGTCGAAACTAAAACTCTCTGGCTCTATACTATTAACACATTGCGGACCGGACATTCTATTGCTAACGATACCCAGTGGCCAGGTATTTTTTTGCGTCAAATATTTTTAAATTAGTGACGATTTGGTAGTAGTTAAAAATCATTGTCGCGTGAAATGTTTATTTTCAACAACAACTTTAAAAATGAATGATTTTTTAATATTTTTCAATAAATAAAAATGTGTATCAACTAAACATTTTTCAAAGTACCATATTTCGTAAAACATGACAATAAGTGAAGTGACATGACACTAATATTTTCGTCATCATTTGATGTATCCGATAAACTGTCCGCAAATATTTCTGTAATGTGGCCAATCGTTTTGTCAGTATCCATATTTCAGGGCTTCAAATAATTAATTCGCAATACAAATTACGAAAAACTGCCGCCGACAATTACGTAGGAACTGTGTGATATCTCGTCACCTGTCCCGAACGACAGAATATGCAAGACAATATATCTCGTCAACGGCCCCGAACAACGAAATAGGAATGACGAGATATCTCGTCATCCGTCCGCAAAGTGTTAAGATTATATGATTTCTTATTAAAGTATATTTAACAGTTCGAACTGATGCACTCCCAACTGCAACGGCACTGAACAAAAACTAGTCGAACATAGATGTGCGGACTCATAAAAAACTTAAAGGTTTGTCCGTCAGATAGAGCGACGAGTACCTTTCGAAGAAGTCTCCTGTCACCCACTCTCGAAACGGGATGAACGTAGTACCGATCGGGACGGCTTAGCGTGTCGTTTGGTCAATAAAAAGTCGTGCCGAAAAAGCTCGGGAGAGATGTAAAGGGGACGTCTATCGCCATTGCTTGTGTTCGGTGACAATTTCACGTTTTCGCTGCGGAGAATGAGTCGCAGGTTCGACGTCGATCTTTGATCCTGGCATCACCGGAGGCAGGTTTCGTCCTTTTTCGAGGAAAGGTCAATTTGTGATGAACCAGCGCCCCACCCCCGCGAAACGTATTTCTCTCATCCCTCTAGCTAACCCCCTACTCACCCCTTTCTAAGTGGGTGGCGTAAAGGAATACGACGTGCACGATGTTTCAGAATTGACAGGAAGAGTATCGTCGATAGCAAGGTACGATTTTCAATGTTCAGCGTATACGCGCGATCGATTCGACGGAGGAAAACTACTCCGGCGAGGATCGTCAATCCGTAATTAGAATTCGTGTGGTTTTGTCGGGCATCACTGTTTTCAGTTTTACTACGCGTGCGGTGAATATAAATTACAGTTAATTGTATAATCAAACGACGTTAGAAAACGAGTAAGCGTTCGGCTAGCGAACGGATGGCTCGGAAACGAGGTATTGAGCAAGGGTATAATTAGGTGATAAATACACGAGAAACACGTAGATATTGTTCAAACGTCATTCTGTGTACAGTTCCAAATGGAGTAGCTTGAGAATTTTTGTTCGACAGGATGTATGCGTTGCAAATCCAAACCGCATGCCAGGTGGAAGGTTGTGGAGAGGCAGAAGATACTACTCTGCACCATGAACCTGCCAGGCCAATCGCACAGGACTGTAGTCAGCTTGACATTATCAGAGCGACACAGGTAACAGGATTAATAGGGATTTTGTAAAATTCCAAAGTGTAACATTTTCTTTCGTTTCAGTATGGAGCGCTTGACAGAGTCACAGAGTTAGTAGAAGCAGGTGCAGACGTTAATCAGCCCGACATCGAAACAGTAACACTGCTACATTGGGCAGCTATAAATAATAGAAAAGATATTGTTCAGTATCTCATTGCGAAAGGAGCTGTAGTAGATGGAATTGGTGGAGAATTGGCTTCTACTCCATTGCACTGGGCAACAAGGTGAGAACTAAGATAATCATGCAGATAATCGCAAGAGTCAACAAATTGTTTACAAGTTGAAATATACAGGCAGGGACACTTATCCACCGTTGTGATTCTCATGAGAGCCGGCGCTGATCCGACATTAAGAGATTCCGAGGGTTACTCATGTATACATTTAGCCGCGCAATTTGGCCACACGGCCATCGTCGCCTATCTAGTCGCGAAAGGTGTCAATCCGAATATGCCGGATGTCAGCGCCATGACTCCGCTCATGTGGAGCGCATACAAGATAAACAGGTACACGGGCAATCTAACATTTCGCCGGTTTTTCTATCTCTCCCTAGGAAATTCTTAACTTCGACTGTGTTAAAGCTTCTATTTTTGCAGTCTGGATCCTACGCGCCTATTGTTAACGCTCGGCGCATCGCATTCATTGACTGATAATGTTCACGGCAACACGGCTTTGCATTGGGCGATAATTGCTAAGAACGATACAGCCATATTGACGCTTGTGCATAATGGAGCATCGTTGGACGTACCGAATTTCCAAAACGAGACACCAATGGCCCTGTTGGGTCCACATATCGGTGCAGCGTGGTTGGGTCATAAGATTAGTCAGGAAATTAAGGAGAGACAAGGTAGAACAAGGACATGGTGTAGGGACAAAGTTCGTATTCTTGTTAAAATGACTCGTATATCTCAGGGTTTCACAATGTTAATGCCAACAATTATTTCACAGAGAGTGCGCTGGTACTTCATGGTTAGCACGCCGTTCATAGCATTTTACGCCATCGGGATGATTCTGCAGAGTGGATTGGATTATTTAGTGAAACTAGGTGCCTTCACCAGCCTCTACGGAGTGGTCTACTTAGCGAAAGTTTTTGTTTATGACGAACGACTGTTCCACGTATTACCCATGTCCGTCTATTTGGCAACTAAGGTTAGTGCTCTAACGTCAGAGAAACCCGCAGCTTCTGATAAAAGAATACAGAATCACCTGCGATTATACTGTCCAATAATCAAGCATTCCTGTATCTTATGCACACAGTTGCTTTATCGTAAAAACTGATATCTGTTTACAAGATAACCCACATCAAAAGCCAATAAATCCATCGATCAAGATTTTCAGCTCTCATGGAAACTGATAGACAATAATCGAATTTGCTCAATGCTTGTTACAGATGTGGATATACGTTACATGGATATTCTGGCTGGGAATTCATGCGGCATGGTATCTTTGGTTTTTACTCGTCGGAGGTTCTGTGCCACTTTGGATATGCTTCCTTCAAACCTGGCGCGGCGATCCTGGTGTAATCACAGCGACTCACGAGGATAAGCTAAATGTAGGTTCGATTTATTCAATGTTTAGCTCGCATTAACCCCTTGCCGTACCATTTAACTCGGAAGAATTCGGACTCAAGCGATGCGCAGAAATGTTTGCGGCTAAAACGTATTGGCGGAACATGAAACAAATTGTATCTTACGACTGCCCGTGAAGTAGCTTTACGCTTATTAACTTCATGTGATGGTGCTTTTGTGGAATTCAAATTAATTTGGACCAAAAGCCTTTAAAAAATAATTTAGTTTGTCTTTTTTATTCAGTGATATTTATGTTTGGCCCGAAATTCTTCTAATGACTCAGACTCGTCAAAGTATGGCAAAGGTTTAAGCAACATTCAGTAAAGCTAGTATATGTGTTATTAATGAAAGTTGCTGGTTTCAGACTATAATCGAGTTGGCTGAATCAGGAGGATTTGAGTCGCAATGGTTTTGCAGTAGTTGTCTGGTTAGACGGCCAATGAGGTCAAAGCACTGTTCCACCTGCGATCGATGCGTCGCAAGGTTCGATCACCATTGTCCGTGGGTGAACAATTGCATTGGTTCGTAATTGGCAATCGCTTTCGCATTTAATTAGTTTAATCTGATTCAAACAGCCAAAGTTCAAGTATGGGAAATAATAATTGCAGGTGCACACAATCACAAATACTTTCTGGGGTTCCTGGCCTCATTACTGGGCATGTGCATTGTGGTTTTATCAGCAACGGTACAATACTGGAAGTTCGAATGTTGGACGAATTTGACAGATGACCACAGTCCCGATAATTATCTAGTGACAGCTGCAACTTGTGATACATGGGTAATGTGGGTCGCTGCAAATACATTTTTGCATTCCTTCTGGGTCGGTACTTTATTAGCTTGTCAGTCTTACCAGGTGCGTTATTTACACTTTTTTTTCATCAATTCTTAGATTTATTAAAAGCCGGAGGTGTAACTAATTATATATCATATTGCAGATATTGGTACTTGGTATGACGACGAATGAGAGAATGAATTCGAGACGATACAAACACTTCAAACAAGGGAACCCGTTCCATCGGGGCGCATTGCAAAACTTGGCCGACTTTTGTAACTTTAGTTTTTGCGGCATCAGGGCGAAGCCGAGTTCCGATTGGATGCACAGCTTCGATCTCAAGCAGAGCGTCGAGAAGTTACCTCTGCTCGCAACCAAGGACAATTTTCAGTACGTTTAGGGTGTTATTTCCGGTTTTGGCAATCTTTTGACAGTAGCCATTCAGAAGCTAAAACGCGCCATATCACTACACTATCCTCGGATAAAACGTTGACACTTCGAGTCACCGATGGGATTCTCGCCGATGAACTTACCTCGCGAAACAATGATATCCGTGTATTATAAGTTTAGTTTCATTCCGTAGACGAGAACCCTTAATTACGTTCATATCAATTTCTGAACTGGGGTGACTCTGTTAATGCTATCCGTAACATCGGCGCGCGAAAGTAGTCCTTGCTTTCCTTACACCCTTGTCCCACTGAATTAAAGGCACATTTTCGGAAGTCTGTGCTGTGAGGAAACCGGTCGAACCGACGTTCCCGTCGATTTGTACGCCCGCGAAAGACTGCTCTACGTCACAAACATGCATATCCCAATAACGACTTGCACAAAATCTCACACACAGTTCCACTTTTATACGGAACTACAACACTTTATCTCTCGCCGTTTGTTCATGTTCGATTGTTTGTACAGAGTTCCTCGTGATCGGACTCGACGAAATCTTGCTTCTTCGACGATTGCTTTCCAAAAATCGACGATAACCGAGGACGATAAGATTCGTAATTGCGCGGTATCGCAGAGAAATGATGTAGAGTAACATTATATTTATAATTGCGAGATAACTGCGACTTTCCACCTATTCTTCTAATCGTTTCGAGTAACTGAAAGGTAAGGTACCTATACTCTGGAACTAATTACATTCTAATCTAACGTAGCACGAATAATTTTGTAGGTTGACAAAATCCTCGTAATTTAATATTCACTACTGTTAAGATTAATTAGCTAATAATAATTCTCGACGCGCGAAGTATTAACGAGACTATTATCAAAAGAGTGGCTTATCGCTGTGAATCTACGAAGCATATAATGTTTAAAACATTTCTAAATGGACATCGAATGTCGCAAAATAGACGTACACTGTATAGCACCATTTAACAATTAATCGATCAAGCAACTTTGATAAACGTGACATAAAACTTTTCCCGTCGTATGCGTAAAGTGCCATGCTCGCATTCCTTCTACTTATACTTAATTTTCTTTGCTGCGCGTTCGCGAGCTTTTTAAAGCGTTACGCATGTTGATCAATGCTTCCAGTTTTTTTTTGGTAATTTCGTAAAAATTATTATGACTTACCGGGACATTCCATAGACGAAAATTCATGAGGACATGCCATTCGCATCTACTTACAAATGCCTTGAAATACATCGCGCAAAATTTTCTGCAAAATAATTCATTCGACCGCGTATAAAATATACTGTAACCGTTAAGCCGATCATTTAACTTTAAGCGATAAGCGTCGTATACTATCTTCTTTGCGTCTGACGTACGTAAAATACCGTAAGGACTAAACTACTTTCCTGCAGCAATTTTTTTTATCCATCGCGACTGATTATTTTTACTTAAGCGTTTTGTACAGTTATAATTTTTTCACCCATGAAGTGTAAATAGACGAACTTTTTCTTTATAAAGAAGGAAGCATGGGATAATTATAATGCACGCGCGTTTGTATGTATGTGTGTGTGCACGATCCGGAAACAAAAAAAGGAGGAAAAAGGAAATTTTTCTCCGTACTTCGACTTTTTCAATTAATGTACAGGAGTTAAGTGACACAGGTACAAAAAGTTGAAATATACTGATAGTTTTAACGATGAGCTCTATTCAAGTTAATTATGATATTGCAAAGATAAATACTCCATGTCAATGTTATTTAGCAGCAATATGAGAATATTATATATACATATACATATATATATATATACACACATATATATATATAAATTAACATTATAAATACAGAGCGCATCTTGTTGTATTGTAATAATGTCAGCTAATGATTTATTCGCGTTCGTTAATTAACGTTGACGCGGTTTATTAGCGGTAAGTAATTTAATTTTGATGTCATTTTCGTTCTAGTCTTATTAACGATCAAACTGTGAGTATTAATGTATCAAAAGAAGAAGAGAAAAGTAGGACAAGGAGGACTTACAAACAGTCGAGTGGTGAAAGATTTTTAAATGTTTCTTTGTTTGTAAATAATACTAATCCAGTGTGTAAGAGATAAAACTAAAAAACAGCCATGCCTGTTCTACTGTCATTGATAATACATATGCATGCACATGTGTATGTCTTTGCTACACAATAAGTACAATGCATTTCCCTACACCATCGGTGAAATAGACAGTAAAAAAAAGAAAACGTAGTACCATAATTACGCGATACAAAAAGTACCCTCGGTATATCAAATTTACAAATATGTATTTCAATTCAGAATTTATGAATAATAACAGAATAAAAATAATCCCTAAACCATATATACCCGCTCCCAATTGTTGAGACGTAGTTCGTTATTTAAGGTCTTTCTCATTGCGAAAATGTATGGAATTGAAGAAGTCCGAGCGCACGAATAATAAAAGAATGGAAAAGAAACAAATGAACTGTACACGTTCCACGTTGCTGTCACTTTGACAGTTTCAGTTCTCCGTTAATTCGCTTATTTCCTTTCAGCTTCACTCGTTCCGTTAGTTAATTCGCCGAAGAATGGTTTCAGAAGAGGACGGATACCGTTCGACCGACTTTACCGAACCCTCAAACCTGACGTCCTTATGTTCCGACATGCCAACACAGGTTTCTCCACCCAAGGAACATAAAGCCGCCGATGAAAAGAACCCAAACGACCCACCCAAGAAAAGTACGATCTATTGATTGCACGTCATTTCCCGCGTATCTAATTAGACGCCCGTGAAAATTTACGAGTTTCTAAAGAAACAGCACAAACATACGATGGGACGTTTATCAGCTGTACTCTAGTTGACAGGAACGCCTTAAAACGTGTTTAGACCCCGAGGGCAAGTGTTGCAACGACGTGCCACCCGCAAGTTATTGCATGTCTGCACAGGACACCGCTCACTTGACAAAAAAGACAGGGAACAAAGAGGATCCTTGGAACCAAAGCATGCGCGTCGACTCTGGCAGTCCGTGCGTTTGTCGCGGCCACAGAATGTAAAGTGACAAAAGTAAAACCCAGCAAAAGGAAAGTATCCGATAAAGAACACTCTGTTTCAGTGCCTACGCTTTACCAGTGAGGTATACGTACGGTAAATGAGAGTTGACCGTTCGAGGTTGTTTGTATGCAATCGACAACCGTTTCCCCGTGGGTCTGTCTAATCGATTTGCAGGTCAGCAGAGACCGTTCTGGTGCCGATTCAACTGGAAATGGCCGAGGAGAGAGTACCTCAGAACGAAGGATAAGACTTACGAAGTTAAGCTCAAGGAAACGCGGTGTCCTCATTACGCGAAGGTTCTCCCGTTAATTGGCCTTTTCACTTCTTTTACGCAAGTGCCGTTCTTTACACTAAGATCTCTGGACCTCGCAGCCGTTCGTGTGCTGCGAGATTTCCGAGAACGTATCGAAGAGCAAGCCAGAAGTTGCGACGAAGGCCACGAAGACGAAGACGCCCAGTCCGTCGAAGCGTACGAAGCAGAAGGAGAAACGCTTGACGGAGAAGGCTGAGAGGATTGATATCTATTACTTCGACCGTGGGAACCCGGCGTGTGTGTCGTAGAACGTATAGCTCCGATTTCGACGACTAGCAGGAAAAAAATCGCTACCTCTGAACTCTCCGTCGGCAGATACTATCTAACTACGGATTGCCCGCCGGTTTTATCCACTGACAAATGTGCCGAGAAGACGGACCAGGCGGCGACGAGATTCTGGGCGGAAATCTTCGGCACGATACACATAGGGACTTCGTTCGTGACGGCGTTCGTTCTTCAACTGCTGCGGTTCGTCCTCTTCAGCGTCGTCCGGCCACTCACCGTTGGCATTCTCCAATTAGTGGCCGACTACTTCATCAAGCCGCTTCTATCGATCATGTTCAACGCGCTCTTTCAGCCTGTTTTGATACTACTTTACAACATCGCGACCTCCATCAAAGATCTCTGCGAACCTCTTGCCGAGGCTATAGGTCTTTTCCTCAGGGAAATCGCTCATTTGTGCCGCGCCATAAGAATCGTCGAAGTGAAACAAAGCAGACTCCCTTGTCCCGCAGCTGCATGCACATAAGAAGACAGGGTATAGGACCGGTGAAGGAAGGCACCAAGGAATATCAACATCGACTAACGATCGATCGTAAAGTAACACGTGCCTTAACACCAGGTATATATTTGGTATTATTTTAACTTTACAATATCGTCGCTTCATCATGCGCTTTTTGTCGACCATTTTTTACAGAACGAATTATCATCATCTCTTATAGCCAACTAACCGTCGTCAATAATAATTCAATAGCAATCGCCCATTGTCTCTTGCTCTCTCGCTCTATCACTCAAAAGTCATACTCTCCCACCCTCTCACTCTCGCGTTACACCTTACCGCTTAATAAATTATGTACAATCTCACAAACAACAAACGAGAGGAACCTAATTACATCGTGTAGTTTGCTTACATTTTTTTTTGTTATCATCATCAATTTTTTTTCCTTTTAATTATTCTTTTCTCACACTTCTATGTACAGGTACTACTTGGTTTTTACAGTTAACTCGCGCGTCTTCGTTTAAATCACATAGATTATTCGTGAACTCTCTTTCTCCACCTCTCTGTCACTTCGCGTACAATCGTTATTTTTCCTTCTACCTTTTCGCGGCCCCAATTCCTCTCGCGCTTCTATGAGCGAGGGAAAAAAGAGAGAAAACGAATCGCCCTAGTCGCCCTAATCACACGCCTAGTCTCAGGAACTGCAACCTTTTTCTGTCTGATTTCGCTGTGCACTGTATTGTTGTTGTTGCCGCTGCTACTGCTGCTGTTGCATATTTTTAACATTGTCGTCTCGTTTTCGTCATCTAGGTGGTTGTGGTCGGAGTCTCCTGGATGGCTAACGTTTGCGAAGGCGCGGAGGTCGAGTCACCTAGAAGTTAAGGATTAGACGCCTGGCATACATCTCCCAGCTATCTAGTATGCTAGTCCGACGAAGAAAATTAAAAAAGACACCGGGGGGCCATCGTCTTGGATAGCAATTTCTCAAGCGACATAGATCCCCATTAAGTGTATTAGCGCGGTAATAATATCGTTTCTTATCAGGTAACCTTACCCAAGAGGGCTGCCTCTAAGTCCCCTAGGATCTCCGTTTCCTTAGGATCGATAAGGTTGAAGCGTTGATTAAGGAGCGTGAGGTGGGCGAATACACAATTGAGGTGGGCGTGCAACCCCAATAGTGCCACCTCCCGGAAGTGGCAGTGGTAAATGTGTGCCACCACGTGGTACAGTAGCCGCAGGATCTTACGCACTATCGACTCGAACGAGCTCGGGAACTCGTTTGCTTTAATAAAATCCGGTTAATCGGTCGTTTAGTTCGATAATTCGAAGCGGCGCTGTATGTCGGATGAGCGTGACTGAGCAAATGACTGACGCTAAGAAACGTCCAACGAATGAGAACTCACCATATTTCGTAGGAAATATAGTTTCGTCGCTAACGGTGCGCTGTGTAAAAGTCATAACGTAATCTATATACTGTGGCGCTGCCACTCTCGTCTTCTTCCCCTTCTCGTCGAACCACAGATACGTTCTGAAACGATAACGGGTGCAGAGATTGCACTCATTAGCACGCGACAATCCGGTTGAGAGCGGAGAACTTTCTGAGGCGATTACGCTTGACCGGCGGCGAACGAATAACAGGCCACGCGAACAATAGGAGAGGAGCAACCACCCTCTCTAATGCGCCGTACTTTTATTTCTGGCGACTAATGGAACGCCAGTACACACCCTACTTTAACGTCTCATGAATATCGCGGGCGGTAACGATCGAATTTATCGAAACGGGGTTAATTTGAAACTCCAAAATTACACGCGGCATTTTCGACGATGATAAATGGGACGGCTAGAATACGGCTTACCTCAAACCTGGCCCTGTCATGTCGGGACAGCCCGTCATGGTGCAGAATTCGGAAATGGTGCCGTAAACGAGGTTTATGTGGTCGAACAGTGCGAGAGTGTGAGAAGCGAGCCACTCGTTGTAATCCAAGCCGGGCGGCAAGTCGACCAGCATCCTGAGGTCCAGTTCTGGAAGTTGCCTCTCGAGCGCAGCTTCCTCCAAGTACAATTTCGGATCTTCCGTTGTTCCCGCATCTTTCTCCTTTCGTCGGGCCTTTCTGCAATCAGACGAGGCGTCGATGCTTAATCGGAACCTGTCTCGCCCGCGGAAAGTACCCTCTCCGTCGCTCTTCGGACCTTTGTACGTTTTTGGCGAGACAACGACGACCACGAAGCGATTCAGGCACGTATTTGCAGTGGTAAGCGCAAAAGCCGCAATCTTCGCGCTCAGAAAGTAATAAAGAAGCGATAATAGGAGCGTGGAAAATAAATCCGTCGCTTTTTCGTGATATACAAGCGACCGATGCGTCAACACGTTTATTGGCTCTCACCATTCGGACGATGGACTTCCGAGATAACCGGATTTTCGAATTTCGAGAGCCGGCCAGCTCTATAAAAAGTTCCAGAAACCCAATCGCACTTGCTCGTATTCCTGTTTCATCCGCATTTTTATCTTTGATCGAGAAGCAGGGACGACTCTTTCGTTCGGCAACAAAGCGCGTTGCGCGGAAAGGATACGGCCAGGCGTTGAAACGCTCTCGAGGAAACGGAGAAGAGAGGAGAGGAGAGGCGAGAGAGACAGAGACAGAGAGAGACAGAGAGAGAGAGAGAGAGAGAGAGAGAGCATCAGGGGAAAAAGGGGAAGAGTGAAAGACGGTAGTGGTGAGAGTAAAAAAAAAGGGAACATCGAAGTGGTTAAGAGTAAAAACCGGCTAAATTCTACCCGGACCCCGTTCCTCTCATTCTCTCTTTGTGCTGCTCTCGTTCCTTTGTCTCTCCTTTGTGTCCGTCTCTATGCTACTTTTTTTCTTTCTCTCTCGCCCCCTATCATTTTTCAAGCCTTTAATTTTTAGCTGCAGACGCGTATAACGTTGAGAAAAAGATGGAGCGAACAAAAGGTATAATGGTCAGTGTAGGGTTAAAAGGTTCGAATTAGATGTTTGGCGGGAAATCATAACAGTGTACCTATGCTCGGTCTTTGGTTAAATAACTGAGTAACGTAATCGTAAAAAAAGCGTTCGCATGGTTGAAACTGCGAGAGTGCACGGTACCGTGAGTAGACAAAATTCTGCAATTTTTAGGCGCTAGTGCTTTCTCCCTGAACGAAATAATCTCGGGGATTGTATTACAAAAATTTCGTTACCGTATTTACATAGTCTGCTCTTCCTCCGAGCGCTGGAAATAAATTTAAATTTGGCAAGAATAAAGTTTTCGTAATAGAACTTTGAAAATTAGATATCGCGTATAAATATTAACATGCCCTAGCGACTGGTTACCTTGAATTCGTTCACCTCCGTACAATATCACAGTGGATGTCTGGAAAAACCTTCTCACGATTCGATCTAATGAGAAGCGCGAGTCACGGGTGCTTAGGGCCGTTTTCACATTTTAATTTCGCGATTCGTTTGGGGGAAAAATTCGCCATTTTACGCCGAGCGGCGAGAGGCCGTCACAAGTGGCATTTCCTTCTGAAGTACGCTAAAAAACATATTTCGAAACACGCCGTCAGAAACGCTGGAATTTCGCCGAGGTTAAAGGTCACGGCTAATTATCGCGATTAATTAGAGTGCACCAATTGTCCCTGGACAAAAAAATCATTACTGGAAAGCAAGCGTTGTTTCACGGATGAGTATGTTTACGCGCGTTCTAATCTGTTTTGCATACGTTTCGCTTGGCATTTTTGTTTGATCGGTAAGATTTCCTTGGCTAGAGCTTTTCTCTCGAACCGTTCGAGCTGATCGTTCTTGACGTGACTTTCCCGAGTGAATCGTAACAAACCCGAGATCCCGCGAGCTCTGGATCGCGGTTAATTCCATTCCCAAGCGCTGCATTCGACTTCAATCAACCGTCACGCTCTTCGCTAATCGGATCACCGAATTATCGGATCCCCATGAACGAGAGAGAGAAAGAGAGAGAGAGAGAGTCCGAACGTTCTCCGTTCAATTTGCCTTTCAATCCATCAGCTTCTTGTCCTCTTTAACCGTTCCGCGGTGAGAATTACACTTTCTCGCGACAATCTGAGGGAATTCTCTTAGTGCGCGCTCAACGCGGCGGAAAAACAAAACGGTCGTCTGGTAAAAATACATACTCAGCGTCGATACAAGGTAGGAAAACAAAAAGTATACTCCGCCGCCGGTGGGTTCGTACAATGACTTCACCTTGGATCATCATGCAACAGCGATGGCAAAAAATGAAATTCAGCCACATCTACTGAAAAAATAGCGCAGCCCAAAAGCGGGGGTCAACAAAATTCTCGCCTTCTCTACAAAAGCGGCATATTACTTATCGAGCAAGAAAAATCTCTGACATACTGTCGCAGCGACTCTACATATCCTCCGTGAATTGTTAACGCCACCGCTCCAACTAATACTCCGTTCTTGCACAGACCACCAAAATTACCTGTCTCCGACCGAGACTCACAATAGGTTCCGCTACACTACGCTACCTGCTAGACACTATACTCTCAGCTATGTCCTACGCTTATTAGTCACTCGCCGGTCGGACGCTTCGAAGGCACACGCTTATCTCGAACGAAAAAACGCCAGCTCTCTCAGCCTCTAGCATCCAATCGCACCTTACGCAAGTTCCCGAAACAACAAAAGCTCGTTACCAACTACGCCCCCTACGTTTCGCTACGCCTATTTCCAGCAAGCCAGCTCAGCTAAGAATCGCGCATAGCGGCTACTATCAACGCTAACTGTCGCCATCAGCACCGTTCTCAATCCGACCTCTCACCGAAGCAACCCCGCAGCCTGTAACCCTCCGAAGCATCCGACCGCCCTCAGCCACCCTCCCGCTTTGACGGCGCCCGGCAGAGACTACACTTTGGCATCAATAACATCAGAACTCACGCGACAAGTTCGCCGAAGAAACGTATCTTCCTGTGGCAGGTGTCGAGCAGGGAGAGTCGGGACGAGACATTGGAGGATGTCGACGAGGAAGAGGCGCCCTGGCCGCCATGATGGACGGGCGTGGGCGGTGCGGAGGTCGAAGGGCCCTGGGCCGACCCCTGGAAAACGGCCACGGCGCCCCGTGCCGGCGAACGCAGCATGCTGGTCGCCAGAGTCGACGTCCACGACGAACGCTTCGTCGGCGTTCTCGTGCGGGATGATGACACAGCACCCTCCCCGCCGACTATTTTCTCACGCGCGCTTGGTATGCACCAAATCTTGCACGCTTCTCATCGGCTTCGCATCTCTACCGTCTCAACCCTCGCTAGCACGCGTCGGAGGACGCGTTGAGCGTCAACGCGGTGAGTGGGTGGTGCGAGGCATCGTGTGTCGGTGGCTCGAGGTTTTGTGTTTCGGATGGGGCCGGTGCGAAAGACTGTTTAGTGGTTGCTTGTTCGCGGGCCGGCTTTCATTTTTCCGACCACCTGTAGACGCACGGAAGGTGCGATTGCTGGGTTGGCGGTGTGTCTGCCGGAGTTTTGGGTGGTGTGTGGCCGACGTTGGCAATTCGGGGGATTGACGCGTACTAGGGTGATGAGCGAGTGTCGGCGAGTGTGAAAATCGATCGGTGGAAAATTGTGCTTCGCGCACCGCGTTTGCTTGTGGCAGCCTTCTTGCAGCGGGGAGACGAGAGTTTCCTGACGGACGTCTCGTGTCAGTTTCGTGAACTTCTCATCGGGTCTGCCTGACTTCTGTTGGTTGTGTCTTTTGTCCGGCGAGTTTCACGTCTCACGGAGGGTAGACGTGCGGCTCGCGATGCAGGGTGTCTCTTCGTTTAGCGTGTCGTGGAAGTGTTCAGTTGTCGCCATTGCTGGATTTTCGCGGCGAATATTCACCGCCGCTCGGCGTTACTTCTGCGCAAAGAGGGGGAGAACGCGTTTCAGGATGAGTACCAGGACGGCGAAGTCGCGAGAAATCGCGAGGTTAATCGAGCCGACCGATCTTTGCCGCGAACGCCTTCAAAAAATTTGTCGTTACCCACAAGACTCATTCCGATCCATACCTCCCTTCGTCCGTTAAAGAACAAGTCTCCGCCACATCTTTACAACAAGCATCCAGTAGGGCGCTACTCTTTACTAACGGCGAATCGATGATAATTAGCCGCTGCCGTAAGCGCGAGGTTGCAAAATGCCGAGTTAAAGCCGAACAAGCCAACCCGACGTCTAACAAAGCCAATTCCCGCCTAAATACTCTCGCACAAGTCCGCATTTGTAAATTTACGCACGGATATCCACGGTCAGTTTACGTCACGATCCGGTTAGCGTCGTCGGAAGACCCGAGGTTTTTACCTTACGAGGTCACTTTGTCTTTCTTTCTCCCTCGTTTCTCTCCGTTTCGCTCAATCTCTGCCTTTTCTTTCCGTCGCACGCTCTTCGGCCCTTGGCTAGAGTGAAAAATTCGCGTAATATGCCCGGCTGGATGCGCGCCAACTATGTCGCGGCAATGCCTGGAAATACTACTGGCCGTTTCAGTGAGAGTTTCAAGTCTGGACGGTGCACCTTCACACGCTTCCACTCTCTCTTTCTCTCTTTCTCTCTTTCGTCTTCGTTTTCTGTGGCCTGCTTGTTTTTATCATTTCACTGCGAAGCGAGGATAATTTGCCTATGCCGGAATTTTAACACGCTTAATGGCAAGTGATTGCTAGTTGCGGCTGGTAGTTAGTCTGCTTCAAAATCAGCGTGACGGTACAATAAATACAATGCGTGACGTGTCTGCGCCAATCTGCCAAATTTGTCGACGTCGTGCTGTCTTCCGTTCACATACGTGTGCGTACAACGCGTTTCGTATATACGTGTGTACCTTACAATAGCGTAATAATGCGACACACCAACTGTGGTACTGGCTAAGACGGATATCAATTTCGTAATGAACAATTGTACTTTACTGCAGAAGCTCTGACCTAAATTGGAAGGTAAATTACTGTTACTTCGAAGGCTAATTAATTCAGCGGTGATACTGGCAACAGCACTACCAATTAGTATCAATAACACTAACGTTAATAGAACTACTGTTTAGCGCTAATACTAAAACTAGGTAACTAGTTCTACAGACTATATAATACTATCTGTACTAGCGAAATTAGATGATAAAACTCAGACGTTCACAGATCGGTAGACATTTTCGGGCAACCCAGGTAGACCCCTCTCGGCTAATTAATTCGTCGCGCTAAATTTCCATCAGGCTTGGCCTAAATCGAAATTCACGGCTGACTGACGACCTCATTAAGCCGCCATCTTAAACTTAAGGTAGATAACAAACCAGGGAGGACGTCACTTCGTTTTTATTTAACAGGAAATTGCGCTGCCGTCCCAGAAAGTCTTAGATTCTCAGCCCCAAAATAAACAGTTCGAATGCAAATGCGCGCCCGCGAATAATTCCGCGTCAAAGTGAAGAACTGTAACGCAACAAGAATTCCCCATGAAAATTCCCGCCTGCTTCTACCGCGGACTTGCGAAAAAAGCGACCGCATGTACCAGCCGAAATTCCGATCGCTGAATCGAACTGCCACGAGAAGCCGCAGATCGAAACTCGATCGCGAAACCGCAGGAATTGAAGGTAGGAAAAACTGTACGCAGCACGTGCGCGGGGAAACTGGCCAATCACGTTCGCTCTTACGTCTCGCACACGTGCAGAAACGCGCAAATTGATCGACGAGCAAATGTTACAACCGTGGATCGAAGCTACGGGTGAAATTAACGGCAGCGAGGCGTTCGGAAGAGAAATGCGAGACTTTCTCTCTCAACATTCACGCAGACAGGAGAGGAAAGAGGATCGATTTTCCAGGCGACAGGACGTTTCTCGAAAAGGCGAAGAGTTTGCGCGATTTATGTCGCGCGTTAACTACCGCGGACAACGGCAAATTCCGCGGGCTGGCATCGTTAGCGGCCAGAAGGAAGAAAATTTATCGCTGCCTCCGTCAGAGCGCACCAGACGGCAATTCGCGGTGGCATCGAAAAAAGCAAATTGCACGAGCGTCTCCCAGCGAACGAACTCCCGTCACGTTTGCCGCGAAGCGTGAGCACTCGGCGAAATGAAATTCGCCCGCAAGTTTGAAAAAGGACCCGAAATACAAAGAACCGAGGGTATCGATCGCCTCGTCCCCAATCCGTCGGCACAGTTAATAGCGCGATTATATTGATTCTGCAGTCTTTGATTCTTTCTGTCTCGTTCACAAACGTACCGTACTCCGCTGAGGAACACTCTCGAAATCTGCGCCTTCGTCGAGAGCTTGAACACGACTGTGAGTTCCACGCGCATTACACCCCCCCGCGGTGCTCGTGGACTCCTACCCTTGTGTCTCACCACCCTCGTCCACCCGCACGCCTGCAGCCACTTGCAAGGAGAGTCGGTGCACGCGTGGGAGTGGTGAGGGGGAGGAACGTGCGGAGATCTCGACTACCGGATGAACCAGGAGAGAATCTTGTGATTCTGCTTGCGGATGTTAAATGACGCGTCCTTCTTAATTGGACTATTATTCCTGCCTCTCCACTCATACCGCAGGCTGTGAGTGGAGAACACACGGTTGCACGAGTCAGTACTGAGACTGGATATTTTTGAAATGCCAGGAAAAGATGACTGGAAAGAAGCGTAAAAGAGGCAAAGTTTCTCAATACCGTGAGCGCAGATGTTTGGGATCGCAGAGACCGCAAACACTGGTCCACCCCTCGTTCGGTCTGGGTTAGGCAAACCACCAACATGTAGTTCAGAAACAGGAGTTTGTCGAGAAACCGGTCACACGCTTCTTTCGTGAAGGGTCGCATAGAAGTATTCCCGAAGATGGGTGGGTACGCGAAC
This sequence comes from Cryptocheilus praepositus, assembly GCA_033815515.1. Taxonomy (NCBI): domain Eukaryota; kingdom Metazoa; phylum Arthropoda; class Insecta; order Hymenoptera; family Pompilidae; genus Cryptocheilus; species Cryptocheilus praepositus. Next base: position 5,985,666 of record JAWWQZ010000314.1, read on the forward strand.
GTTCCGCCCAACGCGGCAGGATCTGCGTTCAGCATGCAGTAGTGTAGCAGCGAAAAGCATGGCGGCAGAGGAACGTAACTGCGCTAGTCTGCGGCAGAGTGGCATGTTGGTACATGGACACGTACCGACAGCTCTATCGGCGGACATCGAGTGGCGAGAAGAGCATCGCGGCACGGCAGAGTGCACGCTTCCCTCAATGAAGAGTAGGAGTCTGCAGCAGACGAGGGCGGAAGAGCAACGATGGGCGGCGGCAGATTCGCGGGGGCAGAGCGGAATATTGATTGTCGCAGAGTCGGAGTGCCGGCATAGGGGGCCGGCCAGTCAGCTGACTCGAGTTGCCGACTCACAGCTGATCCGGCGTCGCGACGCAACCAGCGTCGCATTGCCGCCTTCGCCCCCTTCTCCGTCTCTTCCCATTCTCCCGATCCTCTCTTCCGTCATAGCTCTTTCAGCGCCTTGCTTCCTCAGTCTCCCTATCCCGCGCGCTAGCGCCAGTTTCGTGAAATTCCGCGCGAGCCAAGTGCGTGTCGACGACTCACGTCAGTGGCCTGACCCACCTGTCCAGCGCAGTTGGACAACGCTGGCAGCCGTGGTACGCGGAAGGCCGCATGACGCAGAGCGAACGTGTATGATCAGTGCCCGCACAGGGGTCCGTCAATTTGCCGGGTCCCGCATCGCCCGAAATTCATGTAACGCGATACCCGCCGCGTAACAGTATACTATGACGACGGCGCGCGCGCTATAGCTGGAGCCGGTCTGTTGATAACAGCATCCCGAAAATCGATAGGGCCGCCGAGAGTTTCCACTTTCGCGCTGAAAGACACTTAATGACGCGAAATGCCCGTGGAGGATCCTGTTGAGGGATGGCTTGAAGGGTCGGCAGAAGGGTGCAGCGAGGGGGATAAACAAACGGAAGCGGAGAAGTTCGTCGCGAGGCGGCGTCGCGGCGCCTCGAAGGCGCCGTTCGACTCATTGATCGCGCTCCTTTCGCGTAATCCTGCGACCGAGGCGGGCGAGAGGACCGGAGAGCGGAAGAGCACGAGAGGGAATGGCGCCGACTGGCGCCTGGCGCCAAAGCGTCACTTTCCATTCACTCCTCCTCGCCCCTCGTCAACCGGGGGGCGAGGATCGTTTCGCACCTGATTATCCGTCCAGGGGCTGCAACGGCTGCAAAGTCGATGCTTGGCGCTGAGTAAAGTGCCGTGTCCCGATGCACAACACTGCGATTGTGCGGAGCCGGCGCACGTACGAGACGCCGAAGTGCGGAAGTAAAATCGCGAGCGCTACTTCGCCTGGCACCGCTATTATTAACTCCATCCGGTCGAAGCCCGGGATATACCCGACAGTCGTTTAGCCCACGGAACACGCAACTGCTTATCTTATCGCATTACGCATACATTTTTAATATGGGATCCGTGAACGCAGATTTACATGCACACAGGAGTGTACACGAGCAAAATGACGGGGACTGTTATTGTTATATGCTAGCAGCGTCGGAGGACTTTCTTAAATGGAATGTTACGTATGTATATCTGTGTGTCGCACACCTAGATATTTGTCCGGATACGCGTCAAATTTACGGGTCCCCTAAATCTGGAGTTAGCGCACACTGGACCCTTTGTCAGCAGGAACCGTCTGTTAAAGTCGTTTTTCCAGAGTGGGCAGCAGGTGGTAGAAAAATAACTACGATCGCTACGACATCCGTGACTGCGGAAAAAGTGATGGAAAGAGTTTGACACTGAACGCGCTCACCGTATGAAAACGCTTATCAGGAATATTGTAATGCGGTTTAATCGTGATGCCGCTTATCGTGATGAGACATTGGCAGACGTTGCAGCCTGGAGGATCAAGTGTATCGGATGACGAGCGTATTAATGCACATGGTGTAGCCGATATCCGCTCCGCGGCGTATTCGACGTAACGGTATACAGGGTGGATCTAGTATCTGGGCTGGGCTATAACTCTGTTCCTGATGCACATAGAAAAAAATTGTGGAGGGGAATTTTGCATTGTTTGTCAAGCTCTGCCATCGCACAGTGCGATATTCTACGGAAACGTATAGGTACAGTAGCAATATAGAAGTGCGCTTTTGCGATTGTTTTTGAATGAATTGATTGCTCGTGCCGTTTCGAACAAGAAAATGTTAGGGTAAAATCAATAAAAATTGAAGAATTTCCAAAATATTTGTTTATATTGTATCAGGAACTAATTAAAGCAAAACAAAAATTGAAGGGTTCTATTAAAGAGAAGTGCAATTGTACTCCGCAGATCCACCTACACAATACTGTGGAACTTCGCACTGCACGATGATAGAGTTTCATAAACAATGCAACATTTTCCACCACAATTTTCCCTACCCGCAATAGGAAGAGAGTAATAATAGTCCGGCCCAGTTACTAGATTCACCACCTATAGAGCGAATGCAACACACATACAGTGTTTGGGCGAGTATAGGATTTTCGTGCTTCTCAGATATGTTCAGTACGTTGTCCCGAACCGAAAACGTATAAGCTGTGGGTCGAGTCGCGACCGTTATCGAGATAAACGTTATTGGATCCCGATTGAAATGTGACGACAATGCCAAACGGACCTATTTTAGCAGTTTTCGGCCGTATCTCCGAAATTACGGCGAATCTCATAGCGCAGCTTCAATTTTTCCGAGTCTCTTTAAACCCTCTTTCGTATCTGCAAAGAGCGAACCGGAAAACATCCATATTTCTACCTCAGTTTTAGGAGCATTTTTCTTATTTTTCCATCTAGTTTGACCCATATCCCATGATGCACGGCGCTCGGACAAAGTCTCGCCCCCACTGCGGCGGGTTACTTTTAATGGATTTTCATTCTACAAAGCACCAGTTACTGTTAATACAGCCATACAATAAAACCAGATACAACACACCAGCATCTCCCATCTCATCCGACTCAGCAGCGAAGCACAAAGGACTCGCAGTGTACGTAACAACTTCGGTTCAGAAAGCTCGACACCCAATAAACCCACCGGATAAGTTTACTGGACACTTCACGGAGCACCCCGTATACAATTTGCATGCAGCAGTATTACACCGGCGAGAAGTAGCTTGCTGCATTATCTTGCCGCTCGTACACCAGTATCCGACGTTACGTATGCCGCCGCTACTGGGAAACCGTACGGTTGCGTGTGATGGTGCGTGGGCAGGCATTTTTTCGCCAAGGGGTACGACATTGCGATAAGCGACCGATAGTCGCGGGTAATTAAGCCCGACGTTTTTCCAGCGGGCCAATATCTCTAATTAAATCAGAAAATTGTCATGTGAGACCCGCACACTCCGGTATCGTGGCCTTCGCAGTCGACGGACCCTCGGAGGGGTCGAGCGGACAGGGATCAAAAGGCTTTGCCACGCGACCGCGTGAGGGGTACTTCGCTTAATTAACCTCCATCGCTATTTCGATTTTAACGCAACGAGCCAACTACTAAGCGGAAATGATATTCGCGGTGGAGACTGGTTAGACGGTATACGAAGGCCGCGTCGGATTCCTCGTGGTCGGCGATCGTTTTCAGCGAGGACGTGCGAGGGGCGGCGAAGAATTCCACGCTAATTTTTGCTCAATATGAGTCACGCGGCAAGACAAATGTCTCGATCTGCCAGCGGTCAGTGGTCAATAAAACGGTTGCGCAACGCGTCCTCGAAAAAAATCAGAGAAACGGTCGGAGCGTGATTTGTCACGTTCACATGCGCGAAACCGATTCGACGCTTTGTAGTCGACAGAATTTTCTGCCGGGTATGAACTATTGCGGCGCGTTTCCGCGACGTGGCGGTCTTAATTATTTTTCGATGTGATGCAGGCACGAAACCTCGGCCAATACCGCGTTCGTCGGCGGGGTCAAACATTGACTTAACCTTAATCGTTTGCCGTAGGTATCCGTCGGTGGTTCCGGAAGTGATGCACGCGACCGCTCGCTCTCATGTTTCATAAATGTTGATCGATATCCATAACGCGTAGGCGGTCGCCGTCGCTTTCCACAAGCGGCGAACATAAATTTGCAGAACCGCCTCAAAATAACTCCGCGACGTGATCTTTACATTTGCGTCGGACAAAGAATGCGCGACGATCTATAGACGCACGCGTCCTATGAAAGATACATCGAAACGTTGTGTACACGAAAGCACGGATCTCAATATTCAGTTCGTTAAGTGTTGCGGCGTGAATTTTGTTCGAAATTATTTTGCATGGGTACACGAAAACATGGACTTCAGTGTTCGACGTTATGGAAAGGAAGCCCTTTTTTGGTTGAACATCTTTATTGTTAACTGCATCTGTTTCGGGATCCTTGAGCCCTCCTTCAGGAGTTTAGGGTTGGTTCGACAAAGGTCTTCCTCCAAAACAAACGTTCCCCACACCGTCAAGTTTGCTTTATAATTCACAAAATGTACATAGACTGTAATTTACAAAAGAGTAGTTTTGTTGTGTATAAAAAGGTTTGATTACAAAAGGGTAAAGCAAAATCTGATTATGTGAAGAAGTTTCGTTCCGAGGGAAGACCCCTCGCAACTACGAAGGCACACTTCACAAAAGTGGACCCAAGTATCTCGAAACATATAGAATTTCATGCATAATTAGCAATAAGCAACTTCACCAATAAAGGGCTTTCATCAATCTCTACAACGCGAAATACACGGATATGTCGATATCAGCGGAATTATGCGGAATTCATAGTGTGCCGAATATTCGAAGATTTTACGTTCAAGGGTCAATTTTCGCAGCATCCATCTCTGCCTGACCGCGACTGGCGAGACCAACGTTTGCGGGCACGTGCCCATAACTCGACGAACCACACGTATGTGTAGAAGTTACGCCAGACAGACGTACACGGGAGTAATCGAGACGGACTCGTTGAGAAACGTCCCTCTCTCTCCGTTTTCTCTTCATTTTCTTTTCGTAACCCATCTCTCAGCCGATGCGCACGTCTGGAGTAAAGATATTTCCTCGTCGGTCGGGCATGAGGAAAAATGTAAGTTCTTAACGCGCGTGACGTAAGTAGCGAATACCAGGAAAGACGGCGATAATTGCTCGTTGCGCAAGTATGGTTGAACAATCAGCGAAAAGTACTTTTAAATGTAAAACAGGAACATTGTCCGTCGGTCGCACAAAAACAATTCCGTTTTCAAGAAGCGCACAGTATGCTTTTTCCTTGAAACGTTATCAGCCGCACGCACAATTATCGCTTAATTAAACACCGCCAGTGGAACGGTAGAAACGCCGTTTATACGAGTCGATATCATTGAAGATAACTCGTGAGACTTATATCACGCCCTATTATTAGACAATTAGCGGAGGCTGCACTCGATCTCAAGGATCGCCGCGCCTCGGAAATCACCGTGTACAGTCCATAAGCCCATGGGGCACTAGAACAACATACCATCGGATCGCGTGTGTTTAAACACAACGTCTGGAAATACAACACGGCCAGTCGCGAATATCTCCAGTCTCGGAAGACCGTGAGAAGACACGAGAAGGTCCACGCATATGGTGAAAGTCCATCAGCGCTATCACCGACGAACATTTGTTTACCCAGGATTGGTACCACTGGTACCACGATACATCGCACGTCCGCAAGCCGTGGACCAGGTGTGCAAACAGGTATGCCTCAACTTATCTGAACGCGACTCCAGAAGCGCGTCATCGCAAGGTCCTCCTTACCCACGACACCCTCTCATCAACCTCACCAGAAAACGGCACAACGATCTTCACCATTTCACTCCTTCGCCGACCACCATCGCTTTCCTCAACTGCCGCGCCTAGCATCAATTCAAACACGTCCCGGCTCCTCTCAGCGAGCTAACTCCAAAACCCGTCTTCCATCTTTCGACGACATAGGATCCGCACAATTCCACACGTCACCGCGCCTGGCACTCACATCGTCGCAGGACGAACCGCACTAACCTGCAGAAGCACGTGACGGTATCCTCGACATCAATGGAAATGGACGTGTCGATGGCCGAGTACTTGAGCACCTTTCTACCGCCTAGTCCGAACATCGAGCCGAAAGATTCGGCTTTGTGGGACAACGACAAAAGGGACGGGTCCGAGAATAGGAACGCGAGGAGAGTGAAGCCGTGTGATGCTCGATTCCGGTTCGCGAACGCAGACTGACATGAACGTTCTCCAAGCGTTCGCCAGGTACCACCACTGCCACTGTCAAGAGAGAGATCGCGAAAGCGAGAGAGAAGAAGAATGTGAGAGGTTGCCGAGAGGCGCGCGAGAAAGACAGGGCTTCTCTGACACAACGGAGAGGCTAAATGCACGAGAGTGTTGGTGGGCGAGAAGAATAGAGAGAGCGCGAAGATTGAGCGAACGCGAGAGGGAATGCGTGCGATGGCAGGACAGTAAAAATACGTGCTGCGTGAGAGAGAGGAGAGAATGGGGGGGAGACGAGATTTCGCGTGAGACGGCCGTACACATTTGCGACGGCGGCTACGGTACGAAAGGAGCCTGAATGAAGGAGAGAGAGAGGAGAGTTTACAAGCTCCAGGGGCTTCCCAGTTACGAACAACACGACACAATGTTTCGTCGTCTCCTTCCCGCCCATCCTTGCCTCGATGCCGTCCTGTACATCTCTTTACCCTTTCCACGCGGCCGAGTATAATGCAATTATCGAGAGGCCTCTCGGTGAAACCGAACAAGTTCCTCGTCCGCTCTTAAACTGCGATGCAAACGCGATCGGTTGTACATTAGGAGGTACACGGCTGTCTTCAGGGTCGACTGCGATGGCGGATGCCGCGACCTGGTCTCCGAGATATTTGGGGCAGAGTAGCGCCCTGCGAAATTCTGACACAGTGACTAGAGAGTGCATTTTGCGGCTATTGCAGCCTACGCTGGAGCAAAGTTATTCGTATTAGAGCCACGGCATAATTAAATGTGCGATAGAATTGAATTGTGCGAAATTATAGTAACACGGGGGTAATAGAGTATCAAAGATGAAAGCACTACTCTGATATTAATTTTACGTATCGTATCATAAACGTTGTTGTTTGTGAATTTTATGTATTTTTATGGAGAACGGTTGCGATGGTCTGTAGTGACCACATTAGGAGGTACACGGCTGTCTTCAGGGTCGACTGCGATGGCGGATGCCGCGACCTGGTCTCCGAGATATTTGGAGCAGCGTAGCGCCCTGCGAAATTCTGACACAGTGACTAGAGAGTGCATTTTGCGGCTTTTGCAGCCTACGCTGGAGCAAAGTTATTCGTATTAGAGCCACGGCATAATTAAATGTGCGATAGAATTAAATTGTGCAAAATTATAGTAACGCGGGGGTAATAGAGTATCAAAGATGAAAGCACTACTCTAACATTAATTGTACGTATCGTATCATAAATGTTGTTGTTTGTGAATTTTATGTATTTTTATGGAGAACAGTTGCGATGGTCTATAGTGTTCAACTTCGAAATGTATCAGAAAAATTGTGCATTCAGACGGCGTCTTACGAGTGCCACTTGAAAAATTGTCAAATCACCTCGCAAACAATATTTTTCATTTGCAATTCCAATCATCAACGGATAAATTCCTGACGGTCCGCTGGTGTTCCCCTAACGCGTCCACGATCATCGAAACACAGAAAAACTTGAATAAATTGTACCTAATGATGAACGTCGCGGGTCGGCGCGAGAAGAAAATTATACAGTGCATACATGTTTTTTAATTAAGTCCGCCTTGAAATAGTCGGTAGAAGTGGATGGGACACAGGACGTTGGTGCACAATGAGGAACTACTCTACGAGGCGACTGTAACCTTTCACATTTCGGAGCGTGAAGCCCCTGAACCAGTTTTACGTATTTCTACGCTTACCCGCGGATTATACCTGAGCACGTATTGTTTCGCATAGCGTCCTCTCGAACTTTACGAATGCACCTGATCGTTTCAAACTACACCTAAATCGCCAAGCTTTTGAGATATGTGACCTTTTCCGCGGAGGCCGTTCAGATGGGAGTATTAACATGATCAAAGGTAATCCAAAGAACGACCTTAACGTCACCCAGGTACGATTCTACGGCGATTTGTCGGTGTGGTTATTGACGATGAGACTTCATGGTCTGATACCTGCCAATAACAGGATAACCCCTTAAATCCAACCCATAATCGGTCCCCCCACTTGAACCCTAGCTGGCACGAATCCGCAGTATACGCATAACGTGCTTTCCCACTTTACGAATATGCTTCATCGTTTCACAGCATACCTAAATCGCTATGCTTTACAGACGTGAGAGCTTTTTTACATCGTCAAATTTAGAATATTCGGATGATCAAAGTAATACGAAGACTCGAATGTTTCGAACAACTTTGGATTTACAGCAAATTCCCGATGTTGATATCGACGGCGGAACTAGTGGTCTGACACCCGCCAATAACAGGTTAGCCCTTAAATCCCCGCGATAATCGGCCCCCCGTTTGTACAACACAAATTGGCAGGAATTTGCAATTTACGTCGGTTGGACAACCTATAAGTGTCACGGGTATTATTCACCGGTCGAATGCCGATGTCCGCCCGGTACATCTCAATCACAGAGATTTGCGAAGTATTACTGAAACACAACCAGTGAATAGATGCAAGCAGCACAACGGTTCGATTACACGTATCAATCAGTATTATTCCTCGGCAGCATTCCCGGTGCCAATATCTTCTCCATACGCTACATTTAACGCGTGCCGAAAGGCATTTGACTCCCACTGACGTACACGTCAGAGACTTAAAGAGTGGCGACTCGCCAGCTATTATGCCCAGGCGGTTTCTCGGAACGCGCCTTATGCCGGCGCATTGACATTTGCAGGTCGCCGAATATTGTCGCGGAAACGACGACATTAGGCATGAAAAATGAGCGCGTGGTAATGGGGCCGTCTGATGAATGTCAGGTAAACGCGAGTGAACATCGATCCGGGACGCGTTCACGCTCGGCTTGACACGTCCTTACGGATAATGTCACTTCGACGAACGTCCAATGGATCATGAGCATCTTCCGCCCTCGCACACGAAGGGTACTCCAGAACGGAGGGATTGCAATTTTATTCCTAATTAAACGCGAACGCGATCGATAACGTTTTCAGCCGCTTGCATCGTCTATTTACGACGATACAGAGGTGCTGCGATAATGATATTTCCTCATTGTAACCAGCTTTTTAATTTGCGTTTACTGTAGTCAATGTTGAAAAAACGTGCTATACGCACCGATTATAGGTGGCATTCATGTAAGAGGCTGTGAATACTTGTGCCGATTATAGTCGGCACTTCCATAGGTACCAGTGAGTACTTGTGCCGACTATAGTCGGCATTTTCATAGGTACCAGTGTGTACTTGTGCCGCCTATAGTCGGCGTTCATGTAGACATCAGCGGATAGCAGCGCCGACTATAGCCGGCGTATACGTATGAGGCCACTCATACCTGCGCCTATACTTTGCACCCACGCAACGGGCTGTGAATACCAGTGCCTTGTGTTGGTACTCGATATCGTGCACCGATTTCGCGGCGCCTGCCGTAATTGTTTTGATTCCCGGTACTTGTGGGCGCATGCAGCGGAGTCGACAGTACAGAGAAAGCATACTCACGGACGTGTACGCGGTAAATAAAGGGTTAGCGCTTTGTGCCCCGGCGAACAGTGGCACGCCAACGTTTTCCTCAAAGATAGACGGATTCCGCTTTCGCCGCGTGTCTTTATCGATAAGTCGCGACGATAATGCACCGGGGCTCGCTGACAATTTACGTCGTGCACGGCGTACGTGCGCATCTGGATTTGTTCCCGTAAACAGACTTATCGCCTTTATCGCGCGACAACGTCACACGGTCAATTTCACCCTCGACATATAAAGCGTGCAGTGTGCGACTTCCACGAATACGCGCCCTTTTCGCCGAAAGCACGCAGGCGGCAGGCAAGTTCGCGGAATCCGCGGAGATCGATGGGGCCAAAATTGTAATGCTTGCGGAAGAGTCGTCTTCGATCGGCGTATTTTCGTGCCGCGCGAGAAGGAAGCGTATACGAGGAGGCGGAAGTATATATAGAACCGAAGGAGAGTCGTTACGTAAGATTCCTTTCAGTTTTGATGCGCACGCCGTCGGAAGAAACAGACTGAGAAACTGCTTTTTCCTCTGGCCCGCGTGAAAACGCGTAATGGCTTCCACGGGAACCGAAACTGCGTATTAGATGGCCGCAATCGTCGTTGCTCGGCTAACCCTCTCCAGTCGAAGGCCGGGATACTCCCGACAAACCACTTTTACCGTTGCGGTTTCAGCTTATCTTATCGCACTACCCACATTCTGCGCCGTGCATTGAGCGGAACAAATCTAGCTAAATCAATTAACCCTTTGCACTGCGAGACTTTTTTTCAGGTGATTTACCAGCAACTCAAACGTGTTTACGAAGTTGAGAGTCGCGTAACGTTTTGTACAAATGATATAGTATCGTCATAATTTATTCAAATTATGTTTTGCGTAACATATTATTGGTATAATTTCTGTAAAATAAACATGGAATTTGATAGGTTATACTTTTCGAAAGTGTGACAACGTTCAAAACGATCGCCAATATGCGTTGCGGGTTTAATTGAATAAGTACCGCGATAATAATTTATCGTATGTCTCTTGAAATTTCCTTTCCGAACATATAATACAGCCTCGTTTATTTCCTCGCGCACGAATATGTAATTTATCGTACAGCCTATTGTGGGAATATGACGTAGAGGGACGTTCTCGTAGTTGCTGCAATTCACCTCTCCGCTGATTGACCAAGAGCTTCGTAAATTTCAAATGGGACACAGGTTCTTCAATTTGTTCGCTGCTTTTGCTCGTAATGATTCGGGAATATCTTAACCCTCTGCGGTCCCTGAGATTTTCGCAACTTCCTTCGAACCGGTTCGCGCGGTATTCGTTGCCATTGAATCTCCACACGCTTCAAATTTTATAAGTGCATACAATCAAAGTATTCGAAAAATACTCTTAGACTAACTAGCATCGTCTGTCATTATGCAAAAATTCCTACCTCGAATTGTAATGTGTAATTCAGGATTTAGGGTCAACCGCAAAGAAATGTAATGTCGAGCAGCACTCGATGTAGAACCGCAAAGACTTAACACGTTGGCTGCCTCGTCAGATTCGCATGTTACTTTCAGAGAGCCACAAGAAAAGTTTCATTATTTCACGCATATAATGACGAGTTAATAACAAATGTGGTTATATAGGATTATGTCCTTATGTACAGAACGTTTATCACAGGTAAACACCGTAACTTCTTGGTGCATTCAGCTCCTCTTAATATCTGTTTTTGACTATCTTTTCATTAAAATCATTACCTGTTGAATAGTGCATTTTTAATTCATAGCATTTCCTTGTTAACTCTGATATAAACGCTTTCTTTTTACTGACGATATTAATTTAATGTTAGTTATTCTAAATATTTGTGACATTCCGATCACTGATGACCATCACGGGACCATCGACGAAAGAATCTCCGGTCACAGGTGACCAATATAGCAATTAAAGTGCCTACGAAACAAGAACTCGCACAAATCTACTATTCGCATAAGTTGACATAAGAATGCCAGATATGACATCGTATCGCAAAAGGCCACCGACACAAACCTTCACGCAAATCTTCCGTCATGATTTGCCCTTAACACATTGACTGCCACGGTGGTCACCGGTGACCGGTGCAAAAGATTTTACTAGAAATGCAAAAAATTCGCAATGCAGCCCATTTGTAATCTTGTAAAAGCAATCGATACTGGGACGGTGCTTTAATATTTTGGCTGCTAATAACTCTGCGTTACCTGTATTTTGCACCATTTAATTATACTCTGCATTCATCGCATCGCTGTGCTAACATAGCAAAATACGCTTGGCAGTCAAAGTGTTAATATGAACAGTCGGGCCACTCCCGCCATCGGATCGCAAAGGGTTACCGAAGCAAACCTTCACGCAAATCTTCCGTCATAATTTGCCCTTAACACATTGACTGCCACGGTGGTCACCGGTGACCGGTGCAAAAGATTTTACTAGAAATGCAAAAAATTCGCAATGCAGTCCATTTGCAATCTTGTAAAAGCAATCGATAATGAGACTTCAATATTTTGGCTTCTAATAACTCTGTGTTACCTGTATTTTGCACGATTTAATTATACTCTGCAGTATTTCATCGCATCGCTGTTCTAACATAGCAAAACACGCTTGGCAGTCAAAGTGTTAATATGAACAGTCGGGCCACTCCCGCCATCGGATCGCAAAGGGTTACCGAAGCAAACCTTCACGCGAATCTTCCGTCATGATTTACCCTTAATACATTGACTGCCACGGTGGTCACCGGTGACCGGTGCAAAAGATTTTGCTAGAAATGCAAAAAATTCGCAATGCAGCCCATTTGCAATCTTGTAAAAGCAATCGATAATGAGACTTCAATATTTTGGCTTCTAATAACTCTGTGTTACCTGTATTTTGCACGGTTTAATTATACTCTGCAGTATTTCATCGCATCGCTGCTCTAACATAGCAAAATACGCTTGGCAAAGTGTTAATATGAACAGTCGCGCCACTCCCGCCATCGGATCGCAAAGGGTTACCGAAGCAAACCTTCACGCGAATCTTCCGTCATAATTTACCCTTAACACATTGACTGCTACCGTGGTCACCGGTGATCGGTGCACAAGATTTTTCTAGAAATGCAAAAAATTCGCAATGCATCCCATTTGCAATCTTGTAAAAGCAATTGATAATGGGCCGGTGCTTCAATATTTTGGCTTCTAATAACTCTGCGTTACCTGTATTTTGCACGATTTAATTATACTCTGCAGTATTTCATCGCATCGCTGTTCTAACATAGCAAAATACGCTTGGCAATCAAAATGTTAATATGAACAGTGAGATCGCAAAGGGTTACCGAAGCAAACATTCGCGCAAGTCCCTCCCAACAGTCCCCCATAATCTTCCTGTCCCCAGACGGAACCCCCGGTGCAAACGAGCAATTAAAATTCACGTGTTTTCCAGTCAATAAGCCGTCCTGCCAAAACGCATTCCAACCATCGACCCAGCCACCCCGCGACGTGACGACTCAAAGCCCCCGACACGCGTGGCACTAAATACCCGGAGCGAAAAGCGCGGGAAAAATGTGCGCGGCTCCGTTAATCGCTCTCCGCTAATTGATCGCGCTGGCCTTGTTCGTCGAGTAGCGCTAATTGACGATACGGACGGCGAAATATGGTCGTTGAGAAACAATGGCCCTTCTCGCTGTTCCGTGGCGTGCAGTCGAGAGGCTCGATCTTGGGCCATCGCACGTGACTCGCCTGCGCACACGGTCTAAGGAGAGCGCACGGCAGTAGAACAGGAACGCGCAGTGCACAGAAAGAGCAGCCACACGGTGAGCAACCGGTGTGGTCGCTGGCTCGAAACCGAGCAGAGCGATGACTCACAACAGTTTCACTCTCTCGTTCTCTCCCACGCGCTCTCTCCTTCGCTCCTCCGGACTCGCCTGTTTTTTCTCCGTCCGACTCCGGTGCGCGGGTCTAGCCTGCTCTATCCGACACGAGCGGCTTCCTCAGTGAATCATGCACGTTCGTAGTTAGCCGGTGACGCCGACGAACGATTGAACTCTCGCCGGTGGAAAAGCGCGTTGCGAAGAGCGCTCGGCGAGCGACGAGTCGCGGTGCTCGGGATCGATCGGAAATATTCTCAAACGGACTACGTCTTCCGACGGAGATTAGCGTCGATTATCGCTGATTATCTGCCGGGCCGAATGCGAACGGGGCGTTATCGATTAGAACGATGATTCAGGCGATACGCCGCCCGATGCCGGGGAATTATAAGCAATCGGCGGCATTGCGGTTAATAACGAGGAATTGAGGACGCGGAGTATTTTGTGGGTTTCTCGGCGCCGACATTCAAGTTTCCGTTTGGGCGGCGGCGACTTTAACCGGTTAACTGTTTCCGACGGCGCGCTCGTCATGGAGAAATGGAAGGGTTTCGGGTTGTGACGAGTATACTCGTCGGGCGGGAGGAGTAGTTGCTGTTTACATTGAGATTTTAGCGAAAACTGAAATATATTTGTCAACTTGAAGATGGCTTCAATATTTGGAGGCTGAGGTCAAATAGAACGAATAAATAGAAAAGATGTATGTAGCGTAGGGTTTCAATTAGATTTATCGACTTTAACCGGTTAACTGTTTCTGACGGCGCGCTCGTCATGGTGAAATGGAAGGGTTTCGGGTTGTGACGAGTATACTCGTCGGGCGGGAGGAGTAGTTGCTGTTTACATTGAGATTTTAGCGAAAACTGAAATATATTTGTCAACTTGAAGATGGCTTCAATATTTGGAGGCTGAGGTCAAATAGAACGAATAAATAGAAAAGATGTATGTAGCGTAGGGTTTCAATTAGATTCATCGGTTAGGATAATTATCCAACGCGTCTTTCTTCAGTAGGGTAATTCATTGTAATAAAAGTCTTTAACCAGCAAATAAGTTGGTTTTTCACACATCTATTACCTCAAGACTATTATGAGAACTCCCAGTCAGCGATGAAATTAATAAATGAAACAATAATTTCACTGCAACTTAATTCGGTTTTATAACAGGTACACCTACACTCTAATTGACGAGAGTAGACGTCATCGCTTACTTCTTGCGACACATTTTAGATACAAACTTTTCATAGAGATCGCAACAGCTTACTTGTTAAGAGACGAGAGTTTATAAATTATGTAATAACACGTTAACAGCTGCACGTAATTTGTTCACATTTCCCTTTACGCCGCGATATTTCGTTAGTCAGAAGCATAAGTAAATCATTCTTGTGATAAAAAATAATATTTAAATATATTTTGTGCATAATCTTCAAACTGTTTAGTTACGATATAAAAATATTATTTTTTTATTTTTTTTATCGTCAGTCACCGATGCCTGACACTGTCTGAACATGTATTACTCGTTAGTGAATTTTCAGTCCTATGTCCTCAATCCTATAATTTCCAAGAATATTTCCCTCAGTGTTATAATTACGTATACTTTGATTGTACGTGATTATGTAATTTGCAACCCATAGAGATTCGAAGACAACGAATATAGCGCGGATCCCCCAAACAAAATTGTCCAAATTTCGCCAACCGCAAAGTATCATCTCTTAAGAGTTAACATAATGTTAAAATATGATTACACATTTTCAATGGAATTCATTAAAACATGTTAAAGAAACGTGAGGTTTTTTGCTCGATGCCTCTTGCCTACCCAGACACATTTTTTGTATACTTGTAGAAAGTCAAAGAAAATTCGGCCGCGCCTAACGTGTTGATGCGTGCGTTATATTGTTTTTCGACGACGGTGCTTCGCGGTCTCGCGTTTTTTCGCCGCGCGACGAATTGTTCTCCTTTCAGGCCACTTTATCGCCCTCTGAAAGCGCTGCCCATTTATCTGCGCGACTTACGTAAACATGCATTACATACCACGCGCGATAACCCTGCAGGCTCTTACGGCGTTTTCATGTTGTCACTCGGAAAGAATGGCTGCTTTCTTCGGCGAAAGACGCCTCTTGCAGGGGAGCTTTCCGTCGCGCTGATAAAATTTGCGTGTCGCACTAGGCGGCGCCCGATGGTAAAAGTCGCGTAAGCGTCGTTCGCGTAATATCGAAGTTACGTGACACACTTTCGGCCTCGACCTTCGCGTCATCATGGCGCAGGACATTTAACAAGCTGACTGCCAAGTGTATTTTGCCAGGTTTGTCTCCAGCGCCGAAGCGAAATCGTTAATATTACGAGAACATTGCGGTAAAGTGACCTATCGCGATGTGGCTGTTTGAATTTATAAAGCTGAAAATAAAAATGCTGACAGGTTCACGTGTGCACTTGTTGTGTTAACACTTTGACTGCCATGATGGTCACCGGTGACCGGCGCAGGAGATTTTACTAAAGATCCAAAATATTTGCAATGGGTAGCAATTATTATTTTATAAATGCAGTTATTGTTAGAATAGTGATGCGATACTTTAGTCTTCAATACCTGCACATTATGTACATTTTGCATAATTCAGTCAAAGGCTATAGTATTTTATAACATCGCCGCTTTAATATAGCAAAATACGCACGCCAGTCAACGTGTTAAACGAGTAATCTAGTATTGAGTTTACGCGATTATAAACCTTGTTGTTTCCGACTTTGGACATTGTTATCGAGATGGTCGTCATCGATTAGTCAGCATCAACGTCATCGTCATCTAAATAGCAATGATCATAGAAGCGATCAAAGCTGGTGTGTAGTGATCACCACGACAATCAACGCAGTAATGTATATTATACGTACAATTTTGTGCATTCTATTAATATTAGAATGATATTTGCAAGTAATGAGTGCACCTGTGAGCATTTCCGTACTTCTATATTTTGTGTTATAAATTCAAATACTCATATGGCGGCGTGTTGTAATAAAATATGGTAAGCAAAAGTGTGCTTTACCGCCACAGTTTTCAAGAAATATTCTTACGTTTTTAATTCTCCTTGTTACTCTCTTTCTACTGTGGATTCTGACATGCGATCCTTAAGATATTATTTGCCATAAGGACAATTTCAATGAGATAATTGATTCAAATCGCCACACGTAACGTGACGCAGCAAACATTCTGACAGAGTGATGCTAAGACAAGTAACAGACGGAAAGCGAACGAAATAACAACTGCATAAGAACAAAGCAAAATAATGCAAAAATATTACGCTTGTCATTTTCAAAACACAGTATTATTCGTTGAAGATATAATCTATATTAAATATATATATTATTGTATATTCAATTAAGTCAATGTATCGTAATATCCAAAATTCTGACAGAGTGATAGACAAGTAACAGACGGAAAGCAACGAAATAACAACTGCATAAGAACAAAGCAAAATAATGCAAAAATATTACGCTTGTCATTTTCAAAATACAGTATTATTCGTTGAAGATATAATCTATATTAAATATATATATTATTGTATATTCAATTAGTCAATGTATCAATATTCAAAATATCTATATTATTATTATAATTTTCTAGCAACTTTTGGTGAACTTTATTAATGGAATTACGAACATCGTTCCAAATTAACTTTCTCCTCAGGCTTCTGATTTTCAAGTTCTGTACGTCGTATACTACACATTTCGGCGGAAAACGTTGTATACCTACATACTTTTCTGTAAATCTAGTATTAATGAAATAGCTGTTGCGACCCCTGTGAAAAATGTGTACCTAAAATACGTTGCAAGAAGTTAACGATGACGAGTATATTCGTCAAACACAGAGTATGTCTGGCTGTTATAATACAGAATTAAGTTGCAATGAAACTGCCACGTTATGTTTTAATTTCATTACTGACAGAGCTTTTTGGTAGTATCCCGAGGCGATGTATGTGTGAAAATGAAACTGGACCTGAAGTTCTTTGTTAAAGTTTTTTTTAAAGAGTCTTATTATAATAAATGTCTGCACCGAAGATGTCTGCAAGATAATTATCCTAAGCAACAAATCTAATCCAATTCTTGTACTTTTATAATAATTATTTATATTATTTTATCTATTCGTTCTACTTTGCTTTAAGCCCCAAATATTCGAACCATCTTAAAAATGACTAAATTATTTCAGTTTTCACTAATATTGCAATTGAACAACAACTTCCAACTATTATTTACGCACGAGTACAGTTGTCATAACAGAAAATATTGCCATTTCTTCGTGACGAGCGTACTCGTCAAAAGCAGCTAACTCCTTAATGGCTCTCCTGAGGTTACGTGTCGGGCGAGAAAAATTCGTCGCAGAAGCGGCCGATTTGCCGGTGCGCCGAAGGAGTATAAACATAGAATTAGCGAGACCGTGTCATTTGCGGCGTATTTTTAGTTCGTCAAACTTCCATGTGTCCCGAGCCGCGTCTTCGATCCGCGTTTCGCCTGGTAGCGCTCCGAAAAAAGAACCTGACCTTCGAACGACACGCCGAAGGGAAAGTTTCTGGCGTGGCCCTGATGATTTTCTTCATTTTTCACCGAGCAACGTCCGCGGGACATTAAATTTCTTTTAACTCTTTCCGGACACATTCCCAGTTGGACGCGGATGTCGGGCCGGTCGAAATTATTTTCGGGTCGCAGTAACCGTCAACGATATCAATTTTCTGGTGCCTGTTGCCTCTGCCGAACGATTGCAACTGGCTGTTCTTGCAGGCAAAGGGTCCACGGTGCTGTTAGAAGCGTGTGCGTAATGCGATCAGATCGGTAACGTACTGTTTCATGGCATAGACAACTGTCGGGAGTATGCCGGAGTACGATCGAAAAGCGTTAACACGTTGATTGCCATCGTGATCACTAGAGACCGGCACTGAACTGATTAATCCGGTTTCGATAAGGATGCGTCAAATTCGCAAGCGACAACGTTGGTAATTTCGTGAATGGTATTAATATCGGAGTAGCGGTTTAATCCGTTGACTACAAAAGGCGTGCATATACGCTCATGTATTCGTGAACATATAGGCTCCCTCATATTTATGCATACGTTTTATGTTCATCACGTCGACGTTCGTGTACACGAAAAGCACATATAAGCGTCCAATAACATTTGTATACTACAATAAATTTGCTGTTTTACTGAAGTGTTGTCACGGTAGGTCTCTTGTTAGATGACGCATAGCAACCGTATTCGTATGACCATTGAGTCCCAGTGACATACGAGGAAATTTAGCGCCGCATAATCTGATAGTCCTGAGTTGGAGCGTGCAGCAGTCAAAGGATTAAAATAATAAGTCCACGTGCGAAGATGTGAATAGTTTTATTTTTAGCATTATAAAGTCAAATAGACATATGGTGGTGAGAGATCTTATCATGACGTGGTTCTAACACGGACAATTTCGCGCCGGCGCTAGAGGCAAAACCAGCAAAATAAGCTCGGCATCAACGTGTCAACTCTCATCATTCGTTTAACTTATTTCAAGCTTCAGTCAATTTTAAAGATTTGAAGTCTTTTGATGGTTAACGTGTTATTATTTTTTTAAATTTCAACATTGTTTCGAGACTCTGCAGTCATTTCTTCAGGCATCTACAAATTTGTTTGAGAAAGATCCTTCCTCAAACAAGCTCCCTCGTACCTCCAAGGTTTACTTTACAATTTGTGATGATTAAAAATACACCTGAGGAGGAAGTTCGAGGGTCTCAAAACATGTAGAGATAACAATAAAGCAGAAACAAAGCTTCAAATATGAAAGGCCTCCATATCTTTAAAAAGCACTAATGCAATATCCGCGGACGAAGGAGTAAATCTGTAATTTGTCAGTCTTCGGTAAATTTTAAAGTCCTTATGGTTGAAGTTTGTTTATTATTCTTTTTTTAAATTTCAACATTGTTTCGAAACTCTGAAGTCATTTCTTCAGGAATCTACAAATTTGTTTGAGGAAGATCCTTCCTCAAACAAGCTCTCTCGTACCTCCAAGGTTTACTTTACAATTTGTGATGATTAAAAATACACCTAAGGAGGAAGTTCGAGGGTCTCAAAACATGTAGAGATAACAACAAAGCAGAAACTAAGCTTCAAATATGAAAGGCCTCCATATCTTTAAAAAGCACTAATGCAGTATCCGCGGACGAAGGAGTAAATCTGTAATTTGTCAGTCTTCGGTAAATTTTAAAGTCCTTATGGTTGAAGTTTGTTTATTATTCTTTTTTTAAATTTCAACATTGTTTCGAAACTGTGAAGTCATTTCTTCAGGCATCTACAAATTTGTTTGAGAAAGATCCTTCCTCAAACAAGCTCCCTCGTACCTCCAAGGTTTACTTTACAATTTGTGATGATTAAAAATACACCTGAGGAGGAAGTTCGAGGGTCTCAAAAGATGTAGAGATAACAACAAAGCAGAAACTAAGCTTCAAATATGACGGGCCTCCATATCTTTAAAAAGCACTAATACAATATCCGCGGACGAAGGAGTAAATCTGTAATTTGTCAGTCTTCGGTAAATTTTAAAGTCCTTATGGTTGAAGTTTTGTTTATTATTCTTTTTTTAATCTTTACGACTCTTTCGAATTCGTTTGAAAATGATCTTCCCTCGAAGCATGTAGACTTTCTTTGACGCTATATTTATCTGAACGGTCAATTTGCGGAACTCCTGACGTCACGACCAAAATTACGGAAACTATTACTGCTATATTCTATCAAGATATAATTTCTTCGCTGCATATAATTAATGAAATTCCACGAATATAGATTGAAACTAATGTCCTTCCTAATAAAATTATTTTTCTTTACGTGTTTCTCAAATTCGTTTGAATAAGTTCTTGTCCCAAACACGTCAACTTTTTTTATCACCACATTTATCCGAACGTTTTACAAAAACAAAATTGCAGAGACTACTACTATTATTACTTGTCAACGTCTAATTTCTTTGCTATGTATAATTAATGAAATGTTACGAATATACATTGAAACTAATGTCCTTCCTAATAAAATGATTTTTCTTTACGTGTTTCTCAAATTAGTTTGAATAAGTTCTTGTCCCAAACACGTCAACTATTTTTATCATCACATTTATCCGAACATTTAACAAAAAGAAAATTACAGGGACGACTACTATTACTACCTGTCAACGTATAATTTCTTTGCTATGTATAATTAGCGGAATGACGCAAATCTACCGTTCCAGCCCGCGAACCCCCGTTAAACGTCG
This sequence comes from Cryptocheilus praepositus, assembly GCA_033815515.1. NCBI lineage: Eukaryota > Metazoa > Arthropoda > Insecta > Hymenoptera > Pompilidae > Cryptocheilus > Cryptocheilus praepositus. Next base: position 6,006,337 of record JAWWQZ010000314.1, read on the forward strand.
ACCAAAACTTCAACCATAACAACGCTCGAAATCTTTAAAGCGCCCCAACCATAATATCCCCGTCCAAGGTCCGTGCCCCTGCAACCGCGGCCTGTAACTTTAATCATCTAACTTCGTCGGACTCGCACCTTCCGCCCAGCCGCGCCATTAGTTAATTAATTTCGCGTACTGCTGTGCCGCGGCACGCATCCATCAAAGCACCGGCCGACAGGCGTCGGCGATTTTTGACTCGAGGCCCAGCCGCGTCGCTTGCGAAATCCGCGTCGATCGCGAAATGTTATCGACCGTCCGTCATCCGCCTCTCCGTGCTGCGCACTTTGTTTTCTCACGCGTCCGCCGTAAATATCGGCTAAGACCGACAGCAGTGACGCGTAAGTTTTTCCCTACGTTGCACCGCGGACGACGAAGTAACGATCGCGTGGCTCATTGCTGACACTAGGCCAAGTGTCAGCCGGGGCCAGCCGAGATATCGGACTCCGCTTAATCAGCGTCGGCCAAACGTGCGCGGAAAGTCGCTGGCGGCGAAAAATCGCCCGCTCCGAAAATTGGCAGACTGGCCGGCGTGAGTCACGTCGGGAAACAGTGCCAGCGCCGAAAGCCATCTACACGGCGTGCGCCTAATCGCGTTCAATGTCACGATAGATAATCGGTCAATATCTCCACGTAGCTGGAACTCGGCACCTGCTGGAAAAAGCGGAACTTCTGCTGGAAACCGGGACGCGGCTCTTGGCAGAAAAATCGGAACACGGCGCCTGGCGGAAAAATGGGACCTCGGCTCCTGGTAGAAAAATGAAAGCACGGCTCCAGGCAGAAAAGCGCCGGAACTCGGCTCTCGGCAGAGAGAAAAAATATGATGCCCCCAGACGAAAACCCCTGACTTTCGGCAGGTCTTCGTAATCGGACTTTATCGCGCGCGTTTATCGGGAACGGGAGGAACGCTGTCGACGTAAAAATGGCCATAATGGCAGGCAGGTGAGCGAGGAGACGTCGGGTTCGCGCGGCGGTGGGCAACAGTGGGCAACGCGTGTAGTCCAGGACGCAGGGAATAGTCCGGCGATCAGTGTGTTCGCGGTCGGGCAAGAGCACTTTCTCCGGCAGAAGGATCCTCGGCGGCCGGAGAGAAACTCGGACTCGGCGGGCCTGCGAGTGTGAGCGTCCGGTAGAGGTTAGGCCGTATCGAGGTTAACCTCTCGCTCGCTTTCCAGCCTGCCGAAAAGCCTTCGCCGAGGACTCGGCGGCCGCGTGGCCCACGGGCCCGCGACTCGGGCGCAGCGAAGAGTAGCTCGGTGCAGAACTTACCCCATAAACCAGTCCACGGTATCGCGGAGATACTCGGGTAACCTATCCAGCTTGGATGATTTTTCTTGCTGACCAGCAGTGGTGTAGATGAAAGTTTATCACGCGCGAGAAAACAAAATAAATCCGCACTCACACACACTCTCTCTCCTACGCACGCGCTCTCTCTCGCTCCCGCTTCTGCGCTCCCTCTTTGACACGCGCTCCCTCTCTCTCGTTCTCGCTCTCTCGTTCTCGCTGCTAGTGGCACAAGCGGCGCACGTTTCGCGATCTCGTGAAATCTAACATGGCGAAGGTCTATTGTCACCTGTTCCCGTCATGCCTCGCTCGGCCCGTCGGGAATGAGTGCGCGAACGTTCGCGGGACAATCCTCGGCGGACAGTGCGTGCGGGCTTGCCGTCGGGCTGAGAGACGACAGCGAGTCGACCCCGCGGTTGCCGAGAGGAGAGAGTTCTTGCCGTACGCGCAGCGCGATTTCGTTTGACTTCACGGGAGCAGGAGGCGAGAGCGAGCACTTTGCACAGCTGATCGTGTGGTATTAGTCGCGCGACTAAGCACGCACCCCCGTTTCGGCGGAACACTGTAGAGGGTAGTACCTGTCATGGGGACGCGACGCGGTTAGATGGCGGGGGTGTGTCGTGTAAGCTAACCGAACCTCGATGCCAACGGTAAGTGCGGCCGGAATGATAATCGCTCCTGCGATAGAATTCCGCGGGCCCGGGACGAGAGCGGCTGCAGTACTGAGCGGCCTCGAGTTTCCTGCGGAAATTACGGTTAGAACGAAGGCGCGCTCTTCAATACGTGGGACTGCGGTGGTGGCGCCATTTCGAAGAAACACACTGCGTCGGGAGCGAGGCGAATTTCGGTCTAGTCGTTCGGTGGTTAACGGAGTATGGATCGGGGTAAATGACGGGCGTGGGTGTTCGGGAGGTCGGGACATTTGAACAAAGTCGGGGATGGAACTATTTCGGCGGACGACTGGTGGAAGGTTGGAGAAAGTAAATGGTAGCACCATCGGGCGGCAGTAATGTGAAGTTGTTAGAGGTGTGCGGAATTATTTCTGTACATGAGTATCCGGATGTGGAAAGTGGATGGTGGCGCCGTCAACCGGCATTCCGTTGAAGTCGGTAGCGAATTTGGCTAGTAGCTTGGGCCTTTTTTCATAAGGGGCAGCACCAGTCTGATTTTTTTTAGCAAAAATGGCTACTAGTTTGCGAGTATTGTTGTAAGGTAGTAGCACCAGCCAGATTCGTGATGACTTACAACTGAGAACAATCTTAGAATTTAAACGACGAAATATGCTAAAAATGAATCATAAACTATACTTAGTCTTGATGTTCTATAGTCTATAATTATGAAATTTAATGTTATTTTATTTTATAATACTAAATACAGTTATAAGAAATAATGTATGTGTTACAAGAAGTAATCTTTAGATCGAGTTTATCGACTTAAGTAAGCCTAGTGTTATTATGCTTCATAAAAATAAAAATAAAAAATGACTCTTATACCATACATCTGCACCGACAGAGTTATTCGATATTTTCATTGTAGTTTTCAATTCCACGCTCTCAGAATGCAGAGTGCGCACGCAAACGATTGCTCATTGTTATCGACAATACAGTTTCAAATCGGACCCAACTCCCTGCAGGTGACTCGTCTATCTCTATTTCATCTGTGACCATCCATATGCATGGATTTAAAGTTGTTCAACCGCTGAATGAAAAATCTGCGGGAACAGAACTCTCCTTCATACATACTGATGGACGCATAGATGATGCGAAGAATTAAATTCTCATGCAAATATTTGCCCTCCTCGCTACTCCCTCAACTAATTCCTACTCTTTTTGATATACCTACTCCATGCACCTCCTTTTTCACCTCTTTCGCTCGCGAACACCGTTTTATTAATAACTTTCGAATAACGCGCACTATCCTATTCTAACGCCAAATATTACCTCGCGCTCCGGCACAAAATAAAACAAAAACACGACTTCGATATGAACATCGCAGCACACTGAATCGTACCCGTTACTTTTTCGCGGATCGACAGTTTCTCTTCAAATCAGTCAATTTCGGCGGGCAACAATTTCGCTGCAGAATGGACATTGAAGAAACGAAAAAATCGCCCGTACCCAAACGGGCGTATTACTCAGAAATAGTAACCGGTAACCAACGCATTAATAAACGATTAATACTAAGCACATAATTAATCTCCCAACATTGCGCCTGGAGGTTATTAACCTGCAACGAAACTCATATCTTTTTTACCTAAACATTTTTTCTTTTGAAAGAGAAGGAGAGGGATTGTTCTATCGACTAGAACCCTTCTTCCTTAGGTGTCTTGACTTTATCATCCCCTGGGCTGTCTACTCAGCATCTGCCTAGGGGTCATGAAGTTACCCAAAGACCTGGAGAGCATCTTTGATGGAATTCTTAGTTCGCTGATTCGTATTCTTTATCACCAGGCACGCCACAGCGACCAGTTACTCCGAAAGTCGTTCTTTTACCCACTGCGCTACGAAGAACTCATATCTTTTTTACCTAAACATTTTTTCTTTTGAAAGAGAAGGAGAGGGATTGTTCTATCGACTAGAACCCTTCTTCCTTAGGTGTCTTGACTTTATCATCCCCTGGGCTGGCTACTCAGCATCTGCCTAGGGGTCATGAAGTTACCCAAAGACCTGGAGAGCATCTTTGACAGAATTCTTAGTTCGCTGATTCGTATTCTTTATCGTCACCAGGCACGCCACAGCGACCAGTTACTCCGAAAGTCGTTCTTTTACCCACTGCGCCACGAAGAACAAAACTCACCTGGCAAACGTTCACCGAACAACATGGCGCCCGCGTGAAGGAGATGCAGCTGGAAAAGATTCATCGTTTTCTCGGTCGCGCCGAGAGATGGATGGCATTCCCGGAGCACAGATCGATCGTGCGTGCAAGTGGTTGAGTTCTATTGCCTGCGTCTATAGTTTTGGGAATCCTTATGGCGCGAGTTTATGTTTGCAAATTTTATTCCTGGCAATTAATCGTTTGATTGTGGAATATTTTCGGCCGATATATAAATTTCGCTAATGTGGGTTCTGTCGATTGATTATGGATGGCGTCACTAAGTTATGATTGTAGTTCTATAGTTACGCCAAATTAAATAATGGAAGGAAATTATTTGTTGGAGAATACGGTACGCGGTAAATTATGCAAGGAAGTTATTTGATAAAGAACATATTTGTTTGCATTAAATAATGCAAGAAAATTATTTGAATTATGAAAAATATTGAAAAATTATTTGAGTACGCATTTGTCCGCATTAAATAATGCAACAAAGTTATTTGGTAACGAATGCATCTGATACTTTGATAATTGTGGATGGGATACATAAGAAATCGAAACCATTGGGAAGCGGATATGTGCGTCAATATTTGACACCGATTGATTTCGACGGACGCTTATATGCGTATTAAATAACATTAATTTCCGTCAAACTTTAGGCGTGTGTATTACATTTCATGGAAGTCGATAGAAAACATTTGTACGCTGATCAGCATTATTGGTACACGAGTATGCACTTATTCCTCGCCCACTTGTTTCATTGAAATAAATAGATAAAAAAGTGCCTTTAGCTATCCAATTAATCGCAATTAATCCTTTGAGTGCGTAATACATCCAATCAACGCTCTCGCTGGAAACGAGTACTTTAGCGCTACCGGGAGTCTGTTAATTGATTATACAACGCGTAAATAAGTTACAATCGCAATTACCCAGTTACGTGAAATTAAGTAATACAAGAAAGTGAGTTGCTAAAAACGCACGTGCCTTCGTCTCGTACACTGATAATCGTGACCGCAGTTTGCGGGAGACTCAAAATATTGACAAATACGTACGCGTCCACAGTTCATACTGATAACTTCAACCGAACGAGTATACGCGCCAATAGTCTATATCATTCTTCGGCAAGCAATCACGATTATCAGGGTAAGATGAATGCACGTGCGTTCTTTAGCAAATCACATTCTTGCATTATTTGATTTGGCAATATGAGAATTATGATTATTATGAATTGTAATAATTACATGACTTCCACAGTCCATGCTGATAACTTCAACCAAACGAGTATACGCGCCAATAGTCTATATCATTTTTCGCCGGCAAGCAATCACGATTATCAGGGTGAGACCAATGCACGTGCGTTCTTTAGGAAATCACATTCTTGCATTATTTAATTTGGCGTAAAGTGAGAATTATGATACTATGCATCGTGATAATTGCATGATCTGTGGGCGCATATATGCGTTCGGTTGAAATTTCCACCATTGTCGATCTTTTCGATCACCTACAAATTACAATCACGCTTATTAGTGTATGACGTTTGCATGTAAGTTCTTCAGCAAATCACTCCCTTGCATTACTTAATTTTCCATAAGTGCAGAGTTACGATTTGCTAAAAAAAAGTACGTTCATTTGTTTCACTGACATTCGTGACTGTAGTTCGTGCCCATTCGAGAAAATGATCAACCACATACCCGTCCACAATCCGTCCTAACTGCAACCCTATGCATACACACGCCCACAGTCCAAAGCATTCAAAGGGTTAAAAACACTCGCAATCGATCTCTCCGCAAACGTTTCCAACGAAAAAACCGACATCTCCCGGAACAGAAATAAAATGTCCAGACTAATTACTTGGCGTTCAAGGAATTTCCCGCAGAAACGTTTGCGCCGAAAGTCCAAATGGAGGAGAATGTCGAGCCAAAGCGTTTGCCCCGAAACGTGGAAATGGAGAGACGCCGGCGGATCTACAGATACTTGAAGATCGAGGATGCCTTGGCCACCGAAGGAATACGTCCTCGAGACATTGTACCACCCTCCGCTTACACCCAGTTCCTTTCGGGCGTCGAGAAGTACGGTCTCCATTCCGAAGTCAGTTACTTACCCCTGGAAGTCTTCGACGACGAGGAATTCGACTGCAGGTTGTAATTCAATGGACACCGCTGACGGTTTTGTTTGGGGATCTGCCTTCGCACAATTCAGAACGCTACAATCAAATTTCTGCCATTGCGCATCGCTCCACTGAATTCTCATTCGGTTGATGGCAGCAAATATACTCTTTTTTCACGACGGTTTCATTGTACATCAAGCAATACGCGAAAGCACGAATAGCGAAACAGAACAATACCGCGATAGTATTTGCACAGCCACATAAAGCGTGGGCGCTGAAGTAATTTCTTTCGTATCTATAATCCGTCAGCTCGCTGGGTCTCTTTGAGAACAGTACCGACGCAAATACGTTGGCTGCCAGATGAGTTTGCGATCGGTAACGAGTGCGAAAGATGCGCGAAATTTCCGCGGTGATTTTACGAGGAACTCGCAATCTCCTTGTAGAACAGTGGACGACTGGCTTAATCTCGGACTGATCGACGGAGTTCGTCATCCCCTGCCGGCAACGGTCTTCGTCGAGAGTGTTCGCAAGGACCTTGGGCCGCTCGGCGAAAACGAGGTTCCTCTGGATCGACTTTATGCCTGGCAAATCGCAGCTGTTACGGATTACGATCGTAAACGGAAACTGTGGCACGCCATGCCGCTCGACGGACGGGCCAGAAGGTTTTTCCTGCCCAGGATTTATGTGCGCTTCTTTGCCGAGGATCCCAGAACGTTCGCGAAGAGGGTGGCAGCTGCGGTGCGTGAGCGGAAAAAGGCTGAATGTTGCATCAGGTTAATTAGTCCGCAAAAGTTCGCGTGGATTTTTCGTCGCGTTCAATCTTTGTGCCGGGCGCGTTTGCGGACACGTTTTCGCGGAAAGATTACGGCGCGAGCCGGAAATATCTGCCCGCGGCGTTATCGATCCGGCTGAGATTCGAACGGAACATTTTAATGAAATAGCTGACGGAATGGCGGGTGACCGTTTGCTTGTGTGATCGTCTGTACCCAGGTACAATTTTTACGTGGACTGTATGCTCTTTGACGGAATGCCTTATCCGGATGAGGATGAAAGAAACGTGATTATCCGGAGCACCCTGAGACAAGGTGCACTGAAGTATCCGGCGGAGAAGGTGGTCGCTGTAAGATGACTACAATTTGCCGCGCGACTTCAATTAAGGATGTCAAAATGCACGCTCGCAATCCTCTAGCTCATCTCTGAAGCGGCTGTGGATTATCAGCGAACGATGTGCGACCTTATGTGGCGAAAATTGATAGCTCGCCAACCTGACGTGTTTCAATTTATAACCTGGGTACCGAGAGAAGAGGAGTTACGAGTGCCAGCGACAGGAAAGGTCAACACAAATATGTTGAATTTTAAGGTACCCCGAGGGACCCTCGTTTTCGTTCATACCTCGTCATTGAATATTTTTCATTGTTGAAGACATTCGGGCGAATGTTACGACCCACATGATACCTTTTTAGGACAACAGAGACTACTTCCACTGGATCACATTGTATGTTCACCCGGAAGTATACGAGGCAATGGCGTGCGTTGTGCTAGAATGCCAACGAGTATGCGAGAAGAATCTCTTCGTATCGAATTACGGTAGATCAATGACACTGGCGGAATTCGAGGAGGCGCAAAATCACAGCACACTCACCGTTGTCAAGTATCTGAAAGAGCCGTGGCTAGTCAAGATCATACAATCGGTCAGGATGTGTCTGCGGGACGTCGGCAAAGGCTGGTTCAATCTCGAGCAGAAGTATCATCACGTCTACGACGTGATGAAATTGAAACGGTTCATGGAACTGACGGCTTTGCGTATGCAGGTAATTCCTATCGAGGTGCCCGCCTCTGCTTCCGCTTCGTGAAGCGCGCGGACGGTAAACTACACCGTAAAACATTGCGTTGCGACGTGCGATTCGTTGATTTGAAGTGTCGGGGAAAAATAACGAACGCTATCGGCGCAAAGCGGAACGCACTGAGCCGTGTTCTTATGAGAACGGCTACTTGGTACTTTTGAAGTAAACCTGAGAAATCATCGCTCGCAGACGGCACTGCGTGTCCTCGCCGAGAATTCAATTGCGCTCTACGCAACGATATTGGAAACTCCTGCACTTTGCACTTTGAACGTGGCTGAAGAGTTCGAATGGGGCGAGAATCTAGTCACCAGTCAATTTTTACCCGGCTGCTACCCGCCATTCAACGTCTGTCTCACCATAAACGACGAGGGACCTCACTATACAACCGATCCTGACCACTTTCAGGTGCAAAATCATTTTATACGCAATCAACTACTTACTTATCGTACGGTTAATTTGTGGCTCACTTTGAGACTCGCTAGGAAGTGATTGTGTCCATCTTCGATAATGCCTTGACGCTTTGCCATCAAGTCAAGCAGGTACATCCTTTTCTACTGCCGTCTCTTAAGTTCCCTAATGACCTGTATCTCAGTGCAGTGGGTCTGCTGGAAATAGGTGTTTGTAACGTTAGAGAACGACTGAGATATGCGTACAGCAAGGCTATTATTCCGCTACGGGCGTATGCCGCGGAATATCAGAAATATTTACCGTTCTACAGACTCGATGTTCCACAATACATTGAGTGAGTTTGATGTAAAATGTAACGTTCCATGCGTTTATCCGGATACTTTCGCTTTATGCTATAATAATGACATTCGTAGGGCGTTCCGAAACGATAATAACACAGTGTCGGCAACAAAGGAAGAGATATCCTTTCAATTAAAAATGAAAGCAGAGTTGGAACGATCCCTGCCCTGCGACATTGTTATTGGACCATTTCACGTTTACCTTCAAGAACTGAAGGAGAGTTTGTGTAAAAAACGGCAGCAGTGTGCGGATGAGCTGTGCGCAATGTTTACCAGAAAACTCAGGGAACAAATTGACGAAATATTGGAGGAGTACGAAAGTATTTCGGGAAAATTGAGGGAGCCGTCGCGCAACATTGAACACCTGTTCGATATTTTGGAATGGATGGAAACTGTGCCATTATCCGTCAAAGAGCAGGACGAAATTCTTCAGCGGCTAAAGCTTGAATTTGACATGCTCGATCAATTTTCATGGAATTTGTCCGACGAGGATTTTGCCGCTAAATGGGAAGCTATTTTCTATCCTAGGCGGATTCAAGTGCAGGTGAATAGTCCTCATCGAAAATTTCAAATATTCGGGAAGCGTGGTGAAAATGTTTCCGCAATTTAAGCTCTTTGATTCGTCAGCGAAATTAGATTATCAGGCAGATTCATAGTTGAAATGAGTCTACATCATTTTGCAATATGAACATTTTTTATCATTTTTGTATGTACACTATTAGTCTTCTTCGATAGGAAGATGGCCCTAAACATGTGCACGCTATTGTTATATTATAATAACACAAATACATGCACCTTTCTCCGTTTGTTCAAATGTTCAAATATTAATCTGAAAAAAATTATATCACTGCGATGTATGTATTATTACAATAATGTTCATAATGTTACGATTTTCTTCTAAGGAGATATATACGTGTAATATATATATATGAATATTTCCTATACTTCCAACTTTCGAGACGATAAGTGGGATATATAGGAGTAACTTTGGAACAGATGGATGAAACTTTGGAAAGATTGGATAAGATTCTTCGCTAGGAAGATGGCCCTAAACATGTGCATCCTATTGTTATATTATAATAACACAAATACATGCATCTTTCTCCATTTGTTCAAATGTTCAAATATTAGTCTGAAAAAAATTATATCACTGCGATGTATGTATTATTACAATAATGTTCGTAATGTTACGATTTTCTTCCAAGGAGATATATACGTGTAACATATATATATATGAATATTTCCTATACTTCCAACTTTCGAGACGATAAGTGGGATATATAGGAGTAACTTTGGAACAGATGGATGAAACTTTGGAAAGATTGGATAAGATTCTTCGCTAGGAAGATGGCCCTAAACATGTGCACGCTATTGTTATATTATAATAACACAAATACATGCACCTTTCTCCGTTTGTTCAAATGTTCAAATATTAGTCTGAAAAAAATTATATCACTACGATGTATGCATTATTACAACAATGTTTGTAATGTTACGATTTTCTTCCAAGAAGATATATACGTGTAATATATATATATATATATATGAATATTTCCTATACTTCCAACTTTCGAGACGATAAGTGGGATATATAGGAGTAACTTTGGAACAGATGGACGAAACTTTGGAAAGATTAGCAGAGGAACAAGAGAAATTCGCAAAACTACAGCTGCAAGACGAGGTGTTGCTACTCGAGAAGATCGACACGCTCATCGGAAATGTGACGAATATTGGATTGCAGACAGATATTAACAGGGTCCATGAGACGGCGATCGAAGTGCGGAGGATCTGGAAGACGATGAAGGAGTGCCAGGAGCAGGGATTATTGCTGAACGAACGGCAGAAGTTGTTCAGTATGCCCGTTGTGCCTTTCGAGAATCTCACAAAGCTTATGAAGGACTTTGAGCCTTACCACAGTTTGTGGACCACTGCCTCGGGTAAGATAAATTTAAGAAGTTAACAGATTCCGACCGTACCTTTCGGAATAACTATAATACGCACTTCGTGATAAACTACAGATTGGTTAAAATGGCATGAAATATGGACGGAGAATCCGTTGGTCGGAATTGATGGGAACCAAATCGACACCATAGTTGCCGAGCTGCACAAAGTAATGTCACGTTGCGCGAAAATATTCCAAGAATCACCGAGTAAGCACGATTTCCTTCAAGCTCTTATTGATTGTACCGCATAATATAAAATATTATATACGATGATATATGGTGCGACATACTATTCGTGTAAAAAGTATTCGTACACCGAGCAATTTCGAACAATACTTTGTGAAATCGTAGTTTGCTGATTTTTTGTAAACAAGAAGATTGTGCATATTTTCAAGAAACTATATAACAGGAAATGAGTATAATAAACTTATGGTGAAATCTGCGGAACCTGCAGTGTAGAACTATGGAAAATGTTAATTTGCAAACAATTCTACCTCACTCCGTCTATTCCCTAAATTTCCGAAGGTATACCCATGCTCGCTGTTTACAGAAAATCAGTTAATTGCTATTTCATGAAGCACGTATTGTTGAACATTAATCGGTACACGAATCCTCTCTACACTAATTGCAGGTGCTGTTTATTCGTTGTTACACAAATGCCGTCGAACCACAGCACATATCACGTTCTATCGATAACAAACGACATGTATCTAAAAGGTTGTATATTCGCGGTACGGCTGTCTTTATTTCCATGAAGTTCCCGCACGGACCCCATTTCTCATACCTTCCCTCATATCTATCGTCTGACTTTCAACAACGATTCTGTCAGAGATATCCGCCATTGCGTTGGCCATTCGGGATCAAATCGAAGCCTTTAAGCCTTACGTGGGCATCATACAAGCCCTCCGCAATCCCGGAATGAAGGATCGACACTTCGAAGAGCTCAGCGCCCAGACCGGCATACAGATTTCGTTGACGCCCACCTTGACCTTCAAGAACTTGCTCGTACTAGGGATCATGCAGTTCGTAGAGTCAATTAAGACAGTCGCCGAGGCCGCGGCGAAGGAACATGCGATCGAGGGTGCGCTTGACAGCATGATCGCAGAGTGGGAGACCATCACAATGGATGTTATACCTTACAAGAACACAGGTTAATAAATATGCCGTCAACACGCGATATTTATTGTAAGCGAAGGCACAATCGACGTGACACAGTCAATATTGGGAATATTCCGGCGGTCATAATTTCTTTGCGTAATTACTAAACGTAGGCCGACGCAAATAATCTCGCCGGCAAGGGGACATGTTCGTTAACCGTTTTAGTGCCAGGGTCTATTTAGAAACAATGTCGAACAGTGCCACGGGAGGCAATGATGCTTGTTTAACACGTTGACTGCCGTGCGTATTTTACTATATTTATCACGTTGACTGCCACGCGTATTTCACTATATTAAAACCGCAACGGGATCAAGTACTACAGAATATGATTGAATTGTGCAAAATGAAAATAATGCGAAGTTATCGGAAACCAAGGAATTGAATCACTATTTAATATTAATTTGCATTTTCAAAATTATAAATGCGACCGATTGGGTATTTTTTGAATTTTTCGTGAAACCTTTTGTGCCGGTCACCGATGGCCACCATGGCAGTCAAAGTGTTAAACCGCAACGTGATGAAGTACTACAGAATATAATTGAATTGTGCAAAATGAAGATAACGCGAAGGTATCGGAAATCAAAGAAATTATTCGACATTAATTGAATTTACAAAATTATAAATGCTGCCGATTGGGTATTTTTTGAATTTGTCGTGAGATCTTTTGCGCCGGACACAATGGATGTTATACCTTACAAGAACACAGGTTAATAAATATACCGTCAACACGGGATATTTATTGCGACCGGAGGCACAATCGACGCGACACTGTGAATATTGGGAATATTCCGGCGGTCATAATTTCTTTGCGTAATTACTAAACGTAGGCCGATGAAAATAATTTTGCCGTCAAGGGGACATGTTCGTAACCGTTTTAGTGCGAGGGGTGTATTTAGAAACAGTGTCGAACAGTGCCACGGGAGGCAATGATGCTAGTTTAACACGTTGACTGCAATTTAAACCGCAATAGTTGCATATTTAAACTGCATAAACATAGACTGCATATTTAAACCGCAACGTGATGGAGTACTACAGAATATGATTGAATTGTGCAAAATGAAAATAATGCGAAGGTATCGGAGACCAAAGAATTGAGTCACTATTTAATATTAATTGCATTTTCAAAATTATAAATGCGACCGATTGGGTATTTTTTGAATTTTTTATGAGACCTTTTGCGCCGGTCACCGATGACCACCACGGTATTTTACTATATTAGAACGGCGATGCTATGAAATACTACAGCGTTCGACTGAATTATGCAAAATGTAAATAATGTGCAGGTATTGGAAACCAAAGGATCGCATCACTATTCTAATAACAACTGCATTTATAAAATAATACTTGCTACCCATTGCAAATATTTTGGATCTTCAGTAAAATCTCTTGTGTCGGTCACCGGTGACCATCATGGCAGTCAAAGTGTTAACGTGTTAATGGAACTGCAGGAAATGCAAAGCAATGCGACTGCACTTGCTTGATTTTACGTTGATTATGTTGAAATCAAATTTGAGCGCGTCCTTAACTATCGGACGCCGCAGAAATGTTTAACACGCAAACTAAACAGCGCGATTGCGCTGCGTGGCACTAAGACGGTTAAGCTGCATAGACCGATATTATCATACATATGCGTGCGCGGAACGAGTGTGTATCACCATCAATTTCGAGGAAACTGCGTTCACATATTTCCCCACGCAGGCACGTTTATCATGAAGATCGCCGACGAGACGTCTATACTCCTTGACGATCACATTCTAAGCGCCCAGCAGATTAGCTTGAGCCCCTTCAAGGCTGCTTTCGAGAGCAGGATCGAGGGTTGGGCGTATAAACTCAAAGTAGTTCAGGAGGTGGTTACACTTTGGGTGGATGTACAAAGGTATGCGCGCTATTTGGTGAAGATAATTAACATCGGGTCTGTTGCGCTGTTCCCGCAGAATGCAACGAGATCGCGATGTAAAGGTGATCGCGCTCGCTGTAATGTCATTTTAATATTATACTCTCACAGACAATGGATGTATCTGGAGCCAATTTTCACATCGGCGGACATCAATCGTCAGCTTCCGGTGGAAACGCGCAAGTTTGGTACAATGGAACGTAACTGGAGGCGAATAATGAACAACGCTAATGAATGTCCATATGTAATTAACATTATCCGCGCAAATGTAACATTTTCATTGAGAGCCCACGTGCATTTTCGAAGATATTCAAACAGTTTAATTGAACTCGGCAAAGACCAGGGCACGCAGACATTAAAGAATTAACATAGTAGCTTTTGTCCGAAAACTCTGATATCACGGAATAACATTTTCATATATAAAAATTACGTCCCCCGGGCTTCAGATTACAAATGCCGTCCCCTCAATTGGCCAGACTGTGGAAACAAAAGCAAATAATACAGAGAGACGCATAGAGATAAGATCTGTCGCGTCTTATTAAAAAATCAGTAGCGAAAAATAGCGTTGGGCGTGAAAGCATGCCATCCCCGCGAAACATAATCGACGAGGCAATCTTCGTAAGCCACCCTCTCGAGTAATCGTTCCCCTAACTCTCGACCTATCTTCCGCAGATAATCAGAACGTGCCCAGACAAGAGTCTGCTGGAAAGTCTGAAGGAATGCGTGACGCTTCTCGGGGTCGTACAGAAAGGACTGTCCGATTATCTTGAAACGAAACGCATGATTTTCCCTCGCTTCTTCTTCCTTAGCGATGACGAACTGCTCGACATCGTCGCGCAGACGAAAAACGTCGAAGCTGTTCAGCCGCATTTAAAGAAGTGTTTCGAGAATATGAAGGCACTGAGATTCGAAGAGGACAAAAGGTTTGAATCTTCAGTACAGAAAGACGTGAAAGAAGATGTTTCCTTTGGCGTAATATTTTTCTTTTTTTTTCGTATTATAAGTACACCAACTGATTCGGTGATGTTTTTTGTTGCACGTGAGTAGTTTGATATGATGTGATCTGTAAACAAGCCGCATGGTGCGTTGATTTTTTTTTAACACGTTGGCTGCCGTGGGGGTCACCGGTGACCGGCGCAAGAGATTTGACTGAAGATCGAAAATATTCGCAATGGGTAGCAATTATTATTTTATAAATGCAGTTGTTATTAGAATAGTAACTCGATCCTTTGGTCTGCAATACCTGTACATCATTTACATTTTACATAATTCAGTCGAACGCTGTAGTATTTCATAGCATCGCCGTTCTAATATAGTAAAATACGCTTAGCAGTCAACGTGTTAACACGTTGAGTGCCATGTCAGTCATCGATGACCGACGCAAGAAATTTTACTAAAGATCCAAAATATTCGCAATGGATAGCAATTATTATTTTATAAATGCAGTTGTTATTAGAATAGTAACTCGATTCTTTGGGCTGCAATACCTGTACATCATTTACATTTTACATCATTCAGTCGAACGCTGTAAAATTTCATAGCATCGCCGTTCTAATATAGTAAAATACGCTTAGCAGTCAACGTGTTAACACGTTGAGTGCCATGTCAGTCATCGGTGACCGACGCAAGAAATTTTACTAAAGATCCAAAATATTCGCAATGGATAGCAATTATTATTTTATAAATGCAGTTATTGTTAGAATAGTGATGCGATTCTTTGGTCTCCAATACTTGTACATTATTTACATTTTGCATAATTAAATCAAACGCTGTAGTATTTCATAGCATCGCCGTTCTAATACGGCAAAATACGCACGGCAGTCAACGTGTTAACACGTTGAGTGCCATGTCAGTCATCGGTGACCGACGCAAGAAATTTTGCTGAAGATCCAAAATATTCGCAATGGATAGCAATTATTATTTTATAAATGCAGTTATTGTTAGAATAGTGATGCGATTCTTTTGTCTCCAATACTTGCACATTATTTACATTTTGCATAATTCAATCAAACGCTGTAGTATTTCATAGCATCGCCGTTCTAATATAGTAAAATACGCTTAGCAGTCAACGTGTTAACACGTTGAGTGCCATGTCAGTCATCGGTGACCGACGCAAGAAATTTTACTAAAGATCCAAAATATTCGCAATGGATAGCAATTATTATTTTATAAATGCAGTTATTGTTAGAATAGTGATGCAATTCTTTAGTCTCCAATACTTGCACATTATTTACATTTTGCATAATTCAGTCAAACGCTGTAGTATTTCATAGCATCGCCGTTCTAATACGGCAAAATACGCACGGCAGTCAACGTGTTAAATAACGTCGGACTACCCATGTGTTGAAATATACATATGTATATACCTAGGCTATATATATAATAAATATAATAATAAAACATATAAATAATATTCAAATATATAATTCAATATACCGAAAGTCCGATGTTTTTTAAGAAAAAACACAATTTATAGTATATTAATAATTATAATATATATGTACATACATAAACACTGAAAGAGACATCCTGCAGGATCACGAGGATGTATTCTGCCGAAGACGAGGAAGTTATTTTGCGTCCGGCCATTTACCCCAGCGGCAATGTCGAGAATTGGCTATTACTGGTAGAGGAAGCAATGAGAAACACGTTGAGAGAGATTATTGGGGAGGCTTTGAACGTGGTCGAAAAGACGCCGAGGAAAGAATGGGTGTACATGTGGCCTGGTCAGGTTGTGCTTTGCGGCGGCCAGGCGTATTGGACAGCGCACGTCGAGGCTGCTATCGTGAAGAATCGCCTAATCAATTATTACGGCATCATGCTATCTCAGGTACGCGATCTTGCTATTTCCGTTCGCTACGTCAAGCTCTTCATTTTATTCACGCCCGACCCTTTTGCCAAGCCATAAAGTACCGCGTCACCGCGGCTTTGACTTACAATTCTCACCTATCCCTTGCGACCAAAATCATATTCGCCCGAGAATAAAATCGAAGACGCAGCCGAGTGGAATATTTCGCGTATCGCACGATCGACTGACGCCTTTATATTTCGCATTTTATTTTAATCCTTTTCCTGATACGATCCCTATTTTTCCTCGAAAATTCCTTGCACACCGACGTGATTCTATTCGGCGCCGTGAGATAAGAGCATATAGAACGTATTGTGAAACCGTGACTTTTACATAGCTGGATGAACTACGTGAATTGGTTCGAGGTCAGCAGACCGAGACTCATCGTCTGATGCTCGAGGCAGTGATAACAATAGAAGTTCACGCGCGAGATGTTCTACACCAACTGATCCTCGATGGAGTGAATACCATCAACGATTTTGATTGGATATCGCAGCTGAGATATTACTGGATCGAAAACAATTTGAAAGTGAGAGCGGTGAACGCCGAGTTCCCGTACGGGTAAGCGAAATTCGGCTCTGCAAAATGATGAGGAAGAAACATATATATACCTGTCGGGCATCGATCAGTCCCGTCCGATATCTAATTAACAAGTTCGTCGGGAGAGAAAAACGCGGACACGAACGACGGGGACAGTGTCGAAAACCAAAAGGAAAATAATTTGGGAGTACGTTCGGCAATCGCGTGGCGAGCAAAAAAATGAATCGACCAAGTCGTTAACGAAATCGCCAATTCCCGATTTTACGCATGACTAGATTTTACTCGTCAAACAATCCGTTAGCTAGTATCGTTACAGCATTTTTAACGTGCCGGTTCAGTTGACGTCACATCGTGTGGGAACGTAACCAAAAGAACATCTTTTAATAAAATTCGTAAATTAGCAGCTCAATCTTTCCATTTGACATGAATGTTTGAGCAATAACGGAAAATTTGTCTTTGACCAGCTGATCAAAAAAACTTCCTTAACCTGAAGTGAAAAAATGTAAAAAAAAGTAGCCAAGAAGATAGCTTTGAAAAAATTGATAAATTATTTAAAATCTTTCATCAACTACGAACATTTGGCCAATATCGGAGGACTGCTTATTGTATCGTTTAACGACAGATGTTACTCGCCATTCTCTGAAAAAAAGTGTAGCAAAAAAATACAGCTTTAAATAAGATACCTAAATTAATTGAATCTTTCAAATAGGTACGAATATTTGGGCAATAATGGAAGATTGGTCATTACACCGTTGACTGACAGATGTTACTTGACATTAACGGGAGCTTTACATTTAAAATTCGGCGGAGCACCGGCTGGACCCGCTGGGACTGGTAAAACGGAAACCACAAAAGACCTCGCAAAAGCTTTCGCCATTCAATGCGTGGTCTTCAATTGTTCCGACCAACTCGACTACCTGTCTATGGGAAAATTTTTTAAGGGCCTCGCTAGGTATTATATTAAAACGTGCATATCTCTCAGGTCCTTAAAATGCTGGACGTACTAATCCACAGAATCACTTAATAATTTCAGTGCTGGATCCTGGGCATGTTTCGACGAATTTAATCGGATCGACATTGAAGTACTCTCCGTGATCGCGCAGCAGATAATGACGATCCAAAAAGCCCAGCAAATCAACGCAATCGTGTAACTATAAAAGCTCAGACCGAACATTTCTGTTTATCGAAGCGGAAACGTCGGCAGAAAAAAGCTTTAATCCGATTTCCAGCGTGATGAAAATTTTACAGCTTTCTGTTCGAGGGTGTGGAAATTGCCTTGAAGCCGTCCTGCGCCGTTTTTATCACGATGAATCCTGGCTACGCAGGCAGGACCGAACTGCCAGACAACCTGAAGGCACTTTTTCGGCCCGTCGCCATGATGGTACCGAACTACGCGCTGATCGCCGAAATCTCGCTGTTCTCTTATGGCTTCGCCGACGCGAAGAATTTGGCCGGCAAGATAACGACGACCTTCAAGCTCAGCTCGGAGCAGCTTAGTGCACAGGTTAATTCAAATTGCTGGCTTCCGGGTGGTTGCTGCGTATTTCCTCAACAGATTGCAGTTTCAGAGACGTTATAGTTTGCATCGTTGAGGTAGGGTTATTCTGATACTGAAGCTCCCATTCCCTGTATGTCTCTGTTCATAATTTAACCGCAAGGTCAAGGAGTTCTACATACTCCTGATGTAGAGAGTGGAGGTCTAGGGTCTTTGCGTCTCGGAATGTAGCAGGCAGCCAAGGCAATTAGTTCAGTACAAGAGCCAAAACTGACAACCGCACTCTCGTACACACAGGGTATCACTGACAGTATTGGCAAGATTCTACGGAAGCACAGTATAGTTGTTATCGTAGAACCTCTGTTGAGATTAGTTCAATTCTTCATAAGTTGCCTTAACACGTTCACGCCGGGGCCGATTTTCATGTTTTTCGCTGTGAGACGATGCTCGAATTCATGCAGCGCTTCATTTGGTGACTGACGGTTGTTGCTTGTTTCAATTATTTCAATTTCAATTATTACAATTTTCAACTATACGGCAATTTTGTCCACTTACTAAACGAACTATATTTTTTATGGTGAGCGGCGTCTAAACAAATGTTCACTTCCAATGGGACAGTCGAGCGTGAACCACCGGTGGTACACCCCGGCGTGTTAAGGGGTTATGCCTACTTGGGTTGGTGACAAAAATCGACTTTTTTTATTGCGTTTTCTGAATGTACATCACTTTAAGAATATTTCCTCAAAAGTACATAAAAATCGAAGCACACGTTCAAAAATTATAAGCGTTTATCTGGAGCGCTACTATGTATGATTAGTAAAGAGCTTGAAACTTTGAACGCGATTATCTCGAAACTGTATTTCTCAAAAACTACTTCACCGATCGGGCTCTAATTTTATGTACTTATTTGTCATTACAATAGGCAGGGCCTGAACGAAGGATTTTTTATTTCGGTGATAAAAAAAAAGTTACAACATAAAAACGACCGTTAGACCACCTCAAAAGACGGATTTTTTCGTAAAATTGCTGCCATTCTTGTAAAAATTAACATTTTTCAGAATCCTTCGTTCAGGCCCTGCCTATTGTAATGACAAATAAGTATATAAAATTAAAGACCGATCGGCGAATTAGTTTTTGAGAAATCGTGGTCACCGCAAGTGATGAAAATAAACGGAAGCTCTAGGAGAAGGGCTATATTTCCTCAATTTTTTAATATTTTCTTATAAAAAAATGTATACAAATACCACTAAATACGTACTTGTTGGTAATATTTTGCGAATTTTAATTAGTACTGACTAAAACGGCAAAAAAAAATCTTGAAAATCATGTCATTTCGCCGATCCCAAGTAGGCATAACCCCTTAATCCATTCGAGGCCGATTGCACACCGTGTGTGCAATAACAGTAATGTGCAACTATCAGTTATTCTGAGTAAACTAGCCGTCAAAGTAAGATTTTTCTTGAACTAATGAAATCTGTAAAGTACAGGAAAACAAAATTTCGCATTGGTTTTAGTGTGTACCAAAAATTAAAAATGAACAATATAAAGAAAAAAAATGTTGCGCGTGGGGACCGCGTTCGAAAAAAATCGTCGTCTCGAATGAGTTAATGATCAGCGGCTTATGTGGTGGCTAGTTTCTCAGTTTGGTCCAATAGAATGGTCCAGGCTCCATTCTGAGTTCGGCCACGGCTGATTTGTGTGATATAATCGAATTTGGTGTTCCTTTGATATTCCTTGATTCGTGTACTCATCTTCCTCCCGGTTCCCCCTATGTACATTTTTCGGCGAGTAAATTATTGAGATTCGGAAGGATTCAAACAGCTTGAAGGCTTGACAGGATTCTTGAACTAATGAAATCTGTAAAGTACAGGAAAACAAAATTTGGCATTGGTTTTACTGTGTACCAAAAATTAAAAATGAACAATATAAAGAAAAAAAATTTTGCTCGTGGGGACCGCGTTCGAAAGAAATCGTCGTCTCGAATGGGTTAATGATCAGCGGCTTATGTGGTGGCTAGTTTCTCAGTTTGGTCCAATAGAATGATCCAGCCTCCATTCTGAGTTCGGCCAAGGCTGATTGTGTGATATAACCGAATTTGGTGTTTCTTTGATATTCCTTGATTCGTATACTTATCTTCCTCCCGGTTTTCCCTATGTACATTTTTCCGCGAGTAAATTTTTGAGATTCAGAAGGATTCAAACAGCTTGAAGGCTTGACAGGATTCTTGAACTAATGAAATCTGTAAAGTACAGGAAAACAAAATTTGGCATTGGTTTTACTGTGTACCAAAAATTAAAAATTAAAAATATAAAGAAAAAAAATTTTGCTCGTGGGGACCGCGTTCGAAAGAAATCGTCGTCTCGAATGGGTTAATGATCAGCGGCTTATGTGGTGGCTAGTTTCTCAGTTTGGTCCAATAGAATGGTCCAGCCTCCATTCTGAGTTCGGCCACGATTGATTGTGTGATATAATCGAATTTGGTGTTCCTTTGATATTCCTTGATTCGTGTACTTATCTTCGTCCCGGTTTTCCCTATGTACATTTTTCCGCGAGTAAATGATTGAGATTCGGAAGGACATGTGCTATCTTCTTCTGTGGTTTGAAGATAGCATTGACGTGTTTCCGCAGAACTTTGTCAATGCGGTCAGTGATGCATTGGATG
This sequence comes from Cryptocheilus praepositus, assembly GCA_033815515.1. NCBI lineage: Eukaryota > Metazoa > Arthropoda > Insecta > Hymenoptera > Pompilidae > Cryptocheilus > Cryptocheilus praepositus. The sequence continues at coordinate 6,027,699 of JAWWQZ010000314.1, forward strand.
TATGGAACTGCGGCTCTCAGTTTCGGCTCTTGTATTAGCTCATTATCTTGACTGCATACTGCCTTCCGAATTCCAAAGACCATAGATCTCCACTCAATGCATCATACAAAGATACCCTGGGGAATGAGACCTTCAGTATCGCTGCAACCCTGCCCTAATAACGCTGACTGCCATATCTGCGAATCGTCGACGATCTACTGAGAAAATACACGGCCACCATCCGGAAGTCAACAATTTGTACAATCACGGCAAACGCCTCAGATTTAAAAGGTTAATTCGAAGTTTGCGACGGTATTGATCGAGGGGATTGATTTTCAATGGACGCCAACTCTAGGACCATTATGATTTTGGAATGAGAGCGGTGAAGACCGTGATAGCCGTCGCTGGCAACCTGAAGAGGGAACAAAGGGACATGGACGAGCAACACATTTGCATGCGCGCCCTCAGAGACGTGAACGTGCCGAAATTTTTGAAGGATGACCTGAAGCTATTCAACGGTACGTTAATGTTTCCCCTGCGCCGCAAAATGCAGGCAATTAAGCCGAACAAATCGACCGATAACTCCTTTCCGGCAATATTTCACTTTGACGGGCGCGCTTTATTCATGCGCACACATATGTGCGCGAGATTTCTATGGCAAATTACACAACCGCCGACGTTTATCTCTGTACGAGAGTCTGACGTTAAATGCGGAAGGTGAGCGTGATAGAGCTGGCGCGACAAGGAAAAGAGTAAAAAGACGAAGAGACATACAGCTAGTGCAGAAAGTACTGGTATGCCGACCAGTTTCGTACAATACGTATCTCGTGAAATTGCACCGTGTTAATTTACTTTCTAGAAAGAACCAGTTTCTATATATCCTCTGAAATCTCTGGAAAAGAGACAATGCGAAAAAGGCACACAGGAATTAATAGTATTTTTTCTTTCTTCTGTCCTAGTTTCTGCGCGTTTCCGCCCGATCTTTCAAAAATTATTTTTAGCGGTATAAAGGTTTTAATTCTACTAATGATAAGGTCATAAAATTAGAAATAAAGCTGATAGCACGTTTTCAAATATACTGACGATGTCAATTATAATTCGAAAGCAGTAATGTGATCTGATTACGTCATCAATTCGTTTATAAATGCATGGAAGTAAGAACTGTACCAATGCTTCTTGGTGATATATTTCTGTCAATTTTTTATATTTTCTCGTTAGCTTCGCAAATTGCTTGGACAAGAAACTCTTTTGACACTGCAATCATAATCGAGATTTCAGAAAGTATACACAAACTTGCTGCTTATAAAAAGTTAGTTAACCTTAATCGATAAAAACACGATGAAAGAAAAATGTTATGATGAGAACTTAAAACTGAGTCAAAGCGCAGACGTATTGGATTCTGAAGTATTAAAAGATAATTTAAACGGAAAGGTCACAGATACTCGTCGAACTAAACCAAGTGCGCCCATTAAAGAATGTTTCGAAAGATATGATGCTAGACTGAATTACAAAGTGTAAAATATCCGTTTCATCTTTCACAAAAATAAAGTACATTTACGAGATAAATAAAACACCGAAAAATTCACAAATACCTGCCATTTTTTATTAACTAACGGTTCCATTTTCGGTACTGAAAGATTAACCGGAGCGTTAACGATGAATAAACTACGATTTCACGAAGTGTCGTTCGAAACTGCACGGCGCACGAATGCTTTCTACGGTAACTGTAGGTGTCGGGCAGCAAAAGGCGACGTTTTAAAAGTATCGTCGCTACTTTGTGCTTTCCATTCGTTTTCGTCTGAAAACGAAGGTGTCGCTTTCCCAGCGCGCTCGCCTTTTCCGCTTCTTTTTGCCGCTTCGCTCCTCGACCGGATTTTTTTGTTTTCGCGACACTGCGATGTAGATCATCGTGCCGCCCGCACTTTCAAATGCCTTCAAACTGCGATACTGCGACGTACGAGGCAGGAACACGTTCGCCCGACAATCTCGATGTCGAGAGAATTAAAAAAACCGGCAGACATACGCCCACGCTTCTTGCTTTATCCGTCGGCGCTCGTTTGCGCGAGAGTGAACACCGCAATGATTTGCTCCTCGTTGCTGTGCCACCTCGGCATCGACGGAAAACGCGCGACATTGACGCGGACAAATTTTGATGGATCTAAACTTTCTCGTCTGCCGGCAAATATTTACCCTGCGAATCGGTCTTTTGTGCAGATTGTCAAATTTAGTCGTGACGCAGCTGCGCGCGCACGTTTTGTTAACCGCTTACCCACGAAAATTGTTTCGGGTCTATTTGCCGCTGGGAAATATACAAACGAAAGAGTACAAAAAAATAGTATATTTTAACACTAGGTTTACGGGACCCGTCGATTTGACGGGTTTCACACTTTGAAATGAAACACGCAAAAAACTATAGCAATAATCTTAACTACTTTGCATCGTAAATTCATAATTTCATTAAAAGAGTTTATAAACACAATTTTTAATACATTCCCTGCCGCTGAACTTTCCGTTCAAGCCATTTGGTATTATCATTGTAAAACGAAGAATTTTTTAAAAAGTCATTATGCAGTCAATTATGGGCATCTTAACACATTGCGGACGGATGACGAGATATCTCGTCATTGCTATTTCGTCGTTCGGGGCCATTGACGAGATATATCGTTTTGCATATTCTGTCGGTTGAGGCAGGTGACGAGATATCACACAGTTGCTACGTGATTGTCAGCCGCAGTTTTTCGTAATTTGTGTTGCGAATTAATTATTTGAAGCTCTGAAATATGGATAGCGACAAAACGATTAGCAATATTACAGAAATATTTGTGGACAGTTTAACACTTTGACTGCCAAGCGTTTCTTGCTATGTTGGAACCGCGATGCGATAAAATACTGCAGAGTATAATTAAATCGTGCAAAATGAAAGTAATGCAGAGTTGTTAGAAGCCAAAGTATTGAAGCACCGTTCCAATATCAATTGCTTTTACAAGATTCCAAACAGGCTTCATTGCGAATTTTTTGCATTTTTAGTCAAATGTTTTGCACCGGTCACCGGTGACCACCGTGGCAGTCAACGTGTTAACTACTAACAAATCATCACTAATTTAAAAATATTTGACGCAAAAAAATACCCGGCCACTGGGTACGATTAGCAATAGAATGCCCGGTCCGCAAAGTGTTAATACTATTGCCGATGCCCTCATTTAATCGTGGGGCGTAATTTTTTTCACCGTAACTTGTTTTAACTGCATTCCTCGTATTTCGATCAGTCAATTAGCCAAAAAGCTAGTTGCTCAAAACACTCATCTGGTTGGAACAATACGATCAAATCGCCGTGGAATTCCAAAAGACCTACTTTCAAAAAAAATACACCGATATGAATATATTGCTAAGGAAAGCAATGATGGTTTGACAATACTGAAATGGAAGGACAAACGTGATGTACTTCTATTATCAACGAAACACTCTAATGAAACTGTGGCTATGCAGAAAAGGGGGAATATTGTTACAAAACCGAAGGTTATTGTGGATTATAATGAAGGGAAGTCTTCTCCAGATATCTCCGATCAAATGGCTTCATATTGCAGTCCTCTAGGAAAATCAGTAAAGTGGTATAAAAAATTGTATTTGAAGTTTGCCTGAACACAGCTGTAGTGAATTCGTGGATTATATATAACAGTCTTACAAACCGAAAAATAACAAGCATCGAATTCCGAAAAAAGTTAGCAATGAATCTGATGTCGTGTAATAATAGTAATAATTTTCCACGACTTGGACCAAGAAAAAATCGACATGAAATTAATTAGCCAAAAAGCTAGTTGCTCAAAACACTCATCTGGTTGGAACAATACGATCAAATCGCCGTGGAATTCCAAAGGACCTACTTTCAAAATAATTACAGTGATATGAATATATTGCTAAGGAAAGCAATGATGGTTTGACAATACTGAAATGGAAGGACAAACGTGATGTACTTCTATTATCAACGAAACACTCTAATGAAACTGTGGCTATGCAGAAAAGGGGGAATATTGTTACAAAACCGAAGGTTATTGTGGATTATAATGAAGGGAAGTCTTCTGTAGATATCTCCGATCAAATGGCTTCATATTGCAGTCCTCTACGAAAATCAGTAAAGTGGTATATAAAAATTGTATTTGAAGTTTGCCTGAACACAGCTGTAGTGAATTCATGGATTATATATAACAGTCTTACAAACCGAAAAATAACAAGCATCGAATTCCGAAAAAAGTTAGCAATGAATCTGATGTCGTGTAATAATAGTAATAATTCTCCACGCCTTGAACCAAGAAAAAATCGACACGAAATTAAAAAAAAGGAAGGCAACTTTAATTCGATAAGAAGGTGCTGCAAAATTTGTTACGAAAGAAATGTTGAAAATTTATGTTCTCAATCGGCAAGAAACTGTACTGTAAAAGTTGCAACATTCTGCGATAGTTGTGTGGATAAACCACACTTAATTTTGCCATGTTTTAACAAAGTTCATCGTAACATCCCTTTGTAATTGCATACAAACTTGAATTTAACTAAAATATTATATTTTAAACTTATGTTGGATGCAACTCTCTTGGCATAGTAACGTTCAGTCACGTATTTGTTAAACTAATTCCTAGAAAAATAAATTTATTGGTTTGTTGTATTATGCATATTAAACTATACATCATTTCCTTGATAATTATGATTTTTGCACTATTTTAATTATTGTAAGGCATACGCCAGAAACAAAACAATACAATTGTAAAGGCCTGAACGGGAAGTCTTCAAAAAACGGTCTGGCAGGGAACGTGTTAAGCCTTCTAAATTTTGAAATTTGTATGTGGTATACCTATCTCTACGAAACCCGTCAAATTGACGGGTTAGCTGATTACGCAAACAAAATTTGTAAAATTATTCCTCCAATAGTAAATATAAGAGTGAAACAAAAGTCTAAGATGCACCCAACTCATTATCTCAATAGCGCCTCGATAATGTGACAAAGCGAATTGTGTGGCTCGGGTGTCATGTTACTTCGTATTGAACGAACTCGCTTACTAAAGTGATCCTCGCGTCATTCGAAACTCAAAGCATGCAGCAGATTAAATGTCGTATCGAAAAGATATTCGGAAAAAAAATCTTGACTTATTAATACTTTATTTTTACGTGCAGCCTTATACTGTTCAACTCAGACTTGGTTTGAATAAATTGATTTTTTAACACTTTGACTGCCGTGGTAGTCACCGCTGACCGGCGCGATAGATTTTACTGAAGATCCAAAATATTCGCAATAGGTATAATAATTATTTTATAAATGCAGTTATTGTCAGAATAGTGATGCGATCCTTTTGTCTCCAGTACCTTCAGTCAAACGCTGTAGTATTTCATAGCATCGTTGTTCTAATACAGCAAAATACGCACGGCAGTCAAAGTGTTAATGTAAATACGTATTTTTACCTACCCGCCAATTTGACAGGTACTCGTAGAGATAGGTATATAAGAAACGCCCGTAAACCTAGTGTTAAAATAAAAAATAAGATATTTGCCCTGACCGTAACTACATTCGGGCCGAACAGCGTGATATCACGAATGTAGACAAAAAAACAGTGATTAGCAATATATCATAGAAACATACACACTGCTACGTCAAACTGATAGCGCTACAGCAACGGGGTCTGACCCAGTGAGTAAAACCATAGTGTTTATTTGGCGGCATTCGTCCGGAAAAAGTTAAGAAGGGTTCCAGAAAGATATTTATTAGCGCGACTCGCTCTACTCGTTCTAATTATCATCGTCCCCGTCACATCCGCACTCACCGCGCGTAATAAATTGTCGACATTCCATCTAATTCTCCCGTCATTTTTCACTCGCCAAAAGGAATCGTGTCTGACCTCTTCCCGCGACTCGAAGAAAAACCCGTGGACTATGGAATCCTCGAGGCAGAAATACATAAATCCATCAAGCTCGCCGGCCTTGAAGATATTGATGGTGAGTGGAAGCGTTTTTAGTTCGGCCCATTCGCGTCTTCCTTTTCTCGTCCTTTCCCTCCCCGGCCATATTTTCTTTTATTTATTTAAAGAACCGCCGCGTGCCTTCGGCCCGATCGAACGCTTTATCGGCCGCGCGACTCTGTCAGCGGTGTCATTAATTGTGTCCGCGACGGTTTTTTGCCCGCCTTCTGACGGCGGTAACCCAATTATTTTTTTCCCATTGTCGCCCTAACTCGCGTGCACCGATGGAACGCGTTTCGATTAACATACGCGAAAGAAATTCATTAACGTTTTTTTTCGGCCCCCGCAGAATTCGTGAGGAAGTTGATTCAGCTGTACGAAACGACGGTAGTCAGGCACGGTTTGATGCTGGTCGGACCGACGGGTTCAGGAAAGACGAAGGTAAGCGTGCACAGAGACATTCTCGTGTAATTCTTCAACGAAACGTCTCCCGACAGCTCGCAATCGCGGCAGAGGTCCACAATGATTTGTACCTAGACGCCGTGCAACTCCGACAGAATACGCACGACATTGACGCGGACAAATTTCGGTGGATCTGAACTTTCTTGTCTGCCGGCAAATATTTATCGTGCGAACCCTTCTTTTGTGGCGCTTGTCAAATTTGGTCGCGACGCAGCTGCATGCGCGCACATTTTGCCTACCGCTTGCGAAAGGAGACTGTTTTGTGTCTGTTTGCCAGCGGGTAAAATATAAAAGTGGGCGGTGCAAAAAAATACTGTACATAGAAATTCAAATGTTGGCTAAGTACGCATATGCACCGAGACCGCAACCTCAAATGTGGTGAAGGAAAAAGACAGCCGTTAGCAATACAAGAACTTAAAGGAGGTAGTACGGAAAATGAATGGAAAAACGAAGGGTAAGGGTGTACAAGACATTCCCGTGTAATTCCTCAGCGAAACGTTTCCCGTCTGCTCGCAATCGCGGCAGAGGTCCACAATGATTTGTACCTAGACGCCGCGCAACTCCGACAGAATACGCACGACATTGACGCGGACAAATTTCGGTGGATCTGAACTTTCTTGTCTGCCGGCAAATATTTATCGTGCGAACCGTTCTTTTGTGGGGCTTGTCAAATTTGGTCGCGACGCAGCTGCATGCGCGCACATTTTGCCTACCGCTTGCGAAAGGAGACTGTTTTGTGTCTGTTTGCCAGCGGGTAAAATATAAAAGTGGGTGGTGCAAAAAAATACTGTACATAGAAATTCAAATGTTGGCTCAGTACGCATATGCACCGAGAATGCAACCTCAAATGTGGTGAAGGAAAAAGGCAGCCGTTAGCAATACAAGAACTTAAAGGAGGTAGTATGGGAAATGAATGGAAAAACGAAGGGTAAGGGTGTACAAGACATTCCCGTGTAATTCCTCAGCGAAACGTTTCCCGTCTGCTCGCAATCTCGATAGAGAGAAGTCCACAATGATTTGCTCTTAGTTGCTGTGCAGCCTCGGCATTAAGGGGTTATGCCTACTTGGGATCGGCGAAATTACATGATTTTCAAGATTTTTTTTTGCCGTTTTAGTGAGTACTAATTAAAATTCGCAAAATACTACCAAAAAGTACATATTTAGTGGTATTTGTATACATTTTTTTATAAGAAAATATTAAAAAATGGAGGAAATATAGCCCTTCTCCTAGAGCTTCCGTTTATTTTCATTACTTGCGGTGACCACGATTTCGCAAAAACTACTTCACTGATCGAACTCTAATTTTATATACTTATTTGTCATTACAATAGGCAGGGCCTGAACGAAGGATTTTGAAAAATGTTAATTTTTACAAGAATCGCAGCAATTTTACGAAAAAATCCGTCTTTTGAGGTGGTCTAACTGTCGTTTTTATGTTGTCACTTTTTTTTTTATTACGAAAATAAAAAAATCCTTCGTTCAAGCCCTGCCTATTGTAATGACAAATAAGCACATAAAATTAGAGCCCGATCGGTGAAGTAGTTTTTGAGAAATCGTGGTCACCGCAACCGTATGTTTCAAAAAACACAGTTTCGAGATAATCGCGTCTAAAGTTTCCAGCTCTTTACTAATCATACATAGTAGCGCTCCAGATAAACGCTTCTAATTTTTGAACGTGTGCTCCAATTCTTATATACTTTTGAGGAATTATTCTTAAAATGATGTACATTAAGAAAATGCAATACAAAAAACCCTTTAAAAGAAACCCAGCGTCGTTGACGCGGATAAATTTTGATGAATCTAATCTTCCGTGTCGAATATTTATATTTGTCGCATGAATCGTTTCTTTGTGCTGCGTGACATTTTATTAATCGCCCTGCTCTTTCAAGACTACCTATCAGCGAATACTGCATAATAAAAAAACATAGAAAAAAATAGCATAAAAAGGGAAGCATCTGCTGTGTGGGCAACTACATCGAGACTGAAAAATTTAATTCTTCCGAATGAAGAAAAAAGAACAGAAATTAGCACTGTAAAAAATATAAACACACTGGTACGGAAAATAAATGGAAAACGTCGGTATGCGTACACACAGGAATTCCCGTGTAATTCCTCCGCAAAACGTCTCCCGACTGCTCTCAATCGCGGTAGAAAACTTTCCTCGTTGCGGTCCCTGATGCGCACCATTCGTATTCAGGATAAGCTTCCTGCTGGCGCAGCGATTTATCGTCAGGCGATTCTCGCTGAATGCGCTCTTGCGGGGTAGCTGAAAATTAATTGCCGTTAAAACCACGGCGTATGGTTATGACGATAAGCTATTATTGAAAATTCGGACAGCAAATTAATTGCTAATTATATTGTTACGCCGATATGACGCAAAAGTGGCAGTTTCGGTTTATTTCGTTTAGCTTATTTCAGCCTCTGAATATTTGAAGTTGAAGGTACTTATTATTGTTATGTTTTATAAAGCTTTATGTTTTGGGATCATCGGGCCGCGCTCTTCAGACGGTTGTTTATCTTTGCCGAGAGACCTATCTTCGAAACAAACACTCCTCGCACCTCCAAGGATTACTTGGCAACTCGTAAATTACAAAAGAAAATAATAAGCATATTGTAGATAGTGAGTTGTAAATAAGAAAATACTGTCTCTGCTTTTCAAATAATTAGTTACAACATTATAATGACAATTGCAATTGCAATTATAAAACTTACAAAATTACAATTACAATTAATGACAAAAGTACATTACAGTTTGTAATGTACGAAAAGTGTTGTAAACTCTGGAGGTGCCTGATGGGTTTATTTCGAGGGAAGACCTCGCGTAAAGAGAATACAAATAAGTAAATAAGAAAATGCTGTCCCTGCTATTCAAATAATTAATTACAACATTATAATGACAATTGCAATTGCAATTATAAAAATTACAAAATTACAATTACAATTAATGACAAAAGTACACTACAGTTTGTAATGTACGAAAAGTGTTGTAAATTCTGGAGGTGCCTGATGGGTTTATTTCGAGGGAAGACCTCACGTAAAGAAAATACAAATAAGTAAATAAGGAAATGCTGTCCCTGCTATTCAAATAATTAATTACAACATTATAATGACAATTGCGATTGCAATTATAAAACTTACAAAATTACAATTACAATTAATGACAAAAGTACATTACAGTTTGTAATGTACGAAAAGTGTTGTAAATTCTGGCGGTGCCTGATGGGTTTATTTCGAGGGAAGACTTCACATAAAGAGAATATAAATTTCTGAGGAGAATCCAAAGATCCCAGAACATAGTTTTCTAAAACATAATAATAAACAACTTCAACGAAACAGAGGTCTTACGTGTTTTAAATGTTAAGTATATATAATATATCACTATAGGAACGAAAGCAATGGCTTGTAGAATAAATGGCCGAAGTCCTAGGTGATAGGCTAAAGGTATTTGATATCGCACAGTCCAGTTTGGTCGCGCATTATGGGGCGAGGGTAGGCAAACAAACTGCTTGGATAAACAAATATTTGAGAAACTGTGGCTTGCGTAGGAAACGCTCGATGAGAAAAGTAGCCGATTTAGTTTTCCGGCAAGCCCTTTGTATGACAAACAAAGGTATCGAACTGGTCTGCTCATGGCGTATGATTAGAGGGACATTGAGGGTTTTTAATATTTCATTTCGTAAATCAGATTCATATTCCGCAGTTTATGTGTTTCCAAAAGTCATTAGCGACGACGCGTAATACTCTCATATTAAATTATATTGGTTAAAATCCAATATATGGGGTCAAAATTATCTGCTAATAACTCTGCTAAAATATATCTGGACGAAATCTGAAAATATTTCCTCTTAGCTTCTTATATAGGAAAGTAATACGGATGCAAAACAATATCGTTTTATTTACATCAATAAATTACACATTAAAGGAAAGCGTCTGAGTTGTATATAATTCTGTGAATAAAACTGTACGAGACACCTTTTACATGGACCGCAGAAGTTCGTTACAATTCCGTTGTTCTGTGTTAATTGGCCAAACAATAAGCCCAATAATCGATATCCCAATCTTCAGTTTCATCGCTCAGACGGTCTTGAGTAATGTTGTTAAAATCGGAAAATTCGGTGCAAGTTGCAATATCGGTTCGACTCGGCTAATAAATTCGGTGCGTAACATGTTACATTAATTATTGAGAAACATTTATAAAATCACATCGTTATTACCACTCATAGTCTGTTTGTCACCCAGTCTTTACACTCTACACATTTATGATACAATATGTTCATCATAAACTCTATGTACACAGTTATTTGGAATGATTAATCCAAAACGAGGATCTTCGTATGTACACGGACTGGAATTAATTTATGTTTACCGTGCAATCACTTCGGAAGTGCTTGCAGTAACAACAGTTTTTGGTACGAAATATGCGATATTCATGATTTACATCGCTTTGCTGATGGCACCCAATGAAAATCGATCAACACGGAAACGTGCACAAATTTTTCGGACGAGTCCACTGGAAGATGCAATTTTCTCCTTATATCGTTTTACCCGTAAGAGACTGTTATCCACAAATTCGGAAACCGGATAGACCCTTAGAGGGGGCGAAAAAGGTAGGAAGCGAAAGAGAAGTCAGCTTTGACAGGTCCGCATTAAAGGGGACTTAGATTAATCTGTTCCCGGAAAACGTCGATAGTTCGCGTGAGAGCGTAGAGAAAAGAACAATTTCACTCCCGCAAAAAGAACGGAATGTTAGGGACTGCTGATGGCTTCGTTAACATCAATTTTACCGGAACCCTAATTGGATACTTCAACAACATCGACCGCGAACGTTACCGCGATTAATACGTTTGTTCGCCCGAATAATAATGAACTTGTTAATGACAATAATCATCGCGCGTAGATTCTATCTCAAAGCGACAGAATTGAACGGAATTAATTCTTGAATGGAAATTGGCACGACAATCGACAATACCGAAAGTTTGACAAACGTCTCGATCGGAGTGTAAAACTATTTTGAATTGCGGTCCACTAATTAAATTCGTCCCGTAATCGTAGCCGCTTCGCAAATGTTGCGCGAAACTTTCGTTAATTGAGGAGGTATGATTGAGCCGGGCTGAAATTAATGAGGCAACCTAACGTAAACCTGATTTTGATGTTGCTTGTAAAGAGCGAGCTTAATAAGACCAATAAAGTCGCCGACTACACTTTATGAATCAAGATGGCGGTCTCGAAAGGCCTTGAATATTGCGTCGCGACGCTCGTAAATTCAATTTTCATTTCGCCCACCGTTCTCTCTCATGCTCGCTTCTCTTATAGTACATTGTCCAATGTACACGTGCAGCTGTACACATCGAGGAAAGAACTTTGCAGACAGACAGTATGATCGTTTGTCAATAAAAAGCATGTACCCTCGCCATTTATCCACTTTTGAAACCAATAAACCTCTCGTGACCTTTCCAGCCACGCACGACTTCTGTATCGAGTCGATAACTTTTCGTCATACAACTTTCGGTCCCGGGGTATTAATGGGATTCTCGACCTCTCCCGTCAGCAAGCGAAAACTTGTGCAAAAACACTGATGCATGCGTGCTTCATAAAGAGTCGTTCATTCTGGCGACTCGACCAACCCGTTCCACGCAAAATCCTAATTCCCGTAAAGGAAAATTGAATTTTATTCGGAACGACACACGAGTCCCGTGAATCGTAGAAATAATTTGCGGTCGATTATCGAGCGTCGAGCAAAAAAACGGTGAACGATCTGGATGAAATTTGCCCGTTTATAAATGCTTCCATCAAATGCCTATCAAGTCCACTTCTGTTTCGAGAGAGTGTTCATGAATACCCATGCTCATGTTTACCAAAATTCCGGCCTGATCTTCCGTGTGCTGACTGACATTTCACGTCCACAGCTAGACTCACGAGCAGGCTCGACAAGTGGCTTTATCCTTAGGTAACTATTGATCAGAGTGTACAAGCACGATAACGCTTAGGTAGCACTGATAACGTAAAAGGTGGTCACATTCTACCGCAAACACTACTCTCGTATCGGGAATATTGCAGTCGGCACGCCACCAGAAAATTTAGATTTATCTCCCGCAAGGTTAGCTCCAATACAATATTTTTCATGGAAAATGAAAGTTTGACAGGTTTTTCAGACATGCGACACATATCGAATTTGTTCAATGTTTTTGGTTTTAACAAACACAGCCGACATTGACGAAGATCAGGGGCAGTTTGAATTCAATGCTCCCGATCCGTTGTCAGGAACGCAAAATACTTCGGGTGGCAAAACTGAATTCTCTGATTTTTCAAACATACGGTATACGTCAAATTTATTGAATGTTTCCGACCCCTCGACAGGACCGCAAAATACTTTAGTTGACAAAATTAGTTTCTCTGTTTTTGTTTCCAAACATACAGAATGTCGAGTTTATTCAATGTTCTTGATTTTAACAAACACAGCCGTCACTTACGAAGATCAGGGGCAGTTTGAATTCAATGCTCCCGATCCGTTGTCAGGAACGCAAAATACTTCGGGTGGCAAAACTGAATTCTCTGATTTTTCAAACATACGGTATGCGTCAAATTTATTGAATGTTCCCGCTCGCTCGTCAGGACCGCAAAATACTTTAGTTGACAAAATTAAAGTTTCTCTGTTTTTGTTTCCAAACATACAGAATGTCGAGATTATTCGATGTTCTTGACTTTAACAAACACAGCCGTCACTTACGAAGATCAGGGGCAGTTTGAATTCAATGCTCCCGATCCGTTGTCAGGAACGCAACATACTTCGGGTGGCAAAACTGAATTTCTCTGATTTTTCAAACATACGGTATGCGTCAAATTTATTGAATGTTCCCGACCCCTCGTCAGAACCGCAAAATATTTTAGTTGACAAAATTAGTTTCTCTGTTTTTGTTTCCAAACATACAGAATGTCGAGTTGATTCGATGTTCTTGATTTTAACAAACACAGCCGTCACTTACGAAGATCAGGGACAGTTAAAATTCAATGCTCCCGATCCGTTGCAAGGAACACAAAATACTTCGAGTGGCAAAACTGAATTTGTCTAGTTTTTTCAAACATACGGTATGCGTTAAATTTATTGAATGTTGCCGATCCCTCGTCAGGACCGCAAAATACTTCAGTTGACAATATTAAAGTTTCTCTGTTTTTGTTTCCAAACATACAGAATGTCGAGATTATTCGACGTTCTTGATTTTAACAAACACAGCCGTCACCTACGAAGATCAGGGGCAGTTTGAATTCAATGCTCCCGATCCGTTGTCAGGAACGCAAAATACTGCGAGTGGCAAAACTGAATTTCTCCGATTTTTCAAACATACGGTATGCGTCAAATTTATTGAATGTTCCCGATCGCTCGTTAGGACCGCAAAATACTTTAGTTGACAAAATTAGTTTCTCTGTTTTTGTTTCCAAACATACAGAACGTCGAGATTGTTCGATGTTCTTGAGTTTAACAAACACAGCCGTCACTTACGAAGATCAGGGGCAGTTTGAATTCAATGCTCCCGATCCGTTGTCAGGAACGCAAAATACTTCGGGTGGCTAAACTGAATTCCTCTGATTTTTCAAACATACTGTACGCGTCAAATTTATTGAATGTTCCCGATCGCTCGTCAGGACCGCAAAATACTTTAGTTGACAAAATTAGTTTCTCTGTTTTTGTTTCCAAACATACAGAATGTCGAGTTTATTCAATGTTCTTGACTTTAACAAACACAGCCGTCACTTACGAAGATCAGGGGCAGTTTGAATTCAATGCTCCCGATCCATTGTCAGGAACGCAAAATACTTCGAGTGGCAAAACTGAATTTCTCTGGTTTTTTCAAACATACGGTATGCGTCAAATTTATTGAATGTTCCCGATCGCTCGTCAGGACCGCAAAATACTTTAGTTGACAAAATTAAAGTTTCTCTGTTTTTGTTTCCAAACATACAGAATGTCGAGATTATTCGATGTTCTTGATTTTAACAAACACAGCCGTCACTTACGAAGATCAGGAGCAGTTTGAATTCAATGCTCCCGATCCGTTGTCAGGAACGCAAAATACTTCGGGTGGCAAAACTGAATTTCTCTGATTTTCAAACATACGGTATGCGTCAAATTTATTGAATGTTCCCGATCGCTCGTCAGGACCGCAAAATACTTTAGTTGACAAAATTATAGTTTCTCTGTTTTTGTTTCCAAACACACAGAATGTCGAGTTTCTTCGACGTTCTTGATTTTAACAAACACAGCCGTCACTTACGAAGATCAGGGGCAGTTTGAATTCAATGCTCCCGATCCGTTGTCAGGAACGCAAAATACTTCGGGTGGCAAAACTGAATTTCTCTGATTTTCAAACATACGGTATGCGTCAAATTTATTGAATGTTCCCGATCCCTCGTCAGGACCGCAAAATACTTTAGTTGACAAAATTATAGTTTCTCTGGTTTTGTTTCCAAACATACAGAATGTCGAGTTTATTCGATGTTCTTGACTTTAACAAACACAGCCGTCACTTACGAAGATTAGGAGGCGTTTAAAGTCAATCCTTCCGATCCATCGCCAGGAACTTAAGTATCTTCGACTGCAGTCTTGAACTCACGGGTATTCCGGGTTCTGACATTGAGCCTAGAATTACACTCCATCACCGTCAATCCGGATCTCTACATTGACCTACATCTATTAATGACAGTACGAAGTTCCTTAGATTGAATTTGTTCCAAGATAACGGATCAGGAAGAGTTATGACCGTAATCAGTTCAGTCAGAGCGTTTCAATACAAACGCCGATTATAATCACGCGACTGAAGTAAATACGAAGACTGCCTGCAATTATTTTCCAATCATTGGCGTAATTAGAAGATAAGAACCGCTCGTCTGTTCACCACGGTTCTTCGAAGCACAGCTATGTTTGGTTTACGAATACTAGCATTAACTGTTCGAAATTGATGTCTTGCATCTCCAATTATTTAAATTAATCGAAATACAAGCGTCGCGAGACAGAAGCCCTTTTGAAGAGCAATAAATGCGTCTTTGTTCGTGCGGAAGAATTTGTTCATTTCATCACAGTCGTCCAAACATTCACCAATTAAAATTTAAACGAATCCTGGACGTGGAAGCGCAAAACGGTTTTGCAGTAGTTAATTGCAAGTACAGGCCCGTTCACATTCTTCACTGTACAGTTTCCGCGCGCCGATTCTCCCGCACTCTACGTGAAAAAAAAAGAGGAAAAAAAGATCGAGTAATCTTATCGATCCCAGAACGTTGCGGCGCAACCTCTCAATTTCTTCATTGGTCGATCGGTTCCCTTGTGGTCATCATCATGGCGGTCTCCGTCCTGGCCCTCCAGGACCGTGGAAGCGCTAGCTAAATATATCTCTGCGGATTGCAATGATACCTCGTCATGCTTTTCAAGACTTTCCGCAAAAGCTGCTCCAGGCAACGACGGAACGTAATCCCACACATCGCGTACAGCAGAAAGTTGATGCTAAAGTTGGTGTAATACAGCAGCATGAAAAATTGCTGTAGGCACCACAACAATGCCGGCGTATCCTTCCGCGCCAGCGTGAAAAAGAATACGCACAAACGGATGACATAGCTGCAACAACCAATATTTTCATGACATGTGGTTTTGAATGGCTCGGGTGTCTTACGGATACCGGTAAACATGTCGCTTTAGGCGGGTAATTAGAAGGGCTTAGCGAAATTGCAAGATGATGTTGAGCGGAACGTAAACAAGTATTGCTGTTCACATGTTATGATCGTATATATATCTTACTATGACTACGCGATCGAATAATAACATGAATATGTAGAAGCTTGTTATGTTTGGCTGGAGGATTCGAAGCGATAAAATCTGGATTTGTGAGAAACTTTGTTCGGTAGAAAATAGAAGAGAAGCAAAGTTCTTGTGGGGGATCGCTGGTGGAAAACGACGTTTGAACGCAGCACGCGTCAAGTTCACAGTTTAGTGCAATATCGTAATGTATTAAATGGCGTGTTTAACGATGTGCTGATGCAGAGATGCATGCAATGCCAAACAATTTACGTTTCAATGTAAACAGCAGCGGTGATGGATTGAACACGCGAGAGCAATTAACTGGAAAACTTTCTTGATGACTACATTTTTTCTTGAAATGTATTTAAAACACGAATGAAATGCATTAAATGTAAGGAACGTAAACTCCGATAATTCCCACCCGATGTCGATTAGTCGACGTCCCTCAATAAAAGACAATTACTCTTTCCTCAACCCTAAAACCTTTTTATCCGGACGTTGTTTCCCCAAATGTTTTCAGAGTTCGAAAAAAAGACGATAAATGCAATGAATATGAGTACCAACAATTCCTACTCAGTGGCCATGAATTAGTACACCTTAATAAATACAATTACTGTTTTTTGAAATCGGTACCGTGCCGTTTGATGGTGGTATTTAACAGAATGGCATGCAATTAATTGAATTAAACAGTTGCGAAATTGCCAAAGCTCGCGAATGTGAAATAGTCACGCAAAGAGAACGGGTTATGAAAAGGCGGATAATCCGGGCGAGATTATCCCCGACTGCAAAGTCGTTTGTTTCAATCAGTCGAACGTTGATTGCAGCTGAATAAAGGATAATCATGCGGTAACTACGTTATACCTTTCGTACGCGCATACTCACCTCGGCAAATTGAGAAGAATGAAGACCGTGCTGATTAGCAGCAACATCTTCGTGATACTCTGCTGATTTCTCGTCGAAACCAGATTCCTCGAGGAGGATCTGACATCTGCAAAATTCCGACACACCGAATTTCCCTCGGCAATGTTTACGGGGATCAAGAAGGGTGGAGCGGATAACAAAAAGAAAGCGGCGTGGTGGGAGGAAGCATGGAATTATCGGATTACGGAGGGATCCCGAGTCTAAGCGAAACTTTACAGGAACGTCTGATCCTGATAAGCAGATCCTGTAACGGTGTCTTATGTCACGCGTACGTGTGCACTTGTGTGTGCCGGTGTGGAGGAATATTTATTTAGGTCACCGGGGTTGGCCTTGATTCATGGTGGGCGTATGCATAGGAACGTACGACTTGCTCCATGGGAGTGCTCGTGTAAAAACGTAGCCACTCGGGCGTAAATCGCGGGGATGATCTATCGAGGAACTAAAAATCGCATCATCATACGCGGGACGCGCCGCTAGAGAATCAACGCTAATTTTCGATGCAGCCGCTACTTCAAGTTTCCAGCTTCATGAAGCCGTGGCGCCGATCGACGCTCGTTAAATGAACAAAAAAAATGTCGGAGCGTTAATTAAGGAGGGTTCAGCGCGAAGAGTGCGACACGTATCATCGGAAAAGTCGCACCTCCACCGGAAATTTAATTTTCGATAATTAATGCCAACTCACGTATACATCTCGCTCCTATTTCGGGCAGCTGACAGACGTTTCGCGGCGTCGATGGCTGCGCGGCCGTCGACGTTCCTTGATTCCGCGAATGATGAGAATGATTATTCTTTGACGAGTGGAAGGACTGCTGAGACGGGGGCCTCCTTCCGCTCACCATGGTACCCATGTTCATTCCGGGGTTTCCGTTGTTGCTGCTGCTCGCACTCTGAAATAACGTGCGGCGAACGTGTATTCAACGAGTTTCGTGTCTGACAGGCAATACAGTAACACTATACTTAATAATTGGTAAACTTTTATTAACACGTTCACGCCGGGGCCGATTTTCATGTTTTTCACTGTGAGGCGGCAGTCGAATTTGTGCAGCGCTTCATTTGGTGGCGCACGATTGTTGCTTGTTTCAATTATTTACATTTCAATTATTTAAGATTTCAACTATACGGCAATTTTGTCCACTCACAAAACGAACTATATTTTTGATGGTGAGCGGTGTCTAAACAAATGTTCACGCCCGATGGGACAGTCGAGCGCGAGCCACCGGTGGTACACGCCGGCGTGAACGTGTTAATTCGTTAATTTGCCAACTTTTCTATTTCAAACCTTTACATCGTATAAAACAAAATTTCGTAATAAATGTTTACGATTTTAGACGTGATCAAAGACTTTAACACATTGCAGACGGCGTTCTTGCTCATCCAAACCTCGCACATTTTTCAGCGTCTAAAAAATTGAATACATACAAGGTTTTTTTAATACTGACTGCTATGTTCACACTTTTTCAACGTTTTAACATCTATTTACTTCACAATTATACTATCAAAAATTGCTGCAAGGCTTCATTACTTTAGCAACATACCGATAAACGTTAAAACGAGATATCTCGTGACCCGTCCGCAATGTGTTAACTTATTTAACGTCTGACGAAAACTCGCAAACAGAGTCGAAACGTAAGGAAACGGATTAGCAACGGTTTTTAATTTTATTTGTGACCGTGTCAACATGTTTCAATTTCTATAACAGCAGTGTGCTCTGGAAATTCTAAATCTCGCTCAAATCTTTCATATGCATATTAACAGAATGGAGAAAAACATTTCCATAAACTCGCCACTACTTCTGAGTAATCCATTTCTCTGAAAAATGTCAAACTCTATGCACAGACCATAGACTATACGACAATGAACACAGCATCGTATGCGTATTCCATTAAAATTCTCGTCGTTGCCACTTGTAATTAGGGCGATCCCCAGACGTCTGTTTAAAGCGGAGCGTGCGTGTTTGAAATCGTTACCAAGGTACGCAGTCTTCTACTTAAAATGCGTAGTCGGGTCGCGGCGGCAAATTGAATTAAACTTCTCGAGCGCATGCGAAAGCAAGGCCGTCAACTAACACCCCTGTCTCTGTTCTCACTTTCGTTTTTCGATTCGCTTCCGCTGCAGCATTCTCTCGCCACTTTACGACTTTGTAAATACATTTCCGCGACAAGCGTGCCTTCATCACACCTGACCCCGCGTCTTCTGCACCTCGATTTTATTGCGACTGCATTATGTCACGACAACGCGATAAAGCGTAAGACTATTTGTGACAGCGTGAAACTTATCAGCACTATCTGCGACGCAAACGAAAAAAGCATCTTACGTGTCGCTTTCTCCGATGCGCCGTGCTGTAACGGATGTATAATAATCTTCCGGCTGTTAACGAAGCGCAATTGTTTCCGATAATTCACGCTACACGTGCCACGTCACGGGGGGGCGAGAGGGAAAGAGACAAAATGAACGAGTGCGAAAAATAGAACAGAAGCGCGACTGCGTGACAATGCTGTCACGGATACGCGGAGAAAGAGTGGACGGTGGCGCGTTCATTTATCAGAGGAATTGGTGCTCACATCCAGCGTAGCATCAATGTTAGAATTCCGTGGCAGTTTATCAGCGGACCAGCGCAGCTCAGCTATCTCTAACTAACCGAATTATTGACTTAAACCGTGTGTTGTCCACACGATATAATTATGTTACCCTTTGTAGTGCCGATGCGGGTGATTCCTTTGAAACCGGTGGGAAGCGGTTTTAAAATTAGCCGAGAATGGACTCGTGGCAAAGGCTAAAGAGAGCGGCGAAAGCTGACGCCGAAACTTCTCTCAGAAAAACAAGTCGATCGGCACGTCGAGCAGGTTCACACCGCTATTAATCAAGGGCAAAATCTAGCAGCACTAATTACACTGCCGATGCCCCGTGGCGCAAAGCCGAAGAATGCGTTTCATATTTCGCACGGGTGCCGCGAAATTATAATAACACGTTAAGCGCCACGCCGGGCCCTAGGGACCGGCGCTAGACTTTTCGTTCGGGCCTCGTCGGTCTGCACGGACCGGTGGCGGAGTTTTCGTTCGTATTATCATCGCGCATATGTCCGTCCTTTCGTACTTGTGAGATTGAACGTTTAATTTAAGCGGCATCGTTTTTGTTTGGTCAATGGTTTAAGGAAAACAATATAATACATAAAAACATTAATGTGAAATGGTATGAAATGGTATCGAAAATTGGGTTTTGAATTATTATTGAACACCGTTGTTGTAAATTCCTTTTTCATACAACAAGAAACAACGGGCCAGAAGATGTCTATCACAATGTACCGTCAAAAATTGATAGACACACTTCTGCAGAAGGAGGAACAAGTGGGCATCCGTATAAATCCTTAATATAAGTTCCTAGGGCCCGGCGTGGCGCTTAACGTGTTAATCAGGGGCAAAATCTAGCAGCACTAATTACACTGCCGATGCTCCGTGGCGCAAAGCTGAAGAATGCGTTTCATATTTCGCACGGGTGCCGCGAAATTATAATAACACGTTAAGCGCCACGCCGGGCCCTAGGGACCGGCGCTAGACTTTTCGGTCGGGCCTCGTCGGTCTGCACGGACCGGTGGCGGACTTTTCGTTCGTATTATCATCGCGCATATGTCTGTTCTTTCGTACTTGTGAGATTGAACGTTTAATTTAGGCGGCATCGTTTTTGTTTGGTCAATGGTGTAAGGAAAGCAATATAATACATAAAAACATTAATGTGAAATGGTATGAAATGGTATCGAAAATTGGGTTTTGAATTATTATTGAACACCGCTGTTGTAAATTCCTTTTTCATACAACAAGAAACAACGGGCCAGAAGATGTCTATCACAATGTACCGTCAAAAATTGATAGACACACTTCTGCAGAAGGAGGAACAAATGGGCACCCGTATAAATCCTTAATATAAGTCCCTAGGGCCCGGCGTGGCGCCTAACGTGTTAATCAAGGGCAAAATTTAGCAGCACTAATTATACTGCCGATGCTCCGTGGCGCAAAGCTGAAGAATGCGTTTCATATTTCGCACGGGTGCCGCGAAATTATAATAACACGTTAAGCGCCACGCCGGGCCCTAGGGACCGGCGCTAGACTTTTCGTTCGGGCCTCGTCGGTCTGCACGGACCGGTGGCGGAGTTTTCGTTCGTATTATCATCGCGAATATGTCTGTTCTTTCGTACTTGTGAGATTGAACATTTAATTTAGGCGGCATCGTTTTTGTTTGGTCAACGGTTTAACGCTTTTAGTGCCGGGCGAAAAAGAGGTGTCTATGCGAAGATAACCGGCTGAATTTCACGATTTTATAGATTCTGGAAGAAGGTTCATAACAAACCAAACAAAAAACAATATTTATATAATTCAAAAAGCTGAAGAATGCGTTTATTTCGCACGAGGACAAAATATAAGAATAAGCGCCAGCAGGGATACTAATTTTTCTACGGACCGGTGGCGGAGTTTTCGTTCGTATTATCATCGCATAAAGATTGATATAATTTCGGCGGCATCGCTTTTGTTTGGTCAATGGTTTAACATAAATGATCATTTTGAAAGAAATTTGATTTAAATATTTCTACTTTATGTTCTCTCTTTCGAAAAATGACGTGATAACTAAACAAATAGTAAAATATATTTTTTAAATGTTTTATTTATTCTGAATCAAAATATATTGATACTATGGTTACTTATGCAAACAGCAGTCATTTTGACTGTATTTAAAGGCGTTATATATCTGAAGTCGTAAAACATTTGAAGATTCAGTTAAATATTTTGTTTAAGAAACTCGCTTGCCATATCACAGTATTATATCAGGCAACATTGTAAAAACAACTATCAAATAGAGAAGTTACTGCATTCAATCAGTTTATAACAGCCACTGGAAGACCATCATGCTCTTGTTCATATAACAATATATTCAGTATACGACATATTATTTCAATTAGTGTAAGATGAGAAAATAAATACAAATATTATATACTCATTTTTATAATAAATAGTTTTGTTCTAGTCTTTCTAAGCCCTGAAAATGGCAAAACGATTGAAAACTTGTGAAGTATTGCAAAAATTGAATGATATACCAATGGAATGCTCTGATATAGAAGATGGTGAACTTTATGACTGTGAAGGTGAACCAGAAGAAAATGAAATTGAATCGTATTATATAATCTTGTTGATAGTGACAAAAGTGACAATGATGATTTAGACAAAGAATATGTTCAGAAATCTTCAGAAAGCGAATGTGAAAATAATTCGAATTTACGTAAAAGTAGATGTGTTCGAGTGTTTTCAAGTTCCGAAGATTCTAATGAAAGTATTTTACTAGATTCACAAAATGAAATTGCTGCAGACGGAACCATATTGTGTTTACTAATGCGTAACGGATAATCCTAACTCATTAAATAAGTTAATAATACCAAAAATGTATTACATAAAACATGGATTCCCTTTTGTAAGAAAGTAGTGAAGCAACAAATTTAAAAATATTCTATTATTAAGTATTTTTTTAAGACCAGTCATTTTAAGTGGGTTTGCTGAATTGTCGGTAGTTCTAGTGTTAAGGAAAACAATATAATACATAAAAACATTAATGTAAAATGGTATCGAAAATTGGCTTTTGAATTATTATTGAACACCGCTGTTGTAAATTCCTTTTTCATACAACAAGAAACAACGGGCCAGAAGATGTCTATCACAATGTACCGTCAAAAATTGATAGACACACTTCTGCAGAAGGAGGAACAAGTGAACACCCGTATAAATCCTTAATATAAGTCCCTAGGGCCCGGCGTGGCGCTTAACGTGATAACCGTCCACCTAACGCTGGTCAGAACGCGGGCAGTTAAAGTGTTTGCTCTTCATCGTCATTGGCAAGCGAGATCATCGTCGCAATAAGGTTGTTCGTCACGAAGCGGCAATTGATTAATCCAACGCACGAAACTCAGCGCCTCTTCGCTCGTTGGCGTATTTTCCCGTGCGCTTGAAATGCAGACGTGAGCTTCTGCGCCTCGCGAAATTCTGCGTACTCATCCTCGTTGCACAACAAAACTCTCACGCAGGCTCTTAGGTAATTAACGTTTATATCGGGACCGCTTGTTTATTTCCCGTTTGATTTCCGTCGGACGGCAACGCTTTCATCGTGACTTGCGGATGCGTATCTGATATCTGGTATCTATCAACAATATCGTGTGCACACTTCGACGAGAATAGAAAATATCGGTCGCCGGGCGTATTTGTCATCTGTGTCTCCGACGGGAATGGCACGGGGCAGTGGAAAAAAAGGAGGAAGATTGATACAGAACGTTTTGCTTCGAATAAGGCACGAGATAAATAATCTTCCGCGGAGATAAATCGACGCAATACACTACAGAAGTGGCTCGTTTTTTCCTCCCTTTTCGCGCCCGGGTAATAATCAATGGATATCGGCGAGAAGCACTTAGACGGGACGTCGAGTGAGTGGGCGGTGTCCTTTCAAACCTTAGCTTCTCCGCATTCTGATTCATCGTCCGGCTTCAATCAGACACTTATGCAGCTACGCGTGCGACGAATCGCCGCCACATACATCTTACTTGCGCAAACACGCGTGTTACCTGGAAATCTGCCGCTGGCGCATAAATTTCCATCGCTTTTCCGATGCGTTCGTGAAGCGTTAGATGCGTCAAGCGTCGCGCACGGCGAATTAAGCGTTCCCGGTCGATTGATCGATCCGACTCAATTACTTAGGCTTTCCTTGCAGTGACGTTTATGTCGCGTCATAAAAGTGACGAAGGACGAATGGCTGTCCTTACCTAAGGGACGGAATTTTTCTCGTGCTTACTGATCCGGAAACAACGGGAGCACGCATCGTCCGGACATTGTCCAATCCTCGGACACGCATGAGACGAATCGATTTCCGGGCGACGATGGAAATCGGACATGATGTCGAAATCGGACGCTTGAATTATTCATGTCCCTTTTTCTTTTTCCCCTTTTTGCGGGTCCCGCGGGAAGGAGACTACGAAGTTCGGGTAACTTTCTGCGAGGCGATGCTGCTCGTCGGAAACTAATCATTTTCCGATTTTATCGCGTCACCGTGACGCGTGAGTTATGCGCGGATTCTTCGCGCTGCTCCTCGGAATTTGCCGCGGCAAATCCCCGTGCGGGGGAGATCACCTTAAATTACGGGAATTTTAACTGGCAATGGTTCACGGTAAAGGCGCGGATTCAAAAGCAATAAAACAATGGGCCAGACGGTTAAAAAATTGTCATTAGTGTGGGGAGCGAAGTCCCTTATAACAAACAGAGGAGATTGTTCGAGGGATTGGAAAAAACAAAGAAAAGAAACGTGTGACGCATAGGAGCAGTGTGTAATGAAAAACTTTAAGACGAAATTGGTGGCACACTGAGTCAGACCCTCAGTATTTGTTCAAAAACATTATGCCAAGGAAAGTTGACTGTGAGCATTCGTCGAAAACCATAAGTCTGTAAAACCCGCAAACTTTCGCGTTTAAGATTGTAAAACCTTATATGTATCGAATGAGATAATGAACGTAAAAAAACAGTGAGCTAGACGGCCATCTTGATAATCCGAAGGAAGCGGGATCGATGTTGTGTATTTTTCAATCCTGCATTAGTCTTCGGTACATACTTTCCGGGCTCAATTTATGTTTTACGTTTGTTGCTTCTTAAAGAGTATATCGTGACGTCTTTTTTCACGTGGCATTTCGAAGTGCCGCGTGATTGTTTGTTGATGTGCATATTGATGGGCTTGCATCTCATCTCTTCAACCATATTGAACGCTTGCGTACGGATTGCAAACAAGACATGCAGTCTTTTTACGTTTTATTGAAATACATTTTCCAACTTTTACAAAAATCCAGTTAAAATATCAGAGCAGAAAAGTGCATGATTCAAGACACCGTTTCATACACAAATTCTGCGCACGTCTTACAACATAACTGAATATGGGTGCTATGGTATCGTCAAACACGAAAAATGAAAAATGCCAAAATGAAGATAATTTATATTAACACTATTTAATTTTATTGCAAAATTATAAATGCGATTGGATATTTTTTTAATATTCACCGATCGCAGTCAAAGTGTTAACACATTGCATGCGGGTATATTTCGCCGTGGACTTTCGCGTGCAGTGAGCGTTTTTTCGTCTCAAACTAAACTTTAAGAAAGAAACAATGCAAACCGTTGCCTAGCAACACAAACACCGTACATACAATGCCTATCGTATTTGCACGATATCCGCTGTCCAGCGTAAATCTACCAAATACACACTTTTGCGCGACCCACGCTCCAGTGACAGACTGCAGAAAACGTAAAAGTACGTTTCCCGCATGCAATGTGTTAACAGTAGCTTTGTATTTCGTTCGCATAGACTTTATTCATGACGCCCGATCCTATTTTAAAACTATCCGCTAAAAGACGCTCGCAACTACGTTAATTACTATCACGCCGAAAATGTGTCCTCACACCTCCTCTCTCTCACGCAAACTGCTTTTCACGTTCCCGTATTTTCAGCCAAAAGCCGCCTTTCGACAGCATGATAAAACTCGCCTTACTCAACTCCATCGGTATATTCGTCCGCGAGCAAGGCTCGATCTCGCACCGCGCCAGGAAATGGAAGATCATAACCTTCGTCTGCAACAATGCGAACCTATTGCCCACGCAAATTCGCGGGCCAACGCCGAACGGCAAATAGACTGACTGATTTATCTTGCCGTCCAAAAACCTGGACGGATCGAACTTCTGCGGCTCCGGGAAGTAATTCGGATCGTGCTGAATCGCGCAAAGAGGTAGCCAGATCGAAGTGCCGGGTTGTATGGTGATCGGCTTCGCGCCAGGACACGTCGGTGGCAGCTCGAATTCCTTCACACACACCCTATCCAAGAACGCGGACAGCGGGTACATTCGCAGAGTTTCGTTTACGACTGCGTCGAGATACTTCATGCCCAATATCGCCTCGTACGTCGGTTTTCCGTTCGTCTGTGCGAGGACTTCCTGAATCTCATTGACGAGGGTATCCTGCACATCCTTGTTCACCGCGATCTCGTGCGACAGGAATGACATGAGGGTGGATGTGGCGTCGAAACCGGCGAAGAAGAAGACGAAGGCCTGGGCGGTGATGTCGTTCACGCTAAGATAGTTGCCGTGCTCCTTGGAGCCCTCCAACATCACCTGAATCATGTCCGGCCGAATGATGCCCTTTTCTTGGCGCTGTTTAATCGTGTCCGACACGATGTTCGTGAAGAAGTTCGTTATTTCTGGGCCGAACAGTCGCACGCCCAACAGTTTCGATAATACGGGGAAGTTTCGGACAAAGAAGAATTTTGCCGAGAGGATGCCTTCGAAATTCATGGTGCGTCTGGCCAGCACGTAGAATTCGTTCTTCGGGTCCTCCATCGAGTTGATCTTGATGCCGAAGGCGCAAGACGCGACGACGTCAATTGTGTATCTGCATGCGAGCGCTTTCATCTCGTATTCTCTGCCGCTCCTGCCTGCTTCCTTGGCGAGGAAGCTCGCGAACGTTTCCGCACAGTCGTTTATCAGGATGAACATGTTCTTCATTTTGCTCGATGTGAATGTCGGACTCACGAGCTTCCGCATTTCCCTCCAGCGATCACCCGACAGGGCGAATAAATTCTTGCTCATTAAGGGGTCCAGTTTCTCGTTGATGAAGGCACGGTGGTCGACGAAGTAGTCGAAGTTCTTCACGGCCATCGAGTGGAAGAGCTCTGGATCCCGGATAAATATGAGCGGAGTCATGAACTCATGGAAGCCGACGTACTTAAACGATGGGAACTTGTTGTAGTAGTTTCGCATATGTTCAACCAAGGAGATTTGACGTAGAGCGGCTGGCGCCATGTTGCCCAGAAAGGGCACGGGTTGAAGTTGCGGGATTCTCATTTTTTGAAAGTGTGACGCCTGTCGAGTGAACAGGTAATAAATTGCGAGGCCGATGAATGCGACCCACAATAATATCGAGATCTCCATGATGAAGATCTTCGATGTCTTCTTTTCCAATTATTAGTTGCGCGAAGTTTATCCTTTGCCTTTTTGTTTTCCGCTACTGTTTTTTTGACGTTAAGTTCCAACTTGGCGATTGGCTCGCGTTTCGCTAACGAGACACTTGTTGCTGGTGCTAAGAGTTGACTGAGACTGAAGTGCGGCAAGAACGATATACGAAGACTAAGTTTCACGCAGAGAAGTGTATGCGTGAAAATGTCGATGAGCGTGTATGCGTAGTTGATAGTGCCGTGATAGGTTAAAGCGGCGTGACGATTGTCAATGTACCTTGACAGAGAACTGCGCCAAGAATACTGTAAACTTTACTCTCTACGACTCTGTTGCATGGGTCACAAGATTAAATCTTCAAATAAATTTAGCGTTACTTCGCAGTATGCGCTTGTATGAGTCTTATCGATATTCGACAAATTATCGATATTCTGCCGTCACTCAGAAAAACATTTGGGACAAACACGTGGACGCATACAGAAAATCAGCTTATCTGCTTCGGGCATTCGCTTCTGCGTAAACAATGAGGTCGCGAGTTCATTTGATTTATCGCACTACGATTACAGGCTGGCAGAGGAAACGAGATTGATCGAGTGAAAATTGTTTGATAATATACCAATCCCTACCTAAACGCATCTTTCAGCTTTTCAGTGAAACGTACTCCTGTAATGAGTCCTTTCTCATTAACGGGACTAGGTCAGAACGCTTTGCGTCCTTTATGAGAAAGAGTCCTGCACGGCGTTTATCATGTATGAACAAATTGATCCATGACCTTAACAAAAGGCGCACTTCCCACTTGACTTTCTCGAATGAACGGGATCAACGTCGTTTATCGACAATTTGCGAATGACATAAGCGATCTTGATTCGTGGCGCAGAAGCCACTGGAAGCCGTATCATGTTATTGTTTCAAATGAATAGTTCTTTTCGTCACGTCAATTAGACGCCTTCCATTATTCCCAGCGCATCCATATTGTTTCCAGTCAGTAACCCTTCGAATTTCCATATTCTTGATAAGGCAAATAACAAATTGTTATTGACCAGATAAGAGTATACTTTGCAGTCTGCGGATGTACGTTGCTATCAGTGTCTGCAGTCTCTTGCCTGATAAGTATTTACGCTGACACATCGTGAATGAAATTTTTCGCAACAAGAAGTAATGTGGTTTAATTACTTTCCAAGTTGACCAGGTCAATTAGATATGGCTTAAAATGCATGTTATTCCAAGCAGAAGACAGTCACTATCCATCGGAAATTATTATCTATTCATTAGCAATAATGTGCAACAGCACGTGGCAATAAAGTTGTCTGTACATTATGAAAAATAAGAAATTTATAATATTTGTCTCATGCCGTTCATCTCTTATATCTGCTGAACTGTGTAACCTACGACATGGCGATTATAGCTTTTCTAAAACACGCCGAGCTCTCTTTCCATTTTAAAATAGCGATGCGTCGGAACATTTTTATTCCTACATTAAAGAAGTGTAAGGAATATTTTCATCTTGTTTTATTTGTTGATCTTTTAAACTGTTCCAAATTTCTGCATTCTTTTTTAGACAACGTGCCGTTTTTGGCAAAAATAATATATGCTTTTAGATATTTTATATATCTATCATTTTTTTCAAATTCAATGCACAGATACTAATCTATTTTCAATACAAATTACTCTCTGTCGAATAATATAAATTTAGGTAAAAACACAGATTTGCGTCCTTCACCTATTTTAACGTATTAATCTTAATGCCTATCATCTTTCCGCTGGTTTTTTCTTAATCTGCAATCTCTATCTTATCTAGTTATCAAATGTGACTTCAAAAAACACTTCAGCTTGAGCTTTAAATGAAACGAAGTGACTAATTTGTTGGAAGGCATTATCATAAGGTGTACGCTCTGTTCAAGTTTATATTTAACATTACGTGCCATCGGCGTGATCAATTTCTTTGTCCCTTTCCTTAGATAAATTTCCGCTTTGCCACTCAGCTGCGCTTCATCCGACGTCACCCCTTGAGTCTTCCCTCGAAAAAAAATCATCCAACAACGCATTCGCGCGCTTCCGTGCAATATACAACAATCAGATCTCCGTTATAGCAGTAAACTTGCCTGCGAGTTCTTTTTTTCGCGACTGAAAGCACGGCAGAATCTTGACAATGTTCAAGGTTGGTCATGTGTGCCTCATGCAACACAGTCTACTGCGTAAACATATCTACGCGCCGATGCACTTGCATCCTCAAGGAGTACCTAGGAACTCGTACATTCGCAGTCCCATAAATCGACCATTCATGCGTCTCGTAGCGTGCACACGTTTGAACTGTACGAGAGAACGAGAGAAGTTATTTCCAGATCAGTTGATGCCTCGCGCTCTCACGTTGTGCCTCGGTTAGCCCGACCGGCCTGACGGAATTCGTGAGAAAGTGATGTAAACAACCGGCGGATTTATCGGCTCCCATGCTTACTCGTTCAGATTATGCACGGACTCGCCGCGAATCATTGCGAAAAGCGGAAACGTTCGAATTTACCTTCCAATGAAATAATACCTATACAGATCGTTCGAGCCGATAAATATTTTCCTTCGCTACAACATCGGACCGTCATAACTGTAGCGGGCGCAGTTGCATAAGTTTAGTGCAATAGGAGCTCGTAACGCGTCGGCCAGAAGAATGTGTTGCCGGAGTCAGGAGAGTCTGCAGCGTTATTGTCCGAAGTAATGAGATGGACGACAAAGGGTCGAGTTTGAAAGAACGGAGTCGTTAGCGGAGGTATTAAAGTTCTTGGGGTGGCGTTGCAACTACTTTCGGAGAAGCTTGACAATGCGCGGTCGGCCGAGATGGGTTTAGCAACCTTTTCGTATCGCCAAGAAACAGAGTCAACACGGCGTTGTCGAGCATTTTCGCGGCTATTTTTGTTCCTTTATAAATATCTTCTTGCATAAGCGTTCGGTCATTCATCCATTCCGTATCGACACGGCGCTTCCGTCGAATTAATCGCTAATAAGCCGATCCGTCACCCCGTACGACCGTATATTAATTCGCGCCGCGCTTCCGTTAATTGTCGGCAATAACCCGGCGGGCCGTCAAAGCTAATCGATCAAACCGTAAACGACGATCGCAAACCTCAGAAGCGCCTTCGCGCGTCTACATTCCGCGCGTTTCCCGGGCGCCAGAAAATTCGGACGGTTCTAAGACGATGACGCCCGCGATCTTGCGTAGGTGCAACGATCACGGGTGATCGAAGACCGTGAATAGTGAAATTTTTATAGGGACAGAAGTCCAGACGTAAATAAATGGAGTCATCATTCGCCGTGGGCGGATAATAACGGCGTCGCATATGTGGGCGGGAAAAGTTTTATGAAAACAGTCCACCGTTCTATAAGTGTATCGTCCGAGGAATCGTGCCCATCAATACATTGCACACACAATGAACTCACCGGAATTTGATTGAGATTGATGTCGGACCTTTCCCTGCTCGGACAGCTGATCGATACTCCTGGCGCCTGTTTGAACCTCCTGCTAAATCTCAAAAGATTCCTCATGATCATGGTGTTCATCACAACGATCAACATCAACGGCACGATCAAGCTCGCGATACTGTCTATGATGCTGATGATCCTCATTAGCTCCAGGTACTCGAGCTTCAGGTCGCAGATTTCATAACCGTCCTGACTCGTGACCACTCCGGCGGTGACGAACGAGTAGGAATGACTGGCCAGGGCCAGCACCACCAGAATGAAGACGATCGCCTTCGCTCGCGCGATCGTGCACATGTGCGGCCGGTGAAGTGGGTACTGTACGGCGATGAATCGCTCGACGGTGAAAGCCACGATCAGCCAAACACTCAGCGAGCTGCAAACGGCGCTCACGTAGACCAGAGTCTCGCACCATCCGTCCTTGTTAAACACTCGCCAGCCGACGGTGCTGTTCAGCCAAACTAGCAGCAGCGAGACTAGGAATCCGAAGTCAGCCGTGGCCAGAGCCGCCAGATAATAGCTCGACGAGCGCATTTTTAGGTGCGTGTTTAGAAAGACGACACATGATAGGAGGTTGCCGACAAGGCCCAGCAGAATTATGCTGGGGATGTAGTAGAGGTGAAAGAAGTCCAAAAGGAAGTACAGCGAATTGCAGGCCTCGATCGGTTCCTCGTCCAACTCGATCGCCGGTTCCAGGGTCCGGTTTGATCGGAGATGGGGGTAGCTTCCGGCGACTGTGACGTTTTGGAGGATCGACGTTGTGGATCGTCGGACCCGCGGTAATGCAGAGATGGCATTTGAAAGCCGAAGGCATCGCACGTTCGGATTCGTGGACGTTGTGAACATGATTGCTCGGCGGGCGGACGAAGATTAGGTGGCTTGATCAGGGAAATCGTTCGGTGGGATGCGCTTCATGTGCTGCGGTTCATCTTGCTTGGTCGGTGGCTTGATTTCAATGTTTGTCACTCCGGGGATTAATTGAAGACGCGTCGGTCATTACCGGCAAAGGGCTTTGTGCAGTGGTTGATACGATGGTGGAATAACATGTGGTATTTTGCACTGTACTCGGAAACCGCATATTCATGAATATTCATTGGCTATAATTTCCATTTCGACTGTTATCCAACAGACTCCGCTTCAAAATTCTGTTGATGTACTGCTAATTTGATGTAATTTTATGTTGACCGCGAGGGGTAGAGGTGCTGCGTATTTATGTACCTTTGACGCTCTTCAGTACGTGCCTCCATGTTTTCCTTCTGGTTAGTTTTTGCGGATTACGACGGTGGAAGCATTTGCTTAACGTGTATTTCTCCGTGGAATACTTCTTATTGGTAACCTAATAGCCTATTTACCTTTTTTTGTACAGGTCAGTTTCGGCGTTAAATCCTGCCGTATTAAATTATCTTAAATGCGCAGAATTACGTGTACAGCTTTGGAAAATAATCGGACAAGGTTACACGTCGTGGATCCTTGTGATTTATACAATATAGTTCCATTTTTCTTACAGTGAAAATGTGGAACAGTATCTGCACCGTTTGATTATTTCAATTTTCGTTAACGGACGATAAAGAATATAAATTATTCAGATCTTCCATGCCGCTTTTCAGTATCTTCAAAATCCAGTGCCACACAATCTTTTTCGAAAAGTCTCTTTCAAAATTACTGGAGAAATTGAAGGAGAAATCTGAGTCTCGGATATAGCCACCACACAATTAAATAGCTGAAATTTTCCGTCGCCTCAACCAGAACGGATTTTTCTGTGATCGTGCAGTATATCGCCACGAACTTATTTCCCTAACCGCAAACATACAATAGAAAATCCAATCGTTCCTCCCACCCGTAAAATTCGATATCCGACGGTCTACAATCTCACCACATTTCTACAGTAAGCCTTTCCTCTTGCCAGAACCGTAAACTGCACTCAAACAGATGAACGCTCCTCCGCTACTTTTAAATCCCGTCTAATGCGCAACTTCGTAAAATGTCCATATAGATCCTTTCCAACGTCAACTCTCAGTATCCCACGGCGTCGGTTGTATTTCAAGCAATTCCGTATTTTAATTTATTCTCTCATCACGCACGAAGGCTTCGCGGAAACGTGAAAATTCCTCGCGAAACTCCAGGACGCGGCCGACAGGAAGTTTATTCCCGCCTGTCAACAGCCACTCGAAAAGAGAATCGTCAATTATACTCCTGAAAGCACTGGTTGTCCGCCGGTGAAGTTTGACGTGGCGCGGAACGTGGGGTTTGTACGTGCTCGTGATCTTTATGTTACGAATTTAGCGGGACTTTTCGCCAAGCGGAAAAGCAATGTCGTGCGACGAGTAACGACGCCGGATGTACTGGCACCGCGACGCACGCCTGCGATGCTCGCTGCCGAAACGAAAAGTTCCACCGCATGCGCCGTGGAAACGACGCTCTTCGAAAGGCGTCGACGTCGGACACATTCCATTCACAGTACCCCCTGGCGATTGAGGATCTTTGAGTTTAGGATGGCCGATGAAAATTTAACCGTTTCTTCCGCCGTGAAAATAATTAGACGCGATGCTCGAGGGAGTAAAAATCAACTTAACGGTATGCTCGACGGAAAATTCGCGCGTGAAAATGACTCATGAGAAATGAATTAGGATTTCTCAACGCGGGCGTACTTTTCTCAATCATTGGACCTTTGAATCGAAAGTGGTCGATAAAAATTTCGTTTGGTTCTCCGTGAAAATAATTAGACGCGACGTTTGAGTGGGTAAAGAACTAGTAGGAGGTATGTTCAAAGGAAAATGCGCGTGTGGAAGTGATTCACGAGAAATGGTTCA
This sequence comes from Cryptocheilus praepositus, assembly GCA_033815515.1. NCBI lineage: Eukaryota > Metazoa > Arthropoda > Insecta > Hymenoptera > Pompilidae > Cryptocheilus > Cryptocheilus praepositus. The sequence goes on from JAWWQZ010000314.1 coordinate 6,061,072, forward strand.
CGCTTTTTCGATGTAAACGAACGCAAGCGTACTTTTCAATCAGTGGATCTTTGAATTTGAAGATCTCGGTAAAAATGTAACTGTTTATTCCGCCGGGAAAATAATTATACGCGATGCTTGAGGGAGTAAAAATCAACTTAACGGTATGCTCAACGGAAAATGCGCGCGCGAAAATGGCTTAGGATTCCTCAACGTAAACGAACGCGGGCGTACTTTTCTCAATCATTGAACCTTTGAATCTAAAGTGGTCGAAGAAAATTTCGTTTGGTTCTCCGTGAAAATAATTACACGCGACGTTTGAGTAGGTAAAGAACTAGTAGGAGGTATGTTCGAAGGAAAATGCGCGTGTGGAAGTGATTCACGAGAAATGGTTTACGCTTTTTCGATGTAAACGAACGCAAGCGTACTTTTGTCAATCACTAGATCTTTGAGTTTGAAGATGTCGATAAAAATATAACTGTTTCTTCCGCTGTGAAAATAATTAGACGCGATGCTTGAGGAAGTAAAAATCAACCTAACGGTATGCTCAACGGAAAATTCGCGCGTGAAAATGACTCATGAGAAATGAATTAGGATTTCTCAACGCGGCCGTACTTTTCTCAATCATTGGACCTTTGAATCTAAAGTGGTCGATAAAAATTTCGTTGGGTTCTTTGTGAAAATAATTAGACGCGACGTTTGAGTGGGTAAAGAACTAGTAGGAGGCATGTTCGAAGGAAAATGCGCGTGTGGAAGTGATTCACGAGAAATGGTTTACGCTTTTTCGATGTAAACGAACGCAAGCGTACTCTTGTCAATCAGTGGATCTTTGAATTTGAAGATCTCGGTAAAAATGTAACTGTTTATTCCGCCGGGAAAATAATTATACGCGATGCTTGAGGGAGTAAAAATCAACTTAACGGTATGCTCAACGGAAAATGCGCGCGTGAAAATGACTCACGAGAAATGGCTTAGGATTCCTCAACGTAAACGAATGCGGGCGTACTTTTCTCAATCATTGGACCTTTGAATCTAAAGTGGTCGATAAAAATTTCGTTTGGTTCTCCGTGAAAATAATTAGACGCGACGTTTGAGTGGGTAAAGAATTAGTAGGAGATTCGTTCGAAGGAAAATGCGCGTGTGGAAGTGATTCACGAGAAATGGTTTACGCTTTTTCGATGTAAACGAACCCAAGCGTACTTTTGTCAATCACTGGATCTTTGAGTTTGAAGATCTCGATAAAAATGTAACTGTTTGTTCCGCCGTGAAAATAATTAGACGCGATGCTTGAGGGAGTAAAAATCAACTTAACGGTATGCTCGACGGAAAATTCGCGCGTGAAAATGACTCATGAGAAATGAATTAGGATTTCTCAACGCGGGCGTACTTTTCTCAATCATTGGACCTTTGAATCTAAAGGGGTCGATAAAAATTTCGTTTGGTTCTCCGTGAAAATAATTAGACGCGACGTTTGAGTGGGTGAAGAACTAGTAGGAGATTCGTTCGAAGGAAAATGCGCGTGTGGAAGTGATTCACGAGAAATGGTTTACGCTTTTTCGATGTAAACGAACGCAAGCGTACTCTTGTCAATCAGTGGATCTTTGAATTTGAAGATCTCGGTAAAAATGTAACTGTTTATTCCGCCGGGAAAATAATTATACGCGATGCTTGAGGGAGTAAAAATCAACTTAACGGTATGCTCAACGGAAAATGCGCGCGCGGGAATGGCTTAGGATTCCTCAACGTAAACGAACGCGGGCGTACTTTTCTCAATTATTGGACCTTTGAATTTAAAGTGGTCGATAAAAAATTTGTTGGGTTCTTTGTGAAAATAATTAGACGTGACGTTTGAGTGGGTAAAGAACTAGTAGGAAGTATGTTCGAAGGAAAATGCGCGTGTGGAAGTGATTCACGAGAAATGGTTTACGCTTTTTCGATGTAAACGAACGCAAGCGTACTTTTGTCAATCACTGGATCTTTGAGTTTGAAGATCCCGATAAAAATGTAACTGTTTCTTCCGCTGTGAAAATAATTAGACGCGATGCTTGAGGAAGTAAAAATCAACCTAACGGTATGCTCAACGGAAAATTCGCGCATGAAAATGACTCATGAGAAATGAATTAGGATTTCTCAACGCGGGCGTACTTTTTTCAATCATTGGACCTTTGAATCTAAAGTGGTCAATAAAAATTTCGATTGGTTCTTCGTGAAAATAATTAGACGCGACGTTTGAGTGGGTAAAGAACTAGTAGGAAGTATGTTCGAAGGAAAATGCGCGTGTGGAAGTGATTCACGAGAAATGGTTTACCCTTTTTCAATGTAAACGAACGCAAGCGTACTTTTGTCAATCACTGGATCTTTGAATTTGCAGATCTCGATAAAAATGTAACTGTTTATTCCGCCATGAAAATAATTAGACGCGATTCTTGATGAAAATGAGCGCGTGAAAATGATTCACAGTATGACGCTCGTTGTCGACGGCCTCTTTCTGCTTGCGTCATCAGAACAATACTCGTCAAAAGACGTCGATAGAAATTGTTTACGCTTCTTCAACGCAAACGAACGCGACCGTACTAGTGTCAATCATTGGATCTTTGAATCTAAGGTGTTCGATCAAAATTTAATCGTTTGGTTCTTCGTGAAAATTATTAGACGCCATTTCTGAAAGGATTGAAACTCAGTGAGTGGTATGTTCTGCGGAAATTGCGCAATGTGAATGATTCAAAGTGGGATAATTGTTGCCGAAACGAAAATATTTGTTATTTGCGTCAGCAAAACGACGCTCGGCGCAAGACGTCGATATCTAATACGTGTCATTCCTATAACTCCGCACTACGAATTAAGACAGTTACATCGGCGCATGGTTCTGAAGATTGACGTTTCAATAAATATTTTCCGTTACTTTAGCTTAAACAAGCGTATTCGTACTTTCAACCGTCATTGAGGATCTTTCAATTTAAGACAGTCAATGAAAATTTTACCGTTTGGTTTTCCGTGAAAATAATGAAACTCGGCGGTTGGGGGAGTAAACATCACGTAGGTAGCATGTTTATGGAAAAGAGCGCGTATGGAAACGATTTCCTGTAAATCCCTTGCGTATTTTAATTTAAGTAAGCTTATTTGTACTTTTATCAGTCACTGAGAATTTTCTCATTTAATGGAGTCAATGAAAATTTGGCCGTTCGGTTCTTCATGCAGTGACTATGTCACTATCTTCAAGTAGTTACAATGTTCGGCAGAAATACGCGAAAACAAATAATTCACAGTATGACGCTCGTTGTCGACACGGAAACTCTTTCTGCTTGCGTCATCAGAACAACACTCGTCAAAAGACGTCGATATCGGAAGCACCCTGTTCATAATACCTCTTATTACTAATTGAGTCGAGCGCTCAGGTGCATGGCTCTGCAGATTGACATTTTCCACAGTACATTCGACAGAATATCTTCTTAGCCTCAGCAGGCGGGGACTTTTTTTGCCAGTTTTTGCGCAAAGACCAGTTGCTTCTCCGCGAAAATAAGTAGACCTGACATTTGACAGAGTAAGACCCCCGTAGGCAGTACATTCAGAAGAACATAATCCTGAGTGCGATTTTTACCAAGTACTCATCCGCATAAGGATCTTCTCACTTTCTGCCAGATGATGCAACCGTTGCTATTAATTTTCCTCCGCTCTCGCGACCCGCTTATAAAGATGGCGTCTACACATCCACGCGCTTTCACAAACCAACCCCGTTACTAATTCGTTACAGTGCTATGAAATACTGAAGGACGCCTGCACGAGTTTGAAAGGCAAATTACAACCCAGCGGCAAGCCGTTCATGCCTGTTTTCACGTACGTTTTGAATCCGAAGTCCGTGACAATGGGCCAACTATATGGCGAATACGATCCTGACACCCACGAATGGTAAGTTGCGCAACACCGCAAACGTACGCTCGTTTACCCACGTATTTAAGCTAAATAAAAATGATCAGACACTAATCCCGCGGAGATTGATCTGGGAATCTATAAGCTCGTCAAACACCACTGAATACGTATGATTTTTTTTTTGTATGAACGATGTCGGAGTGAGTTGGGCAAGGGATAAGAGAAAGTTCGTAAAATATCTGATTCGTTACGTCAATCTCACTTCGGGGCAATTTGTAAAGCCGTACGCTCGGATACGTTTTCCAATGGGAATATGAGAATGTACGCGAAGCAAATGCTGCTTTACGAACGGCACCCATCAGTCTGCGACCCGTGTAATTGGGGTATTAGGGGTGGGTTTGATCTTCCATTAGGACCGGAAAGTGAAGAAGAGAACTGCCGCAATTCTTTCTATTACAATTTGAATTCTTTCACGCCACGCATCTCTGCGCTGTCGGATACATAACTTTCTGTGGACGGAATGGTGTGCACCTAAACACCCTGTGTGCTGAATCACTGGAACAGCAGTCATTTAAAATTATCAGCAAATACATACCGGGATATTTATATGTTTTATAGAAGTGTTTTTGAAGAAGCGAACTGCCGCTGTTCTTTCTATTACAATTTGAATTCTTTCGCGCCACGCATCCCTGCGCTGTCGCACATATAACTTTCTGTGGACGGAATGGTGTGCACCTAAACACCCTGTGTGCTGAATCACTGCAACGGCAGTCATTTCAAATTATCAGCAAATACATACCGGGATATTTATATGTTTTATAGAAGTGTTTTTGAAGAAGCGAACTGCCGCAGTTCTTTTTATTACAATTTGAATTCTTTCACGCCACGCATCCCTGCGCTGTCGCACATATAACTTTCTGTGGACGGAATGGTGTGCACCTAAATATCCTGTGTGCTGAATCACTGCAGCGGCAGTCATTTCAAACTATTAGCAAATACATACGGGGATATTTATATGTTTTATAGAAGTGTTTTTGAAGAAGCGAACTGCCGCAGTTCTTTCTATTACAATTTGAACTCTTTCACGCCACGCCTCTCTGCGCTGTGGCACATATAACTTTCTGTGGACGGAATGGTGTGCACCTAAACACCCTGTGCACTGAATCACTGCAACGGCAGTCATTTGAAATTATCAGCAAATACATACGGGGATATTTATATGTTTTATAGAAGTGTTTTTGAAGAAGCGAGCTGCCGCAGTTCTTTCTATTACAATTTGAATTCTTTCACGCCACGCATCTCTGCGCTGTCGCGCATATAACTTTCTGTGGACGGAATGGTGTGCACCTAAACACCCTGTGTGCTGAATCACTGCAACAGCAGTCATTTCAAATTATCAGCAAATACATACGGGGATATTTATATGTTTTATAGAAGTGTTTTTGAAGAAGCGAACTGCCGCAGTTCTTTCTATTACAATTTGAATTCTTTCACGCCACGCATCTCTGCGCTGTCGCGCATATAACTTTCTGTGGACGGAATGGTGTGCACCTAAACACCCTGTGTGCTGAATCACTGCAACAGCAGTCATTTCAAATTATCAGCAAATACATACGGGGATATTTATATGTTTTATAGAAGTGTTTTTGAAGAAGCGAACTGCCGCAGTTCTTTCTATTACAATTTGAATTCTTTCACGCCACGCATCTCTGCGCTGTCGCACATATAACTTTCTGTGGACGGAATGGTGTGCACCTAAACACCCTGTGTGCTGAATCACTGCAACAGCAGTCATTTCAAATTATCAACAAATACATACGGGGATATTTATATGTTTTATAGAAGTGTTTTTGAAGAAGCGAACTGCCGCAGTTCTTTCTATTACAATTTGAATTCTTTCACGCCACGCATCTCTGCGCTGTCGCACATATAACTTTCTGTGGACGGAATGGTGTGCACCTAAACACCCTGTGTGCTGAATCACTGCAACGGCAGTCATTTCAAATTATCAACAAATACATACGGGGATATTTATATGTTTTATAGAAGTGTTTTTGAAGAAACGAACTGCCGCAGTTCTTTCTATTACAATTTGAACTCTTTCACGCCACCCATCTCTGCGCTGTCGCACATATAACTTTCTGTGGACGGAATGGTGTGCACCTAAACACCCTGTGTGCTGAATCACTGCAACGGCAGTCATTTCAAATTATCAGCAAATACATACCGGGATATTTATATGTTTTATAGAAGTGTTTTTATTTATATTTGGTTTCACGGCCAGTCAATTTGGATTTGATTTATATTCAATAAATTTATCCCCCTTTTATCCGTGCGGGAAACGACAGCGTGTTTGTATGAATTCGCTGGGAACTATACGACGTGTTTATTTATTGCCGATTCATGTGTACTTTTAATTTGTTCCGTGCCTTTTTTAATCGTATTTCTGAAACTACTGCGAGTTCTGCACTTTTTCTTGCGGCGTTTCGAGTGTTTTTCGATCCTTTTTGCTACACTGAAAGGACAATAAAATCTGGGAACCTGTATTTTTTTCGCAAAAATATAAACTACTATAAAACTAAACTAGAATAGTGGTCTACGTTCACCGCAAAATGCCCTCCATCGAACAGGTCCGGAACAAACAAAAATTTTGCCAGTTTTAACCTGTATTTGCCCGTATATTGAAAATTTGAAAGTCTCTTTCGGCAATTTTAACTACATCCTCGTTTTTCACAGAACTATGGAGAAATATATATTCATTCTGCAATATGATGATAGTACAATTAATGAAAATACACCGATGGTTTCATCTTCCATCGTTCTCAAATGTAGAGTAAAATCCGACAAGGTTCGGTCCATACATATTGCTTGTGTCGAACGTTTTCGCCGATCGCGTATATGGATCTATCGGCTAGGCTAATGCAACACGCTGGGTGAATTCGTGCGTGGAACGTCCGCGACGGCTTAACCCATTTTCAACTCAAAATACGCTACGAACTTCATTAATCGGATACGTTCGACCAACAATCAGGCCGTATCAACGCATCGTCGCACAACGTCAGATCCTTCACTGCACTACCATATTATCCTTCTATTCCAAGTAACCGTGAATACCGGAAAACGTACTGCTAGTACACGGGAAGCCCGGCATTTTTTATTTACTGCTTCTACCCCAGTCGTAGGACGCCCGCGGAATATTTCTCATACAGCGAAAAAGAGAAACATCACGTGCGGATTATTCCGCTTGCGGATGCAAATGGGCTAATACCCGCGCAGATCGTTGAAAGTCCGCTGATAACCAGACAGCCGCTGAATTCTTAAAAACTGATGGAAATTCTTAAATCGACCCCCTGACAGCAGCCACGCCACGGCAGCCTTGTCATAACTCCGTCCGCTTGTTTGCTTTTAATAAACGCCGAAGAACGATGTTAACGGCGGCGCCTAAAGATCAGTATTTTCCCTGTACACTGTGTACACTGCCGCCCTCCCATTATACGTCGCTCTCTTCTTCGCCGGCCTCTCTTAATAAGGGATACATCCTAACGCGCTAATCCGAAAATCAATAAGTTCGACGCGTGCAATTTGTTAGACGGCTTTGTATATTCAATTAGGACCGACGGCATTCTTTCGACGCTGATCCGCGAAGGAACGGCGGCGACGGACAATTGCAAACGTTGGTACGTTTTCGACGGCCCGGTGGACGCGGTGTGGATCGAGAATCTGAACACGGTCTTGGACGACAATAAGAAGCTGTGTCTTACGTCCGGCGAAATAATGAAGCTGTTGCCCACGCAAACGATGATGTTCGAGGTGGCGGACCTCAAAGTTGCATCGCCCGCGACCGTGTCCAGGTAATGGATGAAAATTCAGAGCCGTAGGGCGAAATTAATTACGGATGAATGAAACTTCGCAGATGCGGAATGGTCTACCTGGAACCGGAAGGCCTACCTTTGGAAGCCCTCATTAGATGCTGGATAAACTCGCTACCAGATGTAAGCCCGGTTCATTCATCACTTCTGATGCTCCGTTCCTGCACGTTTACCTGCATCATGCAAATTCAATGCAATTTCAATGCCGTGCAAACTGAATACTGTTGTATTAGAATGTAATTTTAGCCACATGTAATACGCCGGCGGCTATATGAAACAGTGTAAACTTTCGTTGGGTGGTACGATACGCAATAATACGTTGGAAAGTAATCCTATCTTCTGTTCGAGCTCGGCTTACGTATAATCTCAACGAAATATCTGAAGCCCGCGACGTCAAAGGCAGATTTTATAAAATTAATTAGGAAATTTAATTTCCGAAAGTTAGGAAAGTTAAGAGTATAACTCTGTAAATGAAAACATTTTTGTCATTCGTAATTTGTACAGACTATGTCGGAGCATGTGGAAAGAATTACGGAGCTCACGACCCAACTCGCTTTGCCAGGATTATCGTTTCTGCGAGAAAATATGCGTGAAATTATTCCCACCGTCAACATGGGAATACTAAAATCTTACATAAACTTGATGAACTTTCGAATAGGACCAATGGCTGGCAGGGATGGGAAGGCACCACCTAGTTACACGTTTCAACGTACCATACGTAAGCAAAATATGAAGAGATTAGAATAATTAATTCTCATTTTTTTTCACAAAGATCCGAAAAGTACAGCGCGGACAGACCTAATTACGTGGTTCACCACTGAAAAATACTGAGAATTATTTTTACCGTTGCATTAATATGCATGTAATGCTAATGCATCGCGAGTGTGTAAAAAATATGTAAATGCGTCCGAAGAATAGTATAAAATGCTTCCGATAAAGGTTCGCTTTGAGACAAATCAAGCGTTTATCGCTGACTGTCGAATTAATAACAGAAAATCCGATTGAACGCACGAATATGCGTTTCCGTTTCTACATATTGCTCCCAGTCTTTAGAATTTTATAATCTATGAAAGTACACGCTGAAAAATGTAATACAACTTCCGATAAAGATTCGCTTTGAGACAAATAAAGCGTTTATCGCTGACTAACGAATTAATAACAAAAAATCCGATTGAACGCACGAATATGCGTTTCCGTTTCTACATATTGCTCCCAGTCTTTACAGTTTTATAATCTATGAAAGTACACGCTGAAAAATGTAATACAACTTCCGATAAAGGTTCGCTTTGAGACAAATCAAGCGTTTATCGCTGACTGTCGAATTAATAACAGAAAATCTGATTGAACGCATGAATATGCGTTTCCGTTTCTACATATTGCTCCCAGTCTTTAGAATTTTATAATCTATGAAAGTACACGCTGAAAAATGTAATACAACTTCCGATAAAGATTCGCTTTGAGACAAATAAAGCGTTTATCGCTGACTAACGAATTAATAACAAAAAATCCGATTGAACGCACGAATATGCGTTTCCGTTTCTACATATTGCTCCCAGTCTTTAGAATTTTATAATCTATGAAAGTACACGCTGAAAAATGTAATACAAATTCCGATAAAGATTCGCTTTGACACAAATAAAGCGTTTATCGCTGACTAACGAATTAATAACAAAAAATCCGATTGAACGCATGAATATGCGTTTCCGTTTCTACATATTGCTCCCAGTCTTTACAGTTTTATAATCTATGAAAGTACACGCTGAAAAATGTAATACAAATTCCGATAAAGATTCGCTTTGAGACAAATAAAGCGTTTATCGCTGACTAACGAATTAATAACAAAAAATCCGATTGAACGCATGAATGTGCGTTTCCGTTTCTACATATTGCTCCCAGTCTTTAGAATTTTATAATCTATGAAAGTACACGCTGAAAAATGTAATACAACTTCCGATAAAGATTCGCTTTGAGACAAATAAAGCGTTTATCGCTGACTAACGAATTAATAACAAAAAATCCGATTGAACGCATGAATGTGCGTTTCCGTTTCTACATATTGCTTCCAGTCTTTACAGTTTTATAATCTATGAAAGTACACGCTGAAAAATGTAATACAATTTCCGATAAAGATTCGCTTTGAGACAAATAAAGCGTTTATCGCTGACTAACGAATTAATAACAAAAAATCCGATTGAACGCATGAATGTGCGTTTCCGTTTTTACATATTGCTCCCAGTCTTTAGAATTTTATAATCTATGAAAGTACACGCTGAAAAATATAATACAAATTCCGATAAAGATTCGCTTTGACACAAATAAAGCGTTTATCGCTGACTGTCGAATTAATAACAGAAAATCTGATTGAACGCACGAATATGCGTTTCCGTTTCTACATATTGCTCCCAGTCTTTACAGTTTTATAATCTATGAAAGTACACGCTGAAAAATGTAATACAACGGCCAGAAGGGTTGCTTCTCTTTACCGCGCGGTTGGACCAAGTAGAAGTGATCGAAATTAATCAGGCGTGCTCGACCGTCCCGCTTGAAAAATTCAATTGCTTATGACGCAAACGTGCCAGCGATAATTTTTCACTCGCCCAGTACGTTCAGTCTTCCGCGCGAAACCCGGAAGTTTCAAGACGAAATTTTCGCAACGGCGACAGTTAAAAATGCCAGCCCTTTAACAGCCGAAAACGAAATTTTCTGCTCCGTCGAGCTTAACGACGTTGTCGAAATCTGTGCTTTGATAAAATGCCATACGCCACTCGCTATTCAGTCGGTCGTTGATTACACGCTATCGCGCGGTACAAGCCATTTGTTACACTGTAATCGTATACACGTCCGATAAAGTGACCGCTAAATATGCTTTTGCCAAGTGTAGCGGACTTATTGTCCCCTTGGGCAGCTTTCGCCACGGTTTGGAGCATCGGCGCGACCTGCGATTATAAAAGTCGACTACAGTTCGACATGTGGCTGCGAAGTATTCAGAAACAGCATAAACATCAATTGCCCTTTCCCAAGGATGGCTTAGTCTACGATTACAGGTCATTTGCAACTTTAATCACAAGAGAATTGTCACTCTTCAAATAATTACTGCGTATATATTACAATAACCACTGACTATATATAACTACTACATAAGCCGATAATGAATTTTCCAGGCTCCACGACGGCGGATTTACCGATACAATAGACGGCTCAGATCCAATACCGCCGACATGGCGCAAATGGTTGGATGATATACCGCCCATAAAAATCACTCCTGATACAAAATATGCCGGTATCAACGATTCTGTGAATTTCAAGTATTGAATATCTGCTATGGCGGTTCTTAACGCCCACAATGCAGATACGTTGAATTAAATGTTTGAAAGCACAACTCTGCAGAGCATGTACATCCGCTTGTTGCAGATATCGAAGTTCCGACAATGGACAACGTAAGGAACGCAGCATTGATCGGCTACCTCCTTACGAACAGCTCCAACATTCTCTGCATCGGGCCAACCGGAAGTGGCAAGACCCTGACAATTTCAGGCAAACTCTCTCGAAATATGCCGAAAAAGTACATATGCGATTTCATCATGTTCTCCGCCCGTACTTCGGCGAATCAAACGCAGGTGACGAAGTTCAACATTTTGCCATACAACGGCAAGCAGAGTAAACGTTTCCTAAAATCTAGGACGTCATCGACAGCAAACTAGATAAGAGAAGAAAAGGTGTCTATGGTCCGCCGCTTCTCAAAAAGCAAGCCATCTTCATCGACGACTTGAACATGCCCGCACTCGAAACCTACGGAGCACAACCGCCGATCGAACTTATTCGTCAGTTTATGGACTTTCACGGTGAGCACGATACGCCAGTAAAACGCGGACGAGTTATGGAGCACAAGTGAAAGAGTAAACGTTGGGGTTCTCGTATAAAAAGGGCATTTCATTCTTTATTTCGATCTCAACTTCAAGAATTAAGAATTGAAGGGAAACGGTCAGGTTTTCAATTGACTTTATTTACTGCTATTTAATTATGGCGATATTCTCGGTCTGTTTCAGTGCCCTTAGGCCTCGTTCTGAGGAGTAACATTTTTAATCCGCAAGCTTTATTTGTTTTTTCAATAAGCGGTGTTTTTTTCCTTTGGCACCAGATGCGTAGAACACCACGGCCAATTTAATTTCATTTTATATATTATTAATGTAACATGTTATGTCTGATATCTGTAATTCTAGTGCAGAACAACATTTAATCATAAATAATGCAAACTGTTGGAACTGTTGTAGCTGAATTATGTATAGAAAATTATTTTCGCAGGCAAAGCCTCATAAATGAAGTACTAATATTGTTTCTAAAACTGAAAGCAAACTGTTAATGTTGCGGCTTAATCTGTTGAATAAAATACTATGGGAAGCATAAACCATGGAAGCTGTGCTCGCACTTTAAGAATATCGGCCGGTGCCTTTCTTGCTTCCCTTCGTTATCACGTTCACTGCCGTGCGTATTTTGCCGTATTAGAACGGCGATGCTATGAAATACTACAGCTTTTGACAGAATTATGCAAAATGTAAATAATGTGCAAGTATTGGAGACCAAAGAATCACATCACTATTCTAACAATAACTGGATTTATAAAATAATTATTACTACCCAATGCGAATATTTTGGATCTTCAGTAAAATCTCTTGCGCCGGTCACCGGTGACCCCCACGGCAGCCAACGTGTTAAATTAATCGCCGAGCTTCCAAAACCGAGAAATACATAACTGCAAGGTATCTATGCACACAATTCTCGCATCTAAAGAAAGTCAATCGAAAACCCGGCTGTTTTCCTTAATTAATTAATTCATAAAAAGAATATCGCCGTGAAGCAGCAGAAATTACGAATGAAAGCCCTGTTTGCACTTTAAGCGTATCGTTCAACGCCTTTCCCATTTCTCTTTATCAAATCAATCGACGCGCTTCACAAAACAGAAATACGAAACTCTAACACGTCGACGCATCAAAAATAAAAACTAAGCGCGCTTCAAGACGTCGGCAGCAAAAGGGTTAACAAGGAGTCATCCGGTAACCCGGCCGGTTCCCCTTAATTCATTAATTCAGAAGAAGAGTATCGCCGCTTCGTGGCAGAGATGACAAACGACAGCGGAAAAGCGTGGCAGCGTAAAAATGAGGGTAATTTCTCCGCAGGCTGGTACGATAGGCGGGAGATCGGATCATTCAGATTGATCGAGGACGTGAATTTCGTGGGCGCGATGGGCCCGCCGGGAGGTGGCAGGAACCCAATCACTCCGAGGCTCCTGAGGCATTTCCATTTCATCGCGTTCAACGAAATGGAGGACGACGCGAAGGTATGCCCGCGCCATTTTAATGACAAGCATCGATTAACGCCACTTGTTGCGCGCCGGTTGCGTAACGCCGGATCGGGCCATCCGGTCTTCGCCTGTCCGTCAATGGCGTCGCGACGCCGGGCGGAAGATTTTTCAGTCGCCGAGGCGAGAGAAGAAACGGAACGGACGTGTGCGTTCGATCGCGCGCCGAGGGCACAGAAAGGGAACGAAGTCGTCACGTTTTATTCCGCTTCAGTTTTATTCCGTCCTCCACGCCCACGCACTTAATTGAGCCTCCGTGATAAAGACAGGCTCGTGCCTTTTGTTTGCCGCAATTAGCCGTCGTAAATCGTACCCGCGGCCCTCATAATTTATCCTCCCTGATCGACTCGGTTTGCCTGATAATGAGCGCCCATAACCGCTCCTGAGCCGAGTCCTAAACGCCCCTCCTGACGTCGTTAAACTGTGCTTTTAATGTCAAATCCAACGAAGCTGCGTCCTTAAATTATACGCTCACGTCGGGATCGTGCATTATGCATGATACGGCCGTAATGGAAAGAATCCGACTGACTAATCAACGCAAGCCAAATTCGAGAAACTGAAATTCCACGCCGTCTGAATGTTTCGCCACGCTCGCCGGCGGAATGCGCACGTTGCGGCCACAACTTATTCCCCAAATGCCTCGGTTACCCTAATAATGAGCTTTCGCAACCACTCCCGATTCGAGCCGTAACATTCGCCAACGTTCCCCCGTTGCCGGGCGTTTACATCTGTGTATCGTTGCTCTGCAAGGTCGGCGCCGTGGAAATTTACATTTCATTCGTATAAGCGTGCAACCATAAAGGGATTCACGGCTGTCGAATGTTCAGACGCTTCGACGCGCGGGTACGTTCGCAGACAGAGATGCTATAACACATTGACTGCCAGGAATAGTAATGGTTTCTAAACTTTGTAAAGTATAAGTACAACTTTTGTTAACACGTTGCGTACCGCGTCACCCGTACTTGGGTGATGGGCATGGTTCTGTGGGGCCCGTGTCACCCATATGTGGGTGGCGCTTTTCTTGTTGAAGTTGAATAAGATTTGCAGTTGCATTTTGAAAACAAATTTAATGGAACAAGTTCTGAAGTATAAATATAGAATATAAAGCGTAAAAATATAAAAAATACACAAATAACACTCTACTTTTTATTAATTTATATAGGATAACATATTATATTATACTATGTCGCATGAAATTCGTTGAAACAGTCCAAGCACATCTGTGGCGATTTTGGGCAATTCAAACAATGCGTTGTTGTATTTTTAAGGTTTTTTCTTGCTTGTTGGCGTTCGACCATTCCAGGGAAAGCGATAAACGTTTCCAAATCCAAAATAAGCTACTTACCAATAAGATTATTTCGGAACAAAACAATGTATCAATTACATAGGTCGATAGCACTGTAAATGTAAATAATCGACAATGCATGGATCTACTCGAGTTACATCGTTGGTTTTCCCGCATATCTCTTCACTATCGTTCTAGTGCGCCGAGATAAAAACTTGGGCCCGTAGGAAACAAAACGTAATCACGCTTGGTACGCAACGTGTTAAACCAAGGGTTGACAACGGCATCGTCAGAGTGAGTGGGAATAATTGCAAAGCAGCTAAACTTGCGATGTATGAACGAACATAAATAAAAAACAATGAAAACCGTGGGAACAAATGGAAATGAATGTAATGGTTCGTCTACATCATTATACTGTAGCATCAGAAAAACGGCCGTAGATGCATCGCATAAAACTGTCGTTGGGCCATCGGGCCCTACCGGATTAAGATAAGGCGGTAAAGGTCCGTATAAAAGGCGGCCCGGTTTGCGACACGAGTTCAGTAATAGATCACAGTTTTAAGTTGTCAGTCAGTTATAGTTCAGTTTAGATCAGTCAAGTTCAGAGTGTAGTTCAGTCCAGTATAGATACGTTTTCTTGCCGTTTACCGAATCGAAGTCGAATTGCCATAGTTATACTTTCATTTTGTATTTATATGTATATATTAGTGCTTCTATTTATCTTTAAATAAATTATTCAACTTAATATAATTCCGCATCACGCTCCGACGACACCTAACATCTTATATCCCTACAATACTATAATCGTATTGTAGAAAGAATATGTACTACATCGTAGCTCCTTGAAATGTATTGATACATATTCTTTCTACAATATAATTATAGCATAAATATCGTATAAGGCTGTCAGTGTCAACGAGTTAAGCATCTGTATTTAGCTGCGAATAAAATTCCGTACGCCTAAAAATGGAACAGTCTTGAAGTCCACCCGCTCAGACGCACGCCCACTGAAAAATTCTGGTGCCGAAAAATAAGTAACCTGTAAATTCCACCCACGCCTGAAATTCGTCCGTTAAACCGCGTTCTATTAAACTCGCAGACACGCATCTTTGGAACTATCCTGGACTCGTGGTTGTCAAATACGCCCGGATTCGCAGAAATATCGAACCTCATTCTGGAAGCTACTTTGAACGTGTTCTCCACCATATGTGCAGAATTACTACCAACGCCCGATAAATCTCATTATACCTTCAATCTGCGGGACCTCAGCAAAATTTTCCAGGGCATTTTGATGTCCGACCCAAAAGAGATGCACGTAAGAAATTCCCTGCGGTTAGAACACCGTTTTGCAATCGCCGTGGTCTCATCAATTATACGAGCAAATGACAAGGAGAGAGCGCTAATATTTTCTTTTCACAATGATGTGATCGATTCAATTACCTCTTGTTTATCGAACCATGCTATACCCTTTAAAATCTGCGGGTAGTTCTGTAGCCGTCAGTCGAAAATTCCATGTAAAATGTAAGGAAACGCGCTATTCGTTTCCACAGAACAAAGAGAAATTGCTTCTGCTCTGGTACCACGAGTGCATTCGAGTTTTTAGCGACCGACTAGTAAATGAAACTGATCGAAAGTGGTTCAGCCAACTGTTACGAGGGATTTTGGAAACAAAATTTAACTGTGATATAGGCGCTCTAACTGGAAGCGACGTATTATTCTACGGCGACTTTGTCCAGGCTAACGGAAATTACGACAGAATAACGAACCTCAATAAGGTAACTGGACATTTCGCGAAATGTCAAAGTTACGAAGCTAAAGTATTGTTGCACGATTAGTTTGTCTTGCGTTCAATCAATAATCGTACGCGGCTACGTCTACGCAGATGGAGAAAATTCTGCTAGAATATCTGGACGATTACAATGCCTCAACGACCTCGCCGATGAATTTGGTTCTTTTTCAAGACGCGATGGATCACATCTGCCGTATCATTCGTATCCTTCGGCAACCCAGAGGGAACGCGCTGCTATTAGGAATGGGCGGATCCGGTAATTCACCTACAATTGTCATCCATCAATTAACTCCCTCGTCAACGTAATTTTTCCCATCTTAAACGCATCAAAAATAT
This sequence comes from Cryptocheilus praepositus, assembly GCA_033815515.1. Taxonomy (NCBI): domain Eukaryota; kingdom Metazoa; phylum Arthropoda; class Insecta; order Hymenoptera; family Pompilidae; genus Cryptocheilus; species Cryptocheilus praepositus. The sequence continues at coordinate 6,077,553 of JAWWQZ010000314.1, forward strand.
TACATCAACGCTCATTAGATCAATCAATTAGCGTTCTATTACGCGCCTCGATAAACCGTGAATCGTCATAATTTTCCCTTCCTATATTACATTCTTAATGTATTGTGCACGACATTGCTCTTTATTGTTCGTAGGTCGACAGAGTCTGACAAAGTTGTCAGCCCACATACAAGACTACAAATGTCATCAAATCGAGCTCACAAAGGGCTACTCCGCCCACGATTGGCGCAATGACATTAAGAGCGTTATGCTAAAAGCCGGATTACAGAGTCAACCGCTGGTATTTTTATTTTCCGACACCCAGGTGATGTTCTCTCTTTGCTCGCCCGACTCGCACCCCGCACTTTAAGACGGGAGGATCCTCGCGTGACATGAATCGCCCACCCTTTTCGACAGATAAAGAACGACGGCATGCTGGAGGATCTCAACAACGTGCTGAATAGCGGTGACGTGCCTAACATCTATCAGCCGGACGAGGTGGAGGAGATCAGTCAGGCAATGCGTGGCCTGGTACAAGAAGCCGGTTTGCAGATCAACAGGAGCAATTTGATGTCCGCCTATTTAAAGGTGGTCCGGAGCAATTTGCACACTGTTCTTACGATGAGGTGAGGCATAAATTAGCACATGTCTGTCGCGTTGCAGTACAATAAGTCACAGTGGTTTAGTCATATTTCACAGAATCCTTGGAAGACTCGATATAATCGATAAATTTTACTTCGGCTTAAGGGGTTATACCTACTTGAGTTGGTGAAAAAAATCGACTTTTTTTATTACATTTTCTTAATGTACATCATTTTAAGAATATTTCCTCAAAAGTACATAAGAATCGGAGCACACGTTCAAAAATTATAAGCGTTTATCTGGAGCGGTACTATGTATGATTAGTAAAGAGCTTGAAACTTTAAACGCGATTATCTCGAAACTGTGTTTTTTAAAACATACGCTTGCGGTGACCACGATTTCTCAAAAACTACTTCACCGATCGGACTCTAATTTTATATATTTATTTGTCATTATAATAGGCAGGGCATGAACGAAGGATTTTTTTTATTTTTATCGTGACAACACTTTTCGAAAAAATCCGTCTTTCGAGGTGAACTGACTTTCATTTTTATGTTGACTTTTTTTTTATTAGAAAAAAAAGTCTCGAGATAATCGCGTTTAAAATAAGTATATTTCAAGCTCTTTACTAATCATACATAGTAGCGCTACAGTAAACGCTTATAATTTTTGAACGTGTGCTCTGATTCTTATGTACTTTTGAGGAAATATTCTTAAAATGATGTACATTAAGAAAATGCAATAAAAAAAATCGATTTTTTTCACCAACCCAAGTAGGCATAACCCCTTAATACAAGAGACTGGCTTATAGATCACCAGAGCACTGTGCTATCCGTGTACCTAAAGATTGTCAGATTCAATTTGCAGATATTCTTACGATTAGGGGTAGTACAAAATGGAAATTGACACGCACTGCTTACAGTGCGATATCGCGCTGCTGACAGTCAAGTTTCACAAAATTCGCTATCTAGTTCCTTCCAGGTCGTCAGACACAATTTGCACAAGTTCTTACAGTCAGGTGAACCGCAAAGCGCACATTGGCGCATATGCTTGCAATGCGATATCGCGCTGCTTATACTGGGCCAGTCAAATTTCCCAGAGACCTCGAGAAATTCGATGCGCACAGTAGACCCTCCCCGCACATCCCAACGCGCAAGTATACGGCCTCGTAAAAATTGACCCGCCAGTTTTGATTAATTTGACCGTATCTCTTTTCCTTCCAACATCAACTACTCGCAGTCCAATCGGGGAGATATTTCGAGCTCGCATCAGGCAATTTCCCGCTCTGGTAAATTGTTGCACGATCGATTGGTTCAGCCCGTGGCCGGATACCGCACTTCAGGTTAGTGCTGACGTTGTGTCCATTTATACGTTATTCTTCTTAGCCAGCGACCAGTTTTTGCATTTTTTACATCGTATTGCCCGCGGAATAAGTCTCGAGCTCTGCCGTCTATCGGCGTCCATTGTTTTTTCAATGGATCGATGGAAAACGAATAGGACGGTATTGCTGGTTCGAACTCAGTAGCCGCGCTCGGATTTAAGTGATTTTAAACATTAAACTGCACCGCTGAAAGAAATTCGATCGCACGGCAGAGTGTCGCGATGCAGTTCCTCCACGGCATAAGGGATGGATCCATAACGGAGGACATTCTGAAATCGATCGTGCGAACGTGCCAGTACATGCACTCGAGCGTGACAGAGGCGAGCAAGCGTTTCTCCCAGGTTAGTCGAGACAAACGACCGACATAACTCACTTTCACAAGGATGAATGCGTCAAACCTACCTAACAATTTATACATACGATACACGCACATACTCGCATTCCGACGGATCCGCATTTTCGATTTTTTCCCTTGTAAAGACGGTCATTAGCGTAAATTAGCCACTTCCGTCCGCTTATAAATTCCAACGTTTCGGATGTCGTTAATCGACTACAACGCAGAAGTCCGGCGAACTGACAGTGGCTGTTTATTATTGTACCGACATCTGAGACCGGATTTACTGCCGCAGATTTGAGATTGAATCGATTTGAGAGTGAAGTATTCCATTAGGGCCGTTTCAGTCGTTAGCACGCGGCACGCGAAATTTAATACGCATTCGAAAGTCGTGACACGAGTTCACGGACAAGGTTTAGAGACCCCGTTCGTCGAGTAAACGGCAGCGAAGTAGCTCGGACAATCACTTTTCTCGCGCGAGACGAAAGCAGTTTTTTCGCGCGCCACGGAGAAAAGGGTAAATCAGACAAGGGTTCGATACGGTGCCACAAGCGATTAAAACGTGCGTTCACGGCAAATCGTACCTCTGCGTACAATCGCGTTAACCCGCACCCCCGTCTTTTTTTGTTTCTTTTTACGTAATTGCGTTAACAATAGTAATATAATAATAAAATTGTAATAATAATATTATCGTAATAAAATTGCAATAATAATAATAATATAATAATAAAATTGTAATAATCATAATAATAATTTTCTAAACTATTTTTAACCCTCTTTCTAACGCAGGAACTCGGTCGTCATAAATACGTTACCCCGACGTCAAATTGTAAGAATAATAATAATCCTAAACTATTTTTACTTTTTACAACCGTGTTAACCCGCACCCCCGGCTTTTTTTGTTTCTTTTCACGTAATTGTGTTAACAATCGTAATATAATAATAAAATTGTAAGAATAATAATAATCATTTTCTAAATTATTTTTAACCCTCTTTTTAACGCAGGAACTCGGTCGTCATAATTACGTTACCCCGACGTCGTACCTCTACGTACAATCGCGTTAACCCGCACCCCCGTCTTTTTTTTGTTTCTTTTTACGTAATTGTGTTAACAATAGTAATATAATAATAAAATTTTAGTAATAATATTATCGTAATAAAATTGCAATAATAATAATATAATAATCAAATTGTAATGATACTAATTTACTAAACTATTTTTAACACTCTTTTTAACGCAGGAACTCGGTCGTCATAAATACGTTACCCCGACGTCGTACCTCTACGTACAATCGCGTTAATCCGCACCCCCGTCTTTTTTTGTTTCTTTTTACGTAATTGTGTTAACAATAGTAATATAATAACAAAATTGTAATAATAATAGTATCGTAATAAAATTGCAATAATAATAATATAATAATCAAATTGTAATAATACTAATTTACTAAACTATTTTTAACCCTCTTTTTAACGCAGGAACTCGGTCGTCATAATTACGTTACCCCGACGTCATACTTAGAGCTTCTGTCCAGCTACGGCGGACTTCTCGGAAAAAAGAAGACGGAATTAAGCTCCGCGATGTCTAGATTGTCCAGCGGTAAGCTCGCAATAATCATCGCCCGCGCGTTTGTCCTCCGGAATTCTTAGCGACCGGGCGAGTGTGTGCCCGCTCCCGCGAAAAAAGCAGCGCTGACGAGAAATATTATCGGCGGCAAACTAAAAAATTGTTTACGCGTCTGGACGAAGTCGCGGCGAGAGAAAAATGGCAATTTCTCTTTCGGCGAGGGAATCACTCGAGCGCGTCTGAAGGAAAAGGTGAACGTAGGACGGCGTGGAAATTAGAGCGACGATAATAATCAAGATGTCGGGATAAATGTGGAATTATCGAGACAGTTCGCTATTCGAAGCTCTCGTGGGTTGAAAGGTGAAGGACCCGAGTGCCTCGGTTAATTCAATGTGCCGTGAATAAAGCACGCGCGACGTCCGCTACGCCGGATTGTCGTTTTCGTCTCTAACTTTGGACCCGATATCGATTCGCATCGAACGCTCGAGTCAGAACGACACGTTCATGAAGAATTTCAATTTCCCGTCGATCGGAATACGCGACTATCGCGGGCACATTTTTTATCGCGTTTCACTACAGCTTGCGCACGCCAACGCATGTCGCGCTGGAGAGTTACAGACTTTCTTCGACAGGTCTGAATAAGCTTGCTAGTACAGAGGCGGAAGTGAAGGAAATGCAAAAGGTTCTTATCAGCATGAAACCCGATTTGGAGAGGGCAGCAACAGCAACTGCAGAAATGATCAATCGTATTACGCGAGATACTGTGAGTATAACGAAGATAAGAAGTGTAAAGTATAAACTACATAAGTAGGTGTGTAGGCGTACGTAAGTTGTAACATAAGTTTGTATGCCTAAGAACGCCAATAAGTTCAGTGGTGCATAGACGCGCGGACAATCCTTTATATGCAATACTCCCATTCGTACGCTCATGACATCCGTCAGCGACACGACAGAAAATTACGGACACTCGTTTTATTAAAGCGTCACGCCGGAGAACATGATCTACGAGTTATCGAAAATATTCTACCTTGATATTTTCGGGCATTTTAATTTCATCGCGCGTCATATGGACGTACTGTTGTATAGCGAACTCGGGGTAATTTGGAAGGTTTGTCGGAAGACGCGTGCTATTGTCAGTGACTCGACGTCGATTAATAGATCGAGGCTGAAAAGACGAAAGCCGAAGCAGTCGATCAAGAGAAAGCCGCAACGGAGTTGAAACTTCGGAGTAAAGTGATCAGGGATGAGGCTGAAGCCGATTTAAGTAAGCTGAATGTCATTATTATGCAGGGTGGCTTCTCTTCATCTATATAAGATCATGCTCTTATGTATGAGTTTAAAATTGCGGCTGACCAATTGATTCCTCAAGGTGAAGCAAGACCAATGCTGGAGGCAGCGGAAATGAGTTTGAAAGCTTTGAACAAAAGTGATATTACGGAAGTAAAGGCCATGAAACGGCCACCAGTGGGAGTTTTGCTCGTTATAGAAGCCATCTGCATCGTCAATAACGTGAAGCCGCATAAAGTAGTTATATCAAAACTCTCACTAACGAATGTCGGAACGAAACATTTGGTCAATGTTGCAACTCGTGTCCAACAAATAATATTTGGCTCAACGTATTTAGTTGCCCGGCAAAATGCCCGGTGAAAAAGTATTGGATTACTGGACGCCAGGCAGTCAGCTGCTGGCGGATGCTGGTCACTTCCTACACATGATGGAAAACTTCAAAAAGGAAAATATCACCGAGGAAATGATTAACAAATTAAAAGATTACGTAGAAAATCCAAATTTTAAACCAGAAAAGGTAAGCATATCGCTGGTAAAACTCGATTAACACGGAAATCGCAACAAATTAAAATTTTAAAGGTGCTGCAAGTTTCGAAAGCTTGTCATTCATTGTGTCTCTGGGTCCACGCCATGTACAACTATTATTTCGTCAATCTAAAAGTAGCGCCAAAAATGGAAGCTTTAGCCAAAGCCGATGAAGTTCTCATGCAAACGGAGCAGACTTTAGCGAAAGCTATGGCAAGACTGAAGGAGGTCCAAGATGGTATTGAAAAACTCCAGAAACTGTTGAAAACCGAAGAAGAGAAGAAAGCAGAACTAGAGAGGCAAAAGCTATTATGCGAAGAAAGAATGGGTCGAGCCGTGAAACTCGTAACCGGACTCATAGATGAACAACGGCGCTGGGTAGTGTCCGTCGGAGAAATGAAAGAAGCGTTAACTAATGCGGTCGGCGACATATTACTGTCATCAGGTAATCACACACCAGCTTCTCCACTCAAGCCTTCACGATCATTTAACTATCGCTACATCCTCAGACATTAACTCAAGATTATAGATAACCCTTCATAACCTGCAGCCTAAAACGTACCCACTCTCTTACACGATTGCATCACGTCTTCTAAATGGAGTTTCCTAATTATAAGTTTCCCGATGCACAGGGGCGATAGCATACTTGACACCCTTTACGGACAATTATCGGCAAACTCTACTTTCCTCATGGCACAAAATCTTGGGCAACCAAGTTCCACACACACCCGGATGCACGCCCGTTTCAACGCTGGGTGATAAAGTGGAAATAAGGAAGTGGCAGATTGCCGGCCTGCCCAGAGACGCATTGTCAGTGGAGAATGCAGTTCTCGTTATAAACTCGAAACGTTGGCCGCTCTTTATCGACCCGCAGGGTCAGGCGAATCGTTGGATACGTAATATGGTAATCAGAATCTCTGCGACTAACCAGTAGCCAATTAGCTGCTTTTGATGAATATACTCATCATGAAGAAATTACAATATTTTGTGTTATGATAAGTATACTCATTACGCGGACAAAGTAGTTGCAAGTTGTTATTGAAAATCCAATTTTAGTGGAAACTAAAATAAGTTTGGAAACTTTAAGATGTTTCGAATATTAGGAGTTCAAAACGAAGTAAATGAATAAATAAAAAAATATAAATAATTATTATAAAAATTATTTTGTATTTAATTAGGATAATTATCCCAAGTACTTCTTCGGTGTAGTAATTTATTAGAACAAAATTCTTTCACTTCAGAAAATCTCAAGATTGCTACCAAAAAGTCCTGCCAGTAACAAAATTAAAAAAAAAAAAAATAATCGTTTCGTTACAACTTAATTTAATATTATAACAGCCACACATGCTCTATGTTCGATGGGCTGCGCTCGTAATCGCTTACGTCTTGCGACACATTTTAAGTACTCTTTTCATAGAGATCACAACAGCTAATTGGTTAATGGACATTTCTTTAATTTCTTCGTTTTCTTATGATAAACTTCCGGGGCTGATATATTTTAACGAAAATTTCCCAGGGTAAAGCGGACAATCTGTCAATCGTGAAAATGGTCGACAAAGATCTTCTGCGAGTGTTGGAAAGTTGCGTTCGCTTCGGCAAGGGTTGCTTAATCGAGCTCACCGGTGTGGAATTAGAGGCTTCGCTCGATCCAATTTTAACAAGGACTTTCTTCAAACACGGCGGCCAAACGTGCATCAAGATAGGAGAAAATATCGTGCCGTATAACGCAGACTTCCGACTTTTCCTCACGACCAGACTGCCCAATCCACACTACACACCGGAAGTCGCCGTAAAAGTGCTGGTGGTGAACTTCGCCCTGACTGTCAGGTAAGACCTTTTGGAAAGCGTGACATCGTTGAAAATTATGTACACACGAAACTTGAAGTGCATTAGAGAAGTGGTCCTCCAAAGGACTCGACGGCGCGCCACACAATGGTCGAATGACTTCGCAGAAAGGAGGTGAAGTTCGACGGTTACTCAAATACCTAACAATAGGCACGATGAAGTGTGCGTGTCTCGTCGGACAATAGCGCTGGGCAATTATATAATCCGAATAGACTGCAATGCAAAATTAGTACCGCCGACTGGTGACGCAATCGATATTCGGTCGCGTCCAATTTCGCGAATCTCTTGGAACGTCTTCGTCTAATAGTGTGAAATCAATTCGTGCTCTATACCCGTTCAAACGGATCAGTTAGAAACGTTCCCGCGGGCTTGTCCAAGTTCAATGTAGATGAGCGATTAACTGTCTGTTCAACGGCAGTGCATTGCTGGACCAGCTAGTCTCGCTGGTGACAATTCAAGAACGACCGGATTTGGAACAAGCGAGGAATGCTCTGATAATCTCGAGCGCCGAGATGAAGAAGGATCTGAAGGACATCGAGGACAGAATTCTTCACAGACTTTCGGTGTCCGAGGGATCGGCCGTGGACGACACGGATTTGATCATCACTTTAGATGCCTCGAAGGTCACGAGCGAGGAGATCAAGGTAAAAAATAAATTCATGTTTCCTATCCACTTTCCGTGCTTCAGGACCCGTGATCTTTTTATTGGCACGCTATTGTCAGGGGACGAATCCTTCCTCAACGGGTTGCACGATGAATTATTGATTTTTTTACGTTCGTCTTCTGTGCTGCAGGTGAAAATGGAAGCGGCGGAGATTACGCAGTCGGACATTGACATGACGAGGTCTCTATATATACCCGTTGCAAATCGCGCACAAATATTGTTCTTCTGTGTATCCGATTTGCAGAACATCGACACAATGTATCAATACTCCCTCGAATGGTTTATCAACATATTCAATAATAGTATACTTGCAACGGAAAAAAGCAGTCAGTATTAAATGTCATAACACAGCAACGTAAACCCGTGCGCGCGTACTAACTCCACAACATTTCCAGATGACATCAACAGCCGAGTTGCTAACATAAATAAATTTTTTACGTTCGGACTATTCGCAAACATTTGCCGAAGTCTATTCGAGAAGCACAAATTACTGTTTGCCTTTCTGGTTTGCGCGCGGATACAGATGGATCAAAAATCGCTTGATCCGCAAGAATGGAGATTTTTTCTATCTGGCGCGATACCAACTCACGTAAGTTATACATTTAATACTGTTTCATATACACGAATTATGTTTGTGCAACGAAGTATTTTGACATACAATTTCACGAAATACTACAGCCTTGGCGTAAGACGTAGTACGCGTCAATGCATAGTCAGACAAGTAGTATAAACCGTTCGCCTGCTTCGACTGTCCTGGCAAGTAGTATAGGTCAACGTATAAAGGAATAATGCTGCATTACTTCCTGGAAGAGTTGAAAGCGGATCACTCTTCCGACACGTGGATGCACAGAACATGATAGACTCGCGAAATAAGATTGACCGGAGAGCACGAATCCAATTGTCGACGCCTTTCTTCGTCCCATCGAAGATGTATGTCAAAAGTTTGCTCGTTCTCTCCCTACAGGAATCGCGAAACCCTGCACCGGAATGGCTCTCGCCGCGATGCTGGAAAGAGATCCAAGCCCTGGAGACCCTGCCGAAGTTCGAGAAGTTCGTCCCGTCGTTTCAGCAGTCACTGACCCAATTCAAGAAGGTTTTTGACGCTCAGGAAGCACATTTGTAAGGCAAATCGGCAACCGCACACTCGAATCCTCACGAAAACTTTTCGATCGATAAGACCTGTCCGTCAAGGTGGAACTTTCCTCCCTTCCCTTCTTCCGCTCATCGCGAAATTTCGTCGGTGACGACCAAAAAGACGCTCCAGGGGCTGACCGCGGTATCGTTCTCTAGATATAGGAAAATGGCCACTTCGACGGACCGCGGATTGAATTTGCGCGGGACAAAAAGTGATCGTAAAAGCAAAGCCTTCGTTTTTGTTAAACGACCACCCGAAGGAAATTTGATAAGATGAACAACTTGAAAATACACGCGCTTGCGATTTCGCGTAAAAAATGTGTGCAGAGCTTTAGTCCGTAATTATGTCGATTTATTTCGGCCCGTAATGTATGCACGCATTTACCTCAGCAAGGGCAATTTACTTCTGAACCAGCGGACATTTTTTAACTGCCACTGCAGCGAACGCTACGTTTGAATGTGCGATTAAAGTCCGTTAGTGGAGCATTGCTCTAGTTTTGGCGACAAATGGTGGCAATTGGTGAAACCGTAGAATCTGTTACTCTACGGCTTCCCTGATGTCCCGATAATGCAGTGGTCTCGTTGCAATAATTATCCGCGACAACGCGTCGCTCAACAAATCATATTCGACTTCGTGCAAATTGAAATAGTTTGCGGATGATTGCGCATTAACTCCCGATAAACAGACAGTTACCGAAATGACATTTTCGTTCTTCAAGAGAAACTTTACCGAGTCCGTGGAACACGAATCTGAACGATTTCCAAAGAATGCTGGTACTAAAGTGCCTCCGCCCGGATAAAGTGACGAATGCGATGCAAATGTACTTGTCGAAGAATCTCGGCAAGGAATTTGTTGAGCCCCAAGCATCGGATCTATCGGCAATTTACAACGAATCTTCGCCGACGACGCCGGTGGTCTTCGTATTGTCGGCCGGAACCGATCCTGCCGCAGAATTGTACAAATTCGCAGACAAGACGAAAATGGCAAAGAAGCTCTATTCGATTTCGCTCGGCCAAGGCCAGGGACCCAGGGCCGAAGCCATGCTGAAGCAATCAAGCGAAGTCGGCGCGTGGGTGTTCTTTCAGGTACGTATTGTAACGTGCCATATAAATGTGGCTAATGCTTTTCTTACTTGCAAATGATTACACGTTGACAGAACTGTCATTTGGCACCGAGCTGGATGCCGAGGCTTGAAATTCTCACCGAGACTCTATCTCCTGAGACGACCCATAACGATTTTCGATTATGGCTCACTTCGACCCCTTCTCCCGATTTTCCGGTCAGTATTCTTCAAAATAGTAGCAAGATGACGATGGAGCCGCCGCGCGGTATCAAGGTATGAGCGTCGGAAAGTTTGTCAATACGTATTTTATCGTCCGATGAATTTGAAAATCTTTCTGTGGTAACGTCGTGCAGGCCAACATGCTTCGTGCATACTTGACACAAGTGGCCGAGCTGCAGGAATTTTTCCACTCAGAACATCCGAAATTGGCGTCGTTCAAATGGCTCCTATTTTCTCTGTGTATGTTTCACTCAATTCTCCTCGAGCGACGAAAGTTCGGACCCCTCGGCTTCAATATTCCATACGAATTCACGGACGGAGACTTGACGATATGTATATCTCAACTTCGAATGTTCATCATGGAATATACTACTCTCCCGTTCAAGGTACGAGCCATTCGGAATAAAAACAATCATTCGATCGCCAATCACATTCCTTATGGAACGTTAGTCATGAACTGTGTGGGCAGTAAAAGAGTATATTCGAGATCGTGAGAAATTGAACATCTAAAATCACTCCTCTGTTAGATTTCTAAGATAACGCCTACTTAGATCATTAAATGTAACCACTGTAATCTTCAACTAATTCAAGGTGCTAATATATACCGGAGGACATATCAATTATGGCGGTCGAATTACGGACGACTGGGATCGCAGATGCGTGCTTACAATCCTGAAAGATTATTACAACCCCAATGTGGCATCTGCTCAGTACAGATTCGACTCAAAAGGAATCTATCATCAAGTGCGTTCCAAATGTGTTCAATTCGCAAATTGCAAAAAAATTATTGCTGCTTATTTAAACCTAAATCCTTCTTTAACACTTTGACTGCCATGATGGTCACCGGTGACCGGCGCAAGAGTTTTACTGAAGATCCAAAATATTCGCAATGAGTAGTAATAATTATTTTATAAATGCAGTTATTGTTAGAATAGTGATGCGATTCTTTGGTCTCCGATATTTGCACATTATTTACATTTTGCATTGCATTTTGCATAGCATCGCCGTTCTAATACGGCAAAATACGCACGGCAGTCAACGTGTTAATTTCACAATTTCACTTTTCATTTAAAATTTAGTAGAAATTAAAATTTAATATTTTATATTTTTATATCAGTATTCTTATGTTTGCAATTGTTAATTGATTAAAATTATTAACATTAATTAGTAAATAAATCGTTAAAGTGCACAAGCATTTATAATTAAATAGAGTACAAGCAATTAAGTAATTAGAAAAGACTAATCAAATTTACTCTAATTAAAAGCTTAAGAACATTCCATCTCATGCGGATCCAGTATTTACCCGTTCACCTCTTGCAATCGACTTAGTTACCCGCCGACGCTACTTTCAACGACCATTTGGATCTGATAAAGCGCTTCCCTCTAAATGACGACCCCTTGATTTTCGGATTGCATCCAAACGCAGATATAAGTTACGCTCAAGCGGAAACCTATGCATGTCTCGATACTCTCGCAACTCTGCAGCCAAAGGAATCGGGCGGCTTACAGGCGGACGACGAGAAAGCAACAGTGCGATTGGCCACAGATATGCTGAATAAGATACCAAATTCCTTCGATTTGCCTTCCATGCAAGAGAGGTATATGCAGTCTTACGGAACGCTGCACTATATTTAAGATTCACATATATGCAGAGATATATATTATATACCGTGACCTTATGTCTTAAAATTGTACAGATATCCGGTTTTGTACGAAGAGTCTCTGAACACTGTTCTTCTACAAGAAGCAAAACGATATAACAATTTATTACACGAGATCTCATCGACGTTAAGCGATCTTTTGAAAGCATTAAAGGGCCTCGTAGTAATGTCAGAGCAACTCGAAATGATATCAAAAAGTCTCTTTAATAACAAGGTTCCGAACCTGTGGCACAAAAAAGGATACGCTTCATTGAAGCCTCTAGGTATAAATACTGGATTTTACAGGGACACGGAATATCATATTTTAATTGACTTTCAACTCGTAGGAGCTTGGTTCGTAGATTTAAAAGAACGTATTGAATTTATTAATTCCTGGAAGAATTACGGAATACCGTCAGCGTTTTGGATATCAGGATTTTATTTTCCCCAAGCTTTCCTCACTGGAACCCTGCAAAATTTTGCGCGCAGGCACGTCGTTCCGATTGACACTATCGATTTTGGATTTCGGGTACGTTATTCGAACGTAGCTTGAATTCTAAGCGATAAAAGAAGTAATTTAATTATTACATAGATTTTGGCGGCACACCCGAAAGAAAGACCAAAAGACGGTTGTGTAATTTACGGATTATTCCTAGAGGGCTGTCGTTGGGGTGGAAACTACCTTGCCGAATCCTATCCAAAGGAACTGTATACAAGTATGGTCCCTATAGAATTTTCAAATTACTAAGATATCAGCGGAAGATTGACGTTTACAGATATGGCGCCAATATTGCTGATACCGGAAATTAATCGAGAGCCACCCACGCGCGGAATATACACGTGTCCAGTGTATAAAACTATCGAGCGCGCAGGTACATTAAGTACAACAGGGCATTCGACGAATTTTGTTCTCGGTATAGAGATCCCTAGTCAAGTCGCAAAAGAACATTGGACTAAACGTGGTGTCGCATTAATTTGTTCACTCAATTACTAACCAACAGAATTTCAATAAAGTTAATTTAGTGATGCACGTAGTACGTAATTTCGCCGTAATGTAAAATGAAACAACTGAGCGTCTGTCAATGTAAACAAAAGCAACGCTGAACAAGGTTCAAGTAAAATATTTTGACGTGTACTTCGAAAACCAAGACGTTAACGCGTACGAAAGTAATGACTATAGAATTTGGAAAGCTACCCGTGCGCATTCGGCGGATTTTGTTCCACGGTCTATCGCCTCACGAACAGAAATGGTGGGCAAGAGCTGTGTACCATGGAATTCCGAATATGTGTCGCAGAGTTCTCTACGCCGCACCCCCGATCGCTCCCAGTATGTAAACGCTTTTACTGTTATCAAACTGTTTACACTTTTAATCGGTCTGTTCCTAGCTATTCTAATGGGGCTTGGAGTATACATATGGGCTGAGAAGGAATATCGTCGAAGTATTAGGAAGGATCCAAAGTTATATGAAAACGACAAATAAAGTTAACAAATCACACGAACGATGTGTCAGACTGATATATTTGTTGCAATTACTTAACAGAACCTACACTTTCATCTTTATAGGCGTTGAATATCGAGGTTGTTCGTATTTTTTCGGGAATCTCAAACGTATTAGGATTTTGTTCTAAAAGACATGCCAATAATCTTGGCACGGACAAGACTGTACCGGAAATTATACCAGGGAACTTTGTTTGGCCATTCTCTTTGAAAGATATGAGGAGTCTCTTACTAATATAATCGCTGTATGCCGCAATATGACCAACTTCGACGTACTTCCTCGCAAACGGTGACCAAACTTCGAAGGACACTTTCTTACTTTCGTTAAGCTTTAATTCGGAAGCCGATCGTAGTACGACTCGATAATGATCGCAGATATCATTGTATAGCTGACTCGTAATTCGTATAAGTTCGTCAAACGCATTTTGGTATTCCACGCTATGCGGATCTCTTACGGCTGTAAAAACTTGCGCTATTGACGCCTGGCAGGCCATGAACAGTCCATGTTGTGTGGAAATGTCTGGATAAGGAGCGTATTGCCTTCCCGTTGTAAAACATCGAATCGGTAGAACGTCACTACTCACCAACGACTTAGTAAACATAGTGATCATTGATATCATACTTGCACCGCCCACTAAATGTAATTTATTTGGATCGTTCTTTTCTACTTCGCTGTTATCGGAAATTAAAAAAGTTTCCCAAGGGTCCTCATGATTTATTCCAGTCCCTTCGACGACAACGCTTCGACTGAAATCGCAGCCTGCCATTCGAAACATATTGTTGCTTCTGAGAATATCTGCTGCATATTCCAGAACTCCCAATTCAAATAACACAGCGTCATCACATAAATAGTACTGTATAGGGTCTCTGTACTCCAGTAACCCAAGGTGTTTACCAACATCTAGGTGACTCTTTGTCTTCACATCTTGAACATCATTCAGATGTCCACTTGTTGTCAGTACTTGAGAAACCATTGGTGTACTTGCATCTAGTCGATTTGGTAACTTAAACAAACGTACCAATATTGTGTCTTGTAAATCCCAAAGGGTGTCTTGCGCATTTTTGAACTCAGCACTTCTTAATTTGAATTCATGTTCTAATTCCATTCTTCTGTCATTATCTTCTGGTGAATCTTTCCTTAATTTTTTAAGATTTGTTACAGCAATATTTTTACTCTGTAATGATTTTTGCGTTAATGCATAGGCCTCTTTATAAGCTTCCCAAGATTTTCTCATTTCAGAAATGTTAATGTGCAAGCCCCTCATATCAATTTCTTTTTGAAATTGATTTACATCTGATAATTGTTTCTCACAGTCAACATAGGGGTTAATATACGCAAACTGCTCACGCGCTTTTCTACCACTTAAAACCAATGTTGACTTATGCCTTGGTTGTAGGACAAAAGGTCTTGGCAATCGTATGGTACAACAAAGAGGAATGCTATTTTCAAATTTGTGTATCAACCTTGGCAAATTCTTTGCCATTTTAGATACACAATACCCTTGATGTATCATAAAAATATTCACTTCTCTATTCACTTTGTTTGTTAATTTTTGGTGGGGGTTCTACCTGCATATCACCACTATCGTCCAAGTCACCTCTCAGTAATGTCTCTATACTTCGTTTTTGTGGTGCAACGAAACTTCCCTTCCCTGCCGCTCGCTCAGACTCCTCAATTGTATAAGGCTCAAGTTCTAAAGCTTTCATTCGTCGGTTGTGCACTTTAGTCTTAAGGTGTGTGTGCAAGGCCTGTTCATCTATGAAATATCTCCTAAAAGAATCATTCTTTTATTTGCTGACCTACTACTTACTATCCTTGAACAATATATTCTAGGTTATGTTCTTTCAAACATCAACTCACGCGCAATGTATACAATAATATTGAGCGGCACCTGGTTTGTCAAAATCTACTGACTGCTTTAACAACTTTTTGGCGTTCTCCGGTTTCAAATCGTCGTCGATCTAAAATGTATGTGCCGACAAATTATGTCTAAAGAATGTTCCCCGTGAGACAAACAGGGAAAACCGAAAGAACACGTGACGCGGCACGAGTAGTATTTCACCGATCCACATTTATGTACCCTACCTCATCGAGATCTTTTCTTCTCCTTTTCGTTCGCCAACCCTTTTTTAAATGCGTATCACCTCTGTGATATTTTCTTCGTTTATAAGTCATTGCACGTTGCGGACACGTTTATTATTTAGAGGAAAGTTTACAGTGTCGAAGGTTGCAGATGTGACTCTTACCTACGCAGGGTACACTGGCACAAGCCTTTCAACTGTGATAGCTCCTATGGCACACAGTACTACATCGCAAATCGATGAAATTGGACTAACGGAGTATGCACCAGGCATAAGGATATAATATGAACCCTTACGATTTTTACATATTCTACAATTGTTGGATTTCCAATTGAGACAATAGCTCTCGTCAACAAATATGATTGCGTATAAAGTAACCGTTGGCGTAAGTTCTCTTACCTTGACGTCGAAACTTTGAATTCCGGTAGACCAGGGGTCATCCCACGACGTCGAATACACAAGTCCAAAAAAGAACACCACACACATTGAAATAATCACATCGCGCAGGCGAATAATAATTACCGTAACACATTGCAACTTTTGTGATAACGCCGACTGCAAAATTCAACGAATTACTCAACGAAATTTGCGAAAATACTTTCACGATTTCATCGCCTGCGGTTGCGGATGCGCGCGCGAAGTTTCACTAGATTTCACATAGTTACATTTACGTTAAACAGTTGGTACCATCGTCGGCAGCCAGTGTCGCCTCTCGCGGCGACTCTCGCCCCTCATTCAAACTGCAAACTGCTCGCTGTTCCGGTTAAGTTTCCAATGCATCGCTGCTGCACAACGCATAATTTGTGTCACTCGAAAGACCTCAAGGAAGCATACAATATGAGGTCGCCAAGGTCTGTGCCTAGTTATCCGTTAAAGACCCATACTCATACGTTCTTACCACAATTACACAGACCGACGCAAAGCCGCTGCGAAAGCATGAGGTTATACTCTACGGTCTGTATGAATCCCGTGATAACTTACTGCTAGACCCTCAGTCTCGTCCATCTTCTCACATCAGCACCGCGCCGCGTGCCCTGAAAAGTACGCTATCAAAAACGCTTTGCATAGTTTTTCATAGGGTTATTTCACTGCCGGGCGGGACAGAACGACCCCCTCTCTTTACTAGACCGCATCGCAGTGCCAGTAAACGACGCCAGGTGGCGGCACCCGTAGCATAAGCGGGTCGCGCGCCTAGCGGCAAGTCTCGACTCCATTTCAAACCGTCCTCCTGAGCCGCTCGCGCTTCGTAGGGGGCCCGCACACATCCATTTTGAAAGTAAAAATACTGCGCGACCCGGGCTTTTCGTCGCGGGTGCGCGCGCGAGCGAGAACGAGCGGCGAAGTAGTCTTGCGAGAAAGAGACCTCTAGTGCTTGGAAAGGTTCCTGGGCGAACTCTCTCTGGCGGGTGGCGCGTAAAAATGACGTAGAGTGTCGCAGCGCACACACTCGAGACGGTGGGCGACACGACGCTCGCGCTTCGTGCATCGCGTACGGAAGCGTTCGGGAGTGTTCGCGGCGCGTTAACGTGCGTGAGTCGTGCGCGCTCGGCGCGTCTCGCTTGCCAGCGTTCGGCGAGGATCGGCCCGCGAGAGAGACAGAGAGCGAGTGCGGGAAATCGGCCCCGGAGAGCTGGGCCAATGGATGCCAGAGGCCCAGCAGCACGAGACGCCATTTTGATATACGGGCGCACGTCAAGCGTTGGCGATCAAGGAAGCTCGCGTTAACCGTCGTCGTCCTCCTCGCGTTCTCGAAGAGATACTGGCTCCTCGGGCGCCTCGTCAGCGGACAGTCGCCGCGGTCGTCGAGCAGTTCGCGTCGTGCGTGCGTGGCGCGAGGAGTGGTTGACAAGTGACAGGTGAATCGATTTTTCGCGCGGGGCCGAAAGCCTCGCGCGTTGCGGGAAGAGAGCGAGAGAGCAGAGCAGCCCTCCCTCGTCCGATATCAGCCAGTGCGTGCGACCGACTAAGACCGAGGGCCCGCCGAACGGAGCCGATTTCTCGCGCGCGACTCGCCGAGCGCGCGCGAGCGATCGACCGAGGACTCGAGCACCGAGTGCCGGCGGCCGTAACTGCTCGTGGATAAAGCGCGGAACGCGTAGCGTGTGCGACGAGGACGGAACACCGACCGACCGACCGACCGACCGACCGACCGATCGTCCACCACCCGACCACCCGATGTCGGGAACGGCTCGCGAAAACGTCGTGCTGGAGTGCCCCGCTCCTCGTCCCTCTCCGCCGTTCGATTATCGCGAAGACAACCGTCAACGTGCGGGGATCGCCTCCTGGCGTAAATGCGCGCCCGCGCGCGCACGTGCGTTGTCCTCCGTTGCTCGCGAGTGAGACGTTTCAACGACGAGGAGATCGTTCACCGCGACGACGACAACGACGTCGACGATCGGGCAGAGGGACTCGCACACCCACGCGAGAGAACACGGGAACATGGCAAAGATCCTCAACAAGGACCCGGTCACCTATGAGAGGGAGAGGGAGGGGTTTCTTAAGGACTTGAGGCACTTTCACGAGACCAGAGGGTAAGCATCCTCTCCCCCCGCGGCTCGCCTCCCTTCGTTCTCTCCTTTTTTTTTCGCGGCCGCATCTTTCTGCGGCATTTTATTTATTTCCGCTGTGTCGCGGTGCCCCTTCGCTGCTGGCAATGCGTACGCTCGGCTCAGCACTTCCCATTTCGTGCACACGCTTTTGAGGTTATGTTTCGTTGTCCAGCGTTCTATCGGCTCGGTACTTTGCGCGTTTGTTTACCAGTTCGGTGCTTTCGGGGCTTTGCGTTGCGTGAGATGCGGCGTTATTTTTGAGGTTAGGGACAGGGCTGCATTCGCGATTACGTTTACGTCCGTACGCCGGAGAGAACGGATTGTGCGTTTCGATTGAGCGCGTGATGCCACAACGAACGCTCGGGGTCTTTGAGCGGTGTTCAGCGGTCGGTTTCTTCGGTTTCCGCAAATCATTCGAAATTCGCCGCGTGTTAATAGATATATGGCCAAAACAAGACGCGCGTTTCGCCGGGATTAATTGTTCGCCGTTATTCCACGTACACACTTGCATGTACGCACGTTGGATACAGAGCGTGCCTAGGCATGTGTGTACATCCATTGTGTGTAGTTTGCACGGCTAATTATTTATATACGTAAACTGAACGTGATAAATTATTGATTGCGTATGATTTCAATGTCTATAAATATTGTACGATACATTGTCCCTCATATATTAAGCGTAATTGCGGGTATTCAGTGCCATAAATCGCCGCGTTCGGCTATGGATTAACGCATTTTTCATTGGGAACAGTTCGCATGGATGAAATGACGTCTGCGTAAATTTAATGCAGATTTATTTTCCTTCATTATCGTACGGTTATCAGCCCACCTGCCGAAAAGCACGTAACTGTGCCGCGAAAGGGATGAGATTTACATTAAGCAGCAGGCGATTATTTACAGTTGAAACATTGCATGCGTTTATACGAATAATTTAACGCACTCTGTATTCGATTTCGAATCCACCCATTCTTCGTACGTATTTCTGAATAAACTAAATGCGCCCGCGTTTTATAATTTCGCAAGAACAATAGATGAAAAGCTTGCATAGGTAGTGGTTTCATCATTATGCATCTCTTATTACTGTCTTATTTTATAGCCGAAGGTTAGTTACACATAGTAATACCATACGTGATGCAATGCTGTACAGTCATTATCACACGCTGCAATATTTTCCATCGCTTACTCATCTTCCCAAACTTAATAATGTATTAACTTAACATAACGCCACTCTTCCATATTCTAACGAAGTATTTTTTACGTTTCAGGACTCCGTTTAAAAAGTGCCCAAAGATCAGTGGAAAAGAAATAGATCTGTACTTGCTTTACGTTGTCGTCACCGCCCACGGCGGATGGATTAAGGTGAGTACCGTTATTTAATATAATTTCCACGGCACGTTTCCATATCGTCCAACACTCTACGGGGTATGCGTTTTAACGTCATCACCTTCGTGAGGCATTGTGTACACTTTCTACGTACCTGTTCCACGAAATTCAACAGCAAACTCCTGTGATTCTTGCGACCCGTACAATGTACAATGGACTCTTTCTCTATTTTCCTCATCAATAGGTCTCGCAATCAACGTGCAAAGAATGTGGTGAAAACACCATTATGAGATAATCCGTCACGTGGCGATTTACGTTAAATTTGTCAAGACCCGCACCGTAACAGTTGGCAGGGAACGCTCATGAAACGAGGAGAGGCGAAAAACTTCAGCGAATTATTTTATTCCACTTTACTTGAAGTTCGCGCGCGACACACATATGCAGCTCTCGTTATCAAATCGCACGCGCGTAATGACATAATCTAGCACGTTCCTTCTCTTCCCTCTCTCCATCGTCTCGCACATCCTCTCTCTCTCTCGCTCTCTCTCTCTCCTTGCGATAACCCTGTTGGGTGTTGGAAGGTGAAGCGATTGACCTCCCAGTTAGTCACCACCGGTCACCAGGGGGTTGGTAACTCTCTAATTCAACCATGGCTTATCCTTGACTTGGAAGAGTGTTCAATGGAAATAAAGCTATGATTTGCATAAGGAAAAAAGTCTAGAGTGACGCGCGACGGATGTATGTCGCTTTCCGTCTTCACCGCTCGCGGTCCACATTCTTGAAGTCCGCACGGTATCAGCCTCTACGTATCCTGTGATCAGCCGATTTTTCGCGCGCACTATCGGCCAGATGAAAACATTAGGACAATGCGGAACCAACCAAGGTCAAGGTCGCCCGCGGAGGTAGTAGGTACCGCATGGGGTGGGAGATAGATCATGAGGCGAAGGTGGGAAGGAGGTTCGGCGAAAGGAGCAGGGCGGGAGAGAAAGAGAGGGGGGTAGGTGGTGGAGGTTGTACGAAGGCTTCCCCTCAACAAGTGTGATCGAAGCTAGGCTATGTAGTCCGGTCAGAATGCTTCTGCATTTCGATTCTGATACAGACTCATTCCCGACGGCTGCTTAAGAGACAGATCCTTTGTTTATGGGTGCTTCTTTCCATTAAGCTCAAGCGTGTGACGTACATGCCAGTTTGTATATTCTTCATGCAGGACGAGAAATTGAAAATTGGCAGAAACCTCTACGGTTCACCACTTCCTTACTCCCTGCCACATGGTTAAAACTACGGTGTCACGTTACCCACGGCGCTGAGTTCGTTAATCTAAACACATTTTATCTCAGTCTCCGATTACGCCGCGTTGGAAACTTAATTCATACCGGAAATACTACCTGAAAAATATTTTTTGAGGATCGTTTCCCGTAGTACAGGTTTACAGGCTTCCTGCAATGAAAAGGTATACTATAACGTCGGTTCATGGTAAATGTGATGCATAAGATAAGAGACGGTACTCTTATAAAGTAGATATATGTCATTGTAGAGTGGAAAAAGGGTATTTAGGTGCCTGGTAATAGGACGAGTCCATACCCTCGAATGTCGTCCGTCAAATCGCCTACAGAAGTTGGCTGGGATTGGTCTGGTGTTGGTTCGGTTGTGTCGTACACGCGGACTGCGTGTGCAGTGCACAAGGAATCCGCTGTGGAGTTAGTAATGCTGAGTCAGTCTACTAAGGCCGCATACACTTTACAGGGGAACCTAGGAGAAACTGACGGAAAATAGTCACAGGGGTAGACCCACAAATATTCCCACATTGGCGGGTTGTACAGTAACCGGCAATAGGAGATAATTGCAAAGATACCCTATAACGTTTGCACATTGTCAATGGGTTATACAGGACCTAAGTTACCGTACAGCCCACATATACCCGACACATTTAAAATATCTACCATGCCAATTACCCCACATATGCAGAACGAAGAACGCAGTGATTAAAAGTCTAGAGCACGGACGGAATCGAATTTAGCCGACAAACTCGCCGTGAACAGTTCATGATGATTCGTGCGAAATTCGGCGAGCAGCAAATTCTATTGCAAAGCGGGCGAAATCCGCACTACGCTAATTACCTCAAAACATTGAATTAGGCACTAAACGTCTAGGAAGAGTGAAAGAGACGGGCTGGGGAGGGGAGTGCGCGACGGAGGGAGAAAGACAGTAAACTGTTCGGTCGTTGGTTTGCCTGGCAGGGTCGATATGGCAACGCCGCGCCCCGGAGCACACGCATACCGGCGCCGGCTCGCGAGAAAGAGCAGTGTAAAGCAGAGAAGGAGAGACGATGTTCTCATAACGCGACATAGAGAGGAGGTTAGAGCGAGAGGAGGCGAGTCGAGCGCTAATGCACGCTACACACACGGCGCGCGAGCAAGTGTGCGCCAATGCGCGAGCGAGAGAGTAGAATTTCAACGCCAATTGAAGACACACAGAGCGACCGCCGCCGCGGCAAGATGTGGCGTCCTGAGGAAAAACCGAACGTCCCGGGTAAAAGTCAGGGCGCTCGCATGGAGGAACGGAGCCAGCAGGATGCAAAAACGATATTAGGGAACGACAAAGCGTAGTACACAGAAGTCGATGCGGGGAAAGATAGCGCTCTTTCTACGCCGGGGCTCTCTGTTCCGCCTTCGCGCTCTCGCTTCCTCCTGGTCGAGCATAAACGTGTAGAGAGCAGGCAACGCCGCGTCTCCCAGCGCGGGAGGGGGTGTCAGCCTCGCACACGTCGAGGAGCGAGGAGAGCGACCTCATGCCCCGTACACATGTGCACCCAGGAACAGACGGGGGACAAAGAGAGAGGCAGCGGAGAGAGAAAAAGAATGCTTTTCACGCACGCGCCCAGCAAAACTTATACCCCCATACACCCGAATTGACAAAGTGTTTGCCGCTTGGGGATTCCTTCCCTCTTGAAAAAATATTCCCCTTCCTCGTACTCCCACTTCCTTCGCTCCTCAGCGCCAGCACGTTTGAACGCTTTTCGATGGGAATTTTTTTACGCCGCCGCGGGAGCTATGCGGCTGCGGCGGACTTTTCGTAGAGCGCGTCGAAATGTTTTAATATTCAAATTGATCGGAAGGCATTGTGCTGTTGCACGTTGCGTTTTATTGATCGTGGAAGTCATTGGAAGGGTTTCTGGAAACTGCGCTTGCATACATGTCAATCGGCGTGTAACCTAAAAAGGTGAATACACATATTGAATTATGCTGATTGGACATTGAAATTGTCGGGATTAGCAGCATCCCTGAGAAAGTAGGTCGCTATTTGAATGTACAAGAGTATACCGAATCCGTCCGGAAGAGAGATGTATGGACGCCGCTGACGAGAAGCGGAACAGTGGTCATGGTAAAAGATCAAACGTTCATGACGGCCATGTACTCGGAAGCTTTAAAATCCGTCTAAAAAGCCCCTCAACTCCCCAAGAAAGATCACCGACGTAGGAGGGAGAGAAACAGCCGAAGTTCGCAAGTGATTGAGAGAAGGAGAGGGAGAATTCCCGAGTAAGAAGCAGGCGTGCAACGTTGCCAACTGTGTGGCACGAAAGAGGCATGCTTCGTGCCTTGTGGAGGAGTTGGCAACAACGTTTGAGAGATAAATAGAGATGGCCTGCGGTGTGTTTCAATGTGAGAGACGGACTCACCGTTAGTCAAGTGAGAGAAAGTGAGACAGAAAGGCTTACCAAGGGAAACCATACTCTACCAAGTGTCTCGAGACCACACTCGGCCGGTGTCCGATAGTCAATGTCGCACGAAACTCGTCGCATAGGTATCGTGAGTCGTTCTTCCTTTTCTCCCCTCTCATTTAAGTGCACGACTTTCATCTAGGGACTTTTTATGGTTGCCCGTATGCACCATGTGAATTTGCTAAATGACGTACGTCAAAAGTTTTATGAACGCGGCATTAGCATTGTTTCGACATTGCTACGCGAGTCAAAAGAAGGTATTGGAATAATAAAAATTCGGCATATTTTTAAATATTCGTATTTCATGGGCGGTTGTGACATTTGGCAGTTTCGAGCAGGAATCGACGGGTATATTTAAAATTTTGCGGTATTTCCAGTTTCATATTCGCGTCGCCTAAGGTGGTATAACTGGATACGAATGGTTACCATCATAAAACAACCACGCTACAGGTGGCAAGACGAGATTACAGATATTAATTAACGCCTGATTGCGCCGCCATCGAAAATCAATAGCTTAATTTCCGCCGTCTAATCTTCAAGAGGCGCATTTACTTGGCGAGGTTGACACGTTACATCGTCAATGAGCACGGTCACCTTTTCCGAGTGTGGCAGAAATTACACGTACGTTTGTTGTTTACTAATTTTACGTAACACCTTGATTCTAGTAGTAGATGGACACTAATGTCTGACATCGAGTATATTCATGAACTCTAGTGAAACTAACAAAGAAAATATTGGTTCGATTCAAGCAATTATTTCAAACGTTTATCACACCAATGAAGTCAGATATGTTGAGGATCTGTAAGTATATCCCGATGGAACAATAACGTAAGGATGACGATGATATCATTGGATTACAATGCCGTTTTTAACAGATGTCTGGAGTTGAGGTTAAACGTCACTACACTGTCCCACTCAAGATACGTTAAAATTTCATCCCGTTTTTCCACTTTCATCTAGCGTAAACGATATGCGCAAGACGATACTTTAACACCTCTGAAGATTTTTATGCAAATTGTCGGTAGGATTGGGATAATGCTTCTGCAAAGAACACGTCCGTCGTGAAACTCGGTTTCCCCCGCTCTCTTTCTCACTTACTCACTCTTACTGAGAAAGAAGTCCGCATTAATGGCCTTGGCCGCCGGTACCAGTTGGTAAGCCATCACTCGAGCACTTTGAGGTCACTGCACCTTTCCTCCTTTGCTCTCAGCGCGCATGAAGATTTCTTCACGGATGTTTGAGCCATTTCTGACGGTTACCGATTCCTTGGCTTTATGAGTTTTCGCTAGATTCATCAGTTAAGTATACTGCATACATCCGTCTGAAATAATTGCACTTCGTAACAAAGAGGTTGGGAAGCCACTCAACATGTAGTCGAAAATAAGTTTCGTCGGCACGCAAACGCAATGACCACTCTTCTCTTCGTTGGACCAGTTTTGTTACGTAAAAGAAACCAATCAAAGCAGAGTTCAACATAGATACTTCATAGGTAAAAACCAGAGAACAGGGTACTGATTTGTCATACATGAAAATCTATCTTGCTGACATCGGACTGACTCCTCGTATTGTATTATTTATAGAAATACATTTCCGGTTCGGCTATAATTACAGAAGTCTGCATACATTTAAAATGATAGCACGACGGTAACGAATAACACTAAATGTTGCAGGTGTAGGTGTTGCGATACTTGCGAGCAAAACTGTTTCTAGCAATGGGTGCGTTTTGTACAATGAAGCATTAACTTCTCGAGCCTGGCACAAAACCGCGAATGAGCTAGTGTAAGCCTCTTGAACGTGAGCGGCAAGAAATCTTGCCACGAGCAATATTCTCGACTCGAGGTCATTGGATGACTCAAGACAAACTGCGGATAAGATCCCCAGTTTGCCGAAGGATCGTTCTCTCTAATCGGATTCGAAGCCTTCGCACGTTCCCCGTATATTTATAAGATCGTACGTATATCTGTCGTAAGAAGATGCCTTTCTCGCTCAAGATCAACCAAGTGGTTGTATCGTGTTCTCCAACTGACTAATTGAACTTCACGTTGAACGGTCAATTATTAGTAATTGCGCGGAGAGCAAGTTTTTATGTGCAAGTGTAATACCACTTTGTGCAACGTGCATGACGAATCGATATTTTAAGAATTTTCTTTGTGGTTACTCCACAGTCTCACCCTATAAGAATTAGCCATAACGCCAACTCCGCCAATCAATATTCCGCCGAAGTGATTAATAGAATCCCGCAACCCCTTGATTGCTCAGACCCGGCAGACGCTCAGTATTTCATTATTGTTACGAGTGAACCCGAACTCTTGCAGTACTAACGCGCACAGTGCATCTTTGCTCCTGTACCTCTTTGTTCGAGACCAGACGCGGCACGTTTCAATTTAACTCAGCCCAATCAATTCGGTCCCGTTCGATCCGCAACCCCTTTGTCACAAAAAACCAAAGCGCCCGACTGCACTGGGGCCATCCTTGTACCCTTTCATCTCTCCATCCACCGGTAAAAACCTTTTCCACCCTATTCTAGCCGCTGACCACTATCACAAGACCGAAACAGCGCACACGTCGTGACCACTACACACCTCTGCTCGGAGCAGCCGTTCAGCTGCACTCTCCGAGGGCATTCTGCCTTCGTTTATGATACCGCACCACCACCCGACAGATCACCGGCTCATCTACGTCCCAGCGAACCTTCGATGGGTTCATCGATCTCTCCGCGAGCGCGATTCAGCGTGATCCGGAGGAAAGTTCCAAGTCCGTCACCTTCATCCAAATCCTCAGCGGTTCGCGACGAAATCCGCTCTGAAGACACTCCCCTCTCTCTCTCCCCCTGCCCCTCTCTCATATACGCACAAGAGAGTACCCCACCACGGCACGTGGGCTCGACTGACAGTTCCCAGTCAGCTGATCGTCCATCGGGGGGGTGAGGGGGCAGCACTACGTGCACAAGGCGAAGGGAGGGGGTGGGGCGGGGGGTGGGGGGTTGGCGACGCGCAGTCTGGCCGTCGTCGAGAGATCAGCTGATCGGTGGAGGTGTGCTAGTGACTGACTGACTCTCGCGAAACGCTCAATGAACGAGCCGGACGAAGAAGTTCTTCGTTTCCTACACGGGAGGGGGAAGAGAGCGAGTGTGCGCGCGTGAATGCCTAACTGCGCGCGCGAAAGAGGGAGAGAGTCGGAAAGAATAGAGTGTGGAAGGTTTCGTGTAGCCGCGGAGGGTAGCTGCAGATCGGGCGGTATGGCAAGCGGGAACATGGGTCAGATACCGGTGGATGCGTGAAGGGGTTGGTGGATGTAGAATACGTCATCGGTGAGAGTATACGTACGGTGGATGGGCCGTGGCGATGCGATGGTCCAGCGTGCTTCATGAGCTAGCTGGAATGGCGGATGAAAGATGGTTGGAGAGGAGGCGTTTTTCACTGGTCTCTGGAAATCACAGTTTCTGAACGAATCTCACCACGATATGAAGCTCCTCAAACTTTTCTTCCACTCCTTAACTTCGGAAGCAGGCTCCTGAAACTGTTTCGGGGTAGTAATTGCGGCTGCCGCCAGTCGACTTCCGTGGTGAGTAGAAGTATTCTAGCTATTGTAATCTTCTGTGATAATGCTTTGATCTTCCATCGTCACTTCTCCCGCATCGCAGTAACAAGGCAATGGAATCTTTCGTCAGAGTAATAAGAGTTACTGGGGACAGAATCAACTGAATCCACCGAATTCTACAAGGCGACAGCAGGAGCTTTGTGTATTATTTGGTGGGAAAGTACTCACGGTTACAATCTATGTTATGTAACAAACGTTACACAGCCACGCTTACACAGAGTTGAAAAATAAGGTAACAGCGGCATACCGAGACTTCCATTCAACCGATTAATTCTCTACCACAATAAAAGGGAATCAGATGGATAATTACCCGGAAAACATCAAGCCCATTTTTCTATGTTTCACGCATCGTGTGAAGCTTATTTGCATCTAATTGTGCTGCGAATTAATTAACCGTTGTGTCGGCCTTGTTCGCCAAAGGATCCGCTTATACGACCGCTCATTATCTTGCATCCCACCGACGAGTTTCTATCCAGAAGTGAGAGATCTTGACATAAAAAGTTGAATCATGATTTTTCTCTGCGTATTTTAACGGAAATTTACATAGTCTGTTATAACCGGTATTGATAAATTGCATAAGACCGTCAAACGATGCATACTTTTCGATAATGAGTCAGCATAAGCAGTACAGATGTTATGCTGTATAATATCACGTTAAACTGACCAAGCTTTCGACTTGGTAGAGGGTAACTACGAAGAAAAAGTGTCTTCCCACCAAGGCCAGACGCGGAAGGTGTGAGAAAATTCCACGGACTCTCAAAGCAAGCAGGCAAGATCAAGAGAGAAAGAAGCGCGTATGAGAGCGAGAGTTAGATTGGAAAGAAGATAGACCATCTAAGAGGGGGGAGAGACCTAGAGAAGGGAGCTAGATAGATAGAGAGGGAGAACGAGAGAACGACAAGGGCAGTGGGAGGAAGGAGAGACTCAGAGAAGGGAGAGCGAGAAACGGAGAGAGACCATGTCCTACCCCAACAACCACGTGGGGCCAAAGACACTTTCATCATGCATCGTGAACCACGTGGACACTCAAAGAACTCCTGCGCACGCGCGCGCGTACTACCAAGGTCGAGCAAAGTCGCGCGATTACGCGTCTAATCGCGCATGGTGCAGCGGGAAGAACTGAGCGTGGAACTCGAATGAAATATCGAGAAACACTTGCGGCATACGTGCTTCGTTAATACTTAGTAGACATCGCTAGAACATGGATCCCATATAGGGGGTGGTTTCATAGGGTTCTAACATTCAATTTGACTGCATCCTAATAAGGAATATGTATGTCTTCTTGTGGTGGCAAATGTTGCGCCAGGTAAGAAGTGTACGTTATAAAATATTGTCCGTTAAAACATTTCCGAGTTTGGTGTGTTCACCATCTTCTGCGCCGCGAGATTGTCCACGGAGGGGCGCCACGTCCTCGGGCCATCAGCTCGGGCGTCGCGACGCCCAAAATAGAAAACACACGGGCAAGGATCCAGAGAGCACTGACCCACTATCCTCGTCCTATTCTCTCTCCTTCCCTCTTTCCTCTACTCACAGTAGCTTGTATTTGCGCCGTGTACAACCCTTTCTAGTCTGCAACCATATGTGACATCTGTCTGAGCAATCCGACGGCAGTTTCACGGAGATGTGGCTAAATCAGATGCTTCTATCGTTATTGCGCAAATATTGCGGTTTTCGACTTATCAAACGACCCTGGCGTTATGCCTAACTGGATAAATATGTGGCCGCTTCAGAAATAGGTGGAGATCCTTGCATACCTACATATCTTTATACATGAAGTTTCACGGGTGGAAAGTGCTCATAATAAGACCGTAGGAATTTAACTTTTTCTTGAGAAACACCTTATGACAACGTTGCTTCTTGTTACAGGTAAATACCAGAAATGAATGGTCGCAGTTATGTGAACAATTCCATCTACCCAACGGCTGCGTCAACAGCGGGGTTGGCCTTAAACAAATTTACCTTCGGTAAGTGCACGGCAAGAACATAAAAATATTGTCCTCTCAATGCATTTCCTTATTTCACCGTTCGCGACATGAAAAATTGCATATGATAAGGTACTGATAAGATAGCAACACGCTGTCTCATTAATGCGTTCCGCACTCCTTCAAAACATATCTTATTGTCAGCGACAATAATATGTATTAAAGGTAATGTTTATATTTCCATCCATACAAGGAGAGTCACGAACAGTACAGCTGCCACATGTGTGACTAATTTTGAACCGAAACGATGCTATCCGGTAAAGGACATCAGGGTATGACCGGCAAGAAACTTTTCACGACACATGTCTGTATGTGGTCGCGGTGACTAGGGACTAGGCAGGAGGATACTACCTCACCATGTACTATGTTCCCGTCTGGCAGACTGCGAGCGTCTGCGAGCGTTTTGCCGCGAGGCCGCACGCCGATACCCCTGCGCCCCACTACCATTTTCCGTATCGTATCGCATCGTATCGTTCGTTCGTTCTTTCGCGGGCTCATTCATGCCTCGGCGTCGACCACGTGCTTCCTAAGTCCGTCCTGTCTCTCGCAACCACTCCCTCCCTCAAGCGTTCAGTCGCATTCTGTCGATGAGACCTGCAACTTCGTTGCTAAAAATAGGCTCTCTTCGGAAGACATTTCACGTGCTACGCTTCCGCGATATGGCTTGACACTGCGTTCTCTTAGGGTGAGTTCATGGAATAAGGGTAGTATCCTGATGCTCCTGTGTGCTATACCATGTATATTCATCGACAGCAAGGCAGTCAGTACCAGGTGACTGTTTCTTCTCTTCGTCCGCTACCAGTATCCATATCTACCCTCTAGTTTACCCGCAAGTTTTACTACCCTTACGCAGAATTGCTGGGATGTATCCCATCTGCTCAGATTCACTTGGATTCTCAGAAATGTAGATGCAGACCTACTGAATGTCACACTCAACACTCATGTGTATCTGCACCCCTGATCATCTTCAGACAACCCTTCAATCAAGGGTTGTAAGTTGTCCAAAGTGTCGAATTTAGTATCAGCCTGCTCCGTGCTTATGAAGTTGCGCTCATATTGCGCGCTTGAGCATCGTGATGGCATTGCAACTTCGCGAGATTCGACCTCGCGACCGACAGACCGACAGACCTCGCGACCAGCTCAGACCGACCGAACGAACGGACAGAGTGCGACGAACTCGCCAGGAGCGAATGGGGTAGGTGCCGACCAGGAGAGAGAGCGGGAGAGGAGAGACTGCGCGCGTGTATGCACACATGTGTGCGTGTGTATGTGTGTGTGTATGTGTCAGAAAAAGAGAGAGAGGGCACGGAGTGTCGTGGGTGGGCAAAAGAAGGTGGAGGGGGTAGGTGTAGTGGATCCATTCATGCACCAACGTAGAGTACGGAGCTACAGCCTGATTGGCCGTTGGTCTCAGTTGTGTGTGAGAGATAGAGAGAGTGAGAGAGAGGATACTTTGACTACTACTCTGCACTTGCCACCGACGCCATTGCCACCGACGCCGCCGTCCGCGCAAGCGGTCGGTTGGTGTGGGATTGGAGGATGGTATGCCAGTAGTAGTAGTTCTGTCTGTTGGTGGTGGCAATGGTGTCTGGGTCCGGTACCCACGTGGTCGTTGTATGAATGAACCTTGGAAGGTGCGCCGGTAGTGATTAAATGTCAATGGGATGTTGTCTTGGTATTGTCCGAATTTTTATTCTACCCCGTCCTGCTGGTACCCGCATATAGGGGTTGGTACCGGCTTGGTCTCCATCGGTTGATTCTGTTACTGCCAACGCAGTATGGCTCAAGTTCTACCTCCACCTGTGTGGTATTGATAGAAGCTGGTTTTTGTATGGTTTTTTCGTATTGGAACTTTATTTTAAACTCGGAATCATCAGATTGCAGCTGAATTCAACTTGAGTCCAATGTGAATTCGAGTTCTCAGATCTTTGTTTGATCTTAGGTTTGCATTGCGTTCAAGTGGCTTTTATGTGCCTTTCAACTTCGCTCAGAATTAGATTCGCCGCGGTGCTGTTCAGGACTCTGGAGCCGTTTTCTCCGAAGAACCCCATTTTATCTCCCCTATCTTAAAAGTTTCCCGTTATCGTAAGTTTCCGCTGAACTTGCTTTACTTTAAACACTAACCAAGATATTACTTTCAGGTACTTGGACAGGTACGAGAAGGTTCACTTTCTAGGCGAGGACGGGCAGCAAGCCGATGATGAGGACGAGGATTCCAGACACCGGAAGTGGTCTGCCAGGGCATTGCACTCTGTTCCTCTTACATATAACCATCATCAACACAATGTCGCAGGTAATTTTGATCGGTATCAATGATTTTATCAATATCAATAACGTTGTATACTGGTCATTATTCTACATTGTGCAACTTCCTTTAAATTACCATCGCAGACTATGTATAAAAGCGGAATTTTGATTTTCATCGTTATCACTGTATAATTAGTATTTCTGCATGTAGGACCATGGGAATGCGAATGTATGTACGCGTATGAAACGGGGTTCATCGATAGGCGATAATAATTCGGCAGAGTTTACGATCGTTCCTGGCTAACCGCTTTTACCAATTTATGCCGACAAACTGGCCCCAACACGCGCGAATGACTTTCAAATGCGTTTTCCACTTGTATTGTTCCCTCTCTCATTCTTTTTCCTTCCTCGTTTACTCGCTCGCTCTTTAGCATCCGAGCATATACACACATGACAGACAGACGCGTGAACACTCCCTCGATATTGTACGTGCGCGCCACGGTTCAATAATTCGACATGTTAGCAATTTCCGCTCGCCAGAATTTTTCGGCTCAGCCATTTTCGTCACTCTGTCATGGGTACGTAAAAAACGAGGGAGAAAACTCGGGCCGAATATAACTTCACTGGCCAACACAATGCGTAACGAACGTAATTTTCATCGGACCGACAGCGAGGTCGTCCGTCGAATACGCTACAATCGGAAATTTATTCTGGTGCCTGGATTATCAGCATTAAAATATGTTGCTGGGAATAACAACGCGTAGGGCACGAATACGTGTACATTTTATATGCTAGAGTAGTAGAATATATAGTGCTGTTCACGATTATGTACACATGTCTTATTAGACAAAAAGAAGCACGATGAATGTGCCACTTACTACATTAGCAGCCTATTCAAAATTAAAGTGTTCTTTAACGTTGGCTCTTGGACTTCCTCTCTGTACAAATATAATCGTTACTAAATCTGACAGTCTTAAACATACTGTTTCCGGATTGATTTAGAATTCTCGAAAAGGAAATTCATTTCCAACGTACGGTCAAAATAGGTGGAAAAGATCAGGTTTTATTTTTATTCCGGACCTATTTAATTTGCCAGAGGGCAACTTTCGCTGAAAGTAAACGGTTAACTGTCCGCTGAATTCTTAATAATTTCAGATAATCTCAGTTATTCTCGGACATAGATAATAATAATTTTTACATAAAAGTACGTAAAACAATCGTTAAAATCCGTTATACAATTTATGCGCTAATTTCAATAATCTGACCGTGGAAAACCTGTGAAAAAATCGAGAATCTGTCAACAGTTCCATTTTTACTCGGTTAAAGGTAGTCCAGGGAAACTTAGATAACTGGTAGCACCTAAGAAAAATTGTAACAATTTTAAAAAACATGGCCAAAGAAAGGTTGTGGAAATGATCACGGTATTGCTATCGCAAAATGGGGGTCTTTCGACTGACTTGTCTTTTTGGGACTTAAAAGGGGATGGAAAGAAACTGACGAAATCCAAAAGCGCATTAGGTGGTTACAGTTTAGGGGTATGAAGAAAAATAAGCGAATAAAGAATAAAAGATACCGATCTTACTGGGACTAGTCTAAAAAACGCTCAATTATGCATGTATACCATTGTTGACTATCTTGTAATCATGTCGTATATAGAACGTATATGTCGCCATAGTTTCCTAGGATGCTCATAATGTCAACCGTACGTGACCAACATGGCACTTCATGTGCTAAGAAAACTCAACCGGCATCATCTTTACTTTCTCGTTAACACGACACGAAGAAGATCCGCGTCGTCAATAATAATGACAATCCGCGCGTTTCTCTCTCCACGTCCTCGGACTCCCTTCTTACGCGTTGCGGACTTTGCCCGTCAAAACGGACCGGTGAAAGCCCCGAAACTCGTTTGGTAAAACCTTCCTGGAAAGTGCGTAGTTGCTCGCGCACACTCGCAAAAGTACACGTGCGCTGTGTACCACACGCCAAGGCGGCAGCGGGTTATTGACGTGCTCCCGTCGAGGGAACTGCTCTCATCTGACAGAGATATTCACTGATAGGGAGACAGAGATGTAGCTCGTCAGACGATAGGACCGAAGAGGGTCCGAGCAAGAGAGACATGCCTAATACCGTGACAATACGTGTGTGCGGACAGTGGCGTATCTATTTAGCGGATATATCTACTTCCCAAGTAGTAAATGTACATGGGCCAGCAGATCTGTGGTGATAAAGGCAAATATGTACGCGTGGTCGCACGAGTACTTACCGAGGCCTGTGAGGCTCATATCGAGTTTATTAAAAACTAAACAAAGCTGGGCCTAAAAAGGCTACCATAGGGACAATAGATATCTATAGATAGCGGGTTCTGTGAGCCGAGTGCAAGCGGCGATGCGCAGAGGTGTCGGGGGAGGTGCGCGCGAATGGGGCATGTGCGAGATAATTTAATGGGCAATAATCATGACACACATAGGAAACCCGCACACACACCAGTCTGCCGGAACGCGGGTCTATACTCTCCGGTTTACAGTAGTGCGCACGCGTACGTCGATGTTGCTTCGTATTAAACGGCGAAGCTACTTGTTTCAATGCCGCGATGCGAAATAATTTGATGATATTTCGGTAACCAGAGATGCCTTTCAAGCCCAGCGATATCTAGTTCACTGCGTTTACAAACCCGATAACATTGATACGAGGCTCGCGTGTCTCAAAAATCCGTTCCAATGTCGAAATCGTATCTATTACAGAGTTAGCAAAATCTTTTACTACATAACATCATGGTCAGTCCAGAATTCCACTTGACATACGGCATCCGGAAGCATTAAAACTTTCCGCGAAGCGGTTGCTTCACAGTTCAAGTTCGATTTTCACGCGTTTTGCAAGGTGAAACTGGCTCGAAACTGTCCGCTCTCGCTAATAGGAGTTCTATTCGCGTCGCGACCTGTTGTCCAGTTCGCGCCACTCACCGTACGACGGAAGTGAACTTCGCTAAATTAGCGTTCCATTGCGGTTGCTCGACCTCGATCGACCTCTCCCGCAAGATCGTTGTACCTGCAATTCCGTATAGCTCCACGCCGTATAATTCTGTTCGCACTCAAGAAGGGAGAGAGCACTCGTGTAATGCTCGATATAGAATGTCGTCTCTTTTCTTTGGTGCGGAACATGAAAAGCTCGAAACCCGGTATAATGGATGAATGCGGGGAGAGTGAGCGATTGGACGGACGCAGGTAAATAACATGACGTGCAACTTATATTGAGAATCGATGCCCGCAGAAGTCTCGCGTAAGATGTGCGTGTGCGCGGATAGTTTTGCGCGCATTGCACACGCGCAATAATCTCGTGCCTTGTGCAACAAATCCTTGAATTCAGTGACAAATGAAAAAACCAAGATTTCGAAAACAGTCAGATTGCAGGCAACAATGATACCGTTCGCCGTTAGCACCGATACTCCTTGGCAAATTGATCGAGAAAGCGGTTACACAAAGTGGGCCACGTGTGTACAACTGACCTAGCGGCGACGTTGTCGCCGTGTCACTCCACCTCAACTGCGGAATAAATTTGAAGAAACGATGTCTCCCAGATCAGAAGCACCGTCTTACAATATATTTAGATTTCTCTGTGCTACCCAAATTTTTGTTCCAGATCTCTGTACCCATAGAATGCCTCGCTATGTTCAAATTACGTTGGCACGTTGACTGCCAGTGACTTGATAATTCAATAATGCTCGTTAAACGATCCATTTCTTCCTTGTTTGTCTGTACAAGCTGGGTTTAAGTATAGTTTCAACAAAGACCTCAAGAGACGATAAAAATATAATCTCTACAGTATATTAACGTCACGAAAAAGGCTATGAGTTTGCGTATGACGTACAATTCACGAATAAATACATTTGTTATTACAAAGACTTTATACACCGTATGTGTCTCGGCATCTTACGTCAATGAATAATGAAAGCAAACGCTGTCCGTCTCATATCAAACATATGCTTGTGTAAGGTGAAAACTTATTGGCAGTTCAATTAATAAATTTTAGTCCGGTTCGGAGGTGAAGGCTTGGCAAGAATTCGCCGAGTAAATAAAACTAAACAAAAGCACGGAGGAGCTTTGATTCTACGATGCGCGCGCGCAAGATTGGCAACAGAGTGGAGGGATGGAAACGAGCTTGTCGAGAGCAGAGATAGACACGAGACCTGCGTCACAATCAATAAGCGTTTGCGGGGATAGCTCCGTGAGTTCTTGATCGTCCCCCGTGTAACCCAAGAGGACTTCTTGCGCAAGCGCGAAGCCGGAACGACTCCCGATCCCGACTTCAACCCTTGACGCCACCAGACTCTACCACTCCACTGACTACTACCCCCCACGCCTCCTTGCTACTTTGCTGCCTACAACGAAATTCCTGCGTGAATAGAATGGAGACAAATTAATGAACAGCGCCGAAGAGCGACGTGTCGAAGAAGAACATTTTAAGGTTCATACAGCCACGTTTATCCAATGTTTTGCATCGTCGCGTTTAGCATATTAGATTTCCAAGCTTTGGGTAACTCTATATCGAACAGCGAGATCAGTAGCAGGGCACGAATTTATGTAATAATGTTGAAACTATAGACTGGAATTCCACGAAAACTAGAAAATCGAGTCTCGGATGCGTAGGTGTAGGTTTATCGTATGCTTTGCCAAAAACACAGCATATGCGAGTGAGTGGAGACGGAGGAGGTCAGATGTCTCGAAGCGTCTCTGTGATCACTTAACGGGCGGATCGAAATAGAGGAAAGTGGACGCGATAAATAATGATGTACAGAGTCTTCAGTGTGCAGTTTTTTACAAAACATTTCCACTAATATCCTCGCCAGACTGACTGAATAATCAAGTCAATTTGTATAGCGCAAGAATCTTGCATAAATGTTAGTCACGGCTGGAGTTGCATGCGTTGAATCTCAATTACATGGATCTCGTAACATGAAATGTTCTGCGGTATTCTTGATGTTGTGAATTTTAGAAAATTCACTGTCCAGGGTATTGGCAAGTTGGTAGGTCGATACGCGCCATTTCCGGGGCAAGACTCGCGCCACGATTTTATTAACGAGCCCCGCTCTTCTTTGCTCCGCCTTCTCCTTCTCCTCCGTCTCGGTTCTTCCTCTTCCTGACCAAAGACCTGTTCCCTCGTTTCCGGTCGACAGAGGCAAGGTACTCGATATTGATTGTGGTTTTGCAGCTAAATAAAATTGTAAAAATGTCTGCAATCTTAGATTACAGCGAGACTATATTCTAACGCTTTCATGGATAATGTTTTATGGATCAATATTGCATTATGTCGATAACTGCGATGTGAGATGCATAACGAAATGATATCAAACGACAAGGGGTGTCTGATCAGTTGGACTAGATAAAAATTTCGATAATGCTAGTGCGATGTAGATCGTTAGAAGTGTTGCATCCACGGCGGTCCACAAGTATGTAGACGTGATCGGACGCACTGTAGAAAGTTGACCGTGACCGAGGACAACCTACTTATAGTGGAGTCGCGACCACACCAGTTGCGCCCGAACGTAGAGAACATTTCGAACGTTTCCAGCCACCACTTGTTCCTTTGATCGTCAATAATGCGAAATTATTCCTGACTATTGCATTATTCGCTCTCTGCATTCCTGAACATTCGCATTTCCGTAGGTCTATGTTTTGCAGGTAGAACTGGACTTTCATAGACGCATAGAACTTTCCAGGTCTTTGCTATGTAGCGTCGTACCATAATAGTGCCAGCTACTTTTTATCAGGCAGCTCAGTGGGCAGAAAACTTTGTCCCATTAATTGATTGTTCTGACGGAGGAAACTTTCCTTTGCATAGAATCTCTTCGTGATTACAACGGCCTCTCCTCGGACCTGTACAAACCTTCGAACTACGACAAACTTGCGCTCTCCCTCCTGTCGCCCCTCCCGAACGAGCAGGACTTCGCTATCAATGTGTGCACCTTGCTGTCGAACGAGGGGAAGCACACGCTCAGACTCGACAAGTATCCGCGACTGGTGAATATTTTGCTCGCGCACGCCGGCGTTTTTGATTCGCCCGGTACGAGGCAATTGTTCATCGAGGTGTACTCGAGAGTTAGGAGTTACTCAATAAACTCCTTCTGGTCGGATGTGTTGGATTCTCAAGACGTGATCGATCTGACGAATGAGAGGACTTTCATGAGAAAATCGTCGGCGAGTCTCCGCACATTCTCCAGGCGAAAGACACTCGAGAGGGATAAGGAAAAGGGTACTGCGGTGGACGAAGAGGTTCCGTCGCAGATGGATGTTGACTTAGGGGTACGTCTTACCCACATTTCTTTCTCTACTCGAGGCCTCAGGAGCGGTTAGTAAAGATGACTAAATTATCCGATACTCTAGGTGCTTCCAGACTGTTCCCGCCTCGAGCCAAGTCTTTGTCAGGACGAGAGCCTGAAGGACCAGAACCAAAATTCCATAAAGTTTGAAGAGGACGACAAGGATCTCTTTTGCGTCGGACGAACGCTAGGCACGCAGGACCCATACGGGCAGCGCGTCCTTCAAATAGCGTCTATCCTCCGGAACCTAAGTTTTACGCCTGAAAATGCGAGCATTTTGGGAAGAAATCGGTGCTTCTTAAGATTCGTTCTTCTTTGCGTCCGGGCGAGGTGGAGTAATCTTCATCAATTGGGCTTCGACATCCTTGGAAACATTGCGAATGAGATTGTCTTGAAAGAAGCCGGAGAGAGGATAACGGACGTCATTCTCTCCTGTGTAGCTAAAGGAATCGAAAGTCAGGACAGGTTCATCGTAATCTCATGCTTAGAGGTTCTGAACAAGATCAGTCAACAAGACAGTAATGAAGAAATCGTTACTTTCGGCCTGGAAGACAGCGTATATGAACTTATTTGCAGGTATACCCAGAGCCACATGCAGTCCCGACTCAAATATCAGCCTTCATGAATTAAATGCCAGTTGTTTGATGTTTGATTTTTTCATTTGTACTCAGGTTTCTGGCTTTAAGCGACATTGCTCTCCTGGTGTACACTTTGGAATGTTTGTATGCCTTGACATCTCTCGGTGAACGTCCTTGCACCAGTGTAGCTCGTGTAAGAGGTGCGATAGACACTTTAGTAGCCCTCGTGACGGTTGAAGCGCAAAGTTATGGGCCGAAAGCCTGCATTCTCATGAGGGTAGTCGAAACGGTCTCAACCGTAACAATGCCGCAACAAACCGCAGCGCCAAACGCTCCGGCAAATGCCACGGCCAACGCGATCGCTCCCGTTGCTATTCCTGCCACTGCTGCCAATTCCGTGCCAGCCACTCCAACGAGTATTAGTGCAACACCCGCACCAGTCAGTCCTGCGCCTTCCAGGCCCACAACCCCTGCGGCAACGAATACGAAATCTACAACGCACAGTAAGTATGCTATGTCATAAAGAGTAAGGCCGCAGTGCCCGTGCGCAGTCACATACTAAGCATTGCATGTCTATTGCATGTGTGCTAGGTTTATGGTTATTTCTTATATACCTATTTCTACGAATACGTGTTAAATTGACACATGAACAAAACCCAACATACTCTTAAACGGATAACCGTTCTGTACTTTGTTCTTCAATTCACAAAATCAAGAAAAAAATATACTTCTAACATGTTTTCATGTATTTCCTCTTTTTGGCATTACGAATTTCCAACGTAAATATGGAGATAAGATTTACTGGGATTAATGCTCAATTTACGATCGCATCAAGATGACGCGGATCCGTAGAAATAGGTGTACCATGTAAAGAACTCGAGATCAGGAGGCTTAGACGGATATTTATTTGGGCATATATTAGTCTTGTCAAATAGATAAAAGACAGTGCAAATAATAGGAGGGAAATATAAACAGGTTCTGTTATTTTCTTTGAGAAAATCGGAATTCTCAAAAATAATGCGTCTCGTAAACCTCGTATTAATTACTGTTAATTACCCCGGTGTTAAAGTAACACTATATTTTTCCCTTACAGAAGCAATAGAGACAGCCAATTCTCTGCAACAACAACACGCCCACCAGCAAATAATTCAGGAGAACGAGCAATTCGCTCTGGGCTGGTTAAGGGCAACGTTTGAGCTCGCACCGGGTGTTCGCATCGAACAAGAAGAACTATATAAGAAGTATCTTGGTTGTTGCACAAAAATCGGGAGGAGAGGAGTGATCGCGCCACTTCATTTTCCAAGATGCGTTA
This sequence comes from Cryptocheilus praepositus, assembly GCA_033815515.1. NCBI lineage: Eukaryota > Metazoa > Arthropoda > Insecta > Hymenoptera > Pompilidae > Cryptocheilus > Cryptocheilus praepositus. The sequence goes on from JAWWQZ010000314.1 coordinate 6,116,973, forward strand.
GGTATGTAATAGCACAATCATATATTAATTAACTACCGACATAGCGCGCGTCATCGGCGATTTTCTGATGTTGAAACACAGATCCGTATTTGGTGGAACTATCGGACCAAATCCTCTGAAATCCGAACCCAATGGCAGCCAGTATTACGAGGGTATCCGCGTACGGGCAGTTCCGGGCCCAATAACGTATCCCGGCCAAACAACAATGGTGACGAGCACGGCAACGCAAAGTATCACTACTATCAACGCAACTCCAGTAAAGGTGCAACCACAACCACAGCGTACAACCAAGACCATATGCCCTGATAGCACGGCCATAGAAAATCCTACCCAAATCTCTCCCCAAGTTTCACCCCAAAAGGCACCTGCCTCACCGATCCTGAAGGCCCAATTGTCCGCACCCACAAAGTCAAACACGTCCAATGCCTCGACTCAGTCCCAAAATCCGGTCACCAAGGGTGATTCCGTTATCAGTCAGGTGGGTCCGAGTCCGTCACTGTACGTCATTTCTTCTTCTATCATCGACCTTGGTTCTTTGTATCATTCTATTTGCGCGGTGTGCGGGAATCCAAATGTGCTCATTGTTAGTTGCCTCTTTATCGTTGGTTGGACTAAGGTGTGTTTTCCCAAACATATTTTTCGTGTAACCAATGATTGGGTAGTGAATTAAATGAGCATGCTTATTTCACACATACCGTGTATCTGTGTATCGGATTTTTGGTTGCGGTCTTATCAGCTTTTCTGGGCTTTCTTTGATTGGCTAATCGCAGGATGAAACAATAATGAAAAGTTTTCTTGCTTATTTTTAGAAATGCAAGAAAACTTGACGTTCAATTCTGTTATGCTATCCTTTACTCCTACCTGGAACGGCCTGCATGCTTTTCATCCATTTTCCTTTATTGCAATTCCAAGTAGTTAAGTGTGGTATGTGTCCAAGTAATACATGCATAAGACAATAGGCTTGTCGAAAAGAGAACAATATGCGTTCACCGTAAATGCGTATGACAAACGTAAATCCATCGGTATTCTCATGTTCGGTGTCAGTGAGCTATTTCCGATAAAGATGAGTTTCTCTCGAACGATCTCTGCTATTAAGCCCTTCGTATAGAGGCACTAGCTTCCGCAAAACATAAACGTACGCTGTAAACGCTGCCAGGGGTTGAGAATTTTGTGAATATTGTCGATTAGGTGTCAGTATCGCACCCACACCTGAGTCAAGCCCTATTAGCCAGTGGATCCCACAATCAACAACAACAAACTCAGCCACAACAACAGCAACAGCAAACCCAAACTGTCCAGGTAGTAACTAAGGAAGATAGCCGCGGCACTACATCGAGTTCCATTATTAAAAGCCTGTTGGCTACCAAGGTAACGGTCAGCAGCGACTGCATGCCCAGTGCTGCGACTTGTGTGTCTACCCCTACTGCCTGCGTAACAAACACTACTGCTAGCATCGCATCCAGCATCAGTGCCAACCAGCTAATAACCAGCAACCAGGTATCATCGTTGTATAATTAACAAGGAGTAGTGTGTAAAACGTAGATTTGAAATTTTTCTATTACTTTTTCATTTAAATTTCATACTTGCTGGTCTCTTCCGTCGTGGTGTCATGTATTTGTATTATGCTGTTATGAATTTCAACGAACATGTGAAGCTAGTTTCAGAAGATATATTACATAGACCAGCTGGTACGAAGCGATGAAACGAATTGCAGGAGATTAGGCATTCGCGGTCGAATATCAAATAGTTTCGCAGTGGTGTTGTGAAAACATTTCAAGGAAATAGATTAGTTAGCAGGCGAGTTGTGGATGGATCAAACTCATCTTATGACATACGATCATGATATATTTCTTCGAGCAGTGTGCTGATATGTTAATAAAAATGTTCTCTTGCGGAAAAGATCCCGATCATTGAAAGTACGCGTTTAGGTTTCGTTTGCAGTCTTGTCTGAAATTTTGTCTCGTTAGTGTCTGTGCTTATGACGTAGTGTTGTTTGTTGTGTTGAGATTTTTATTGTTACGTAGAACACCTCCACTTGAACGAACTTTGCCCAAGACAATATCCTTTCTCTCTCTATCTCTTTCCCCCTTCCAACAACGAGAATTACACAGTGAAAGTAGACGTCTGAGAATAACAGAGAGTTTTCGTGAGACGGCACTGATAACTTAATAACACTAACAAAGCATGGTTGATTCAATAAGATGAAGAAGAAAAACGCTGAAGGTTTTTTCTTATCGTTTCGAGGCAGTGTGTATCGGCACGCAAAAATCCGTGTAATCGGCATGCTTATATGAAATTCTTTGCTAGGTTGCTCAGCGGCAGCAACAACAAAGGCTACTACAGCAACAACTGACCGGAGTTGTTCAACCAGCTGCACCGACTGCAACCCCCGCGACGGTATTTCCGAAAGTTCCCGTGAACTCTAAGCAACAGAAACCAGCTATTGCGCCAATTCCTGCCAAAAAAATACAGAGGCTCAATGGGGCCAAGTTTATAATGACTAATAATTGCGAGAAGGTAAGTTCGCGTTGAATGGGTGTATGATGCATGAATAACATATGGGTGATACATGAATTATAAAATGTTTCCGTATATTCCTGTGTTAAGACTGAAGATAATGATAACGAGAACATAAACCAAGTCGTGACCACCGCCATGGTTGTCTTAAATTCCACGGAAAACCACATATCCTCCACGGTCAAACTCTGTCGACCTCCAACATCCACCGTCTCAGCCGCTGCCAAGACAAATCAACGGAGTACGTGCACGTCCATCGCTGAGGATTCTGATTCCACGAACAATTCCTTGGCGTCAAGTAGCGGGATCGGTGGAAGTAGAGATTGTTCAGGTGTGGGTGTTGAGGAGGAGAACTCGCTTACGAGTTTTGAAGGGATTTTATTGAACGGCGCACCAAGTAACATCGATATCGATGCACAAGAAGACGGCTCCTCAAAGGACTCTTCTAGCGTTGGATCGAAAGAGAAGCCACTTCAGAGTATGATGCTCGCGGATCTGTTGGAACGGAAAGTCGATAAAGAACCGATATTGAACGGAGTACTAGGGAAAAATTCCATTAATGAGAAAGGCATGGATCTGGTCGAGAATCATATAAAGAAGGTTCTGAAGGAGTCTCCGGACGTGAAAATTAAGACAGAGGAGGAGGGCGTTATGCAAGAAGTGGAGGACACTTTGATAGAAGCCCCGAGAGGTATTAAGAGATCGGCGAGTGAGTCTGACGAAGTGGAGCCTAAGAAGCCAAAATACTCCAATGGAACAACGTCACCAGACCCAGCAGTGGACTCGACTACGGCGGAATCGACGGTATCGAGCATAAAGTCGGAGGATGACGACAAGGATAGCGAGAAGGCAACAGTCTCTTCGACGGCGGCGAACTTATACGCTGCTTTGGCTGCAGATTGCATAGAAGATGAAACTGACCTCGATGATCAGTCGAAGGAGGAATCCGCGCCGACGATCAAGGAAGACCCGCATATATTTATCAATCAAATTCCGCAGCAACCACCGCCTCAGCCACCGCCGCCACAGCCACAACCACAGCCACAGCCACAACCACAACCCCAACCACAGCCTCAACCACAACCGCAACCACCGCCTCAACAGCAGCTAATAGTAACAACGCCGAGGCAGATAGTAGTGCAACAAACCATCCAGCCCAATAATCAAGTGATTATACCGACGACTCCAGTGAAGGGGCGTCAACCGCAATTACAGCCTCAGGTGCTGCTTCAGCAGAGTGCAGGAGGTCAACTGCAATATGTTGTGTCGGGCGGTGTTCCAGGGCAGAATTACGTGCTGGCCCAGCCACAGACTGCATTAGTGCAGGGTCAGGCGCAAACTGTCCTGGTGGCGCAGACTACCCAGCAACAGGGGACTGGTGCAAAAACTATCATCATTCTTCAGCCTCAAACGACAACACAGCCCTCGCAGAAGATGGTGGCTGTAACTCCGCAAGGCCAGCAAGTGGTTGTCACACAGGTCCAGCGACCTATCTTGCAAAGTCCCGCGCTTGGCAACATCCCGCCACCGCTGGTCCCTACGTCAGCCACCATTCCGCAGGCTTCCATTATAGTTAATAGTTCCGTCGCGAGTACAAACGCGAGCACGGTAACCGTTACGATACCGGCCATGGCCCAGCAAACTCCTGCGTCTACCAGTGTGCCCTCCAGGGTGGTTACACCCACTCCAGCCTCGACGCCACCTCCTACGAGGCCAACTACGCCGCATCAGGCAGCCGCGACGCATGCCTTGGTCAAACCCGTTAAGGTCGTCAAGACTGTTTCTTCTTCTACTTCGACGGAACCCGAAGCCAAGCCTTCGACCAGTCAGATTTCAACGGAGACCACCACCAAAACTATCACGATCAAAATCGACCCGAACGCGTATCTGTGCGAGTGGCGAGGATGCTTGAGACAGTTCAAGACGCCGCACGAAGTTTATCTGCACGTTTGCGAAGCCCACTGTCCGACCGGAGGAGAGGAAATTCTCTGCTTGTGGGCGAGTTGTGATGCTTTAAAGAGGCGTAGATTCTCGCTAATGACGCATCTGTACGATAGACACTGTAATTCGGACGTAAGTAGTCGCATTTTGGGAACAAGGTATTGGATTGCAGGAACCGCGTACTTATTTTTCGTATCGTTTGTAGACCATGTCAATGCGGCGGAAACAATTAACGGTCACTGGCAAGACTGAAGTTTCCACGTCGACGCCACCCGCCCCGCATCACCCCGGATACGCTCCAAACGCAGCATTCCATGCTATCAAGAGGCATGCCTTGGAATTCGTAAATCCCAAGGAACTAATGGTAAGTTAAACAACGCTTGTGCACATTCATTGAAACTAAGATGGAAATTTATACAAGTGAAAGCTTACAGAATCAGATGTAATATTTTACGGTTAGCACGTACCCAATTTTGAAGACACGTTAAACTATCGTGTTTACTACATCTTTCTGTCTTTCTATTTAAAAATCTGAGTACGATCAGTCCAATTTTGGACAAGTTTGCTACGACATTTCCGAATTTCTTGTGAATAACCGAATTTCTTATTCTCCTGGCAAAGCAGCAAAGGCCATCCAAGCCCGCTGCAGCCACTTCAAGCTCTTCTTCTCCCCGACCCGGGCAAAACCCTCCACCAGAACAGGTAAAGACGCGTTTAAGAAAAGAAAGAAGCAAGATTTTGCGAGAACGGAGCCAAATTGAGTACAGCCACGGCCCTTGTGCGCTGCCCGATTTTTCGCCTGTTTTTGTGCTTTCTCCTTTGTTTCTAGCACCGTTTCGATTCCCGCTCCCCTCGCCCCATTTATCGATTTTTCTTATTTTTCATTGTTTTCACGTAGCATGGTTTGACTTTGTTTTTCATGTTTTTCTGTAGATGTATTTATTTAATTTGCATTCAAGACATTTGAGCCTTTGATGAGCCTGACCAGGGTGCTGGTAAAATATCATCTTTGACGAATAATGATGTGCAGTTTTTAGTTAGACTCGCTTCATTTGTAGACGTTATTTTCCTTTGTAGCCGTCGCTCGCTTTTACAAGCAAGTGCAATGCGGCGATTAAATGTGATTGTGGTATTAATTCTTTGTACAGCATTAACGCTTCTTTTTTGTCAGCACCGTAATCCATCCAAATTTCTCATTTGGATATTAAAAAATCCAACGACTCATCGTATAGTTGAACGTGTGCAGATGTGTCGCAAAACATATGTTGCAAGGCAATTTTGCACGTTCATGAAATGAGAATTTGTAAATAATCATCGCCACGTGAAAGTGCTTTTATTGTTGCCACGTCTTGATCAGTTTTGACCATTATAATTTACGATATCCATTAACGTTTGTCGTCTTACTTGTCGTTTTGCAGGACGACAACGAAGGTCCCGTGACCAAAAGTATTCGTTTGACGGCAGCTCTTATTCTCAGAAACCTAGTCATATACTCAACGCACGGTAGGAGGTGAGTAACGTTTTGCATGAATATGTTCTTCGCAATAAAATGCATGCTCGATCGTCATGCCTAACGTATTTGAATTAACGAACAGGCACCTAAGGGCATATGAGCCTCATTTGGCAGGCGTAGCATTAAGCAACGTCGAATCATCGCGGACAATCGCGCAAGTCCTCTACGATATGAACGACCAGAGCAGCAGCAGCCATAGGTGACCTCTCGAATCAGGCCTCTAAAACGAACATACACAATGAAAGAAATGAGAAGATACCACTAAAAAAAAAGAAAAAGAGAACCTTGTGAGCAGCGATCAACTTCAACATTTCCTAATCTCTCTATCTATTCTCCCATTTCGTTTTCCTTTAGTTTTGTCCTCTAGTGTAAAGTGAACGAACTCGCAGTGTGAATACCTGTGCATAAATAGTTAAAACGAACACTTACACGTACACATAAAACATAACACACGACACGAGAATGAACAAGCAAATGTCCGGATACACATCCACATGCGAGAAGAAGAGGATTAATAGTAATGTTCCACGTAAATTGAAATATTAACAAAAGAGGCCTATAAACTTACTACTGGGCAAAATTCGGGTTTTTTTGCCAACTTAGACTATTGATAACTGACTTTAATGAAGTAAACTAGTGACCGCGAAATGTTGCTGGAAACGACGATGAGATTGTTTAAACAAAATGGAGGGACAAATGCAGTCGGAAGTGATGGAAGAACAGTGATAAAATCGAACGAGATATTTCAGATTTAATATTAATATTTATTTTCTCAACGAGAAGCGGAAAATGTTTTTAGTAAACGTGTACAAAAAACGGCGAAGAAGATACTTTATGGACGTTATAGTTAATTGTAATCAATATATTATTATTATTATTATTAATATTATTATTATTATTATTATTAATATTATTGTATGTTTTTTCATAAGTCACCAAGAACCTAGAATGTAAAAAATCTTTTTATCAAATGTATTTGTTAGGAATTTACGTTTCTTTTTTTGTTTTCATTTGCTTCTAATTGCATACGGCAATTATATGGCTAACTATTATCGTCTCTCTTTCTTTTACTCTGTAAAGATAATCGTAATTGTCAAGAGTTAGTAAGATACCGCGATGCGCACGTGCACCCAGGCATAAAATAGCTGAGAACTTTTGTCATTTACAGCGAAAAAAACGTTTCCATATCACAAGCAGACAAAGAACGATCGGAGTAAACGATCTAGATTTAGGTGAATTTTAGCTTGAACGAAGAATTCCTAACCTTCCACTTAATACCGTTCTTAGGCGATCTTTATTTCGACTTGTATTCTAGACTTGTCATTTGCGACTTGAAGGACGGTTAAACGTTAATATCAATGTCTAATCTACCACGTGTTAGTTAAGCGATGACCGTTGATTTCCCTTGTTTGTCAGCTAACTTGGCGAAAGTCAGACACAAACGCTGGATAACATTGTGAGGGCTACCGTAAGGTATAGAGAGATATTTGCTTCTTTACAAGATCTTACGGGTTCGTCTGCTCGTTGTACGAATCGTTTTAATTAAGCTATTCCGCCACTGGACTTCTAATGTGTGCGACAAACACTACTTTCGATAAAGTCGTATAGATATGTAAGGCTGCGGAAATATCAATTCGGATCTTGTAGAGAATGCGAAGAAGCAAGTTTTAGATGATGTACACGCTTACTATGGCTCTCACAATAACACTCCACCCTGAAAGAAAGTATTTTTTCTTCGCACAATCTTCGACATACGGGACTATCGGTGCTCCTCGACTAACTAATACCCGCGACACTAAATGCTTGAACATTTCAGACGTTGTGCTTAAAAGTCTAAGGCCTAAAGATTATCGAATCGTTACTCACTGTAATGTTTTTTTACAACTCAAATGATCTACGATAGACGTACAATGACAAAGTCTTTCCCCACTTTACTTTCTGTGCCCAGAAATATCCCCCGTTTCGTTAAACATTGCAATTACCTACAAGTTTATTGTATTGTATAGTGTACAAACAATGAAAAAGAAAAAAAGATGAAAAGGGAAAGTACCATGAAATGGTGTCCTCATTTTTGCCTTATAAATAGTGCGAGTTTCTTGGTGTGTTACAAATTTGTAATTTATACAAATGAAGGGTGTCCCTTTCGTTCCCTTTTTCCTCTTTTTTACTCGTTATCTCGCTATCATTTTTACATTATTCGACGAACATTATAACATAATTTGCGCGAAACGACATCGATTGCATTTACATTTAACTGTTTATCCGTGTCCGCGGAGAATAAGGGAGAGTCGTGGCACCGGCAATTTAAACGTTTAAGATCATATTCTCGAATTACATATGTGTATGTATATATATAGGCATACTTCATCACGACACGCATATATATATAATATACATACTTGTAAATAATGCTCTATATCTCATTTCATGAAATGTTACGATATCTGTGTACATTTTCTTATAAAGTTGTAAGTTTAAACGTCTTATGGGAAATTATGAAAGGACAGGCACACGTGAGAGAGAAACACAAACGCATACACACATTTACACATAAACAGTGCGACGGATAAGAAGGATTCTGTATTATAATAGACTTATGGACAAGACGTAGAAAGTTGCAAAAAAAGCGGATTTTTGTAATTATTTAAAAAGGTTCGGCATGGAAGGTAAAGGATCATAAAGAGCAACAAAATATACAATGGGCCACGGTTCCGTGAAGTATTAAAAGGGAACCGTTTCGGGCCGATTAATGATTAAACATGAACATACAAGTATGATAATGGACCCTGTGCGAGCCTCTATTATGTATTTTATATATAAATATATATATATATATAAATATTATATATATATAAAAACAAGTTTAATAGCTGAACGTTTAGGAGGATGGAAATCTTGTGAGAGGCTTTTTATTTTTATTATTTGTAATTATCTAGTTTACATGTTCACTGTTTGGTACGATCATTGAAGATCATAAAATAAACAACAACTACTGTGTAAAGAAACGAGAGAAGGACGTAATAAATCGCTAAGAAACTTATGGAGAGAGGAATATTGAAAGGAGAAATGCTGTGAATGAATGGACATTGAATGAGTGAAATTATAACCGCTATCCGTGAACGTTTTGGATTCTCTTCGGAGTTGACATTCAGAACGAGTGAAAAATAAATCGTAAGTTTCTATTATAACGCATAGAGACCTCTTAAACTATCACAATTAATAATTATCCTCAATGAATGCGAAAAGGTACAAAAATCTTTATTCGTGCCGGTCGAGCATTACAATAAGATACAACGACTATTATTAACGCAGTCATTATTAATGGCCTCTTGTTAGTTACAATAACTGTTATTGATGCAGTTATTATAAATGGCCCCCATTAGTTCTGCTATTTAATCGGTAACGGCATAATGTCAAATTAGGTTTCATTACACAAGATGTGATTAAGGATCAGTATTCGTCGTTATTTGGAGAATCCAGATAACACGATCAGTATTACTAGTACTACTTATAGTGCAGCACCAATTTCGGACATCGTCGAACAGGGCATTCACGTTGAAAACAATACGGTCTCTCTTGCGTATAGATAAAATGTGTCATATCAAATTATCTTTCCATTCCAATAATGAGAAGTATGCGTATCATCTTTCGTAAATTGATTCCTGTCTGTCTCCGTTTTGAAATCGCCTTCATTAACTGAATTTGCCTGTGCATATATGTTCAAAATATATGTGAGAAGAAGTCTTTGCAGTTTAAAAAATGTCCCATTTCGAAGTATTAATTCAGATGTAAATTTCATTTTCGTAAACCGTAATTGATTTCTAGAATAATCAAGTAGCTGGAAATTATGTTCATTGGGGGATGGAAATTCAAGTTTCGCACTGTTTCCTCTTGAAAATTAAAAGGCAAAGCGAAAATACCTACGGCAATTTCTGTCTTTCAACATTCCATGCACTTTGTCTTAGATCATGTTATGCTTCCAAAGTCAGAGAAAGAATTTCCTTCCGTTTCAACGTTTGGCTGGAATCATTTCTGTTGTGTAAATCTGTTGCTTTCTGCACAATTTGTGTTGTGTGTATCTGCACCTTTCTGCACAATTTGTTCCTTAGTTGGCAATGGATTTTCTTTGACATCAGACTTTCCTTGACCATTGTCATCAGCGTGAATTGCTCTTCCACATTTCGATTCCAAAATATCATATGGGGAGGATGTGAACTGAGGATGAAAACCGTTATCTATCCCCATACAATTATGTCCAATAGTTTTTGAGTCACCCGATTTTTGCACATTATCTTTGCTCTCCTTCTGAACCAACTTGTTCTTCATCTGATTTAGTTTAAAAGTTTTTGTCGTAGTTCCTCCCACAATCTGGTTCTTCACCTCTTGAACATCTTCTGAACAAAAGGTAATGCTGGCATAATGAACTCCATTCTCATGGAAACACTTGCAAACGGTAACGAATATTGAATCATGAGTTTCTTCTTTCTGAAAACATCTGTGCATTGTTGATCATTAGAGGAAATGCATTATCGAAACCTCCCACTAAATGACGACATTTAAGTCTACATTAACACTGTCGGGCGTTGAATTGAGAGATCTGCAAAAATAAAATAATTAAAATAAATTAATTTAAAAGTTTTTAGCAACTATTTCGTGTCCAATAGATAAAATAAGTTAATGATTCCAATAAACATAGTTAAAAAACACGCTGGTAGGTTTAAACAAGCATTGTCAAGTGTAAATCTCTCAAAACAAATACTCTACAAACAGGAGCTCGATATCTTTCAGAATACTGGGATATGTCAAGTTTGTTATTCCTTGCTCACAAGCAAGCATGGTCTCCCTCGTCCATCTTCTCTTCTTCTTCCTCTGAACATCGCTTTAGATCTTTATCACGTAGGCAGCAATCTTTCGGTGTTACTGTATAAGGCTTCTTCGACCAATCTACTTGTCTGACAGATGAGTTGTCGTCTTTTAATAGACCAGCACCTTAAGATGCAAGGAACCTATCTATCTACCTGTTGATGGTCAACGACCCACAATCATTCGATTTCGGCTCAACATATGAAATTTGTGTTGTGTATGGAGGGAGTTCTGGAGTTTGGGCAGGATTGTCTGTAGAGGGCATATGTTGAAGAGACGTGCTTGACGTTGCTTGACACCTTCTACATACATAAATATTTACATAAAACTCCTTAACTTCGTTAATGATTACAAAATGTATACCTGCGGTTCTCTTCTTCCTTCCTAACGCGATCGAACCTTTCATTTGTAACTTGTCGGCGAAGCTCACTTATTTGTCTGCTATAGTCAGCAGCCTGGTTTTGATACTGCTTCAATTCTGCCGAGTCTGTTAACCTGACAACAAAACCCATACAAGTGACAAATATTTCGTATCGTTAGAATCGACTAATGATAAGGTACCTACAATTTGTTTCGAAGCTCAGATAATTTGGTCTTCAGTCTCGATATCTCATTGTGCAACTCCTGATTGTTCGCTTGGGCATTTATCGCGTCTCGTCTTGCCTGATCTAAAAGGGATTCCAAACGTTCAGCGGTTGCGTGTTCTCTGTCCAGTTGATCCTTCATAGCGTTTTGTTCTGCTTTCAATCTCGTCAATTGCGTCTCGTAATGTGACTTCACAGAGTCCTGATCTCCGAGCTGTCGGATAAACAAATCTTTCTGCTCGTTTAACTTTACGCACAAATCCCTAACAGCCTCTAAGTCCTCTTCTGCCCTTTTCCTTTGTTCACTCTCCTGGCGCAACTGAGTCTCCATACTCGCCATGTTCTGCGTTAACTCGCTTATCTAATTAAAGACAGAGATTCATTTCCAAGCAATGTAATGCATCCAAATATTCTACATTCATTGTTTGTTCGAGTTGCGCAGTTGTAACATACGATGACTGCTTATGAAATTTGTGTACCTTTGTCTCGCAGCCCCTTATCAAGCAATCCTTGTCAACGAGCTGACGCTCCAAGTCCAGTAGATGGTCTCTGGCTGATTTTAACGCGCCCCTAGCTTCTGCAGCCTCTGACTCTAAGCTGTGATTGTTATTTTCCAATACTGTAGCCTCAAGACTGAGACTCCTGAAGTGATTCAGCATTTCCGTCCGTTCATCCTCCTGACACGATAAAGATATTAATATATTGAATCTTGTCCTTATGATTTGGCTACGTTAACATGAACATTCCGTACTTTTCGTGTTAGCAGTTCTTCGGCCCGTCGAACTTCACTAACGTACGTCTGCAGCTGCCTCTTGAGGTCATAGGATTCAGCTCGAGAGACTTCCAGTTCCCTCTGAAGATTTCGAACCTCGCAAGTCACCGCAGCCAGATCATCCTGCAGTCTACGATTTTCCTGAATGGCATTTTCCCTGTCCGCACCTGTATTTTCCAGTTGCCGTTGAACATTCTCCATCTCCAGCTGCATGGTTCTAACTTGTCGTTCCCGCTCGGCGCTTTGATTAATGCAAATTCTGTAAAGCGAAAACACGAAACAATCAGTATCGTAATACGATACTATGAACCTCGTCTCCTCGTGGAGGCAAATCACGCATTCAGGCGTTACGCAATGATACGACATTCCTCGAAGGAGGACAAGGGCAAATAAGTGGAGAACGCAGAAATTAGACCCGCCGTCACGTTCCATCTTAAACGCGTAAGGAGTTACGGTTTCGACAGCGCAGAATGTGACTCTCCTTAATTCGTCCACTTTCTATCCACGGCATGTATTTGTCTTTACACAGATGACCGTCGAGTGCATAGTCCTGCACAGAAGCTGTGGACAGTGAGTGTCGCGGCAAGATTGCGGAACCGGAAGAAACCAATGCGGAAACGACCTTCCGGCTAGAGTCCGGAGTCAGGCGGCTGTTGAGATGAAGAGAGAGACGTACTCGATTTGCCATTGATCGATGATCCGCGGGACTATTACGCGCGTTGCGCAAGAGGCCAGGAGCCGAGAGAAACGGGGAGGCAAAGCCGAGAACAAAAAGGCAGAGGGCGACGACGTCTTGCAAACGACTTTCTCCCATCTCGAGCTGGTACCAGTCTCCTCGCCGTGAACTCTCGACATCGCGACGTCTCTTCTCTACGCGAAAGTGAAAACGAGACGTACCGCGATCAATTTTCGGTGCCAAAACTTGATCGGTCAATTGTCGCCGATGGGGCCACTCGATACTTTTTGAATCGCAAATCTCTGCGCGATGTTTTCAGCTTATATCAAACCGGGCGTCGTTAAGTAGAATATACAAATGATTGCGCTTGACATTAATCTCATATGACACTCCTTGCTCTCTTTTTCTCCTGTATCAATTTCAGATCCCTACCCCCTGTGGGAGCTCGCAGTTAGGAAAGTTCAGCCTGGCATTAACGCGGCGGGAAAAGTACCATAGAAAGTACCGTGCACCGGTTCACCCGGATAAAAATTCTATGAAATGGTGCAAGCGTAATAACGTAACAACGAAAAGTGAGAAGTCACGCTCGCTCGAAATCTCATTTAGAATTCATAGAGGCATTACAACTATTCGGAGTGACTCAGAGTGCATCGGCCTACGGTCCACGACACTCTTTGTCGTATCCCGTGCATGCCGGGCTCCACGTATTACAGCTATTTCGAGGGACAGCGAAAGGAAGGTGTGCCCTTTCGTGTACCTCCTTCGTTCCTCATTCGTGGCGTACCGTTATAGGCAAAGGGCATTGCACGGGTTCGAAGAAATGCGCGAGAGATAGGTCCGCGTTCACGATGCACGTGGATTAACATACGTACGCGTCTACGTATAGGTAGAGAAGGAACCGTTGTGAGTCGTTAGTTAGAATCTATATTGCCACAGCATCATTACCGTCCTTCCATCCCAATGCGTGAAGAATTCGTTGACATTTTCTTCGCTCCACCAGTCTAAATACCATCGGCAATTTCCCGATGTCGAAACTTTCAGGAAATTTCTGCTTACACATTATGAAACGCTGTCCAGGAATTTCACAGCGTGTCGTAACTGGCTTTTCTATAACCCGATTCCCGATAAACGGAACTCACGGAGAAGAGTAGTGCAACCTTAATGAATCATCGGCGCAATCCTGATTACGGGTGGATAGATTTCATCAATGACATTAGCGTGTCGCAACATCTGACTTCGGCTCCTCTTACGTCAGATTATTAAGAGGCAGTCGAGAAGAATGTCAAGTGATTATGCGCTTCCCGTTACCGGATTCGCCTTAGGGTCCGTTCCCGATTATGCAATAATTCGTAACGAAGAGGCGCCAGTCCGTGAATGCGACCGCGTGTTGGTAATCGTATGTATGTGGGTGTGCGCAATGGTCGATTTCTCGGGCTACGCTCAGTATTGACAGCGTCCCGAAGGTCGATTGAGGATGAAAGTCCGTGAAAGCGCCGATATTTTCAGAAAGAATTTAAATGTCCCATGTGGGTGCGATCAAAATGGAACACCTTTCCCAAATGCGCATTCTGAAAACCAATCGCATAAAGTTGAAAGTTGAATAAAAATCTGGTAAATAAACTACACCCTTATAGTGAATCCCAACTATTAGATGGGAATGTCATGAAAAGGGTAAAGTTTTGCAAATGTCAACGTATATTTTGAATATGTAACTTGATAAGTAAAAAGTTCATTTAGATAAATATTATCGTGGACATATACTGGTCCGACATTTCGGTGAGGCACATTACAAAGAAGTCCATCTTTCGTAGGAGGCAAAGATTCAGTTCTAGAGCCGAACGAGTTAGGTAACAGTACACAGAACCGCAGGTACGACGGATCCGGCAAACAGTTCAGTCTTGCCGCGCAAGTCAAAGCGAAAACACCATCGGTCTCTCCATCGCCGTGGATCATCGTAGATCAGCGTAGATCAGTGTGGATCACTGTGCATCACCGTGGACCGGCCCTTATGAATAACAAAACGGAATAATAATGTGTGACAGTATCATCGTGACTTTGTGACATGTGACATTTTCCTGAATTGTCTAAATCGTTGCACGACCATGGCCAATCGACCGTAAGGCTTATTCATTTCATGATGTAATTACCTTGTTGGATCAATATCAATTTGGAACTTCACCTTTACCTATCAATTTAGAGCTCTGTATAAATTATTCCATTGTTTTCGATCTGATTGAACGCCGGAATTAATAACGTTCGTAATAACACTATCCGTGCGCTTATTAGACGGAGATCGTATAAGTATGGGGTTTTCATTGACGGCTGCTTTCTTCTCATTTGAACCGTGAATATGCGTAACCTTTCGAGAGCTTAGTTACATAATTAGGCACGCGGTTTATTCCAATCGACTGAGCGAGACCACTGCTCGATTGAAAAGGCAAGGCTTAATTGGAAGTGCTAAGATCTTCCGCGCTTCGTTAATAAAAATTCCTTCACGTCATCAAACAAATGCCTCCATACCTGTATCGAACTTCATTGTCACACGTTAGACAGTAAATATTGCACATTGGGCAGGAATCCATGCTCGATGGTCCGCGGACCAAAATCGATACTTGTCAATTTTCGAACATCTTGCATACATTAGATGTTCCCTCCTTTAGAGGATGGCTCATGGGCCGATACAAGCAATTTCTAATCCCATGACAGATTGCCATTTCGACAAATGCACGTGGTCCCCATGGTCACGTGTTTGCATTTGTTTAAATTCGCCTGCTCACGGGTAATAATTCACAGGCGTTTAGTTTTTCGTAGTTATCATTGCTGTATCGCTTAACTTGACAGTGCTCGTTGCCGGTATCATAAATATTTCGTGTGCATCCTTTTCACGCAACTATTATTACACGGAAAACCTTAATTTCCCCTTTCCTGCTCGTAATTGGCCGAGCAAATTAACTCGTTCGCGAGGAACGAGAGAGAAAAAGAGATGCAAGAGCGCGAATAAAAAAGTGAGAGTATTGTTGCTGGGGAGCATTCGGCCTCGTTAACCAGCGCACGCTCGACGATCCCATTACAGAATTATCTAATTACCGGTTACTGGTTATCCTGAGCGGGGGAGTCTCCTCTTACGTCAGGACTTTCACGTTCCAGGCATGTTTTTTCTTTGATCCGAGCAGATGCGCGATGGATAAGACACATGGTTAACGCGTGCAAGATGCCGGGCGCACTGCATCTAAAGTGAAGGCGCGTAATTTGCTGGACTCAACATAAATTATCTTTACCTCAATATACGAGTAAATGGACATACAAGCTTGCGAACCTATAAAAGTAAAATATGAAAAATTATGTATATATAAATTGAAATTTTATATACTGAGTTAAGTATGCTCTAATTTTTTTACTGTTGCGTGTATGAGATTGTCAAACGGATCCTTTTAATCAGAGAGAGATGAAATTAGTTTCTGACGGTGATTCGGTGGAAAGTGTCGCGAAGAAAGCTCGCCTAGAAACTTGAGATCCTTCAGGCTTAATTACTTCCGCGCTTTTCAAGGGAAGACTCTTCATATTTCTGTCGTGACTCCCGAGTATGTCACAGAATCACGACGCAAGATGAGTGGACACGGAAACGCATCTCTTCCGGATCTCAATACGCACTCCAGTGGTTGAGAACTTCACTTGTTACGCTGAACGTAATTTATGACTCTATAATTAGAGAGGTCATAATATGGGTCCTACTCAAAATACGATCGCTGCCGTGACGCAAAGTGTCGTATACGTAGCGATTCCTGACAGTCTATAGCTCGTAACTAGTCTTCCGTCATTTATCATTCCAATTACTGTCATCGGCATAAGAGGAGGCAGCATAAAGCCGAAAGTTTCCATTTAATTCAACGCGGGAAAAAAGAGAAAAGAATCTGCTTTCTGCCAGACGGCACACGTACGGCATACACGATGCTCACCGTCTTATTCGCATTCTTATTCTCCGTGCATGTCGTCATTCTAGCCCTGCCAGGGACAATGCCATTGCCATAGCGAAACAGTGAAAGTATGGTCATTTCATTCCCTGTCTGTCGCGTGACTTTTGCTACACTGCTAGGCGGACAAACAGCGCTGGTCTCGTTTATCCATCAGGAAGTCCCGCGAGTGCGCGATTACAAAGATCAAAGTGGCCCGGTGAGAGATAAAGTCACCGCGTAATACCCATCAACCGCATTGGTCGATTGTCTGAGAGTAAAGGGGAATTAACGTTTCAATCAATAAGAAATTTGGGAATCGAGCGATCATGTACGTTCAGTTGATGCATACATGGAGCATGAGTTCCACGTGCGATTCTATGCGTCTTTCAGCACAATGCGGATCGCGGCAACGAGCCTTTTGTGGCTGACGGCAGTAGGTGAGGTTTTGGCTGCGGTTATGCCACCACCATGGGCAGATCCATCGAGCAATCCTTGTGCGGCACAGCCACGTGGGTGGCAGTTGCTATTCTGGCCACCGGATGGGAAGTGTTACAAAATATTCCAGGCAGGTGCCCTTTCGTTCAGACCCTTCCACTTTAATGTATTTTTGCGTGACATCAAGTGCGTATCTTTCGTTATGCATGCACGCTACGGGTTTCTGTACGTTTTCACGCAATTTCAATAACCACCTGTATGAACGACAGAGTTTGAGTTAGTTAATAGATCCACTTGTTAGATCGGTCCACCGTGTCCTGAGACAATGGAACTGGGACCAGCTGCTGAAGGTGGTGGAACTCGCGCAGAATGCAGATGCCCGCCTGGAACGGCGCAGTCACCAAGGGACGCACTATGTCATTCTATTTTTACGAGGGCATCTTGTTCTGTGGGGCAATATTTCGCGCCTGTGCCAGAGTCGTCCACTAAACTTCGGTAGGCCTTCGTCAATGATCAAGTTAATGTGCGAGAGTGCAACTCATTTTGTTAGAATGAACGATAATTGTAGTACAAAAAGAAGATGGGGCGTATGTCGAGAGCCGGAACCCTGTCCCGGGCGAGGAGAGATCTACTGGCCAAGGGATGGAAAGTGTTATCCAAAGTTAAGCAAAGGTCCCTGTCCACGCGGCGAATTGTTAATCCTTGGCGAGGACGGACTGGCAACTTGTTCTTGCTCGATTGAAGGCGAGCTTGGAAAATACCATTGGCCAGGAATGGGTGGAGGATGCCATGAACATTACACAAAAGGACCGTGTGCTGAACCTGGAGAATTATTTTTGCCCGGCGGCAACTGCGGTTGCGACCCTAAACTACCTCATTATCACGAAAGCACTGGATTATGCTATCCTCTGGGTAAGTCATTCATGTATAAGATGAAAAGCTTCCTTCACTTTTAATTGTTACCTAATTGATTAAAAGTTAAAAATCGAATGCATATATGAAATGTTGAGAACGTTGCAATTGTTCATTTATACTTGACCACCGTAACGAATAATATATTGTTGTTTACTTGATGTTCAAGGCGGTATTGGACCGTGTCCACGTGGACATCACTTCGTCGTTACGACAAGTTCCCAAAGCCATGAAGAAGATGAGCCCATTCGGGCAAAATGCGTTTGCAAGGCAGGTCACGTTCTCTACAATGATGGGCTGTGCTACAGAATTCACACGAGAGGGCCATGCGAAAGCGGCTACATGTTAATCAACTCATCCGCTTGCGTCCCAGTCCCATGCAAACGCGGTAGACTATATTTTCCTGAAGAAAAGACTTGTTACAAGATCGGAACGAGAGGTCCCTGTCCAAATGGACAAATTGTTTTATACGATTACAACGCGAGACCGTCTCTGGATGGAATAAGTTATAACGGTGTCTGCGGATGCACCAATTTGCTGAAGAATTTCGGAAAGTGTATCGAAGATGAGAGTTACAAGTGTGAGAGCACACCTGGCATGGTTGAGATCAAGAAGACCTGTTACAAACTCTATACCCAAGGTCCCTGCACCGCAGGCGAATGGCTTGTCGCCAGAAGAATGCCCAAAAGAGGACTGTGGGACCAAGACAACGATCCTAAGGCTAGGTGCGAATGTAGACCCGGTTACAAAAGAGTTCTTGAACAGTCAGACTCGTCGGAATTAGAAAGTAACATCTTTGTGTCTTCGGGGGATTGTCAACCACCCGCCGTTACTCTAGCCAGGTTCCTTAACGACAAGATTAAACTACAAACTTTTCAGTGAGAAGTGAAGTTTCAGTAAAAAACGAATTATTGAAAATTCACAGCACCTCTTGTAAATATTATAGTACAAATCATTCCCAGTTTATAATTTCTAAAGCTTCTATTTATTCCTCGATCACGTTCGTCGTGATTGTTGTACATATGATTAATGCAGTAAACTAAGCATAATCCTATAGATACGTATCATTTCACAAAGTGCCACAACGTAATAAGGATTAAATCTTTCTGTAAATAAAGAACAAGTCCAATACTCACTCATTCTTATGACGTGTCTCCCGAATTTGTTGCTCCAAGGCGATCGCTTTCTGATCTTTCATCGTCAATTCCCTTTCCAAGCCTACTATCCTCTCAGTTTTCTCATCCAGGGCGAGCTATTAAATGAATCAGTCTTTAATCAACATGTCTGCCAAAAAAAGCACTACTGCGATACAATTATATTTTCTCGTTGTGCTGAAACAAATTTGAAGCTTACCAGCAATTGATCTTTTTCCTTATCCAAATGCGCCATGTTCGAACGTAGAATATTGACTTCCTGTTTCAGCTCTTTCAGTTGCTTCTCCAGTTGCATATGCTTCTGCTCCATACCCCGATTTCTGTCCATTGCCTTCGTCATTTCGGTCTCTGATTGGGCCAATTGACCCTGCACATCGCCAAGTGCCTGGTCCGTTTGATCTTGTAACGCTCTACATTAAGAAGCGCGATAATTACTTGACGCCACTACTGATGACAACAAAATCCCTTCTCGGTCGTAATGCAATTAATCGCCTTTTTTCATTCATCGTGCACTTGTACCTATTTATGTTAATGCCGAGAATGCGAAATTATTTAGTGACACACGTACCGCAATTGAAAGTACTGTGTGCGTTGTGTCGATAATTCTTGTTTCGTTCTCTTCAGCTCCTCCCTGGCATCTGCCAGTTGTTCTTCCAGTCCGTTTATCGTCGCCCGTCTCGTTCCTTGTGCAGCGGCCAGTTCCTGTCGTTCTCTTTCAACGTGCTTCAAACGGGATTCTAGTTCCGCGTAATTCTCCTTCGCACGACGACTCTCGCAAGTATGTGCTTCCGTAGCCATCTAAATAAAATTAGATGTGTTTAAACTCAACCTTATTGTAGTTTACTTTAATAATGAAGGTAAGTGCATGATAAGTGCATGGTAAGTGCATAGTCAACAATTTTCAATCAAAAAGACGTCTTATTTTTCTTTGTTATCTAAATCAAATCTATAGACAACAACGCGCCCACATTCGTCAGTCACCAAATATAAAGCTCCACGCTCGTACAGAAAAAAACAAATGAGTATAGTGAAAAGATATGTATAAGGTTTGGATTAATATGACGGTCATGTGGCAGAATGTGTAAATTAAATCAACAAGGAATTTAAATGAGTGGTAGTGATAAAACAGTGATTAACACTTTGACTGCCAAGCATATTTTGCTATATTAGAACTGCGATATGATAGAATTCTGCAGAGTATGATTAAATCGTGCAAAATGAAGGTAACGCAGAGTTATTAGAAGTCAAAGTATTGAAGCATCGTTCCAGTGTCAACTGCGTTTACAAGATTGCAAATAGGCTTCATTGTGAATTTTTTGCATTTTTAGTCAAATCTTTTGTGGCGGTCACCGGTGACCACCGTGGCAGTCAAAGTGTTAAATGAGTGTTAGTGATAAAACAGTGATTAACACGTTGGCTGCCAAGCATATTTTGCTATATTAGATGCGAAAATATTCGCAATGGGTATATTAAATTGCAAAATTATAAATGCAGTTATTGTTAGAATATTGATGCATCATTCTAATATCGATGGGTTTTACAATACTTGTACATTATCCCTTTGCGGATGGCGAATTTTTTGCCGATAACACCCATCAAAATTACCAACTCTCGTTTAACACATGGCATTTGCAAAATACACACATATATGCTGCCTCGGCTCATTACTTATTTTTCTCGAACGCATATTTATGTCTCGGCTTTATCGGTGTATTCGCCGAACATAATAATAATTATTTTATAAATATCTTATTGTTAGAATAGTGATGCGATTCTTTCGTCCTCCAATACTTGTACATTATTTACATTCTGCATAATTCAGTCAAACGCTGTAGTATTTCATAGCATCGCCGTTCTAATACGGCAAAATACGCACGGCAGTCAACGTGTTAAAATAACGTACTGTCATATATTGAAACGAGTTATCTTACCTTAAGGCGTTCTCTTAACGCATCACGCTCCTCAATTAAACGCTCAACATCTGCTCTAGCTAAATCTTTCTCACGTTCGAGGCGTTGAATCGTTTCCTGCATTTCGACTTCAATTTAGAATTCGTCAGTAAGTATTATCACTAATGAGTTACCTTTGTTACGCCGGAATCTCCTGCAACCGGAAGTGATGATGGCGAACACATGCAGAGACTAATAGGCTTGCAGAGACTACACGTTCTACAGGGAACGCATCGTCGTTGTTGGTCCTTGTAATTGTGCAATCGACTTTCCAAGCTGATCTTTTGGCGGCACAATTCATTACGTTCCCGCTGAACTTCCGCCAACGCTCGCTCTTTCTCACTTAACTGCTGTCTTAGTTCGCACGTTTTCGTCCACAATTCAGCCTTTTTGTAAAAAGACAAAGAACAAAATAGATATTAATTCAACAAGTACTGAACGATGTTCACGTTAACTGAAATCTTACGTTATCATTATCGCATCCTTTTGCATATTGATCTCTAAAATGATTGTATTCAGTTCTGTAGTAATCTCGTTCATTTTCTAATCGTTCTATGGTTTTTTTCAACTGAAATGTGAATGGGATGTAAATTACGTTACAATACTAAAGAATAGTAAACAGTACTATTACTCACTGCAGTGATTTGTGCATCCTTCTCGATAATTTCCTTGTGCACATCATTCACAACGTTATTAACATCTTTTGAACGTTCCACTGTTTTCGCCGCCCGTTCATGTTGTCCTGTAACAGCGCGATTTTCTCGTACAGATTGCAAAGTCAATTGTCTTTGATTTCTAGACACTAAAAAGTAAAATTTCCGTTCCTGATAAGTCTAATAGCGGCGATATACTTTGTCATTCACACGATGAAAATCTGACAAAACAAAAATGAGTGACGGTTATTGGAAGTGTGTATGCTCGATACCCGGCGTTTTCTTGGACACAATCTTCGATTTACTATTTCCATCTTTTTTATTCGCTTTTCTTTCTGACTGTCCCGAATCATTACCGTTTTCAATCTCCGCACACTCCTTCGAATGTATTTGACCATTTAATAAATCGTTAGCATGTTGCAACCGAACAATATTCTCTCTCTGCGACTCATTCTCCTTTGTCACCCTTTCTATTTGATCAACTAAGCCCTTCTCTGGAAATGTTTATACGCGCCAGTCAGTTATCGCTAAATTTCCGAATATTGCACAATCGTACCATACCGATCATGGTTAATTGATTAATTTTATCTGTCATTTGCTTCTTCTCGTCCAGCGTTGTGTCTAACGTTCGTTGAATATTACGTTTCTCAAGTCTGCAAGCTTCAAGATCGGCCCTTAATTCTTGAACTTCCCTACGTTCTACTATTAATTCACTTTCTAAAACGTGAACTTGTGTCATGACATCCTCCAGTTTTTCCTGCAAAGGTTCATAAGCATATATTTCTAAGTTCGCAGGTATAATAGATGATTGCTTCCATCCATTCTTACCTGAAGTCTGCACACTCTTTTATTATTTTCTTTTACCGCTGTGTTGCAATCGGCTTCAACTGCTAACGCGATATGATCGATATCTCTCAACTCTTTTTCCAATTCCTCATTGCGTTCTGCTAATTTCATCGCTTGGGACATTGCATCGTGCTGTTTGTTCAAAGCTTCTGCGAAATAAGAAATCAGTAAAATATTATCGAATCTGCTGAATATACCAGGAACTCTTAACAATTACCCTTTAATTGTTGTTCCAGCTCTAATTTTGCTTGTTGAAGAATTCTTAACTCTTCGAAGTCGGCATTGTCGCGCGATTGCGTATTTCCTTTATCACCTTTTTTACAGTTACAGTCTTTGGACACAGCGCTATAAGGTCGGCCGCCTTCCAACATTTTTCTTAGCCGAATTATTTCCTTCTCCTTTATTGCTAACTGTAAAACGATAATGTTAAACAAAGAACCATTTGAAAATAATTGTGGCCATGAAAGCTTCAAATGTAAAATTCATATTTAAAGTCAAATCTGAGTTTTACTATGCTATAACATTACTTTGGCTTTTTAATTAAATGTGGGGTCCCAGAAAAAGATTTCAACATGCGTATGCACATGCAATATGTAGAGTACTTGACAATGTACCTGACTTTTGAGCATTTGTACGTTGTCTATTTGCAAGGAAAGATCTCCTTTCAACTGTGTTACCTCGTGATTCAAGCAGCTCATTTTATGATCTGCCATGCTTAGCAGGTCCACAATCTTTGGTTCCACACTGTCCAAACGTGGTAAGGATTTTGTAGCTTTGGCTGGTAGAGGATCACACTCTAAAACTGGCCTTCTAAGCGGATAACAGGGACGCTTCTTGGTAGCTGCCAAAAACATTACATGAATGAATTGATTTGAGTTATTGATTCCATTGAAAGCAGAGTACTTACCAAGTGAAACATTAGTTACAATGGGTTTCAGACACTTTCCCTGAAGTTCTAAAATCTTCTTAGATTTTCTAGCTGATTCAGTCTCCAGATCCTTAATTTTCTGTAAATTATAGGATGACGCTAATTGAAGATCATTGCATTCTGACTCTAACTTATAGATCTGCTTTTTCAACTCCTTCACTTGCTTTTCATGAGCTTCCTTGGCTTCTATTGCTTCCAAATGAAGCTGATTGCACTCCTTCACCAATCTCGCATTATCACATTTGTATGGGTCAACTATTGATTGAAGCTGACTGCAAACCTTGAACAGATTGCCAAAGATTAACCGGAACAAGCATGCTGTCAATATAAAACTGACATTTAATGAAATGAAATATGCTACGGTAGTCAGTCACTAAACATGATCAATGCAATGTCATTTGTTTCATGATGTTGGACTTTGTGTGCAGTTCATGCTGGACATGCTGAAGGTCAAGTAAGGCAAATCACCAGAAGAAAACATGCAATACCTCGATGTTCTCCTGTGCAATAGTCTTAAAATGTTTCAGACTGTCTGTTGTCTGAATGAGATCGGCTAACAACCTTTCAATTAATGGAAGAGCATCTAAGGACAATGCGTGCTTGTAACCAAGATCATCCAGGCGCTTGCGAACTGTCCTATACCTGGATGCAATGTTGTAATTATCCTCGCCACTCATTCTGCTGACTACCTTTCCAACACTACCTGATAACCAACAAATGAGTGGGCATACCATTACTCATCATCTAATAGCAATTGATTGAAGACCTTTAACAAAATTGTATAAGTAATATTCTGCATTGCTATCTACCTTTAAAGATACAGAAAACTTGATATTATGCTCCAAAAAATTTCCAAACATATCCAATGAGAGACACACGAAAATGTTGACTGTACAACGGCAAGGACCTACGCTGTGTTAAAATCACATCTCAGACCGCTGATTAAATTTAATTATTCTGCACAGATAACGTCTTCTTAACAACATTTTGACTAATAATTTTGTCGGCCTATGCATGACGCTTTACGAGCGCGTTAAGCACGGATATTCAAAAGTGTTACCAACATAGGGAAGATCCGTCTAAACAAAAGTTAGGTTCTTTAAAGTTAGGTGCAGTCATGGTAAAGTTAGGTTACTGTCACTATTTGTTTCAGATTAGAATAGGTATGAAATTGATCCGACTCTAATCAGGGCAGTGGACTTTTTTCCACTTAATATCTCCGTTGTTACAGAACAAAACAAATTGTTGACAGTACGAACTATCGAAAGGAAATATAACCCACGGCTGTCTTGATAGTGCGAGGAATGTTAAATGGAAATTGTTTCCGTTTTTACTTACGAGAGAAGTGTAATCCAACATGGAGAGCAAAGTAAACAGTCAGCGGCGTAGTTAATATATTGACATTAAACGGAGGCCAAGATTAAAAGAACATGAGTTCCGTGGACATGACAATGGTTGAGAAAGATAAGATTCTCCTATTACTGGAGGAACTCTGTGAAGTTCCATACACGGAAGCACAGAAGAGATTAAACGAATATGTAAGTGTAAGGTTTGTTAACACGTTGACTGCCGTGCGTATTTTGCCGTATTAGAACGGCGATGCTATGAAATACTACAGCGTTTGACTGAATTATGCAGAATGTAAATAATATGCAGGTATTAGAAACCGAAGGATCGCATCGCTATTCTAACAATAACTGCATTTATAAAATAATTATTACTACCCATTGCGAATATTTTCGATCTTCAGTCAAATCTCTTGCGCCGGTCACTGATGACCCCCACGGCAGCCAACGTGTTAACCCATTGACTGCCACGCAAATTTAACGCGTCTTGCCCTGGGTGCCACGGTTTTATTTTAAAGAAGACGTAAAGTTTTATGAAGTATAATAATATTAAATTACTGATATAATACTGTAATGGCATTTATAGTATTTTTATTGAAAAAAAAAATACTATGA
Organism: Cryptocheilus praepositus; assembly: GCA_033815515.1. NCBI lineage: Eukaryota > Metazoa > Arthropoda > Insecta > Hymenoptera > Pompilidae > Cryptocheilus > Cryptocheilus praepositus. The sequence goes on from JAWWQZ010000314.1 coordinate 6,142,630, forward strand.
GATAACTCGTAGCTGGCAGTTTTGGTACAGACCAAGACTTTAACAGAGTTAAACTCCGAGAGCAAAAACTAATTATTAGATGACACGGTAAACTAATCTGATAAAATAATTGTTGTGTTGTTAAAGGTACAGGTAGCCACAGGTGCTAAAGTCGTATTCCTCGCTCCGCTTCTGGTGGAATCCGAGGAAGTAGTTATCCATGTGGTTGGGAAAAAAATTCTGGACAGAGAATTGAGATTTCCTGTAAGCATCCTACAAGGCATTACGCACTGCGCATACTATGGCAATTTTCATTAATTTAAGGTACTGAATAATGCTCTATACAATGCTGCAAAGCAAAGAAGGTCTATAGCTGCATGGTCTGTGGATTTGGATGTGGAGTTACTTCAACATCTTCATTCTGTTATTGATCCAATGCCAGATTCATTTCTTACCGTTCCTATACTGCATCCCAGAAAGCAACGGACTGCTTTGGTTGTATGTTTGGTGGATTATGCAAAGAATGAAAATTCAGAGTACACTTGTACTAAGATAACTCAAGAATGCTTCAGGTACATTTGCCACGTATTGGTTATGTCTGTAAATTCTTACAGAGTCAAATTCCAATGTGATGACCAAGGTATTCCAGATTCTGTTTAGGGTACCTATTAAGCTCACTGAGATGTTACGAAGAGAAAAGATTAAAGGAACAGTGCCAAAATTTACTCGCGGTGTCTAGGAAACTTTTAACAAAGCTAGGTGAGAGAATATCTTTTGCTTTATTGATCAAGACATATAAGTGCTTGACACCTTTGTCAACAGGTGATTTGTCTGATCTGTTGAGGGAGATCATGGCTGAAGTAAGAAACCTCACAAATGCTGAGAGATGTTCCTTATTCCTCCTAGATCCTGATCAGCAGGATCTGGTGGCAAAAGTTTTTGACGGTGTTGCAATGACAGAAGTGAGTGTGCATTTTTTAGTTATAAGAATCTGAGGCAGAACATACTATACATTTTTAGTTTGTAAAGGAGATGCGTATACCAATTGGTCAAGGAATCGCTGGGCATGTGGCAACAACAGGAAAACTATTGAATATCAGGAATGCCTATGATCATCCCTTGTTTTATCGAGGCATTGACGAAGCCACTGGTTTTAAAACTAGAAATATTTTATGCTTCCCGATCAGAGACGAAAATGGCATTGTCGGTAAATCTCTCTCTTCCCATACACTTTCAAGTAAATTAAAGCAAAGTATGCTTTGAGCTTAGTCTTTCCAGGAGTCGCTCAACTCTGCAATAAGATGAACGGATTTTATTTCGATGTCTTTGATGAGGAAATAGCGACCGCGTTCAGCATATATTGCGGCATATCGATCATGCATAGCATCGTTTATAAGAAGATGCAAATCGCTCAAGCTAGAAATAAGCTGAGCAACGAGGTGATGATGTATCACATGAAGGTAATTCGTATTCACGTCGCAAATCCGTTGACATTACATTTCGCTTACGTACTCCTTACATTTTGTATCTGTGCAGGTAGAAGAAGACGCAGTCTTCGCATTGTTGAACTGCAAGGGTGACCATGACATGAAGGATTTTAACAACTTTCAGTTTAGTCCAAGATCCGTACCAGTTGAGCATATGCCGTGTTATGCAATTAAAATGTTTAAAGAGCTCTGCTTGATAAATCATTGGAAGATCAAAATGTCCACCCTCGCCAGGTGAGAAGTCATCTTCCCAGACGCGACTAATCTGTTCTCTAATTTTATGCTTTTCGATTCTTCAGGTTTATACTCTATGTCAAGAAAGGATACAGAGATGCACCGTATCATAATTGGTTCCATGCATTTTCTGTAGCGCATTTCGGATATTTACTGATAAGAAATTTACGATTAATCGCTGCGCAATACATGACGCATTTGCAGGCGTTGACTTTCTTAGTCGCATGCCTTTGCCACGATATCGATCACAGAGGAACGAATAATTCGTTTCAGACACAATGTGGCACAGCGCTGGCAAGTCTTTATAGCTCCGAAGGTTCTGTCATGGAGGTCGATATCATTCAATAACGATGTTAATAATTGATCATTACAAAATGAATCAGAGATGTTAATCCATTTTGCAGAGGATGTCCATGGGTTTTGAAACATACAGAGCTCCTACATGATTTAAGGGGTTATGCCTACTTGGGATCGGCGAAATTACATGATTTTCAACATTTTTTTTGCCATTTTAGTGAGTACTAATTAAAATTCGCAAAATACCACCGAAAAGTACGTATTTTTCTTGAGAGTTTATTTTCATCACTTGCGGTGACTACGATTTCTCAAAAACTACTTCACCGATCGGAGGAATTTGTAAATATTCCATAGAGCTTCTGCAGAGGATGGCTATGGGTTTTGAAATATACAGAGCTCCTACATGATTTAAGGGGTTATGCCTACTTGGGATCGGCGAAATTACATGATTTTCAACATTTTTTTTTGCCATTTTAGTGAGTACTAATTAAAATTCGCAAAATACCACCGAAAAGTACGTATTTAGTGGTACTTGTATACATTTTTTTTATAAGAAAATATTAAAAAATGGAGGAAATATAGCTCTTCTCCTAGAGCTTCCATTTATTTTCATCACTTGCGGTGACTACGATTTCTCAAAAACTACTTCACCGATCGGACTCTAATTTTATATACTTGTTTGTCATTACAATAGGCAGGGCCTGAACGAAGGATTTGGAAAAATTTAAATTTTTACAAGAATGACAACACTTTTACGAAAAAATCCGTCTTTCGAGGTGAACTAACTTTCGTTTTTATGTTGTAACTTTTTTTTTATTACCGAAATAAAAAATTCTTCGTACAGACCCTGCCTATTGTAATGACAAATAAATATATAAAATTAGAGTCCGATCGGTGAAGTGGTTTTTGAGAAATCGTGGTCACCGCAACCGTATGTTTTAACACTTTGACTGCCATGGTGGTCACCGGTGACCGGCGCAAAAGATTTTACTAGAAATGCAAAAAATTCGCAATGAAACCTATTTGCAATCTTGCAAAAGCAATTGATATTGGAACGATGCTTCAACACTTTGGCTTCTAACAACTCTGCGTTATTTTTATTTTGCCCGATTTAACCCTTTGCGGACGAGCGACGCATATGTGCGTTCAGCATAAGATGTTCCTATAACCGATGAAGGCATACTTATTTTATCGAGACATAAATATGCGTTCGAGAAAAATAAGTAATAGAGCCGAGGCGGGCATATATGTATGTATTTTGCAAATGGCATGTGTTAAACGAGAGTTGGTAATTTTGATGGGTGTCAGCGGCTTCGAATCGCTCCGTCCGCAAAGGGTTAATTATACACTGCAATATTTTATCGCATCGCGATTCTAACATAGCAAAATACGCTTGGCAGTCAAAGTGTTACGAAACACAGTTTCGAGATAATCGCGTTTAAAGTTTCAAGCTCTTTACTAATCATACATAGTAGCGCTCCAGATAAACGCTTATAATTTTTGAACGTGTGCTCCAATTCTTATGTACTTTTGAGGAAATATTCTTAAAATGATCTACATTAAGAAAATGCAATAAAAAAAGTCGATTTTTTTCACCAACCCAAGTAGGCATAACCCCTTAATAGAACTATTCAATGAGGACCGGCACGAAAGTTATTAACACTTACAGAAAACGTTGAATTTTCAATCAAGTTATATTCAAGAAATTGTTGAATTTTCTCGCAACAGAGGCATCACGTTGCGCAATCGATGTGCATCATAAACACAGAAGGGTGCAATATTTTTGAATGCGTTAACAACAGTGACGAGTACAGCGAAGCTCTTGATTTACTCAGGAATAATATCCTCGCCACCGACTTGTCTTCCCACGTACGGAACGCACAAATACACAAGAAGATAATAAAGTCGGGCTACAACAAACAGGATCCTAAGCAGCAAAAGCATTTGTTTAACATGTTAATGACTTGTTGCGATCTAAGCGATCAAACCAAGCACTGGAAAGTGACGAAGGAGACTGCGGTAATTAGCAGACCATCTTCTTACGTCGCTCATTTATCCGCACTCAATCTTACTTGCATTTTTATTTGTTAGATATTGATCTATGATGAATTTTTTAAACAAGGCGACCTCGAAAGACGCATGGGGAAAGTGCCGATTGAAATGATGGATAGGGAGAAGGCATCCATACCTGATCTTCAAGTACAGTTTATAACGAATATCGTCATACCGCTGTTCACGTAGGTAGATTCTAATTGCCGGCAACACTCTTAACAAGAATCCAACCCCGATTTATTCTATTATCAGAAATCTATCTACGATATTTCCCGATATGAAGCCGTTAGTTGACGTATTGAAACATAACAAAGCCTTGTGGGAAGTCGCGAGGACTTTATCGAAAAAGTACGCTGAGAGGGGAGTGAAAGGGATGAACATCTTATTGAATCCCGATTTTGAGAACGACGTATTGCAAACCTACGCTCAAACTAAGAAAGACTGCTTAGAGAACTATAAGTTTAACACTCAAGATAGTTCATGCAACTGAAGGAACAGCTGACATAAGTTCCCCGGTTTGTAAGTTATAACGTTATTGACGAAATCTTGAAAGAGGCGTATTTCAGGAGGATATTTACTCAAGTGCTCACTAGCTGTTAAGCGTTTTCAGTAGTTTACCTTTTCACGTAGATACGTCAGCGAAAAGGGAGACGAAAGGTTTAGAAAAGTATATAATGAAATTTATACGTAGAGCGAAAGGATGCTGGCATTCTTTTTATTGTCTTGGAATAGTCGCAGCTATTAACTGACTCTAAACACCAATTTTTGCAAGTTAACCACACGCTAAGACTGTAGGATAATCAAAGTCTTGTTTCGCGTGTCGATACATAGCCTTTTTAACACAAAACGGACTGGCGAAATTGTGCCATTATTAGAATTTATGCTAAAATTAAACTTTATCTTCTAAACAACGATTACTTACCACGTTACAGTATTACTGCAACAGAAACTTAACTTATGCAAATAAATTGATACTGCTCTTCAGAAATTACTAATGTTTCTGTAAAAAGAATATAAAGCTATTTTTATATTATATAAAAATTACAGTATACATAAATACATTAATATTGTAGCATTGACTTATTCATTGAACTATCAACACAATCAGTAGTTTAAGCTTGTCTGTTAGATGGATAACTCGTTTCTTCCATTAGTCCGATATAAGTTCGTATGTCGGTCATGTATCTCCTCAAGAACGTATGATCCTTTTTTATGCTCAAAAATAAATCTTTGACATCTTTTTCCCTATAAGAACAAGTAATATACACCTTGCTCGATCGCTATAATGTATATATTTTCATATTTACCTAACAGCACCTAACAGTGCAACAACTGTAATGTCTTCGGTGCCTATTCTATGAAATGGCTTCACATTTATTGTAACTTTTAAAATAATCTTCATTCTTGTCGTTGTTGATACGAACGATACCCTGCAAAACGAACATTTTATCGGGGGCATAAATACATTTTTGTATGTCACTAATTTTTAATTTACCGATCTTTAGTTATCTCCATTAGGTTCAGATCATTCAGGCGTTGCAAATCAAACATAAAATCCATTGCTAGCATGACTTCTTGAGAAACATAATTCAATAGCGGTAAAACATCCTGATAGAATGCATATGTATCCTTCATTATCTGTACATTTAATTTTTCGATTATTAATTTGTGCACTATCTTTATAAATTCATCATTATCATCTAATAGTCGAGAAATAATCCTGATCTCTTTAATATTATCGTCGAAAAATAGTGCGACTACTAAAGAGTTCGAAATGAAAGAAACTGCTATCATTTTTTTGTCAATATCTTCTGCGAATACGTCCCAGATACAATCATCTCTAAAATCAATTATAAGTATCATTAGCCATAAATTCAAAATATTGTGATATTTCTCATTAATTGTTATATCTTTACCTTTTCGCTTGACCCTTAATGTTCCTAATTAATCGAGAATATGAGTCCAGATTAATTGATAAATCTGGATCTTCTGTATATGATTGCACCGTATCCAACTGTTGATCGACGATCTCGACACCTTTTTTCTTTTGCACACAAACGTCATTTAATTCATCTTCCAGCAATGACTCTCTCGGATCTTGTGTATTTTGTGACAAAATCAATTTATTACTATACACTTGTCCTTGTTCGTGTGCAGCAGTCAATGACTCAAGTGCCCTTCCTTCGTTGCTGGCTGTTGAACTTTCTGATTTTGGTGAATTTATTGAGTCTTGCAATATATCCGCTTCGTCATCAGATGAATCTTTCATCATACTATTCGCGCAGATAAATGAAGGTGGTTGAATCGATAGCAATTCCTCTGCACAATCGTTATAAAGTGTTAAAGATTTCCTAATAAAATGCTGTTCTTCATCATCCATCGTATTTAAGAGAGTCTCTGTATTTTTTGAGTTAGGTTCAGGATTACACATCTTTTGAAAATGATCCGAATTAATGTCTTCTTTATGAATCTTTGTTGCCGCTTCTACATTAATGTTTCTTACTTCTTTATTCATATTTTCTGTTACTTTTTCTTGAGTGTTTGTTCGTACTGCTTCATGATCGTTTGATGTTACTTCTTGACGAATGTTTGTTGTTAATTCTTCACGAATATTTTCTGTTAGTTCTTCCTGAGTGTTTGTTTTTAATTCTTCGCCAATATTTGTTCTTATTCCTTCATGGATGTTTGTTGCTATGTTTCTGTGAATGTCTGTTCTTAATTCTTCGTGAAAATTTTTTGTGAGTTCTTCCTGAGTGTTTTTTCTTACTTCTTCATGAAAGTTTAATGTTAACTCTTCACGAATGTTTGTTGTCATTTTTTTGCGAATATTTTCTGTTACTTCTTCATGAATTTTTGTTTTTAATTCTTCATGAATATTTGCTCTTACTCCTTCATGGATGTTCGCTGCCATTTCTCCGTGAATGTCTGTTCTTAGTTCTTTATGAACATTTTTTATTAGTTCTTCCGGAGTGTTTTTTCTTACTTCTTCATGAAAGTTTAATGTTAAGTCTTCACGAATGTTTTTTCTTACTTCTTCATGAAAGTTTAATGATAACTCTTCACGAATGTTTGTTGCTATTTTTTCGCGAATATTTTCTGTTACTTCTTCATGAATTTTTGTTTTTAATTCTTCATGAATATTTGCTCTTACTCCTTCATGGATGTTCGCTGCCATTTCTCCGTGAATGTCTGTTCTTAATCCTTTATGAACATTTTTTATTAGTTCTTCCGGAGTGTTTTTTCTTACTTCTTCATGAAAGTTTAATGTTAAGTCTTCACGAATGTTTTTGCTTACTTCTTCATGAAAGTTTAATGTTAACTCTTCACGAATGTTTGTTGCTATTTTTTCGCGAATATTTTCTGTTACTTCTTCATGAATTTTTGTTTTTAATTCTTCATGAATATTTGGTCTTACTCCTTCATGGATGTTTGTTGCCATTTCTCCGTGAATTTCTGTTCTTAATCCTTTATGAACATTTTTTGTTAGTTCTTCCGGAGTGTTTTTTCTTACTTCTTCATGAAAGTTTAATGTTAAGTCTTCACGAATGTTTTTTCTTACTTCTTCATGAAAGTTTAATGTTAACTCTTCACGAATGTTTGTTGTTATTTTTTCTCGAACATTTTCTGTTACTTTTTCATGAATTTTTGTTTTTAATTCTTCATGAATATTTGGTCTTACTCCTTCATGGATGTTTGTTGCCATTTCTCCGTGAATTTCTGTTCTTGATCCTTTATGAAAATTTTTTGTTAGTTCTTGCGGAGTGTTTTTTCTTACTTCTTCATGAAAGTTTAATGTTAACTCTTCACGAATGTTTGTTGTTATTTTTTCGCGAACATTTTCTGTTACTTCTTCATGAATTTTTGTTTTTAATTCTTCATGAATATTTGGTCTTACTCCTTCATTAATGTTTGTTGCCATTTCTCCGTGAATGTCCATTTTTAATTTTTTATAAAAATTTTCTGTTAATTCTTCCTGACTGTTTGTCCTTACCTTCTCATGAATGTTTAATGTTACTTCTTCAGGAATGTTTGCTGTTACTTTTTCACGAATATTTTCTATTACTTCTTCCTGCTTGTTTGTTCTTACTTCCCCAGGAATGTTTGTTATTACTTCTTCATGAATATTTATTTTTAATTCTTCGTCAATGTCTGTTCTTACTCCTTCATGAATGGGTATCCTTATTTCTTCATGAATGTTTGTTGATTTTACATCTGCAAAGACGCTTGTTAATTCCATTGACATATTTTGATTCTCACAATTTTCTGGTAAAAGTACATCGTTCTTTGCTTGGCACGCAAAGTTTATAACTTCAGGATTTTTTAAAACTGTTTGCGGTTCTGGAGCAGATTGTAAGTCCGCAATGACACTTGTTAATTCCATTGACATGTTCTGATTCTCACATTTTTCTGGTAGAAGTACATCTTTTTTTGGTTTATACACGGCACTTGCAACTTCAGTATCCTTTAAAACCATTTGCGATTCTGGAACCGATTGCAAGTCCGTAATGACACCTGTTAATTCCATTGCCATATTTTCGTTTTCACAATGTTCTGGTAAAGGTACATCGTTTTTTGCTTTACACACAAATTTTATAACTCCGGGATTTGATAAAACCGTTTGCGGTTCTGGAACAGATTGTAATTCCATTGACATATTTTGATTTTCACATTTTTCTAACAGAGGTACATAATTTCTCGCTCTATGCGCGGAACTTGGAATTTCAGAATCCTTTACAACCATTTGCGGCTGTGAAACAGATCGCAAATCCGCAATGAAACTTGTTAATTCCATTGACATATTGTGTTTCCCGCATTTTTCTGATAGAGGTACATCATTTTTCGCTTTATGCACGGAGCTTGGTATATCAGAATCCCTTAGAACCATTTGCGGCTGTGAAACAGATTGCAAATTCGCAATGAAACTTGTTAATTCCATTGACATATTTTGATTCGCACATTTTTCTGACAGAGGTACATCATTTTTCGCTTTATGCACGGAACTTGGAATTTCAGAATCCTTTGGAACCATTTGCGGCTGTGAAACAGATCGCAAATCCGCAATGGCACTTGTTAATTCCATTGACATATTGTGTTTCCCGCATTTTTCTGACAGAGGTACATAATTTTTCGCTTTATGCACGGAACTTGGTATTTCAGAATCCCTTAGAACCATTTGCGACTGTGAAACAGATTGCAAATTCGCAATGGCACTTGTTAAATCCATTGACATATTTTGATTCTCAGATTTTTCTGACAGAGGTACATAATTTTTCGCTTTCTGCACGGAACTTGGAATTTTAGAATCCCTTAGAACCATTTGCGGCTGTGAAACAGATTGCAAATTCGCAATGAAACTTGTTAATTCCATTGACATATTGTGTTTCCCGCATTTTTCTGACAGAGGTACATAATTTTTCGCTTTATGCACGGAACTTCGTATTTCAGAATCCCTTAGAACCATTTGCGGCTGTGAACCAGATTGCAAATCCGCAATGGCACTTGTTAATTCCATTGACATATTTTGATTCTCACATTTTTCTGACAGAGGTACATCATTTTTCGCTTTATGCACGGAACTTGGAATTTCAGAATCCTTTAGAACCATTTGCGGCTGTGAAACAGATTGCAAATCCGCAATGGCACTTGTTAATTCCATTGACATATTTTGATTCTCACATTTTTCTGACAGAGGTACATAATTTTTCGCTTTATGCACGGAACTTGGTATTTCAGAATCCTTTGGAAACATTTGCGGCTGTGAAACAGATTGCAAATCCGCAACAAAACTTGTTAATTCCATTGACATATTTTGATTCTCACAGTTTTCTGGTAAAAATATATCGTTTTTTGTTTTACCCCCGCAGTTTAAAACTTCGGGATCCTTTAAAACTGTTTGCGGTTCTGAAACTGATTGGAAGTCCGCAATAACACTCGTTAATTCCATTGACATATTTTGATCCTCACAGTTTCCTGGTAAAAATATATCGTTTTTTGCTTTACCCTCGAAGTTTAAATTTTCGGGATCCTGTAGAACCGATTGCGGCTGTAATACGTTGGTGAACGTCATCGACTCATTCTGAAATACCTTCGTAACATGCTCTGGCGCGTTGTTTATCGAATCTTCATGCCTTAGTTTCGGCAAACTAAGCGGTTGTACTAATTGAGTAAAAGTCATTGATTCATTCATGTTAAAATTTGTCACATTAGGCATACACCCTTCATTTTCTTTATGTTCGTCCTTTTGACCGAAGTCTCTGAATGGTATAATTTTAGTAAATGTCATTGATTCATTTCTAAATATTTTCGTTGCTTCATCATTATCAGCATCACCATATCTATTATGTTCTGCATTTTCTACATGGGGTTCCGATGGAAGATGTGTTGGTATCATAGCAGTAAAGGTCATTGATTCATGAAATATTCTTGTTTGTTCTTGTATGTCATTCTCTTTGTCAGTGTAATATATAGGCTCTGTGGCTCTCTTCAGTGGTAATGAAGTAATAGGCATTGTAAATTCCATTGCAATATCGTTATTGTCAACAGGTTTCACAGTATTTGAATGTGGAACTTTTAAGGCACAAGTCATTTCCATTGATTCATCATGATACACAAGCGTCTTATTAGGATTTGAGTTTTCCTTCAAATCAGATTTAAAACATGGAACTGCTTCTGTGATTTCCATTGATACATCTTCTATGTCCATATTGCTCACTTCCTAAAACATAATGCAGTACATTTATCAAGATGCTCTTAACTCTTTGCGCTCGACGCGCTTTTCTCTCGGGCTGACCAGCAACTCGACAGTAATCCGCGCGCGCGCGCCTATTTCATGAGTTCGTTTCTGTTAACTTAAAATAATTTTAAGCACAATGGGACACTTTAAACTCATATATTTTAACATTACATACGTTTATTTAACTTAATGAAGGATATTTATTAAGGATTACGTTCTATAATTTTTCTTCTTGTGGTATTTTGTAAAACAATCTCCAATGTGCATTCTTGGCTTGTCGGGGCATGTGTCACAATAGTACACAGTTTGTCGTCTTTGGCCGGACTTTCGTTGGGAACAAACTTTGCAATTGGATTGCATTTTGTGATTGGTTCTTTTTGTACCTTTTTTTTAAAGAAGCGAATTGAAAGAAGCGTTGCGACGTCTATCAGCATTCTATTATTCTCAAGGCATAATGCACGCATTGAAATTTGTTTGTGTTTTTGAGATAAGACATCTTTATAGCTATGTAGACACCTCATAAAATGATCTACAAAAGGCCAGGTAGACTTGTCAAGCGATATTCGTTAGGCCAAACACAAATAAACACCGTTACCACTCAATTTACCGCATCGATGCGAGTGGTGCCTGAGAGGTACCGGTCGAGCTGGCGCAGCACATGCCGTGGTGCCTGAGAGGCACCGGTCGAGCGCAAAGAGTTAAATTATTATTCTGCCAAATTCTGCCAAAATTATTTGGCCAATTCTGTTAAAGTATACAGTTCTATACATACAAATTTACTTACCATTGGCCTCACTGCACCAGTTATTTCCATTGATACGTCTTGGAATAAGACAGTGTTACTATGCTTTGGCATTTGAGCAGGAAGAAATGCGATGCCTGTCAGTTCCATGGACGCATCGTGAAACATTTTAGTTGCCTCACATTTCTCAGGATTCTCTAAAGTATCCTTAATAATCGCATTGCCAGATGTAGCCTCTATAGGCATATTCTGAATATTTTCAATATTCCCTTCACCCACATTGTCAGTAGATGCTATGTTTGACTGAGAGGCATGTGCATTATGAACGCTACTTATATCACTTTCTTCGTATGTGTAGTCCCAGACCGTGCCCTGTTCCAGGGAATCACAAAATTCTCTGCAGACAAAATAATGCATAAAACCAGGAATATTAGATATAGGGGCGACGTGATGGACTTACTTGACGTGCTTCTTCTCTGCAAAACTGACCCTCCGATTACCTATAGTTGTGGCTTCCAGAGATAAATCATAATTCACTTCAGAAAGTGGCTGACGTTGCTTCGGCGGTTTGAGAATCTGCAAAATTTTGTTTATTCATTAGCGTCGACGTTGAACATGTCACAACAGAAAAACGAGCGACCCAGTTAAATCTTACTGAGGAACTCTTCGATTTCACGTTGTTCGCCTTGTTATCCCTGAAACAAACGTAAAATACTCCACGTTATTGAAGTCTGCAATTGACGAAATCGAAAAACTCACGTCGAACTCATATATAAGTAATGTGGAGGTTAAAAAGTCAACAGGTCTTTGCAGACAGAATCGTCGTTTTTTATTTTAAAACTTTCCACTGCCCTTTTTAAGATACACAATCTACCGTCAAGTATCACAGCGTATACGGTAGGTACAAAATAAATACGTGTACCTACATTTTATGTTACTTTAATGTTGAATTTAAATCAGAACTGAATTCAAAAATGTTGATGACGAACTCCCGCCTTTTCGATAAAATATTAAGGCACATTCTTACGACGACGTCGCAGAAGTCAATAAGCTGACGAATTGAGGATTTCCTTTAACCGTGGATGGTCGATTTAATCCTACCACGTCTGAATCTCTAGTCTATGACCGTAGAGAGCGCTGTATCGGTATTGAAAAATGTCATCGGTAGATATTTAATCAATGCAGGTGGTCTTCTGGACAGTATGTGGACAATATAACATTCCTAGCAGTATATTTTTTTGTTCCACGTCTTGGAGGTTGCAAAAGCCTACTTCGAACGTTCCAGCCCTCAAGCCCGAAAATTTTTCGTGAGTGGGTGAAGCGCATATCATTTGTTCACCATATTACAAAATCTTTAAAATCTCAAATCCAAGCGTCTGAAGCAGGATCTTTCTACACGATCTCTACCTATGAGTCTGATCACATCCGAGACAAGTCATGATAAAATAAAATCATATTTTCTTCAAATATATTTTATTTATATTGTATGTAATATTTGGTTTATTTGCCAGAGAGTACAATATATTTTTGGAAATGGATAGCTTCGTCTCCAAATTTTCAAAGCATTCTGTTTCGTCTGATGAGAGTTATTAAAGTCCCGTTTGGGTAATGATCTCCGTTATTCAATATATAAATATTTTTACTAACGACTACGAAAAATGAATCAATGAAAAGGGTAATAATAAGTCCCATATTATTGTATTACTTAATTTATAGATGTATCCTCGTCCAAGTTACAACAGAGTACGTATTATGTATTTTTCACATTAAGTACAGCAATTATATGAACATAGATCGAATTTCGTGTTTTATGTACAAATTTTACAATTCGTTCGAATGAAAATAGTGTCGAAAAATATGAACCCGACTCAAGACTAGTTTGTTTTAAGAACTGTTAGTGGTAACGGAAGTCGATGTAAGTCGGGGAGATTCTGTACTACATTTTCACCGACTAAACCTATCAGCGAATCGAAATTCCCTAGCTGTACCTAAAAGTGGATACACGATATTAGAATCAATTGCAAAAATATAATTATTAGCTTCAAATATCAAAGCCTCAACTTTCATTTGCAGAAATAACATGATTGTTTAGACTCCCCAGTTCAAATGGGAAGCTATTTTTTCACTTATCCATGTTTAGCTTATTCGAATCTCTAATTCCTCATAAGTAACGAAAAAATACACGGTGTTCAAACCCGAAAAATTTTACAAGCCGATTTGCATTCTGCTTAATATATTTCTTGAATACTATTCAAACCAAGTATTTCTAATGCGTAAAACTGCACGAATAAAAAGTAGCAGGACGATTATAAAATTGTGCAACAATACTATAATTAATTATAAGCTATTGGAGCCGTACATTGCTTATAAAAGTTTGCCGCCATTTTGAAACCGATAGTACTCTATTTTAACAATGTTTGCGAAGAACAAGTGTAAACTCGACCAGAGTAGTTTGGCTTTAATGGCTTTTCTTGATGTTTTTTCCGCAACCACACACTTTTGTGTGATTATATATCTACGTATTCAATACAGTAATTGCAAAACTTGATCGCATAATATTTATTTGATGTTCAAACCCGAAAAATGTTACAAGCCGATTTGCTTTCTGCTTAATATATTTCTTGAATACTATTCAAACCAAGTATTTCTAATGCGTAAAACTGCACGAATAAAAAGTAGGAGGACGATTATAAAATTGTGCAACAATATTATAATTAATTATAAGCTATTGGAGCCGTACATTGCTTATAAAAGTTTGCCGCCATTTTGAAACCGATAGTACTTTATTTTAACAATGTTTACGAAGAACAAACGTGAACTCGACCACAGTAGTCTAGCTTTTATGGCTTTTCTTGATTTTTTTCCCTCAACCATACACCTTTGTGTGATTATATATCTACGTATTCAATGCAGTATTTGGAAAACTTGATCACATAATAAAGGGTTTTTCAATAGCTATGTCCGAACTTTGACAGCACGCTGCTCTGACATTTCAGGTGGCAGCACTGTCACTCTTCGTTGTTTATGTTTTGCCATAGTTACCATTTAACAACGCGTCGAAATTGTTAAAATTTATTATAAATATTCATGTGCTGTTCGTCAAACTTGTCGCGAGCTACGAAATATTTACGACCGAAATGATCGTCCAACCGAGCGATCAATTCAACTCATTATCGCGAATTTCGAGCAAAGCGGTTCGGTTGCTGATAAAGCAGTCCCTGTACGACACAGAAACGCGCGATCTAATGCGAAAAAAATATCATTCGAACCATCAGAGAGATCAAGGCCGACTTATGCAAGAGAGTCATACAAAATTGGACCTCTCGGATCGAGTCCTGTAAACGAAGCCGCGGAGGCCATTTGAATGATATCATTTTTAAAACCTAATGGTATCGAATGTACTTTAATTCGCAATAAAGGTTTCCGTCATATGTCGCACACAACTTTTTTTATTCAATTTTAAAGTTCAGACACGCTTAATGAAAAACCCTATATTTACAGTATGTATTTCCATGATTTAATTCTACAAATGGTCTAGGGTATTTTAGACTGCGCATGTGGCAACACAACATAGCTTCAGCTATAATTTGTTCACAAACACGCTGATTCCTTGGCTAGGATTTTGATACACATAATGTTGTCAAACAAACAAACATCTTTTATCACAAAAAGTCGGATGATCAAACACACTGTGCTGGTTTCATAGTTTTTCAGCATCAAATGAGTAAATTTGGAGCTTATGGTGAAAAATATAAGCACAATTACTTGGAACACCGTATTTGCGGTTCTACCGTACACCACTTGTTTTCGTTTGTTGACATAAATATCTAGCAAGGCTCGTATTTTATCATGTGAAACGTGTGAAGTATCATAGGATACAGAAAATAAAGACACGTATTTGTACACAGGTCCATTTGTATTTTGTAAGTCAGGAAATATGTTGTCAGATATAAAACTTGGAATGACAACCCAAGTTTCTGTTCATTGAAATAATCTTCCTACTCTACTAGATGTTAATAATTCTGCTCTTGTTTTCTTTTTACAGAACACACAACAATAATGAGGACATTTACTTCTGGTGCCATATGTACGGATAAAATGTTAAATCAACAAGCTGTATTAAGGGATAAAGTGTTATTTCGCCTCCTGAAAACCAAAGGCCCAACTGTCTCTAACATATGCGAGAAATTAGTATGTTAAACTGTATTTTGATTTGCTTCATTTACATCTACATAATATATTTTAATGGATTGTATGCTTGTTACAGAAATACAATGCAAGAAATATCTCTGTATTATCAGAAGATGAGTTGTGTGAATTGTGGCGTCACATAAAGCTGATACTTGTTGATGCACAAAAGTTGTGCACCAAAAATGAGGATAATACTGTCATTTCAAAGGTGAGAGTTCTGTTTCACAATTTGTTTTATATAAGATTAAATCATTGATCATTTTTAGGAGTACCGTATGGTAGTTAAATTGATACGTATAATTACATCAATGGCTCTTGACACAATATTAAGAAACACATTTATACCTAATGTCTTACTAGAAGTAGTAATAATTCTACATTCTGTGATATTACCCCGAATAGAAGATAAAAGGGTATGTTTTAATTTTTTTGACATTAATAATTCTCTATTTATAATATGTGTATTGTATTGATTTAGGTAAAAGATGAGATAATATTTTGCTTGGAGAACTGGTGGAAACTGAACATGATATGGAAAGAGAAAGTTATAATAAATGTACTGAAATATCTGATTGACGGTGCAGAATCCTCTCCAGTACGTATTTATTTGATGTTATGTTAAAAGTATTCCATTTATTTTTATTATACTTTCAGAAATGTATAAAACGACTACTTGATATAAAATCAGCATTGCATCTAATAAAGGGCACTGAAAGCACAAAAGCGCTCGCATTAGTGCGAAAAAAATCTGTACTAGCTCTTGACGAAGGAAGAGAACTAATATCTTATTTTTTCACATTGGGAGAATCATGGATTCTAGTAATCACCTTATGTCATTATTCGATTTCGTGTATCTTCAATTTGACCATCAATATTAAAAATACCTTTACAGGATATCCACAATTATATAAAAACAATGCTGGAAAATGCTGAACGGAGCGAGATCATATCATACGCAGATTTATATGCGATGGCGTGGTTACATGGAACACCCACAACGAAAAAACAAATCGTCGAAAATTGCATGCAAGATATCATCTTCCATGCTTTGAGAACACCGAGATCTTCCATCAACCGTAATAAGCTTGGAAAAAATTTGCTTATTTTCCTTAAGGTTCTCCACCGATACCAGAACAAGAGGGTGAAGAAAATGATATACGACCAGTATAAGGGTGTACTGTGGGAACATTTGAAGGTATCTAAAACATAGGTGTAAATAATATGAACGAAGTTAACACGTTAACACTTTGCGGACGGATGACGAGATATCTCGTCATTGCTGTTTCGTCGTTCGGGGCCATTGACGAGATATATCGTCTTGCATATTCTGTTGTTTGAGGCAGGTGACGAGATATCACACAGTTGCTACGTGATTGTCAGCCGCAGTTTTCGTAATTTGTGTTGCGAATTAATTATTTGAAGCTCTGAAATATGGATAGCGACAAAACGATTAGCAATGTTACAGAAATATTTGCGGACAGTTTAACGGATACATCAAGTGATGACGAGAATATGAATATTTGTGAGGACTTTGTCGTGTTCCACTTCACTTAGTGTCATGTTTTACGAAATATCATACTTTAAAAAATGTTTAGTTTTAACACACTTTTACCTATTTAAAAATATTAAAAAAACATTTATTTTTAAAGTTGTTAAAAATAAATATTTCACGGGACAATGATTTTTAACACATTGACTGCCAAACGTATTTTGCTCTATTAGAATGCACCGTTCCAATAGAAATTGCTTTTACAAGATTCCAAACAGGCTTCATTGCGAATTTTTTGCATTTTTAGTCAAATGTTTTGCACCGGTCACCGGGGACCATCGTGGCAGTCAACCTGTTAACTACTAACAAATCATCACTAATTTAAAGATATTTGACGCAAAAAAATATCCGGCCACTGTGTACGGTTATCAATAGAATGCCTGGTCCGCAAAGTGTTAAGCGCCATGTCGGGCCTTAGGGACTTATATTAGGGATTTATACGGGTGTTCACTTGTTCCTCCTTCTGCAGAAGTGTGTCTATCAATTCTGCCCTGTTCTTTCTTGGTGTATGAAAAAGGAATTTACAACAGCGGTGTTCCGTAATAATTCAAAAGCCAATTTTCGATACCATTTCACATTAATGTTTTTATGCATTGTATTGTTTTCTTTAAACTATTGACCAAACAAAAACGATGCCGCTTAAATTAAACGGTTAGTCTCACAAGTACAAAAGGATAGACATATGCGCGATGATAATACGAACGAAAAGTCCGCCACCGGTCCGTGCAGACCGACGAGACCCGAACGAAAAGTCTAGCGCCGGTCCCTAGGGCCCGGCGTGGCGCTTAACTCCTTGGGTACGGATTTATTTGAGAAAATATTTGCATGTGGAACGGATATAATTTTTGGTTGCTTGGAGTAGTATGTAAAACCAGTACATTTTACGTAAGAATTTATTTATTTCTAAAATATTGGTGACATATGTAGTATTAAGATGTCTTCAAGTAATTAGAATTGCAAAACAAAAATGAATTAATAACAACAAAATAAAACTAAATGAAATAAATTCAAGCTATAACAAAAAAACCTATTGCTAATAATTATGCAGAGTGTGATATTTTTCAAAGCAAGTAGGTAAATGCAGTGCTACTTTGCATTGTTTGCACTGCCACGTAGTCTCTTTCCTAATATTATGCTTATAACAAACACGGCACCTTTTTCCAGGGTCATGAACTTCAAATAACGTTTTAGACATGTTATCCGCTCCCGGGGAAAACAAGTAAATGACGTCTCTCAGACGTCAAATCTACCCAAGAGTTTAATTTTTGGTTTGACGTCTTAGACACGTCATGCGCTCCTAGGCGAAAAAAGTAAATGACGTGTCTCAGGCGTCAAATGTACCCAAAGAGTTAATGTGTTAATTCGTTTACTTTCTAGGCACCTGGTTCGACGATTCGTTGCAACGCAGCAGAGATCCTTTTTGCCGCTTATCCTATGCAACAAACTTATAGTACGAGAAGTATTATTACGGCGTATATACAAGAGCAACACAGTGCCATGACCAATCTTCTTAACGATAACAATTCCGAAGTCTGCATTGTCACACTTCGAGCTCTGTCGACGTTATTAAAAAAACAATGGCAGGGGGTGCCTGACAGTGTGATACAGGAATGGTTGAATATAATGTTGAATCATTCGAGAGAAACGACCAGTCCTCAAGTTAGATTGAGCGTCTTCCTTGCGCTGCAGGAAATAACATACAATGTACATGCTACTTCAATGCTGAAGCGATTCCTACCAAAGTTTGCGAATAGCATTTACGATGAGAACATTTGCGTTGCAGAGGCGTTCGTCAAGTTCATTCGGCACATTCAGGATAATACTGAAATGTCGTATACGGATGTAATTCCGTTACCTTATCTTCTAGAACGCTTGAATGGGGCACTAGAGTCTCCTCTGCTACAAATGTTAGTCGAACTCTTATTAAGAGACGTGGTTTCAGCGAACGTTCCTAGAGAAAAAGCTGTTAATAAATTAGTAGAAATTGGATTGAATAATCTTGATGCCCTGAGAAAATTGCTTCTTCATTCGAAGTATGTAATAGATTGGAACATGTCTGTACAATTGATCGTGCATCTATTATCCATGATCAAACGCGAACTCGGAACATCTTATAATGAGAGGGAGAGGCGGCGATCGAAAAGGTTGAAAACTAGCAACAGTTCGACAGAAAAAAACCTCAGCAATATTCGAGAAACAAAAAGCACTACGTCTGTACCAGATGAATACATGTACGTCGTACTCGATATCCTTGCTTTATTATTTGTGACAGCTAACAAGAATGCGGAATCATCTGATCAAGTTAAAAAGATGGAAAAATTACTTTCAACCGTTACGAGTGCGTTGCCCAAATTGTATAATTACATTAAGGTATTACCATAATTCTGATAATTTATTTAAAATATATTCAAAAATAAGAAATGCATAACATGGGTTGTTCCAGGAACCACTAGCAAAACAGACTGTGGTATTTATGTTTTCTTTAGTGTCTCCAGCATCATTATCGAATAATGCCGAAGTCTTGAATTCGTTTCTTGCTGAATTCCGTTGTCCTGACATTACGAATGACAATATACTTACAATAATACAGGTCCTTATCAAATGGGAAAAGGTGGATGCAATATTAGGGCTTCTAACTGAAATCGTAGCATCGGCTGGGACAAATCTACAAAACATGCAGGTAGGTGCCATAGTGCATAAGTACATTGGAGTTTCGTGATTAAATGGTTACAACATCAGAGTTGTACGTTTTTAGGATAATTTCGATCAGTTAAACTTGAGCTTACGGATATTGAAATGTTTGCTACAAGTAGAATTTCATTCCACGCTACTGGATAAATATTATGAGGAATTGCTTAAGTTTTGGGAAACCCTTCATGTATTGAAAAGCATTATCGACAATAAATCTGAGAAAACAGATAATCCAGCGAAGGACACGTCTCCCACGTGTTTATGCAGTCAGGAAAATTTCTGCCCGCAATCCTCAAAAGTTACCGACCTAGTTCTTGGCTATTTCAATGAATACGTCATAATTCTGCTGCTACTGCATAAGCCTGACGTGTTTGACACGCCAGAACATTTCTCCGACCTTTTGGATTGGACCCAACGGTACGTAATTTTAAAACCAATACATTTCATTCTCTACCTTGTTCTTAAACACTTTCAGGAGGATATGTTCACACACGCCAAAAACTGACAAAGTTAAGAAAAATTTATTCGACGTAGCACTGTTGAAAATTGTCTTTTCCAAATGCAATTTGTCGCTGCAACGGCTATATGTCACTCCAAAGTTATGCTGTGATATTGTACTTTTGTATATTCGATGTATACACTCACCTTGCGGCATTATATTCATACGAGAGTACTTTACGATAATGTTAGGTTTACTTGAGTATAGCAAATTGGCCTATGCGCATAACGAGTGCAATCTTTTAAATGTAGTCATGCCAAATATGCTGTCCGCTCAAATGATTCGTTTAGTCACGTATGCTGAAGACGTCTTACAGACACATACAAACGTAAGTTCGTAAAAATGGACCAAATATAATGAGAAATTGGGTTTTGTGTCTGATAATAATGTTTTTCAGGAATTACGAATTTTGCCTTCTGTGATACAGAAATATTATTCGGTTATTGAATCCTCATCAAAAGAACAGACTAGGCATCTTCCGTATATGACGATAGTGTTCAATGCAGCAGTAAGCTGCATAAGTAAAGAGATTTTTACAAAACAAAACTCTTCTACAAAGCCTGCAAACATACTGAAACAGAAATTACCACATTTAGCAGAAAAGTTACTTAAAATTCTTCTATATACGAAAAAGTATCAAAGTGTTTGCATTCAAATCCTTGAAAGGGCAATCACCGAATACACACAGGTACGCATTTGAAATAGAATACTATTATACAAATATGACATGTAATGAAAAATGTGTCTTATAATAGATCGATATGCTATCTGCGTTACTGATTGTCGAAAAGACAATGAAAATGCAAGTTAAAATATCCACACTTCGTCTTCAGGAAATAGCCTTAACAGCTAAATCACAGAACAAAAATAAATCTGGAGGGTATGTTATTTATGTGAACGAAGTAAATAGTTTTTTAACTGTAATACTAATTCTTGATTTACATTTTAGATTCGTAGACGATGCAATAAAAGTTGTGATTGAAGCAATATTAGCATAAATGCAGTTTGTTTCATTTATCTTCATCGTATATGTACAAAACTTATACATATCATCATTGTATTTATTCTAAATCATCAGATGATTTGATCTTCAGATGAAATATTTTGGTTATCGTATATTAATTCACCGAAGAAAGTGTTCAACACATATATTTTTGTACGGCCTGCGAAGTGATCGCATCGAATCACAGGGCCACAATGTATGTAAGGTATCGACTGAATAAAATTTCACACAAAACGGATGAAAAAGGTGAATAATTTATTGTAACGGTAAATATCGAATAAATGTACAACTCTAATAAATGCGTGGTTCGAGGTTCTGCATTTTAGGAATATTAACTGGATGAAGTGATATTCCGCATTTGTCTGACAGCTGCCACCACCCTGGCATTGCAACCAGAGCTTCCGCTTTGATAATCGTCCGGTGACAATCTTAAGAGCTGCGACATATGTTGCAAATTTTCAGACAAAGATAGTCCAAGTTCTTCAAGTACATTTCCAAGGTAATCTGCAAACAGGCATATTTCAAATTACTTGTTCTTTCTTTATTTCTGATCCCGTAGTGTATTGAACGCATCCATCGATTTACCAATATCCGTAGCCAACTGTTTGCAAGCTGCGAAATTCAATTGGCAAATTCCCAGTGTCTGATCCTGAAACATCTGACACGTTCCCTTCGCTATTATTTCCAACAGAATTCCGGTGAATCCGGTTTCGGCCGAACCTTGAACATATTGAGGATCAGCTGCTTTTAAAGCTAAAGTCAAACTCGGGTTGTCCCTCAATAAAAATGGCTCCAAATGTTGCGGCAACGTCATTAAATATTGTCCGACTTGGGTTATATATTCCTGCGGTGCGAAACTATAGTCAGGCAGGTCCGAACTCAGGTGGGATGCTTTTCTGGGATCTAATGACCAGGCAGGTGCTTTTTGCACTAGCATCAGTTGAGTGAAAATCGGTGCGAATATCACTTCGTACGTCGTGTGGTGTAAGTCGGTGCATAGTTTGTGTATCGATTTTATGATCGGATCCAATATCGTCTTATCCTCTGCAACAAAAATGTTCATTGAAAAATATATATTTATTCTTTTATAGCATAACCAGTGATAAACAACAATGATACCTCTTTGGAATGATGCAACAAGGTTCTCTAGCTCTGCTTCGCCAGCTGGATTTAGAAGCAATTTTTTAAACTGATTGAATGCATTACTCGTCGTGCTTTGTAATTTATTATTAGCTTCCGTGACGTCGATAACAAGAGAT
Source organism: Cryptocheilus praepositus (assembly GCA_033815515.1). Lineage (NCBI taxonomy): Eukaryota > Metazoa > Arthropoda > Insecta > Hymenoptera > Pompilidae > Cryptocheilus > Cryptocheilus praepositus. The sequence goes on from JAWWQZ010000314.1 coordinate 6,165,346, forward strand.
TTTTCGAAGTGATGAACCTGATCCAAAAGGTCCCCAATGCTTTGCATCAAAGTAAGACACATTTGGAATAAATTCCAATCCTCATGTTTGACCTTTCTCTTTTCCAACTGACGAATACCCGCCCGATATTTATCGAGGTATTTATTGAAGTACGTCTGGAAAATAAAAAAATACACTCTGATGTCATTACAATAATCGCCAATGAAATGTTCATACTCACGTTTAAGGCTTTAAGCAGACCAGGATAGCCGCAACCATCTGTAAAAAGTTTGCACCTCTTGTTGGCTTCGGTCGCATATCCCATCACTCTCGAAATACTGAGCGAAAGAGAATTGATAACATCGCTGAGACTGTCGTCCGCGGCGTGTTCCAAGAATTGCAATTGTTGTTCGAGTTGTGCAGTTTCGTATACATTGTACTTCATAACATATGGAACGTATGGAGCGTATATCGCTTGTGCGAGTAACGATAACTTTTGGCTAAACGATTTTCCCTGAGATGATGTTTCTATTGCGCCATTCAGATTTATAGCAAAATGCCTTGTGATTTGCTTTAGTTGAAGCAGCAGAGACAACTGCATCGGAGTGGAATGCTGTTTTAAGATCGATTCTATACATTCCGGAATCCCTGGATCCAAACTTTTCAAAAGATCAGCGTACACGTCGATCAATATTTCGATCGAAGTATTTGGAAATACTTGATGACACCATTTTACCTGCAAAATTAGACATTGTTCAATGCACGACATGTGAGTGTACACGAAGAGTAAGTGTGATGGAATTTGATAAAATAACAAGCACCTGGTCGTGCCACGCAGATAGCAATTTGTCATAGTATGCATGCAACCAATATGTGACATTTTCATCTTGCGCTAGTTCGATGGTTCTTCGCCATTCTTGGCCTAATGATACCTTCAAGCAGTTGTGATAGTATTTTAAAAGTTGAGGTAGTCTGTCCATCTTGTTGAAAATATCCACATAAATTTTTGATTGTTCTAAACGTTGCATAAGATTAGAAAACACACATAGTTTATAAATGATGATAGTTGCACATAAAATATTCACCCAAGTTGGCAGCTGTGAAAGCTTGAACTAATTTTGGACTGGCCATTGCCTCCAATCTATTTTTCAAACCTTCCAGTTGTAATTTTTTATCCTCATAATCCACTACATTTACCAGCATAGTAAGAGATTTTTGCATACTGAATAACTTGTTTGCTATACTCTCAATATCCCCTGATTCAAATATCTGAAAACATTTATATATAATAGGTGATGCGTGTATGTCAGATAATCAACATACCTCTTCCACGTCATTGGCTAAGACTGTCCAGTTATCAGCTTCATGTAAACCTTGTTTTGCAGTCTGCAAATCTGTTTTTATCCTGTCAATTCTTTCCAGAGTTGCCATAGATGCAGCTGTATCCTTTTCAACCTGTAAATTTCAACAGATGACAACAAAATAACAAATTGACGATTATGTCTATGCTGATTATTATCCTTAGGCTGATACTGAACCTTTGCTATCTCTTGCTTCACAGCGGCCATTTTTTCCTTCAAAGCAAAGGCCTCTTGTTGCAAAAGTTGAGTATCCCTTAAAACCCTTGGCATACTTGATAATACGGACTGACTGGTTTCCTCTAGTGCCCCGCTTACTTGTTGCACATATAATTGCAACTTCATGACCAGGGATGACACAAATGCCTGTGAATCCATTTATTTTCATGAATGTAGACTATTATTAATGTATAATATGTAGTATATACCCAGCTTATTGGTTGCACATATAATTGCAACTTCATAATCATGGATGATACAAGTGCCTATGAACCCATTTAATTTCGTGAATGTAGGCTATTATTATTGATTAATATATAATTGCACCCATATTGAAGAAAAAATATTAAGATTAAGAGTCATTCATTTTGGGACATTTGGCTGCATGCAAATGAAAGGAGGTATACTGAAATATGATAATATATTTTTTTGCGATTTTATTAGTTACACAAATGCATTAGGCGGTAACGCATCGAAACGAATTCAAAATAATGGGTTCTAGTCACGTATTTGTGAAACATGCGCTATATGCAATCAGTGCAATATGCAAAAGTACCATCAGACGGAGAGGAGGGGGCACTTAAAAAGAATCCGCGAAAAAATAAAATTCCGCCAGTCACCGAGCCTGAAGCTAGCTAAAAAAAACTTCGGAACTGCATCATTATTTTCCTGCGTAATTTTCATCGAATCGTCAGGCATTCCGGAAAATCATTTATCGTTTAATTGCTGTCGCCCGTCTTCCTTCTTCACCCGCGGCGAGGTAAAAAAATTATCTTTTAAAAAGACGCATACACCGGTGTCATTGACCGCGCGGTGCAATGGAAGCCGTCAGTTTAGTGGCTGACTGTACAAGTGCAACTTAAATTCAAAAACTGTGCCGAGTATGGTGGCGAGTGCAGTTGCGACTAGTTCGGAAAACATTCGTTTCGACTCACATCCTTGTTCTCCTGCGCCTCGGCGGACTTGAACGTCTTGTTGATCCATTCCTTCACGTCGAAGCTGTCCTCGGAGAACGCCGAGACATCCTGAAATCGTCATTTTAAGGTTAGAAAACCTTATGCACCCACCTACTGCACCATGCATCGGATTTCTTGCGACGGTAATCGACGCCGCTGATCGCGACTCGACAGGAGACATTTTTCACTGGCACACAGTTCGACCGGAATACCCAGAGGTAGGAGCCGCGATCCATCGATCAGGATCATAAATCTGTCGGGGACCGTCGTCAAGTAAGGAGGTTAAGAAACCGCCTCCGTCTCAGTGCTCACCATTGCGTAAAGAGTTCGATTGCTTTCCGGGACCGGGCAGCGAATTGACGACGAACCGAGAGCCTGGGATGCAGCTTTCGCGAGACGTCGATCGCGCGGACACGGTAGACGGCAAGCGAAAAATCAGAAATCAGTTCTCGTTCTCTCGTCGGTCAATCCCGTCAGGATCAACACACCCCGCCCCGTGGCAACGATGGAGCCACTTCGTAGACTCGTCGCGAATTAGTTCGCCGCGTCCCGCAATATTATCCGCCGCTTTGCGTAACGAGCAAACCCGCAACGGCAATTATCGTCGACGCCGCCGAGATTGCAAGCAACGCCCGGGCGCCGTGCGTATGTCGATACGTGTAACCGTCGTACATGAGCCCTCCGCGCGACCATTCTCTCCTGTTACATGACGTCGTGTGCATCGCGCGGTAAGTGTAACCCTACGATTACGCGTCGTCGTCGGTGCATCATCCGGCAAGTGTGCTCTGGCGTCTCGTTTATTCGTCGACGCCAGCTGCCTCGTCCCGAGTTCGATACCTAGCATCGTGCAACGTTAATTCCTCAGCCACAGTATTCCTTTCTACGTTAGTCCCGTGTGCACCGCGCGTCGGCGGGGTCTAAGAACCGCGATCGTTGCAGTATACAACCGTCGTCATATACGTCGTTACCGGGAACCTCAACGGAAACGTTCACTCGGAAATCGCGGTGGTGTCAGGGTAAACGGAACGTGCGAGCGTTGGCCCCTTTTTCTCTGAAACATAACGAACTGTGCCAGGCGAACGTGATAAGACGACTTCTGTCTCTCGGATTGCAGAGTGGATTTAAGGGAGTAGGCCTTTCGGAGGTGGTCCGTGCCTGTGTCGCACCACCACCCCTCAAGCGTCCCTCGAGCATCCCACGATCATCCCTTCTCGGGCGTAATACGCACGATCGCACGCCAGTTCCTCGCCTCTACGCCGCACGCGCCCTCCTGCTCGTAAACACGGCCTACGTGGCTCGTTATTTTGGCGGGACACCTCAACCACCCCGCCGGGGATGAAAAAGGGAGGCAGAATGGAGAACAGCGTGTTATCGGCCACTTCCGGGCCCTTTATTCCTCGCCACGCCTCCGAGGCTGCGTTTGCGCACCGTGTTCTGCGCAACAGTTGGAAGCTGGATTCTCACGGAGAGGACACGAGCCGCAGCAGAAAGGGCAGACGAATTTGCCGAGCGGGCAAGGAAAGGACGCCCACGCTTTGTCCCCGGCGTCAGCGGGATCCGGAGGCAGGATGAAGGGGATCTGCGGCCGTTGGGGATCCTCGACGGGGTCCCTGCGGAGTCACGTCTGTTGTCTCAGGCGCGGAGTCTCTAATCTCAATTTTTCGAGGCACCGCGAAGGCGGTTGAGGTGTTTTGGAAATGGGAATACGCCCGGGGGCGGCGGTTTGCTGGGGGTTGGTTTTCGATCGAGCGAGGAATTGAGATTAGGGGCACTTTTAGAGATTGCGAATGTACGCTCCATTGTCGGAAGGTATGATGCGTGCCTTCCTTAGCGTTCGTCGGACGTAATTACATTCGGGAGCCGTTCATGCGCCACTAACGAGATTAATTAGCGACCGGCAATGCCCGAAGATACAGTCCGGTCTCTTTAGGATTTCCACGCGGCTCGACGTCGAAGCGCATTTTAATGTCAACTACCCGTTGTCTAGTTTCGACTGACTTTTTTCATTTTTTTTTTCTCGAATGTAAATTGTATGAAATTGGAACAATAGCGAAAAGAAATCTGTTGGAACTGACGTTTACTTGAGTGGAAAAATTTGTTGAGCAACTGATCTTATGAATTGGCAGACAACGTGCAAAGCAGCGTGGTGGATTGCGAGGAGGGAGAGAAAGAGTAATATAACGGGTGCGTCTCTCCAGAATTGGAAGTTATCGAGGAGACACGCACTCCCCTTTGCTCTTTCGTTCTCTCTCCGAATGAAGCTCTAAAACGCCTGGCGCGTTCTTCCTGATCATGTCGTCATCGCCAGAGAGCCGACCTGGAAAAGCGTCGTAGCGAAATGTTCGCGAAACTCAATCGTGCAATGCGGTTCGATCCGATTCGAATAGATTCCGTGCCGTCGATGCACATCGGTGCAGCTCGAGCAAAAAGTACGCAACGACGTGCGAGGTAGGAAACAAATTGTCCCGCGGTTCTGACTCCGGTGTCATTCCATTTTTGCGAGAGTAATGAATTCTGAGACCGGAAGAGACTAGCGCCGCTTGGCGAGATAGCATCGGGCGTGGACGATGATGTTCGCACACGGAGTATCTGAATATTCGCTATGAATAAGAAGTAGAAGAATCGACGGATTTCTGGTTTATGCAGTAAGTTATTCTCAGTGGCTTATGGACGACTGCACAAAGCGAGGGCCCACTTGGAAGGGCAAGAGGCGCCATCGGCCTTGTGGCCGACGTTGGCCAATCCCTGGCCTTCCTTCTGCACTGGGGGAGACCCGGGATTGGCTAAACGTTCTCCACAGCATCAACCGCTTCCGAGTGCTTCCGGTCGGGACCGCAGACAGATTCTCCTGCAGAAGAACAGAGCCTTGGTGAGTTCAGCGCGCAGGTAATGTCGATTCTTCTTTACTTCACCTTCCACTTTCGAACCTCTCGCAAGCACTGCCCTCCCAGTAACACTCTTCCGTCGACCAGCAACGCACGAGAGAGAACTGCAAGTAGGTACCAATGCGCGATAACGAGAGCGCCGTTTGCCGAGCTAAATCCTGCATCGCGGTGACCGCGCTTTAGCCTTCACCTTTTCTGCCTCGCCGTTGCACACTCTTCTTGTTCGGCCGACTCTCCGTTTGCTCATTGTCCAATTCTCCTAACAACCGAACTTTCGCCGGCTGTGCATACTGTAGAGCATTCGCCGTATGTACGCGTATGCACACGCGCCATATATGCTAAAATGGCCATAACGTGGGGTTACGGTGTTTGACAAATTTAACATTGACGCACTCCGCTACATCCTGAATTGCGATATAACTTCACCTGTTTGGTTTCGCTTAGCACTAAACAAGTAAGTGGTGCTGTATCGTAATTTCAGAGCTGACGCTTTGTCGCGGTTATTTTTTTCCATTGCACTATATTTAACGCACGTCTATTCACATCCTGCTGGCAACTCACTCTTATCGATAAATGGCGCTTCATCACATTCCCGTGACATACAGTCGATCCCGACAGAACGGGTGAAAATCAAGCAACACGGGCGTCAGTGTTAGTTCTCGCATTGTTACCCTATCTGGCTGTGATACATTATATTGGACCAGCCAAGCAGCACTATATATCCCTCAATTCTCTCACATTGACACAGTACACCGAAGCTTCGTCCTATCTAGCTTGTTCTCACACACAAATTAAAGATCCAAAAATGAAAAGGCCCTCAGACAATTACTCATAAAATTCAGGGGCGAGTACTTGTGATTAGGGTGAATGCACCCCTAATGCACGAATTCCGTACCGGCACTCCCTGCGGAATGATACGCTTACAAAAGGCTCTCTCCATACACACATGTACACGTATATACATATATACTTCTGTATATATATATATATATATATTTATATTCAGAGACACATGCGCACATATCTGTACACATGTACACGTGGCAAGTAGTGATGTAATTGTAATGAAAAAGCAGATTGCAAACCGCCAGAGTTTTGCGCGCTAATATTCAGCGAACGAGGAAAGGATCAAAGGTGCGCTCGGCTAATTTTTTTTTTTTTTTTATTTAATCATGCATACCGCAGCATCCAGCTCTCGCTCCGTTTTCCTCCACTTCCTTTGTCTCTCGCGATTGAAGCGATTATCGCCTTGAATTTTTTGTGCGCAATAATCTGCTGCGAATCCGCTTGGCACCGACAAATTTTGTTGACCCTGCGCAATTAATTTTCCCACTGGCCGATTGTCGGAATGGCAACGAACATTTTTACACGTTACGGGTCCTTCAGATTGGACGACACGAGCGCGCTGATTGTATTATTTGCCGTGCACCGCACTTCGAAATAAGGTCATCGCTATTTATCCCCTCCTCTCTGTCCGTTCTCGCTCTGCCTCTTTCCGTGCTTATCGCGATCGGCTTGGCGATTTTCGGATACAATAACCCCGTACGAATCCGAAGTCGCGCAAGCCTCTGCCAAATGTATAACGCCATTTGCCTCGCGGAAACTTTCGAAAGACAATCAATGGCTCCGTCCGGCACTTTACAAAGTAAACGCTCCGAGGACGTTGGCGGATGAAATTAATGATCTCCCCTCAATCTCGTTTGATTACAAGCTTCTCCCGTCGAACCCATGGCGCCTGCACTTTTTCTCCCCTCTGCCCGTTCCCTCATCTCGCCCTCTCGCTTCATCCACAGCTTCTTTTCCCTCCATTTCACCCCGCCCCTCCAAACCCCTGCCGGGTGCTGCCTTCATCTAAGCCAATTTCCCCCGGCGAAGAGAAAAGTAACGAACTCTTCTCCCGATATTGGCAAGAGATGAAAAATATTCCGTTCAGTTTCCTTCTTCGTTCGGCCTTCTCGCGTCTATGAGTTCTGCGCGCATGATCGACCGTGTCTCGAGCTCTAACAGGTCCTTAACCTTCTCTCCAGGACCTAGGCAAGCCCGAACCGATCGGTGGAGATGCTCTTCGTTCTCGAGACCGCTAGACCGTTGCCGCCGTTTGTCCTTTTAAAGGCAACGAGCGAAGTAGTTGAAGATAAAGAGCGGAGGGAGTACTACGCGCATCAAATTCCACGTATCAGAGATATTGGGAGGGAATCCCTTTGGGACCACAAGGACATTGATAGAGTCGTCGAGCGGGAAAGACTCTAATCTAAATTCGCTTTGTCGAGGCTTTAAGGCATTCCGTGTAATCGGTTATAGGATTAATTGAGTAATTTGTCTCATAGTGCGGATCTCTCGTGTTCGGACGCTACAGGCCCCAATTACCGAGGTTTCGATCCCTAACTTTCCATCTGTTCGAACGTACAAATCTACAACAACGCTAATTAATAGATTCTCGTCCGGGTACTGACGCCTGTCTGCCGTGCGGCTACACAGACGCTTCGTTTCGACGGGGCTTGGGGGAATATTTTGCACAGATTGTTCCGCCGTTTCGCGAATTGAAGTGGAAATCGGGTCGCGGTCAAGAGACGCTCGTCGCTCCGTTGAAACTTCTCGAATCCGTTCTAGCGCGGCGGGTAGATCGCATCCAGCGTGTATAACTCCTCTCGCGCGTTCCTTCTAACGTATGCAACGCGCGGGTGAATTTATTCGAGCGATTCGACCGACCGCGACGAGCAGGGACTGTACCAAGCCGCGGTTCTGAGAAAATAAACTCTCCCGCGCTGGCTTCCTTCTCGGCAAAGGAGACGCACAGCTCGATATAGCAACTTCCTTCGCGAGTCCTCTTCCTTGAAGATCGTCGATTCCACGGTGCCTCTACCTACAGCATCGCCGCCATTCCACACCTCCCGTTCTTAACCTCGTGCATAGCTCCGGCCGATACTCTCATTTGCCAGTAAGAAGCGCGATAGAAGACGTAAAAGAGGCGCGCGCGGGCTGCGTAATTCGCTTTGCACGAAAAACTCGACGACGAGAGAGAGACAAGAAGAGGAAGGGAGCGGTTAAGAGCACGACACGATAGAAAACAACGAAGGATGGGGGGAAAGAAATCTAGCGAACGAAGCCGTGGAAGGGAAGGCCGCGTTGGAACGGGATCTCAAATTTTTTGCAGCCCCTCCTCGAGCCGCGGGTGTATATTGATTTTTACAAATTCCTCGCGAGACGCGCGAACGAGAACCCGACGAAGGACGAAATGAACGAGACTTCGGACGGAACGAAGAAAGCACGTCGGCCTGTAGCGCGCGCCCGTTCTACCCCGAAGACGCTCATGCGTAAGGCACGTTGCGCGGGCGGGCGTGTGTATACATATATCTGAGCACGCCGCCGCCGCGACGAGTATGCTATAGAGAGCGCGCCCGCTAAAGAGATTCCCAGCCAATGTGGCGATAATAACGACGATCGCAATAACAATAATATCTCGGCGTCCTCGAGAAGCTTTATTCTGCAAGTTTTCCGCCACCACCCTCTCCCTGTCCCTCTGAGCCGGTGCCTCTCTTTCGCGCTCGATCGAGCACAATGCGAATGGAAATGAGGACAAGAGAGCGCGACGGCGGAGGCGGGTGGAAAGGAGGAGGCGAAGAAGCTGGGCGGATGGTAGAGCAGCAGCGCGCGGTTGTCCCATGATTCGCGTACGGCTCCAGGGTATGCGTACGGGGGTAGGTCTTCGTAGCTTCGCCACAGCGTCCATGCGACGCTCGCAATATTTAGGTTCTTCATTCAAATGACGGGAAAATTCCCACCCGCGCCGAGACACAATGCGAAGGAGACGGCCCTGCTTAGCAGTCGAGAGCAATCGAAGGTAGTCGAAGTGATCCGAGGACAGGGAGACATAGTGGGGTGCTCGCTCCCCTCCTTCCACATTTCCTCCCCTCCATCCCTTTGTAGCCCCACTCCGCGCGCGAGGCACCCCTACCCCAGAGCCCTAGTCCGCTCTCGCTCTCTCCTGCTCTCTCCTCCTCTCTCCGTCACTCTCGGTCGCTTCCTCCTCTCGTCTCGTCTTTCTCGCTCTCGTCGTCTCTCGTTCCTTCTCCGTCTCCCTCTCTCTCGCTCTTTCTTCCGTCTCACTCGTTCGGCTCGTTCTTAACGTCAAACCACTTAGGGCCGCGGACCTCGGCAGTCAGTCGATCTTTCCTAGCAGCAGCAGCATTCCGGCATTTTCCACCTGATCGGGCGCGGGCGGTCCGGCAAACGCCATTTTGTTCGTCACGTCGTCGTCACGTCTATCCGTTCAACCCGGAGACACACGGGTGAGCCCGCGTGCGTTCGTAGAACATATCGTACATGTGCCGCGCACCCGTGCCCTTCCACGCCTCGAGAATAAAACGACGCCGTGTGCTTCGATAACAAAGGCCAAACAGGGGACAACACGCATGTCGGACGGCTGTAAAACGCGCTCACGTTCCTGAACTGCGACACGAGCCGCCGCGCGACCCGCGTTTTCGTCGATCCGTACACGCGCGCGGCCTCTGTTGTTGGTGTGGTGTGTCGTCGACGTCCCGTCTCTTCATTCTTCTCGGACAGCGAGCGCGCATCGTCTTCGAACGTTATCATCCACGAACGTCGTCATTATTGTGCCGGCGGTGGTGTGTTCGGCTGCGAGCGCTCGTACGTTCGGCGAGGAGGGGCAGCAGGCACCCGCGAGCGGAAAAGGACGCCGGGTGTTGTTTTTCCGTTCAGAGGCACACGTACGTAGGGAGTCAACGAGAGGCGGCGGAGGCGGCGGCGGCGGAGGAGGCGGGAGAGAGAAAGAGTGAAAGAGCGAGCGAGCGAGCGAGAGAGCGAGAGAAAGAGACAGAGTGCGTGACCCCGCGTGTGTGCCTCTCTACTACACCACCGTACAACGCACGTTGCTCTCTCCACACACCTCTTGCATCCACGCTGAAAACACGACGGACAGCACCTTCGGACGGAGATAACGAACGAGCGTGAGTACGCCAATAATCTTTTCCTTCCTACCTCGTGGCCGGGACACACAAGGCCTGTCGCCGTTCCGAAAGCACAAATGCGCGCCGACGTTAAACCGTGTTTTTTCTGCCTGCATAGCATCGTCTGCCATGTTAAACCGGCGTCTATCTCTCTCTCTCTCTCTCACTTCCCGTTCTATTCGTCTCTCTCTCTTTCTCTCCTTTTCCCTCTTCCTCTAACATCGCGCGCGCTCCCTTGCTCTCGCACTCATTTTCTCTGCTTGTGTGTTCGGCTCTCTGTCACTCGTTTTACCACGCTCTCCCCCCACCCGGGCCCGCATGCAGGAGCGTCGACACAAATTTGCCGAACGCGAAACTCGACGTGGCCAAACCGTTTTTGCCGAACGACGCTTGCTAGTTGCCGCCTGGTAGATTACGGGGAGCGAAACGATGGCGGAATTAATGACGACAATGATGACAATGACGGCAATGACGACGCTGACGAGAATGACGAGAAATTACGAGAAACGACGAGGACGCCGCCTGTCAAGCGACCTCGCGCCTCCATTGACGCGCCCGCGTGTTGTGTTCTGCGTAATTCGTGCGTGCGCTCCGACATGTGTGGTGGTGGGAGATTCGGTACGCGCCCGTGTGTGCCGACATGTGTGCGTATTGTATATCCCGGCGCATGTGTGATCTGCGAGAATGAGGGAGAACGAGGGAGACAGATAATGGGAAAAGAGAATGACGGACAAGAGTTTGAGGGAGGGTGAACGAAAGAGAGGGAACACGATTGAATGGTGAGAGAAGGACAGAGGGCAGACACGCTGTGTGAAATAATACGGGTCGGAATGAAATGCGACGTGCCCCCACGGTTCTACGCGAATGTGCACGATTTCTTCTACGTTCTACCGCCTTCCCGTTAGCTGACGTTTTTTCGCGGAAATATCTATGTGTGTGCGTCGCCGTTGAACGGGTGAAAACCTAACCTTAAAGGCATTTGCTCCCGATCTGTCCCCCCCTCGCCTCCCTTTTTCTCTTCCCCCTGCCTCTCCCGCCCCGACAAGTTTCGTGGCAGAACTTGTTTACGAGAAATTTCTGATCCGTTTGACAGTTGTGGCGTTATCGTTCGTTAGAGGCGGTTTCTGTGCACACTCATCTCTCTCTATTTCTAATCCGGCTTCCCTCCCTCTCTCTCACTCTTTCGCGGCATGAGTGCATCGCCACTTCCTGGAGACGATGTATCATAGCGCAGTTTCCATATTGGCGCAATAAGAGTTCCCTTCCCCACCAACCTCGCGGATCGCTAAGTGCGTAATTGAGATCGCGAGCGAAATTCTTCGACGCGGAAATAAAGCGAGGCATTATATTCCGTGTCCTCGTGTGCGCGCCCCGCGTCTATATCCAAAAACATACACGCGCGCGCTGACGTGCGCTCGTAACACGATGCCTTGCAACTTGTCGCGCAGTATTTTTTCCCTTTCTCCTTTCCTTCCGCTTGTCCCTCGTCGCATTATAGTCGCCGTCGTCTGTTGCGCGAAAACTCGCGCAATTACGTCATACGGGCGCACTATGCGCGCCGTAGGCGGGCGTCAGATTTTTCAGTAGGGAATGAATTCGTAGTGACTCATCGTTACGTGTCAGATCGACAGGCGGGTCGAGTTTTTCCGCGAAATTCTGCGCAATAATTATCGTCCCGTCCCACTTCGGCGCTGATTCGCTTTCCGCCAGCGACATTTTTCCGACTTCGAGTTCGCCGCGTTAATCAGCGCTTGAGAACCCTTCGGCGAACTTCAGTTTTCGTCCCGCGACGTGTTAACCCTTTCGAGACGGTGTACATTGTCGCGAATACGTTGTAATGGTACAGGATAGTCAAGACGCAAACGTACATTTTCCTGCGAGCGAAACGTAACATGTTATACTTTGTCATCGATCCTGTTACAAATGATTGTCGATATGCGCACCTGTTGAAATGATACAAAACAACGTCGGTTATCCAAGAGAAAATATTTCGTTTTCATAGGTGTAGTCGCCGCTAGTATCGCCAGGGTTACTTTCGCGTAACAGAAGTATCACAGTCCCAACTTATTTGCACCTTGCACAATCAGCACACGTCGACTCACGCTTATGCTTTATCATCGATTCCTGGAGAAAATCTTTAATTGCCACGGGTGACTAAAGTCACCGTTAGTGCACAGCCAGCGCTTGACGGAAGGTGACTATAGTCACCGGTAGTATCGAAAGGGCTAAATGGGTCTCGGCGTAAACGGGGGGTGAAAAGGGTAACGACGGGAGATGAAGAGGGAAGTGGAGTTCTCCCGGTGCGTATCCGTTTCGTATCGCGAGCTAGAACGTTTTTAATATCCTTTATATGCGCGCCTTGCTCCGGCGTCTTTTCATTCGCGAATGGCACAGACCTTCCGCAATATGGCTCTCACAGAAATACGGCCACCGCATCGTGGTAGCGGGAGCGCACCGGTGTGTTCCGGGGTCGTCCCCCGCTCCGAAAATATAATGGCACATCGGAACAATGCCGCGGCATCGTTTTCCAACGTGAGATTGTCGCGAACCCAAGACCGCGAGTGGTTTCTGTCTGTTTCGCTCGCTTCTCCTCTCTCTCTATCGCGGCTTCTCTCTCGCGGCCTCTCCGTCGTGCTTCTCGTCCTGGTCGTTCATATTCGCGAAACGTCTTGGCGTTTGATAAACCTTCCGGGAAGTCGTTTCCCGACAGGCACGCGAGCGCGAAGTGGTTTTAGATGTTTATCTTTATAAACTGGATTTACGAGAAAAAGAGTCGGCGGAAAGTAATCGGCGCGAAGGGTGTTTACATAGATGGCGCGGCGCGCGTTCACGCTTCCGTACGATTGGTCCATTTGTCTTGCAGATTACCGCGCTTTACACGCGACGGCAATGCACGGCGTGTTATTGTACGCTGGAACTTGATACCTCGACGATCGAGCGTACAGGCGAATGAATGTTTGAAACCTCATTTCTATAATCGTCAGCGAATCGATTTACCCACTTGTAAAAACCGTACTCCGCAGGCAGCGCCGGCTATCTGGACGAGTCCGATGGTTGTTGGGAAAAAACCGACACATCGCGCGGCCTATTTACGGGCCGCGGCGTGTACTCGGAGATACGTACTTCGGCGAGCATCGTCGCGTCGATTTGTTCAGTCGTAAACTCATTCGCGCACCGTCATTACGTGTCGATGCAAGGTGCCGCGATGTACAATAGCTAACTGTACATCACATTCATGTTGCACGATCTCCTTGAGAGATCTACGTCAGACATCGGCGAGCGGATAGAAACGCTGCTACGAGTCTTCGCTGATTCTCATTTGTCGCGAATTAACTCTCGAGTTTCCACGAAGGCGCGTTCTGCACCTGCGGAGTGTGTCGCAGAACCTGAGTGGTGGATGAGAATACTAATGTGTCGCGCGCGCCGCAGAATGACGGGCGAGCGCGTTTCCACGCGTCGATCGTCGATGCTACTCTGTCGACCTTTTTTTTTGTGCAAATTGTACTATCAAACGTCGGAGCACCTTACGTCATCGGTGCTCGTTCCCGGTGCGTCACCGCAAATTATTAAACTTCGGAAAAGAACGCTCGTTTGACGTCATTCGCCTCTGACCACCTGACTTCTATCGCGATTTTCTCCATCGCCACAGACGCACACATACTCGCTCCGCAGTCCGTTTCGAGATTCATCGAAGATTAACGATGTTGCAGAGTCACGAGACGCCGCGGGTTTTTCCAAAAACGACCGACACCGCGTGTCGATAATCGTTTTTTGGTAGAACGCCTCGTTCCGGATTGGTCAATGTCACGCGATCGAACGTTTGTTTTTAAACCCGCCGCGACACCGCGACCCGGCTCCTCCGCCGTGATTAATAACGCTTCTTATATTTCCATCGGCCGTTTCTGCTTCTACTTTTCCTGTGACGCGCTCGCCTCTCGTTCCTTTTACCCAAAACATTGCGCCGCGCCCGGAGGTTCGGGTCGATCGCGATGGGTGCAAAACAAACGTAACCCACGGTGGACATTCCTCGCATATTTCCGAAAATAATCCCGACACTGACGACCGAATCCCGTATTAGTGTTTCGCGCGCTGCCGACAGCCTTCACGTATTATACGCGCGTGCGTAATCCGTATCATGAATTCCGGGAAAGAGGTGACGAAGGCGCAACCAAGAAGAATCCGCCGTCCCTCTGCTCCTTTCTCCCACCTCCTGCCCCCTTCCTCCTCCTTCCCCTTCGCACCTTGTTAACATCCGCGACCTGCGCGTCGGGGGCGAGAAATTTTATTGAAAGTCCTCGACGCGTGATTCGTTCGCGCTCTCGCTCGCACTGCGTCGCGTTGCTTTTATGCGGGCGCGAGTTTACTAAACTCGGTTTTACGGTGCAGTTGATACCTCGTTACGCGTTGCTTGTCCGAGATCAGGGCCGCACACGGGGCCACCGCCAGCAGCCACGCGGATTATGCCGCCTCCTTGTCGCACGGTGCGAACGACCTCGCCACTCTTGGCACTTCTCTTACTGACGAGCACTCGCTCGCCAAACGACGGTGTCGGCCTGCGTGTCGATGGTCTGTCGACGTGTCGATCCTCTGTCAACCCCCCGTTCGCGAATTAACACGTCGATCGCCGAGCATAAATTGACTGTGTTTCCTACGTGCGACTATGTTGACACGTTCAATGCCGTGTCGCCCATATACGGGTGACTTACGAGTCGCGCCGCGTGCTTGCGGCACTTTTTAATAGTGATCAAGGTATTTACCTGTAACGCAATGGTATAAGTGCAATCATGTTTTCGTAGTAACGGTAAAGCGGTACGATGTTTTTAATGGTAATGCAGGTTTTTAGTTGCAACAATACACATATAATGGTTCAGTGGTAATAATACGCGCAACGGTATTTTAGGTATTGTATATGTAAAAGATATAGCATGTTACAGTTGTTTTTTGTAATGTATTCGAAATAATTTAGGCAACGCCGTGACTTGTCAAGACGGGTAGGACAATAAGTTACAAATTCAGATCTTCTGGCTATTTGTTGATTCATTTGTAGAATTTATCAACTTGGATAGTAACGAAAAATAGTTGTTCTTCGGACATTTTTCTTACTGTCAACTGACGTGTTATGCTCCGGTGCATACTACTAACGTGATTACTTTGAGGATATGATAATACTGTAACTAAAAGTTCCTTATAGCTTGCGATTTTTATTTCGCTTTGGACAACTCAAATCGAGTGAACTTTTTGAACTCCAATTGAATTGGAAGAATAAATAAATCATTATCAGTTGCTTGTGCGCCAGTGCACTGACGATTTGGGTCCCGTCAGAAACATACTGAATTTATGCTGGGCGATCAACGAATCATAAATGGCAATATAAATTAAATTACATAGGTTGGGCTTGGCAGCTAATTGGTTAAATTGCTTTGGAGATCATCAGAAAAAATATTTGTAACGTTATACATTTTTAACGTATATAGTACGTTTAAGTACTGTATATAGTTCCGTGTGTACGTTGCATCTCGAAAATATTTTTATTACTGTTAAAAATCGTGATTCTTATTCATATGTGGGTGACGTAGTGTTCATCGTGTTAATTAGGATATTCAGTCACCCGTAGCATTCTTCTATTTCTGCACGCGATTTCGAACGACATTGCTCCCGAGACATCTTAACCGTGGAAAATTGTTGGCGTTCGGCATTTTTTTGAATGGGCGTTGAAACGTTTTTCGGATGAGTTCTTTCATTTGCAACTAAATGGGAAGTAATACTTTTGTACTCGTTCCATGTGTGCGTGCGGAGCCGTTCTACATGTAAAAATAGCGTGAAAAAGGGAATTGAACGCGTAGAATAAACATTTTTTGCTCGATGCTACGTTTTTGGTTAAAAAAAAGTCGGGGATTGGTCGATTTTACCTGACGCATGCAAAAGCGCGTAAAAAATTGCGCGGCGCGCCGGGAATAGGGCCTCGATTCTCGCTGGAAAAAAAAATAAATCGGGAAGGTTGAACAACGATCTCTTTTTTTGCGCTCATGCGAAACTTCGTTTTTGAAAAAATAGCTCTGAAAATTGATCGATTTTATACGACACATGCGACCTACTTTCGGCGTTGCCTCTTTCCCAAAAATAAAACCTCGTACAAAAATCGCGCGTTTTGCCGTTCTCATGCATTTTTTTTCATGCCGAATTATTCTGTTCCCACGTTGTACGTCAATGTTTGCCACGACCCGTACCAAGCAGAATCGATCAACTCTCATTTTCTCATCCGAAGACGTAATCTCGCTCGAAAAATAAATCGTAGATCCATCCCTTAACTCAGTTAACCCTTTACACTCGGACATGTTTACGAAGTACTGAATAGAGCATCATTTCGTATAAAATGAAAAGAAAAATGTTTTTGGAAAGTTACTTTATTTAAACTATATTTTGCATAAAACTTTATTGGTATATAAAATTGGAATTAATTTAGAAATAAAATTCAAATTTTATAGCTTTTCTTTGCGAAAATGTAATAATATTCAATACAATCACCAATATGCATTGCCGGTTTGGTGGAACGTGTGTTGCAATAATAATGTGTTTGTTGTCTTTCACTTGGCAATTTTCTTTCCGAACATACAATACAGTCTCGTTCATTTCTTCATGGACAAATAATGTGTAATTTGTCGTTCAGCTTATTGTCTGCCTATTTTATAGAAAAATGTTCCCGCAGTTGCTGGAATTCACCTCCCAGATGCTTGAACAAACATTCTATGCATTTACAATAGGGCACCGATTTTTCATTTTCTTTTTCATTGCTCTTGTAGCGAATCGGAAATATCTTAAGGAAAAATATGTTTACGAACGTTGTGTCTCCATACATCTTTCTCAACAATACCGTGCAATACCTTTTCCTTAAATAACGAAGGAACATAAGGCCCTTTATTAATTGAAAATGTTTGACGACAGAACTTTATTACTAAAACACCGTAACGTGCAAAGTGCTGAGATCGAAGAGTGATTAACATAATTACTATCCAGTCCTGAAGGGGCTGCGTCAGTGGCTTCGAAACACGTCGAGGGTTTTAATAATAAAGTTCTGTAGTGAAGCATTTTCAATCAAAGCAGGGCCTCATATTCCTTCATTATGTAACTAAACTTCAATAAGATCGAAGTTGGAAACGTCGTCTAACATGCGACATCTTCGTGACCCCTCCGCGGGGTCAGTCGGCTGCAAAGGGTCAGCACACAGATCGCGTTAGCGAAGATGAAAGTTGATTTGTTAAAAGCTCGCTCGCCGACAACAGAGTGCAGCCCGCACGGTCTTTCAGTGGCTTCGAAACACGTCGAGGGTTTTAATAATAAAGTTCTGTAGTGAAGCATTTTCAATCAAAGCAGGGCCTCATATTCCTTCATTATGTAACTAAACTTCAATGAGATCGAAGTTAGAAACGTCGTCTAACATGCGACATCTTCGTGTCCCCTCCGCGGGGTCAGTCGGCTGCAAAGGGTCAGCACACAGATCGCGTTAGCGAAGATGAAAGTTGATTTGTTAAAAGCTCGCTCGCCGACAACAGAGTGCAGCCCGCACGGTCTTTCATTTGCATACCGTCTGCGGTCCCGTAGAACATAAAACAGCGACGCGGATACCATCAATGAGCAGCCCTTTATTCAAAGGGCGCCGACTTGTTAGGCGAAAATTACAACGGACGCTCGGGGGTCGACGAGGGGGAGAAAACTGACGTTCCTCGCGCGTGACGAGCCGCGCAATCGATATACTGTCCCTTCGGCCTCGTTTTTTCGCCGTCAATAATAAATGCGTGCGACGACTCGGGCGTGTAGAAATTTCCGCGGGTCTCGCATCCTTGGCTCGACGGCCATCTTTTTGCCCGCGCAGCCTTCTCACGCGCGAACTTCTCACCCCGGCGAGCGGCGGGAATTAACATTCATCATCCGCGTGTCTTCGCAAAATTACGCCATTTTATCGCACGGAACGGGCACGCGGATCCCCGCCGCGGACGGCTGCTTCTTTTGACGCGGCAAAACCTTCCGTCCGCCGCTACCTCGCTTTCAGCCGGCAATTTTTGTGTTTTTCTACTGCGACGATAATTGCCGCGTTATCGCCGGTCTTTTCCGTTCTTGCGGCCGCCGATAATACTCAAAATGGCGATAATGTCTTTTGATACATCTGTCGAATTTAGCGCGCTTGCGAACTTGCGTGGGACGCGACACACGCGTGGCTTCTGGATCGAATCTGGCTTCGGGGCGCATAACAGGGAACGTAACAGACCGATTTGCGGTCATCTGCCATTCAGGCCGCGTGGGACGTATGCGCCCCACGATAACATTAAGTTTATTATAGTTTCTGTAATACTGCAAACAATATAATTCTGAAGGAACCCCGGTGTATAGTTCAAGATGCATTAGATAATAAAACAATCATTTTCATTTTTGAAGAATTAACCCTTTGCACTTGGCTGTCCCCTCTGAGGGGACACGAAGTTATTGGGTTGGAGGGAAAGTTCTGTAATAATAACGTAATAATAACGTAATAGAACTGTAATAGTAAGTAACGTAATAGAACTGTAATAATAACGTAACAACAATAATAACATTTACTGATAAATAACATGAATTTGTACATGTAACCATGGTAACCGGAAAACATTGAAAAACGGAGTTAGGCCACTTTCAAAATAAACGGCTCACATATTTAATTACGGACCCCACAAATCTATTATAAAATAATGGGATGCCGGAATATATGTGCACACCTTCTTTTCATATTGTCGCTACGATTACATAATTTACCTTTTTAATATAGTATATACCCATATATACATATATGTTTAATTTATATTAGGTTGGAGGGAAAGTTCTGTCGTATTTTTAATAGGGAGGTAATTTTTCTTGTAAATAAAAGAAACATCTGGCTAATGAGTCATTCGGATTTTTTTTTGTTTTTTTTTATAGCTGCTGTATAATATAAAAGGGATCTTTTTTTACCGTTCATCATTTACTTGTGATATTTAAAGTGAAAAGATATCAGTAGATAAAGTGCATTTACGACACTGCATTTTGTATGAATTCCAAAAAGGAAGCAACGCATCGGTTGTATGTAAAAATTTATGTGCGGTATTTGGAAAAGATATTGTAAATGTTCGTACTTGTCAAAGATGGTTTAGCAAATTTCGTTCCGGGGATCTGAGCCTCCAAGAAACTGATCGATCTGGACGACCATCCAAGATCGATAATGATGTTTCACGATCCATGTTGGAAAATAATCCACATTTAACAAGTCGAGAAATTGCAAAAGAGTTTGGCATTCATCATACAACACATTAAATGTATTATCATTAACATTAAACACATATTTTTATAAATTAATTCAAATATTTTCTTTAAAATACGACAGAACTTTTCCTCCAACCCAATACTTTGTGTTATTACTGAGGAAAATGTATGTACAGAAAATGTTTGTTCAAATATTTGTTTCCCTAAGATATTTCCGGGGAGTCATACATTAAGGCAATGAGATAAAATTAATAATCTGGGTCCTGTTTAGTATTTATTCATTTGTGGTCAATATACTTAGAGGTGAATTCTAGCAACTGCGAGAACCTTCTACGTCATATATCTGCAATAGGCTGAATGACGAACTGCAAATTATTGTATGACCATTATATATGTTCGGAAGAAGAAATGTCACATCAAAGACAATAAACAACGTATTACTACGATACGCGTTGAACAAATCCTCAATGCATATTGCCGAATGAACTATGACGCATTCGAAAAGAATAGGCTATAAAATTCCGATTTTGTTTCATAATAAATGTATCAGCAAAGTTATATGCAAAACATGATTTCAGCAGAGTATCTTTTTCAAAACTATACCATTTTAAACGAAATGTTGCGCTATTCGCTACTTCGTGAAGAAACATGTCCGAGTGCAAAGGGTTAATTTCATAGATGCGTAGTTTAACGTTTACTCTTTTAGGCGAGTCGCATGTAAAAATCTGGAAAAAATAACATAGCAAAATTTCGAAAGAATTTTGAAAGGTAAACAAACTCTGCAAATCTATAGAACCCATATGTATGTATGTACTGTACATCCTCCGTTCGATTTGACTTTAAAAATACAATGAACTAAACAAACACCAGCTTCAATCAAGCAGAAATTGCGGCTCCAAAGACGCGTGAGTAAATAACTGACCGAAACTCGATATGTGCAGTTTGCACAAGAGGCAGTCTAAGGAAATGACTGCTATGCCGTTGGTACGATAAACATCGTGTACACGTTATGAAGATCTCGATATACGACTTTCCAATAAATTTTAGAAAATTCGTCGTTTTACATCGAAAATTTCAAATGGCTGAAAAGTTGAGTGTGGGGGCGCACACGTTCTACGTTAACTCTTTGACTGCCACGCGTATTTTACTATATTAAAACCGCAACGGGATGAAGTCACAGAATATGATTGTACTTGAAATGGAAAATAATGCAAAGGTATGTACCAAACAATTGAATCACTGTTCGTTAATATTAATTGAATTTGGACAAAATTTTATGTAACTTTTAATATTTTTTGTATAATTTTCGTACGAGTCATTTACGCGTAGATGTAGGCAAAGTGTTAATTGACATATATCTTGACGATCGTTGAGTCTTTCCTTTTAAAGTGCAGCGACGTTTATGCCTGACTTGTCATTTCATTTTCAATAATCATTTTCTAATTTCAATAATCATTTTCAAATGACTTTTACAACTTACGTAAAAATCACTCGGGCAAACATATAAAGTTATTCACGTATAATTTTATTGAAAAATGTTTCACCGTCACGTTCTGTCGTTCTTGACACTTTCTAATACAAGAATTGTAATAAAAGCATCAGTACCGAAAAAAGTACACTTTCTTATAATAAAGCAGACGCGATTGAAGACAATGGCGCGTTGCTCTATTCTATATTGCCCTGCGTTTCAAAACGTAAAATAGCCGACGTTCGTCAAGTGCAATCACCGTAAATTCATTCGTGACCGGTGAAATGTTGCAATCAAAACACGTGATGACAGTTAACTCGTGACCGGTCAACAATGTGTTAATTGAAGATTGCCGATGATCGTTGAGTCTTCCGCGGAGAAAGTGCAGGCGACGTTTGACAACGGCCTGACGTTTGTCACTGTCCTTTACCGGTCGGGCCGAACAACCGTTTTCGATCCAAAACTGGTCTGGCGATCGTTGCTCATCGACGCATCGTGCCTTTTTCCTTTACGGACAATGGTGTACCGGGCAAACGGTGGAGTAATTACGGTTATCCACGACGTGATCATCATTTTGTTGATAAATGGCGACACGCAGTTCCAACCGCTTCAGCAAAGTGGCGTTAATTTGCGGACTTCTGTGTTTGTACCGCGTAATTGGCGCGCCGTGCCTTTTCAATTTAATGAAAGATCTTGCTAATTTTTATTATACAATCTCTCGACGTTCGTCTGCAATCAACTTATCGGATTTTACATTAAATTATTAGATGTCCGATGTATCTTCTTCAAACAAAATCCACCGTGATGACAGTTAACGTCGGCTGTGGGTAAAGAAGTTTCAGGTCGAGTGAGAATTTGTTGCGGACGCGCAAATATTCTCTCGGACACATATTTTGGTTTTGACGATTTGATCGCAGTTGCTTAGATATTATATTCCAAGAAGTTATATTAACCACAAGAAATTCGAGCAGATCGCGCGACGGAAAATTATTCGCGCGAGCACACGGGAATATGTGCCCCATGGAAGTACTTTTATAATTTATAAAGAGTTGAACTAATTATTTTCCTAATCTCTCGTTTTCCAAAATATGCGAATAAATTTGTTTGAAGAAATGAGTATCTTGTCAAACAAAATGTACATTTTTTACCGGTCAAAATGTACTTTATTCATCATCATAAATCATCAATTATTCCAAATATAAATTATTATATTTGATCCAATTGCTTTCATATTATATTCTGTTATATTAATCACAAGAATAAATTGTTTCTTCAAATAAAATTATTCCCGCGCACACATTGCGAAGCATGGAAGACACTTTTGACAATTTAATGAAAGAGTTGCTAATTATTATTTTCCTAATCTCTCGACCTTCAGTCTGCAATCAAAGTATGCGATGGGATTTTACATTAACTATTAGATAAATTCGGAAGTATCTTCTTCAAACAAAATTACCGAATACATTTTTTACCGATTACATACTAGTTCTCGACTCGCATCGAGTTTCTCTCACGCGCACATATTTTCTTCTTTGTACCATTTGATCGCAGTTGCTTTCATATTATATTCCAAGAAGTTATATTAACCACAAGAATAAGTTCAACAGTATCTTCTTCAAATAAAATTATTCTCGCGGCACACCTGCGCGAATACATTTTTTGCCGATTACCCACGGTGACATTACTTTCCGACCCGCATCGAGTGTCATCGAGTCAATACCTTCGCACGAACATACTGATCATAATTTATCGGGCATATCGCGCGTACTCGGAGAGAAACTTCAAGAGAAGTGGATCGAATTTCAAAACACACAGTCCGCCGTCTCCATCCTCGCGTTTGCTTTCTCTCTCTCTCCGATCGCGGCGTCGAGCCGCGCAAAAACGTAAAATTCCGCGCCTTCGAGCGCCGGGTACACAACACTCGCCCCCGGGCAAAATCGGCCGGGTATATGATTAATGCCGACGACGGCAAGACTAACAGCGCGCCGCGGCACGATTCGACGACGTTTCGGCGGTTTCGAGCGGGAAAAGTCACGGCGCGACAAAAAAAAAAAAGAAAAAATACAGCCGGACGGGGAAGGCGCTCGTAGGCGCCCGGAATTAGGAGAAATTTTGTAGGCCGCGCGCAATATCCTCGCCAATTTATTTGTGTGAAAGTTACTGGCACGAATTCAGCGCGGAGAGCTGCCTTTTTTTTAACCATTAGTTACGCCGGCGTCGGTGTCCGTCTGTGCGCGTCGGTTGCGCGTTTGTGTGCGCGTCTAGCGCGCGGATTAATATCAGGATAATTGAGTCTTTCGATCTCTCCGCGCGCGCGGCCGGCAGGAAGCGATTCTTTTCTCAAGCTTTTCGGGCGAGCCGGGATATGAGCCGCTTACATTACCGGCCGCTCATAAATATCAAAAATTTCATTTTTCGGAATCGCCTCTCCGTCGGCCAGCGAAAGAAAGTTGCGAGGGGTGGGGAGGGCCGGCCGAGAAAATTGCGTGCGCGGGTTAATATCGAGATAATTGAGTCTTTCGATCTCTCCGCCGGCAGGAAGTGACTCTTTTTCTGCCGCTCCGTCTATTAGACCGGGCAGAACGGCTTTTGACTGCCGATACCGCCGCGTCTCTCAAACGCAACTTCTTGCTAGTAAAAAGCGAATGGACGAAAGTCACGCCCGCGGTTCCGTTTTCTAGAATTTTAGCGCAACTCGACGGCGGGAGTCGGGCGAGTGTCTGTTAGCTGAAATTCCGAAACTGAGGATTCTGGAGTAAGTGCCGCGTTTTTAATAAAGTCCTCCTGCCAGACTAGTAAAGAAACTGCGCTACGTGGCCAGAGTCTTTCTTTCAATTGTAGTCCTCGTGCGAAATAAGCAACTTTTTTGCGATTCGAAAATAGCAAATCGTTTTCCCTGTTATTTGAAGTCACTCGCAGAATCAGAGATCCGTGAAAGCAGGAAGTTGTAAAGTCGACCCGTTCAAGAACAAAATCAAGGCGCAGCGTATACCTGACCCGTAATAAGCAAATGACTGGTCTAATGAACAATTATTGTTGGAACTATTATTGCTCCGTTAGAGAACAAGATTAAGGAAAAGCTTATAGCGACTTGTAATAGGCAACTCAGGTCACCAGCGTTGTGCTTATTTCGGAACAGAAATGAGATTTTTTTACTCCCACAACGAAGCTTCGATGACGTCAGGCCATTACCTCCACGATTCCTCAAAAGATTAAACACATCACTGAACTCTCTGAATCTTAGATTCAGCATCGAACGGTATTAATATAAATACCTTCGGGATCCTCTGTTTCGACTATCTGTAGGTTTAAACCTTTGTGTTTGACTCTCCCTTATAACAAGACAGAACAATTCTACATGTTATTATTGAGAAAAATTCATGCAAGCGTATAATTTGTTCGAATACCTGCTTCCTTAACCGTTTGAGTGCCACGGGTCTTTCTCATTTCCCGGTCGAAACTTGCCAAGCGGCGCGATAGCGCTTGTTATATTCCGTGTCGAAACTTGCCAAGCGGCGCTATAGCGCTTGTTATATTACAGCAATTTTTATATGAATAAAAGCATGTAGACCTATAAAGTGTAACATTACTCCAATTTTATCTTTTTTACCTAAGATTGAAAAGTTACCGTAATGTTGTGCATCGAGAGAAACCGAGCCTGCTGTGATTACGCTGCAGTTTTGAGGACAGAAAGAAGAAGCGCGATCGCGCCGCTTGGCACTCAAACGGTTAAGATATTCCCGGTCCATTGCAAGCAAAAGCAATTAATACAAATTAAGAACCATTGTACTATTAAAAATGTCTAAAGCAACCAACTGGGACGTGAATTCCAGCAACTGCGAGAACGTCCTTTTACATCATATTCAGACAATAGGCTGCACGACAAATTACATATTATTCGTGCGAGAGGAAATAAACGGGACCACATTGTGTGTTCGAGACGGAAAACTTCAGGTGAACGACGACATAATATTGATTGTTTCAAACCTTATCACACTTCAGCAAAACATAAGGTACAAGAGTTCATTTTTATCTTACAAAATATTTACCAGGCAAGTTTTATGGAAAGTGCCACTTAAATACAATAATTACTCCGACACCATATCATTTTCCATACATCGCGAAGAAAGAGATTCGATTCATTGGTGGGTCACTTAAATAAAATTTCCGTGTACAGAGGGTTAAATCTTAAATAGCCGATCGACGCTACCAAGAATATCCATTCTGACGTGTCTTTCGCCGCATTTATCGCATTGACTCTGCATGTTCGTGAAGAAAAACACGTATTGCAGGGCGCCACGTAGAACGTCAGAAAAACGGCTTGATGGAATATCTGCCGAAATTCGCTTCAATTCATTGGGTACTTTAGGAGTCAAGTACTTTAAAGGGCTTCGCGCTTAAGCGGAGGGAAGGTCGGAAATTGCGGGATCAGCTGACCCAGACCTGTCTAACTCGCCCGCACCGACAATGGGAGACTATTACGCCAGTGATAAAGGACGTTGCTTCGCCGCGAACACGTGGGAATGACTATTGGAAAACGTGGCAACAGACTTCGCGCCGGAAACGGACTGTTGCACTGTCACACGGCCCGAATGAAGTCAGAAGTTGAGTGTACCGGGCGGGCTGGCGGCTTCAATTTTCATACCGCACGCGATTCAATCAGATCAGTCACGTTGCGCAATTGTCTACGTGCCACCTGACTTTTCCCACAGCGCGCCCACCTTCGCTTTTTTCTCGAACAAACTTCGGGGCACCCGTTCCTTATCATCGCACCACTTGGCGGCGCGCGATTTTTTGCCCCCCGCGCGACGTCACTCCCGGCTGCATTACTCTCGTCGACGCTTTCTTTCGCGGCAGCCCCCGTCCGAGCGAACGGCAATAACAACAGACGCGAAATCGCAGTTTCACCCGAGCGCGCACCTTTATTCAGTGTCTCTCGCCAGGAACGCCCTCCCGCGCGTCTGTCCGTTGCGTCGCCGTCTTTTTGCGCGCCGTCTCTTAAACGCGCGCGTATCGACGAGCGGCCGTGCACTTCTCCGGCGAAAAAGAGTAACGATTCCCCGACGTTCCCCCTTTTTTGTCGGGCGGGCGTATCGCAAAACGACCAGAAAAGTCTTCGCCCCGCCGCTCGTGGGAGAGTCTGTGCGCGTATAATGCCGGGCGAAGAAGTGCAAGAACGCGCGGAAACGTGCGGAGAGCGGGTGGCGAAGAACCGAGCGAGACGGCGAGGAGACAGAAGCGTCGGAGAAGAGACGGCGGCGACAGACGAGAGGAGGGGGCAACGATCGATTCCTGAGAAACCATTTTCCGATTCGCCGGGGCTCTTGGGCCCGGCGAGAAATTGACTCCGAAGCCGACGGGAGAGCGAACGTCTTTTGCCCCACGTCCCTCGCGTAATTCGCTCGTTAACACCGGCGACGATGTAATTGTAAACGATCCGCGCACTCCGAGGACCTTCCCGCGTCACCCATCCTCTTCCGCTCCCTTCCGTTCTCTCCTGTTTCCTCCCGTTCGCTATCCTCCTGCTCCCTTCGGGCACAGGACCCCAGCCCGCGGAAGGCACCGCGCGCACTCCCGATCCGAGAAGCGTAGCCCATTAAAAAAGACAATTAAATTGTGCTGCGAGGCATGACTTTGGCGACGCGCAGAATTATTTCTCCCGCGCGAAATGTACCTGGCGGTAATTAAAAAAAGTCGCAGGGGCCGGGGGCGGCTCAGTGTTCGTCTGCCACCCCCGCGCGTCGCCATTGTCACGCCGCCGCGCCCTCCTCCACCTTTCGCCAAGCTCTCAACGTGTAAACGCATAAAATCGAATTAATGCGGTCGTCGTTAGTTCGCCGACAGTCCCGCGGAAAATCTTAACAGTGGATTTACGGCTCCCGTTAGTTTGACGCGTTTTAGATTCCGTGAGGTAATGCGCAGAGGGACCCTTCTTAGGTTCTACGAAGTTTTCCGGTGGCTTATTAGTGGAATGAGATGAACGCGTGTTTAAAGTCCGTTCCTTCCGAGGCTTTTGATTTTGAAACTGCGTATGTCGCATATATAAGCACTTCGTCGGGTACTCGTCAAGTTGCCAGGTTTTGGACCGCACAAGCGATGTCGCGGGTACTGTGACTATTAGATTCCCGCAACTCTTGCTGACGTTCATCAATGGAACGATGCGAACGCGTACACAAATTCATTCGCTCCTTTGTAACTTCGAAATTCTCTATGTCGTGCAGCTACTCCTCCGGATGGGAGGAATCGATAGGTTTCGGATTGTATAAGCAAAATTACAAGGAGGAGGCGGCTCAGTGTTCGTCTGGCACCCCCGCGCGCCAGCATTGTGGCGGCCAATTAATGCGGTCGTCGTTATTTTGTCGACTATGCGTCCCGCGGAAAATCGATACACGCTATGTTTTTTCTCCGCCCGCCAGCCAGGCAGTTCCCCCGTCTCTGTTGCGCTTCTTCGTAATGCCCGGCGCGTGGCTCGCGATGAAATTCATTTGCGCCCGAACGTACCCGCCCGTGGAACGCAGCACCTGTCGATTTCGAAAGCGTTTTTAAAAATACTTGAAATGGATCGCGGGATTCAATTTAGCGCGAATAATAGCATAACCGAATCAGCGCCAATTCACAACAGAGATGACAGCGTGCGCCGTCGTTTACGTTTGCCGCGTACCCGCGGACGTTTTGTGCGGACGTTTTGTGCGGACGCTCGCTGCGCACGTGGAGGTGGATGGCGCGCGGCACGCGAAAACAATGTGTAAGCATTTTAATTAAGGTATATCGCGCGTCACGATTGCCGGTCCCGTTATACGTGTTTCCAGGTATCGACTTCATCGCCGCTGTCCATTGAAATATTCACGACGCACGCTTTTCGGCAATCGAGTCGTCCCTGTCCCCGTCTCCGCGTGCGAACTCTCGCGCTCTCCTCTTATCGTCGCCACCCCCCGCCCGGAATCCTTACCCGAACGCTACGCGCCGCGCGAAAAATCAATTGACGCCGTTCGCTGCGTGACGTCAGTGCATCGGGCGCGAGATCGGAAAATGTAATTCATCCCGCGGACTTAAAGTTCGTCGGTCGCCGGGCAGCGGCGGGTGGGTATATATTTTTGTCGCGGCGAGAGCGAATAGGCGACGCCTACCGCGTCGTCGCGCGGGCGTGGGAGCGGTGCACACGTGGGGCGCGTATTTTTACGCGGGTACCGGTGCGAATTTTCGCCGATTTTCCCGTGCCCTCCGCGCGACATTGACGGAGTCGAGGCGCAGGAGCAATTTTCTCACGTCTTTTCCCGCCCACGCACACGCGCACACGGACCGGCTCGACGCCCGCATTTTTCGTCTTGCTTCGTTTACGGAAGCTTCGCGTTTCGAGGCGCGCCGCGAGTTGCTTCGCTAAAAGCAAAACTTTTCCCATTTAACCGATGCCGCCTCCTCCGCCGGCGCGTGCCGGGGCGAGCGAGAGAAATGCCGTAAGATTTATACAAAAGCGCAGCGCCAGCGTCAGATTTTCCAACGCGGTAATTTTTCTCCCGGCGAGAAAAGAAGCGGCTGGGAGGGAGTACTGGCAAAACGCTGGCTCTGAAATATTGTTTTTTCCCCCGCCGCCGTCGTTCGGGAAAAAGCACGGCGGCTCGGCCCGCCGAGGAGCGACGGGAGCGAAGGCATCGCCGATAAAAGTTCCTACGAAAACGAAGCCTGCACTCTCTGCTTATCGCGAATGTATTCGGTTATCCGGCAGTTTTTGCCGCCCGCTTTTTCGACCTCGCACCGGCCCCGGCGCGCTTCGGCGTTTCCAAGCGTCCGCGAAAAACGCTGTCGCGCGAGAGTGCTTTTACGGATACGCGCGGAAGATAATACCTGGTGTCACGGCAGGTCGGCCGGGAGGAGAGGGGTTATATTTTCGTCAGCTGATAATCATGTTCGCCCTCGATATGCGCGTGTCTTGCGAATCCGTATGCTGGCCGCGCGTATACGCGCTGGGGGCTTACCTTGCATTATGGTCTTATGGACGCATAGACCGCGCTGCGGAAAAATCTATATTCGGTGGGTAGCGTTAACAAGCGAGAGCAAGCTGCCGACCAGGCGTACATGTGCATTTTGATGGCTGACGATTATAGTTGATGTTCGTATCGAACGAGTTAACGCTTGTTGCAAAATGAAATTAACCCTCTCTGTACCGCATAGTACGCATTTGCGAGTAAGCTTCCTCTATTGCGGACGCCGCCGCCGCAAGTACCCAGTTTGCAGATGTATGGCATGAAAATAATTATTGCAGGAACTGTGAAATCGGCGCCAGATATCGAGTAAGAGCTAATCGTTTTAGTGCCGGGGGTATTTTTAAAAAACATGTCAAATCAATGTTTGCGGAGAAATATGCAGGTATATGACATTATCCGCAGTAATGTGTAGGTACACTGCATGTAGATTTTGAAAGCTAGCACTGAGAAGAATATGAATTTGGACGTATATTATTATTACATGTATTATTATACATGTCTCTGCAATGTTGCTTGTGAATACTGAAACGCGTTAAAGTGACGCATTTTATAAATCTAGTGTTACTATAATTGCAAAATAATGCGGTTGCGGCCCCGTGATTTTATGTTAAAAAAGGCGCGAATCAAATTCGATTGCACCATCTAACGCCATAATAATTTTTGACACAAAATTTGCGCAATCGCGCTGCGTGGCAAAGTGCGTAAAACAGTCAAAGTCAGTACTAATATCCACCAGCTCCTTATGGCAATGCCGAGT
Source organism: Cryptocheilus praepositus (assembly GCA_033815515.1). Lineage (NCBI taxonomy): Eukaryota > Metazoa > Arthropoda > Insecta > Hymenoptera > Pompilidae > Cryptocheilus > Cryptocheilus praepositus. Next base: position 6,195,184 of record JAWWQZ010000314.1, read on the forward strand.
ATAGTCGACGCTGGTGTTTACAGCTCATTGCATTCATGCCGACTATCCTCAGTGCTGGTATTCACAGCTCGTTAGATGCATGCCGTTTATAGTCGGCATTGGCATTTACAGCTCATTACCCGCATGCCGACTATAGTCGGCGCTTGTTTTCACAGCTCGTTACATATATGCCGACTATAGTCGGCGCCGGTATTCACAGCTTTAACCCTTTCGCTACGGACCGATTCTCCGGCGCGCTACTCCCGCTGAACGAGCCGCTGCGCCGAGAGTGAGTTTTCTAAAATCGTCTTTATGGTATTTCCGTACAAATTCTCTTATCAATTTAAGATGAAAAGCAGCTACAGACATATCTTTACGTGTTTTGAATTTATATAAGCAATATGAGCTCCAAACTACTGGTTACTGTTCGCGCGTAGCGATCAGGCGTACGGTGACTATAGTCACCGGTCGTGTGCAACGAGCGCCAAACGTTCGGTCACTATAGTCACCGGCCGAAGCGAAAGGGTTAACGAAAGCTGCACCTGCAATCACAGCGAAACATTCTTACGCGTCGCCGTCACACTACCGGACAAAATGTCCGCATGCACCCACGTGCATTCTTTGTTAGCTATGGCCCAACGTGTAGACACGCGGCTCCCACAACATCGTGCAAAAAAAGCACGAGAGATGCTGATCCCGGTGTCGACGTCGTCCGACGTCTTCGCCGCAAAGAAACGTAGCGACCGCCAGCAAATGGCGTTCCGCACTTCGCAATTCTACGCGCCAACGACGGTCGCGCAATAAAAACAGCGCAGAACAGCATAGACCCGCGCAAAAACATTCTCGCCGCACGAAGACTACCCTCGCATCGAAGGCAACGGAAGGTGGTAGCCGATATTCAATATCCTATCTAACGTAGACGCGCGGAAAATAATTCCGCGATCTATCCTTGGCTCATAAAATAACCTGCGCGGCAACACGGTAATTCCAAATAAACAAAGGGTTAAGGGCGCACGAGGGTCGTGGGAAGAGAGTATGCGACTTAGTATCTGCGCGTGCACGAGTGAAAGGGTGTTGCAAGGGGTAAGCACGAGGGTGGCAAGCGGACGACAAGAGGGTAGCGAAGGGGGAAAGGCGGCATCGGAGGAGAGGACGTAGAGGGAGTGGTGGAAGTGGCGGTGCATAGACGCCGACGGTTAAGGGATGTACACAAAAGTATGATATAAAGCGGGTGGGGGAGGAAGCGGACGATTCGCGGAAGGGGTGTTCTCCGTGACGATGTTCTCAGCGGTGGTGGTGGTGGGTAGGCGCGATGGTGGTGGAAACGGTGGTGGCAAGCGACGGTGGCGGAGAAAAGGGGTTGTTTGAGAGCATCGACGAGCAGACGGGGCCACTTGCCTCCTCGACCCTCCTTGCGCCTACCTCTTTCTCCTCTCCTGCCTCCCCGCCCCCGCGCCCTGTACCCGCTGACGTCACTGGCCGGCACACACTTTTAAACGAATAATGCAAATTGATTTTGCGATTGCCGTCGGCGGCCGCACGACTGAGCTCGACGTTGTGCGCGGCTTTCTTTCTTTCTGCCTTTCTTCGGCTCTCGCTCTTTCCGACGTGCCGTCGTGCTTTCGTGCTTTCTTTCGTTCTTTCGCTCTTTCTTTCGCTCCGGCGTGTACACGACGGCCCCTAACGACCACGGCGCCGAGGGTCGTTGAATGCGGGGCGGTGAAAGGGTGGCGAAAGAATGACGCACTTTGTGGCAATGCCGAGGGGGCGACGGAAAAGTTTGTCTCGGCGGACCTTGCGCGAATTGACTCCTAGGAAAATCCCTTATGTCAGGAGTGTCGGGCAAATTCTTCGTTAGCTTTTGTTCTTACCCTCGGCGCTCGGCAGGGCGCATGCACGCGTCAAGCGAAATTCGCTCTTCTGTGTATTGAGCGTGTTTGAGCGTCGTCGGTGCTGCGTTGCGCGTTTCCGCCGAACTTTCGGGAATGTTACTGACGGTTGCGAAAAATAATGTTTAGCTGGGCGTACGCGGAGTTTATGCGAAGTAATGAGAGGGTAGCTAAAGAGTTGCGTAGTTCGACGGAGCTCGCGGGAAAGGGAAAGCAGTCTCGGGGGGACCGGGCTTCAAGGGTCTAGACAGACGAGCTTGTCGATTAGGGATTGAATACACTGTCTAACACAATGTGTCGACGCACACACGCGATTAACCCTTCAGCGCTCTCTACGCCTAGGGTATCAGGTTCGTTTTTTTGCAATCTATAACTGCATGTCCATTAATTCATCATAAGCCCTTCGATTGTTCCGCAAGAAACTTCCTCGGGTCCGCGATGACGGGGGAGCGTCGAGCATTAGAGTAATTTTGTATACACTCGTATGTTCTAGTATTCGCTTTATGTTCATACACTTAATAGCAGATTGATGGGTCTCGTCAATTTGACGGGTTTCAGATTTCGTAAGCAAAATTACAGGAACTATTACTCTTATTTTCCAGGAACTTTTCCTGATGTTTATTAATGGATATACATGCATAAAATATATAATATACCTGCGTAAAATTGACAGATTTTGGATCGCAGAAGCAAAATTATAGAAATATTACTATGGTTTTCTAGCAACATTTCAAAATCACCATCTCTTCAGAAGTTTAGTTTCAAAATTCTGTATGTTGTATACCCATTTCTTCGAATACCCGTAAAATTGGCAGGTTTCGGATTGTCCAAGCAACATTATAAGAACGATCGCTATTACTTTCTAGAAACATTCGCTGCCTTCTATTGACGGGTTGACACAAATACATATCCAAATTAACTCCGCTTTCATTTTCTGATTATGAAATCCTGTGTAACATTACCTACCCATTTTTCTGGATACCCGTCAAATCGACGGGTCAAACTGACCAGGAGCCATTACCATTATTTCCTAGCCACGTTTGCCGACTTCTATTAATGGAACGACACAAATATGTGCCCATACTTATTTCCCCTCCAAGCTCTGCTTTAAAACACCGGTCTATTAATACCCTCGTATGTTTCTGGACACTCGTCAAATCGATTCCCGCAAATCTAGTGTTAAAAGTCTCATACCTCTGGGCCGCGTCCGCAGCGTCGCTACCTATACATCCTTCAATTACCGGTAACCCGCAAGCACACAAAAGGCCAGCAGCGACGAGCCTGCCCCTTTGAAGTCCACGTGTCCACGCACACGCGCGATTGCCAAGCAAAGCTCAAACGCGTGGATTCGCGAGCACCCAATGCGCGATTACGCAATCGTGCTTAGGCTGGAACTGGCGTCAATCAGCTCGCCTCAGTGATCGAAGATTCGTCTCGCCAGACCCAGAAAGTCTGCACCCGCCGTTGACTCCGATGATCGATCACGCCCCGGGAACCAGGAGGGCCGCCAGTCACTGAAAAGTCACGTGTCGCGTGGGTGCAAAAAGCGACGTAATTTTCGTTACGTCACTTCCCACCGCGGATATCTTAACACTTTGACGTAGCATTTTCCTGATCGACACCGAATAGCCGCAGCGTCGATCTTCCAGCGGCTGCTGTCGCAAACGTGTTATTCCAGGCACATTCATATCACGCGCACGTGATTGCAATCGTAAAAATGTTGAATGTTCTCTGCTCGTCTATTATAAGTTTTCAGATGCGACCGTTAGGAGTCGATTGATTTAACGCTCTGGTAACCGCCGGTATACGCTGTCGCATGCGGAATTCTCTTGATAAAGCAAAGTCACGTCTAGGTGGTGCCGGCGGATAACTGTTTGAGCGGAAAAGTTGCGTCTACGTCACAGTGGCCATCAGAGTGTTAACTAACAATCGCTAAAAACTCTAATAGACATCAGTGTTGAACATTTCAACATTTACAGCCGCTGTCACGTTGACGCGACTTTATTGATCACTACTTAACCGCCGGCATCACGCAGACGTGACTCCTCTTTATCAAGAATAATCCACATGCCCTAGTGTATGCCAGCGGCTACCAAACCTACCTACCTAACCGCCGGTATACACTGTCACATGCGAAATTCTCTTGATAAAGCAAAGTCACGTCTAGGTGGTGCCGGCGGATGACTGCTGAGCGGTAAAGTTGCATCTATATCACAGTGGCCATCAGAGTGTTAACCAACAATCGCTAAAAACTCTAATAGACATCAGTGTTGAACATTTCAACATTTACAGCCGTTGTCACGTTGATGCGACTTTGATCAGTACTTAACCGCCGGCATCACGCAGACGCGACTCCTCTTTATCAAGAATAATCCACATGCCCTAGTACATGCCAGCGGCTACCAAAGCGTTAAATGAATCAACGACTATGAATCGGAGTTGAAAAACTGTAATAGACATCAGCGTTGAACATTCAACACCCTGACGGTCGCTGTCACGTCCAGGTGATTCCGATTTGCCTGGAATAATACGTTTGCCACAGCATATGCTAGAAGATCGACGTCGCGGCAGTTGGGTGTCGTGCAGTGAAATGCGCGGCCGTCAAAGTGTTAAAACGAAACTGTATGTTATTAGTATCACAGCGTGCACGAAGCCCAGCGTCGTCGTTCTCCGTCTGTTTCTCCCTTATTTTTCTCACTCCCGCGCATGGGCCCAGCTATCTGCGTGCGGCAGGGCCGTCGAAGGTCACGAGCGCTTAAAAAGGGGGAATTTCGTCGAAAAGCGGCACCGTCGACGTGTGTAGGTGCTCGCCGCTGGACTCTGGCTTCGAAAAGGGGCGTGTTGCAGAGGCCAACGGCAAACTCGAACATAACGAACGCGGCCTACGTTATCTACAACCTCTTTTATCTATTTTTTTTTAAATACCGTATCATATCGTTCATTCGCCGTTTAAAACTCGGTCGAGGCAATAATAAAACGGTGGAAGCCGAACGATGCGACGCTTTTGGTTTCTCGCGGTGGCTGCGGACCCTTCGGTCAAGGTTTCTGAACCCTTTGCACTTGGACATGTGGCTTCATGGGTGATGAATATCTTTTCGGGTAAAATGGTGTAGTTTCGGAAAGATTTCTTTGTGCAAGTTACGGTGTGCATAAAACTTGATTGGTATATATTTTAGGAGATGAAATTGAGGTTTCATAGCTTATGCTTTTCGAAGGTGGGTTAACGTTCGTCATGAAGTAGTGAGTACCGCATCGTTTCGTGTAAATTTCGGAAAGCGTTTCTGTATGCAATTTACATTTTGCATGGAACTTGATTGGTATATATTTTACGAGATAAAATTGAGTTTTTATAGCTTATGATTTTTGAAGGTGCGGTAATGTTCGCCACGAAGTAGTGAGCAGCGAATCATTTCGTATCGACTTTGAAAAGAATTACTCAATGCAAATTACATTTTGCATGAAACTTGATTGGTATATAGTTTACGAGATAAAATTGAGGTTTTACAGCTTATACTTCTCGAAGGTGTGATAATGTTCGAAACAATCACCAATATGCATTGAATGCATCTAATTTGATTGAACAAGTATCGCAATAACTTGTTTGCCGTCTTTCACTTGGCGTTTTTCTATTCGAATAAAAAGAGCAGTCTCGTTTGTTTCTTCGCGCATGAATAATATGTAACTTGTCGGTCAGCCTACTATCTGAATCTATTATAGAAGTATGTTCTCGCGGTTGTTGAAATTCACCTCTCACTTGATCGACCAAAAATTGTACACATTTCAAGCAGGACCGAGGATTTCCAATTTTCTTTCATTCCTCTTACTTGTAACGGAACAAAAATATCTTAAGGACACAAATATTCGAAGAAATGTTCTGTTTGCGCACATTCTTCCTTTCGTGTCCTCTTAGAGGGGACAATGGACTGCAAAGGGTTGACACGGTATGATCATGTGTCGAGTACTACACGACAAGGCATTTCGTTACAGGAAATTTTGCATAACGGAAAGCGATGCGAGTTATGTCGAGAGTCTTTCCCGCAGCATTATAACTATGCATAATCTGATTGTACAGAATTGTGTTATTTGAAGCGTATAAAGATTAGATGATAGCGAGTACAGTGCAAGCCGGCTCGGGTTGCGAAAATCTCGCACACCGCAAAGGGTTAACTTCGTGTGCTCACGTAGTGATTAGCAATTTCATGCGTTGTTGCGTTCGCAGAGCAATGCTCATTAGTATGCGGCACAATTCATGTCTCTTTTATTACTGTTTGAGGACGATACCGCTATTGACAGTGCACACACCCGACGTTACCGGAAGAAGTTTGCTTTTCGCGTCTCTTGTATTTCGTTCTTCGCCAACGCCACCAGCGCTCTTTATTTTTCGTGCTTCAGAACCGTGCGCGCCGAGTAACGGAATGGCGACGAATACGTATTCGTTTGTTAAGATCGGTACGCTTCGGGCTACAAATGTGTACGATGAGAGAATATATAATTGCAATACTACGAGAAATATTCTTCGAGTAACTAGCATCGCTTTTCGATATGTCAAAATTCTTATATCAAAATATGATGTGCCCTACTCGACACAGGACCACAAAGAAACTCGAATTGCAAAATGTTCACCGTCATTTAATCTTGTTATGGCTCAAACTACATAACCATGCACAAAGCATATGTACTTATAATACTATGTGAAGCATTTTCGCATCGCTTTCCGATATGTCAAAATTCTTATATCAAATATGACGTGTCCTACTCGACACAGGACCACAAAGAAACTCGAATTGCAAAATGTTCACCGTCATTTAATCTTGCTATGCTTGAAACTACACAACCATGCACAAAGCATATGTACTTATAATACTGTGTGAAGCATTTTCGCATCGCTTTCCGATATGTCAAAATTCTTATATCAAAATATGATGTGCCCTACTCGACACAGGACCACAAAGAGGCTCGAATTGCAAAATGTTCACTGTCATTTAATCTTCCTATGCTTCAAACTACATAACCATGCACAAAGCATATGTACTTATAATACTATGTGAAGCATTTTCACATCGCTTTCCGATATGTCAAAATTCTTATACTAAATATGACGTGTCCTACTCGACACAGGACCACAAAGAGGCTCGAATTGCAAAATGTTCACTGTCATTTAATCTTCCTATGCTTCAAACTACATAACCATGCACAAAGCATATGTACTTATAATACTATGTGAAGCATTTTCACATCGCTTTCCGATATGTCAAAATTCTTATACTAAATATGACGTGTCCTACTCGACACAGGACCACAAAGAGGCTCGAATTGCAAAATGTTCACCGTCATTTAATCTTGTTATGGCTCAAACTACATAACCATGCACAAAGCATATGTACTTATAATACTATGTGAAGCATTTTTGCATCGCTTTCCGATATGTCAAAATTCTTATATCAAATATGATGTGCCCTACTCGACACAGGACCACAAAGAAACTCGAATTGCAAAATGTTCACCGTCATTTAATCTTGTTATGGCTCAAACTACACAACCATGCACAAAGCATATGTGCTTATAATACTGTGTGAAACATTTTCGCATCTCTTGCCGATATGTAAAATCGCCTATATCGAAATATGATGTCGAACCATCTTCGGCATGGAAACACAAATAATTAAGACCCGCTTATGCCATCGAACTCCTCAGCGTTCGCGACAAAATCGAACGGTGATAATGTAAGTCCAGAGTAAAATTATACGCGGCCGTTCCGTCGTTCGATATTTACAGTTATTAATCGAGACTCGAATCGCTCTATATTCACTCTCATATACTCTCCCTACGTTCCAAACTATATGCACAGTGTATAATTATAATACTACGTGAAATATTCTTGGAACACTTAGCATCGTTTTCTGCTACATAAATGTTCCTATGTCGAAATACATCGAGTCAGGTTCGCAAAGACTCAAGCCACTGAAAGCATTCGCGATCTAACTCCAGAGTAAGATTCTACGCGACAATAGGCGGCCGTCCGGCGGTTGGTCGATCTTTTCCGCTATTAATCGCGACTCGTATCGACGCTCGCGGCTCGATAAAGAAGCGGCCGAGAATCGTCTGGAACAATGTCACCGCCGCGCGCACACACGCGATTCATAGTCTCTGACACCAATGACGCAATTACAGAGTTCGAGTCTAAATGTTACTTGAAACTCGCGACACTCTCGAGTTCGGTGAAAATGTATCGTATTAGAGTTACACGCGTGTCTCCTGTTTCTCTCCCGTTAAATATCCGTTTCGTCATCGCGTGCAAGACTACTTACTGCCGAGCGACCGAGGGCACTGACTGCAGGGAGGGGGTCCCTATAGAGGACGGTCGGTTTTGCCGGACTGCGAGAGAGGCCTTTGGAATCTAAAGGACGCAATAATTTCATCCTTCGCTTTTTCCGTTACGCCGCGCGCCGCGATGCCGTAGAAAGGTTAAGTGGATTAATTGCTTACGTTTCATCGATCGACTGGACGGGGCGTTACGCGTCGTATCTGCTCATTCCTTTTCTCTTTCCCCGCGCAAATTACGATCGCTTTGAGAATTAAGCACGGTTCGTCGTCGCGCATTAGCTCGCCGTAAAGGAGGAGCTATGAGACGACGCGACGGGGTGAGGCGAAAGGGCGAGACGGGAAGAAACGGGAGCAAGGGCGCGCGACTTTCTTGCGATGACAAAGCCCCGCGTGAGAGTTAACATGTTGACTGCCGCGTTGCTCACCGGCGACAGCAGATACTTCCGTCGATGGGGGAGCAGCTATGGGCAGTGGGGATCGAAGTGGCTTACACGTATACAGTAATTAAAGTAGAATGAATGTGGTCAAAGTAAAAAATGTTGAAGGGGGCTAACTAGACCTTATCATGATATAGAAAATCGGGTATTTAAAGGTTCAAGACTTTAATTAACATGTTGACTGCCATGTTTGTCACAACTATGGGCAACGGGGATCGAAGTGAGTCAAATGTTTCGAATAATTAAAGTAGAATGAATGTCGTCAAAGTAAAAAATGTTGAAGGGGGCTAACTAGACCTTATCATGATATAGAAAATCGGGTATTTAATGGTTCAAGACTTTAATTAACATGTTGACTGCCATGTTTGTCACAACTATGGGCAACGGGAATCGAAGTGAGTCAAATGTTTCGAATCATTAAAGTTGAATGAATGTCGTCAAAGCAAAAAATGTTGAAGGGGGCTAACTAGACCTTATCATTATATAGAAAATCGGGTATTTAATGGTTCAAGACTTTAATTAACATGTTGACTGCCATGTTTGTCACAACTGTGCGCAACGGGGATCGAAGTGATTCAAATGTTTCGAATAATTAAAGTAGAATGAATGTCGTCAAAGTAAAAAATGTTGAAGGGGGCTAACTAGACCTTATCGTAATATAGAAGATATTTAACAATTCAACATTTTAATTAATACATCGACTGCCGTGCTGGACATCTTGTGACCGAGGAGTCCTTCTTTGATGGGGTGGCCATTGTTATCGTCAGTGATCAAAATGCCCCAAATGTTTAGAATAATTAAAACAAAATGTATATTGCCAAAGTGAACAATTTTTAACTTAACTAACTCGACAATATTATGAAACAAAAAGTGCACTGTTTAATAATTAAAAATTTTAATTGAAACATTATATATGATGAAAGTGAAAGACGGTATACTGTATTAAAATATGTTGCCCGTCGCAATTCCGCAATGTAGTGACGTTGTCCAATTTTTAGTATTCTCCGAACAAGAATTTGCAACGTGTTTTTGGTAACATACTTTACAAAATTTTCGTACCGGTTATCCTAGCCATTCCTCCTTTTACATTTGCTGATATTATTATCCAGGGCGGTTATATTTGATATGGCTAGCGGTTCCACATTTTCGTCACGGTGTAATCACTGTAGATAATCAATTTCTTATATTCGTAAGGTATTCAGATCAGTCATCAAGTATCACTAAGCGCACCAAAGGACCGTTATAGAGACAAGTGCATAATCATGCATAGCCACATCTCTTATTATTTGATCACTATATACTTCGAATAATGAAAATTCTCCTGCGACCCCTGAAAGCGTCATGTAAATCTGGCGTGGCAGCCAACGCGTTGAAAGACGAACGTGTGTCGTCGCGCTTCTATAATGTGTAAGGCCGATGATCGGCTGACGAGCTGGAAAACATCGTGCGTCTCGCTGATAACGCTCTTTTTTCTCTGATTAACGTAACCGACTTTTCCTTTCGGGAATTTTATCGCCACGCCGGAGTTCGCTTCGAAGCGTTCAGCGCCAGAGGTCGCCTTTCAGAAAAGCTCTCTTGACCAGCTCGCGGTTGGCCTAGTCGATTCCGGGGGAAAAAAGGAAGCCAGGCCGGCTTCTTCTAATCGAAATTCTTTTTCGTATGCCGATAAGATATCCCGCGCTCGGTCGCTGTTCTCTTGCACGTCGGAAAGGAATCGTGAATGCTGCAGTCGGTCGTATTATCGGGAGCTTTTACGTCGGGCGAAATACGTCGACTCCGCTTACTCTTTTTTTCCTCGTTCTTGTCGTCCTCTCCTTTACAGCCGCGGGACGCTGAGTCAAAGTTTCGAGGCTGTAATTCTGCGGAAGCACTTAGAGGTGATATCGTGTGCGGCCTTGATCATAAAACCGGCCCCGAACGAACGAGCGACCGGGACGAGTCATAGTTTCGTTTTTCCCGCATTGCTCGTAGGGCTTCGACTTTGGATCAAATGGAGAAGTCGAGGGACGAAGGAAGAACCACCGAGCGTCGTTGAAACATAATCTCTCCGGGAACATGATCCACGAGAAGCTTCCTTCCTGTCCTCGAAATTCCACGCGAGTGCGCTTCTTGCGCCGGGCTCGCTTATCTTTCAAGTTCATAATTCACGTTTTCTTAATTCGCCCCGCGTAGCGTCGCCTTCGCGCTAATAATCCGTACGTGATCTCGCGGCGAATCCGCGCGCAGGTTAGCTGAAACTTTTCCGCCCGATTAATCCCAATCCGAATTCCGTCACCGTCGCCGACGAACGAGTCGTTGCGTTAGATTCGCATCGTCCCGGACGCTAATCGTCCGCCGTTGGCTCTCATAGTCTACTTTTCCGTAATTCGACAATTACCGGACCGTAGGCACCCGCCGTCGCCGTCGTCGTCGGCGTCGTTGTCTCGAAACGAACGATCGATCCGCCCCCGTCTCGCTCCCCCTCGAAAAAAAGGAGAGGCACGAGAATCGAAGAAGAAAAAAACGCGCGCGGCGGGGGGAGCGAGGGCGGGCAGGCAGAAAAAAGGAGCGCGAGGAAGAAGGCGGCACTCCTTCCAAAGCCCCCTGTGCAAGATGGATTCCCGCAAAGTTCGAGTCGGGCCTTAACTCGCGAAAAATGTCAAAGCGAGTAGAAGAAGAATAGGTGGTTCGGCGGGAGGGCCGAACGGCGGCGGCCTCTCGTCGGTAGGTGTGTGTACACAGGGTGTACCGGGTGTACAAGGGGTGGCAAGAAGACGGGACGTCGCTCGCCTCGTTCCACGGAGACGCTCGTGTATGAGTGACCGTTGCCACTGCCGTGCACAGCCTTCTCCACTTCGTTCTTTGGATAGTCTCGCCAGGCTCGCTAGCTTGTCGCGCGCACGTTATAACACACAGTGGTCGTAGCGTCGTTGTGTGTCGTTGTGTGGCGTTGTGTACCGTCTCCGACTCCTGTCGCTGTGCATCGTCACGCGCTTCGCACACCATCGTGCACGTCCGCGTGTGCGTCAGTTTCTCTCCATGTACTTAAGATCCGAACGGAGGGAGGAATCGCACGACGGGGAGAGCACGGGGCTCGCTGGAGGGGATGATTGTCAAAACAGGGCTGCAAGACGCTACGAAAAATGTTCGTATTTATGGCACTATTTCCGCCGCCTCTCAACCCCCCACAGCCTGCCTCCTCCACCCTTCCTTTTTACCTTCCTTCCCCTCTCGCGCGCCCACTCCTCCCCCGCGCGCCTCACCTCTCCTGCGCCTCATTCCTCCTGCCTCTCTTTCCTCTTCCGTCCTCCCCCTTGGTCGCTTTCCAGAGTGCGCTTCGTCGTTCTTACCTCCTCTCCCGCCAGCGCCGCCACCCCACCACGTCTTCGCCGCACTCTCCCCTTCATCCCCACCCGGCCGTACTCCCCTCCGACGCCTCCGATTCCCACTACTCCATCGGCTCCTCCGGCCGTGTGCGGCATTGCCTTCCCCCACCCCCGCGGCGCCACTTTAATGTTACATTAATAAAAAGCAACAATCAATATCTTCCCCGTAAAAAATTTTAATCTATAACAGAGAGAATTCTGCCTCCCCCCGCGCGCCACCCGCCCTCCGCCGTCCTCCGGCATTCTCCGCCACCCTCCATCGACCTCCTCCAACCTCCTACACCCTTCTGCTCTCCTCACCCGTCGCCTCCCCTACCGCCTTTCTTCTTCCTACCCCGTCCTCTTCCTCCTCCGGCCTCCCACCCCTTCTCTGCCTCCCTTCCTCTTGAGGAGAGCGCCGCTTTGGACTGCGCGCACGGCTCAGTCCCGTGCCCAGACGTTACGGGTGCCCCGCGCAAGAGTCATCGACACACGAGAGACACAGTGCGCGCGTGTCGTCTTTTCTCTCTTCCTCCGACGCCTGGCGGCTCCGGCGGACTTCGTCGAGGTACCCTTCGTTGTCCAATTACGCGTGTCCCTTTCGCGCCCTTCCCTAGCACCCTTCCCTACCACCCTCGCGCCGACCTTCCCCTTCGGCCGCGTCTCTCTCGGCCGCGCGGCGCTCCGAATCGTTCAGCCGTGTTGATCTGCCGTGTGTTCGTCCTTTCCCTCTCGCACTCCGTCAGACGCACTCTGTCACGCAGACCTCTCGCTCGCGCCGCCCTGCCCTTTCACTCTCTCGCGCCTCCTTTTCTCTCATCTTTCACAGGCTTTGTTTTCGTCCTCCCGCCGGTCGTCCTTTCCCTTTCCTGACCCTTGCGCGTTCCCTTCCACGTTCCCTTCCACCGCTTGCCGATGTGCGCCTGGAGGGGCGAGGGACGGTGCATGTGCACACACGGCGGTGGGACCGGGGGAGGAAGAGTGTGAATGTGCCGCTGCTCGTACGGATATGCAGATCGCGCGTGTGCGATGATGAATGTGTTGTGTGTCTGTCGCTCGGTGCGCACGTTGGGAAAACGCGATTCCAGCCTCTCCTTCGAGCCTCTCCTTCCAGCGGTCTCACGCACGGCGAGAGGAAATACGCGCGCTGAGAGTGGAGGAGGTGGGCATGAATAGGAGCCATTGTTAGTATCGTTTCGAGGATCGAATTTTATATTCGCCTGATAAATCAACGGCCCCCCGGCGACGACGCTCCGATTTCGGTGCGCGGAATTAGCCCGAGTCGACCGTTTTGCGCGCGGGTATTTCATGCATCGCGCTGCTAGAAGTCGCGAATTTCGGATGTTTTGTCAATAGCCGTGCGCCGGTGTGCCGAACGTGGCGTTTCTTCGAATGCGACACCACTCCCTCGGAGCCTTTCCGGATTTTGACACGCTGACTGCAGTAGTGGTCACTAGAGACCGGCACTGAACTTTCCAACGACGCCATCGTCGTCATAGCTAACCGATATCGATAGAAATGCGTATGATTCGCGAATAACTTTTAACGTTTTGCGAATGCAATTAATATCGCAATAGTGGTTTAAATAATAAGCGCACGTGCGTTCATAATCTTTTTACATTTAATGCTATAAATCCAAATAGTCACTCGGCGATGGGACGTTTTATCATGACGTGCTGCTAATTCCGACCATTCCGCTCCGGTGCAACCGATTTCGATAAAAGTACATAAAACTGGCAAACAACATTTATCATTTTGCAAATGCAATTAATACCGCAATTTCGAAAATAATCGCACACGCAAGCATGTTTTTCCACGTAGCATTATAAACCCAAATAGACAGGCGGGAATGGGCTATTCTCTCATGTCGTGCTTCTAACATGCACCATTCCGCTCGAGTGCTGTTGCCTGCACCGGCAAAACCAGCACAATACGGTCGGCAGTGAACGCGTTAACGGCGTCGCGCTGGTACGCGTGACGCGCCGAAAAAATTGCTCGAAAATTCACGGCACCCTCGCTTTCCGCCTGGAAGTCGGACATCGCCCGTGGATTCTCCTCAACGTTCACCGCTGAGGGCACGAGCTCTCTCGACCTGGGTTTCTTATTCCCGGACAAAAGGGTACAAGAGATACGGCGCAGTGGGGCTGGGGGGTCAGAGCGGGATAAAGCGGAATAGAGCAGGATAGAGCAGGATAGAGTACGGCAGAGGTCGCCGCGAGGGGAGGAAGAAGCGGACGCGCAAAAGGAAAAAGCGCGATGCGCCGTGCGCGTTCTCGCGAATCTCTTTGCGCGCGACGGAGACGGCGGGGCCTGAGCTTCTTCGGCTCACGAGCAGAAGCTATAGTCCGCGACTCTAACCCGCGCACGCCTCTCACTCGCTCCTGGTCTCTCCCTCCATCCTCCCGCGGTAACGCGATGTAAACCGCGGAGTCGGCTAGACAATAAGCTCGTTACATTTACATCCCCCCCGGGCGGCCGGCGCGAATTATCGCGAGATTGATTGGTCCCCGCCGCTGAAAAGGCCCGTGTGAACGGCGCGTCTCGATCGTAAAACCCGGCCGGCAATCTCGATTCCAATTAGAGAGACGCGCACGGCGGATGATTAGGAACTTCCTCGTGACTTTTCCGCACTTGCATAACGGTGCGTGAAAATCTAATCTCCCGGCCGTGGAGTCGAAAAATTCTGCCACCACCTCCTCGCCGACGTGTCTATCGCGCGCGCTCTCTCGCTGCCGCTTCTCGCTCCGGGCGTCTCTATCGCTCTATCCGCCTCTCTGTCTATCCACATCCCTCTCGAGTACACAAACCTGCGCGCGCGCGCGCACGCACACGCAAACGAAGGAAGTTTTCAAGTAGCGCACAGGGAGTGGCTGACAATAAGCGTGGCTCTCGAATTAGTTCGTGGCGTGCGGCTGATAAGACAAGAAGTGTGCTTTGGTGTCCGAACTGCATTTCGCGACGGGGGACTGTTTTTGACTGTTAGCCACGAGCGGGTGGGCAGGAAGTGACGAGGCGACGAGCGTGAGACCTCGGAGAGCAGCGCTTCGGAGGAACAGTCAACGTACGTAACACACTTATCTTACGTCGCCGAGAGCTTTTCTCACCAGTTTGCTCTTCAGCGTCCTCGCCGATTTCAAATGAACTTCCCTCCGTCGCGCGATGTCAGCGGCTTCGGGAGCGAATTGTTCGCGTGTCGGCCAATTGTGGCCCGTCGCTTATCGTTAGCGAATTGACCGCCGATATCGATAAGATCGATACGCCCGCGGTGGGAGTGTGAGAACGCGGTCTCTTTTTAACGCGCGCGCTCTTTACTACTGGCTGTTACTACTTGCGGAGCCAGCTCTCTTCCACCGGATGACATTGCGTCGGTCTTTCGCCCCTGGCCATGCATCGCGCGTAGGTCAGGTTAGAAACCTGTGCGAACGTGTTACAGCGCATTGCGCTCCTTCTCTTTTCATACCCACACGCAGGGGGAGGGAGAGCGATAGAGAGATAGAGAGAGAGAGCACCGACCTGGCGGCTGTCAGAAAGCAACGTACGACAGGACGTGCACACGCGCTGCCTTTTAAAGCAAGAAAAGCCAACCACCGAACGTATGTAGAAAATAAAACGCCGCGCGCGTCCGTAGATAAAATACGCTCGTCTTTTAACAAAAAAACCTACGGCACAAGGCGAGTCTATAAAGAAACGCGTTCGTTCGAAAACCAAGAAGAACGCATCGCTTCGGGAAGAGATAGACAATAAACCTGAGAGCACGTCGATATTAAAAAGACGGAAAAAACACGAGAAAGAGCGGTAAAACAGCGGAACATAAGATACCAAAGTATCACACACACACGCGTCCACGTATACGGTCTGTGGAAAAGAAATGCGATTAACGTAGGATCGTGAGTGTACGAGTAGCAGAACGACTAAGAGAGACACACGCGTGTCGTGCGGCCTGCATGTGTGGTACGTAACGACAGCGTGTGACGTACACATTCATGAACTCGCCGTCCAGAGAAAGAGAAGCACGCGGCGTGATAGTAAACGTGGTAGTCGTTCCACGTTCGTGCGAGTGACTGAATGGAATGAGTCTGGGCGGTGCGGGGTCGGGGATTCCTGGCGACCAATGGAATCGCGCGTTTCGTCAGGGCCGTGTCGAGGGGAGCCCAGCGGGGGGAAACGTAGAAACGTACACACGTGCGTTTGGAACCTACCTTACGCGTACGCTCGTTGCCTTCACGCAGAATTGCGCACGGAGAGTGGACGAGCACGTCTCTCTGATCTGTACAGGGTGTCTGTTAAATTATGCTTGAAGCGCCGGAAGGGTGATGCGTCATAAAGGTCTGATCGATTTTCGGTAACGTCGGTTCTTTCCGTTGCGAGAAGAGAACGCAGTGGCGTCGGGTGTCCTACGTGTCTTCGACGACGACACGTGAAAATGTGCGGCCCAGCTATGTTTCTACTGAATTCTGCATTATGGGACTGTAGACGATTTAGCAGATGCATCAAGTACGCGGGCATGGCAGTTGTATGTTTATACGCGGGAATGAGATACGAATCTACAGCGAATGCATCCACACGCCCCGAGAAGGAAACGTAGTCGCATTGATCATCGGACGTCTGTGTCTTTACGGGCGGCACGTAAAAACGTTGATTTGTTTTCTACTGGAGAATTCTATACTGCGGGTTGCAGGGCGATTTAGCCGATGGCGAATACGTGGCCGTACGGACATGGCAGTTGTATGTTTATGTGCCTGGCCAACGCGCGGATATAGTACGAATTTATCCACGCATCTGAAAAGACATCGCTACGGTGTCTTCGGAGATGGCACGTAAAAATGTAGCGTTGCACTATTTTCTAGTGAATTTTGTGTCATGGCTTGCAGACGATTTAGCAGATGGCCGGAGTGTGTGGACAAAACAGTCATCCGTTTATATGCATCGATAGCACGGGAGTCTACAGCGAACGCATCGACGCATCCGAGAAGGGATCGTGCGTGTTTTCAAAAACAGCAGGCAAAAACATTGATCTGTTTTCGAGTAAATTCTGTACGATAGGTCGTAGAACGATTTAACGGATGCCAAGTGGTCGAGCATACGGGCACGTCCGTGGTGTGTTTATATGCGTGGCCGACGCACGATTCTACTACGAATTCATCCACGCACCCACTGACGCATTACTCGCACCTTTCTCCTCCTCTCTGTTTGGCTCCGTCTGTCCTCCTCCCACCTTCCACTCTTTCACTTGTCGCTTCGCGCCCACGCACTCGCACGTGCGTGACACCGTGCACTTGGTTGCGAACGACGCCCGGAACGTCGTCTTTAATAGTGCGCAAAGTTCAGGATTAACGACGTCGAATGTACGGTAAACAACGGCCGTAACGAATTTCGTATTTCCGACCCGTCGGCACATGGCGCTATCTCGGAATTAATATATCGCGACGCCGCACATCGGGCCTCGTAATAAGCGAATTCGTAAGCTGCGTAAAGCTTGTCGGAAGTGGAGCTATCTTACGAAATGTCTTTCGCGCACTAACGCGACTTATCTCATTCCATAAATCTCCGCGGTATCTCGCGGCTTCATGAAAAAGCGCGCTGCTGGGGGTGACGTTCGTTCACAGCGGAACGAAACGCATTTCATATCGACCACCGGCACCGTCGTCCTATCTTTCTTGCCCTTCCCACCGTCCTATCTGTCTCTTGCCGTTTCTTTCTGTCTAGTTCCGTCCAGTTCCGTCTAGCTCTGCCCCTCGCTCCCTTTCTGTGGAAAACCAGCTGTGCGAATCGATCGGCCCGTCGATTCGATTTTTTCAGCGCCGATGCCGCGGGGAGATAGGATGTCGCGTGACGGGGTCGATTCTACACAGATATACACGGGGGAACGTTTCTTTCCGTTCCGTTCCGTTCCGTTCTTTTTCCCGTCGAATTCCCTTTCGCCCCCCGCGCCGGCGGGGAAGTTTCCGGAAAGCGCTCTTCGTCGAAAACAGCCCCCCGGCCGGAAGTTATCAGGCGCCGAGCCGCGCGGGGCGGAATAAAAAGTTGGAAATTTCAATATACGCTCTCGTCATTTTCCGGTCGCGGCGGACAAGGCGTGATATTTATCGGTTAACTGTTCCTGATACGTCACGTCGCAGTAGCGCTCACGTAGATTACGCGTGCGCCCGTTTCTGCGTCCGTTTGTACGTCCGTTTGTGCGCTCGGGGTACCTTACGACGAACAGAAGAGAATGAATTAGAAAAGATAAGTTGAATGCAAATTCAACCATTTTTTTATAATAAGTCATTCTTGGGCCTGTTATGGTTTTAATTAATCCTGTAGGTATTCTACATGTTACGGGACCCATAGTCCACTTCTTCAGGAGCCTATTGTACGAAGAAGTCGATTTGATTCTATTGTCTGTCTGTGTGCGTGTTACATTTATAATAGAATTGTGTTTAGATTCTACGTACAGTATGAGTAATGTACATAATTCTAAATGTACGCAAAATGTATACAATTCGAAATGTAACACACCCACACGCAAACAATTCTGCTTACACTATATTCTTTGATTCTACTTACACATACTATAGATTCTAAATATAACACGTATGTAGAATTGTGTTTAGATTTTACTGACACTTGGTGTATGCAGAATTCTAAATGTGACACATACACGGACAAGACTACTTACAGTTACAATATTAGATTCTAAATGAAACACATACACGAACAATTGAATTAAGGACAGGCTTCTTCGTACATTACGCTCCCGGAAAAGATCTTCAAACATTTAGGGCACCTGCAGGATTGAATAAAATCGTTCAACCCAAACCGGCGCAAAAATTATTAACATTAGAAAACGCAAGGAAAGTGGCGCATATGGGAATTGCATAGCACAAAGGCATTAACCCTTTAACTGCGGTGCACATAAATGGAAGACTATCTGCCGTGTGCGCTACGACGCATGACAATCGCTGAGACCACCTGAGGTGCAACATTATGTTCATTGACGCATGTCAAACGCGCAAGCTTATGTACGACTGAAATGTAAAGGTAACAAAAACTGGAATTTATCGATTATTTCGACACGGATGAACTATCTTTGCAACACTATGACAGGCCGATGCATATGTGCGTGGCGCATTAGCAAAACTCACCAGCTGTATACCTACGTTTTTTGCATATATTAAAACTATCTAAAGTTGATGTATATGTACGTGGCGAGCAGCAAAATTCACCAAGCGAATACCTACGTCTTTCGTACATATTAATGGACGCGTCATAGCATGTATATATGTCTAACGGTGGCTTTAATTTTTTAATCCCCCACATTATGCCCCCAGATAAGCTGGGCTAATGCCCCATACATCATACAATTGTGCGTACTGCCCCTAATAAATTTCTTCGTCACAATTACAAATTCTCGGAAACACGTAGTAATACGTCCGTCACCCATATGTAGGTCACGTCGCGTTCAACGCGTTAATGAACGTCCGACAGCGTACGTCTTTCATCTTTGTAATAAATACCTTCATCAGAATTAGAAATTTTCGCAAATACACGACAAGACATCCGTCACCCATATGCAGGTGACGTCGCGTTTAACGCAAATACACGACAAGACATCCGTCTAAGACGTCCATTAAATGTACATTTGACGTCTGAGAGGTAATTTACTTGTCGACGTTTAAAACGTTATTTGCGTTAATGAAAAAGTCCGTGTTTGACATAATATTAGGAAAGAGCGTCATACGTCTTGCATCTTGCTTTGAAAAATATCAATAAATAACTTTTTTGTTATGTGAATTTATTTCATTTAGTTTTATTTTGTTGTTATTAATTTATTTTTGTTTCGCATTCTAATACACAAGACACTTATTACTACATATGTCACCCAATATTTTAGCTTAGTAAAATGTGGCGTCAAAAATTATATCCGTTCCACATGCAAATATTTTCTCAAATAAATCCGTACCCAAGGGGTTAATGAAGTCCGACAGCGTCATACGTCTTTCATCTTTGTAATAAATACCTGTGTCAGAATTAGAAATGTTCGCAAATACACGACAAGACATCCGTCACCCATATGCAGGTGGCGTTGCGTTTAACGCGTTAATGAACGTCGGATCGCCATAATTATGCCTTTCGTCCCTAACCGACGTCGAGACAACGCAATTCCGCCCACCGCCGCCCTCCATTTTTCAACCCGCCACATTATGCCCCCAGATCGGCAGGCCACCGCTTTCCTGCCGCGTTGCGGAAAAGCAGGATTATCGCACCATGTCCGTTTACGAGCCGTCAACGACCGGCAGACGCGGTTCCCGCTGCCTCGCGCGGCAGTGACAGATAAAGAAGTGTAACAACCGTGACTATAATGCACCGCGAACGTACGAAGGATACGTCGAAGAATTATCGATGTGCGTGCCGAGTGGCTTTAGTATCTTGCCTTGCCGCTTGCCTACCCGTCTACCCACCGGCCCTGCCAGCTTTGCCACCAGCCTGCAACCTACCTACCTACCTACCCACCAACCTACCTACCTACCTACCTACCTACCTACCTACCTGCTTGCCTGCCTGCCTGCCTGCCGGCCACTTTCTGCTTTAGTAAAGTTTATACGACTCCGCTCGTTTCGTCGTCGTTGCCCTGGGCCCCCGCGTCGCCGCGCGCTTTTATGAAAAAATACAGCGAACGCCCGCTTCCCGTTGAAGTTCGCCGTATTTACGAGGCGCGGGGCTGCGCCGGAAGAAAAAGTAACGACGGCTGTACGTTATGCGGCCCGTAAAGCCGCGCGAATTTGCACCCGCCCGAGACATTCGTTCATTCGTTCGCACGAATTAACGCCGCCTCGCTCGCGGCCGAACGGAAAAACGGCGCGAAGCGTGGGAAGCGAGGCCGGGCGGGGCGAGGTGCAATAGAAATCGGGATTAAGAATGTGGAACGTAAACGTCGGCGGACGTAAGACGGCGAAATGAAGCTTTCCTGCCAGCGTTTTTTCGCGCGCCTCGCCTTCCTGCCGCCTTCCTTCGCCGAGGAGGTGTCCTCCTCGCGAAGGCGTCTCGCCAAATTCAAATTTCCACGGGCGCGCACAATGGCGCCGGGGGAACGGCTCAAGAAGTTTCCGTGTTAACTCTTTATGGGTTAAATTAGTGTCAGCTACGCGCGCCTAACGTCCCTCCGCCGGCGCGCTCTTCTTAATACTCGTTATTGTGTGCAATTTGTTCCCGCGGCGGTCTCATGAACAAGGCTCTTGCTAATTAAATTTGCAATTTACGAGGGAGCGGGCTGAACATTTTTCTGACTTTTCGAGAACGCGCGTAACGAATTGCGCTGCGCCTGCGGTAGGCGGCGATAGGAGAGGATGCTTGGCGTGCATTTATTAAGGGGACCGGGGGGGATGCGAATTTTGTTTGCGTTTCTTGGATGCGGAACGTTGGACCGTTATCTTGAAGGCAAGAGGCAGCGCTCGCAAAAGCGGTGGAGGTGGAGGCTTACTTCGGCCGCGCAGGTAGGAGGCTCGAACGTGAAACTAAACGCATTTTTCCCGAAACAGCATTTTTGGATGGCGTCGGCGCGATTTCTGGGAAACGAATAGTCCGGCGGTCTTGAAATTTTAGCCACGCGGCAAATACTTGCTTTTTTTATTGTCTCTGCTATCGGTAGCGCTTTTCGTATAAGAGGTTCCTTTTCTTCTTTTTAATGAAGAGCTAAACGTTTTTTAAGTACCATTGCATATTGTCTGACGTATTTTTTCTGGGTACTGTACTCTAAGAGGGGAAATCCTATCAACCGGCTATGCGTTTTTTTAAAGCCCGCATTTTTTACGGACTCAACACAGACCCGCCCTTTAAGACATTATCGATGGAACGGCAATCTGCCGTACTAGAATTAAAAATCCCAACGCCAATAATCTGCTAAAATACAAACACGGTACATTCTATATTAATAAATGGTATAACATCATCAAAATTCTTTATATCACAGGCTTTTTAATTTTTAATTATAACTTCACATAACACACATTTCACAATAGATATTTGCTATTCCAAACCTGACGAGGAACATTAACCTACTTATCCCCTGAGAATACTCGCAAGAAGGAAAACCGACTAACACCGACTTCAAATTTTCTTAGTGACTGTGTGAACTCACCACTATTCCTGTAACCGTCAAAACATTTGACACACATACTTTACCGTTCCGCTAGTTCGTAAATAAAATCCGTATAGAGCATCGTCATTTAAAACACATACATTTTACTTTCTATTTTAAGATGTGGTCAAATATTATCAAGATTCTTTGTATTACAAGCTTTTCCATTAAAAATTCGAATGCCACATTGCACAGTTTTCTCAGTAGTTATTTACTATTCTATACCCGACAAAACACATTAACCTACTTATCCTCTGAACACTCGTAATAAGGGAAATCGACTAATTTCGATTTAAAACGATTTCAAAGTTTTCTAGTGACCGTACAAAATTCATTAGACAGCAGTAGCGATTGCTACAGGGGACGCTGGAAGACACAATATCTCAAAATTCAAGTTACAAAGTAATTTTCGTTGCAATACAACATACATTTTTTCTACAGTTAATAGTTAGACAGCCATTAACACATTGACTGCCACAAGGGTCACTAAAAATGATGTTACTAAAAATGCAAAAAATTCGTAATGAAGCCTATTTGCAATCTTGTAAAAGCAATTGATATTGAAACGGTGCTTCAATACTTTGGCTTCTAACAACTCTGCGTTACCTTTATTTTGCACAATTTAATAATACTCTGCAGTATTTTATCGCAATCGCGGTTCTAACATAGCAAAATATGCGGTGATCGGTGCAAAAGATTTTACTAAAAATGCAAAAAATTCGCAATGAAGTCCATTTGCAATCTTGTAAAAGCAATTGACATCGGTACGATGCTTCAATACTTTGGCTTCTAATAACTCCGCGTTACCTTTATTTTACACGATTTTATTATACTCTGCAGTATTTTATCGCATAGCGGTTCTAATAGAGCAAAATATGCGGTGACCGGCGTAAAAGATTGCACTAAAAATGCAAAAAATTCGCAATGAAGCCTATTTGCAATCATGTAAAAGCAATTGATATTGAAACGGTGCTTCAATAGTTTGGCTTCTAACAACTCTGCGTTACCTTTATTTTGCTCGATTTAATAATACTCTGCAGTATTTCTTCGTATCACAGCTCTAACATAGCAAAATATGCTTGCCATTCAACGTGTTGATATACACCCATTTTTGTGTCTATACGAAAATGCTTTAAATTACGTGCTTTTCCATCTGAAATCATGTCACACAATTTTCACAATAGTCATCTACTATTCCATATTATGTATCATCCCCGACCACCCGTAACGACGATTTCCTCCATTTCTTCGTTTTCCGAAACTATTTTCGAAACAATTTTCGAAACACCCAACACGCGTACTTAAAGCCCATCCTGCCGAGCCGCAACAGACTCGTCCGTCCCTGCAAAAAGGGCGAGGCTCTGATCTCCGGCGACCTGCAGGAATGTTCCGCACAAGATCGAGAACTTGAATCCGCCCCGTCTCGAAAACCTGTTGCGTTTTAACGGCGGCGGGGCGCGATTCTTTGAAAATCAAGTTGCCCGCGCGCGCGGGACCCGCCGCTGCAACGGACGGGAATTGGCGGGGCGAGGGAATTTGCGGACTCGCGCGTTTACCGGCCCGTTACGAGCGAACTCAAAATTCCCGGCCGAACGTGCCGTTCCGGCTTATACCTGCATCCCCGGCAACGAAGGCGCGCCGTTTCACGCCGTCGAGTTTTTTCACGGACGACTTTCCACGCGGGACCCGTCCGTTGAGTCGCGTTTCACGCGCAGACCCGCGGCTTCTCGCGTTAGACGATATGCAACTATGTGGAACGATGTGCAATTGTTGCGACGTGAGAGCGGCGCAGGTAGATGTCAGATTCGCTGGCAATTAATGCGCGGAGCGGGATGAATGCGATTGCGGGCGACAGGAGTTTGGATCGTGTGGAAGGGGACGGAGAGGGGGGATGTGGGTAAATGGAGAAGAAGTTGCTTTGGGTCTCGTCACGAGGTGATTTCTGATGTGTTGTAACGGCGGTTCTAGACGGGATTCGGTGTGAATTGATCTTCGATGTACTGTCATTATGGTTTTGTGAGGTATATTATGTTGATATAAAAGATCGGGTGGGTGACGGTACCTGGAGACTCAGCGATTGCTGGAAATAAATTCGAAAGAATCGGTGTAGTAGAATAGGTGATGAAGTGATTTCTAATGTGTTGTAATGGCGGTTGTAATTGATCTTCGATGTACTGTCATTACAGTTTTGTGAGGTATATTATGTTGGTATAAGATCGGGTGGGTGACGGTACCTGGAGATTCAGCGATTGCTGGAAATAAATTCGGAAGAGTCGGTATGATGGAATAGGTTATGAAGTGATTACTAATGTGCTGTAATAGCGGTTATAATTGATCTTCGATGTACTGTCATTACGGTTTTGTGAGGTATATTGTGTTGGTATAAGATCGGGTGGGTGGCGGTACCTGGAGACTCAGCGATTGCTGGAAATAAATTCGAAAGAATCGGTGTGATGGAATAGGTTATGAAGTGATTTCTAATGTGCTGCAATGACGATTGTAATTGATCTTCGATGTACTGTCATTACGGTTTTGTGAGGTATATTGTGTTGGTATAAAATCGGCTGGATGATGGTACCTACAGACTCAGCGATTGCTGGAAATAAATTAAAAAGAATCGGTGTAATGGAATAGGTTATGAAGTGATTGCTAATGTGCTGCAATGACGATTGTAATTGATCTTCAATGTACTGTCATTACGGTTTTGTGAGGTATATTATGTTGGTATAAAATCGGGTGGGTGACGGTACCTGAAGACTCAGCGATTGCTGGAAATAAATTCGAAAGAGTCGGTGTGATAGAATAGGTTAGGAAGTGATTTCTAATGTGCTGCAATAACGATTGTAATTGATCTTCAATGTACTGTCATTACGGTTTTCTGAGGTATATTATGTTGGTGTAAGATCGGTGGGTGGCGGTACCTGGAGACTCAACGATTGCTGGAAATAAATTCGAAAGAATCGGTGTGATGGAATAGGTTATGAAGTGATTTCTAATGTGTTGTAATGGCGGTTGTAATAGAGATTCGGTGTACTGTGATTTAGGTGCTGTGAGATATATTATGTCGGCATGAGATCGGGTGGGTGGCGATACCTGAAAATGAATTCGAAAGACACGATGCACTGTGTTGTAACTACAGATTTGTACAGTATGCAGTTATTTCCATAGAGAATCAGTTAGCGATACCAATTGCCGGAAGTAAATTCAAAAGGCTCGGTGCCTTAGAATTCGTTACGAAGTCATTTCTGCTGTGTTGTGTAACGGCGGTTGTAGTTGAGATTCGGTGAGAATTGGTGTTCAGTGTGCTGTGATTTCAGTTTTATAGACTATATTATTGTCTTTATGCAAGATCTGTCAGTTTTCGATATGTATTGCTAAAAGTAAATTGAATATATGTGATGCCTTAAAATTGCGATTGCCGCAAGTAATTTCGGGAAACTCGGTGTCTTCGAATACGGAAATACCTCAGATACCGTATTCCAACAACATTTTTGTATAACTCACAGTTACTTCAATAGAAAATCAATTAAACGGTGATATCATTTGTCGGAAGTAACTTCGAAAGTTTCAACCCTACAGAATTCCTTATGAAAATGTTTAATACAGCATAACCGCCCCCTTGTACACCGTACAGTTATTTCCAGCCGAAATCAGTTGCATAGCGACACCAATTGCCGCGCATCAATTTGCCAGCCCCGCAAGCTACGGTCCCGCCACGAATTCATTTTTAATATTCCACGACAATCGCCGTAGCGTAACTTCGCTGTCTAATCAGTTGCCCGCAACCCATCGTTTACGGGCACAAACGGCATAAGCTGAACAGTAAGCGCGGCGGCCAGCGAAGGGGTAGTACATCGCGGCGGCACGCTTATAAAAAGCTCGTTGCGTGCAGAAATGCACAAGACACCGCCGGGGAATTGGAGAATCGATCGATCGCAAAGTTCATCCACGGACTATAGACACCGGCGATATGTGTAGCCGGCGTTGCATCGCACAGATGGCCGACACGAATAGCGCACCGAAGAACCCGCGTAATACGCCGCGTCCCATGGTACATAAAGTATTGAGTGCAATTGTGTCCGGCCGTCTACGTTCCTGCGAACGCCAGCAACAGTTTCGTTCGCGAGTCGCTCGACTAAATTCGCCCGATGCCGGGCCATGCCTTGTCAAAGCAATGCCCCCGACGTAATAACGAACTCTCCTGATAGGCGACCGTCATTTCGCTTGGTCGATGACATTTCAACCCGGAATAAAATGGGAACGCCTTCGCGGACTCATTTGGGAGCGCTCGCTGTTATTCTCGCTCGCAGACGATCCGTAATGCTCTATATAAACCGTTGAAATGCACGACTGCATCGACGGCGGCACGGTTTAATCGTACGTGATCGCGAAAACCGCGCACGACGGACTGGCTTTTCGCGTTTTACGGAGCTGCCGCGCCGAATGCCGCCGATGAGCGTACGCGTCCTGGAGAAGTGGTAATATTTTCTGCCGTGACGACTGTACGCGTCACGGAGGAATGGAGGTACTTTGTTATGGGAAGTACACTCGCCGTGCGTGAAACGTCGTTGCAAGCTCCGAGTGAAATTGCAGTATTAGTGGGAACTAAGGTATATTCGGGAATTTTAAGATGTTCTGAATATCTAGAGGGTAAGACGTAATAAAACGGATAAATGAAGGAATATAAATAATTATTACGAAAAAACTATATGCAGTGTAGAACTTGGGGTACTTACGATTGAAAATATCACTCTTACGATTGAAAATGCTTGAGTATAGAATTTTATTATTAAGATCACAAAATTTTGAAAATTGGTTAGATATGTGAAGCGGCGAGATGGAAAAGTGATGAGCATAATTGCTTCCGCTCCTGAAGTGCGGGCATCAGTGGCCCCAAAACATGTCAAGCGTTTTAATAATAAAATTCTAGAATCAAGCATTTTTAAATATGAGAGGACTTTGCATAATCCTTCAGTTTCCAAGTAAAATATAGTAAGATTTAAATTAAACATATCCTCTAGTAATTTAATATAATAAGACTCTTTATAATTTTGAACAAACAACTTTATTGCAGATTGTTCATGCAGTCATTACCACAGAATAGTGCTCTAAAAGCCCTGTCAGTAATAAAGTTAAAAATAATATAGCAGTTTCATAATAATTTAATTCTATACTATTACAACCACATATTCTCTGCATTTGTCGAGCAAAAAGTAGTTGCAAGTTACTGTTTAAATTGCAATTTTAGTGAAAAATTACAATATTCGCAATTTTTTACAGATCTTCCATATTTGGCGGCCATGTCGTAATAAAGCAAGTAAAAAAAATATAAGCAATTGCTATGAAAAAACTCTAGGTAGCGTAGGTATTAGATCAGATTTCTTGATTAAAGTAATTATCTCACGCACGTCTTCGGTGCAGTAATTTATTATAATAAAATTCTTTAACAAGCTTTAACAAACAACTTTATCTCGAACAAATCTCCTTTCCACATACTCATCGTCTCAGAACAGTGACCAAAAGCCCCGTCAGTAATAATATCAAAAAATGAAACAGTCATTTCATTACAACTCAATCCCACATCATGCAACATACACACACGCTCTCTGATCGTAGGTATACTAGTCATCGCGTGCTTTTTGCGACGCATTCTACACACACACTTTTCCCAGAGGTCGCAACCAGCCAACTGACTAACCGTGCGTGACGTAGGCTCTTTTCCTAGACTTTTCGCGCCGCGCTCAGAGGCGAGAATTCGCCGAAATTAATTTTCTTCTTGCGCACCTCACGTTTACAGGCCGCAGGTGCGTCAGCGGAAAAACAGGGCTCCCGGTAACAATATTCGTGTAAAAATTTTCCGTTTCGCCGCTTGTTTACGCCGAAAAGCGAGCGTCTTCGCGTCGGCCGGGGACGCCAGCGGAAAGGTTAATGAAATCATCCATTATTAATTTTCACGTCGAAACGCGCTCGTGAAAACTTCGACGCGTCCCGATGTCAATGAAAATTGATGGCGCGCACTTCCGCCGCCCGTGAGCGGGTTTCACATGGGCGCAACTTTTTTCCATGGCATTGTCCGTTCTCACAGGAAACGCTACCCGTTACAAAAGAAAGTCGACGACGAGAGAGGCCGATCGCGCTACCGGCGCACGGTTAATTTTCACTTAGAGCCCGTTTCATAGCGGCGGGCGCGACGACGAGATGCAATAAATATGAGCGGGGTCGCATCCGACGTGAAGATTCAAAGTGCGATTATGCGTAAAAGTTTCTGGTTGCCGGGGCGAAATGACACCGCGCGCCGACGATAGATCGTCCGTATCAGATTCAAATATTCATCAAGGATGCATCGGAAATAGTCGCCCCGGGGAACAAGGATCTTTACAGTAGTGCACGTACGGGCCGGCTAATAACACGTCTGGGCGGCGGTCGACGGACAGTAGAGTTTACGCGCTCACCGTTTATGCGGATTTCCTTGGGTCACTGTTACTGGCGAGGCGTATGCGCGAACTATAACGCTTAACAGCGCCGACAACGTTAACCGGTTAACTGTCGCGACCTTTGCGGAAAGTGTGCACCTAAAATGTGTCGCAAGAAGTAAGTGGTCATGGGTATAGTCGTCAAGTACAGAACATGTGTGGATGTTAAAATATAGAATGGAGTTGTAATGAAATTACTATTTTCGTTTTCGTGTTTGTTACTGACACGGCTTTTTATGTGAATATGTCGAGATCGATGTAATATAAAGTTTGTTAAGGAATCTTACTGTGAGAAGTTACTGCACCGAGGGCATGCGTGGGAAAATTATCCTAATCGAGTTATCGAATTTAATATCTACACTATATACAGTTTTTTTTATAATAATTATTTATATTTTTATATTTACTTGTTTTATTACGACTTGGCGACTGAATATGTGGATGTTAAAATACAGAACGGAGTTGTAATGAAATTACTATTTTCGTTTTCATGTTTGTTACTGACACGGATTTTTATGTGAATATGTGGAGATCAATGTAATGTAAAGTTTGTTAAGGAATCTTACTGTGAGAAGTTATTGCACCGAGGGCATGCGTGGGAATATTATCCTAATCGAGTAATCGAATTTAATATCTATACTATATACAGTTTTTTTTATAATAATTATTTACATTTTTATATTTACTTGTTTTATTACGTCTTGACGGCTAAATATTGAAAATGTTTAAAAATGACGAACATATTTTAGTTTTCATGAAAATTGTGATTTAAACAGCAATTTACAACTATATTTTACGCGTGATGAGCATATACAACTACTGTGTTATTTTTCAATTTTATTACTGACAGGGCTCTTAGAGTAGTGTTCCGAGGTGATGACGGTATGAAAAATAGATTTGTCTGAGATAAAGTTGGCTGCTCAAGTTAATTATAGAGTCTCGTTCTAACAAATGACTAGATGACGTGTTTAATTTCAACTTTACGATATTTCACTTGGAAAATTAAATCTAATACAACTGCAACAATATACCCAGTTTTCTGTCAATACCTATTTATCTCTTTCATTTACACGCTTTACTTCTTAGCCTCGAAATATTCAAGCCACCTTCAAGTTTACGCATATATTCCATTCCCCATTTAAACAGCGCTTTCCATCCACTCCTTCCGCACGACCAGCCTTCTCGCCAAAAGTCGCCTGCGGTCAAACGCCGGAAGTGACTCTCCGATTTCGGCGGCGGAAAAGTCGCGCAAGAAGTCGCTCGCGTTTCCGCCCAAGAAGAATGAGGCAGGGGTGAAAATCGTGTCCGTCGGCATTCCTTCACGGCAGCCGCGCGCGACTTTCCGCGAAAAGTCGAGACAATGGCCGGCAAAAAGTGACCCTACCCATACGATAAGCCTTAAGAGAAGTGGTCGGCCGTCGCGAAATTATTCGAATCGACGCTCGCGAACTCTAAAGTACACTTCCGCTCTCGATTCTCCCGCCATTAGAAGCACGTCGCGGTCCGCGTCGTGTAGTCGTGTAGAGTCGTGCAGTCGTGCAGTCGTGTGGCGGTCGTTTATGCGATGCGGCCGTACGTTGAACACACGAAGTTCGTCGGTACGGAATGCTCTGCTGGCAGGATCGCTCCACCGGAAGTGCTCGCGCTCTCTCCCGCACGCGGTTTGCACCCGCGATGAAGAACGGCGGGACAAAGATGGGACGCACCACTGTGCAGCTACGTACGTGTATTTACGGATGCGCGTATGTGGGGACACCGTACAATGCACGTGAGCGTGTGTCTATGTGTGTCGTGCCGTACGGCATTAGCTCATGCGGGGTGTATGGGTGTGTGAGAATACGATATTTACACTGTGCGTGTGTCGTGCCGTCTACGGTATTACAGATGGTCTGTATGCATGTGTGGATGTATGGAGCATGGGTACGGGTGACGTGCCGTACGGTATTTGCGCTTGTGTACGGTATGGGGCTATGAGATATTGATACATGGATGTATTAACTATGTGAGTTGAGTACGATGCGTGTAGTTACATGCACAGTTGCACGTGTGTATGCGTGTACACGTGTGAGACATGTGGATAGTGATGTGAGTACGATGCGTGTACTTACATGTGCATTGCATGTGTATTTGTGTGTGTGTGAGTACATGATATTGACATATGTATGGTTAGCCACATGTGAGTACGATCGTGTGTTCATGCACACTTGCGCGTATATGCATGTATGCATATGTCAAACGATGTTTACACATGCACGCGTATGCATTTGTGAGGAAGGTTACCGTATTATATTTACACGTATGTACGATGCGTGTATTTACGGTGCACTTGCACACTTGCGCGTGTATACATGTATGCATATGTCAAACGATGTTACACATGCACGCGTATGCATCTGTGAGGAAGGATACCGTATTATATTTACACGTATGTACGATGCGTGTATTTACGGTGCACTCGCACACTTGCGCGTGTATACATGTATGCATATGTCAAACGATGTTTATACATGCACGCGTATGCATCTGTGGGGAAGGATACCGTATTATATTTACACGTATGTACGATGCGTGTACTTACTGCACACACACAATGACGTTACTTCTGCACACACACGTGTTCCACGTGTACGTATATTCGTTCACACACGCATCTATGACCATGTGAATACGTATGTCGTGTACTTACACGCGCACGTGTACGTGTGAATACAGTATGCACCATGTCCGTGTGTAATGCGGGCTCATTGCAATTTCGCGGATGTATGTGTGTCGGGTAAGTGATGAGAATAGAAAGGGAGAGAAGGCGATAGAACGAGGAAGAGAAGGAGGGGACGATGTACGTGGCCCGATAGGTGATACTCTCGTGCGACTCTGAAAAGAACAACCGCGTGTCTGGTCTCGTCTCGTTACCGTGGCGGAAACCCAACCTAAGATGAAACCTTAACTCGAATTTCTCGCGTCTAGGACGTGGCTGCGTGGGGGTCGCGTGTACAAACGAAGTCCCCTGCGTTTCAAGTGATAACGACGTAAACTACGTGACACGTTGCGAGAGACACGGTGACTGATGGGCTGGGAATATTGCGATTAAAAATACCATTGATAAGGCTCCTGGCGTTGAAAAGGTTAAAAATACCACGTGCCAGGAGCTCGACGTCGACGCGGGCTGATGAATTTTCTACGTCCGCTCCGAAGTGGCGCTATTGAAATTGGTATTTGAGAAGTAGCGTATTTTAGTGCCGGAACCTATGGGGAATGTCCCCGATAAAAGTCTGACGCAAAATCGGGGTTGGCTATAATAAGAGAGCGCGCGCGCGCGCTCATTCTGCATAGATACGGTCTTACATAATAGATTATAACAAAACGTTCACACAAACACAGAGACACGTGCCGGCGTCAGTAGATATTTTTATTGCGCCAGGCCGATTTATATTTGGCCTAGGCCAAATGATCCTTTTTCCAACGGGGTGACTCTGTGTCCGCTTGAAATCGTAATGAGCGCCGCCTGGGATATATGGAGACCTGTCTCTGACTGTTTCCCCCCGTTAACGTTGTCACCATGCGCACCTCCAACCCCTGGCGTCTCCTTGCTTCACCCTCGATGTCTATGCTTGTCCATTGTCGCAACTTGCGTCGTTGCACATTTAACTTCGTGCCCGTACCAAGGGCAGTTTTCATTTCAACGCTCGTACACTCCTCTAATTATCATAGCACAGCGTCGACTACCATTTCACAGTTGCTCTCTCCGCAAATTCCTGTATGCCGCACATTCGTCGACCGGAATAGCGGCAATTGTAATAACGCATACGCGTCTTTTAGAGTCGTGGCAAGTAGATTATGGAATTTCAGTGGCTGTGCAGTGGGTGGCAGCAGTCGATAGCATAATGTGAATACAGGATGGCTGGTGTGATAGATTCTCGAATTGTCCATTGGTATAATTTATGTCGTCTATTTAACTTGTTATCGGTACCACGGGTGGTTTTTGTGTCGACGCTCGTACGTTTTTGTATTTATAGACAATACCGACTATCGTTTTACTGTTCTTTACATACGTTTTTATGTACTGTATATTCGTGTGCTAGTATAGCAGTTTTTGTGATATCGTATACGGCAAGTAAAGAATTGAATTTTCGTCACTGTGCAGTAGATAGTCTCAGTTGACGGTATAATATTAAATGGTGAGAGATGTCTAAGGTGCGCATTATTACAACTTATATCGTGGCACATTTAATTTATTGTTGATATCAAGGGTAGTTTTCGTCTCAACGCTTGTATATTCCTCTAATTATCATGGCACTGCACCGACCACCATTTTACAGCTGCTCTCTCTACAAATTTCCATATACTGCACATTCATCTGCCGGAATGGTGGCAATTGTAATATCGCATATGTGCCCTATAGAGCTGCGGCATGTAAATTATTGAATTTTAGTCCCGGTGGAGTTTGTAGTCTCGTGTAATGTCTAGTCCATTGTCATGATGTACGTCGGTGTATACTTAATAAATTGTCGGTACCAAGGGTAGTTTTGACTTCACCGCTCATACACTCCTTTAATTACCAGAGCACAGCATCGACTATCATTTTACTATTATTCATCCCACAAATTTCTATATGCTGCATATTCGCCCGCTAGCATAGCGGCACTTGTAATATCTCATACGTGTCTTCTAGAGCTACAGCACGTAGATTATTGAATTTTAGCCGCTGTGCGGTGGATAACATCAGTCGATAGCGCATAATGCGAACATAAGATAGTCGGTGTAACAGATGTTTATGCTTGTCCATTGTCGCAACTTGCGTCGTTGCACATTAAACTTCACGTCGGTATCAAGGGTAGTTTTCATTTCAACGGTCGTGCACCCCGCTCATTATCATAGCACACCACCATTTCACAGTTGCTCTACAAATTTCTATGCACCGCACATTCGTCCGCTATAACAGCTGCAATTGTAATATTTCATGCGCGTCTTATAGAGAGCTGCGGCAAGTAGATTATTGAATTTCATTCGCTATGCAGTGGACAGTCTCGGTCGACGGTACACCTCGAACATCACATTGTCTTCGCAACACGAATATTGTCGAGCGAAGGAGAATTAAATGCGGAGGGGCGGCGCTTTCACTCGAGGACGCATTCGCTCTTGGTGTTTCTGAGATTCGCCTTATCGGCTCGTGGAAATTACGCTGCATCCAGCGCGTCTCGCGTCGGGCCAACCTTGCACTACTTACTTACGTCTCTCTTACCTCGCAGCCGCGAAACTCCGTATCTCCGTTTCTCATTATCTCCGTGCTCTGCCAGCGGCCTCGCGCCGCTGTGAAAATATTAATTCGCACGATAGGCTTTAATGACGTCTTAACATTTCCGCGAGGGGCAGATGTTTCAACGGGCCTACATACACGTACGGCAGTTTAAACAACTCGTGTCTTTGCGACGCTTTTCAATGCATCTCTCTCTCTCTCTTCGCTTCCGAAAACCTCGCGTTAGTTTCCAGTAGAAGACCCCGTTCTTCGGGCCACCTTACGTTCGGCGCGATCGCACACTCATGTGAATGCGAATGCGGCGGCGACCAGCTGATCATGACAATCCGGCGCCGCAAGACTGTAAGCCTGTAAAAGTGGACGGACGCCAGAAGAGGGACAGCGAGAAGAAGACTCCTGGCTACAGGCTGCGTGGACATGCCCCTCGACGACGTCGCATTGGCGATTCTTGGGAACGATAGGGCGGAACGTATCTACGGTGTACATCCGATCGTGTACGGCAAAACACCATAGGAGAGACAGAACGACGAGGAGCATGTAGTAGGAGTCGGATGAGGCGGAGGACGCGGAGGAGAACGTGGAGGAGGACATAGGCGGCCTGAGTACACGTATATAGCGGTAGCGGTATGCCCGTCGTCGTCGTCGTAGTGGTAGCAGAGGCGCTGGAGGTGGTGGTGGTGGCATCGGAGGGTGGGAGATTTTACAAAAAGCCAGGCAGAGCGGCCCCTTTCGTCGAGCGGCACGAAAGGGGGATGGAGTGGGACGAATGGGGGAGGCGAGGGGGTCGGCGAGGGGGGAGGGCGGACGACCTCGGCGATGATACGACAAAAAATCAGATGCACGGCCATTGGCTGTTCTCAATTCGAATTATTGGCTTCCCCGGTCGCCGTTCGTCAGAGCCTCCCCGACCTCCTCGATACTCGCGTTCTTTCTCCCTTCCTCCCGCTCCCTCTCTCTCCCTCTGCCCCTGTCTTTTTCTCTCTTTCCCCCTGTGTCCGACGCTCGCGCTTCGCTTCTCTCGCTTCTCCCTTTCTCTCCTCTCTTCCGCTCGCTCTTTCTCTCCCGCGTCTCCTACCACCTTCCCTCCGCCTCCACCGCCGCCGCCGACGCCGACGTCTCCTCCTCTGACCCTGCCTACCCCCCGCGCCCAGTCCCCCTTCACCCCCGTCTACCCCCTCCTCCTCTTTGGGCGCCGGCGAGAAGGGCCGAAAAAACTTCGAAAAAAAAATCCAATTTCGTTGCCATGGTGACCGGCGTGCGTTGACTTTGATAAAGATCCCCCGAACGAACCACCTCTTCCTCCGTCCTCTTCATCCTCCTCCACCTCCTTCTCATCCTCCTCCGCCTCAGCCTCATCCTACTCGGCGAGTTGCTGCTGCTACTACTACTACTCCTACTACTACTACTACTACTAGCACCACCGCTGCTATTACTACTACCTACTCGCGGCTACTACCGCCACGACTAGGACGACGACGACGACGAATGTACCTCTCATCCTCCTCCTCTGTACGACGTAGCCGTCGCTTTCGCTGTTTCTGCAATTGTATGCCGTCCAGTGTCGATGCCTCGGACCATCTACGGCTCTAGACTCGCTTCCTCGAACTCCACGCCGCACTTCGCTCGTCTTCTCTTCGCATTCATCCCGTCCCCCTCCGCGCGCGCTGCCCTTCGCGTACGTCCAACTACTCGGAAGTAGCGCGTAATCGCGTCACCAGCCCCCGTCGGTTCCGCGCGCACAAGAGTCCCAGAAGACTCGGTGAAATTCGCGGCGACCGGACTCACACGTGCGGCGTGCGGTCTCGCATGACCCAGATCGGGGGGTGGAGGGCGCGTTTGAAGGATGCCAGGTTCGCCGCTCGACAGAGAGTGCGACCCCGGGGGTGGCGGCGGGCTTCCGGACGTTTCGCCGGCCCGACTCCGCTGAGTGGTTTGTTTGTTTGGCGCATCGAGTATCGGGAAAAATGTATTTCCGGGATGCAAATAAAAGCTGGCGAGGAAAAAGCGACGCCGGCGGGGGCGGCCGCGTCTGAGACACGTGAGAAAGGGGCCGGGTGGGAAGACGTCTTTGTCGCCGTCGGCGCGGCGATTTCTGTGACGCGCGGGGGGCAAATGGCGTGTGGGGCAAGATATCGGGAGTGCCCGGAGTATCGAACGAGCGCCGTTCGCCTCGGGGGTGAGAAACGGAGGAGCGCGGCGCGCGGCGGGGAGGCGGAAAAAAATTAAAGCGGCGGCGAGGAAAGGAGCGCGGGCCAGGAGTATCAGCTTTCGCCCGGCCGCCCTTCGAGAACGGCCGTGCGCGTATTGGATAATGCGACGCAATCAGGGAACGATGAATTCTCCTTAATCATGCCCCGTCGTTGGGAAACAATGGCGGCGCACAATGAACTGCCCCCGCAAAGCGGCGTGTGCGTCGGGAAGGATACTCGCGCGTACCTATGGCGGGGTAAGAGTATGTTCGCTCTCGCATGGCTCAGGAAGGAGCTCTTCGTGTCCTTCGCGCGGACGTGTGTGCGTTTGCGCGCGCATTTTCCCTCCTCCTGCAGCTCGCACCTCGCGCCCCGCCGCCGCTCGCCTCGCGTGGGTGTGATTTTTATTTCGAAAAACTTTTTTAATAAAAAAGTTGCCCGCGCGCCATCTCACCCCACCCCGCCGCCCGACGGGTTATACTACGGGCAGGTGTAACCTATATAGAAAGGCAACCTAGCTAGCGGGCCGCGCATTAAAAGTTTCACGGCGCTCACGATATTTCATAACTTTTCTGTATTTCGAAAAACGTGCAGCCGACCAGTCTGATCCAGGGGAGCAGTGGAATGCGCGCATGTTTCCCTGTCGACGTCGGCGGCGCGAGTGGGTGTGCGTGTTTTCGCCTGTGTGTCGCGCACCCGCTCGGCCCTATACGGGGTGTTCTTGTAAACGCGGCGATCGAGCGTGACTCGTTGACTTTCTAAAAGTTCCGTTGGAAAAACTGCGGTCAAACGGTCTGACCGTTGGTTTAACAAAATCGCGCGTCACCGCGCGTTTCAAGTGTGCGCGTCAAAGTAATTGCCATTGACGTTGCCACTTTCTTCGGGGGCATTTTCCTTTTTTATGACGTCCCCGAGACGTGCGAGTTCCGAAGGAACGACGGCGGGTTTTTTCGCGATTTTTGACGCGTCGCTCGCTGGCTGAGAAACGTTGTGATATATCACGGTAATGGGATATGTTTATTGTACGTGTGCGGTGCGGAAGATAGCGCGTCGAAAAAAAGTTGGCTGCTTGACACGATTGCGGCCATTCCTGTAATACGGGTCTGGCTACGGGCGATATGAAAAATAAGAAAAATCGCTTACGCAAAAATGGCGCAAGTTCTAATAGTAAATATCGCGCTTTACAACGTTTTTACTACATTCTTCGCTTTACAAAGGCCGTAAATTCCAAGATTTTAACTTGCCTCCGCGACCCGCTGCTACGTGTTCTTCGAGCGCGAGTACAAAAGTTCAACACGATTAATCAACCTCCACATCATGTCACCCACGTTAAAAATGACGCTTTGCGTAACAACACCGCTAAACCCCAACTTCTCTTCACCAGCTCAAAGCCTTAATACGAATCTGCTCAGTCGGCATCCGTAAAAAAGTCCGTGTTTCAAACGTCCAGCTTACTATCTCCCCCTCGCCGCACCTCAGCGCGAAGATGCGTTTGAAAAAAGCTGTACCTGCACCGGCGGCCCCTGTTTAATATCTCTCCGTCGCTGTCGCCTATTCTTAGCCGACACCCTGTATGTGCACAAATACGCGAGCCCACTACGGCAGTTTCCCATCGTCGGAAGGCTTTTGCTACTTGTAACATACGTCGTCATCATCGTTGTGTCGTCGTCGTCGTAAAGTTCATCATCTCCAGCATTTTCATCCTCCTCTGTCCTCGTCGCTCCTTCTCTCGTCCCGTCCCATTCCCTCCCGGATTTCTCTCCCTTTGTCCGGCCGACTCCCGCTCCCGCCCCGAAACTTCCCTTTCGCTGCTTCACTTCTCCCTCTCCGCCAGCACTTTTGCTTTCTCTCTCCGTCAGTCTCCTTCTCACTTTCGGTCTCGTCAATGTGTCCGCGCGGCATGTTAGTCCGACGCATGGCCCTTTTATAACGAGTACCGAGAACGTTTCCACGTCAAATATGCCTCTCTTTCTGCAGAGTGCAGTCCTTCTTTCTCGCGATCTTCCTTTCTTTCTTTGCCGTAGAACGTCCGGCACGGCTCGTACCTGTCCTACTGTGACGACTCACGGCTGTTTTCACTGCGAAGTCGCCGCGCGGAGCGAAGGACGCACGTTTGCTTTTCAGCCAAAAACGCCGAGAGGTCGAGGTGATTGGAGGATGAATATGACAAAGTATGAGACGTAATTCCGGTATCAGTGAGTTTAATTGCAGGGGAAGAGATGTTGAGATAGAGTAAAATTAAATGCGTATTCCGAGTGACCAGAGTGAATTTGGTGGCATTTGAGATGATTGGGAGATGAATATGTCAAGAGACGACGTAATTCCGATATTAGCGAGATTAATTAGAGGTCGAAGAAACGGTGCGATAGAGTAAAATCAGGCGCGCAGCGCTGTTTGACTAGAATGAAATTAGTATTTGAGATGACTAGAAGGTGAATATGACAAAATTTGACTTAATTACGGTATTAGCACGTTTAATTAAAGTCCAAAGAAATGCTACGATAGAGTAAAATCAGGCGTGTATTTTAATTTGACCAAAGTGAATTTGGTGGAATTTCAGATGATTGGGAGATGAATATGTCAAGAGACGACGTAATTCCGATATTAGCGAGATTAATTAGAGGACGAAGAAATGGTGCGATGAAGTAAAATCAGGCGCGGAGAACTGTTTGACTAGAATGAAATTAGTAGTATTTGAGATGACTAGAAGATGAATATGACAAAAGTTGATGTAACTGCGGTATTAGAGAGTTTAATTAGCGGGCAAAGAGATCTTGAGGTAGACTACAATTGAATGCGTAGTTTCGAGTGACCAGGGTGGATTTGGTGGCATTTGAGATGATTGGGAGATGAATATGTCAAGAGATGACGTAATTCCGATATCAGCGAGATTAATTAGAGGTCGAAGAAATGATGCGATGGAGTAAAGCTGGAGCAGAACTGTTTGACTAGAATGGAATTAGTAGTATTTGAGATGACTAGAAGGTGAATACGACAAAATTTGACGTAATTGTGGTATTAGCAAGTTTAATTAAAGTCCAAAGAAATGTTACGATAGAGTAAAATCAGGCGTGTATTTTAATTTGACCAAAGTGAATTTGGTGGAATTTGAGATGATTGAGAGATGAATATGTCAAAATACGACGTAATTATGATATTAGCGAGTTTAATTAGAGAACAAAGAGATGTTGAAATAGAGTAAAATTAGACGCACAGCTTTGTTTGGCCAAAATTAATTTAATGGCATTTGAAATGACTGAAAGGTGAATATAACAAAATTCGATGTTATTCCAATATTATGGAGTTTAATTAAAGACCAATGAAATGTTGCAATATAGTAAAATCAGACGCGCGGAGCTGTTTGACCGGAATGAATTTAATGGTATTTGTGATGTCAGGAAGGTGTGTATAACAAAATTCGACGAAATTCCGGTATTAGCGAGTTTAATTAAAGTCCAAAGAAATGTTGCGATAGAGTAAAATCAGACGCGCAGCTTTGTTCGAGCGAAATTAATGTAGCAGCATTTGAGATGACTGGAAGACGAATATAACAAAATTCGACGTAATTCCGGTATTAGTAAAGTTTAATTAAAGGCCAAAGAAACGCTGCGATAGACTAAAATCAGGCGCACAGCGTTATCGGATCAAAAGTGAATTGCGCAGTATCTGAGATGATTGTAAGTCTCAAAATTTGTCATAATTCCAATATCAGCGAATTTTTAACTTATCTAAAGAAATATTGCGATGGAATAAAATCGGTCGCGCAACGTTGTTTGATCGATAGCGGGTTGACTGGTATTCGAAGAGTCTTAGAAAAGGTTGGAAAAGTTCCATGTGCTGTGCCGAACAGATGTGAGGCTGTATTTGCATTATTGCGGGACATGTGTTTGGAGCGAATGATTGCAGCATCGAATCTGAACGGTGTACAGTCCCAATGTCCGTCCACTTGATGATTGTCTTCTCTCGGGCCACTATGACGGACGACTTCTGAACTGCAGCTGCGCATTGCCGACGACCACACGTTCTCATCAGTCTGTATTAAGAGGGTCTCTCCTCGTCATGCACGCTTCTGCCGGTCATTCGCATTAACATACCAGGAAAATAAATTACGGACTTCACGAAACCCGATGCCTCACCATCGTCACGGGATATCAAACAACAAATGTCGCGAATATAATTTACGTTCGCAAAGCGCGCTAACGTTTCCTGGCGCAATCTTGTCACCTCTTAAAACGTTGAGTAACGGCTGGGAAGATTTAAGCGAAGCATCGCTGAATATCGAACTGTCGTGTGCGAAAATGAAATTTTCCCCGCACACCGTGTATCCGAGCCCATCGCGGCGGCCCGAGAAATAAATTTGGCCGCGTCGCGGAGGCCCGAAATCGCCAGAAGTACGAAATTTCGCCGCAACAACAAAGAAAGTCAATTCCACGTTGTCTGGCGGTTTTCGTCGTAGACGATGCTTTTATGGTTACTTAATTCGTTTTATCTTCCCGTCCCCTTCCCGTTTAATCTTTTCTGGTCTCGAGAGTCAGCAGCGGCGGGCAAGAAGAAGACCACGAGCGAAAAAGAGACCGGACCCCACGTCGATATCTTTCCTTTTCTTCCACCTCCACCTTCCGACTCTCCTCTTCTCTCCTGCCTCCCCTTCGCCGAGACTTTATTCCTACCCGTCCCGGCGCGAACCGTTCAGGTCATAGAGGATCCTCGACGAACATTCTCATAGTTTCACCGACCCTCCGTCCTCGCATCTTCCCCGGCAATTCGCTCCTTTCAATGATTTCGGGCGTCTACTCGCCGGCAGTTTCGCACTCGAGACATCTTTCTGTCCACTGCCGCGTCGCTCCGTCTTTCACGCTTCTTACTCTCTCCTCCGCTCGCCGAATCCCAGGTGGAATCACGGAAATGGATGCATCGCTCCTCTCCTCTCGCTCGACTCCCGCGTCTCGTCTGCTTTTCAGCGCGTGTATCGCGACGCGAAAAAATTCGGTCCGGCCTCTGGCCACGGGAGTCTCGCCCCTTTTGTCTAGGAGAAATTCAATTTCGTCCGAGATACGCCCAGTGCCGGGGGGAGCCGGCGATCGAACGTTCGAGATTCGCACGATCGTCGGCAAAGCGGAAGACGCGGGTGGGTCGTGGACTCTTTCCACTGACTGGCGGGTAACTCGTGTAACAATGAAGTAAACGTCCGCGGGAGTAGTCTGGCTCAATAAATCGATCGTTCATTGAATAATTCAGTGGCGTGTCAAATCGCTCGACACGTTCGGGACGGTCGAGACCGGATCCAGTCGAACGACTTGCGATCCGTAAGCAGGATCTGCAGTTTTGGTGCTGGCGGCGGGGAGGTTTGCTGGGAGGATGCGAGGTGTGTTTGAGGTGCCGATGGGGAAGGAGTTGATTTTTTTGCACCGGTGCCGTGTGCTTGATGTTAGAATGAGTGAATTCGTAAGCAGAAGCTTGAGTTTTCGTGTTCCCGATGGGTCTGTTTCGGTGAAGTGTGTTTTAGGTATTGTTAGAGGAAGGAGTCGGTTGTTTGCCTTTACGACGGTATTATGTGGTCCATATTAGAACGACCGATGAGTTCATAGTAGAATGATTGAAACCATAAGTAGGGTCTTGAGTTTGGTGTGGAAGATTTTGCTTAAAGTATTCGAACCTTTCGGCTATCGAAACGAAGAGTTTATTATTTTGTCTACTCGCGATGGTGCTATGTGGTCCATATTAGAATCAGTAAATCTGCAAGCAGGTCATTGAGTTTTGATGCTAGTGATTGAAATGTTTACTTGAAGGATGTGAATATCGTTTTACCTGCCAATAGAGAAAGGCGCTCATTAGTTTGTCTTTTTGCGATCGTGCTATGTGGATCATGATAGAACGACTTGCCATTCGTTTGCTTACGGGATGGGAACGTTTCAGTTGGCAATAGAATGAATTGATTATTCTTTTTGCGATGACTTGTAATGTGAAGAAAATTGTCTTGTGGGTTGCGAATTTCGTTTTAACTATTAATAGAGAAAGGAATCGATTGTTTTGTCTATTTATGATGGTACTATCTGGATCATATTAGAGCAACTGGACCTGTCAGCAGATTCTTAAGGTTTGAGGCCGCCGATGAGGAGGTTTGTCGAAAGATGTGCATCCCATTTTAGATTCCAATAGGTTAAGGAGTCAATTCGTTTGTCTTTTTGCGACGGTGCTGTATGGATCATATTAAAACGATTGAATCTCTAACATAATCTTCATTTCCGATGCCGATGCTGAAAAGATTGTTTTGAAGAATGCAAGTTTCGTTTTAGCT
This sequence comes from Cryptocheilus praepositus, assembly GCA_033815515.1. Classification (NCBI taxonomy): domain Eukaryota; kingdom Metazoa; phylum Arthropoda; class Insecta; order Hymenoptera; family Pompilidae; genus Cryptocheilus; species Cryptocheilus praepositus. The sequence continues at coordinate 6,237,488 of JAWWQZ010000314.1, forward strand.
ATCGCAAAAGGATGCGGTTGATTATTTTAAGTCTATTTACGTTGACACTAATTGATGTCCACCTAGGGATGTGACGCTGTTTTAAATATTTTTGAAAGCACTGACAGAATTTTCAGATCATCCACGCTTATAGGAAATCACTCTATTAAAGAATACGGGCATTATCACGACAGTCAAAGGATTGTCAACGCTTTTATATTGATCTGTCATCTATTTGTTACCATGATTAACGTACGTTGCTGCGCCTTTACAAACGCACCGTGCACATGATACGTATACCGTACAATAGTCTGCTTTTCTGACGACTCCCAAATGAAAGTGGAAGCTGTTGCAGTTTCTGCTCAAACGTGGCACGCAACCTAAAGGGACACCTGCGCATGACGAAACAAGCGCGCGCGAGCTTGAAACCCTTTCGCAGCCATCCTTGCATTCTTCAAACGCGTCGGGCGCGTTTAAAGGTACGCGCGCACGCACACGGTCGCATTTCGCATATTTTCGTTTCCGCGAGATCCAACGTCGCCTCCACCCACAGCGTTCGACTTCGTTCCCTTACGCCCACGCACGCCCATTCTCTCCCAGCTCCGCTAATCCTTAATTGTCAGTGCCAAGAAACGCGCGTTAACGCTAATTTCCACGCTCTCGCGCGTTTAAACGCTCAGCCGCCGGGGTGATTTCCTGACGGCCGCGATAATTTCCCAACTTTCCTGGCGCTTTCTCAAAAGCGATAGCGCGCCGAATTCAACCCCGCGTCCAATTTCGCGCGCCGAGGCCAATTTCCATACTTCGGCCGTCCCCGTTTTCGGCGACGCCGGAGAAATCGAGACTCACGCACCGCCGGGCAATTTTCAATTTTTTTCTCGCCGACCTCAGGGGCGCGGTGGGAAACGGAGACGGAAACGATAAAAAGGACAGAATTTCTCCTCGGCAGAGCGAGGACCGCGAACAAAGCGTCGCGTTCCTTCGACTGTTTCTCTATCGTCCGTCCCCCTTTTTCTCCGTCAGCGTCGGCGGGTGGGGGGGAAGAGTGGAATTCGTAAAAAGGGTGGAATGCGTCGAGCGCGCTCGTACGTCATTCTGTCCGCGATGTGCCGAGGAACGATATTCTGCCTCTCCTGCGCTCCTTCCCACTCGCACGACAGCGCATCTTCGCTGAGGTCCGTGGGACCCCGGAGGGGCAGCGGCCACAAACGTACAATTCGCCGAAGCGCTTTTGATCTCGCGCGAAAACTGCGAGTACACACGCGAGGAACTCGCGCGATGCGTGTACAGTATGAAGGCTGGATGCTGCAATCCAATCGCGAAACTACCGTGTAAGTCTTGCCTCTGTAAAGCAGGAATTTCCCGCAACCCGGCGCACGCCTGTGTACTGGGTGTCCGGGAGTTTGCTGGACAGAAGTCGGGAACGTCATTGATAAGTTAGGGTTTCGGAACACTGCAAGCTTCACGCTTCGAACTGACGTTGAATTTATGCACACAACTCCGTGGATTTCTCTTGAAAGAATTGGTGACGCCTTGACAGTGTTTACGTTGCAGCAATATACATCTGCGTGATCGTATTCAATCATTTTAAACAGCGGGTATAAATGGAAAAAACAGACAAGTGATTCACTTAACCATTATTATTCCTTCAAAACGAAATCCCACCTTTCGTTCTAGCTATTTAGCAAACCACTTTTACCTCTGTATTTATACGTTTATCGCTTACTCGCGATCGTCGAACGTACCACCAAAGTTCCACGGCACACCCGTTCGGCCCTTCACGTACGCGAGCTTCACGAGAATCGCGGCTATAACCGTGAAACCGTCGAATCCAGAATTTCCGTCATCAAAAGTGGTCGCCGCGCAGAGTATTGCGCGGCAGGAACTCGTTTCTCTCATTCCCATAGCCTCGGACGTTCGTTATTTCCTCGAAGTTCTTGCCGATCGCACTTGATCACGATTTACAGCGCCCATCTCGGGAACAAGAAGGAGTAGCGCACGAGTCTCGACGCTCGCCTCTCTCGTTTCTCGGTGCAGCGCAACGGGCAAACCCATCGCTTCTCTCCCATATAGAAAGGCGCTCTGCGGAAAGCGATCATAGCCTGTATCGCGGATCGGCATCGGGGTCAAAGTATTAAAATTCCCGCTACTAAGAAATTGCCGCGGGACGAACGAGCAAAAATGCCGTCCGGGATAAGATCCGCAGGAAACTGTCGGGGGCGTTCTGAAGGCGACAGAGGGGAGCGGAGGAGAAGAGCGGAGGCCGAGATAGAGGAGACAGTGCTTACAGAGAGACGAGTAAGCGGCGCTATGGAGGAGACATAGACAAAGAGCGAAGGAAAGAGCGGAGGCGCGCGACGGAGAAGAGGCAAAGAATGTGAACGCGCGAAAGAGACGAGCGGTCAGTTGTGTGCGTGTGGGATCCGCGAAGGAGGGAGTCGGGGAATAAAGTGCCCGTAAGAAGGTGGGGGGCGGAGGAAGGCAGGGAGGAAAAGGTGTATCTCGGGGCGAGATGTTTAGATAGCGCATTAAATACCTGCTGCGCCGTTTGCACGATGCCCAGGCACTGTGTATAATACACCCCGTGCGTCTACGCTCGCCCGACGCGCCTCGTCTTTTCGCGGCGCAAACGACTGCCGAGGGACGAGCGGTCGTTCACGTCGCGCTGGCAGCGTCTTCCTCCTCAATATCGTCGTTTCAATGCCGGCGTCGTTACGTCCGACGTAAGTGGTACGATGTCCGGTGGGGAAGCCGTGCCAGCTTATGCGGCGGAAGAAAGACTGCGCTCAATTTCCGCTTTATGACTTTCCGTCGAATTCGGCCGAGGTCTCGCGGAGCTAAGTACGCGAGATGCGCGGCACACTGTGGCGCGGCCGCAAAAATGATTGACGGCTGCTGACGGACCGCGATCAAGCGCGATTAACTCCCCGAAGCGCAGCTTTTCCTACGCAGAGCGAACTAACGAAAAGCGGTCGATTACGCTGTTATGGAAGAAATAGCCCAATAACGGGGCATAACCGTTACGGTTCTCACATCTGTCATGCCGCCGCGTTCCGAATTTTTGACGGGTCGCCGGCAAGGTCTGCACGTAGAATATCCGTATTAACGGCGGCAGGGGGGCAGACGGACAAAATCGAGAAAAACACGAAACGATTTCCTGTAGAACGCACCATCAAATCTGCACATTGTACTGGGGTAGAATGAAACGACGGCGGGGTAGCACGGGTTGAGGTAAAAGTCGCAGGAGACTGAGGAGGAGAGGGAAGGTAGAGACGGGGACAGAGGAGGACGGAAGAGGACAGAGCGAAGGCGCGAGAGGATGAGGTGGCCGCCGAGAGAAGCCGTGGAGGGTGAGAACGGGCCTTGGAGGGGTGCACGGGGCTGGGGATGAGTGATGGAGGGGTGCACTCGAAAGGGTAGGCGCGCGGGGTGTCTCTTTTGAGCCGGTGAACTTTGCCAAGTTCGAAACCGTCCGAGGCCGACTCGAAGCCCGTTCCCTCGCCCTTCCCACCCCTCCCCCCGCCCCTTCGCTGCCGCTCTCGTCTCATCCCTCTTCCCGTCTTCCACCCCTCCGCGCGCGCCTCTCCCTTATTCTCTCGCCGGCTTATTCCGATTCGCTGTCTTCCTCGCGCGCGCTGCCGCTTTTAACGTGTACCCCCTCGGTCGTCGCGGTATTATGGAAATTTTGAACCAATTCGAAAATCAATAGATTCCAACGCGAAGCCTCGAGGCTGGCTCTCTCGCTCTTCCTTTCGCGCCCGCTGGCCTCTTCTTTTCCCGTCCCTCTGCCCCTGCTGACTCCCGTTCTGCCTCGTAGCAACAGTGTGCTCTCCGGCTCGCCTTCTTTCAATTTATTACCGAGGTTTTATGCGCCCATTCTCTCCTTCTCCGTGTTCTGCCGACGATCGGCACGAGGGAAAAAGAGGGCGGGAAGGCGACTACGCTGGTCACGTGAGGCATCGCATGTTTCTCAATTAACTCGCGAATCGCGTCCCTCGCATACGACTTCGCTTTCGAATTTTCATTTCCGACCGGCCTGCTCGTTTGCACGCCTGCACGTTTGCACGCCTGCACGCCTGCACGCCTGCGTTTCTGGGCTGGGGCTAGGGCAAATACGAAAGTTCGGCGTGTTGCGAGGCGGCGTGCGTCGGTTAGGGTACTGTTTCAGGAAATGTATCGCGGACCTCAAGAGGACAGCGTATTTCGTATTTAGCGAAGCACGGGGGGATACTGTAGTGTGCTTGTACTTTGCGAGTTTTTAAGCTTTTATATGAACGCTGCGCATTCCCGACGCTGCACTCGGCGCGTTCCCGTTTATAACCTTACGCGCGCGCGGACGTATATGTGATCGGATGTTAAGTAGCTGGCGCATGAGGTATTTGCAAAATGTATGTGGGCTACCGTGGCATAGTAGTCTTTTAATGATACTATTTAAATACTGTATCTTCTACTTCTCCGACGGATTGCAGTGGACAATGAGGTATTTGCAAAATGTATGTGGGCTACCGTGGCATAGTAGTCTTTTAATGATACTATTTAAATACTGTATCTTCTACTTCTCCGACGGGATTACAGTGGACAATTTTTAAACGACTACCCTCGGCTTTGTAATTAAGTACTACTGTAACGATACTATACAAACGCAGCTCTATATCTCTCATTTTTCTAACCCATTACAACAGACAAATTTGATACGTCCAGCTTCGGCTTTGTAACGTCCCATTCCGTACGTTCATTACACCCCGCTCTCGCGTCGTTGTCCGCAGTCCACTCCAGCTCACAGGGCAACCGTCATCCACGCGGTCGGCCGTTAAGCGCCGCACGATCGGCCGCGCAAAGATTATGACACGTTATTTATTCACGGAAGATCCTTTCTCAAACCTTCACCCGCCGCTTCGGCCAGAAAGCCAACACGCTCGGGCTATTTCTCCGCGCGGACAAAAAATGTCGGATACCCGTTTGAAAATGTCCGCGGTATCGAGGCTTTTTCGTTCCAGGGTCCTCGGATTCCGGAACGCCTGGAATCGCTTCGGTTCCCATGATCCTCCGCGGCCGGAGAGAAAAGGAGTGAAACGGACGCGGGACCGTGCGAGAGCACAGGCCAGAAAGAGACAGCGACAGGAGAGACAGAGGCGATACGTAGTGGGTACCGAGACGGAATGAGAGAACGAGAAAGTGGGGAGCCTCTTCTCTCCGCGTCTCGTCTTTCGCTTCGCTCGCGCTCGCCCTCAGTGGGGAGAGCTTTTTTCGTTTTACAAACTGGTTCAATTTTTTCTCAAAAAGCGGGTGAACACCGCGGAAACCGGTTGTGTCTACGCCGGCCCGTGACGACCGGCCTGTGCGAGGAGGAGGCGTCGGAGGGGAATGTCTTCTTTTCGGAGGCCCCAGGCTCGTATTAAGCACGCTCGGATGCCCTGTGTTGCGAGAATTCAAAAGCGAGTCGCGGAATTCGGGACCGTGCCCGTTTATCAGGCTTTTTCGTCGCACTGACCACGAATTCCAGACGGCATGCGTCGAGTGCGGTGCGAGAGGGCGCTGATTTTGGGGCCATTGTGGCGAGCGGAGGGATTATTGCGGTGCCACGTCGGAAAGACGGTAGGAGCGCCGAGTTTTGTTGACGGTTGCCAAAAGCACGCGTGCGGCTGAGGGTCTTTGTTAGTCTGGCCGAAGCGGAGTGTTGACGGTAAAAGACAATTTCCAAATGCATGCCAATCGCAAACTTAGTAATGGCCGTCGGGGAACACTGCCTGGGAGATGAACGCCGTACCGTAGGTATTATGGAGATTCCGGGCGTTCGTGCGTGCTGGTTGGTTTCTGGCACGCAGGGAAAAAATTGGGATAATTAACGTCTTTGGTATGAGCGGCGAATTTAGGCGATGACTATCAAAAATTCATGTTATTAAAATTCATATATCCGTATTGGAGCACCCCCTGCCATTACGATGCAAAGATAGAAAATCCTGAGAGAAGAGGCGGCAGTCATCCGGAAGTCAATACTATGAGCAATCGTGCCCGCGAAAGTCTCAAATTTAAGACTATCAAAAATGTGTACAGTCAAGCGTTGACTTTAATTGGCGGCTACTAAAAGCATGCGTATAACCAAACTGTGAGTTCAATTGATGACTACCAAAAGCACGGGCTGAACTGATCAATGGTCATAGTCAACTATTTTCAAGTGCATATATACGACTGATCGGCAACGCTTTCGACCGTTATGTAACACTACGTGACAAACTACCGCTGCATCCAAGAACTTATGCTGACTTTGTAAGTTCTGCCTGCTTTCTATAACGCGAGGAAAATAATTTGCGTCATTAACCTCTTCGGTACGAACGCCGACTTTAGTTGATGACCGTCAAAAGCACGCGTTCAAGCGAACATCAATCATAGTCAACAGTTTGCAAATGCATATATAAGACCCATCGGCAACAAGCTTTCGACCGTCAAGTAACACTGCGTGGCAAACTACTGTTACGTTAAAGAGTTAACCTCTTTAGTACGAGCACCAACTTTAGGTTATGACCACCAAAAGCACGCGTACGACCGAGTTAACCATAGTAAATTTCCAAATGCATACACACGACCGATCATCAACTTGCTTTCGACCGAAAAGTAACACGTGACAAACTACTGCTACATCGAAGAGCTCATATAGACTTTGTAAGTTCCGCTTGCTTTCTGTGACGCGTGGAAAACAATTTGCGTAATTAACCTCTTCGATACGAGCATCGGCTTTAGCTGATGACCGTGAAGAACACGCGTACAACCGAGCATCGACCATAGTCAATTTCCAAATTCGTACATACGACCCATCATCAAGTTGCTTTCGACCGTCAAGTAACACACGACAAACTGCTTCTACATCGAAGGGCTCATGTATAGACTTTATAAATTTCGCTTGCTTTCCGTGACGCGTGGAAAACAATTTGCGTAATTAACCTCTTCGATACGAGCATCGACTTTAGCTGACGACCATCGAGAGTTGACGTACAACCGAGCGTCCACTATAGTCAATTTCCAAATTCATACATACGGCCCATCATCAAGTTGCTTTCGACCGTCAAGTAACACACGACAAACTGCTGCTACATCGAAGGGCTCATATAGACTTTCTAAGTTCCGCTTGCTTTTTGTGACGCGTGGAAAACAATTTGCGTAATTAACCTCTTCGATACGAGCATCGACTTTAGCTGACGACCATGAAGACCACGCGTACAACGAAGCATCGACCATAGTCAATTTCCAAATTCGTACATACGACCCATCATCAACTTGCTTTCGACCGTCAAGTAACACACGACAAACTGCTGCTACATCGAAGGGCTCATATATAGACTTTATAAATTTCGCTTGCTTTCCGTGACGCGTGGAAAACAATTTGCGTAATTAACCTCTTCGATACAAGCATCGACTTTAGCTGATAACCGTGAAGACCAAGCGTACAACCGAGCATCGACCATAATCAATTTTCAAATTCGTACATACGACCCATCATCAACTTGCTTTCGACCGACAAGTAACACGTGACAAACTCCTTCTACATCGAAGGGCTCATGTATAGACTATAAATTTCGCTTGCTTTCCGTGACGCGTGGAAAACAATTTGCGTAATTAACCTCTTCGATACGAGCATCGACTTTAGCTGACGACCATCGAGAGTTGACGTACAACCGAGCGTCCACTATAGTCAATTTCCAAATTCATACGTACGACCGATCGTCAAGTTACTTCCGAGGGACGAGTTATGGAGACTTCGCACGCGCGCTCGCACGTTCCGCTTGCTTTCTCCGACGCGCGGAAAATAATTTGCGTAATTAAACGCGCCGCGCGAGCCGCACGCGACGTCAGATGACGACGTACGAGCGTATGTTAATGGTGTGAAGGTTCTAAGACGATTTGGAAAAGGCTTTTGTTCATGACACACTTTTTCGCCTGCGCGAAACCTACTTCGGTTCGGCGAAGCCGGGGCTGGAAGTGGGTTTCCATTAGTTACGGGCGAGTATTATTATTTAGCGGGGCTGGGAGAATCCAGAAAAGTCTTTTCAGCCGTTCGTCAGCGGTCACTATATACGTAGTCGACGTATGCAAGATGCATGTGTGGGAGAGATCGATCAGTGGGCGAGTTCGATCTGGCGGCATGTCGGCCGGTTATTCTTTAATTAAACGTCTTCGGCGCGTCGTGCCTCGGCATATTGCTGCACGACCGATAAGTCATGCGCTCATTAATCCAAACTCGACCTTACTCAACCCTCACGTACCCAGCGTTGCGTCACCGCGATTAACATTCGCACACATCGCCGAGCCCACATGTTCGTAAATATATTCGCGCGCGCACGTGCGTGCACGATTTCCACGGTAAACGGTTACACGTATGTCAATGGAAATTTCTGTAAGATCGCGAACGCGCCGGAACGCAACTGACCGAGGTGCGCTGGCGAGACTGCAGTTACATCGAAGGCGCTAATTATGCCGGCAACTCCTGCGAGCACCGGACAGCCAGTACACGTTCAGTGTCATTGACGCGCGTATGCGAGCGTTCCTATTAAATCTCCAGTATTTTAATGCCGACGCCGTTTCGTGTTTACCGTAGTCGGATGGATATGCGGGTATGTTCTCGTCCGTCCGCGTATCGGTATGGAATTCCGCGCGCAATTAAGCCGCGACGTTCCTCGGGGAGGGGAGCCGGGGGGTTTGCCAAGGAGGATCATTGACATTATCCGGAGAATTCCGCGACGCCGGTCGACGGAAAACGGGAGAAGCCGCGTTCGGCTAGATACCTCTTGGCGAGCGGGATCGATCGAACGTGTCCGTCCGCTTAAATGCTGCTGTCGACGTGGTTGCAATTTTAGAAAACCGGGTCAAAGTTGATGCTCACTGGGTCGAAAGCCCGCGCGTCGCTTCGCGTCTCTCTCCGAAGGCTAGTCCGCGCTCTCTCGTTCGCGGAGTCCCGAATACATCGTGCCGTCGCCTGTCTCGCTCGCTCCCGCGCGCCCCCGTTCCGATTCGGGCTGATCGATTATTAATCGGACCGAAAACGTTCCGTCATAATACTGAAAAATTAATGCCTTCATTATCGGGACCTTCGACCTCGAGACCTTCCGTCGTAATCGGGATTCTCGTCAAGGCAAAATTCCCTCGAGGAGTTCTCCGGCGAGTCCGACTCGCCGAATCAATTTGGCACGCCGATCGAGAGACGCGGACGCCGAAACGGCCGGATCGGCCTCGCGTAATTACTGATTTTCAACGGCTACCGAATACGCGGACACTCCGTTCTGTGTCACTGTTATTTATACTCGGGCATTTTGTTTGCACGTACAGTTACTCACGCGATCGATCGACGCGTCTGTGCCTGAACGGTTGTCATCGCGGGCCCGGCGTTTTTTGACTCGGTCAATATCGCAAAGACGCTTTCATAGAGACCGCTCGCTGCGAACTGGGTTGAACTATTTAAACATTTCTGCCTCTCAACGGTCGATTTGCGGGACACGGCAAATTGACAGGTTTAGGATTTCATGAATTATATTACAGAAACGGTTACTATTATTTTGCAGCGCGTTTTATTAATGCGATTATACGAGTTGAGGCGAAGTAATTGAAACCTGTAACCATATTTTTCGGCACAAATCGAATTGCCGAATCTCATAAATCTTGCATCGGAATTCTCTCATCAGCATTGATTACGTCACGTTCTTCGGACGGGAAAATGATAAAAAGTAGACAAATGTTAATGACTTTTGTGGCTGTTCTGGTTGAATGGGTTTACTTACTCACGTAGGAAATCTACGTGCTTCAAGGCCCATGGGCCTTCTTTTCAGCAGCACTATGGATTCTTGGCAAATTCCTCTGAGGTACTAATACATAAAGTGTACAAGGTGTGCTCAGTATGGAATGTAAATCGGAAGATAAGTAGTTAATATCCACAATGACTGTACAAAGTTTACTCAATACACAAACTACACCAGAAGATGAGTAGTAAAGTAAAAGTAACTATACAAAGTATACTCAATATACAAAGTAAATCAGACAACGAGTATCTTCCCGGAGGGTCTCGCGAAGAATCCATAGTTGTCCCGAACGAAAGTCCTATGGGCCTCGAAACATCTAGAACTCCTACAGAATTAAATAAAACCACTCAACCGCAACAGGCACCAAACCATGACCATTAGGAAAAAAAAACTGAAATCACAGTCAAGCCACATCTAAAAGTAGACAAAAGCGGTGCTTCGCGACGAGAGTATTTCGCAATAAACGGCACGCGTTAATGATAACACCCACGCGCCTTTCATTTCTCCCGACATCAGCTCCCACAAGTTTTCCGCCAGACAATCGATTCAACGACAGCGGATTCTCTTAAGGCGAACTTTCTGCTATGCGGAAGTTCGCTGCGGCACTTCGTTCGCCAAATCCGTTCTGTCGCTCGCTCGCCTTGTATCTAAAGGATCGTTGGTCATCAACCGGGGACCGGAAGCGGCGTACGGAGCTGCGCTACGCTGAATCTACGATCGTGTGTGCATGCGAACGCCATAACCCGGAGAAGCAGAATGCGCCCGACTTGCGGCCGCGCACAATGGAGAGATCGCAAAAAAATCTCGAGAAATTTTTCGCGTAACAGGTGGAAGCGGCGGGGGCAGCGTGTGTGCGCGGTGTCGAGAGGTTGCAAAGCGGAAGATGCGCAGATTTGATCGCGCGCGGCAGGAAGACGGGAGATACGCGGCGAGTAACGAGAGTTCGCGGGCGGCGGCAATAAATGTCGCGTTGGAAATGAGAGAAAAAGAGGTGACCGGTTGGCCAACGTTACCCGGATCTCGCGTGCGCGGCGATCGAGTAATCAGAAGCCGAGGCTGCGATGATTTTGGCGGTGAAATTCCGTCGGCGGCCGGTGTGCCACGCGGTTACTATACGCGACGTTGTGAATAGTTGAAAAGTGCAGTTCATTCACCGGTCGCATGACCCACTAATGCATTCTTCTCTGTCTCTCTCTTTCGCTGTCGCCGCTCTTTCTCTCTCCGTCTGTCATTCGTTCTCTCTCCGCGTTTCTCTTTTTTGCCGTTTTACAACGACTAGTCGAGGCGACGTGCGTAAGCCGGAATTTAGTAACACAGCCGTAACGACGAAATGCAACAAAACGGTCGAGTGACGGAACGAAGTGGAAAAAGTCCGGCTCAATGGAATTATCTCGCAACCAAGGTATCAACCTAACTCGTTTCGTCCGTTGATCCTCGACGACGTGAAATAATACAAATACAACAGAAGCTGCTGCCGGCGCGGGTACGAGCGCGGAAATTAAAATCTGTCGCGCGCGGTGAAAACGGCGCGACGTAAATGCGAAAATTGAGTAATTGTTTCGAAAATTGAATTTGCGCGAATTCCTGTTTCGAGCTAAAGTGTCCCGGAGAATTGAATTTGCCCGTTGCGCCGCATGCGCCGCAAACACCGGGAAGTGTGTTGGGAAATCAAGTTTGCCCCAACGAAAACATTTTTTTATCCGCACCCCATATAAATTTGGTTCGACCCAGAATTATGTGACGCTACGCTGAAAAAACCCTCCGTCGAGAGTATTTACAGTCGACGGCGGAGATGTATTTGCGAGCGGAAAGTGAAACGTTCGAAGAACACGTTATGGGAATTTATTGTTATAAACTATTAAAATGTATGTTCGGCTAAAAGGTTCGTTCCGTAAGATGGCTTTCAGCAAAGTAATTTTTTTGAAAGATAAAATTTTTGCGTAAAATGATTTTTTCTTAACTCAAGATATAGTGATATGCGGTCTTTCTTTATATATATATTAAAAGTTATGGCACTGTTATACGGTTGCAAAACGCGAATAAAACAAATCAAATTTCGATCCTACGCTTCTCTTTCAAGGGAAAGCATTGATAATGCTAATTACTGAACTGTGAATTTATTTGAAATTTTCTTTAATATATAAGTAAAAATGGGAAGTTTGTGGAATTAATATTTTTTGGCTCTTTTTTTTACCCACGTTAACGACGAACCATCGACCATCTTGACACATTGCCGATTGCGTGCATTCTGTCTGAATGTAATGTAACGTATTATTCCAGCTATTGTGGTTAACGAATTTAGACATTTATTATTCATAGAAACCTTAACACACGCTGTCCGTCGTGTATTTTTGCGAACGTGCACATAAGCAATGCAAAAATGACGGAATAACAAAAGAAAAGCATTGATCAACTGACTGTGCAATGCGATGTCAAATGAACTGGCGAACTCCCACATCAGTTTTGCAGTGATATAGTGTCAAATATGCAGATCGAGCGCATCGATCAACAATGTGTTAATACTTACCGGATGTCAGCGTTCGCTGATAAGTCGTTACTTTGCATTGTGTTTACGTGAAAAGTGTCGCACTGACATTATGTCGCACCGACATTATATCGCACAGACGAAAAAATCCAACGCGTGATATAACGACTTGTCGAATAAACGTTTGCATAAAAAATAACCTCTCACATGTCATACGCCTGATCGGGGTAGAAGATGCCGTGTCACACCCATGACATACGTGCATTAAGGGTTAACCTTTTTACCACCGAATTTAAAAGCTGAATCTAAATGTTAAATGCCTTATCAAACCGTTGCAAAACCGTAAGGCTTTCGACAATAATGCGGACAATTTTATAGAACATTCCCCTACTACAAAATTAATATTGGATTACCGTAGCGTTTTTCAACCGGTGCCTCGTGAAAACGCTTAACCCATTCGAGACCGATTGCACACCGTGTGTGCAATAACAGTAATGTGCAATTATCAGTTATTCTGAGTAAACTAGCCGTCAAAATAAGATTTTTCTTGAACTAATGAAATGTGTAAAGTACAGGAAAACAAAATGGGCATTGGTTTTACTGCGTACCAGAAATTAAAAATGAACAATATAATGAAAAAAAAATGTCGCTCGTGGGGACCGTGTTCGAAAAAGTCGTCGTCTCGAATGGGTTAAGCATCGTTCATTACCTTATTTCCAACATACACCGCAGTGACCGTACACATTAAAACGACAACCTCTCCCAACCGACCACACAAGCACACGTCATAATATATTCTCTCATCATCATAATTGTACCGTGCCGTTTAAAGCGCAAAAAACATTAGACGAACATAACGCAACCGGCAGCACGTAAGTGCGTTCGGCGATTAAATTTAATTTAACCAGAAATCGCCAAGGGTTAACACCGCCAGCGATTACCGTGCTCAGCGAATTTTCGCCAGCACCGAAGCTCGCCAGAGGCGAACGCACTCGTTCCGCGAGTTAGCCTCGCCGTGGATTCACGAAGTTCGTCTCGATTCCCAGGAAGGCCGCGATTAGGTTCTTTCCTGCGACCGTGGAAGAGCTAGAACAGGCGGCTGGGCACAGAGCTTTGGCCCCGGACTGTGCGCGAAGAGTCGTTCCACACCTGCGTTCTGGATTGTTCCGCGGAGAGTCCGTTCCGCACGCGCGAGTCCTTCCCTTATTCGGAATTCTCATTTGGACGTGCGCGATCGCCCGCCTGATGTCTTCCTTCTGGTCGGACACTGCGCCCGGCCGCGACAAGGAAGTCGACGGAGGCAATAACAATTCGTCGCCTTATCAGTCGCTCCTCAACTTCTGACAAATCGTCCGCTAGTCCAGTGAACTCGCGAGACGAGCGACCGATGGGAGTTCTTCTTAGTTTCTTATCTTGTGCCGCTTGCCTCGAACGTTCCGGTGGCTTGGCACTCGTCATTTCGTGGTACCTTTTCATTGCTGAATAGTTCAGGCCGGAGCGCAGGCTTGTGTGAACTTATTGATTGATTATGTAAGGCGCGACTAAGTTATAGTTGGCATTCTTTAGTTACGTCAATGAAACAATGCGAGAAAGTTATGTGATGAACGCATGTGTGTTCATCTGCCGCATTGGTAGTTGTGGGTGCGGTACGTGAAAAGTGGGAATGTTCGGTATTGGAAAATTCTATTCAATGATTTCCAACACTCTTGGTTAAGATACTGAACAACTATATTTCAGATATAATAATATGCATTACATAAAAGAACAAAAGAGACTAAGAATAAGAAACGCTACGTCCACGCATTTCGGTTGACCTCCTATAACTCACTACGCACGCACTTCGAGACGCGCAGCACAAAAAAAAAACAACGGAAGAACAATGTAGCGTCTACGAGTCCACCGCCACGATGCCACGCGGCATTCTCAATACTACATTAGCCTAAATATTCTTCTAATATTTGGAAACATTCAATAGACGCGTATATGCGTCCGTAGCAGTCAATGGGTTAAATGTCGGCGGCGTGACACGTGCGCGCTTGAAAAGTCGCGTCTCGGCGAGTCGGCGGTTTTGGGGAAAAATCGTGAACCGGCGGAGCGCTGTGTAGAGGTTATCGATGATGTTACGTGCTTGGGTGTCTCTGTCGCTCGTTTCTTTGAAGACGCGCGCGATAAGGGGGGACGCGTGAAATTCCGATCATTTCGAAAATATTTTCGAGTCTTATCGGGCGCCCGCTGAAACGCTGGTCGAAACGTTGAAACTGGGCGCCGGACGCGGTGCTTTTTGGCATTTCGGAATTAGTAAATTGAAAACCGGACAATTGGCCAAACGGGACGGGTCGGGCGGGTCGAAAAATGAATGCACGGAAAATTGGGAATTGCATTCGGCAAATGAATAGCGGCGGGCGGAAAAATGAAAAGTAAAAGATGGTAAAACGATTATTGCCAATGTCGACGTGGACATGTTAAAAATTGGAACTACCGTCGAAGAGGAAAATTGTACGTTTCGTCATTTTAATTGGCGCTAAAGCGAGGTTGCGCTACGAGTCATACGCCGCAGCTGATCGAGTCCCGCTAATCTCGCCTAACATATGCCTAGTCACGAAACTCAGACCTTACCTTCGCCGGGTATTCTTTATTTGCGCGCGATTTTTATGCAACCGATGTTTGAGGATGACGCGTGCGTTACATTGTAGCTTTGACCCCTCGCGTGCAGTTTCCTTTTACGTACGTGGCTCCGAGGATAGGAAACGAGAATCACGAGACGTACTACACATACATCCGACAACGATCCCGCGAAGGTCAGTCTCATGCAACAAATCGTATTGAACGAAATGTCAGAGGACAACCGAGCGATGCGAGGGTGCGTAATTGCGGAACGACCGTTCAATGAAGTTGCAGTTACTTAGTCCCGCAAATTCTACGGCACTAGGAAAAGAAACGTTAGCAAAAAATCGTATGTACAGTTGTGTCGAATAATTCGTCGATCGAAAGCAAAGAAGTCTTTTTGCGCGGTTCAAAGTGCTAACCGAAGACACGGTACAGCAAGTGATAAATTTCTCCTGTTCTGGCCCGGTCGAACGCAAAGAAGTCTTTCTTAGTGGCTCAAAGCGCTAACTGAAGACAGCATAGCGAATTACACAAATTCCTCCTGTTCCACGACCGTCGATCGATAACTCTTATTTATTTAGTCGCTACCGTTCGTCACCGGTTCTGCGCGACTTACTCCGCGAGAAAGCATAAGACAAAGCCCAAAACGATTCCCCGCGCCCGGACTTATTACCTCAGCAGCTCAGCCTCGTACAAAGCGTCGCCCAAGTCCGCAGACCCACGCACAAAAGCGCTCAGACATCCATACAAATCCGCGCGATCTTTCCAAAGCCCGCGTATATCCCGTATTGATTTTTCGCCGGGCCCGAAACAAAACGGATTCCGAAATCGCCGAAATCGAACGGCACAAAGGCCCGGAGATGGCATCGTCGATGGTCAAGCAACGTGACACCCCCATTTTCAGAAAGCCACCACCACCACCACCGCCGCCGCCGCCGCCACCACCACCGTCGCCATCCCGGCCTCGGCTTATCCCCACCGTCCCATAAAAAGAGTAGCCCGAAAAGCGTCGAACCCATTCGAAGCGAAGAAGAAAGCCCCCGCGTCGGGGTAGTAGTAGTAGTAGTCAGCAGCGCGAGATCCCCACTCTTCAAAGAGGAATCCAACCAGCCTGCCGTCCGGCAGCCCGATCACCCGACGCCACCCGACGGCGCCCACCATCCACCCTCTCTTCATAAAAGAGATCAACTCGGAAAAAGGAACACGCGAGCCAAAAAGCATCGCGGCGGGCACATTCGAAATAAAGAAAAAGTCCGTCGAACCGGGAGAGGCTGGGGGTGGCAGATGGTGGGTGGTGGACGAGTTCGCGGGGCTGCGAGAGGCGAGAGAGGCGAAAGAGGCATGCCCAGCCTCCCTCATCCGTAACGACCCAATCAATAGAGGGAGGCGAAAGATACAATAACAGAACACACAACATCGTCCAGAATGGGGGGGCCTGGCATGCGGTGCGTGGCTTGGCACGTCCCTGCGCGTTGCCAGTGCCGTACCCAGCGCCGTGCCCACTGCCGTGCCCAGTGCCGTGCCCACTTCTGTGCCCATGGGCGCTAGGGTTCTGCGCTCCGGAGGCCTCGCCGCACAGCTCGGCGCGGCGGCAGGAGGAAGCGGAGTAAGAGGAGGAGGCGGCCGAGAGAAAGAGAGGCCGTCGGCGGAGGAGGAGAAAAGGAAGGGGCCATCGGTGGCGGGGGTGTGCGCCGTTTGTTCCAGTAGAGGGGAGTCGGCCTAAGAAGGGGGCTGGCAGGGGCTCCAAGGGGAGGAAAAAGCCAAAAGGAGGAAGAGGAGTAGGAGCGGGAGCAAAGGCGCAGGGGGGGAAGAAGATGGAACGGCCGCGAGCGAGACGGATGCGTCGCACGAGGAACGGTGGAGGATGCACAGAGCGGAGGGCGCGGGGTAAGGGCGACGGGGAGACGGAATGAGAAACGCCGGGAGAGAAAGAGAGAGAGAGAGCGCGAGAGAGTGAGGGACGTAAGCTTGCGGAGAGAGAGGGAGCGTTGTGGAGAAAGAGTAAGAGCGATGTGGGGCGCGTAAGAGAGGGGGCCCCGAGGAGAAAGAGACACACGGCGGGCGCGGGTTCCGTGGCATTTGTAGCATTGTAGGTCGTTGCGTTTTATAACGTGACTCCTTAATTTCCGCGACGGGTGCCCTCTCGGAGCGCGCGCGCGCGTGCGTTTTGTCCCCGAAGTGCACGGGTGTGTGTGTGTGTGCGCGACTCTAGGCAGCGGTGTGGCAGTGTGCGTGATCGCAGATCGTGCCACCACCGCCGTTGTCGCGAGACAAACCACCCCCTCGACGCCGCGGGGGTGAGGGTTAAGGAAACCCGCCTTACCTCCCTTTTTTCGAACGCGCGCGATGACGCGGTCGCGAGTCTTGTGCCCCTAGTGGCGCGCTGTCGGCGTTGTCGTCGAAGTCGACGCTTCTGGCAACTTGTGGCGCGATTTTTGCGGCAGCACGCATTTCTCGCCGATCGACGGTCGCTCGGGCGACTCGAGGATTTTTCGAGAATTTCCAAGACTTTTCAAGAATTTTCAAGGATTTTCAAGATTTTGCGGAGTGGACGCGCAGAGGACACTTCTGGGAGTGAAGTGTGGCGGTTCAGGTACGCGCGGCGTCCGGTGTGTTCGTATGGCGCGATACGGGTGTAAACTGCACGTTGCCGATGTCACGGGCGTGCAGCATGACGTGTAAACAGTTTTGTGTGCCTTTTATTTCGTGTCGCCCGCGTACTTGCGTTTTGCAACGCCTAGTTTCGGGGCTGTGAGAGCTGCTTGCGGTGTCTTGATTTGTGCGCTGGCGGGGCGACGTGTTTGAAGATTTCTTTGAAGTTTTCTTTGAAGTTCAGTTGTTGTGTTGGTTTGCCGCTGTGTGGAGCGCTGAATGAATGGGCTGTTGGATTTCGAAAAAGTGATAATTAGAAGGCTCGACGCCTTCAAACGTGAGTTATGGCTTGTTCGCGTTAATAAGTTTGCCGCGCGGTGTAGCACATTAGTTACGTTACACACGTACTCGGGCATTACTCGATGTTCATCCGCTCTATGGTGCACGGCCTTTTTGCAATTTTATGTTCTGTGATTATACACCGCATGAGCATACGATTCACCCGCGCATGGGAAATTCATTCGTCGCGCTCCCCGTTTCATCCTGCCCCCATGGCATGAACACACGCGCGCAGCCTTTAATTCCTATGATTCACCGCGCGTCTATGAAAGTCTTTCACTTCTCGGCGTCAAGATGCGATCGCGTAAACTCCCACCTTCTCTCGATGACCATCACGCATTCATTGACTCGCGCCTTACCGCTCGTATTTTCTTAATGCGCTCACATTCCATGCCGTGCATCAAACCCTATTTATGGCGTGTACCGGTCAAACATGTCCCCCAAGGATTTTCATTCCGAACACTATCAAACGTTATCACGTTCGCACCGTGCCTCCTGTATTTAACCACCGCCCACGCCGTTCCTCGTAATCCAAGCACATACAAAACACGCCACAAGGAAGCCAAAGGAACTTCATCTGTCGTGATCTCCCTTCTCCTGACTCTTTCACATACTTTTTGATCACCCCTCTTTCCTTGTGCGTATACAGGCCGTTTCAATAACATTAGTCACAACTTCAATTATGGGGTCCCACGTATCACGTCAACGACCACACACACGAAACTGTCTTAACTCCATGAGTCACTCGTTACTTCCATGCCAACCTCAAGAATTTTCGCTCGGCCGAGAACAGTCACGTTTTCGTTCGACTTCATTGCTATCTATGTCAATAATCTCTTCATCCGGAGGATCCTTAAGCGTAAAATTTCCGTCATTTCCTTTCCCCCATTTTCCCCGAACTTTAACTCCACCAATGACTGCACTTCCGTCGTTTAACCACTCACTCGGCTAACATTGCAAAACCAGCTATCCATCGAACTCTTTTTCTCTCATACGTTGAACCCACGTCCATCTTCGATGAAGTTCATTGAAACACCCCGTATCTCTCGATTTCCGTCTCTCGTGCACACATCCTCTGAGCGGGACTGCGTCTCTGTTCCACGTTCACAGTCTCAGTCACCCACTCGATCCCTCTCCTTTCTTCTCCGGCCGCTCTTGACAGTGGCGTGCAACGTGGTATAGAGAGACGTGACGAGTTACAGTGGCACGTGACGCTGGCGGATGTTGACGTTGACTCTTCGACGTCGGGTGGTCGCGTTCGTTCATTCGCTGGTTCGTTGCTTCGTTGCCCGAGTTCGTCGGCTGCGCGCACGTTTGAAGAGACGCGCGATGGTGGAGACGTACATTCCACCGAAACACGCCAGTATGTACGTCAATGTACTGGAGTAGTGTAGATAAAGTTGCGCTTTTAATTATGTAATAAGACGGTAAAGTCGTACGAGGCGTTTGTGATTGGGAGCGGGAGATGTTTCGTGTTTTTAAAATTGCGATGTGTGGAGGTACTGCTTTGTACCGAAATAAGCGACCGCGGGACCGATTAGTTGCTTATTTCGGAGCACGCGGTAATAAGCAAGTATATGCTACTAAGCGCGCGGAAGATGTTCCGTATTTGACAGTTGCGAATACGCGCGAAAGATGCTTCGTGTTTTAACAGTTGCAACGGGTAGCGGTAAACTTTTGTGCCGAAATAAGCAACACGCGACCAGCCAATTGCTTATTACAGTGCAGATATACGCGATTGAGAGCGCGAGAGGTGTTTCGTATTTTCACAGTTACGGTACGTAAAGGTACAGTTTTGCACTGAAACAAGCGATAGGCGCTGGTCAGTTGCTTATTACGGAGTTTCTGCTTGACTTTGTTCTTGAACAGGACAGCTGCAGGGTGACTGTTCATGCAACCATAAAGATTCTGACTTCGCGTTTTTACGAGCCTCTCATTCTGCGACAAAGGAAGAGAGAGAGAGAGAGGGGGGGGGGGCAGCCATCTGCTTATTTCGGATCGCCACGGTAGTTGGGATAGATGTAGGGTAACGGGTGCCCTGAATGCACTTGGTAATTGAAATCGTGTGAACCGCGTCGCAACAAGTTTCGATGACGTCGTCGTAGCATGCAACAGCGTGCACGACGCGGAAGATGTGCGTTATACTGTGAAGAGCATGAATGCAGTTCGAAGCGTGCGGCAGAGTGCATCGTCGGACGCGTCGAACGTTGCGCGCGATATGAGGCTTGTGTAAATCATAGAAACGTCGCGTGTAGTGAAAATCCCGTACGTTGTGCTGACGTATGCTTCGATAACGGCTTATAATTGCGCCAACTTGATAACATTCTTGTGTCGGCCCACCAAAGCGTGTTAATAGGGAAGTAGACACGGTGCGTGTGTCTGTGCGCAGATGAAGCTACTTGCTGATTGAAATGACTCGTGCGAAATTTGGAGTTCGGAGTGTTCAAGTTGGAGTTCAATTTGGCGTTTAGACCAGTGGTTTTTAGCGGGTGTGCCGTGGGACGTTCAGGGGTTGTCGCGAAAATCTTTAAAGACCATCGAGCAAGTTATTTTCGAAAGACGTCCAAAGCACTCTGCGTGTACATGTGAAAATGAAAAGTTTTTAAAGTATACGAATTTCTTTATCATAGCTTACGTGTGCGGCGATAGATCGTAAAGATCATCGATTGAACTGTTTTCGGCGAAGTCTGAAGCACCATAAGCGTCCGTACCAAAATGAAAATCCATAAATTGGTTATACAACTGTATTATTATTATAATAAATTGTTCTTTCCGTTCCGGAAGTTTGACGATAAGTTGAAGATGCCGCGCGACAGTAAAGGTTGAAAAATACTAGCATAGACGCTCGTCAAAGATGGAACTGTGATGATGTAGCGGATGAGGCCGGTACGTGCTGTCCCATCTCTGCACTCTTGCACTGAAGCCTCTTTCTCCTCGCGTTGCGTATGACGCCCACTCGCCGGGCGATAAACAATCTCTTTGTCCCCGCTATCTTTTTCCTTCGCATTCCGACGCAGCCGACTCAGGAGTTGACGCGAAAAGTCAGAAGCCGGAAGTGCGAGCTGTCGGGCAATCTTCGCGTACGCGATATTACGTCATGTGTGACTCGGGCAGCGTGCTACATTTAGTATACATTAAATTCCGTATCGCGAATTTCAAAGTAATTAGCATATTTAATCTATTCGCCGGCTACGCGCTAGGAAGACCTGTATCCCACAGTTTAGTACTTCATCCATATGTATAAAGTATACATGGCACACCGAGGCGAGCCCATCGAATCTGAACAGCGCACACATGCAACGAGCACTTGCACGTCGCACGCGAGGTGCACTCGACGCATTTGCCTGGCACAAAGGGGCCCTCTTCGTCTTCTTCTTCCGCGCCTTCCGCTGTTTATCTAGTTTCCTCGAAAACGTCGCTTTGCAGCGCGCGTCATGCGATGGCAACGCGTCCACGTACGTGCACGTATTCGCACGTGTGTGCACGTCTTCGCACGTGTGTGCACTCCACGCCCCCGGTGCGCGCGCGAACGACAGAAACGCGCAGCACTGGCGTGCGGAGCCACTGTGCAAAAAATAGGAAGATCCGAAAAGGAGAGGAGAATACGAGCGCGGCCTTTGGGCGAACAGAAAGAGGAGAGGTCGCGTGCGTGTGTGCGTGCGTGTATGCGTGCGTAGGTGCCCCTTGCGAAGTGAGGGGCGAGGGGGCACGGGCGAAGGGGGAAGCGGGGGGAAGGCATGCATCGAGCTTTATCTGCGACCGAGCGTGATAAAGCTGCTATCGTCGGCTCTCGCTCCCACTGCGTCGCCTTCTACGAAAGGAAAAAATGTGCTGCGCTGTGAAATTTCACTCCGGCCAAACCGTTTGCCCCGCCGTCGACGCCCGTAATCGCGAGATTTCCTCGACGACGATGGCCGGCGTCGCTCGTTTTTCACCCGCGACGCGACGACGAGTGTCCCCCGAGGTGGCGAGGAATTTCTTAATCGAAACTTCGACGTCACGGCGCCCGGCGCGCAGGACGTGGCTCCGTGAAAGCCCGGAGCCGGAGGAACTCCCTCGGGAATCGGGCATTTTTGCCAGAATTTTTAATCCTTTGTTCGGCGAAGGCGGCGGCGCCTTTTGACACCGAGGCGTCTCGCGATCGTTACGTCTGCTTGATAAAGAAAATGTGTATAGACTAAATCAGACCGAATAAACGAATGTCAGACTTGGCGGAGGTAGAAGAATTAAACATTTTGGGGGGCTTTCTTTAACTGCAAAGTATAATGTTGTAAGCTGCGTTTACAGAAATTTGCAATTTTGGTATCGAATTGTTTTTCGATTGTCGCGTCCGATTTCGGAGGCTTGCCTTTTATATGTAGAATAATTTCATGGGCAGTATTACGAACTCCTGTTGTGTTTATAGAAATGAGCAGTTTCAGCGTGGAATTATTCTGTACCGTCACCTCTGGTCAATAGCGAAATTGTATGCGAATCTAATCTTACTTGAACGAATAAATGTAGATTTTTTTATGGGGCTTTCTTCTCTGGCAAAGAATAGAATCGTAGGCCGTACTTATACAAATTATTTCGAATTATTCCACGATTGTCACGTCTAGTCAATGGGGACAATTTATGCGGACTTAATGTAACTTGAATGAACGGATCAGTTTTATTCAGAGGTAGACAGGAATTTAAGATTTTCGGGAGCTTTCTGTTTTTGCAGCCGATGGTATCCTTGGCTGTGTTTCCATAAATTAGCAATGCTGGCACCGAAATATTTTGCGATCGTCACGTCTGGTCAATAGGGAAAGTGTATGCGGACTTAATCTGACTTGAATGAACGGATCAGTTTTATTTAGGGGTAGACAGACGTCCAAGATTTCACGGGGCTTTCTTTCCCGCGAAGAATGGTGTCTTAGCCTGTATTTACACAAACCCGCACTTTCGGCACCGAATTATTTCGCGAACGTCACGTCTGCCCGACATGAAAATGTATGTGGACCCAATCTAGCCGAATAAACGGATCAACCTCGCTCCGGAGTTGACAATAACCCGAAGTCTTCGCAGGCTTTCTTTCTTTCTTTCGCTGAACAATAGCGCGCCTCTCACAAAAATTCTATCATCGCCCAAATACAAATTGGCTGACGCTTCCATCCGCGAAAACAATAATGAAGCCTCGCGAAACTTTCGTAACAGATTTTTGTAATAGACTCCGCAGCTCGCTGCCGGTTGAAAATTTGCATCCATCGCAGCTTCGTTTAGCCGGACTCGCACTGCTGAGTCACATTTTCGAAGTTTCGCGTAATTTCAGCGGTAACCCAATTTGTCTATGATTGACCTGCAACGTCTCGCTCGTCCCTCATCAAAGCGCGCCTCTCGCTTCATCCTCGCCCGCGAGAAACGTAAACAGCTCATGACTGACTACCGACAGAATCTGCGCACGGTGACTTCGTTGCGCGCCTTGCACACGTTTTTCTCGTTCCCCGTGCATCACGTTTTCTCGAGAAACAGCTCGCGACCGCGAAACCGTTATGTCGGAGCATAGTGACTCGTGTATGAAGCCAGGATCTTTCTCATTACGGGTGCGACGGAGACGCGAAGCGGCAGAAGAAGGAGCGGCGAAGGAAATAGTCCGCGGGAAAAATAGACAAGGATGACGCGGAATAAGAAGGATACACGGAAAAGTAAAAGAACCGAGGCCAAAACGGGCAGCAAGAATAGAGGAAGGCGCGGACACAAAGAGACTTCGGGCAAAAAGTGACGAAAGCGTAAGAGGAATAAAGCGGACTTCGGCAAATATCAATCTCCGCACGGCATAAGCAGCTGACAGTCGAACCGCGCGGGGGTGATCCTTTTCGTGCGTTTGCGTTTGCGTTGTCAAACGAAAGCGCGTGCTTAACACTTTGACGGCCGCGCGTTTCACTCACCAAATAACCAAATGCCGGGGCGTCGATCGTCCAGCGTGCGCTGTCGCGGTTGTATTATTCTAGGTAAAGCGAATTTAAGCATACGTGGCAACGATCGGCAGAGTGTTTGCTGTTCAACACTGCTCTATTACAATTTTACAGATACGATTGTTAGTCTGTTTATTTAACGCTTTTGGAATCGTCGGCATATATTATCGTATGCAAAATATTTTTGATAAAGCGAAGTCACGTCCACGTGATGTCGAGTAATAGCCAACTGCTGTGCTGTCGATCTCCAGCGTGCGCTGTCGCGGTTGGATTGTTCTAGGCAAAGCGAATTTAAGCATACATGGCAACGATCGTCAGAGTGTTGGCTGTTCAACACTGCTATATTACAATTTTACAGATACGATTGTTAGTCTATTTATTTAACGCTTTTGGCATCGCCGGCATACATTATCGCATGCAAAGTATTTTTGATGAAGCGAAGTTACGTCCACGTGATGTCGAAAAACAGCCAAATGCTGCGCTGTCGCGATTGTTTTATTCTACGCAAAGCGAATTTAAGCGTACGTGGCAACGATCGTCAGAGTGTTGGCTGTTCAACACTGCTCTATTACAATTTTACAGATACAATTGTTATCGATTTGTTATTTATTTAACGCTTTTGGAATCGCCGGGATATATTATCGTATGCAAAGTATTTTTGATAAAGCAAAGTCACGTCCACGTGATGAGACCAATCTGCGTGTCGATCTTCCAGCGTGCTGTCGCGGTTGTATTATTCTAGGCAAAGCAAATTTAAGCGTACGTAGCAACGATCGTCGGAGTGTTGCCTGTTCAACACTGCTCTATTACAATTTTACAGATACGATTGTTAGTCTATTTATTTAACGCTTTTGGAATCGCCGGCATATATTATCGTATGCAAAGTATTTTTGATAAAGCGAAGTCACGTCCACGTGATGTCAAGTAACAGCCAAATGCTGCGCTGTCGATCTTCCAGCGTGCTGTCGCGGTTGTATTATTCTAGGCAAAGCAAATTTAAGCGTACGTGGCAACGATCGTCGGAGTGTTGGCTGTTCAACACTGCTCTATTACAATTTTACAGATACAATTGTTATCGATTTGTTATTTATTTAACGTTTTTGGAATCGCCGGGATATATTATCGCATGCAAAGTATTTTTGATAAAGCAAAGTCACGTCCACGTGATTTCAAGTAACAACCAAATGCTGCGCTGTCGATCTTCCAGCGTGCTGTCGCGGTTGTATTATTCTAGGCAAAGCGCATTTAAGCGTACGTGGCAACGACCGTCAGAGTGTTGGCTGTTCAACACTGCTCTATTACAATTTTACAGATACGATTGTTAGTCTAATTATTTAACACTTTTGGAATCGCCGGCATATATTATCGTATGCAAAGTATTTTTGATAAAGCGAAGTCACATCCACGTGATATCGAGTAACAGTTAAATACTGCGCTGTCGATCTTCCAGCGTGCTGTCGCGGTTGTATTATTCTAGGCAAAGCGAATTTAAGCATACGTGGCAACGATCGTCAGAGTGTTGGCTGTTCAACACTGCTCTATTACAATTTTACAGATACGTGGCTATTTATTTAACGCGATCGTCAGATGCAAAATATTTTTGTTGGCTGTTCAACATGCTGTGCTGTCGCTGCTCGAAATTACAATATTACAATTTTACAGATACAATTGTTATCGATTTGTTATTTATTTAACGCTTTTGGAATCGCCGGGATATATTATCGTATGCAAAGTATTTTTGATAAAGCAAAGTCACGTCCACGTGATGTCGAGTAACAGCCAAATGCTGTGGCATTGATCTAACGTGCACTGTCCCGGGGGTATTATTGTAGACAAAACGAAATTATGCGTACGTGAGACCGACTGTTAGAGTGTCGGGTGCTCAACACTGCTCTATTATAATTTTACATATACGATTGTTGGTCGTTGATTTATTTAACGCTTTCGGAACCGCCGGCATACATTATCGCGTGCGAACTATTTTTGATAAAGCGAAGTCACGTGGACATGATGTCGTCGACTAACAAGTCTCATATCGCTGACATTTTTGTTCGAGTCATTTGGAATTCCCATTGTAAACCGAAGAATTGGTTAACAATTTTCTGTAAAGTCAAGTATCGACATCTGTATATCGCGTGCACCGCGTTTATCGTATCCTAGCGTGACAGTCATTATCTTCGACTGTCTTTTGTTTAAACTGCGCGTATCGAGTTTCGGTTAGTCATTTATTCGCGCGCCTTTGAAACCGCAATTAGTGCTTGATTAAAGCTGATGTTTAGTCATTTCAATATTCTCCTAAAGTAATATCAAACTCAGGATATACAGTATATACTATGTATGTACTTATTTGAGCCACATATTGTTTGCAGCATTAGAAAAACTATGAGTCATATATCAGAAGCAAAATAATTAATCGTAATACCTTGAACGGAAGGTGACCATAAATCGGTCCGGGAACAAATGTGTTAACTGCTGACCAGCAAAGTCGCATCTACGTGACAGCGGTCGTCAAAGTGTTGAATCTTCAACACTGGTATATTATAGTTTTTCAGTTGCGATCGTTAGTTGATGATTCGTTTAATGCTTTGCTAACCACCGGGCTATCGGATGCGGACTATTTTTGTTAGAGTGAAGTCATGTCTACACAATGCCGGGGGTTACTACTGATCAGTAAAATTGCATCTACGTAACCATGGCCGTCAGTGTTAATTATTCAACACTGGTGCCTGTTAATATTTTTCAGTTGCATTCTCACAATGCGAATACTATCGCATGCGGACTATTTTTAATAAAGCGAAGTCACGTTTACGCGTTGCCGGCGACTAACACGTTGACTGCTGTGTCGGTCATTGGCGACCAGCGCAAAAGGTCTCACGAAAAATTCAAAAAATACCCAAGCAGTAGCATTTATAATTTTGTAAATGCAATTAGTATTAAATAGCGATTCAATTCTTTGGTTTTCGATACTTTCGCATTATTTTCATTTTGCGCAATTCAATCATATTCTGTAGTACTTCATCATGTTGAAGTTTTAATATAGTAAAATACGCACGGCAATCAAAGGTCTCACGAAAAATTCAAAAAATACCCAATCGGTAGCATTTATAATTTTGTAAATGCAATTAATATTAAACAGTGATTCAATTCTTTGGTCTTCGATACTTTCGCATTATTTTCATTTTGCTTAATTCAATTATATTCTGTTGCACTTGATCATGTTGCGGTATTAACACTTGGCATGCGGGCAACGTATTTTTACGTTTTTTGTAGTCTGTCACTGGAGCGCGGGTCACGTAAAAAGACGTATTTAGTTGATTTGGTGTTGTTAGTGGATATCCACCACAAATCTACTAAATACGTATAATTACATGAATGTGTGACATTATATGCGTTGCGTTATTTGCGTTGCTAGGCAACGCTTTGCATTTTTTTCCCATAAGTTATGATTGTTGAGTTACTCGATTTTTTGCTGAGTTATTTCGTCTTCAATCGAATTCTTAGCTCCAGAACGTGTTTTATCAATTTGAAGCTTGATTTTTTATTATTGATTACAAAATTGATCAAATGAGCCGTTGTGACAAAGATAGTGATGAAGAAATATGCGCTGACAAATTATCGGACTTTTCGTATGATAGTGTGGAAAACTTTAAAAATCGCTTATTTTTATGATTTCGTGAAAATATCGTTTGTTTTTTGTTAAATAATCATACAGTATATATTTAAGTGTGAAATAAAAAAAGTTTCGTTCATAAAAACGAAGTAGTTTTCGATTTACTGCGATTTTTCTGAATAACCAAACTTCCGCGCGATTCAAGAAGAAACGCCTGCTGCACGCGAAATTCGGCGGCGAAGTATGCCCGCACGCTAAGTGTTAACCCCTTAACGACGAATGAGGATAATTCGCGACATACTGCTTCGCATGTCGCATATGGGTTTAAAATTGAGAATTTCATAAAAGTGTCGGTTGTAGCGAATAGGATACATTCCTACTACCAATATATACTAGTGCACAAGCACAGTACACAAATAAAAATTGTTGACGGATTTAAATGTGCATAATAACAGGATATATACTATGTAATTATTTTTTCATCAGAAAAAAATTCAGGCGTTAAGGGGTTAATATAGTAAAATACGCACGACAGTCAACTTGTTAATCGCCGATGAGCAAAGTCGTCAAAGTGTCAGACTCTCAATTTTTTCGCAAATGGCCGCCGCTGACGTGCGCGCATTATCGCACACTCCCGCATTCGAGCGATCCGCCGAATACAATCGTTCGCCGGAAATTTTTGCCGCTTAATTTCTTCGCAAATTCAGTATTGCCGATTATATCGGCCTTCCCCGAAATCTCCCGCGCCCGATGTCCCCCGCGATATGCATTTACCGCGGCCGCGGATCCTGAATGCGCGCGCGCGCACCGTCATTTGTCACGTTCTCAAGACCCGGTTTCGCTGGAGTTTAACCGCCTGTTAAGAACGGCATTGTTCGCGGAAAGATCGTAGCATCATTCGCGCTCGTGTAATATCCCGCCGGCTGAAATTGCGGTTTCATCGAAGTCCACGCAAGAACCGCCTGGCGAAGTGGCACTCGTGACGTCCGTGGAAGTCGCGGTACGTTTCCGAGGTGTTTTTCTCGATATTTCCCGGCCGACAGCCTCGACCTGTTGTCCGCGCTTAATCCTTGATACTCGCTTCCGATGCACATTGTCACGACGCGACTTTTTTCTCGTCCAATAACCCTGATGCCACGCTAATGAATGCGCGCTACGAGCAATGCCATGTGTAAAATGTAGTTGCAAACTGCTATTTAAATTACAGTTTCAGAGAAAAGTGTGGTCGTAAACTTTCGGAGGATTTGAATATCTGAGGGGCAAGAACGTAATAAAACGAGTGAATAGAAAAATATAAATTGTTGTTATGAAAGCAAAAAAGACTAGATAGGGACTGTAGATGTATTAGATTTTTCGGTGTAGGTAATTATACGTATATCTAAGGCGCAGTTGTTTATTATAATACAACTGTTTAACAAACTTTATCAATGTTACCAAAGAGCCCTGTCAGTGATAAAATTAAAAAATAAAACAGTTACTTATACAATGTCATTTATACTGTGTGTATACTCATTTTAGCTACACACTTTTCGAAAAGGTCGGCGATAGCTAACTGGTTAGAATAGAATAATTTTTTTATGGTTGGACAAAACGGCTTGAATTTTTCGGGGATTTTAGAAGAGTTAGTTTACTGCATGGCGTATAAAAAGCCTTGAAAAAAATTACAGTTTATAGGCGCTGCCAACAAAAAGGAAATAGTAGATGCAATTTTTGCAACTTTATTCCCTGAGCGCGTAACCAAAATGTAAGTAATAGATTTTGCGGATTCAAGTCATATACCAGGTTGTTCAATAAGTTTTGTCAAAATACACTTTATTATTCAGTATAATCTCCCTGAACATTAATGCACTTGCTCCAACGATCCTCCAATCTGTGGATCCCATCCCGGAAGTGAGATTCCGGAAGGTCTGCAAAATACGCTTCAACGGCCGTTATGACCTCTTCATTTGACGAAAAACGCTTGCCACGCATAAATTTTTTGAGTTCTGGAAACAAATGGAAGTCGCTGGGGGCCAAATCTGGTGAATACGGCGGATGCTCCAACAATTCGAACTTTAATTCATGGATTTTAGCCATTGTCAAAATGCTCTTGTGACACGGTGCGTTGTCCTGATGAAAAAGGATTTTTTTCTTCTGCAAACCGGGTCTTTTTTCACGAATTTTTTCCTTCAACTGGTCCAAAAGGTTGCAATAAGGCAACTTCAAGGCTTGTACGACCACGTTTAAATTCAGCAACCCATCTTTCTACTGTTCTAATTGAAGGTGAACGTTCATTATACACTCTTAACATTCGTTCGTGAATTTCTTTTGGTGCTACACCTTCCAAAAATAAGAATTTTATCACTGCACGATATTCAATTTTTTCCATTGTCGAAAATACTGTGACACGGCGACACTAAATGGCTTGTAAACAAAGAATGAATTGACTGATTGAAATGAACCTTCACATACGTTGATAAGAAGAGTGAACCAACAAAACGAAAAACAAATTTGGACTAGTAGCAACGCCCTCGCTTATCGACCGACAAAACTTATTGATTTTTCGGTGTAAGTAATTATACGTATATCTAAGATGCAGTTGTTTATTGTAATACAACTGTTTAACAAACTTTAGGACATAATTTTGTTTCAAACAAATCTCTTTTATATGTGCCCATAATTATGAAAGTGGTCTAAGTCATATATTTCTTGTTTCGAGATATTTAATGAATTGCATTTGAATAAATTAAAAAATATTTTTACATTATGCGACATTTTAATTTATAATTTTATTAGTCTTAATTAATGGAAATTTACTATGAATATGAAATTTTGTGTGAATTTTATACGATAATATTATTTTTAAAGATTGAATTGACTTAGACCATATTCAAAATTAACTGAATGTCCTATAAATGACTTAAAGCAATAAAGAACTTTGAGTTTTATTTGAAACAATAATTTGATTGAAATAATTCGTGAACATTTATTACATTTATTAATTATTTTTAAACAGTAATCCATTTTTATCATTATTTCGAGTATTTAAGATTCTTAAAATGTTCCTGAAAAACTGGAGGGATGTACGGTAGTAAACTCATAATATCTTTATGTTTTTCTTCCGATACTGGTCTAATGGTGGTGTATAATGGAAGTAATTTAATATTGCCGTATATTTTTGGTCTTCGTTTTTTAGGTGAAAGATCCAAAACGTGAAATTTAGAATCATGTAAAGATGTTTTATAGAACATTTTATAAGGTTCATTTTTCAAGAATCTCATCCATTGAATTTGTAGCCAAGAGACAGATTCACCCGCGGTATTTTTTACTCTTCTTGTTATTGATTCTTCTAGTGATTTCGTTAAAAATGAAGTTGTCGTTATTATTAAAATTTGATTGTCATTTATTTTATTATGTAGTTCAGAAACGCGTCAAAGAAGGCCACGTGCCATGTTCAAGTTGTTTATATAATTTATTTAAATTTTTGACTTAGACCACTTTCATAATTAAAACTAAAAGAATTCCATATAATGTTGAAATTACAACCACTATCTAATGGTTCATTTTTGACAATTTCGTAAAAATTACATTGAATAAATTTAGTTAAAAATAATGTGGTATGAAATAACTGATAAACTCATTTTTTTTTAATTTTGACTTAGACCACTTTCATAATTATGGGCACATATATTCTTCGTATGGGGCAGTTACTAAAGAGACCTTTCAGTGATAAAATTAAAAAATAAAACAGTTACTTATACAATGTCATTTATACTCCGCGTATACTCGTTTTAGCTACAGACTTTTCGAAAAGGTCGGCAATAGCTAACTGGTTAGAATAGAATAACTTTTTTATGGTTGGACAAAACGGCTGGAATTTTTCGGGGATTTTAGAAGAGTTAGTTTACTGAATGGCGTATAAAAAGCCTTGAAAAAAATTAGAGTTTATAGGCGCTGCCAACAAAAAGGAAATAGTGGATGCATTTTTTGCAAGTTTATTCCCTGAGCGTGTAACGAAAATGTAACTAATAAATTTTGCGGATTCAAGTCGTATATGTAGACGTAGAAACGTTGACTGAAATAAGTCAAGATTACTGTGAATTGCGAACAGTGAAATTTAATGAAAATCAGAGATTTTCATGGGTGTTGGCCTGCAAATCCAATAATTCTAACGACTTTCACATCTAGCAACGCCCATTTCACGTTGTTCATCTCAAACCCATAAATCGCTAATTGTTGAACACTATCTTATATATCCCCTGGCGAAATACATAGCGCCCATCCCTTTTCTCTACATTTCATTATTTTTATCCTAAATCTCATAAATTTCTGATTATTCAAGACTTTTTCATGTATCCCCCGGTGAACTAACTTCGCAGCGATTAATTAAAACCAATTGATTCCTACGAGTTGCGAACAATGAAAACGAATACAAATCTCAGATTTTAATTTCTCTGCATTTTACTATTTTTTTTTAAATCACATAAATTACTAATTACTCAAGACTATTCTATATATCCCCTGGTGAACTAACTTCGCAGGGATTAACTGAAATTATTTGATTCCCATGAGTCGCGAACAATAAAAATATATACAAATTTCAGGTATTCATTTTTCTGCATTTCACTATTTTTATCTTAGATCGCATAAATTGCTAATTATTCAAGACTATTCTATATATCCCCTGGTAAACTAACTTCGTAGGGATTAACTGAAATCACTTGATTCCCATGAGGCCCGAACAATAAAAATATATACAAATTTCAGGTATTCATTTTTCTGCATTTTACTATTTTTATCCTAAATCACATAAATTGCTAATTATTCAAGACTATTCTATACATCCCCTGGTAAACGAATTAGGGATTAATTGAAATCTTCGTTTCGCGAACAATAAAAATATATACAAATTTCAGGTATTCATTTTTCTGCATTTCACTATTTTTATCTTAGATCGCATAAATTGCTAATTATTCAAACTATTCTATATATCCCCTGGTGAACTAACTTCGTAGGGATTGACGGAAATCACTTGATTCTCATGAGTCGCGAACAATAAAAACATATACAAATTTCAGGTATTAATTCGTCTGCATTTCATTCTTTTTATCCTAAATCACATAAATTGCTAATTACTCAAGACTTCTATACATATATGTCCTGGTGAACTAACTTCACATGGATTAACTGAAATCATTTGATTCCCACGAGTCGCCAACAATAAAAATATATACAAATTTCAGGTATTCATTTTTCTACATTTTACTATCTTCGCAGGAATTAACTGAAATCACTCGATTCTCATAAGTTGCGATCAATAAAAATATATATAAATGTCAGGTATTAATTTCTCTGCATTTAACTATTTTTATCCTAAATCACGTGAATTGCTAATTATTTAAGACTATTCTATATATGCCCTGATGAACTAACTTCACAGGGATTAACTGAAATCACCTGATTCTCATGAGTCGCGAACAATAAACATATATGCAAATTTCAGGTATTCATTTTTCTGCATTTCACTATTTTTATCCTAAATCACATAAATTGCTAATTATTCAAAACTATTCTATATATCCACTGGTGAACTAATTTCACAGAGATTAACTGAAATCCCTTGATTTCCATGCGTTGCGATCAATAAAAACATAAAAATCTGATATTTTCATACACCCCGGCCTGTAAATCTAATAAATCTGACGACTTTCTGACGACTGACGACTATTTTTATCCAAAATTCTACAAATCGCTAATCATTGCCAGGAAACGTGTACTTCGCGGCATCAGACTTCGATCGCGGGTTTCTCCACGTTTCCGATCGACTTTTTCGACCTCGTGCAGCAACGTACATGCTGCGCTGGAGGATCGTTCGCCGAGCATCCACACGGCGTGCGTGCATCACGGTAATAACCGTACGTCTATGGTTCGCCTATTTTTACGATCCTACAGGCGCCGCGAGCCTTCGATTACGTGAATTATAACAGTACCTTCGTCGGCCGGGGATGGAAAACGCTTTGCACGCTCGACCCGCGTGCCGGGCAGTTTGTCTTCGGCGCGGGAGGAAATGGGAGGAAGGGCCGTGGAAAATTTGCGAAACGCCGCGGCTGCACTCTTTTTCCGCCGTGGCGCCTCGACGGGCGCGCGTGTTCTATTTGTCATCGTTTATCATCCGCCAGCCGTCGGCTGCGGGGAAAAATGACGGCCGGAGGAATTAGTTTTACGCCGCGAGGAGTGATTTCGCGAATTTCAAGGCGCGCGGCCTATTGCGGGGGAGGCTCGTGACTTGAACGGGGTTTGTGTAGACGGTACGAAGGCAGGGGGGTAATAAATGTATTCAAACGAACTGCACGCTTGTAATCAGCCGAATGCAAGGCGGATGATAAGATGGCTGGGGAAATGACTGTCGATTTTTACGGGTGCGGCTTTTGGGTATGAAGAAGAATCGGTCGAAATTTCGGACGTGGGTTCTACGTATGAGAATAGGGCCGAATGGGAAATAAGTATATCCGTAAACATGTGTGAAATGGCCGTTGAAAAATTCGCCGAAATTTCGGAGGTGGGTCCTACGTATGAGAATGAGGCCGAATTGAAAATAAGTGTATGTCCGTAAACATGTGTGAAATGGCCGTTGAAAAATTCGCCGAAATTTCGGAGGTGGGTCCTACGTATGAGAATGGCGACGAATTGAAAATAAATATATGTCCGTAAACATGTGTGAAATTACCGTTGAAAAGTTAGCCGAAATTTCGGAGGTGGGTCCTACGTATGAGAATGAGGCCGAATTGAAAATAAGTGTATGTCCGTAAACATGTGTGAAATGGCCGTTGAAAAATTCGCCAACATTTCGGACGTGGATCCTACGTATGAGAATAGGGGCGAATTAAAAATAAGTATATGTCCGTACACATATGTAAAATGGCCATCGAAAAGTTAGCCGAAATTTCGGAGGTGGGTCCTACGTATGAGAATAGGGGCGAATTGAAAATAAGTATATGTCCGTAAACATGTGTGAAATAGCCGTGGAAAAATTCGCCGAAATTTCGGAGGTGGGTCCTACGTATGAGAATGTGGGCGAATTGAAAATAAGTGTATGTCCGTAAACATGTGTGAAATGGCCGTTGAAAAATTCGCGAACATTTCGGACGTGGGTCCTACGTATGAGAATGGGGGCGAATCGAAAATAAGTATATGTCCGTAAACATGTGTGAAATGGCCGTTGAAAAATTCGCTGAAATTTCTGACGTGGGTCCTACGTATGAGAATATAGGCGAATCAAAAATAAGTATGTCCGTAAACATGTGTGAAATGGCCGTTGAAAAATTGACCGAAATTTTTGACGTGGGTCCTACGTATGAGAATGGGGGCGAATCGAAAATAAGTATGTCCGGAAACATGTGTGAAATGGCCGTTGAAAAATTGGCCGAAATTTCGGAGGTGGGTCCTACGTATGAGAATAGGGACGAATTAAAAATAAGTATATGTCCGTAAACATGTGTGAAATGGCCGTTGAAAAATTGGCCGAACTTTCTGACGTGGGTCTTACATACGAAAATGGGGGCGAATCGAAAATAAGTATATGTCCGTAAACATGTGTGAAATGGCCGTTGAAAAATTCGCTGAAATTTCTGACGTGGGTCCTACGTATGAGAATAAAGGCGAATCGAAAATAAGTATGTCTGCAAACATGTGTGAAATGGCTGCTGAAAAATTGGCCGAAATTTCGGACGTAGGTCCTACGTATGGGGATGGGGGAAATTTTGGAATAAATATGTCCGTGAACATGTCTAAAATAGCCGTGGAATTGTGGTTCGAACTTTCGGGTGTGGCTTTTACGGCTAAGTGTATGAAAAAAGATTGGAATGTAAACATGACTGAAACGTTACTGAACGTGTCTGAAATAACGGAAGAAGAATCGGTCAGAACTTCGGAAATGGGTCCTACATACGAGAATGGTGGAAAATGTAAACTTGTCTGAAATGGCCGTGGAAAAAAGGAATGAAATTTCAGATGTAGGCCCGTGTATAGAAATATGAAAAAATAAATACCTGAACCTGGATTTTGCGTGTAAAAAAAAAATGAAAAAAAAAATAGATACCTCTGAAATGGCGGCACAAGAGTCGGTCGGAACTTCGGTCGTAGACCCCAGACAAGAAAATATGAAAAAAAACCTGACACGAATATGCCGGCAAGATGTCAGAAAGTCGATTTGAAGGTGCGCTCTACGCACGAAAATGCGAAAGGAAAAACATGAAATAAACATGGTTCATAAATGCATCTGAAATGGCCACGAGAAAGTCGGTCGAAATTTCGGACCTGGCTTCCGCGTAAGAAAACGCGGAATACCATCCGTCACCGTCGGCTGCGGGAAAAAATGACGGCCGGAGGAATTAGTTTTACGGTGCTTGGAGTGATTTCACGAATTTCACGGTGTACAGCGCGTTGCACGAGGGTCGCTCGTGACTCGACCACGGTCCGTAAACACGGAAGCAAGAAGATAGGCTCGCAGTCGCACATCTTTATTTATCCAATCACAATTACGCACACTCCTAGCAGCTGCCGAAGCGGCCTCAAATTTCGCGCATGCCTCCCACCTACGAAAACACGGAAAAAACTTGTCATAAACTTATCCGCCATGCCGTCATCCTTCGGTTATCGCCCGACCTACCGGACGCACATTCGCACAGTCGCCTTTTTCTTCTTTCCACACGCAGAATCTACAACGCCGAGTTACGAGCAGCCTCATTGAAAGTGCCTGTACAGGAGTCCTCGTTCTCGGCATAGGGGACCCATAAAATTTCTCTTGCGCGCATAACGCATTCCCTCTCTCTCTTTCTCTTCTATGACACGTTATAACCGAACCACCCACACATCGACGTCGGCGGAGAATTTCGCGAAAGTTCAGGCGGGTTCGATCGGGCGCCGCGCAAAAAGAGGAAAAGACGCGAGCGATCGACTTCCAAAGGTTACGCGCCGAGCGTATTTTCTGCCGCTCCCTCTTCGCCACTTCGAAACGGCGAGCGCGATGTGCCGTTTTTTGCCCGGACCGATCCCTCTTCTCCCATTCCGACGCTCCTTCGCCTCGCGGATTCGCGATTTTTCTGCCCTGAGAACCGCTCCTCTAATCCATTCCGTAAACGCCCGCTGTATACACGACGGCCTTTTTTCGTTCGACGGGGAGCGCTCGCTTGTTTACACCCGCTTTAGCACGAATTTGAGCCCGGGCGGCAAGAAGCGCGGGCGGAAAAATTTGAAATCGGAACTTCTTGCGTGTGACGAACCTTCGGAATTGGGAAAGTGGCGTATTCATGCGGCGTCGTGCTATGTTCGGCGGTACTTTCGTAGTTCTGTGGAAACGTACTGGGGTTTACTAGAGGTGTCGTTTTGAGGAGTTGGAATTTTGACGGAAGCTATTTGCATTTGTCTCATGTTAACACATTGCGGACGGATGACGAGATATCTCGTCATTGCTATTTCGTCGTTCGGGGCCATTGACGAGATATATCGTCTTGCGTATTTCGTCATTCTGGGCCACTGAGATATATCGTCTTGCATATTCTGTCGTTTGAGGCAGGTGACGAGATATCACACAGTTGCTACGTGATTGTCAGCCGCAGTTTTTCGAATTTGTGTTGCGAATTAATTAATGTCTGAAATATGGATATCAAAACGATTAGCAATATTACAGAAATATTTGTGGACAGTTTAACACTTTCTCAACTTTTATGTTGAGCTGCAGAGTATAATTAAATCGTGCAAAATGAAAGTAATGCAGAGTTCTTAGAAGCCAAAGTATTGAAGCACCGTTCCAATATCAATTGCTTTTACAAGATTCCAAACAGGCTTCATTGCGAATTTTTTGCATTTTTAGTCAATTGTTTTGCACCGGTCACCGGTGATGTCAACGTGTTATTAACAAATCATCACCAATTTAAAGATATTTGATGCAAAAAAATACCCGGCCACTGGGTACGATTAGCAACAGAATGCCCGGTCCGCAAAGTGTTAACACGTTGACTGCCAAGCGTATTTTGCTATGTTACTACTGCGATGCGATGAAATACAGCAGGGTATGATTAAATCGTGCAAAATAAAGGTAATGTAGAGTTGTTAGAAGCCAAAGTGTTGAAGCACCGTTCCAATATCAATTGCTTTTACAAGATTGCAAGGCTTCATTACGAATTTTTTGCATTTTTAGTCAAATCTTTTGCACCGGTCACCGATGACCACCGTGGCAGTCAAAGTGTTAACACATTGCGTACGGGGCACGAGATATATCGTTTTAATGCTGATCGGTACGGTGCTAAAGTAATGAAGCCTTGCGTCAATTTTTTATAGCATAATTGCGAAATATATGAATGTTAGAATATCGAGAAAGTGTAAATGTATCAGTCAGTATTAAAAAAGCTTGTATGTATTCTACTCAACTTTTCCTCAACGAGTTCTGGGTGAGCAAGAATACCGTACGCAATGTGTTAAATGCGCTGACTTTTGGTCATTTGACAGAACTAATATATATTCAAATTAATATTTCTCGGAGTATTGAAATCTCAAAGTTCTTTATGTGGCATACTTATCTCTACAGATGCGGGCCATTTTGACGCGATGGTGAATTGAGTAACACCAGGTTTGCGGGGGTGGTCATTTTCTGGAGTTATGATTTTCTCAGCGAAAACGACGGAAGCTGTTTACGTTTATTTCTTATTAATTGCGCCGACTTTTATTCATTTTACAAGATTGATATATATTCAAACTAATGTCCTCTGAGGTTTTCTAATCTCGAGGTTTTCTATGTGGTATACTTATCTCTACGGATGCGCGTCATTTTCACACGATGATAAACTGAGTATTAACACTAAGTTCGCAGGATACAATCTCTCGAAGAATTTCAATTTCCTCAAAGAAAATTCTTTATATGATTCTACGATTATATACATATTCTATGATAATATGATTATATGATTTTTATGATCTTCGCGCATAAATATTAATATAATCAAGAATTCTTACAAAAGAATCGGCAAAATTACGTGCACACAACACAGCGTCCATACTGTAAACTCAATATCTCAAATCTGCTGTAATGGCTACTGTGAACCTGTTTACGTTCTTAGCTCCGTATCCACGTTTGAAACTCGTAATGCGAAAGAGCGATAAGTATCAGCAGAATCAACGGATCTCAGTATTTCAGTTGCTCTCATCGCATGACATCTCACAAGATTCCATTTTTCTCTTACTTTCGCGCATTGGGGAAAAAAATACAGAACAGTTATCTGTTTAACCTCTTGCGCTACGATTTAATTTTCGGCTGCCGCGCTCTACAATACAGCATGCCGGCGCAAAAGATTTTACTATAAATGCAAAAAATTCGCCATAAAGCCTAGTAGCAGCTATTGGTGTAGTAGCAGCGTCTATGTAAAAGACACGTCGTTTTTGCTTCTGCGACAAATGCCTATCGACGTGGTATACATGTCGCTGGCGGTTTTGGAATAAAAGCAACTCGACGTGCGTGGCACGTCTTTATAGCGCAAGTGGTTAAGAAAACGCTGGGTCTTCCTCACGTGTCATTTTGTAAAGAAATATGTCCGTAAACCCACCGTTAACCCCTGGGTGCCTGAAACGTCGGAAGACGTCAGAAAATTCGTAGGCTACCTTTGGCGAAATTTGAAAAATGATCGAAAAAAGAATTCCGCCAGCTGCCGTTTTCCAGCCGCAAGATGCGTTTCGTCTGCGTCACAGGTTGGTCGGCAGCATCCCTCCGCTTCGCGGCGTATTGTACTCGCGTCGAATTATGTTCCGCTCTTGGCCAGCTGTCTTTTCTTCCTCGCCAACTGACCAGAAGTTATTGCGTGGTGACGCGCGAAACTCGAGGCACGAGGAGGCGAGATATTTTCTCGGCGGCGAAAGGTACTCTAATCCGATCCGCAAACACAATAGAAAGTACGGGGAATCTAGGATAGCGGAGGTCTGGGCACGTATTCTACGCGCAAGAGCACCTGGAGACCTGAATACCTGGGTTTCGCTGACATTGCGCCGCACTGACGTCTTCGATCGATAGAAATCTTCCGACGACGTCCGGCTTACGAACGGTGCTTCATTTTTTACCGTCACGCCCCGCGTCCGTCTGTTGTTGGGAATTAAAATGGCGATCGGAGGGGGATAGGGTCATTTTCGCGGATATTTTCGAAATTGCTTCTTCTCGACGAAACCCTTGGCGAATACGGGCGAGGATTAACACTTTGATTGCCATGACGGTCACCGGGGACCGACGCAAGAAATTCTACTGAAGATCCAAAATATTCGCAATGGGTAGCAATTATTATTTTATAAATGCAGTTATTAGAATAGTGATGCGATCCTTTGGTCTTCAATACCTGCATATTATTTAGATTTTGCATAATTCAGTCGAACGCTGTAGTATATCATAGCATCGCCGTTCTAATATAGTAAAACACGGTTGGCAGTCAACGTGTTAACACTTTGACTGCCACGCGTATTTTGCTACGTTAGAACCGCGGTGCGTTGAAATACTGCAGAGTACGAGGGCAGTCCGATAAGTACTTAGCCTACAAAAGAAAAACGAAAATTTTGGAAAATTGACGATTTATTTTTCAACATAGTCTCCTTTTAACTCGATACACTTGATCCAGCGATGCTCCAACTTCTTCAACCCGTCTGAAAAATACGTTTTCTGGAGATCTGCAAAGTAGGCCTCCGTGGCGGCGATAACCTCCTCATTCGACTCAAATTTCTGCCCAGCGAGTGACTTTTTCAAGTTTGGGAAAAAAAAGAAGCCACACGGGGCCAAATCTGGAGAATACGATGGATGGGGAAGCTGTTCGTAGCCTAATTCAACGAATTTGGCGTAGCTTGGGCAGAGGTGTGAGCCGGTGCGTTATCGTGGTGAAAGAGCACCTTTTTCTTCGCCAAATGGGGTCGTTTTTTCCTTAATTCGGCGCCGAATCGGCTCAATAATTCGGCATAGTACAGCCCTGTGACTGTTTTGCCCTTCTCCAGGTAGACTATGTAGATCACATCTTGTGAATCCAAGAACACGGTGGCCATCACCTTTCCGGCCGGTAGGACAGTCTTCGCCTTCTTCGGAGCACATTCGCCGGGCGCAGTCCACTGTTTCGACTGTCCCTTGGTCTCTGGTGTGTACCAGTGGATCCACGTTTCGTCGACAGTCACAAAACGACGTAGCAACTCTTTCGGATTGCGCTTAAACTGTGTCAAACACTGCTCTGAAGTGGTGTCACGGATGCGCTTGTCATCCGGAGTGAGCAAACGCGGCACCCATCGAGCAGAAAGCTTTCCCATGCCCAATATTTAATGCAGGATATAACTCACGCGGTCTTTTGAAATGCCTACTGTCTCAGCTATCTCGCGCACCTTCAGTCGGCGGTCTGCCAATACGAGATCGTGGACTTTTGTCATGTTATCCTCCGTGGTAGCTGTTTTTGGGGTACCTGGGCGTGGCTCATCAAAAACTGAAGTGCGACCACGTTGAAACTCGTTAAACCAATTTTTGACGGTCGCCATTGAAGGAGAAGAGTCACCGTACACAGCATCCAAGCGCTCTTTGATTTCGCTGCGCGATTTCCCTTCCAAAAACAAGAATCGAATCACCGACCGATATTGCTCTTTTTCCATTTTTGCATAATCCGCGGACACGCCGGCTTTCAGACGCGATCAAAACAAAACTACAAATCCAATATGGC
Source organism: Cryptocheilus praepositus (assembly GCA_033815515.1). NCBI lineage: Eukaryota > Metazoa > Arthropoda > Insecta > Hymenoptera > Pompilidae > Cryptocheilus > Cryptocheilus praepositus. The sequence goes on from JAWWQZ010000314.1 coordinate 6,278,521, forward strand.
TGAAATTTTGACAGTAATCGTCTACGAGAATGTATTACACGATAGTAATTTTTTTCTACGATAGTGGCGCCATTAGGCGGTGAGGCTAAGTACTTATCGGACTGCCCTCGTATAATTAAATCGTGCAAAGTAAAGGTAACGCAAAGTTATTAGAAGCCAAAGTATGGAAGCATCGTTCTAATGTCAATAGCTTTTACAAGATTGTAAATAGGCTTCATTGCGAATTTTTTGCATTTTTAGTCAAATCTTTTGCACCGGTCACCGGTGACCACGGTGGCAGTCAATGTGTTAATCAGTGTTGTCTTGACTGTCGTTGTTAGGCGGATGAAGAAATATTGGCGATACTCGAGTCATTGGCGAATTTTATTACTGAGGGGGCTTACGTGCTTTTCTGATAATTTGAAAAGTGAATTGTGCTTCGGTGCTTTCGAAGACCAACGTATCGAGCTCTCATATTGCAGTCACGGGTACCAATGTGTGAAACGAAACGTATATTGAATGACTTCGGGCTTTTTTGATAATGCAGAAATTCTACTTCTTGAGGTCTCTCATACTGTAGTTACGAATATCAATGTGTGAAAAGAAATGTATATGGAGTAACTCTCGTGCTTTTTTAATAATGCAGAAAATTCTATATCCGTACGTTACGAGTTGACCCTTCCTTTTTTTTTATCGTGAATATCGGCACCCGTTTGTTTTGGGGTATTAAATCGGCGGTCGAAGCGGGATAGGGAAAATTTGGTACATATTTCCGAAATTGCTCGTTGCCGATGTAACCTTGGCGAATATAGACGAAGATTTGCCAGTATTAATTGGAGGTGTCTTGGTTGTCATCATTAGGCAGGTTAAAAAAAAAATTTCCGATATTCGAGTAAATGGCAGATAGCGCTTTAATATTGAGCAACTTTCGTGCTTTTTTGGTAAATCAGAAAATTAATTCTGTTGCGGTACGTTCGAAGTCAGCTCCGTTGATCGACGTAGTTAAATTTCTGACCTTATCCGTGGTAACTGCGATGTCAAATATTCAGTGTTATTTGATTATGTCCTTATTCTCCTGTTCATTACACTGTCACCGTGATGGAGTGCGATCGAAAAATCGCAAGACACGCTAACTCAATTTTCAATGTGTTTCATCGCACGGGACACCCAAAATATTTACTAGAATTCGCTGACACACCAAAAATTATAGTTTTTATGGCTCTCACAAAAAAAGTATAGCTCTGATCGACGTATAAAACAGGTTTCAAACACTTTTTCAATGTACTAATTAAAAACCGCTACTCTATGCTATCACACGTGGCAATGTTTCATTACTTTAGGTAACTTACGTACAGAACGGCTACTTATTCCACTTCATCCACACAATTTTTGACTTTTTTAATTCCACGGCTCACCAAAAACTATACTTTTTGCCATGTTCACTACAAATACGTATAATTTTGACTGATTTACAAAACCAATAATAACCCCTGACATAATCACGTATTATAGGTTCCAAAAATATTACAGAATGCAAACCAAAAGCCGTTGCTCTATACCATCACAGTGCCATTAACTTCGTACGTGATTATACTATACTTTTTGCCATGTTCACTGCAAATACGTATAATTTTGACTGATTTACAAAACCAATAATAAGCCCTGACATAATCACGTATTATAGCTTCCAAAAATATTACAGTATGCAAACCAAAAGCCGTTACTCTATACCATCACAGTATAATTAATTTCGTACGTGAACTTCACCAGTTGAGTTAATTTACGTATAGGACCTCTACTTTTCCACTTGCCCATCCGCTCGTCTCATCGGTATCAAAAAGGGTTAAGGGTTAACACGTCTGTCGTAACGCGAAGACGAAAAGTCTGCGCGCTCGCGCGTCTGGCGAGCAGGCTCGCGAGCATTGAAAATAATTTATAATGCTCCCAGAAGGCTTCGCTGATTACGCGTGCCGGCAGCAAAGCGAGAACGTTACTTACGTGCCTCCGAGATTTACGGTCGCGCTTATCGTAATTACGCCTAGGGTCAGGGAAAAGTATTCATGCCGGGCAATTATGGTGAATGACTCCTCTCAATGTTGCTCGCGCTCGCGTCGCTCATTCACTCGCCGAGCCGATTCCGAGATCGAGATCTTCTTGTCTTGCGTAAACGCAGGCGTTTATCACGGGGAAACGCCACGAAAGCAGATATGCTTATTAATCTGTTAGCTAAATGAAGTAATCGAGTGAACGATGAAAAGGAGGCGGAAAATATTCTGGATCGGGTGATTTTCAAATGGTGGCGTGCGAAATTTTTATTTGAGGATCGCGAATTCGGTTATTTTCGAAGTACAGGAACGCGTTGAAAGCAGATGTGCTTATTAATCTGGTAGCTAAACGAAGTAATCGAGTGAAAGATGAAAACAGCAGGAAACATACTCTATATCGGGTGATTTTCAAGTGGTATCAAGCAAAATATTTTAAGGATCGCTAATTCAGTTATTTTCAAGAGAGACACAACGTACTATAACCTGTCGAAAGTAGATATGCTTATTAATCTGTTAAGTAAATGAAGTAATCGAGTGAGCGATGGAAAGAAGGCGGAAAATACTCTGGATCGGGTGATTTTCAAACGGTGTTGCATGAAAATGTTTGAGGATCGTGATTTCGGTTATTTTTGAGGTACAGGAACGCGTTGAAAGCAGATGTGCTTATTAATCTGTTAGCTAAATGAAGTAATCGAGTGAGCAGTGAAAACAAGATGGAAAATACTCTGGATTTTAAAATGGTGTCGCGTGAAAATGTTTGAGGATCGCGAATTCGGTTATTTTCGAAGTACAGGAACACGTTGAAAGCAGATATGCTTATTAATCTGTTAGCTAAATGAAGTAATCGAATGAGCGATGAAAAGAAGACGGAAATTTATTCTGGATCGGGTGATTTTCAGATATTGTCGGGCGAAAATTGTTGAGGATCGTGAATTCGGTTATTTTCGAACTACAGGAACGCGTTGAAAGCAGATGTGCTTATTAATTTGGTAGCTAAATGAAGTAATTAAGTGAGCGATGAAAAGAAGACGGAAAATACTCTGGATCGGGTGATTTTCAAATGATATCGCGTGAAAATTTTTTAGAATCGCGAATTCGGTTATTTTCGAAGTACAGAAACGCGTCGAAAGCAGATGTACTTATTAATCTGTTAGCTAAATGAAGTAATCGAGTGAGCGATGAAAAGAAAACGGAAAATACTCTGGATCGGGTGATCTTCAAATGGTGTTGCGCGAAAATTTTTGAGGATCGCAAATTCGGTTATATTCGAAGTACAGGAACGCGTCGGAAGTAGACATGCTTATTAATCTGTTAGCTAAATAAAGTAATCGAGTGAGCGATGAAAAGAAGGCGGAAAATACTCTGGATCGGGTGATTTTCAAACGGTGTTGCATGGAAATGTTTGAGGATCGCGATTTCGGTTATTTTTGAAGTACAGGAACGCGTCGAAAACAGATATGCTTATTAATCTGTTAGCTAAATGAAGTAATCGAGTGAGCAGTGAAAACAAGATGGAAAATACTCTGGATTTTAAAATGGTGTCGCGTGAAAATGTTTGAGGATCGCGAATTCGGTTATTTTCTAATTACAGAAACGCGTCGAAAGCAGATGTACTTATTAATCTGGTAGCTAAACGAAGTAATCGAGTGAACGATGAAAACAGCAGGAAAAATACTCTACATCAGATGATTTTCAACTGGTATCAGGTAAAAATGTTTAAAGATCGCTAATTCGGTTATTTTCAAGAGAAATATAACGTACCATAACGTGGCGAAAGCAGACATGCTTATTAATCTGGTAGCTAAATGACATAAGTAATCGAGTGAACGATGAAAACAAGAGTGAAAATACTCTAGAGTTATTTTCATCTGAAGCCGCGTGAAAATAGTTAAGGATCATTAATTCAATTGTTTTCGAAAGGAGTACGAAGTACAGTAAGTGAACGTAACAAAATTAAAACCTGAAAATTGCTCACGGATGGTTGCCGCATTCTAACTACATATTAACGTTTCGCTGACGTTACTAGTCTGCACTTTCAGGATTGGGGGCTCTGAAACATTTTCGGAACCAGATTCCAATATTTTTTAAAACGTATTATTATTACATACAACAGTACATTATTGATGCATTGATTCATTTTAATATAATAAATGAGATGTTTCCGTTGACGAAAATTGGAAAGTGTTAAATGCAAAATGATGAGATTGTATTTGACTCCGTCGAATGCAAAATATTTACGGGTGCATTGATAATGTACATTGAAATTAGTTTTTCTTTCATTTTAATTTCAACTTTTATTTAATTTTAATTTTAATATCTAATTTGAAATTTAACATTTTTTTAATTAAAATTGGACAGCGTCGGGCTTGCATATTGCCGTTGACGAAAATGGGAAAGTGTTCAGTACGAAATGATGAGACTGAGTATCGGAATGCTTTTATGTCGACGCACGTTTGACTGGCTTCGTTACGCAGACGTACGGCTCCGAAGTTCTTAGAAATTTCATTTTGCCTTCTCAGCCGTTATCTCCGGCTCTCCGTATCTCCTCCGAGCCCTTCCTATTGCGATCTGCCCTCTCTTAATCGTCGAAATGATCCGGACGCCGTTCCCACGTGGAATTCGAATTCGCTTTTAATCGGTCTTTATCATCGTTTAACGCCCTCATAAAAGTTTAACGCGGCAAAAAAGCATCTGGTCACTGGCGGTCGACGTTCTCGGACGTTCGCGAAGTCGCTCTTTAATATTTATGCTAATTGATACGGTCATCGCGTTAATTGCCGTAAGGTTTATATGGACGAAGAAGAAGTCACTTCCTTTTCGAGATATACGACGCGCTGCCACAATCGTACCGAACTTCCTCTCTATCTCTCAATTTTCGCCGGCTTTTTCTTAATTGATATAACCGACATCGGCGTATGACGAAATTCGAGGAATATTCCGATCGTATTTGGCGGCATTATTTATCGCGGCAATTAACTTAGTACCCGTCGTCGTACTTTTTACTCTTTTCCATTCTGCATTCATGGACATTGTTGACGAGTTGCTCCGGTTACAAGAATTATTGTCGCATTCATTTTTCCGGACCGCTTATTAATCAGTTAGCTGTTTGCGAGTTCTCCGGAAAGTGTATACCCAGAATGTGTAATAAGAAATAAGCGAAGACGAGTGTACTCGTTGAAGGCAGAGTATGTTTGGCTGTTATCATATAATTTTACGTTGTGAAGAAATTACATTTGTGAAAAAAGATTATTATAATAAACCAGTGTACCGTAGACGTACGTGGGATTTTCTGTAAAAATAAGTAGTATGTTTGGATGTTATAATATAATATTACGTTGTGATGAAATTACATTTGTGGAAAAAGATTATTATAATAAATCACTGTACCGTAGACGTACGCGGGATTTTCTATAAAAATAAGTAGTATGTTTGGCTGTTATAATATAATATTACGTTGTGATGATATTACATTTGTGGAAAAAGATTATTATAATAAATCACTGTACCGTAGACGTACGAGGGATTTTCTGTAGAAATAATTTATATTTTCTTCTTTATACATTTTATTTCGTTTTGGTCTCTAAATATTCAGAAATCTTGAAATTGCCGAGAATACTTTCGTTTTCACTAAAGTTGTAATTTAAATAGCAACTTGCAACTTCTGTAAAAATTTATATTTTCTTATTTATACATTATATTTCGGTTTGTTCTCCAAATATTCAGAACATCTAATTGCCGAGTATACTTTCGTTTTCACTAAAGCTGCAATTTAAATAGCAACTTGCAACTTCTGTAAAAATAATTTATATTTTCTTATTTATACATTATATTTCGTTTTGGTCTCTAAATATTCAGAAATCTTAAAATTGCCGAGAATACTTTCGTTCTCACTAAAGCTGCAATTTAAATAGCAACCTGCAACTTCTGTAGAAATAACTTATATTTTCTTATTTATACATTATATTTCGTTTTGGTCTCTAAATATTAAGAAATATTAAAATTGCCGAGTATACTTTCGTTTTCACTAAAGCTGCAATTTAAATAGCAACTTGCAACTTCTGTAAAAATAATTTATATTTTCTTATTTATACATTATATTTCGTTTTGGTCTCTAAATATTAAGAAATATTAAAATTGCCGAGTATACTTTTGTTTTAATTAAAGCTGCAATTTAAATAGCAACTTACAACTTCTGTAAAAATAATTTATATTTTCTTATTTATACATTATATTTCGTTTTGGTCTCTAAATATTCAGAAATCTTAAAATTGCCGAGTATACTTTCGTTTTCACTAAAGCTGCAATTTAAATAGTAACTTGCAACTTCTGTAAAAATAATTTATATTTTCTTATTTATACATTATATTTCGGTTTGTTCTCCAAATATTCAGAACATCTAATGCCGAGTATACTTTCGTTTTCACTAAAGCTGCAATTTAAATAGCAGCTTGCAACTATTTTTCGCGCACATCTATATATCATACCACAAAACATTGTAATTTTTATCCGATTATTACTTCGAAAACGGCTAACTGGTTAAGAGTGCCGTTCGGAATTTTGCATTCGCCTTTAATAAAACCCTCTTCCCGTTTCTCTCGCACACACTCCGCCTCTGCCCTTTTTATACGTTCGTCTCGTTTCGTTTCGTACCCTAAATCCGTTCCTGATATCTTCGAGTCGATCGAACTCGGGGCCACTCTTATTGCTCCCCCCTTCCTTCGCTTCACCGCGGGGGTCTTTTTATACCCCCGTCGACATTTCGAAATTATCGACACGCACGCCGTAGTTCGGCCCCGACCTTGGGTTTCGATCAAAAGTCCTCCTTCGATATCTTCTGCCACGACAAAGAGAGCTCGTGACTCATCGTCGAAGGTCGACGCGCGCGAACCGGATCACGGCTTTCGAAAACTGGATTTGGAGAGGGATAGTGCTGGGTCAATAATAGAGGGTGGGAGAGAGGGTCTTCTTCGTCGAACGAACAATTTTAACGCATTTTTCTTCCTCTCGTTTTTGATCGAATAAATGTCTTTTACCAAATTGCTCATCGATTGTATTTATGTAAAGGCAACTTCCGGCCGTAAGTTAGTGCTTAAAACTGAATACGCCGTGGTGATACAATAGAGAATATTTGACGAAGGGATCTTGTTTGTCGTACGAAAAATTTTAACGCATTTTTCTTCTTTCTGTTCTTGACGTAACAGATATATTTCACAAAATTTCTATTAATTGCATTTACGTAAACGTAATCCCGGGGTGTAACTTAATGCTTCAAACTGAATTAGGAGAGGTGACACAATAGGAAATAGTTGACGACGTCCTTTCGTTCTTAATGCAATAAATATGTTTCACGAAATTTCGACCGCTTGTATTTATGTAAAACTAATTTCGAGCCATAAGATAGTGCTTAAAACTGTATTAGGAGAGGTGGCACAATAGCAACATTTTTAATGCATTTCTTTTCGTGCCATGCCTGCCAGGTTCAAACTGCTATAAGTCCATCAATTCTACGTATATATAAATACAACGTGCCTGTAACTTTCGAAAACTGGATTTGGAGAGGGATAGTGCTGGGTCAATAATAGAGGGTGGGAGAGAAGGTCTTCGTCGTACGAACAATTTTAACGCATTTTTCTTCCTTTCGTTTTTGAGCGAATAAATGTGTTTTACCAAATTTCTCATCGATTGAATTTATGTAAACGTAACTTTCGGCCGTAAGTTAGTGCTTAAAACTGAATTAGCCGTGGTGATACAATAGAGAATAGTTTACGAAGGGATCTTGTTTGTCGTACGAACAATTTTAACGCATTTTTCTTCCTCTTGTTTTTGATGGAATAAATGTGTTTTACCGAATTCCCCATCGATTGTATTTATGTAAAGGCAACTTCCGGCCGTAAGTTAGTGCTTAAAACTGAATTAGCCGTGGTGATACAATAGAGAATAGTTTACGAAAGGATCTTGTTTGTCGTACGAACAATTTTAACGCATTTTTCTTCCTTTCGTTTTTGATCGAATAAATGTCTTTTACCAAATTTCTCATCGATTGAATTTATGTAAAGGCAACTTCCGACCGTAAGTTAGTGCTTAAAACTGAATACGCCGTGGTGATATAATAGAGAATAGTTGACGAAGGGATCTTCGTCGTACGAACAATTTTAATGCTAATTGGATCGAATAAATGTGTTTTACCAAATTTCTCATCAATTGAATTTATGTAAAGGCAACTTCCGGCCGTAAGTTAGTGCTTAACCCATTCGAGACCGATTGCACACCGTGTGTGCAATAACAGTAATGTGCAATTATCAGTTATTCTGAGTAAACTAGCCGTCAAAATAAGATTTTTCTTGAATTAATGAAATCTGTAAAGTACAGGAAAACAAAATTTGGCATTGACCGTGTTCGAAAAAAATCGTCGTCTCGAATGGGTTAAAACTGAATACGCCGAGATGATACTATAGAGAATAGTTGACGAAGGGATCTTGTTTGTCGTACACAAAATTTTAATGCTATTTTCTTCCTTCTGTTCTTGACGTAACAAAAATATCTCACAAAATTTCTATTAATTGCATTTCCGTAAAAGTAATCTCGGGGTCGGACTTAATGCTTGAAACTGAATTAAGACAGGCGATTTCCAATAGAAAATAGTTGATGACGTAATTTCGTTCTTGATGCAACAAATATGTTTCACGAAATTCCGCTCGATTGTATTTATGCAAAAGTAATTTCGAGCCGTAAGATAGTATTTAAAACTGTATTAGGAGAGGTGACACAATAGCAACATTTTTAATGTTTTTCTTTTCGTGCCATGCCTGCCAGGTTCAAACTGCTATAAGTCCATCAATTCTACGTACATATAAATAAAACGTGCCTGTAACTTTGGAAAAGTGGATTCGGGGAGGGTAGGTAGTATTGGACAGTGGTAGTCCAATAATAAAGGGTGGAAGAGTTTTCTTCTGATATGGAGCTTTAGTAGTGTTCTTTTTTTGCTGATTCCATTCCCAACGGGACAAATCCCTCTGAGTTTCGATTAATTGTATATACCTATAAATAAACCAGGTTCGTAACTCAACGCATAAAGTTGAGGGATCATAACTTTCAAAAACTGAATTCCCAGAGGGAGTGGCGTGGTCCAATAGCAAACCGTGGATAGAAAATCTTTGCCCTCGTCGTACGACAATCATTCGGACTCCTTTCTTCGGGCCGGTTTAATAAATTTCCGTCGACTATATATACGCATAAATAATCTTGGTTCGCATCTTAATAATCTTCGCCCGCGATTCCCGCAAGTCGTTTTCATTCAAGAAACAACGACGGCAAATCGAACGACCGGTTGACGTCATTGTTAGGAGCTTGGATTAAATCAAATGTTCGCGGTTCGGACTCACTGCCGTTGGGTTCTTTTATACTCAGGCTGAATTATTTTAATTTACAACGCGGTATAAAACAGCTATGGCAAAGCTCTTTTCATGGCTGACTCAAACTCGACGTGAAAACATTAATAATATACCGAGACTCCGCCCCGCGTTTAATTTAACTAAACATTTAATTAACCTAAATGAACAAGTACCAAAAAGCGCTTACAAATTCATACCCCCACCGTGACTTTTCTGCGCTCGTCGATAAAAGAAAGGATACCTCGGGAAATATTTTTTTTTGCGACAACGTTTGCAATTTCAGTGACGCTTTTTGCGCCGATAAAAAAAACGAATATCTTCAAAAATATTTGTTTGCGATGACCTGTTTAGTTTTAGTCTTAGTATAATTTATTTGAATAATGACCCCGTGATTTTCCTTCCTGTGCCGATAAAAAAATAGGTACCCTCAAAAATATTCTTTTCCGATAACACGTTTAATTTCAATGTTATTGTAGTTTACTTGACTAATGAACCGTAACTTTTCTCTGTACACAAATAAAAGAACAAATAGCCCCAAAACATCTGCTTGCCATGACGTGTTCAATTTCTTACCATAATTTACTTGAACAATGAACCGTGACTTTTTCCATGCACCATAAAAAAAACACCCTCAAAAGGATTTATTTGCGATGACGCGTTCGATTTCACTTCACGATAATTTATGTGAACGTTGAACCGTGACTTTTCTCCGTACACAAATAAAAGAACATATAGCTCCAAAATATCTGTTTGCCATGGCGTATTAAATTTTTTACTATAATTTACTTGAATAATGAACCGTGACATTTTTCCATGCACCGCAAAAAAAAAAACACCCTCAAAAGTACATATTTGCGATGACGCGTTCGATTTCAACCTTATCACAATTTACGTGAACGTTGAACCGTGACTTTTCTCCGTACACAAATAAAAGAACATATAGCCCCAAAATATCTGCTTGCCATGGCATGTTCAATTTCTTACCATAATTTACTTGAATAATGAACCGTGACATTTTTCCATGCACCACCAAAAAAAACACCCTCAAAAGTACTTATTTGCGATGACGCGTTCGATTTCAACCTCACCACAATTTACGTGAACGTTGAACCGTGACTTTTCTCCGTACACAAATAAAAGAACATATAGCTGCTCCAAAATATCTGTTTGCCGTTGGCATATTAAATTTTTTACTATAATTTACTTGAATAATGAACCGTGACATTTTTCCATGCACCACCAAAAAAAAAACCCTCAAAAGTACTTATTTGCGATGACGCGTTCGATGTCAACCTCACCACAATTTACGTGGACGTTGAACCGTGACTTTTCTCTGCGCACCAATAAAAAACCGAAACACCCCCGAAAACATCTGCCCGCGACGTCCTTAATTTCAGCCTTACTACAGTTTACTCAAACACCGAAGTACTATTTGTCGAACCGTCGATTCCTCTCCCCTTTCGTCTTGCACGCACACTTCTTGCTCTCGTTTCCGCCCGGCCCCAAGATCTTCTGCGCCGACGAGTTCCCGCACACACCCACACCCGCACACACATACATAGAGGACAGAACGTCGTGCTCACGCGAGCGGCAACTTGACAGTCCGGAACCACCGTCCACTCGCGTCTTCCCTTTTTACGTATCCTCCCTCCCGTAATTACCCGCGAGCCTTTCCGCTCCCGTGTCGTGAGTCGCCGGGCTCCATAAAAGATCCATTCGTGCGCGTTAGAGTCCGCTCGTTCGGGGATCGATCGAGGCCGGAGAATTCCCAATTTCCTTCCCGCCGTCTATTCTCGCCCGGCCGACGAATAATGACTAAAGTGATCCGTTCCATAAAGGCCGGGGGCATTTTATCGGGCCGCCTAATGCGGGACGAGCGGTGCCCACGGTATCGACATTTCCGTCGGCGCATTGTTAAATAAATAAGCGCCGTTGTGCCGCAATCGGGGCCGGGTCCCGTTGCGCTCCGACGTCCGTTTGCGAACCGCACGCGCCGCGACGCGCGGCGTCTATTCGCGGTCTCTTCGCGGTCTTTGAATTAGCCCACCGTCAGGTTCGCGCGGATTTCGGTTTCATCGACGCTCGTTAACACATTCGCTGCCACGGCGGTCACCGGTGATCGGTGCAAAAGATTTTACTGAAAATGCAAAAAATTCGCAATGAAGCCTATTTGCAATCTTATAAAAGCGATTGATATTGGAACGGCGCTTCAATACTTTGGCTTCTAACAACTCTGCGTTAATTTCATTTTGCACGATTTAACTATACTCTGCAGTATTTCATCGCATCGCGGTTCTAACGTAGCAAAAAAAACACTTGGCAGTGATTGTGTTAATACAGTTACTGCCGCGGTGGTCACCGGTGACCGGTGCAAAAGATTTTACTAAAAATGCAAAAAATTCGCAATGAAGCCTATTTGCAATCTTGTAAAAGCAATTGATGTTAGGACGGTGCTTCAATAGTTTGGCTTCTAACAACTTTGCGTTACCTTTATTTTGCACGATTTAATTATACTCTGCAGTATTTCATCGCGTTGCGGTTCTAATATAGAATAATACGGTGGTCACCGGTGCAAAAGATTTGACTACAAATGCAAAAAATTCGCAATGAAGTCTATTTGCGATCTTGGAAAAGCAATTGTTATTGGAACGGTGCTTCAATACTTTGGCTTCTAAAAACTCTGCATTAATTTAATTTTGCATGATTTAATTATACTCTGCAGTATTTCATCGCATCGCAGTTCTAACGTAGCAAAATATGCGGTGACCGGTGCAAAAGATTTGAATTTAGATGTAAAAAATTCGCAATGGAGCCTATTTGCAATCTTGTGAAAGCAATTGATATTGGAACGGTGCTTCAATAGTTTGGCTTCTAACAACTTTGCGTTACTTTCATTTTGCACGATTTAATTATATTCTGCAGTATTTCATCGCATCACACTTCTAACGTAGCAAAATACGCGGTGACCGGTGCAAAAGATTTTACTTAAGATGCAAAAAATTTGCAATGAAGCCTATTTGCAATCTTGTGAAAGCAATTGATATTGGAACGATGCTTCAATAGTTTTGGTTTCTACTCTCTCAATTCTGTGTTACTTTAATTTTGCAGGATTTAATTATACTCTGCAGTATTTCATCACATCGCGGTTCTAACATAGCAAAATATGTGCGCGTATTTTACTGTGTTAGAATGGCGATGCTATGATATACTACAGCATTTGATTGAATTATGCAAAATGTAAATAATGTGCAGGTATTGGAGACCAATGGATCGCATCACTATTCTAACAATAACTGCATCCATAAAATAATTATTGCTACCCATTGCGGATATTTTGGATCTTCAGTAAATTCTCTTGCGCCGGTCAGCGTTAATCACCATGGCATGACCACCATGGCATGACCACCATGGCAATGTATAGAAGTCATTCTGCGTTATATAATGCGTGTAAATATAATAAATGTTGGTAATAAATACTAAATGCAATGAATATTGTATTGCAAATCATACTGGAATTAGATTCCTTACGTGACGGAAATGAGATTTTTAGTTGGCGGATGCATATATATAGGTAAAATGTTCAGTATTTCGAGAAATTATATTTTTTACGCAAATAGCGCACATATAATAAATATTGGGAATAAATAATAAATGCAATGGATATTGTATTGTAAATTAGATTGAAATTACATTACGTACGTGACGTGAATGGTACGTTTCGTTCGTGGAGACGCCTCGGGAAATTACTGATGAATGTACTTGCACTATTTGTATATGCGTATATCTAGGTAAAATGTTCAATATTCAGTAGTGTGGCAATGTGTAGAATTTCTATAGCGTTATATAATTCGCATAAATATAATAACTGTCGGGAATAAATAATAGATGCAATGAATATTGTATTGTGAATTATACTGGAATTACATTACATACGTGACGCGAATGAGACATTTAGTTGGCGGAGACGTCTCGGGAAATGCATGATAAGTGCATTTGAATTATTTATATATACGCGTATATGTAGGCAATGATTTAAAGATTTGAAGTAATGGTGAAGTGCAGAAATTATGTTGCGCTGTATGAATAGCAGAAATATAATGAATGTTGGGAATAAATAATAAATGCAACGAACATGGTACCGTAAATTATACTGGAATTACGTTAAATACGTGAGATGAATGAGATGTTTAATTGGACGAAACGCCTCGGAAAATTTCTTACGAGTGTATTTGAACCATTAAAGATATATACAGAACGTGTATATATACGTAAAGTTCAGAATGCTAAAGTTATGGTAACGCGTAGAAATTATATTGCGTTGCATAAATAATAAGTGCAATGAATATGGTATTGTAAATTATACTAAAATAGCATTAAATATGAGATGAATGGGAAGTTTAGTTAGCGGGGACGCCTCGGCGAATTTCCGACAATTGCATTTCAACTATTTCTATACGCGTATATATAGATAACATTTTCATTATTTAAAGTATTAACAATGTTTTGAAAGACTGGTTCGTCGTATTGTAAATTATCCCGCAATTATATTAAATACGCCACGTAAATAGGACGTTTAACCGTCGTCCGCGCCTTGCGGATTTTCTGACGTATCCACTTCAGCTATATACGTACCCATATATATGCATATACAGATAAAATCCTCATCCTCACATTTATAACAATCTACGCAAATTACCTTGCAATCATATTGAATCGTACGTAAATAGCTCTCCTCCCCGAGCCTCCTATTTTCCCCGAAATACTTAATGACAAAAAAGAAGTCGCGTCCGTGCGGGAAACTTTTTATTCGACACACCCCGTAGCCCGACGCTTCGCACAATTGTGCGGACCGTTCGTTTGAATTGCTGCCATTATTCCATGTATGAAAATGATTCTGAGCTGATCGCAGCTGACTTGATGCGTCAACTGCCGGAGTCGCGCTTTTACGTATTCACCGACACCGGCGCGCGCTGAAATATTCTAAAACGAGCGACAGCGACAAGTAGCGATAACCGTGCATCTACACTCGCTGTTGCAGGCACGTGAAAAACGTCGGTGAGGAGCATCGACGCGAGAAAAGGAAAGATCTCGATCAATTTGGCGGACATTCAGAGTGATCCGCATTGGCTACCTTTGTGAGGACTTTGACGTGGGGGAGGCACACGTCGAGAAGAGGTCTCTGAGGGTCCTGATTGGTTTGATTTCGAGGACGAGCCCGGCCGCTACTCCTACATCGACAGTGAGTCGGAGACTTTTATTTGCCACGTGCCATGTTGAAACGATTCGTTGACGTGCGTATTCACTGGAATATCGCGAACGGTTTGCCCGATGGATCTTTATTAACTTTCCGAGGGCGCGGGTGCCGTTAGAGTGATGCGACGATCAAGTTTGACACAGCACTCTGCCGGCACTCTGCGCGCGAGCTTGTGAAATTCGGAAATTAAAGGGTCGGAAATTGGACGATTGTACGGTTCAAATTTGAGCGCCCGCCCGGCGCGAGGTAGCAGAGGGTAAATAACGTAGATTGCGAAGCTAAAATTGTTTAATGTCGGGCGAGCGAAGGGTTGGCGAGCGAGACTCGGCGAAGCTTGGGAATTGACCCTTTGCACTCGGCGTGTCCCCTCGGAGGGAACACGAAGGGATTTTGCGCGTTGTTGCTGAGAAAAATTGCCGCTCGGTGAAAAGTTAAACTAACGGAAAAAAATAGAAAATCTGCGGGGGATGGAACTTGTGTAGAATTGTTGGTTAATCGAGTGGGGGGTGAATTCAAGCAACGGCCGGAATTTCCTTTTGCGACGTATTCAATGGAACGACAATTTACGTGTTTTGCGGGTCTGAATATTTGTTTCCTGAATGTATTTCCAATTTGTTAAAATTAAAAGTAACAAAAAAATGAAGATTCCCGGTGGTATTTAAAATTGATAACATTTTTGAATAATCAACTGAGAAATAAATTCCAGTAACTATGGGAGTATCCTTCTGACGTATTCAGTGAAAAGAAAATTTAAATATTATTTGCATCCGAGTATTTGTTTCTTTAAGATATTTCCTATATGTTAAAATTAAAAGTAACAAAAAAATGGAGAGCCTCGGTGATATTTAAAATGGATAACATTTTTGAATAATCAACTGAGACATGAATTCCAATAACTATGGGAATATCCTTCTGACGTATTCAGTGAAAAGAACATTTAAATATTATTTGCATCCGAATATTTGTGTCTTTAAGATATTTCCTATTTGTTAAAGTTAAAAGTAACAAAAAAATGGAGAGCCTCGGTGGTATTTAAAATTGATAACATTTTTGAATAATCAACTAAGAAATGAATTATAGTAACTGTGCAAATATCCTTCTGACGTATTCAGTGAAAAGAAAATTTAACTATTATTTGCATCCGAATATTTGTTTCTTTAAGATATTTCCTATTTGCTAAAATTAAAAGTAACAAAAAAGTAGAGATTCTCGGTGGTATTTAAAATTGATAACATTTTTGAATAATCAACTGAGACATGAATTCCAGTAACTGTAGAAATATCCTTCTAACGTATTCAGTGAAAAGAAAATTTAAATATTATTTGTATCCGAATATTTGTGTCTTTAAGATATTTCCTATTTGTTAAAGTTAAAAGTAACAAAAAATGGAGAGCCTCAGTGGTATTTAAAATTGAGAACATTTTGGAATAATCAACTGAGAAATAAATTCCAGTAACTGTGGGAATATCCTTCTGACGTATTCAGTGAAAAGAAAATTTAAATATTATTTGCATCCGAATATTTGTTTCTTTAAGATATTTTCTATTTGTTATAATTAAATGTAACAAAAAAATAGAGAGCCTCGGTGGTATTTAAAATTAATAACATTTTTGAATAATCAACTGAGAAATGAATTGCAGTAACTGTGGGCATATCCTTCTGACGTATTCAGTGAAAAGAAAATTTAAATATTATTTGCATCCGAATATTTGTTTCTTTAAGATATTTCCTATGTGTTAAAGTTAAATGTAACAACAAAATGGAGCGCCTCGGTGGTATTTAAAATTAATAACATTTTTGAATAATCAACTGAGAAATGAATTCCAGTAACTGTGGAAATATCCTTCTGACGTATTCAGTGAAAAGAAAATTTAAATATTATTTGCATCCGAATATTTGTGTCTTTAAGATATTTCCTATTTGTTAAAGTTAAAAGTAACAAAAAAATGGAAAGCCTCGGTGGTATTTAAAATTGATAACATTTTTGAATAATCAACTGAGAAATAAATTCCAGTAACTATGGGGAGTATCCTTCTGACGTATTCAATGAAAAGAAAATTTAAATATTATTTGCAACCGAATTTTTGTTTCTTTAAGATATTTCCTATTTGTTAAAATTAAAAGTAATAAAAAAATAGAGAGCCTCGGTGGTATTTAAAATTGATAACATTTTTGAATAATTAACTGAGAAATGAATTCCAATAACTATGGGAATATCCTTCTGACGTATTCAGTGAAAAGAAAATTTAAATATTATTTGCATCCGAATATTTGTTTATTAAGATATTTCCTATATGTTAAAATTAAAAGTAACAACAAAATGGAGCGCCGCGGTGGTATTTAAAATTGATAATATTTTTGAATAATCAACTGAGAAATGAATTCCAGTAACTGTGGAAATATCCTTCGGACGTATTCAGTGAAAAGAAAATTTAAATATTATTTGCATCCGAATATTTGTTTCTTTAAGATATTTCCTATTTGTTAAAAGTAAAAGTAACGGAAAAAATGAAAAATCGGTGTGGCATTTAACTTTTATGAAATCGTTGCTTAATCGACTGAGAAATTAATTCCAGGAACTGCGGAAATATCCTTCTATAGTAGTCAGTGAAACGAACATTTATATATTATTCGCATTCATATATTTGTTTCCTTAAGATATTTCCGGTCCGTTAAAAATAAAAGTGACAAAAAATAAAAATAATCTGTTCCGTTTAGTATTTATAAAAGCTTTGGTCAATCAAGTATTCAACGACCAGACGAACATCTTCCGACGTATTCAGGCACTAGACCAAACGACAATTTTTATATTATTCTTGCACGTTATTATTGCAAACAGTTATTATTGCGACATTTGTTTCACGAACCTCGCAATGGACATTGCCAATTGTCTTGAATAACAACACCTTCGAAAAGTATAAGCCCCAAAGTTTCAATTTCATCTCACGAAACATATACCAGCAAAGTTCCCGCGGAATATAATTTGCATAGAGTAATTATTTCCGAAACTATAATTTCATACGGAACAACACGCTATTCCCTACTTCGCGAAGAAGCATGTCCAAGTGCAAAGGGTTAAAGTGCTTTGGTAGGAAAGGCTCGCCTTAAAAAGAATGATCGAAAATTAGCCGATATTCGAGAGATCAGCTGCCATTGGAGTTTTAATTTAGTTCAAAGAGTGGCTCAACGCGGATCGTGCACCGTTCAATTTCAACACGAACAATCGTCGCCCCTCTCGTAAAACCAATAGCAAACATGACGTGTGCGCATCGTATGGTCAGTTTTGCTCTTTTCCGATGGCTGGACCCACGAATCCAGTTCGTGAATCGTCCAGTTCCCACCTAACACTGGTGCGGTCCGCGAACAATCGTCGCTTCTCATCCAATCCCGGAGCCAGATATGATTGATCCACAAACGTCCACGTGCTTTTCGCAATCCTAATATCACACATAGACAGTTGTTCGATGAACAATCGTTTCCGGCGAATGCGAGCGATCATCTGCAGCATACTTCAACCCCAATCAAGTGCCTTCACCCACAGTCTTCTGCGCGTCTTGAACTTTGTGTTAGTTAAAAAGAAAGTCATCCTCGATACGTTGCCTGCCGTGAGAAATAGAATATTGAGAAATAGAAATAGAACGTCCGTCTACACGATTCTTCTCTCCTTTTTACCCTTTGCACTCGGACATGTTTCTTCCCGAAGTAGCGAATACCGCAACATTTCGTTTAAAATGGTATAGTTTTGAAAAAAATACTCTGCTGAAGTCATGTTTTGCATATAATTTTGCCGATACATTTAATATGAAACAAAATCGGAAATTTATAGCCTATTCTTTTCGAATGCATCGTAGTTCATTCATCAATATGCATTGAGGATTTGTTCAACACGTATCGCAGTAATACTTGTTTATGGTCTTTCATGTGACATTTTGTTCTTCCGAACATATACAATGTTCATACAACAATTTCCAGTTTGTCATTCAGCCTATTGCAGATATATGTGCCCATAATTATGAAAGTGGTCTAAGTCAAAATTTAAAAAAAATGAGTTTATCAGTTATTTCATACCACATTATTTTTAACTAAATTTATTCAATGTAATTTTTACGAAATTGTCAAAAATGAACCATTAGATAGTGGTTGTAATTTCAACATTATATGGAATTCATTTAGTTTTAATTATGAAAGTGGTCTAAGTCAAAAATGTAAATAAATTATATAAACAACTTGAAAATGGCACGTGGCCTTCTTTGACGCGTTTCTGAACTACATAATAAAATAAATGACAATCAAATTTTAATAATAACGACAACTTCATTCCGAAATCACTAGAAGAATCAATAACAAGAAGAGTAAAAAATACCGCGGGTGAATCTGTCTCTTGGCTACGAATTCAATGGATGAGATTCTTGAAAAATGAACCTTATAAAATGTTCTATAAAACATCTTTAGATGATTCTAAATTTCACGTTTTGGATCTTTCACCTAAAAAAGGAAGACCAAAAATATACGGAAATATTAAATTACTTCCATTATACACCACCATTAGACCAGTATCGGAAGAAAAACATAAAGATATTATGAGTTTACTACCGTACATCCCTCCAGTTTTTCAGGAACATTTTAAGAATCTTAAATACTCGAAATAATGATAAAAATGGATTACTGTTTAAAAATAATTAATAAATGTAATAAATGTTCACGAATTATTTCAATCAAATTATTGTTTCAAATAAAACTCAAAGTTCTTTATTGCTTTAAGTCATTTATAGGACATTCAGTTAATTTTGAAAATGGTCTAAGTCAATTCAATCTTTAAAAATAATATTATCGTATAAAATTCACACAAAATTTCATATTCATAGTAAATTTCCATTAATTAAGACTAATAAAATTATAAATTAAAATGTCGCATAATGTAAAAATATTTTTTAATTTATTCAAATGCAATTCATTAAATATCTCGAAACAAGAAATATATGACTTAGACCACTTTCATAATTATGGGCACATATGACGTAGAAGGTTCTCGCAGTTGCTAGAATTCACCTCTCAGTATATTAACCACAAATTAGTAAATATTAAACAGGACCCAGATTATTAATCTTATCTCATTGCCTTAACGTGTAACTCCCCGGAAATATCTTAGGGAAACAATAACACAAAGTAACTTCGTGTTCCCTCAGAGGGGACAGTTGAGTGCAAAGGGTTAAATTTCTGACGGATCTACACTAAAGTTGGAGCTTTGTGCCCATATGTAGAATTTTTGTAATGAACGAATATGCTTGAATGAGCAGTATTGGCACATAGTACGTTTGTGAATTTTGTCTAATTATATAGTAACTTCGTTTTCATTAATATGGCATGGTATTATTTTGCCGCATAACAATATTCATGCATATACGTAAATGCACAAATGAACGCCCAGTACGCATCGTACAATAATCAATGATTGAACGTCACGGTTTCCAAATCGATTAACTCGGCTGAACAAAAAAATCAGTCATGTGCTGCACTAAAATTAAAACCGAATCTGAAAGAGGGGTTAATCGCTTTGGCGCGTGAATGGCTCGATTTTTAATAAAATTCGACAAATCTGTCGCATTCACCTTTGCAATCGTGCATATCGCCTAAAGTAGGTGCACTCGTCTGAACCATTTTGTTCAGTACCCGGAGTACTCGAAGAAAATATTAGTATGGAATAAGCTACGGCCTTTTTGTCAAAAATATATTTTTAGTAAAATTTGATAATTCATAAAATTTCCTTCGTGTTGGTGGATATTGGGTAAACCATATTAGCGCGCTCACAAGCCCAGTATTTGTTTAGTACTCAAATTATCCGAAAATAGATGAACTCGCACGAAAATAATTTCATTTCTGTCGAAGAATACGTTTTTCATAAAATTTTACAAATCCACCAAATTTGCCCTATGGTTCGTGACATGTAAACGAGGTGCACACCATCTAGCACACTCTCAAGTACATCGCCAATTTCTTCAGTACCGAAATTATCCGAAAAGAGGTAAACGTGCACAAAACTAATTCAATTCCTATTCAAGAATACGTTTTTCATAAAATTTGACAAATCCACCAACTTTGCCGAAGTGATATGTGACATCCAAGAACGTGCACATGGTTCAAAACCATTCCTATGCACTCAGGAACATAATTTTATATTATCCTAAAGCTAAATTATATGAAAAAAAAATTGTGAAGGAGCAATTGCGTTTTTTCCAAAATATGTTTTTAACCAAATTTGATAATTCACCCATCTTTCTTTGTGACACATGTATGAAACGGAAATTATTCGACAAGAATATCAACTTACAACGAAACCAAATAATTTTTGTCAAGAATACCTTTTCCACCAATTTCGCTAAATGAGCCGTTTCTTTTGAAAGATGCCTAACTGCATTTTTCAATATTTTCCGGTTACCATGGTTACATGTACAAATTCACGTTATTTATCAGTGAATGTTATTTATCTCGATTTGAAGATAAATGGCGTTAGGCCACTCTCAAAATAAACGGCTCAAATCCACAATTTCCTTTATGGGGCGTGTCGCCTAAAGGCCATGCGCATTATCCAAATCAATCCTGCCCGCACGTGTTAACAAATTGCGGACGGATGACGAGATATCTCGTCATTGCTATTTCGTCGTTCGGGGGTCATTGACGAGATATATCGTCTTGCATATTCTGTCGTTCGAGGCAGGTGACGAGATATCACACAGTTGCTACGTGATCGGCAGCCGCAGTTTTTCGTAATTTGTGTTGCGAATTAATTATTTGAAGCTCTGAAATATGGATAGCGACAAAACGATTAGCAATATTACAGAAATATTTGTGGACAGTTTAACACTTTGACTGCCAAGCGTTTCTTGCTATGTTGGAATCGCGATGCGGTAAAATACTGCAGAGTATAATTAAATCGTGCAAAATGAAAGTAATGCAGAGTTGTTAGAAGCCAAAGCACGGCTTCCGTTTGAAACACCGTTCCAATATCAGTTGCTTTTACAAGATTCCAAACAGGCTTCATTGCGAATTTTTTGCATTTTTAGTCAAATGTTTTGCACCGGTCACCGGTGACCACCGTGGCAGTCAACGTGTTAACTACTAACAAATCATCACTAATTTAAAGATATTTGGCGCAAAAAAATACCCGGCCACTGGGTACGATTAGCAATAGAATGCTCGGTCCGCAAAGTGTTAAGCGGCCTATCGAAATTGAGCTGATCAACCGAATCTCGTGACATTTCAGGCGGTAGCTAGGAGTCTGGTCGGTTTCTGCCGTGCTAGGTCGACGGAGGAGAAGTTCTTAGCGGAAGGCTAGTAGCCCAGCGGCGGTGCCAGCAAGCTCGCGCATGCTTCAGCAACGAAGCGGTTCAGCAACAACACCGCCTGCGACGTCATCATCGTCCGCCAACATGTTCCCCCAGCAATACTGCCTGAGATGGAAGTACCATCAGAGCAACATGCAGACGATGTTCCCACAGCTACTCGAGCGGCAGGCGTACTGCGACGTCACGCTCGCCTGCGAGGGCAAAACTCTGCGGGCGCACAAGGTGAGTCGGGGGGTTGCAAAAATCATCCCTCAGAGCCGATAACTCGAACTCAGACGCCGCCGCACTTCGGCCATTTTCTGCGCTACCTTCCAACTCGCATGCATATGATTTGTTGAGATGGGAGAGCGCGGCTGATGGTGGTTGCTTTTTTGGGATGGTATTGAGATGTGGTAGGTTGGGGCAGTCACTTTCAATCGTGAAGTTTTTAGATGCCGAAAAGGTTTGAGGATTTTTAATTAAATTATTACCTAAAGAAGGCCAAAGCACGAAAACATATATAGGATCGTTAATTAAATTATTTTTTTTTATGGGGAAAGAATTGGGGCCAAAGCACAGCGGCCGATGATGATTATTTTTTTGGGATGTATTATAGGTTGGGGCAGTCGACATTAAGATATCTTTAAATTGATTGCAAGCACAGTAATTGTATATATGTCGAAATGTCAAATCGTTGTTATGTCAAATCATTTTTTTTTGTGGGTGGAAATTAAGTGCGTCCAACTCGCATGCATATGATTTGTTGAGATGGGAGAGCGCGGCTGATGGTGGTTGCTTTTTTGGGATGGTATTGAGATGTGGTAGGTTGGGGCAGTCACTTTCAATCGTGAGACGTGAGAAGTTTTTAGGTATGCCGCGAAAAGGTTTGAGGATTTTTAATTAAATTATTTCCTAAAGAAGGCCAAAGCACAGTAAATACATATATATATGTCGACATTAAATTTATTGCAGGAGTATATCGTTGTCATGTCAAATTATTTTTTTTATGGGCGGAAATTAAGTGCGTCCAAATTGGGATGCATACGATTTTTTTAGAATGGGAGAGTGCGGCCGATGATGATTATTTTTTTGGGATGGTATTGAAATGCGGTAGGTTGGGGCAGTCACTTTCAATCGTGTGAAGTGAGAAATTCTTAGGTATGCCGCGAAAATGTTTGAGGATCGTTAATTAAATTATTTCGGAAAGAAGGGCCAAAGCACAGTAAATGCATATGTATACATGCCGACATTAAGATATCTTTAAATTGATTGCATGAGTACATTGTTATGTCAAATCGTTTTTTTTTGTGGGTGGAAATTAAGTGCGTCCAAATCGGGATGCATATGATTTTTTAGGATGGGAGAACGTGGCCGATGGTGGTTACTTTTTTGGGATGGTATTGAGATATATGGTAGATTGGAACAGTCACTTTCAGTCGTGAGATGTAAGAAGTTCTTAGGTATACCGTGAAAATGTTTAAGGATTTTTAATTAAATTATTTCGAAAAGAAGGCCAAAGCACAATAAATGCACATATACATATTTGTCGACATGAAGATCTCTTTAAATTTATTGCAGGAGTATATCGTTGTCATGTCAAATTTTTTTTTTTTGTGGGTGGAAATTAAGTGCGTGCAAATTGGAATGCATATGATTTGTTAAGATGGGAGAGGGCGGCCGATGGTGGTTATTTTTTTGGAATGTTATTAAGATGTGGTAGGCTTGAACAGTCACTTTCAGTCGTGTGACGTAAGAAGTTCTTAGGTATGCCGCGAAAATTTTTGAGGATCGTTAATTATATTATTTCGGAAAGAAGACCAAAGTACAGTAAATGCGTATATATATGTATGTCGACATGAAGATCTCTTTAAATTTATTGCAGGAGTATATCGTTATTATGTCAAATTGTTTCTTTTCTGGGCGGAAATTAAGTGCATCCAAATCGGGATGCATATCATTTTTTTAGAATGGGAGAGCGCGGCCGATGGTGGTTACTTTTTTGCGATGGTATTGAGATGTAGATTGGGGCGGTCGTTCTCAATCTTGTAACATTTTGAAAATCTTTTAAGAACTTTAATTAAATTATTTCGGAAGTAAGGCCAAAGTACGATATAGTAAACTTGAATTGTTTGAATTAGGGTCAAGAAGAAACTTTTTCACGGTTAATTACCTAAGTTTGTTAAGATAATACGCGTTTGCGAAATCTCGGGTAATTCCATTCGATATTTACTACTTTATAGTAATATTTAAATAGTCCGTAAATGTTCAAATGAGCAATTTTTCAGAAAATATTTCAGTCCCTTTTTCTATATACGAAATTTTAATTATTTACATTTGAATCGAAAATAATCCTTTTTGTCCACTCAATTACTCAAGTTTTTCATCATTAGCACCGCGCATCGTGTGCAGATACTGTTAGGAAAATAACTATCGGAAAACCACAGGAACTTTAAAATCTCCGACCATTATAATACTTGGACAGTTTCTTAAGACCGTGGCCGGCGAGTTTAGTGTATTTCAACATGATTATCAGCCAGAACATATCGATTGCTCCGTCACGATGGAAGCTTACCAAAGTCGTAGACAAGTGGCATCGTAACAGCAATTATATCATTACGTAACATCTCGCTGGGGCCTTTCGAGTGCAAAGGGTTAACAGTGCCACTGTCCCGATTCCTAATAATAAAACGTCTATGTAGGTGGCATTTCACGTAAGCGTCAGAGTGGCAAGAAGTCTCCATTATCCGATCAATAAAGCGTTCTATCCAATGTATCTAAAAATCGGACCGTGCGTCCGCACTTTCTTACGTGGCGGATGACAAATGCAACAGCGAATTAAGAGTCGGCGAATCAGTGCGTTGCGCGCTCCGGGATCCCATTGTTGCCATAGAAACGTTCGCCGATCGTGATTCACGTCTTCCGACGAGTTCCCGCTTCGCAGTGACAAATTTCGCGAATCAAGAGTCGAAGGGCATTCGTCGGCAGAGTCGAACGGGGCTGAGAAAAATTGACAATCCGGGTCAACTTCTTGCGAGGGCCAGGCGCGTTCCATCCCGGCGTCCGATCTTAATTTATCCAAAACGTCGATAGCACGCGGGCGGGCGATTATTTTCCGAAAAGTATCGACGCCCCGATCAATCCCCGGGCCGAAACTTTCGAGAAACGGGAAGTGAGCGGCAAAAAATGTATAATTGAATATCGAGTGGGGGCGGAGAGGGGCGGGGGTCGCTTCTATTTTTCGCCCTCGACGAATTTAATCTCGCCCAGTCTTAATTCATTCGAAATGCCAGTAACACGTGACCCGCTTTCGAGAAATTTCGGAAGCGTAATTAACGTTCGGCACAGAAATTTGAAAGGCGTGCGCCGGCGGTCGTATAATCAAACATTCGATATGAAATTCTTTGTTAACGCTCCACTTTTCCAATTACCGTTGCCATCGAGCTGCGAACGTGCGGATCTCCTTTGTCGTCGGCGCAATCGTTATTTCCCGATTGCCGATGATGAATCGGGGAAATAATTAGCCTCGGAACTAAGGATATCTAAGGCGAGCATATGTTAACACGTCGAATGCTATATATGGGTGATAATTACATTTTCGCCGGATCCCATCCGCTAAATGTGGATGACAGCGTCTTTCACCTAGTTATCAAGACTTTGCCAATAACTTGCAAGAGTTTTTAATAGCAGCGGACGTACTAAGTAATAGCGATGCAGGAAACTATACACAAGTCCTTATAAGTGGTTCATACACTAAAACTGTATAATGTCCGAATAAATTATATATAATTATGTGTAATCTTCGAGATAATTTAAATATAACTATCGCTCTGTAGGCAACCTAAGTATTGATAATAGTTTTTTTTTATCTAATTACCAGGACTTTAAATGATATACGAGTTTTTAATTGTAACAAAGATACAATACAATAGTAACAGCACCGGCACAGAAGTACGTACAGGTGCTTATAAATACTTTTCGAAAAAATTTAAGCATAGTCGTGGCCCTAAGACAAAAATAGCTAATTACTCGTGACCCTTCAGGAAATACGAATATGAGTGTCAATCTTTATCACCAAATTATAAGGATTCTACCAATTATTTTCAAGAGTTACTACTGGTAGCGAAGATGTGTAATCGTAACAATGTACATACCCAACCCCATACAGATGCTAGCGAGTCCATCGAACGTTTAAAATATATAACGCCACGATGGCCTTTATGCTAACCTCTGAAGCCTTCCAAACACAACTATGGGAGTCAATCTTTATCACCAAATTATAAGGACTCTACCAATTATTTTCAAGAGTTACTAGTGGTAGCGAAGATATCTAATCGTAATAATGTACACACCCAACCCCATACAGACGCTCGCGAATCTATCGAACGTTTAAAACATATAACGCCACGAACGCCTTTATGCCAACTTCTGAAGGCTTCCAAACACAATTATGGGTGTCAATCTTTATCACTAAATTATAAAGACTTTACCGATTATTTGCAAGAGTTATTAGTGGTAGCGAAGAAATGTAATCATAATAATGTACACACCCAACCCCATACAGATGCTCGAGAGTCCATCGAACGTTTAAAACATATAACGCCGCGAACGCCTTTATGCCAACCTCCGAATCCTTCCAAACACAACTATGGGAGTCAATCTTTATCACCAAATTATAAGGACTCTACCAATTATTTTCAAGAGTTACTAGTGGTAGCGAAGATATGTAATCGTAATAATGTACACACCCAACCCCATACAGATGCTCGAGAATCCATCGAACGTTTAAAACATATAACACCACGAACGCCTTTACGCCAACTTCCGAAGCCTTCCAAACACAGTTCCCACCCTCTACGCAGCGCATTCAACGCCTGTTCCGCGCCCATCGCGCCCACCGAGTCCCAAATGCCTGGAACTCATCGCCATCCCATACGATTACCGACCCCCGCCAGAAAGCGGGGAATCGGCATGCCTTTGATTGGCAGCGAATTTACCTCGGGCCGTCGCCTAATTTATCGCTTGCGCCGTTCGCCGCGACCCCTGAAGAAATGACCAGCGCGGTGGTTCGCGCCGGGGCGGAGACGGCGGTCGCCGGTAATTGAACTCGATTCTCGCGAAAAACGCTGCGATCGGCAGCAGACGACGGAGGCAATCTCGTCGAGTTTCCCTCGTACCGCCAGGGTAGCCGTCCTCTTCCTTTTTCGCCTACACGTGTCCCCGTCCTCCGCACTGGCCGGCCACCCGTTCCTTCTCATCCTCGTTTAATCCGTCTTCGCCCCCGACCTCACTTTCCCGCTTCCTTGTTTAATCCGTCTTCGCTGCTCGACTCGCTCTCGCCCTCGTACGTTTTTCCGCGCGCTGCCCGTTGCCGGGCAGAATTTCCGCGATTCGTCTTATTGCACGTCGCGAGGCGGTGGAAAGAAACGGCGGGCCTGTGTTGGTAGACGAGACAGGAGGCCGCGCGTTCCTGGGGGGAGGGAGTCGGGGGGTGCAGGCAGCGGGGACCACCCTCGCCGCCGACCCGAAGGAACATAAAACTTGACAAACGATCAATTTTCTGTTCTTTGTTTCTTACCGGGGTGGAACTACGGCATTTCGCCACTCTCTGCCCCTCCGACCTCGACTCGGCCTCTGCCCGCCCCTCTCCCCGGGCCTCTCATTCTTCCGCCTTCCGCCGACGTCGCTCCTCGTTTTTCGTCGCCGCACTCTCTCTCTTTCTCTCTCTCTCTCTCTCCCTCTCTCCCGCCCGACTCTCCCTCTCGCCTGTGCGTCGAAACGAGCCGCGCAGAGGAGAGGCACTCTATCAAAGTAGAGTACCTTTGGCTTGGTTTATTTTTTACTTTGGGAGGGGTCCAAATTGTAAAATCAATACTTCCTCCTAAATTTAGAATGCCGCCGACGCCGGCACACACGCGCACGCATGTACGTGTGCGGGTTGGGAGGCGCGGCGCTTTTTTGCGTCTTCTGCTCTTCGCACGCCTCCGGCGAATGCACCCTCTGCGGCGCCTTTCGGCGCTTAGACGTGTCACGAGGTGTCTTCGTCGGCGCGCACTTTTTTCGCGCGCGATCTCGCACACGAATTGGTCCGGAGCGGGCGAGTGGTTGCTGGATGGGTGGCGAAGGGTGACGTGGGGTGGCGGAGGGTGGCGTGGGAAAAAGCGGAAGCGGAAAGCCCTTTGGGCGAAGGGCGGAAGAATGGGCAAAGGGGAGAACGAGTAACGTTCTTGTAGCGGCGGAAAAGTAAAGTGGCCGTGTGTGGGGGATGGTCGTATCAAGATGGTCTTCAAGACTGGCATTAATTATTTGGACTTTTGTTAAAGTCTAAATAATTGCTATTATGCTAATTTGCAAGGGCATAACGGAAATTTCATGGACTAATTGTTTTCTTTCATGAATTTATGTACTGGTATGGTTACGATATTTTGCGGTGCAATTTTCCAAATGTAATGCAGTAAAAATCTACTGCTACTAAACAATTTTTCAAATTACACGCAATTACGTTATAAGCAAGTAATATTTCATGTTTTGCAATTTCGCAAAATAGCAATTGACTTATGTGTTACTCATCTACATAAATATACATTATTTAATTGGCTGCTTATTACCGAAAGGTGCTACTTACTAAACGTAACGTACCGAAAACACATTCACCGCTGCCAAACAATTTTTCAAGTATACCCCACTCACATCTGCGCCACCCTTGGAAACAGAAACCCCGCACAAACGGCGAGCCATTTAGCCAACCGGCCGAAAGAACAAACAAACTCCAGTGCTCGCCGACTTTCAACATTAAAGCGCAATTCGCCACGCGTAGACGTCAATCCGGCCGAAATCATCATTCAAGCCACCCTCGTCTATTAACTCGTCACGCCCTCCGCCACCCCGCTAAACAGTTTGCAACAACACATAGCATTTATTTACCATAGCATTTATAAAATACCTTAAATGTTACTATACTTCTAAAATTTCCCAAGTTCACTTTCGGTAGCGCAAATGTTATTTGGTACAGTCTGATGCATCATCAAACAATAATTCATTTTGGCTTTCACTTCATTTCCATGAGACATATTTGACCCCGCACAAACGGCGAGTCATTTAGTCAACCGGCCGAAAGAACAAACTCCAGTGCTCGCCGACTTTCAACATTAAAGCGCAATTCGCCACGCGTAGACGTTAGTCCGGCCGAAATCATCATTCGAGCCACCCTCGTCTATTAACACTTTGACTGCCGTGATGGTCACCGGTGACGGGAAAAAGAGATTTTGCTGAAGATCCAAAATATTCACAATGGGTAGAAATAGGTATTTTATAAACGCAGTTATTGTTAGAATAGTGATGCGATCCTTTGGTCTCCAGTACCTGCAGATTATTTACATTTTGCATAATTCAGTTGAACGCTGTAGTATTTCATAGCATCGCCGTTCTAATACAGCAAAATACGCTCGGTAGTCAAAGTGTTAACTCGTCACGCCCTCCGCCACCCCGCTAAACAGTTTGCAACAACACATACCATCGTCAAGTAACATCCACCCCACCTTCCACTCTATGGATACCTAATAAATTCGACTTCTTCCGAGTTCCCACACTCCTTCGGTAGCGCACAACAGTTAGATCCGTGAAACGATTAACGGCGAGCGCCGGCAGAAACGGAAAGTCTGATGCCTGCGGTGGA
Source organism: Cryptocheilus praepositus (assembly GCA_033815515.1). Lineage (NCBI taxonomy): Eukaryota > Metazoa > Arthropoda > Insecta > Hymenoptera > Pompilidae > Cryptocheilus > Cryptocheilus praepositus. The sequence goes on from JAWWQZ010000314.1 coordinate 6,308,184, forward strand.
GAAAACGGAAAAGGGAGCGTTAGGGCACGCGGGGCACAGAGGGTCGAGGAGAAGGTAACAGAAGGGACACAGCTGTTCCCTTCGCCCTGCAACCACCTGCATCCAGGTGCACGACGGTATCCTTCGCTAACGAGCCGAAGAAAACAATGGGGGGAGCGGACGAAATTCAACGAAAATTCCGTTTCGCTCGGCGCTCGCGTTTTCGTTTGACGCGTCGACGTCCGCTTTCTCAGCCGGCAACGATTTATTCCTCGGGCCCGGCGTAAAGTACGCATCGCGACGGCAGGAGTGCGGCATGTTAATTTGTCGATAGGTACGGAGTTGTACGACAATAAAAACGAGGAGATACGCGGTCGATAGGCTAATAGCCAGGCGGCCTGACGTCTTCCGGCGAATTTTTCGAACGTTAGCGTTAAGTGATGCATACGGATAACGGACGATTGTTAGATGAAATGTTGAAAATAGCAGTCCGCGCGGCGGAACATTATACGCTTTATGTAATGTCCCGGCGTTTTCCGGTAAAGTAGACGAGCCATTTTGCGCCGCGAGCAGTCGTTGCGTCGATAAAGATAAACCTGTCGTGTCAGTATCTAGCGGTAAATGAGCGATAGGCTAATGCACGGTATTTTTATGTGCGGCCACCAAACAACTGAGAACATTGTAAAATCATGCGCGGGTGGGCGAACGGGATGCGCGAATGATAGATCAAGTCTACGCGAGATTTTTCGATTATTTCGTGCGAAGTAGGGTGACCTGGGCCAATTGAGAAATATAAGTCCATCCCGCGATTTACGCGGAGCGCTTCATTCATATTGATTCGTTTTACGGAAAGAAAGTCGGTCGGTAGAAAAGAAAATATTGGAATAAAATATAGTGTTGGTGTTAGGGACACATATTTACTTAATGTAACTTGGCGGAAAGGTAATGACGTTTCAGAAAACGGAAGTAACATCTGTAAGGTGTCACTGTCATTGATGTAATTGAAATAAGCAATCTTTTCTTTTCAACACGTTGACTGCCGAGCGGATTTTGCTGTATTAGAACGGCGATGCTATGAAATACTACAGCGTTTCACTGAATTATGCAAAATGTAAATAATGTGCAGATATCGGAGACCAAAAGATCGCATCACTATTCCAACAATAATTGTATTTATAAAATAATTATTGCTACTCATTGCGAATATTTTGGATCTTCAGTAAAATCTCTTGCGCCGGTCACCGATGACCATCATGGCGGTCAAAGTGTTAATTGGCACAAGCGTATCATCTGCATCGGTGAAACATTTGTGGGTTTTCTTTTACTAAGTTTCGTGAAATATTCTCTAAATGTTGAAGCTTATCCAAAATTTGGATCATTGTCAATAATGTGCTGTACAAAGATTTTCTGTAGTAAATTTCCTTCATTCTTTGCAGTCTCTATTACATTCATCAGATATATGAACGAAGTCAATACCGGTTAATTCTCTATCCCCCAATAAATCATTAACACGTTGACTGCCATGCGTATTTTGCCGTATTAGAACGGCGATGCTATGAAATACTACAGCGTTTGACTGAATTATGCAAAATGTAAATAATGTGCAAGTATTGGAGACCAAAGAATCGCATCACTATTCTAACCATAACTGCATTTATAAAATAATTATTACTACCCATTGCGAATATTTTGGATCTTTAGTAAAATCTCTTGCGCCGGTCACCGGTGACCCCCACGGCAGCCAACGTGTTAATCGCTCAATTTTAAACATTATCAGAAAGATCAGAGCTATGTAGTTGATGCATTCACATAAAAATTTGCGTCACTTTGATATGTAACGAACTCTACGAAAAATGTGAAATTCCACGTAAATTCATATTTCCCTGTATAATTTCTCGCGTAACAGAAATTATTTTACATCTTCCGTCGATATCGGCTCTGAACTTACATTTCGAATGGTACTTCGTGCAGACTACGCACAATACTTTATGAGCTGCTTTGTGCACGTTACATGAAGACGTGACTTCAGACACGGTTCTAGCAACAAGTGTGCCCCGCGAAGCACAAGAGACAGGTAATGAACGGTGGAGAATGAGTCGATAGCCAATACGCGGATATTCCGTTGAGCTACGACGTGTAAATTTCTAAGTGGCCGCGACGAATTGCAGAAACGCGAACTGCCAATCACCGCCAGGTAGGATCGTTAAAGCATCCAAAGTGAGTTGGTAACTTGGCACGTCGATGTTTGTTCAAACCTGAGAACCTGCAGTTAAGTCGGCAGCCTCTTTGGAAATTGACGATATTGTTATAACCATTGTGTCATTACATTGCAATTAATGATCTGCAAAATTCATTGATGTGGAGGGTCAGTCAGTAGTGCATTATGTTGTTAAAAATATTGTATCGAATCATATTGCTGAAAAACCCCGTGTTGTGGCACTTGATGCACGCTTTTAGGATTAAACTTCCCGTACTCTTTGTTTGTAAGAGTACGAAAAATTTAATCCTGTGATGAGGTCACACATCTAGTGCTGCGAAAAGTTAGGTTTTTAAAGAATATAATTCAAAGAGATGAACTGACCGTATACGCCAATTAAATTTGCAACATAGTAACGGGTCAGTTAGAAAGTTCGTCCGGTTGGGCAAAATATCTTTGCCCAGAAAGGTTGGACGGAATTATGTAGTTGCCTGGAAGATGGTAGTAGACTATGGAAAAATTCAGTTGAGCCGGTAGATTCTTTGGAAATTAGCATTTACACACGGTTCAGAAGTGTGGGTTTTGTAATATCAAATTGGACAGGGTCGTGTGATATACAACGGCTTCGTCGAGAAGTTTGTTCAGTGGGTCAAAAAGTTCGTTCGGTTGACCAAACAATCAGTCCTTGCTTGGAAAGTTAAAAAATTTGCATTGGGCGGAATTATACATATAGTTGCCCCGAAGGCGGTAGAAGACTTTGCAAAAAATGAAGAATACTGTTCAATGAAAATTCTGGTAAAAATGAAAAAAGTGTCTTATAATTCACATAAACTTCGAACGAATTATTTCTCTACTGTATTCGTGTCTATTTGGCACTATTGACACTATTTAACTCTATCCGTGCCTATTTGACGAATTAACTAATGATGCAATTGTAAATCCAAATAAATAGGAATGCAACCCTAATACAAAATTAAGTAAGAATAATATATAAGCATCTAACTACTGATACATTTCTAATTCCAAATAGAGATAATAATCCTAATACAAAATGTCTATAAGTGTCTACTATTTCACACAAACTCCAACGAATTCTTTCTTTATTATATCCGTGTCTATTTGTCGCTATTGACACTATTTAACTCTATCCGTGCCTATTTGACGAATTAACTAATGATTCAATTCTAATTCCAAATAAATAAGGATGCAACCCTAATACAAAATTAAGTAAGAATAATATATAAGCATCTAACTACTGATACATTTCTAATTCCAAATAGACATAATAATCCTAATACAAAATGTCTACAAGTGTCTACTATTTCACACAAACTCCATCGAATTTTTTCTTTACTATATCTGTGTCTATTTGCCGCTATTGACACTATTTGACTCTAACCGTGCCTATTTGATGAATTAACTAATGATGCAATTCTAATTCCAAATAAATAGGGATGCAACCCTAATACAAAATTAAGTAAGAATAATATATAAGCATCTAACTACTGATACATTTCTAATTCCAAATAGAGATAATAATCCTAATACAAAATGTCTACAAGTGTCTACTATTTCACACAAACTCCAACGAATTTTTTCTATACTATATCTGTGTCTATTTGCCGCTATTGACACTATTTAACTCTATCCGTGCCTATTTGACGAATTAACTAATGATGCAATTCTAATTCCAAATAAATAGGGATGCAACCCTAATACAAAATTAAGTAAGAATAATATATAAGCATCTAACTACTGATACATTTCTAATTCCAAATAGAGATAATAATCCTAATACAAAATGTCTACAAGTGTCTACTATTTCATACAAACTCCAACGAATTTTTTCTTTACTATATCTGTGTCTATTTGCCGCTATTGACACTATTTAACTCTAACCGTGCCTATTTGATGAATTAACTAATGATGCAATTCTAATTCCAAATAAATAGGGATGCAACCCTAATACAAAATTAAGTAAGAATAATATATAAGCATCTAACTACTGATACATTTCTAATTCCAAATAGAGATAATAATCCTAATACAAAATGTCTACAAGTGTCTACTATTTCACACAAACTCCAACGAATTTTTTCTATACTATATCTGTGTCTATTTGCCGCTATTGACACTATTTAACTCTATCCGTGCCTATTTGACGAATTAACTAATGATGCAATTCTAATTCCAAATAAATAGGGATGCAACCCTAATACAAAATTAAGTAAGAATAATATATAAGCATCTAACTACTGATACATTTCTAATTCCAAATAGAGATAATAATCCTAATACAAAATGTCTACAAGTGTCTACTATTTCATACAAACTCCAACGAATTTTTTCTTTACTATATCTGTGTCTATTTGCCGCTATTGACACTATTTAACTCTAACCGTGCCTATTTGATGAATTAACTAATGATGCAATTCTAATTCCAAATAAATAGGGATGCAACCCTAATACAAAATTAAGTAAGAATAATATATAAGCATCTAACTACTGATACATTTCTAATTCCAAATAGAGATAATAATCCTAATACAAAATGTCTACAAGTGTCTACTATTTCACACAAACTCCAACGAATTTTTTCTATACTATATCTGTGTCTATTTGCCGCTATTGACACTATTTGACTCTAACCGTGCCTATTTGATGAATTAACTAATGATGCAATTCTAATTCCAAATAAATAGGGATGCAACCCTAATACAAAATTAAGTAAGAATAATACATAAGCATCTAACTACTGATACATTTCGAATTCCAAATAGAGATAATAATCCTAATACAATATGTCTACAAGTGTCTACTATTTCACACAAACTCCAACGAATTTTTTCTATACTATATCTGTGTCTATTTGCCGCTATTGACACTATTTCTAACCGTGCCTATTTGATGAATTAACTAATGATGCAATTCTAATTCCAAATAAATAGGGATGCAACCCTAATATAAAATTAAGTAAGAATAATACATAATCATCTAACTACTGATACGTTTCTAATTTCAAATAGAATTACTAATCCTAACACAAAATTAAGTAACAATACTTCTGACACAACCGTTTAATTTCGTTGCACCTACAATCGACGTTCTACTCTGCTTTTCGTTATAACTGTGTCATGCCACAGAGAGCACATGTACTCTCGTTTTTCGTAAGCTCTCATACATTTACACATACACACGCACGCCGCCCTTACGCTCTTATCCAGGTCATCCGACTGGCAAACGTCTCGAGTGTCTCAATAAAATTCGGGCCCGACATATGGAAAAGTCAGCAAAAGGATATCAAACGCTCGACAATTTGTCGGATTGTTCATGTCAGCGACAACTGACACGTATGCAGCGTTACATAAATAACATAAGACGTTAACATGTTGACTGCCACGTCAGATTCCTTCAAGAGTACCTTCATTATTCTAAGCATCTAATGACAAAATACGAAATGCGATTATAAAGCTTATTGTCCCACCCATAATGCGTTCATCTTGCTGGCGGTCACGGGTGCAGTCAGTTGCTTTTGATAAGTGCTTTTGATCATTTTCTTATAAGTATGTGCAAATGAGTACCGTACATGATTGTCTGAGGAAGATTGTAACGTGAAATGTGAAAGAAGGAAGGGCGAGCATAGATTGTGCGAAAATTTTGTAAAGAATGTTACCGTATATGTTCGAAGAATGCGAAAAATTGGACAAACAAAATCATCACATATTATGAAGTTTATGGTGACGCATTTATACTTTTCTCGATTTCTAAGTATATTCCATTTATATATTCAATTTGATATATCTATTATAAATATTTTTATACCATGATACCATGAAATACTACAGCGTTTGACTGAATTACGCAAAATGTAAATAATGTGTAGGTATTGGAGACCAAAGGATCGCATCACCGTACTAACAATAACTGCATTTATAAAATAATTATTCCTACCTATTGCGAATATTTTGGATCTTCAGTAAAATTTCTTGCGCCGGTCATCGGTGATCATCACGGCAGTCAAAGTGTTAATACAATACACCATAATGAATTTTCATAACGAAACATATAATATTCTCACGGGAAGCATTACTTGCCGAATTCTTCACTTTTCAATTTGATATATTTATCATAAACAAATTTCATACTGTTATGCGACCGTTTAATACAATACACCATAATGAATTTTCATACCAAAACCTATAATGTTCTCACGGGAAGCATTACTTGCCGAATTCTTCACTTTTCAATTTGATATATTTATCATAAATAAATTTCATACTGTTATGCGACCGTTTAATACAATACACCATAATGAATTTTCGTACCAAAATCTATAATGTTCTCACGGGAAGCATTACTTGCCGAACTCTTCACTTTTCAATTTGATATATTTATCATAAACAAATTTCATACTGTTATGCGACCGTTTAATACAATACACCATAATGAATTTTCGTACCAAAATCTATAATGTTCTCACGGGAAGCATTACTTGCCGAATTCTTCACTTTTCAATTTGATATATTTATCATAAATAAATTTCATACTGTTATGCGACCGTTTAATACAATACACCATCATGAATTTTCATACTAAAACATATACTGTTCTCACGGGAAGCATTACTTGCCGAATTCTTCACTTTTCAATTTGACATATTTATCATAAATAAATTTCATACTGTTATGCGACCGTTTAATACAATACACCATCATGAATTTTCATACTAAAACATATACTGTTCTCACGGGCAGCATTATTTGCCGAACTCTTCACTTTTCAATTTGATATATTCATCATAAATAAATTTCATACTGTTATGCGACCGTTTAATACAATACACCATCATGAATTTTCATACTAAAACATATACTGTTCTCACGGGCAGCATTATTTGCTGAACTCTTCACTTTTCAATTTGATATATTTATCATAAACAAATTTCATACTGTTATGCGACCGTTTAATACAATACACCATAATGAATTTTCATACTAAAACATATACTGTTCTCACGGGCAGCATTATTTGCCGAACTCTTCACTTTTCAATTTGATATATTTATCATAAACAAATTTCATACTGTTATGCGACCGTTTAATACAATACACCATCATGAATTTTCATACTAAAACATATACTGTTCTCACGGGCAGCATTATTTGCCGAACTCTTCACTTTTCAATTTGATATATTTATCATAAACAAATTTCATACTGTTATGCGACCGTTTAATACAATACACCATAATGAATTTTCATACTAAAACATATACTGTTCTCACGGGCAGCATTATTTGCCGAACTCTTCACTTTTCAATTTGATATATTTATCATAAACAAATTTCATACTGTTATGCGACCGTTTAATACAATACACCATCATGAATTTTCATACTAAAACATATACTGTTCTCACGGGCAGCATTATTTGCCGAACTCTTCACTTTTCAATTTGATATATTTATCATAAATAAATGTCATACTGTTATGCGACCGTTTAATACAATACACCATCATGAATTTTCATACTAAAACATATACTGTTCTCACGGGCAGCATTATTTGCCGAACTCTTCACTTCTCAATTTTATATATTTATCATAAACAAATTTCATACTGTTATGCGACCGTTTAATACAATACACCATCATGAATTTTCGTACCAAAATCTATAATGTTCCCACAGAAAGCATTACTTGCCGAAGTCTTCACTTTTCAATTTGACATATTTATCATAAATAAATTTCATACTGTTATGCGACCGTTTAATACAATACACCATCATGAATTTTCATACTAAAACATATACTGTTCTCACGGGCAGCATTATTTGCCGAACTCTTCACTTTTCAATTTGATATATTTATCATAAACAAATTTCATACTGTTATGCGACCGTTTAATACAATACACCATCATGAATTTTCATACTAAAACATATACTGTTCTCACGGGCAGCATTATTTGCCGAACTCTTCACTTTTCAATTTGATATATTTATCATAAATAAATGTCATACTGTTATGCGACCGTTTAATACAATACACCATCATGAATTTTCATACTAAAACATATACTGTTCTCACGGGCAGCATTATTTGCCGAACTCTTCACTTCTCAATTTTATATATTTATCATAAACAAATTTCATACTGTTATGCGACCGTTTAATACAATACACCATCATGAATTTTCGTACCAAAATCTATAATGTTCCCACAGAAAGCATTACTTGCCGAAGTCTTCACTTTTCAATTTGACATATTTATCATAAATAAATTTCATACTGTTATGCGACCGTTTAATACAATACACCATCATGAATTTTCATACTAAAACATATACTGTTCTCACGGGCAGCATTATTTGCCGAACTCTTCACTTTTCAATTTGATATATTTATCATAAACAAATTTCATACTGTTATGCGACCGTTTAATACAATACACCATAATGAATTTTCGTACCAAAATCTATAATGTTCTCACGGGAAGCATTACTTGCCGAATTCTTTACTTTTCAATTTGATATATTCATCATAAATAAATTTCATACTGTTATGCGACCGTTTAATACAATACACCATAATGAATTTTCGTACCAAAACCTATAATGTTCTCACGGGAAGCATTACTTGCCGAATTCTTCACTTTTCAATTTGATATATTTATCATAAATAAATTTCATACTGTTATGCGACCGTTTAATACAATACACCATCATGAATTTTCGTACCAAAATCTATAATGTTCTCACGGGAAGCATTACTTGCCGAATTCTTCACTTTTCAATTTGATATATTTATCATAAACAAATTTCATACTGTTATGCGACCGTTTAATACAATACACCATAATGAATTTTCATATTAAAACATATACTGTTCTCACGGGCAGCATTATTTGCCGAACTCTTCACTTTTCAATTTGATATATTTATCATAAACAAATTTCATACTGTTATGCGACCGTTTAATACAATACACCATAATAAATTTTCGTACCAAAACCTATAATGTTCCCACAGAAAGCATTACTTGCCGAATTCTTCACTTTTCACCTGACAATCTTGTCTCGTCAGCCGGACGTGCGAAATTCTTGAACCGCCGATATTCATTTCATTTCAATTATTCGAAATACCGTAGTCCCCTCCGGTCAGTGATGACCACCATGGCCCCACCGAGCAAACAATCACCGGCCGCAGGTGACGAACGTGGCAATCAGCGTGTTAATAACGTACGACGACGTGCATGAATCGTCGAGCCGCTCGGAGGTTCGTCGATTAGTTTCTTCTGACGTGAAAAGGGTGCGACGGACATAGACGAAAGGCGATGAAAAATTTATCGACTGATAGTAGTTAGACATCTAAGCACCAGACGGGGGCACGGTACGCTGAATCGAGCGTTCGTCCGTTGAATAATAGAAACGCCAGCTGTTACACGGTATATAGAATACTTAGGCTGGCTAAATATTAAACTATAGTCGCTGGCAGGAATTTTCGACGAGAGTACGAAGACTCATCCGCCGGTGGAAGTGCTCTTTTCTGCCTCGCGTTTGATTAGACGGCCGCAGGAAGAGTACGATTTCTAAACATATGGCTGGCTTGTCCGCGGAAATAAGAAACGTCGTCACGATATGCTCGAAGTACAGTGCGTGTAACTTACGGACGTTTGATGTTAACACATTGTTGATCGGTCAAAAGTTAACTCGTACTTGCAGCACTTGTGTTAGCTATTTTAGTTTTTTAAATGCAGGCCAATATAGAATATTGCAAAATTTTTGTTGGTCGTACACAGTCGTGTTTTCTTTACTGTAAAAAAATATAATTTTCTTGATATTGAGGCTTTTATTACAATTGTGATATTACGAAGTCTCAACAACGGCAGAAAGATGAAACATTTTTCAATGAATGCTTTATCTATGGCATAATGGCATTTTTCAATGAATGCTATATCAAGGGCATAATCTAGCTTTTTAAAGGAAAGTGCAACGAAACAAGACATATGTGCAAAATCTGTTGTGTATAATTCCCGTAAATGACTGCTGTACAATATAATCATACGAAAACATATTAAAAGTTATACGAAATATATGTCCAAAGTTCAACTTACGGCCGTTCGATGTTAACACATTGTTGATCGGTCAAAAGTTAACTCGTGCTTGCAGCACTTGCTATTTTAGTTTTTTAAATGCAGGCCAATATAGAATATTGCAAAATTTTTGTTCGTCGTGTACAGTCGTGTTTGCTTTATTGTATAAATTATACTTTCCTTGATATTGAGGCTTTTATTACAATTGTGATATTATGAAGTCTCAACAACGGCAGAAAGATGAAGCATTTTTCAATGAATGCTTTATCTGGTGGCCCGAGTAATTTTTACGTAAGTTGTAGTGATTTGGAAAATGATTGTTTATCGGAAGGCAGTTCTGATATTAGCCTCAGGGGCATAATCTAGCTTTTTAAAGGAAAGCACAACGAAACAAGACATATGTGCAAAATCTGTTGTGTATAATTCCCGTAAATGACTGCTGTACAATATAATCATACGAAAACATATTAAAAGTTATACGAAATATATGTCCAAAGTTCAACTTACGGTAGTTCGATGTTAACACATTGTTGATTGGTCAAAAGTTAACTCGTACTTGCAGCACTTGCATTAGCTATTTTAGTTTTTTAAATGCAGGCCAATATAGAATATTGCAAAAGTTTTGTTCGTCGTGTACAGTCTTGTTTTATTGTAAAGAATATACTTTTCTTGATATTGAAGCTTTTATTACAATTGTGATATTATGAAGTCTCAACAACGGCAGAAAGATGAAGCATTTTTCAATGAATGCTTTATCTGGTGGCCCGAGTGATTTTTACATAAGTTGTAGTGATGTGGAAAATGATTGTTTATCGGAAGGCAGTTCTGATATTAGCCTCAGGGGCATAATCTAGCTTTTTGAAGGAAAGCGCAACGAAACAAGACATATGTGCAAAATCTGTTTAATTCCCGTAAATGACTGCTGTGCAATATAATCATACGAAAACATATTAAAAGCCATACGAAATATGTGTCCAAAGTTCAACTTTAATTAGATATGCATAAATAAACTTTATTGAAGTTTATTTAGGTTGTTTCACTTCCGCGTTCAATTACGCAATAATAGCCGGTGACTTGAGACAGCTTTTGGGTCAAATTGCCGGTCAACAATGTGTTAGTAACCGAATGGTTATTCTGCGAATTCCGCGCTTCAAACTGTTACACGGTGAGAAGAAAAAGTACATGGAGAACCGCGTTTTTCTACGGTTGTTTTACGCGGCGAGGTAAGATATTGCTGAAGTGTAGTTCGGTTGACAAGTGACGTTAATTTATTCATATGCTGAAGGGCGGCAGATTATGGAAGAATAAACAACTGTTTTACAAGTGCTTCGAATGTAGTCGCTGATACTGCACGTGTTCGAGTGCTAAAACTGTCAGAATTAGATGACGTTGTTCGCAGATACATCGTTGAGCAGGAAGGAAAAAAAGCTACTTAGAAATTAACGCAACACGTTGAACCGATTGGAACGGGTTTTATTATTTATATTTCTTATTATTATAAATGTATGTCATTTATAATGGACGATAGTGTACTAAATTGAAACTACGATCCTGTCTGGTTATCGAAGTATAGTGAGGTAATATCTTTTTCCTATTACTGTTTCGCGTCGTTGATTGGCCATTTACGGTAATGCGTTATTAAAATTTTTGCTAACAATCGAAGTCCGTTTGGGCGAAAGCTTACTTCTAGCAGCCATTTATAAATGAACGCAAGACATAAAAGCGATTGGATTTGGCTTTATCGTTTATATTTATTATTATTTATGTATTGTAGTTTATAGTCGATAGTAATGTACTAAATTGAAATTACGGTTGCTGCTGATTATCGAAGTACAGTTAGATAATATCTTTTTCCTATTACTTTTTCGCGTCGTTGATTGGCAATTTACAGTAACGTGTTATTAAAATTTTTGCTAACGATCAAAATACAAGAGATCATTTTAGCAGCTATTTAAAAATGTATCCGAGTTATTCGAGTACAGTTGGATAATTTATTCTACTTATTACTCTTTCGCATCATTGACTGGCAATTTATGGTGACACGTTACTAGAATTTTCGCTAACAATCGAAGTCCGTTTGGGCGAAAGCTTACTTCTAGCAGCCATTTATAAACGCGACATAAAAGCGATTGGATTTGACTTTATCGTTTATATTTATTATTATTTATGTATTGTAGTTTATAGTCGATAGTAATGTACTAAATTGAAATTACGGTTGCTGCTGATTATCGAAGTACAGTTAGATAATATCTTTTTCCTATTACATTTTCGCGTCGTTGATTGGCAATTTACAGTAACGTGTTATTACAATTTTTGCTAACGATCGAAGTACGTTTGGACAAGAAATTTATTTTAGCAGCTATTTAAAAATGTATCCGAGTTATTCGAGTACAGTTGGATAATTTATTCTACCTATTACTCCTTCGCATCATTGACTGACAATTTATGGTGACAGGTTACTAGAATTTTCGCTAACGACCGAAGTACGTTTTGACGAAAGCTTACTTCTAAAAACTTATTCCAGACAAGCGGGTTGTGTAAATGCTTATTCCGGCTACTGTGTTTTCGAGTCGGCGAGTTATAAAATACAGTAATATACTACCATAATTTTTGCTAATGACCGAAAATTTATCCGAGTACAGTTGGATAATTTATTCAACCTATTACTCTTTCGCATCATTGACTGATAATTAATGGTGACACGTTACTAGAATTTTCGCTAACGACCGAAGTACGTTTTGACGAAAGCTTACTTCTAAAAACTTACTTCAGACAAGCGGGTTGTGTAAATGCTTATTCCGGCTACTGTGTTTTCGAGTCGGCGAGTTATAAAATACAGTAATATACTACCATAATTTTTGCTAATGACCGAAAATTTATCCGAGTACAGTTGGATAATTTATTCGACCTATTACTCTTTCGCGTCATTGACTGACAATTTATGGTGACACCTTACTAGAATTTTCGCTAACGACCGAAGTACATTTTGACGAAAGCTTACTTCTAAAAACATTCCAGACAAGCAGGTTGTGTAAATGCTTATTCCGGCTACTGTGTTTTCGAGTCGGCGGGTTATAAAATACAGTAATATACTACTATAATTTTTGCTAATTACCGAAAATTTATCCGAGTTATTCGAGTACAGTTGGATAATTTATTCTACCTATTACTCTTTCGCATCATTGACTGATAATTAATGGTGACACGTTACTAGAATTTTCGCTAACGACCGAAGTACGTTTTGACGAAAGCTTACTTCTAAAAACTTATTTCAGACAAGCGGGTTGTGTAAATGCTTAATCTGGCTACTGTGTTTTCGAGTCGGCGAGTTATAAAATACAGTAATATACTACTATAATTTTTGCTAATGACCGAAAATTTATCCGAGTACAGTTGGATAATTTATTGTACCTATTACTCTTTCGCATCATTGACTGATAATTAATGGTGACACGTTACTAGAATTTTCGCTAACGACCGAAGTACGTTTTGACGAAAGCTTACTTCTAAAAACTTATTCCAGACAAGCGGGTTGTGTAAATGCTTATTGCGGCTACTGTGTTTTCGAATCGGCGAGTTATAAAATACAGTAATATACTACCATAATTTTTGCTAATGACCGAAAATTTATTCGAGTACAGTTGGATAATTTATTGTACCTATTACTCTTTCGCATCATTGACTGACAATTTATGGTGGCACGTTACTAGAATTTTCGCTAACGACCGAAGTACGTTTTGACGAAAGCTTACTTCTAAAAACTTACTCCAGACAAGCGGGTTGTGTAAATGCTTATTCCGGCTACTGTGTTTTCGAGTCGGCGAGTTATAAAATACAGTAATATACTACCATAATTTTTGCTAATGACCGAAAATTTATCAGAGTTATTCGAGTACAGTTGGATAATTTATTGTACCTATTACTCTTTCGCATCATTGACTGATAATTAATGGTGACACGTTACTAGAATTTTCGCTAACGACCGAAGTACGTTTTGACGAAAGCTTACTTCTAAAAACTTATTCCAGACAAGCGGGTTGTGTAAATGCTTATTCCGGCTACTGTGTTTTCGAGTCGGCGAGTTATAAAATACAGTAATATACTACTATAATTTTTGCTAATTACCGAAGGTAGTTTTGAACAACGTCCTACTTCGGGCGAAGTTGCCTCAGCAAAACGGTTGCCACGAGTTTTTCCTTTACCCACTACGCTTCCGTGCTATTGATTAACAACTTGCAGAAATACATTACTATAATTTTTGCTTATTATCGAACGGCGTACACTTGGACAATATCTTACGTCTCGAACTAAACGTATTCCGTACAAGCGGACTATGCGAATGCTTATTTTAGCTACAGTCTTTTCGTGTCATTGAGCTATATTTTACGGTAATACGCTACTATAATTTTTGCTAATTACCGACGTACGTTCGAACAACGTCCTACTTCGGACAGAGTTGCTCGAGGAAGATGGTTTGTGCGAATGCTTCTTTTGCCTATTACGTGTCCGCGCTATTGATTGACAACTTACAGAAATACGTTGCTATAACTTCGGCTTACTATCAAAGGAAGTGTGCTTTTAACGATAACCGATGCCTTCGAGGAAAGTTTTTCCAGAAAAACAGGTTGTGCGAATACTCGTTCTGCACACCGAATTTTTTTCGGCATTACCTGACAATTTACAATAATACGTTTGAATAAAAACGGAGCTTCTTCAAGGAAACTTATTCCGGAATAGTGAATTGTGCGAACACTTGTTCCACACACCGAATTTTTGTTCGGCGTTAGTTGACAATTTACAATAATACGTTTGAATAAAAACGGAGCTTCTTCAAGGAAACTTATTCCGGAATAGTGAATTGTGCGAACACTTGTTCCACACACCGAATTTTTGTTCGGCATTAGTTGACAATTTACAATAATACGTTTGAATAAAAACGGAGCTTCTTCAAGGAAACTTATTCCGGAATAGTGAATTGTGCGAACACTTGTTCCACAGTCCGAATTTTTGTTCGGCGTTAGTTGGCAATGTACAATAATACGTTTGAATAAAAACGGAGCTTCTTTAAGGAACTTATTCCGGACTAGTGAATTGTGCGAACGCTCGTTCCACACACCGAATTTTTGTTCGGCATTACTTGACAATTTACAATAATACGTTTGAATAAAAACGGAGCTTCTTCAAGGAAACTTATTCCGGAATAGTGAATTGTGCGAACACTTGTTCCACAGTCCGAATTTTTGTTCGGCGTTAGTTGACAATTTACAATAATACGTTTGAATAAAAACGGAGCTTCTTCAAGGAAACTTATTCCGGAATAGTGAATTGTGCGAACACTTGTTCCACACACCGAATTTCTGTTCGGCGTTAGTTGATAATTTACAATAATACGTTTGAATAAAAACGGAGCTTCTTCAAGGAAACTTATTCCGGAATAGTGAATTGTGCGAACACTTGTTCCACACACCGAATTTTTGTTCGGCATTAGTTGACAATTTACAATAATACGTTTGAATAAAAACGGAGCTTCTTCGAGGAAACTTATTCCCGAATAGTGAATTGTGTGAACACTTGTTCCACACTCCGAATTTTTGTTCGGCATTAGTTGACAATTTACAATAATACGTTTGAATAAAAACGGAGCTTCTTCGAGGAAACTTATTCCGAAATAGTGAATTGTGTGAATACTTGTTCCATACACCGAATTTCTGTTCGGCATTAGTTGACAATTTACAATAATACGTTTGAATAAAAACGGAGCTTCTTCAAGGAAACTTATTCCGGCATAGTGAATTGTGCGAACACTTGTTCCACATACTGCTTTTCCGTGTCGTTCGGTCATAATTTACAGTAATACGTCACTGTCATTTTTGCTAATTACCGAAGTACTTTCAAACAAGGAAATTACTCCGGCAAAACGGCTTATGTGAATACTGGTTTTCAGCTACTGTGTTTTCACGTCGTTAACCAACAGTACACAATAATATGTTTGGAAAACGGCCTATTTTTTTCATAATTTTTTCATAATTTATAATAATATACTATTATATTGTTTGCTAATTATCGAACTGCATCCAAACAACATCCTATTCCGCACGAAATTACTTTGGAAAAACAGTTTATGAAAATGCGAATGCGAAAACTGCGTTTTCACGTCATTAACTGACAAGTTACAATAATATGTTTGAACAAAAGCAAGCAAACTTATTCCGAACAAGTTGTTTATGTAAATACTAGTTTCTCCTACTTGCTTTTTTGTGTTACTGAATCATAATCTACAGTAATATACTACTATAATTTTTGTAATTACCGAAGTACATTCGAATAACATCTTATTCCAAACAAGAAAACCAGATTCTGTAAATGCTTATTCCACCTACTGTGTTTTCATGAAATTAATTGAAATATGTTTGGAAAACAAGATATTTCTCTGAGCACTGTTAATCAAGAAAAACAAATTATGCAAATGCTTGCTTCACCTACTGTCTTTCTACATTATTAATTGACAATACCGAATAATCCGTTTGGAAAAGAGCCTATTTCTCCGAGCAGTGTTAACCAAGAAAAATAAATTATACAAATGCATGATTCACCTACTGTCTTTTCACGTCATTAATTGACAATACCGAATTATTCGTTTGGAAAAGAGCCTATTTCTCCGCAGGGCTAATCAAGAAAAATAAATTATACAAATGCTTGTTTTACCTACTATCTTTCTACGGCATTAATTGGCAATACCGAATAATCCGTTTGGAAAAGACCCTATTTCTCCGCGCAGTGTTAATCAAGAAAAAGAAATTATACAAATGCTTGTTTCACGTACTGTCTTTCTATGTCATTAATTGACAATACCGAATGATCCGCTTGGAAAATAGCCTATTTTTCTGAATGGTGTTAATCAAGAAAAACAAATTATACAAATGCTTGTTTCACGTACTGTCTTTCTATATCATTAATTGACAATACCGAATAATCCGTTTAGAAAAGAGCCTATTTCTCCGAGCAGTGTTAAACAAGAAAAACAAATTACACAAGTGCTTGTTTCACGTACTGTCTTTTGACGTCACTAACTGACAATGCCGAATTATCCGTTTGCAAAAGAGCCTATTTCTCCGAGCAGTGTTAAGAAAAAGAAATTATGTAAATGCTTGTTTCACCTACTGTCTTTTCACGTCGTTAATTGACAATACCGAATTATCCATTTGCAAAAGAGCCTATTTTACCGAGCAACCTGCATCCAGTAGGAACAAATTACGTGAATATTTCTTTCACCCATTGCTTCTCCGTATCTTCCCATCGTAATTTACAATAATACGTTACTGCGACTTTTCTCAATTGCCTCGGTGCATTCGAATAACATCCTGCCCCGCAGAAAGTTCCTGCAGAAAAACAGATTCCGCGGCTGCTTGTTTGACCTACTGCGTTTTCGCGCGACTTTATTGATCGTGATCTTGGGTATCTGAAGTTTCAAGGTCCAACGGGCGGGTATGAAAGCGCGCGACTACCTTTTGCCGGAGAAAATGCGTCGGAGGAAAAGCGAGTTGTAACGTCGGTTGATAGGGGAGAGGCGTCGAAAAGCAGGAAGAGACTGCGGAGAAGCGAGGAGGAGCGCGTCTTTTGACCGCGGATTTCTAGGTCGAGAGTGTCTGCGGAGAAAAGAGGAGGAAATCCGAGGAAAAATGTAAATTATCGATTGGACTATGCAACACTGTTTTTCCGACGACTAACGTCCGGCTAATCACATGTTTTACTAAGTGCTCGCCTGTGTTCGCTCGTGATAACACGTTCTCCGGGCTCGGCCGTTTTTTCCTCCTCCCCGATTCGAAAAGGCTGCATTGAAGAAAACAAACAACGTACGCATGACCTAATGGAAAATTATTAGTTTTCCTCGATTGACTGCGGTGTCGAGCGACTTAACACGTTCTGCGCCATGGGCGGCGGACAAGTTGTTACATATTTGCGATCATTTTTAAAGACAATTAAGGTTTTTAATAGCGACAACACTCACAACTATGTGAACATGCTGATAAATCCTTTTTGCGTGAAAAATATCTAATATTACAGTTGGTTTTTAGGATATGCTTCGGAACAGTTCAAACAAAATCGTGGGGTTTTGGGACATTGGAGATAATTGTGCCCATAATTATGAAAGTGGTCTAAGTCATATATTTCTTGTTTCGAGATATTTAATGAATTGCATTTGAATAAATTAAAAAATATTTTTACATTATGCGACATTTTAATTTGTAATTTTATTAGTCTTAATTAATGGAAATTTACTATGAATATGAAATTTTGTGTGAATTTTATACGATAATATTATTTTTAAAGATTGAATTGACTTAGACCATTTTCAAAATTAACTGAATGTCCTATAAATGACTTAAAGCAATAAAGAACTTTGAGTTTTATTTGAAACAATAATTTGATTGAAATAATTCGTGAACATTTATTACATTTATTAATTATTTTTAAACAGTAATCCATTTTTATCATTATTTCGAGTATTTAAGATTCTTAAAATGTTCCTGAAAACTGGAGGGATGTACGGTAGTAAACTCATAATATCTTTATGTTTTTCTTCCGATACTGGTCTAATGGTGGTGTATAATGGAAGTAATTTAATATTTCCGTATATTTTTGGTCTTCCTTTTTTAGGTGAAAGATCCAAAACGTGAAATTTAGAATCATCTAAAGATGTTTTATAGAACATTTTATAAGGTTCATTTTTCAAGAATCTCATCCATTGAATTTGTAGCCAAGAGACAGATTCACCCGCGGTATTTTTTACTCTTCTTGTTATTGATTCTTCTAGTGATTTCGTTAAAAATGAAGTTGTCGTTATTATTAAAATTTGATTGTCATTTATTTTATTATGTAGTTCAGAAACGCGTCAAAGAAGGCCACGTGCCATTTTCAAGTTGTTTATATAATTTATTTAAATTTTTGACTTAGACCACTTTCATAATTAAAACTAAATGAATTCCATATAATGTTGAAATTACAACCACTATCTAATGGTTCATTTTTGACAATTTCGTAAAAATTACATTGAATAAATTTAGTTAAAAATAATGTGGTATGAAATAACTGATAAACTCATTTTTTTTAAATTTTGACTTAGACCACTTTCATAATTATGGGCACAATTAGATGATTTTGTACCAGGTTGCTCAATAAGTTTTGGCGTTCGATAAGAAAAACACAATGTTATGGTTCAAAATACACTTTATTATTCAGTATAATCTCCCTGAACATTAATGCACTTGCTCCAACGATCCTCCAATCTGTGGATCCCATCCCTGAAGTGAGATTTCGGAAGGTCTGCAAAATATGCTTCAACAGCCGTTATGACCTCTTCATTTGACGAAAAACGCTTGCCACGCATACATTTTTTGAATTCTGGAAACAAATGGAAGTCGCTGGGGGCCAAATCCGGTGAATACGGCGGATGCTCCAACAATTCGAACTTTAATTCATGGATTTTAGCCATTGTCAAAATGCTCTTGTGACACGGTGCGTTGTCCTGATGAAAAAGGATTTTTTTCTTCTGCAAACCGGGTCTTTTTTCACGAACTTTCCTTCAACTGGTCCAAAAGGTTGCAATAATATTCAGAATTAATTGTTTTACCAGTTTGCAAGTATTCCACAAATAAAATTCCTTTCGCATCCCAAAAAACTGATGCCAGAACCTTCTTGGCCGATTTCTGGACACGAACTCGTTTCGAAGCCGAACAACCAGGTTCACACCACTCTTTAGCCTCTTGTTTTGATTTAGGATCATGGTGATAGACCCAAGTCTCGTGCATAGTGATGAATTGACGCACAAAATCCACTTTATCCTTTGTAGAACGCTCCAAATGTTGTTGAGAAAGTCGCATTCGAATGTGTTTTTGTTCAATTATTAGCGAATGCGGCACCCATTGTGCACACAGCTTTTTAAAACTCAACATTTCATTTAAAATATGACTCACACTGCCTAATGAGATGTGTAGAGCCTCTACTAAATCCCTCTCAGTCAATCGACGATCTTCCAAAACCATATCCTGTACTTTGGCTACGATTTCTGATGTTGATGCGGTTTTTGGACGTCCTTTACGTGGATCGTCTTCAAGGCTTGTACGACCACGTTTAAATTCAGCAACCCATCTTTCTACTGTTCTAATTGAAGGTGAACGTTCATTATACACTCTTAACATTCGTTCGTGAATTTCTTTTGGTGCTACACCTTCCAAAAATAAGAATTTTATCACTGCACGATATTCAATTTTTTCCATTGTCGAAAATACTGTGACACGGCGACAATAAATGGCTTGTAAACAAAGAATGAATTGACTGATTGAAATGAACCTTCACATACGTTGATAAGAAGAGTGAACCAACAAAACAAAAACAAATTTGGACTAGTAGCAACGCCCTCAACAAAACAAAACAAAACTTATTGAACAACCTGGTATGTTAGTTGCTCGTAGATTTGTCGACTTGGTCGGAAATTAAATATGCATTAAATTAATTGTTTACTTTTCGGAGTTTTTTCAAACTATCAAATTGCGCGTTACACTGCGGTGCATACTACCGGCGCTGTTATTATTTGAGAACGTAATAAAATCTTAACCCTTCTTTGCATGATGGTGGAAATTTCCATCATAACATTGAATGCCCAAAAATTATATAAAAGAGCAAACTCACTTTGATCTAACTTTGCATGATAATGGAAATTTCCATCATATTGTTTTTTGCTAAATTTATACTATAAATATATACTAAGATTTTTTTAACCATTTTTCCTTTAATTTTGAACATGAATTATATCACATTGATTTATTTCACCAATAAAGAAAAAATCATGCAAAGAAGGGTTAATTAAAAGTTCTCTAAATCTTATGATTTTAATTTGTCTTTGAACAGTTGTAACTATATCAGAAAAACGGATAAACAGTTGTCACTGGTTTATTAAGAAGTTTAGGTAACACTGAGATTACGGGACCCGCCATTTTGACGGATTCCAATTCTCTGAACACAAACTGCAGAACTTGTCGACATTTCTCTTGAATTATTTATGCGGACGATTATTTATATGACAAGATTAGTATATATTAAAATTAATTTTCTTCCCAGGCTTCTAATCTCGAACTTGTTTGCGTGATACACCTATCTCTACGTATGCGCGACATTTCGACACGGTCGTGAATTGAGCATTAATCCCCCTAAATCGGATTCGCACACGAAGGCATTACTTCACAGAAAAATAGCAACGTAATAAAAAAAATGTATACAAAGTATTCGTTAAAAGCCAGTACGCAGAATGCAGCGTCAATACGGTAAACCCAATATCTCAAATCTGCAGTGGTTCGCACGGCGTACCTCGTTATATCCTTATCTCCGTATTCACGCTCGAAACTCGTAATGCCGCAAATCTTTAAGTATCAGAAAAAAGAACGCATCTCAGTATCTCAGTTGCTCTCATGGCGCAATATCTTAGAAGTTTAATTTTTCCTCGCTTGCGTGCCTCGAAGAAGAACGTACACTGGCCCTTA
This sequence comes from Cryptocheilus praepositus, assembly GCA_033815515.1. Taxonomy (NCBI): domain Eukaryota; kingdom Metazoa; phylum Arthropoda; class Insecta; order Hymenoptera; family Pompilidae; genus Cryptocheilus; species Cryptocheilus praepositus. The sequence goes on from JAWWQZ010000314.1 coordinate 6,329,988, forward strand.
ATTAACACGTTGAGTGCAGTAGTGATTACCTGTGACCGACGCAATTGATCTCGATAAAAATGCGTGAAATTCTCAAACAATAACATTCATCATTTTGTAAATGCAATTAATATTGGAATATCCAATGTTTCAGTCTTATATTAGTATCACATAATTCCGCTGGGGCGCTAGAGATAAAACTAGCAAAATACGAATAAGATACAACGTATTAATATGAGAATAGAGCGTCAACCCTTTGCTCTCCAATCTATCGCCTTATATCTTTTCTACATAATTCAATAATTCCGCTGCGACGCTGGAAACAAAACTAGCAAAATACGCACGAGAGACAACGTATTAATATTAGAATAGAGCATCAACCCTTTGCTCTTCAATTTATCGCCTTATATTTCTTCTACATAATTCAATCATACCGTATACAATTTAATCACGACGCGGTTCCAATATAGACAATTTCGCTGCGATGCTCGAAACAAAACTAGCAAAATCCGCGTGTTAATATTGGAACACAACTTTAACCCTTTGCTCTCTACTATATCCACCTTATATTAATTTTACATCATTCAACTATATCGTATTGCATTTAATCACGATGCGTTTCTAATATGGACAATTCCGCTTCGGCGCTGAAAAGAAAACTAGCAAAATACACACAGTAGTGAGCCTGTTAATATTGGAACAGAGCTTCAACCCTTTGCTTTCCACTGTATCTACCTTATATTAGTTTTACAGCATTTAACCATATCGCGTTGCATTTAATCACGATGCGTTTCTAATATGGACAATTTCGCTGCGACGCTGGAAACAAAACTAGCAAAATACGCGTGTTAATATTGGAACAGAACTTCAACCCTTTGCTCTCTACTATATCCACCTTATATTAATTTTACATCATTCAACTATATCGTATTGCATTTAATCACGATGCGTTTCTAATATGGACAATTCCGCTTCGGCGCTGAAAAGAAAACTAGCAAAATACGCACAGTAGTCAGCCTGTTAATATTGGAATAGAGCTTCCACCCTTTGCTCTCTACTGTATCGACTTTATATTAGTTTTACATCATTCAACCATATCGTGTTGCATTTAATCACGATGGTTTCCTAATATGGACAATTTCGCTTCGGCACCATAGACAAAACCAGTAAAATACGGCACTCAGCGTCTTAATTTCTGCGAAAAGTCGCCGATTCCCCACCTTATATTAGTTTTACAGCATTCAACCATATCGTGTTGCTTTTAATCACGATGCCTTTCTAATATGGACAATTCCGCTTCGGCGCTGAAAAGAAAACTAGCAAAATACGCACAGTAGTGAGCCTGTTAATATTGGAATAGAGCTTCAACCCTTTGCTCTCTACTGTATCGACTTTATATTAGTTTTACATCATTCAACCATATCGTGTTGCTTTTAATCGCGAAGCGTTTCTAATACAGACAATTTTGCTGCGACGCTGGAAACAAAACTAGCAAAATACGCACAGTAGTCAGCATGTTAATATTGGAATAGAGCTTCAACCTTTTGCTCTACTATATCCATCTTATATTAGTTTTCCATTATTCAACCATATCGCGTCGTATTTAATCACGTTGCGTTTCTAATATGGACAATTTCGCTTCGGCACCATAGACAAAACCCGCAAAATACGGCCCTAAGCATCTTAATTTCTGCGAAAAAGTCGCCGATTCCCCACCTTATATTAGTTTTACAGCATTCAACCATATCGTGTTGCATTTAATCACGATACCTTTCTAATATGGACAATTTCGCTTCGGCACCATAGACAAAACCACCAAAATACGGCCCTCCGCGTCCTAATTTCCGCGAAAAGTCGCCGTTTCCCGCGTCCGACAATTTCACCCTCCGAAAATTTCCTTCATCCAGCCATCTTCAAGTCCTTTTTGACTTGGCACCGAAGAACTGGCAAACGTCGCGGGTCGAGCCTATCGATCAAAGCACCCGAGGGAACATCTTCGTAAACGACAAGTAAGATTCCTCACGCCCGGCAGCGTAACGATACCAACATCACACTCACACACAGAATATGTTCGCAATATCTCCCAGCGTATTGTCGTGCACACACAGCCAAAGCCCTCGCCTTCTGACCGCTGCGTCTGACGTCGGAAAGCGTCGTTGGGTCGCGAGCGCAAAAGCTGAGACGCCGAACGCGACGACGCAGCTGAAAGCGATCGGCGCTGTAAACACGCGCGATATTTCATTCCTGACGGAAGGCGATAACGAAGTAGCGTAATCCCGCAGCACGCACGATGCTCGCGAGACACGGTGCGTGGCGGATATGCTTCCTTCGCCAATAAATGACCGTCGCCTTTCCGTATTTATCGACGTCGCGCCTAAGGCGAGCGCCGCTGCCGGTGTCATCGCTATTTTCCGGCGGTTCGCCCGTGGAAGAATGTTATTATGATAATGCGGAGGAGGTTAACGAACTGAGGACTGAAACTACGTGACCCGCGCGATTTATGCTAACAGACGCTGTACTGACTCGTAGAACAGCCAGCTCCGAAGATGCACAGTTGGTACTAGTGGGCTCCTCTGCTTCTATGTGGCTCGTGGGTAATTACATGCCACGCAGAAGGGTTGCCAGGTGCGAAGGTCGTTAAACCCGGACATCCTGCGTTCTAAAAAAACATGACGTGCTCCTTCCTAACTGTATAAATAATAGCGCGCCTTTGTATCGGCGCTGGGGCTCGGCAGATGAAGAAGGATATCCCGTGGAGTGCCGGTGCCATTCGACTTCGACTCGCACGTACGACGTTCCTGCATCTTGCGCCGACCGCTCAAAGTCTTGTAATACATCGGCGCACGGTGTAATGGAAGCGTAATTGAGCGCGCTCGAAAATCTGCGAGTGCGAAACGTTCGCGGGTGGATGCGGATGGTGTTTTTATGCGCAGAGGACCGGCCTTTGCGTCGGCAAGAACGCGATTATGATTTTTGTAGAGATGGCCCAAGCGGTGGACGTTTGATACTGGCGCCGAACGAAATTACCGCGGCGCTGCGCAAAAATTTGCAAGTATGAACGTTTGTGTGTGTCGAAGAATGCGATTAAAAACTGCGTTAACGGCACAGAGTGCGCTTGATTGAAATACTCCTGTGCTGTACTTCGAGAATTATGGCTTTGGTGCGAAAATCCTTATAGGTGGATGTCAACGTTTGATAGTGTCTTTAAATTAAATGGGTCAAAATCTTAACCCTTCTTTGCATGATGATGGAAATTTCCATCATAACATTGAATGCTCAAAAATTATATAAAAGAACAAGTTCACTTTAATCTAACTTTGCATGATAATGGAAATTTCCATCATATTGTTTTTTGCCAAATTTATATTATAAATATATATTAAGATTTTTTTAACCATTTTTCCTTTAATTTTGAACATGAAGTATATCACCTTGATTTATTTCACCAATAAAGAAAAAATCATGCAAAGAAGGGTTAAATTAAATGGGTCTAAATCTTTAAATTGGCGCTGTGCTATTTAAAAATTTGGAAATATGAAGGTTCGTGGGTAGAAGAGTGTTTTTAGGTACAAAGGATGGCTTTGGGGCGTGTCGATAAGAATGCAATTAAAAATTGCGTTAAGAGTACGATAAGACCTTAATTGGTATACTCGTATACTGTGTTTTAAGGATTATGATTTTTATATAAAAATCCTTAACAGAGGACGTCGCCATTTGACACTGGCTTTAAACGAAATTAGCGCGGTGCTGCTCGAAAATTTGCAAGTATGAACGTTTGTGTGTGTCGAAGAATGCGATTAAAAACTGCGTTAACGCGTGGAGTGCGCTTGATTGAAATACTCCTGTGCTGTACTTCGAGAATTATGGCTTTGGTGCGAAAATCATTATGGGTGGATGTCAACTTTTGATAGTGTCTTTAACCCTTCTTTGCATGATGGTGGAAATGTCCATCATAACATTGAATGCCCAAAAATTATATAAAAGAACAAGTTCACTTTAATCTAACCTTGCATGATAATGGAAATTTCCATCATATTGTTTTTTGCTAAATTTATGCTATAAATATATACTAAGATTTTTTTAACCATTTTTCCTTTAATTTTGAACATGAATTATATCACCTTGATTTATTTCACCAATAAAGAAAAAATCATGCAAAGAAGGGTTAAATTAAATGGGTCTAAATCTGTAAATTGGCGCTGTGCTGTTTGAAAATTTAGAAATATGAACGTTCGTGGGTAGGACAGTGTTTTTAGGTACAAAGGATGGCTTTGGGGCGTGTCGATAAGAATGCAATTAAAAATTGCGTTAAGAGTACGATAAGACTTTAATTGGTATACTCGTATACTGTGTTTTAAGGATTATGATTTTTATACAAAAATCCTTAACAGTGGACGTCGGCATTTGACACTGGCTTTAAACAAAATTAGCGCGGTGCTGCTCGAAAATTTGCAAGTATGAACGTTTGTGTGTGTCGAAGAATGCGATTAAAAACTGTAAATATATACGGCACAGAGTTTTTTTGATTGATTACTCCTGTGCTGTACTTCGAGAATTATGGCTTTGGTGCGAAAATCCTTACAGATGAATGTCAACGTTTGATAGTGTCTTTAAATTAAATGGGTCTAGATCTTTAAATTGGCGCTGTGCTATTTGAAAATTTGGAAATATGAACGTTCGTGGGTAGAAGAGTGTTTTTAGGTACAAAGGATGGCTTTGGGGCGTGTCGATAAGAATGCAATTAAAAATTGCGTTAAGAGTACGATAAGACCTTAATTGGTATACTCGTATACTGTGTTTTAAGGATTATGATTTTTATATAAAAATCCTTAACAGTGGACGTCGCCATTTGACACTGGCTTTAAACGAAATTAGCGCGGTGCTGCTCGAAAATCTGCAAGTATGAACGTTCGAGGGCGGGGTTAGTATTTTTATGCATAAAGGATTGGTCTTTCGCATGTGTCGGCAAGAATGTGATTATAAATTCCGTTAACGGCACAGTGTGTATACTTAATTGAAATCTCGAACACCGTGCTTTAAGGATTATGATTTTTATACAAAAATCCTTAGTAGTGGACGCGTCACCGTGTGAAAATATCTTTCAATTAAATTAGTCTAAGCCCCTATATTAACGCGGTCCTGCTCGAATATTTGCAAGTATAAACGTTCGCAGATACAGGTAGTATTTTTATACGCAAAGACCGGCCTTTGACATGTATCGATAAAAATGTGATTAAAAATTGCATTACATTGATTTCGGTCTCAACAAAAAAATCACCAGTGTCTTTAAATGAAAATACTGAGACCCAACTAATGTTTTGAAAAGAGTCTAGATGCATGGTCCATTTTACCTCGAGACGATGAGTTTGGTAATGTTTCTACATCGATGTGTTTATGAATAGGAAGATACATTTTCCAAGTGGTATTCGAGACACATCGATATTAACACGTTGACTGCCAACCATATTTTGCTATGTTAGAACCGCGATGCGATAAAATGCTGCAGAGTATAATTAAATCGTGCAAAATAAAGGTATCGCAGAGTTGTTAGAAGCCAAAAGTATTGAAACATCGTTCCGATATCTATTGCTCTTGCAAGATTGCAAATAGGCTTTATTGCGACTTTTTTGCAAAAAAGTAAAATCTTTTGCACCGGTCAACGGTGACCACCGTGGCAGTCGAAGTGTTAAATAAAAAGCATTACGTTTATTTTAAATATAAAGAGCGCTTCCATAAAGTGTTATGCTACTAGAATTGAAAAAACATTTAGAAAGTAGTTTTAATCGCTTTGGCCTATAAACGCCTCATATTTCAGTCGCTTCAAAGTGTAACAAAGAACCGTAATTACGTACGCGCGAACGAAAAATTCTACTATTTTGCGCCGTTGTACTGCTGCAGCGCGAGTTGATTCACAATGAAAAGCAGAAACGGGACCCCACGGGTCACGACGCGAAAAGGACTTTGGACGCATGAGTTACCGCGGAATGTTCTTTACGTTGACGCACTTCGCGATCAAAAAACTTACGCCGCAGGACTTTAGGCGCGTTTTATATTGACATGATCGATTTGACACTGAACCGATTGGACTGCCCGTCAATCGATAAATAACTGTGGCATCATACCGTTCTATATTCTATGCGTAATTGTTTCAATTCTTCTGCAAACTTCGAAGCCTGCCGGAATTCAGTATTCTGCAAAACGTAGCGGTTTTTAACTTGGTATCGAGGAAAATGTAGTGGTTCGAAATTTGATATTCCGTAAAATATAGCAGTCTGAAATTTAGTATTCCGGGAAATATAACGTATGAAATATAATGATCATAAAACATAGCGAACTAAAATGTCATATTTCGTAAAATATTGCAGTCTGATATTCAGTATTCGGTAAATCATAGGAATCCGAAATTTAATATATTGTACAATTTAGCAATCTGAGATTTAGTATTCTACACAATTACTCGGCTGTGCGAAATTTAATATTCCGTAAAATATAGCAGTCTGAAATTCTGTATTCAGTTAAATGGAGCAGGTCGAAAGTTAGTATACCGTAAAATTGAACAGCATGAAATTTAATATTCAGTAAAAAAATACCAGTTCGAAATTTAGCATTTAATCAAATTCAGCAATCTCACATTTAATATACGGAAAAATGTACTATTGTGTAAAATGTTGTGCGAAATTTAATATTTCGTAAAACGCGGGCAGTCCGAAATTCAGTACTCCGTAAAATGTAGTGGTCCGAATTTATCATTCCGTAAAATTGAGCAATCCGAAATTTAGTATTCCGTGAAATTTAACAGTCCGTAAACGCGCGGTACTTTACACGCACAACGCAACACTCATCGCGTTACGGCTTCCAATTTTGCGTCCCGACTTCGCCGTGTCCAATTTAGCAGTTTCACTAGAAAGGACCCTCGTTCATGCCTATACACCGCGATCTCGCAGCAGTAAACGCCTTATCCGCGACCTTAGATCGGGCGGACGCCTGGAAGAAAGCGACTACCCAGCAACGGCCGATCGATGTTTTCATGGCGGCCAGAAACAGAAAGATATTGAAACCAGTAAAAAGAACTCATAAACCACTCCGTGCACGCACTCTCGCCAGCCAACTCTGGGGAGATTTTGCAAGAAAGCGAACCGATGCGAAAGAGGGGCTATCCTTTTGGTGCTGCGGACGTGTAAATACGTCTAGCGACTGGTATACTGCTGTGAGCATGTATACACGTACATGATGTTAACCCATTGACTGCCAACTACGAGATATCTCGTAGTAAGCGTCTGTACCAAAAGTGTTTTTCTTTCAATAAAAATACTGTAAATGCCATACAATTTTACAATTACAATACCAGGTTGCTCAATAAGTTTTGTCGTTCGATAAGAAAAAGACAATGTTATGGTTCAAAATACACTTTATTATTCAGTATAATATCCCTGAACATTAATGCACTTGCTCCAACGATCCTTCAATCTGTGGATCTCATCCCTAAAGTGAGATTCCGGAAGGTCTGCAAAATACGCTTCAACAGCCGTTATGACCTCTTCATTTGACGAAAAACGCTTGCCACGCATAAATTTTTTGAGTTCTGGAAACAAATGGAAGTCGCTGGGGGCCAAATCTGGTGAATACGGCGGATGCTCCAACAATTCGAACTTTAATTCATGGATTTTAGCCATTGTCAAAATGCTCTTGTGACACGGTCCGTTGTCCTGATGAAAAAGGATTTTTTTCTTCTGCAAACCGGGTCTTTTTTCACGAATTTTTTCCTTCAACTGGTCCAAAAGGTTGCAATAATATTCAGAATTAATTGTTTTACCAGTTTGCAAGTAATCCACAAATAAAATTCCTTTCGCATCCCAAAAAACTGATGCCAGAACCTTCTTGGCCGATTTCTGGTCTTCAAGGCTTGTACGACCACGTTTAAATTCAGCAACCCATCTTTCTACTGTTCTAATTGAAGGTGAACGTTCATTATACATTCTTAACATTCGTTCGTGAATTTTTTTTGGTGCTACACCTTCCAAAAATAAGAATTTTATCACTGCACGATATTCAATTTTTTCCATTGTCGAAAATACTGTGACACGGCGACACTAAATGGCTTGTAAACAAAGAATGAATTGACTGATTGAAATGAACCTTCACATACGTTGATAAGAAGAGTGAACCAACAAAACAAAAACAAATTTGGACTAGTAGCAACGCCCTCAACAAAACAAAACAAAACTTATTGAACAACCTGGTATTATATACCAAAAGTGTTTTTCTTTCAATAAAAATACTGTAAATGCCATACAATTTTACAATTACAATATTATATCAGTAACTTAATAATATTGTATTTTATAAGACTTCATGTCGTCTGTAAAATAAAACGGTGGCACCCAGGGCAAGACGCGCTAAATTTGCGTGGCAGTCAATGGGTTAAATTGAACACTGCGTGCGCAACCAACAATCGATTTGTGTATCAGTTGAAGTAAGAAGTTATGCACAGTTTTTATGCACTTCATGAATTGCTTCCAATGTGCTTTTGGATGGTTAAGAAGCGTTAGGCATCTTTAGCATGCGTATTACGCAATGCGTTAAAATAACGGAAGCGACCCTGACGTGTCGTAAAAGTATTGTTTCGATCCGAAATGAGCATCCTCTTCCTGTTTAAAATAAGTGTTTCGCGATCCCCTGTTTACGGTCGAGTGAGCAGTGACATCGTTAAGTAGAAGAAGAATAGAATATATACAATGCTTTCTCACTGTGGTATTAGGGATCCTGCGTCTAATATATTTGATATTCATACAATTGTCTAACATATTAGAATAATATTGATATAATATATTATTTTAACGAATAATATACCCCAACACAAAAAATTACAAAACGCTCCTATAGAATGATTTTGATTTGAAGATTTTACTTTGTGATTATAAATAAGTAAGTGGTGGAAGTGTAATTTTTTACTGCAAATATGCGATATATAATGCAACATGTTAATAATATAATAATTAGCAAAAAAAAAATAAGATAAGTGATGAGATAAGTGTGTCACGGAATTAGTAAACTGACGCGTGTTTCATTCATGTGTTTCTACATCCGTTCTAAAGCGCTTAGCGTCACAGAATGTCAGGACACATTGCTTGCTTTGCTTTCCGAAGAATAATACCGCTGTTCGGCTGACAACTTTGTAGTTTGCCACCATCTAGCGCGTCCCGTTTATTCTTCGTCTTCTCCCAGGTCGCGTTCAAAATCAAAGTTAGCTGAAGCGTATATCCTATCCGCAATAAGCAACTAACAGGTCCCAAGTGCTTATTTCGCAATAAAACTGTACTGAACATTTCAGCGTGACAGACGACAGAATATTCTATGTAACAGCAATCTATTACGTAATAAGTAACTGACTGATCCCGAGCGGGTTGCTTATTTCAGAATAAAACCATATTCAACACTTCAGCGCGCGACAGACGACAGAATATCCTATAAAACAGCCATTTATTCCGTAACAAGCAACTGACCGGCCCCGAACGCCTTACGTGGATATAAAACTACATTCAACCCTTCAACGTGCGACAGGCGATGCGATATTCTATGCACATACATCTCCTACCCGTAATAAGCAACTGACCGGTCCTCAGCTCGTGCTTATTTCGGCACAAAACCATATTCAACCCTTCAGTGACAGACGATAGAATATCCTATACAAAAGCCATTTATTCTGTAACGAGGAACTGATCGGTCCCGAACGCCTTACTTACTTCGGTATAAAACTACATTTAACCCTTTAACGTCCGACAGGCGATGCGATATTCTATGCACATACATCTCCTACCCGTAATAAGCAACTGACCGGTCCTCAGCTCTTTGCTTATTTCGGTACAAAACCATGTTCAACCCTTCAGTGACAGACGACAGAATATCCTATACAACAGCCATTTATCCTGTAACGAGGAACTGATCGGTCCCGAACGCCTTACTTAATTCGGCATAAAACTACATTCGACCCTTTAACGTGCGACAGGCGATGCGATATTCTAGCAAGATACATCTCCTACCCGTAATAAGCAACGGACCGGTCCTCAGCTCTGCTTATTTCGGCACAAAACCATATTCAACCCTTCAGTGACAAACGACAGAATATCCTATACAACAGCCATTTATCCTGTAACGAGGAACTGATCGGTCCCGAACGCCTTACTTACTTCGACATAAAACTACATTCAACCCTTCAACGTCCGACAGGCGATGCGATATTCTATGCAACATACATCTCCTACCCGTAAAAAGCAACTGACCGGTCCTCAGCTCGTTGCTTATTTCGGTACAAAACCATATTCAACCCTTCAGCCTGACAGACGACAGAATATCCTATACAACAGCCATTTATCCTGTAACGAGGAACTGATCGCTCCCGAGCGCGTTGCTTATTTCGAAATACCACCATATTCAACCCTTCAGCGTGCGGCTGGCAGCAAAATATTCCACGCCACCGCGATTTATTCGCCGGAAGTCTTCAGCGGCAACAAACGCGCGAAGGAAAGCGGCAAATAGCGTAGACGAGAAGAAGTGTAGCACTCGCAATAGGAGGACACGATAGAGAGTGCACACACGTGTTAATAGGATTTTACGAGCGGCGCGTGGCCGAAGTAGCGAAGCAGGAAGGAGTAGGAGCGTTTCGTGAAATTAACACAGTGCCGCGGCCGTAGCGAGTGGAACTCGTAAAAAAGTATAATCGATATTTTCGTGCGAGCGTAAAGTGCGCCCGTCTCTCTCGAGGCTGTCTCTGTCCGTCACTTCCATTCTGCCTCGCTCCTCGTCGTCATCGTAACCCGTCCCCTCGTCGTTCTACGCGCTTCTGGGCTTCTGCTGAACACTGAGTCACCGCCTCCACTCCGTCTTCTCTTCGCACACACTCCCCCGCGCGCAGGCGACACTGGCGCAGAAGATTAATTTATATCGCTCCTATCTCGTCGCGCGCGGCTTAATATTTTTCATTAGATCCCGCCTTTCGGCCGCCTCGCATGTTCCACTCGCCGCGCCGTATCAACCGTCCATTTACATTATTCCGGCTGCGCGAAAGCCCGCGCTCGGCGATTTTCAATCTCTGCCCGCGTGTCCTTTCTTTTGCGAGAGCCCGGACGAATCGGGGAAGATTCAATAGACCTCCGCCTCTATGCAAAACGACCGCGCGCCGGGCACAAGTGCGGGCGCGAGCGTGTGGAGGCGATAATTAACACTAGGTTTACGGACGTTTATTGTATAAGCGTACCTATGGGTACGCGTCAAATTGAGACGTAAATGAAAGCCGACGTTTTCTTAACACTTTGACTGCCATGCGTATTTTGCGGTGTTAGAACGGTGATGCTACGAAATACTACAGCGTTTGATTGAATCGTGCAAAATGTAAATAATGTGCAGGTATTGGACACCAAAGAATCGCATCACTATTCAAACAATAACTGCATTTATAAAATATAATTATTCACTATTCAAACATCTACTACAACACTATTCAAACAATAACTGCATTTATAAATATAATTATTCCTGCCGATTGCGAATATTTTGGATCTTCAGTAAAATCTCTTGCGCAGGTCACCGTTGACCATCACGGCAGTCAAAGTGTTAAACAGATAACATTTCTGTACTTTCTTTTATGGAGCACAAAATCAAGAAAAAATGAAACTTCTAGGGTGGCTTCGTGCAGTGAGAGCAACTGAAATACTGATCCGGCTGTTCTTCTGATACTGAACGCTTTTTGACATGACGAGTTTGCAACGTGAATACGGAGATAAGAATATAAGCAAGCATGCCGTGCCAACCGCTGTAGTTTCGAGATATTGGCTTTACAGTATCTTCGCTGCATTGTGTGCACGTATTTTTGGCGATTACTTGGTAAGAACTTCTTGATTACGTTGATATTTGTTTTTGGAGTAATAATGTCATCTGTGAAGTCGATTTACTATGATTAATGTTCAATTTAGGATCATGTCAAAATGACGCGCATCCGTAGACATAGGTACACCACATAAAGAACTTCTAGATTAGGAGGCTCAGAAGAATATTCATTTGGATATATATTAGCCTTGTCAAATGAACAAAAGTCAGCCCAAGTACTAGAAGAGAAATGTTAAACAGGTTTTTTCGTAATTTTCGTTGAGAAAATCGGAAAGCGTCAAATTAACGCGTATTCGTACAAATACATATACCATTTAACACTTTGACTGCCATGATGGTCACCGGTGACCGACGCCAGAGAGAGAAGTATGCAATTATTATCTTATAAATGCAGTTGTTATTAGCATAGTGATGCGATTCTTTGGTCTCCAAATTCTGCACATTATTTATATTTTGCACAATTCAGTCAAACGCTGTAGCATTTCATAGCATCGCCGTTCTAATATAGTCAAATACGCTTGGCAGTCAACGTGTTAAAGACTTCAAAATTGGGAGGCCCAGATGGACATTAATTTGGATATATATTAGTCTTTTTAAATGAACAAGAGTCAGCCCAAGTACTAGGAGAGAAATGTTAAACAGGTTCTGTAATTTTCGTTGAGAAGATCGGAATGCGTCAAAATGACACCTCCCATAAACCTAGTGTTAACCCTTTGCACTCCAAACCATTCTGGACGTTAGCTACTCATATTATTTAGTATAGTTTTGGAACCAATTAACGTATTATAATGATATTATACATACATATGACTTATATAAATTGGTTGACATCAAGAAATTTATATTTGCAAAAAAATCAATAATTTATTTTTTATAATTTTGTATAGTGTGATAAACTTTAAAACACTCCCCAATATGCATTGCATGCTGATTTATGCACGTTGACAATAATAAGTCGTTTGACGCTTTCCACTAGGTGTTTCTCTGTCAGAACAAACAATGCAATCCTGTTTTCTTTGTCCCACATCGATTTTATAGCCTATGAAGATTAAAATCTTGAAGGTCCGGTGGTTTGTGCGTCGTAACAAAACCTGCTGATATTTTTTTTATATATCTTAGTAATTTTACTATATTTCGATTTGATTTCTTGTGCCATTTCAAGGGAAAACTTCAGACAAACATGCACGTCTCAAAAAGTCGCGCTGGAAGGAGTTAATTTCCTGTAACCTCACCTAAAATTTAATGTCCCCTGAGAGGGGACAGCGGAGTGCAAAGGATTAAACGTCCGGGTAACTTCGCATCCCGGCCGTCGTCGATAAACGATCAGGTACGACCGCCGGTTCTGCGTTTCGTCCTCAAGATACGCGAAGGCATTTTCCGCGACCCCTAACGTCGCGACTCTGCTGATTATTTATAATTACGCGCCTCGTCGTTCGCACTAGACTCGCTTTCGATTCGTCACTGTCGCGCCCCGCGCCGACGTGTAAAATTTCCTCCGCCCTCCGATGAAATTCGACGACCGGAGCGTCACTTTGAAAATTAATACCGAGCGGGGGAGGACGAGGGCGAGACGGGAGGGGATCGAGAGGGGGTAAAGGAGGCATATTGACCGTCGTTGCGCGATATGCCACGACAACGCGATTATTTACAGTGGCCACCGTCCACTCCCGCGAGCCCGACTCGTTCACGACGCTTACTTACGTCTTTCTAGTCGTTAAACCTCCCAGGCGTGACTGATAGGGAACGCCGGCTGGATAGAAAATTCGCGCGCGAGCAGCTGCGTCCAAAGGCGAAATTACTTTTTTCCGCGCCGGAGTTCGGGCGACTCAAGGCGTTTACCGCGTGCGCCGTGCGAAGTATCGATGATTTTTTACCGCTCGCAATCTCTAGGCGGAACGGTGTCACGAAGTTTTGAGGGGGGGTTGCGGAGACTTTGGATGGAATGGAGAGAGAGAGAGAAAAATACAGGTGACGTGTCTTCGGGGGAGTCGAGCGGGATGGGAAAAGTTTGAATGCGTTTTTCGCAAAATGCGACTTCTGAACGTGGTCGACGCGATTTCGGCTGACGGGTTAAGTCGAACGGCTTCAACTTTCGCGCATGTTTGCGGAGAGCGGGTGGATGTATTTCGACCAGCGGCGAATTGTTTCGGAATCTACGGGTTTTCGGGGGCTGGATATTAGTAACCGGTTGTACGTATTTAAAAAAAAAAGCGATATGTACTATATTGGGTTGTTCCGAGTGTATTCCTACGCGTAAAGGCGACGAAATTTTGTACAACTTTGCAAAGATACGGAAATGGTGAATACCGCCTTGAACGGGAACGGAATGTTTCCACTGGGACGTCAGGTATTTCTCGCACGTGGGCGCTACTTCCCAATACAAACTGTACTCCGCACTTTACATCTAAAATGGTAGACGCCGCCGCTACGTACGCAAGATTAGCAAAATCGGGTGGCACGCTTGTCAGTCAAGTTATCAGCGGCCATTTTTGGTTCGAAAGTGGACTCCGTAGTTTACATATAAAATTATAGACTCTACTGTTATACATGCAACACTAGCAAATTCGCATAACGCGCCTATCAGTCAAATTACCAATGACCATGTTTCGTCTGAAATTTTACTCAACAATTTCATCTAAAATCATACAACCCATTGCTATGTATGCAGCTATAGAAAAATCGCATGACACGCTTGACAGTCAAGATACTAGCACCTGTTTTTGATCCAAAACTACACTCGACAGTGCATCTGAAATCACAGACCCTACTGTTACATATGCAACGTTAGCAAATTCGCACAACACGGTTATCAGTCGAGATACCAGCGCCCATTTTTGGTCCGAAACCGTGCTGGGCAGTCGCATATGAAATTACAAACCCTACATATGCAGCATTAGCAAATTCGCACAATCTACTTAGCAATCAAGATACCATTACCCGTTTTTGGTCCGAAACTGTATTGCACGGTTGCATCTAAACTCATAAACTCTAAACAGCATACATATACGACATTAGCAAACAGCTAGACGCAACGTTGACAAAATCGAGCAGCACGTTCCTCAGTCAAGACATCAGCACCCACTTTTGACCTGTAACTGTATTCCACAGTTACATCTAAACTCATAAACTCCAAGCTACACCCATGTACAATATTAGCAACCAGCCAGATGCAACATTAGCAAAATCGCGCTGCACGTTTCTCAGTCGCGAAGCCAGCAACCATGTTGCCCCGAAATTTTTTGCCAGTTGCACCCAAAATGATAGTCTTCCCCACCGCGTACGCAACATTAGCAAATTCACACGCCTATCGGTTGAGATCCCGCGCTCATTTTTTATACGAATTTCTCGGCCAGGGTTCGCATCGAAGCGCACCCTACCAAAAACCCTCCCACTTAACGGACACCATCGAATTCGCACACCGTACGACTGAGAAACACGTAACGCACACATTCAAAAGCCACGCACACTGTTAATGCCCCCGCAAACAATCGAGTTAGTCTTCTCGTCCTTGTCAGTTCCGGTTCCCTCTCGTTTCCACGCACGAGGCCCCTCTCCGATTTCGTCCCTTTCGTTTCTCCCTTCTTTCGCCGGCCTCCCTTCCCTCGCACCTTCCCTAACCGCGTTTCTTCGTCCTCGTCCGCCTGAAATCGCGAGCCCGCAAAGAGGGGCCGGGCTTGAAAAATTCGAAAACCTTAGCGAGAACGTTTTATCGTCATCACGCTCCTGGCCTTCACGGGTGGCCGCTTTCTAAGAATTTTTTTGAACCGTCAGTTACGATCCTCCCTGCCATGCCATGCCTCATCCTTACTTCTTTGCCTTCTGCCAGTGACGGACGCTGAGCGTTCATGCTCGAGGTTAAAAACGCGCGGGTCTTCGCTTGTTCTCATTCTCCGGCGAAGAGCTTATTTTGATGCTTGCTTCAGTTGTTTCAACGCATGTCGTGATTAAAGATTGTGAGAGGCAGGTTGCATTTCTACGGGTTGAGATATTTGGGAATTCATGCCGTTGAAAATGCACGTAGGTACAATTTATTCGGGCTGAGATGAAAGTTGGCGAATTTATACTAATGAAACTTCGCGTATTCGCATTGCTGATTGAGAAGCTTATTTCGAAACTTGGTTCAGTCATTTCAACGTAGGTCGTAATTAAAGATTATGGGAAGCGGGGTTGAGTTATTTGAGAATTTATGCTGTTGAAAGCACATGTAGACGTAATTTGTTGAGTTTGTGATGGGAGTTGGTCGATTCATGCTAATGAACGAAAATTGTGAAAAAACAGCCATGCATTGTTTTCTTCGCTTTGAGATACTTGGAGTTGGTTATTCGATTTTCATTGAAATGTCAGAAAGGAATGTTACAATTAAAAGCGTACGGGTCTTCGCATGTTCTCATTCTCGGTTGAAGAACTTATATCGATGTTCGATTTAATTGTTTCAACGCATGTCGTGATTGAAGATTGTGAGAGGCAGGTTGCATTTCTACGGGTTGAGATATTTGGGAATTCATGCCGTTGAAAGTGCGCGTAGGTACAATTTGTTCGGGCTGAGATGAAAGTTGGCGCATTTATACTAATGAAACTTCGTGCATTCGCATTACTGATTGAGAAGCTTATTTCGAAACTTGGTTCAGTCATTTCAATGTAGGTCGTAATTAAAGATTATGGGAAGCAGGGTTGAGTTATTTGAGAATTTATGCTGTTGAAAGCACATGTAGACGTAATTTGTTGAGTCTGTGATGGGAGTTGGTCGATTCATGCTAATGAACGAAAATTGTGAAAAAACAGCCATGCATTGTTTTCTTCGCTTTGAGATACTTGGAGTTGGTTGTTCGATTTTCATTGCCAGTCAGAAAGAAATGTTACAGTTAAAAACGTACAAGTCTTCGCATGTTTTCATTCTCGGTTGAAGAGCTTATTTCGATGTTCGATTTAATTGTTTCAACGCATGTCGTGATTAAAGATTGTGAGAGGCAGGTTGCATTTCTACGGGTTGAGATATTTGGGAATTCATGCCGTTGAAAATGCACGTAGGTACAATTTGTTCGGGCTGAGATGAAAGTTGGCGAATTTATACTAATGAAACTTCGCGTATTCGCATTACTGATTGAGAAGCTTATTTCGAAACTTGGTTCAGTCATTTCAACGTAGGTCGTAATCAAAGATTATGGGAAGCAGGGTTGAGTTATTTGAGAATTTATGCTGTTGAAAGCACATGTAGACGTAATTTGTTGAGTTTCTGATGGGAGTTGGTCGATTCATGCTAATGAACGAAAATTGTGAAAAAACAGCAATGCATTGTTTTCTTCGCTTTGAAATACTTGGAGTTGATTATTCGATTTTCATTGCCAGTCAGAAAGGAATGTTACAGTTAAAAACGTACAAGTCTTCGCATGTTTTCATTCTCGGTTGAAGAGCTTATTTCGATGTTCGATTTAATTGTTTCAACGCATGTCGTGATTAAAGATTGTGAGAGGCAGGTTGCATTTCTACGGGTTGAGATATTTGGGAATTCATGCCGTTGAAAGTGCACGTAGGTACAATTTGTTCGGGCTGAGATGAAAGTTGGCGAATTTATACTAATGAAACTTCGCATATTCGCATTACTGATTGAGAAGCTTATTTCGAAACTTGGTTCAGTCATTTCAATGTAGGTCGTAATTAAAGATTATGGGAAGCAGGTTGCATTTCGACGGGTTGAGTTATTTGAGAATTCATGCTGTTGAAAAGACATGTAGACGTAATTTGTTGAGTTTGTGATGGGAGTTGGTCGATTTATGCTAATGAGCGAAAAACCATTGTTTTCTTCGCTTTGTGATACTTGGAGTTGGTCGTTCGATTTTCATTGCCAGTCAGAAAGGAATGTTACAGTTAAAAACGCACGGGTCTTCGCATGTTCTGATTCTCGGTTGAAGAGCTTCTTTCGATGTTTGATTTAATTGTTTCAATGAATATCGTGATTAAAGAATATGAAAAGCACGTCAAATTTCTACGGTTTCAGATATTTAGAAACCCATGCCGTTAGGCGAAAGTGTATGTAGCCGTAATAGTTTGTTCGATTTCAGATCGGAGATAGTTGATGAATTTATGCTGATAAGCGAAAACTCATAGACCAAGCATTGTTTTGTTCGGTTTAACATATTCGGAGTTGGGTGTGCGATTTATATTACCGGTCGGAACAGAATGTTACGGTTAGAAACACGCGGGTCTTCGCGTGTTCTCATTCTCACTTGAAGAGCTTATTTCGATGCTTGGTTCAGTTGTTTCAACGCGCGTCGTGGTTAAAAATTATGAGAAGGACGTCGAACTTCTACGGTTTCAGATATTTTCGAATTTGTGCTGTTGGTGGAAAGTGCATGTAGGCGCAGTAGTTTGTTCGGTTTCAGCTGGGAGTTGGTCAATTCATGCTAATGAGCGAAAAAACGAGCCACGCGTTCTTTTGTTCGTTTTGAGATACTTGGAGTTGGTTATACGATTTATATTGTTGGTTCAGAGAGAATATTACTGATTTTACGTGAATTCTAATCGTGCGTACATACGTATGCGATTGTCCGGTTGTAGATCCTTTGATTTAAATAATCGACTACATCCATACCCTATCCGAAAAAAAACAATAATCAAAACATAACCGTAGCGGCAGTAAAACATCAGCAACGAGTGTACAAAAACTGCTGCATTGAAATTATCCTCAAGACATACGTATCAATTAATCTGCAATGACATGCAATTGCGTTGCTGCGTCACTGTTATCTAAACACCATCCTTCTGCCCGTCCCCCAGCTACTTTCTAAGCTTCGAAGCGCTGTCCGCCTATTATCACACGGTCCGCGGCATAACAAACACCCGTGTCATCTCCTCCAAATTTCGCCCCATGCGCCGTAAATAAACAGCGCGCTTAAACATACCTTCTCGATCGTCGTCGGCTGATTACTCCGATCGGTGCGTGTGCCGGTTTTCGTTAATTTTAGTCCCGCCTTTCATCGTTCCCGGTACGATGAACCTCGCGAGCCACTGGCAGCCTCTGAAATGGAAATCGCGCATATACATTATTTATGGAATTATGTAAGGCCTGTTTTTTGAAGCGATTTATGAGCGCGATCGAGCAGGCGAACGAAAGAGAAAGAGACCCGTCCGTCGGCGCGCGAAGGAGCAAGAAACGGAAAGATGTACACAGCCGCCGGGATTCCCTGTTTTTACACGAAAACCCACGGCGTTAAATGATTCCGCAGAACCGCTCGCCGGCCTCTGTGCGAAACGCTTAATAAACGAGCGCGCGCGCATCTTAACTACGCTCGCCGACGATCACGCCGCAATTAATCGCGCTGATATATTAGTTACGCCGCCCTGCTCGCCTGAGCATCGCCAGGGAAATTCGTGCGTCACGATATTTTGCTCTCTTTCCCGCGAGCGTTTCTATTTTCAGGTTTAACCGATGTAACCGTACAACCTCTCGTTACTTTTGTATCTCTGCCCGCTCTCCCGCCGCTGCATGGAAAGGCGCCCGTTCCCGCAACCCGCAGTTTCTTTCTCTGCTTTTCGCCGACCCGCTTCTCGTTTCTCATTCATCGCCGCCTTCGTCTTTCTCGCTCCGTGCCTCTCTCGCTCGCTGTCGTTCGCCAGAAACGAGAAACGCCTAAACTATCGATCGAATTACGTAACTGCGAGCGCTGGCCAGTAATCTCGTTTTTCTAACGAACTTCGGCGAGGCGAGCGAAGTGTCCCTTACACCAAATGTTCTCCGTTTTCTTCTTCGTACGCGCATCACACGATAGTCTGCACCGTCTAGACGCGAGATTGGCAGGAGTGGCATTCAGATGTTCTTTAACCCATTGACTGCCACGCAAATTTAGCGCGTCTTGCCCTGGGTGCCGCAGTTTTATTTTAACCACTTGCGCTACGATTTAATTTTCGGCTGCCGCGCTCTACAATATAACATGCCGGCGCAAAAGATTTTACTATAAATGCAAAAAATTCGCCATAAAGCCTAGTAGCAGCTATAGATGTAGTAGCAGCGTCTATGTAAAAGACACGTCGTTTTTGCTTCTGCGACAAATGCCTATCGACGTGGTATACATGTCGCTGGCGGCTTTGGAATGAAAGCATCTCGACGTGCGTGGCACGTCTTTATAGCGCAAGTGGTTAAAGAAGACATGAAGTTTTACAAAATATAATATTATTAAGTTACTGATATAATATTGTAATTATAAAATTGTATGGCATTTACAACATTTTTATTGAAAGAAAGACACTTTTGATACAGACGCTTACAACGAGATATCTCGTAGTTGGCAATCAACGGGTTAACACGTTGACTGTCACGGTGGTTACCGGTGACCGGTGCAAAAGATTTTACTAAAACTGCAAAAAATTCGCAATGAAACCTATTTTCAATCTTGTAAACGCAATGGATATTGGAACGATGCTTCAATAATCTGGCTTCTAACAAGTCTGCGTTACCTTTATTTTGCGCGATTTAATCATATTCTGCAGTATTTGTGTCAACGTGTTAAATTAGGCCTTTGCCACGACGCTTACGTGAAATCAAAATATAACGAGTACAGGCCGAGACAATTTTTATTCGGATTTTTATTCGTACCGCACCCAAGAAACAACTAACTGTTCTAACGAACTGCAGTGCTGCACCTGCGATCGAATCCGATAGGAGCGACGTCATTGAAAGCCGGGCACAAAGACACTGGTCCTTCGAATCGGATTCAATACACCAAGTAAACAGCGTTCTAGCTCCCGCCGACTCGATCCACGGGTATTCCTTTTGGCTGGCCGCTGAAAGAACGGGAGACGGCAAAAATTGGCGGCGACCGAAGACGCCGAGTTTTATCACGATTAAGCCGTGTAATCCGTGCGGATTGGGGGGCAGGGAAAAAATTACTTGCAAGTCACTTCGACGGTGCTTGCGAAAAAATTCCCACGTTGCGCAACGACTTTTTTCTGTGGCGCGTCGTGAGTCAGGCGAAGAAGGCCAATTCAAACGGAGCGTCAGATTTGACTGAGCCACGTAAGGAGCGCAAACGGGAATGTTCATTTATTTTCGTTCGGAGACGAGAGATTGTGGCTGGTTGAGAGGTAAGGTGGCGGCGTGGGCGAGGAAGGTGGGAATGAAAGTGTAGAGTGACTGGTTTTGCCTGAAACCGAATACTTACGCCGAATGGGCAACCCTCTTCGATGGGGTTTAGGGTGTAGTCCAATTAATTCGGCGGGGCTGTCTGGGGTCAGGACGGGTCGATGTCCATCGTGCCAAAGTCAATTCCGTACAGTGATCAGATCGGTCTATAACACTGTATTAACTACGTAGGCTATGGACTTCGACATGCGCGGTTTTTATACTGTTTACAAAAATGATTAAAATGACCGCCCGGGTGATGGACAAGCGTCTGACTGAAGAAACGTAATTTTTGCTGGGTTTTGTGCTAACGCGACGCTATGTAACCTGGACTTCGATACGCGGTATTTTTATGTTACTTGCCAAAAGAATTCAAATTACCGTCTGAGTGACATACAAGAGTCGTTTAAGACATACTTTGGTTTTACTAAGTTTTGTCTCAACCGGGTATCAATTGAGAAATGTATGATTTGATACATACGTCATTTTTATATTGTTTACTGAAGTGTTCAAAATGGCCGACTCTGTGGTAGACGTACGTGTCATCGAAGAAACGCTAGTGCTTCCAGCTTTTGTCCTGATAGTGCACTAACTAGTCATATTGCTCAACCAAAACAATTAAAACCAACATTAGAGTATTCGACGCACGACTTTAAGAAACGTGTAGTTTGACAACACTGTCCTATGTATCTCGCGTATTCTGACCTGTGCCATTTTCGCATTATTTGCCAAAAGTTCCCCACTATATTCTGAGTCATTTATGTGTCTGTTATGGTTGAATTGTTTTATTTAATCTTTTGTTTAGATAAAGTAAGAGAATGAGTATGTTAATAGAAGAACTTGTGAAAAATCTATAGTGCTCCTGAAGAGGGTACCTATGGGCCTCGAAACATGTAGAACGCGATTATGGTTAAATAAAACCATTCAACCAGAACAGGCACAACATTATCAACAAAGGTTGAATTTGCAATTAAGTTCTTCACTATCTCCATCTGGCACATACCATGTTTACCAAGCGTTTGCAATGACAGGGTGATTGACGCACCCGTCGTTTACGAAACCCCAATTTGAACTTCGCCCTGACGACTCTCAGTCACTCTCCAGAAGCGCAGCATATTACACACAACTCCGCGAACGCGTTTCTCGAACGATTAAAATAACAGTCACTGTGATAAACATACGTGTCATCGAAGACACACTAGTACTTCCAGCTTTTGTCCTACACCGTACTACCTAGTTTCGTTTTGTTGACTGAAACTAAAAGCAGCACGTGTATACTAGACACATGACTCTAAGAAACATTTTAGTTTACCAACACTGTTGTATATAACTCCTCCACTCCGACGTACCCCATTTTCGCATCATACACCAAAACGCTCAAAATGGCCTTCTGACCTGAGGTCTCCAAGGAGCATTTCAACCTTCCTGAGTTCTTCGATTTAACCCTTTGCGGACGAGAGGCGACTCTCAGTCGCCACGGCGTTTCGCGCAGCAGGATGAGTTGCGAGTGAGAAGCTACAATGTTTACGTTAGATTTCGCTACCTCTAACTGATAGAAAGGCGGTATTGCACTAGGTACATTTTAGCCAATGAATTACATAAATTGAAATGTTATTTGACTGGGACAATACTAACTAATAGAAAGGATTGCCAGATGCAATAAAAAAACGAGAACTTCCAAACGGAAAATCAATGGTAGTCTCTCATAGAAATAATAATGTGATTTTGGCGTGGAAAAATAAGAAGATCGTCACGCTGTTGACAAATTGTTACAATGCAGAATGAGTAGTGCTGAACGAGTACTCCGGCATAGTGTTCAAACTGTGATTAGAAAACCCAATGCTATCACAAATTATACCAAATTTATGGGTGGCGGTAATTTTTGCAAAGTTATATTTTTGAAAGGTGGAAAATACAGAAACTATCAAAATATAACAGTAAGACACTCGATACATCTGCGAAAATCGCTTTGGCCTACTACCTTACTCAACCGAAAAAGTTGTCGCCGCAAAGGGTTGAACGATCCAACCAGCACATTCCCAAAAATGATAAAATCATCAAAAAATGTTGAAGTCGTAATAATTGCTCCCCTGCCCCCATACAACCATCTCACATACACCATGTTTACCAAGCGTTTGCGCCAGGCGGGCAATTGACACACCCGTCATTTACGAAAGCCCAGCCCGATCTTCTCCCCAGTGACTCCCGGTCACTCTCCCGAAGCGCAGCATATTACCGAGACCCCCGCGATCACATTTCGTGCGCCTCGCCGCAATTTCGCCGTCCGCGCAACGTGTCCCGCTGAAGACGGCGGGGGGTGCAAAGCGAAGAAATAAATGCGCATTGTGACAAAACGTCCCCGTAGGCAGCCGCCCACCCCCACCCTCCCCGATCGTGCCCGGTTCATTGCGCCAACGGTCGGCGGAGAAAACGGAGAATCGACAAATTCGACGTGACATCATCCCCCTCGAACGACGCAGCGGCGGGAGGGGGGGTCGACCGCCACCCTCCATTTATATTTCTCCACCCTCTGTTTCGCCCGCGCCCCCCTCAGCCCGTCCGCCTCTTTTTTTACTCTCCCGGACGAAAGACGAAGCGCCGTTATGCACGATAAAAAGTTTAATGTCAGAAGACGTCGTGCGGGGCGCGGGGGTGAGCGGCGGCGGAGGGTCTCGGGGCGCGCGGGGGCGCGGGGCAAAGTGCCCGGGGATCGTAATGACTCGATATGAAACCCGGGCAGTGCAATTTCTTTCTTCTTCTGCCCTTTCCCACCCGTCCCGCGCCGCCGTCGTCGTCTTCGTCTTTTTTCATCGCAGTATTTCCCCATAAAAGCGCCCCGGCATAATAAAGCGTTATATAGCTGGTACTGAAAAGTAACGCATCTCCTTTTGCCCTCCTCCCCCCGTCCGTCCGTGCCGCCCCGGCTCTCGCTCGTTCGCGCACCACCCCCCGTCCGCTCCTTCCTCCGTTCCTTCCCTCCGTTCGCTCGCCCTGTCTCCTTCCATCGCGCGGCTCCTCTCTCGCCGCGGCCTTTTACGGCCTTATTTGCGGAGACGTAAAAATCGCGAAAATCAATACGGAACTTCTGACATTAAATATTCAGGCTATTGACTGGGCGTGGCAGGCGGGCAGACGCTCTTGGTACCTGCCTTTCGAGAGGCGCCGGCCTTACGCACGGGGCGAGGCGCGAAGGATCGGGGCTTCCGCGTCGCGGGAATCGTGTTTCGGGCAGGAATCGCGACCGATCGGCAGCCCCGAGGGACTGGGCGGTTAGGGAGACGCGTCTCCGCGATTTTCATTCATGCAGATTAAGCCGACGGACGCGCCGCGGGAGGGAGTTAATCGTCGGGTCGCTGGGCGCGCGTGTTCCGAGAGGGAGAATTCATGTCTGAGGAACGGAGGCGGAAGCTGGGGTGGTGCGGCGGTGTGGCCCGTGCGATGATAGTTTTTTAGGAGACCGGGGACGCGGGGAAGTTCGCTGGATTGAGGGACTGCTGTCTTTTTACGATGATCCGGTGTAATGGACACGGGTGTGTCGGGTTTTGCGTGTTAGTTCCTGCCGCAGGGACCAAGTGGCGTTTGGTTGGCGAAGAATACGCATGATTAGGCGATGAGTGCCAAAAATGAAAAACTACGAATACGGGATTATGGATGATATCTTTTGAATATACTGGACTCATGAAGTCACACGCACTGCAAATTAATTCGTACAAGAGTAAATTTATAAGACAGACACTGTACTGCAGATAGTAGAGATGGTATTTCGTAGGACAAACATAACGTACGTACTACTGTTGTTTTATGATAATCTGCTATAAGGGGCGAAGTGGCGTTTGGTTGGCGAAGAAAACGCGTGATTAGGCACTGAGTGCGAAAAATGAAAAACTGCGAATACCGCACGATTATGGATGATATCTTTTGAATATACTGGACTCATGAAGTCAGACGCACTGCAAATTAATTCGTACAAGAGTAAATTTATAAGACAGACACTGTACTGCAGATAGTAGAGATGGTATTTCGTAGGACAAACATAACGTACGTACTACTGTTGTTTTATGATAATCTGCAATAAGGGGCGAAGTGGCGTTTGGTTGGGAAGAAGATGCGTGATTAGGCGATGAGTGCCAAAAATGAAAAACTACGAATACGGGATTATGGATGATATCTTTTGAATATACTGGACTCATGAAGTCACATTGCAAATTAATTCGTACAAGAGTAAATTTGTAAGACAGACACTGTACTGCAGATAGTAGAGATGGTATTTCGTAGGACAAACATAACGTACGTACTACTGTTGTTTTATGATAATCTGCTATAACGGAAATGAAGTACTTCATGTTTAACGTTAGTCGGTTTGACGCGTTTGATTTTTTAGCACCGTTAAATTAGCGTTTTGCATGTAAGATGCATAATTAGGCAGTGAATAAATAATGTTCTGCGAAAAATAAAGAACTGAACGATCGGCAAACTTGGTTAATTATGTGTAATGTTCCGTGTGACATTACCTTTTAAATATACTATCTTCAAAAAACCATCCACCCTGCAAGTAAATTCATACAGACAGTAAGTTTGTAGGGCAGACATTATACTATGGATAGTGCTGATAATATTTTTGTCGAACAAACATAACACACTACTGTCGTTTTATGATAATTTGCTGTAACGGACATGTAGTACTTCACGTTTAACGTTAGTCGGTTTGACGCGTTTGATTTTTTCGCATCTTTAAATTAGCGGTTCGCATGTATTATAAGATCCATATTTAAGCGGTAAATATATAACGCTCTGCAAAGAATTAAAATCTGAACGATCAGCAAACTTGGCTAATTATGTGTAATGTTCCGTGTAATGATACCGTTTGAGGGTACCGGGTTCACGAAGTCACACTCGCTGCAAATAAGTTCGTACTGATACTAAGTTTCTAAGACACGCTATACTACAGACAGTACAGATAGTATTTTGTAGGACAAACATAATGTACTACTGTCATTTTATGATAATCTGCTGTAACAGGTGTGATGTATTTCGTGTCTTGCATTAGGCGGCTTGATGCGTTTGATTTTTTAACATCGCTTAATTAGCTTTTCGCGTGTGAGATGCATAATTAGGCAATGAGTACACAATTTTCTGCGAAAAGTGAAAAACTAAACCATCAGTAAACTCGGCTAATTATGCGCAATGTACCGTGTGATGATACCCTTCGAATATACCAGATTCACAAAGTCACACCCCGCTGCAATTCGTACAGATAGTATATTTGTATGACAGACATGATATTCTACTGTCATTTTATCATAATCCACTATACAGACGAGAAGAAATGTATGTTTTTTAAGTGGTCTTGACATGTTTGATTTCTTAGCATCGCTAAATTAGTTTCTTGTATGTAAGTTACATAATTATGCAATACACACACGATGATTTACGAAACATAAAAAACTGGATGATCAGCAATTTCGATTAATTCTGTGATTATTTATCCTGTATGATGATCTCTCTCGAATAATCCGAGTTCACGAGATCACATCCACTGTAAGCAAGTTTATACAAACAGTAAGTTTGTAGACATATATTACGCACTAATTCCACGTTAAGATAATTTGCTGTAATAAAAACCCAAACCATTGCATATTTCTCATCACTGGTTTTGCGCGTTTAATTTTTTATCACTATAAACTAGCTTCTTCTCTGAGGTTACATGATTAGGCAGTGTAAACACGCCGTTCGTGTAAAATAGAAACAACTCCGACTGATTCTCTAATTTATCCCATATAAAGTTTCTTTTCGGAACTAATAGTTGCATCCGCTACAAATAAGTTCGTACGGGCACCTCATACACTACTTTATCAGGACAAATTTAACTTACTGCTGCCATTTTATAATTCGCCGTAGCAGACACAACTATTTCAGATTCTCCATCAGCCGTTTTGACGCGTTTAATATTTTATAATAGAAACAACTCCGACTGATTCTCTAATTTATCCCATATACTGTTTCTTTTCGAAACTAGTAGTTGCACCCGCTGCAAATAAATTCGTACAAGTACCTCATACACTACTTTATCAAGATAAATTTAACTTACTGCTGCCATATTATAATTCGCCGTAGCAGACACAACTATTTCACATTCTCCGTCAGCCGTTTTCACGCGTTTAATATTTTATAATAGAAACAACTCCAACTGATTCTCTAATTTATCCCATATACTGTTTCTTTTCGAAACTAGTAGTTGCACCCGCTACAAATAAGTTCGTACAGGTACCGCATACACTACTTTAACAGGACAAATTTAACTTACTGCTGCCATTTTATAATTCGCCGTAGCAGACACAACTATTTCACGTTCCCCGTCAGCCGTTTTGACGCGTTTAATATTTTATCACCATAAACTAGCTTCTTCCCTCTAAGGTAGAAACACACCGTTCGTGTAAAATAGAAACAACTACAACTGATTCTCTAATTTATCTCATATACTGTTTCTTTCCGAAACTAATAGTTGCGCCCGCTACAAATAAGTTCGTACAGGTACCGCATACACTACTTTAACAGGACAAATTTAACTTACTGCTGCCATTTTATAATTCGCCGTAGCAGACACAACTATTTCACGTTCCCCGTCAGCCGTTTTGACGCGTTTAATATTTTATCACCGTAAATTAGCTTCTTGCCTGGAAGCCGCGCAATTAGCCAGCGGTGGAGCGACACCTCGAAGCCCCTAAAACAGCGAGACTCTCGGCGGGCCGCGGCGCGTTTGAGGTACGAGGCAGTCGATACCATTTTCATTCTTGCACATTTCCAGGCGCTCCGTTCACCGGAGATGGATCGAAAAATCATGACCGACAGCGGGCGGGGCGGGGGGCGTCTGTCTTAAACGAGCACTCCGAACAGCGGCGATAAAATATGAATCCGCCTCGGCCCGTTCTACACGTTTCGCCGATATCTTTGCATCCGGGCTGATGCAGTTGCGAGGAGGAACGGCGGGAGGCGCGTCGGGGCGCGATAGACGGCTCTCGCCCGAGAGAGAAAGTGCGCCGCAGATAGAGTGCGCGGAAAATGGAAGAGGGGAAATCCATCATGAAAGTCAATGAAGTTCAACGAGAGACAGAGTCGCCCTTTCCGCGGGAGCATTTTCGTTCGCGCTCGAGCGAGAGCCCTGGAAATAATCTCCAGCGCTTAATTGTACGTGCATTATTAATACAGGGAGCGATTAAGTGCTCGTTCGCTATTTCTACCGCACGCCACCGCCGCCGGCCGGAGGATCGTAATTTCATTTTCCTCCTTTCTTCTGCCCGTCCCGTTCGCTCGCTTCCGCCCACGCACTCTTTCGGCGCCTCTTCTCTTCCCCGCCCGCCGCGTTTCCCTTTGTAGCCCCGTCTCCGTCGCGCACCTTTTTTCCCGGCTGCTCTTTTCCGCGAACGACGCGACCGACGTCGCTGCCCCGTCGTCGCGCAATTTTCCTGCGCGATCCTCGCCTCCTCGATTTGCATCGGCTCCCGCGGCAAATTGTCCCGCTTTGTTATCGTTTTTCAAGTTAAGCTAATCGTGCCCATTCACGGGAGTCCGACGCGACCGACGGCCAGAGGGATAATTGCCCGTTGTGCGTCGAGGACGAGAGCGATCGGCCTTCCGCTCTCTGTCCTTCTTCAAATTTCGTAATGGTATCGGCTAATGATATTGGCCGCGCACGGCTAAACGCGCCTCATTACTTTTCGCTTAGAGACACGCGCATTTTTCCAGCACACGCATTTTTCCACCACGCGGGATGATAGCGCGCCCGTAATCTGCAGCTGATGAATTTGTGCTTGTGCACGCGAGACTTCATCTGCGACGGCTGATTGCGGAGCTTGAAATCTGGAGCTTCGAACCGGGAAATTGTAAGCGTGTATCGCGTGAAATGAGGCGTGATTAGAAACGCGGTTGACAGCGATTTTTCACACGAACGTGTGCCGTATCGCGGAAGAAAGCTACTGTTTTTTGGAGTATTGTGAGTTGAAGTTCTGCGACGCACTTAAATCTTAAATTTAAATTTAGACAGATAGCTGTTGTGACCTTTGTGAAAAGTGTGTATCTAAAATGTGCCACAAGTAGTAAGCGACGACATTATAATATACGATTAAATTGTGATGAAATGAATGTTTTATGTTTTCCCGAGATGATGAATGTGTGAAAGAGATTTGCTTGAGATAAAGTTGTTTGTTAAAGCGTCTTATTATAATAAATTACTGCACCGAAGACGTACGTGGGATAATCATCCTAAACAATGAATCGGAAACTATCTACTTATAATACTTAAAACAATACTTAAAATTTGTGAATATATTTTAGTTTTTACTAAAATTGCTGTTTAAGCAGCAACTAGTAACTACTTCTCACGCATCACCAGTATACTCGACATAACACAAAATATTGCCCTTTCTACAGGACGAACATATTCGTCGAAAACAGTTAGCTACTGAAAGCGGTTTTCATTTTGATACATGCATTTATTGTGCTTTGGACTTCTTCCGCAAGTGATTTAACACGTTGACTGCCAAGCGTATTTTACTATATTAGAACAGCGGTGCTATGAAATACTACAGCGTTCGACTGAATTATGCAAAATGTAAATAATGTGCAGGTATTGGAGATCAAAAGATCGCATCACTATTCTAATAACACCTGCATTTATAAAATAATAATTACTACCCATTGCGAATATTTTGGATCTTCAGTAAAATCTCTTGCATCGGTCACCGGTGACCATCATGGCAGTCAAAGTGTTAACTAGCAATTTTAAAAATTGTTTCGGCACACGTCAGACGTTTTTATTTAAAATTTACATTTATTGTGCTTTGGACTTCATTCAAAGGTGACTTAACTAATATCTTTTTTGAAATTATTCAAGGCACACCTGTGTGGTTTTTATTTAAAACATACACTTATCACACTTTGGACTTCATTTGAAAGTGACTTACCGAACAAATTCTCAATTTGTTCGCCCTACCCCCAGCATCCCTCATACCACCGTATTCGAAAATCACTGCAACAGCCGCTTGTAAAGAATCCCTAAGCGTCCCCGACAAATTCTAAATAACGTGTACGCGTAATCGGCCTCCACCTATGCCGCGTACACACGCGTGCGTGCGTCCGCATGCCCGAACATAGCGGTATATGCGGTTGATTTGCCGCACGACATACATCGGAGAGCGCGTCAACGTTAATCCCTGGAGTCCACCCCGATTAATTCGGCGCCCTTCCTCTGAACCGGCTCAACGCCGGACCCAGATTTCCATTTCGACGATAATTAACGATGACCGACGCTGACGCTGTGGCCGCCAGATCCGTTACGACGCTCGAATCTTATTAGAGGACGAGAGAATTAACACAATCACACCGCGGACGTACCTAATTTTTATCGTCCGCTAACCGGTCCGCATATCTGCCGCATATCTGGCGCGCATCGTCCGGCAAACTTTGACACCTGTCCGATCGCGCTCGCTTCATGAAAGAGAAGGCGAGAGGGCCGGGCGAAAAGGTTGAGATAAAAGATCGCAACATCGCCGGGCCGAACGTTAATTCTCGTCGATTCCGAGCGTTATCCGCGTAATTGGAAATGCCCTGCCGTACGATGATTATTATTTAACGGCTTAATGAGGTTTCGCAAATTAACAAGGTCTCCTCGAAAATGAGTTCAATTTTTCTGCTCCGCCCCGGCGGCGAGCGGGTTGGAGTATTGGCTCGCGAACGATTTGCGGGGAACGATCGTTTAAGCTTAATGCCCGTTACATTAATCGAATGTTTTCTTTCGCTTGCTTGTTGGTAAACAGATCGTCCTGTCGGCGTGCAGCACATACTTCGACACGATTTTGTCGCCGTATGAGGACAAGGACCCGATCCTCATCATGCGTGACATCAAATTCTCCGACATCAAAGTGCTCCTCGAGTTCATGTACAAGGGAGAGATCAACATCGAACACGTAAGTACCTCCGGACCCCGGCGAAGGAATGGAGTTGCGTCACGGAACGCGACCGTCTATAATTACGCTGCGTCGATATTATTCCCCGCGAAATAAATCCACCAGATACGAAACGCCGCGGGACCGTTCAATCCGCAGTTTTTGTTCTATTCAAATCGAGATATCTAAGTTCCAATCTCGCGCGCCGTAATTTCCAATTTTCTACGTTTTACTGCGGCCCACCTCGACGGTTTCATTATGCTTCCATTAAGCCGGGCAACCTGCTTTTTCGAAATGGTACCGTTTCGTAAGCCGCGAGACTTTCTAATTTTTTAGAATGTATCCCGCCGCGCCGATGTGTTCTCTACTTTTCGGCGGCCAACATTTCTCGAAAACCGAAGGAAAAGCCACGGCTCTTCGTCGGCGCATCTCCGCGCGATATGCAAATTTTCAACAGTGACTCAGCGGGCCGCGCATTAAACAGATCGGACGTGCGTCACCCTTTCATTATCTTGCGCAACCTTTATCAACGCGTTTTCCGAAATTGTCGACGTCCGTTTTAATTCCTTCCGTTAGTTAAGCAAAAGCTACATTTAATTAGCTGAAATTGAGCTAAACTACCGCTCGCGACCGGCCGAATAGCCTGGAAATTTTTCGAATTAGCCGAAACACGCGTTTCGCATTTCTGTCGTCGTCCCGCGTATTCCGACATTCCGAAACGTTTATGACATAATTGTACCGTGTTTACGTTACACGGTGCAATTTTCTTGTCCTCTTGCGCGTTCGCGGCCCCACCGAACGGGGTATTTCGAAAGGTTTCATTGAGCGGCGCCGCTGGCCAGGGGACTTTTCGAAAAAAATGCGATGTCGATGGAAGACTAACGGCCGATCGACAGACGAGCTACTCGTAGGAGTCTTCGTTTCGGGATGACATTCGATGGGCAGCCACGGGCGGGAGCGAGAGACGTCGATAGAAAAAGGAGGATAACGACGGAGACAGAATCGCGTTTCAATTCGACGCGGACAATAAAAAATGTACGGCAGATTTGACGATGAATGTTTGATAGATTTGACTCTCCGCCGTCCGGTTCGACTCTCGTTGCTTTTATCGTATCTGTATACGTGCGGCTCTCCACGGGGTGGGAGGAGTATGCGTATGCTCGCACATGAGTGGTTGTGCGGGTAGTATCGTGTATCGTCTATAGGTATCGGCTTCGTACTTGATTTCGAACGCGTCAGTGACGTTTTTCTCTCCTTCCCGTTCTCCCTTCGTTTTGTCTCTGTTTCCTGCGCGTTTACCTCCTCGACGCCGCGCATTCCAGACATTGAGTTCCCAGCGAATTAACGCGGATCAGGCCGGTGTCGCTTCCTATGACGACATGTTGAAGACGGAC
Source organism: Cryptocheilus praepositus (assembly GCA_033815515.1). NCBI lineage: Eukaryota > Metazoa > Arthropoda > Insecta > Hymenoptera > Pompilidae > Cryptocheilus > Cryptocheilus praepositus. Next base: position 6,362,300 of record JAWWQZ010000314.1, read on the forward strand.
GTGGTCCGATAAACGGTGCACCTAACTTTCGTCGCAATAGTTCTGGACAACCGGCATCCGGATGATCGGAATTATCTTTCCTGGCACTTTTCAAATATTTATCGGGTTAATCAGTTATTGCTGGAGAAAGCCATAAATCGATGGACAATGTAAGAATATATGCCGCGCGATAAGATAAGGTGACCGGTGCTAGGCTACCTACCGCCGTGGCGGGAATATTCCGACATGCGACCGTAAGGATAAAAGTGGTAAAAAATATTGCGGATTTTGATGGGATAGAGTTAGAACTCTGAAATAAGATTTTTTGAACGCGTTTCCTTTTTAACACTTTGACTGCCACGGTGGTCACTGGTGACCGACACAAGAGATTTTACTGAAGATCCAAAATATTCGCAATAGGTAGCAATTATTATTTTATAAATGCAGTTGTTGTTAGAATAATGATGCGATCCTTTGGTCTCCAATACCTGCACATTATTTACATTTTCCATAATTCACTCAAACGCTGTAGTATTTTATAGCATCGCCGTTCTAATACAGCAAAATACGCTTGGCAGTCAACGTGTTAATGCAATGCTGCTATGCTTACCACCGCGCATGGCGGGAATATCCCGACATTTTCCCGTAAAGATAAAAATGACAAAAGAACTCGGATTTTGATGGGATAGAGTTAGAAAACTAAAATAACATTTATTGAACACGGTTCCTTTCCCACACAGCACTACACTACTTACCACCGCGCATGGCGAGAATATCCCGACATTTGACCGTAAAACTAAAATTCCCAGAAATATTTTGAATTTTGCTATGGACGAATTGGGAATCTAAAATGTCACCGATCGAACAACACGTTTCAATCCTACGGCCCCGCGTGGCGCGAATATCCTGACACACAACCGCAGAGGTACATTCACCAGTAGAACCTCGGATTTCGCTGGGAACGAGTTAGAACTCTCAAATAACATTTATTGAACAACACGTTTCCTTTCCGCCGCCAAACACTTCCGCTTTCTCTTACGTAGTCGAAAGATTACGTAAGTGGGCCGGTTTAGCAGCGACGTTGAAGCCATCGGGGATGCGGGCGTTCGATAAGAACGATCCGAGATAAGATAACGGCCGATTGTCTTTGCTGAGAACCAGTCGCCGATCCGCATTCCGGTTGCGAACTTCCGGATCTTGATCCCAGATCGATGGATCCCGCTCGGATCTTATCGGAACTTTCTCTCGCATTGTGGCGAGCAGCTCACGGCTATAGACGGATCGTGTAAAGACAAAAGTTCGCGTCTTAAGGGGTTATGCCTACTTGGGATCGGCGAAATTACATGATTTTTAAGATTTTTTTTGCCGTTTTAGTGAATACTAATTAAAATTCGCAAAATACTACCAAAAAAGTACGTATTTAGTGGTACTTGTATACATTTTTTTATAAGACAATATTAAAAAATGGGGGAAAAATAGCTCTTCTCCTAGAGTTTCCGTTTATTTTCTTCACTTGCGGTGACCACGATTCCTCAAAAACTACTTCACCGATCGGACTTTAATTGTATATACTTATTTGTCATTACAATAGGCAGGGCCTGAACGAAGGATTTGGAAAAATTTTAATTTTTACAAGGATGACAACACTTTTTCGAAAAAATCCGTCTTTCGAGGTGAATTAACTTTCGTTTTTATGTTGTAACTTCTTTTTTTATTACCGAAATAAAAAATCCTTCGTTCAGGCCCTGCCTATTGTAATGACAAATAAGTATATAAAATTAGAGTCCGATCGGTGAAGTAGTTTTTGAGAAATCGTGGTCACCGCAACCGTATGTTTTAAAAAACACAGTTTCGAGATAATCGCGTTTAAAGTTTCAAGCTCTTTAGTAATCATACATAGTAGCGTTCCATATAAACGCTTATAATTTTTGAACGTGTGCTCCGATTCTTACGTACTTTTGAGGAAATATTCTTAAAATGATGTACATTAAGAAAATGCAATAAGAAAATCGATTTTTTCCACCAACCCAAGTAGGCATAACCCCTTAACCCTCTATGGGCCCGCGTGACTTTGAAGTCACATATCGATAAATCGATATTTCATTAAATAGTTTAATTTTTTTTACTAGATGGCGTATACATCTTGTTATATAATGTCTCCTTAGTAACCAATAACATGCTTGATGCGGTTTTCAGCTCTAACCTGAAATGTCAAAGTAAATGCTTTTGCAAGTTGTCTGCAAATAGAAGCCAAAGGCACTGTTTTGTGCAATTCTCATTATTCGTTCTTCTATCGGTGTTTGTTAAACAAAACAAGCGTACATAATAGCTTTTAGTTTGTATATCAATAATGTCTTACTTGTTTGCATTTAAACAATCACTTTATTAATACTTTTATGTGATATACCTTTGTAACTTTCAAGACACAATGGACTATAATGGTAGGTTCGGTGTATTTGCGATAACGTTTGTGATTTCTTTGCTTTTCGGTTTTATATATCAGATTCCCAAAATATAGATACGAAATCATATAAAAATAAAAGAGGAATAAGAATAAGAAGCATTAGCAGTAATAAATCCGAAGATTCTTTATCAGATTCTGATTCTAACAAAGATCATCCAATAGTATTTACCCGACGACGTATAAGTATTATTCATAACGGCGATGAATTTAGTAGTAAAAAATCATCAGATAAGGAAATGCAACGCATATCTATGTTTAATGCCAAACGCCAACTGTTTTATGGAATTCCATACTTAAGCTCTTATACAAACAAGTGCAAACGTTGTAAGTCGTTGTTACTTCAAAGTTGCAAAATGTATTGGTTATAATAAAATTGTTGAAACTACTGAATTCATTGTTAATATGTATTTCGAGGTTGATATTTGTTGATTTCACGTTATCTAGATTTTGTATACCCACCAAAAAAAATTCGGCCCATAGAGGGTTAACTCGGCAACGGCGGAATACCCGTCGATCGCTAATCATCGAGCCCGCGTTCGCGGAAATCGGCGATCGGCGTAACGAGACGCGAAGAAACCGCCGACGATCGAACCGAAATCGTTCGGCGGGGAAGCCATTATCCGCCGGAGTCATTACTGACCGATCGCGCCGCGAGAGAGATTAGCTGTCAGTAAGGATCTCATAATTCCCGGTGCCGAATGAAATTGGCCGCGTGTAAAACCACCCGACGGACGGATCGCGAGCGTTCGCCTGGCGAGAGCAAACAGGAAGAGCGGAAGGAAGGGAATAAGGAAGGACTCCTTCCCGATTTCTAATCGTGATGAGCCCGCCGGGCAGAAGCTTTCTCTCGCCGTTTTTCGCGCCGTGCCTTTTCTGCGGCGAAAAATACGCGTGGGTGAAAATCGTCTCGATATTCGCCTGCGAGATCGTGACCCGACGATTGGGATCTCGCGCAGTACGTTTCTGCGGATTCTGGCGCCTGGCGGGTTCTCGCTTTCTTTCGCCACGCGGCCAAATGATGAAAGAGATATAGGTGGTGCGTGGGGCATATGTGCTTCACGCCTAACTTCCCCTTCGGGGTGTTTGGAATTATCGTTGTAAACAAAAAATTTTTTTTAATTGCAAATTTAAGTGACGACATCTTATTGTCAGGTATACGGTGTTTAACAAGTTGACTGCCAAGCGTAAGTTTGCTGTATTAGAACGGCGATGCTATGAAATACCCAATAAAATGTAACAAACGTGCGGCACGGAACTTATGCCCAAGGATTGGCCTGAATTAAATAAAATCTTTAGATATTCGACATATCATATAAACGACATCTTATTGTCATGTATACGGCGTTTAACACGTTGACTGCCGTGCGTAACTTTGCTGTATTAGAACGGCGACGCTATAAAATACCCAATAAAATATAACAAACGTGTGGCACGAAACTTATACCCAAGGATTGCCCTGAATTAAATAAAATCTTTAGAAATTCCATATTAACACTTTGACTGCCAAGCACATTTTGCTATGTTAAAACTGCGATGCGATGTAATACTGTACAGTATGATTAAATCGCGCAAAATGAAGGTAGCGCCGAGTTATTAGAAGGCAAAGTATTGAAGCACCATTTAAATATCAATTGCGTTTACAAGATTGCAAATAGGCTTCATGGCGAATTTTCTGCATTTATGGTAAAATCTTTTGCGCCGATCACCGGTGACCACCGTGGCAATCAACGTGTTAACACGTTGACTACCGTGCGTATTTTGCCATATGAAAACGACGATGCTATAAAATACTACAGCGTTTGATTGAATTATGCAAAATATAAATAATGTGCAGGTATTGGAGATTAAAGGATCGCATCACTATTCTAATAACAACTGTATTTATAAAATAATTGTTGCTACCCGTTGCGAATATTTTGGATCTTCAGTAAAATCTTTTGGCATCGTGGCAATCAAAGTGTTAATGTGTCGCGGCATGGCAATCGTTTTCTTCGATGGCTTTCTGTTTGAACTGCACGTATCGAGTTTCGGTTAGTTTATTCGCACGCTTTGGAGCCACGATTATTATTTGAATGAAGCCGGTGTTGACTTAGTTCAGTATGTTTATAAAGCAAAATCTACTGGAGGGTATACTGTATTTATATACTTATTTGAATGTTATAGATTTGCATATTTTACCTTTAAAAATTCCTAAGCAAAATTTAACGGACAGTGTACACTGTGTATACTTATTTGAACGTTATATATTTGCATATTATGTCTTTAAAAATTCCTTCAAGATTTTCCCTCGTTCTTCATTTCAGACTTTTGCCAAGAAATATTAATATCATCTTTGCTCATAATGCTTCTTCAACTATGCATTCTTCCCTTGATAATTATACTATTTGCAGTATTACAAAAATTGTAAGGCATATATCAGAAATCAAACGAGTAATCTCAATATCACCGCCCTAAAGAGAAGTTGACCACAAATCGGCCCGACACGGAACGTGTTAATGGCACTTTTCGGATATTGCAAATAAGCCGGCTCGTTTGAAGAATGAAATGCTTGGCCGTGCATCATCGAATGACCCGATCTTGTTTGGCTTGTATTCCGGTCACTGAACCGAATTCGGGTCGAACGTTACTTCGACGCGTCGTTCGCTTTTCGAAAATTGTGCGAATTTCGCTGACTGCTTCCGAAACTGGATTCCGCGTCGAAATCACATCGCATTCGATATTCCACTTTCCCATTTTCCATCTCCAATTTTTTGTGTGGTTTTTTCGTTTTGCCATCATCTATTCGTCGGGAGAGAAATTGGCTTTTAGTCGATGGATGGAATTTTCGAAAAATCCCAGGGGTTGCTTGAGTACGTCAGGCACGCTGCGGGTAGATTAAATATTCGAATATATCAGCGAAATTGCTAAATATCGTTTAATTCAAATAATTACGTGGAGTCTCGTCATTTAAAATACTAAAAGAATGCTTTAGGAATAACAGACGCAAGCGCCGAGAGCGAATAATCTCAACAGACCCGACACTATCCCATCCAATTGCACTTTCCACATCTCTAAGCGCGCCTAAGTGAAATAATTATCAAATAGACGAGAAACAATGACGTCACCGGAACAAAAGCGAAGCTCTCGAACCAGCGAGATACGACGTTAAAAATAGTGTTGCGAAATGTACGGCCGAGAATTGCGTCATATAAGATAAAATCGTAAAATATACCATATTAACCGAACTGCTAATTGTCACTTTGCTAATATAATTATACAGCTGCATACACTCTAGAGTACACGGTGAAAGAACAGCTTGAGACAAGTGCTGACCGCAAATATTCTTAATAAAGCCAAAGCCGCCCACTTAATTACACTCTTCGCCTTCCCCTAAGCCGGCCTAACTTAAATAATTACCGACTAAATGCGTAACAATGACATCACCGAAACAAAAGCAGCGTTCCGAATCAACGAAATACGACGTCGAATGTAATGCTATAAAATGTATGCCCAAAGGTTGCATGGAAATAAATTAAATCTTCGAAATTATCGGATTAATTGAATTAACAACTGCCACTACGTTAAAAAATGATGCAATTATATACGCTGTGTATTTGTACAGGACCACAAATATTTTTAATAAATCCAACACTAAGCTCGCCTAATGATGATAATTACTAAATGAACATGAAACAATAACGTGCCCCAAAAAAGTAACGGTCCAAACCAACAAATTACATTAAAAAAAAAGTAAAACGAAACTTATGCCAGAGGGCCGCATCGAATTAAATCAAATCTTTGAAATTACCACATTAACCGAACTACCGACTGTAAGTCCTTCAAAATAATGATGCAATTACATACACTGTATTTTTACACGACAAAAGAACCCCTTGACACAACTGCTGACCGCAGATATTCGCAACAAATTCAACACTAGAGTCGCCTAACTGAAACAATTGCGAAATAAGCGCGGAATAATGACATTCCCGAAAAAGCGGCGTTCCAAACCAATGAAATACGTCAAACGTGTACCACACAACTTAATCCGAGGATTAGACTGAATTAAATAAAATCTTCAAAAATTTCGTATTAATCACTTCGCCAAAGTATTTATATGGCTACGCATACTACTCTCTATCTTTACATAACAATACACTATCTTGCCATAATTGCTGACCATTGATGTTTTCATTAAATTCAGCAGTAAGCTCAGTTAACTGAAATAAATACCAAATAAATATGGAACAATAACATTCCCGAAAAGAAGCTGCGTTCCAACCCAATAAAATATAACTGCACAAAATTTGTGCCCGAGGATTGCCCTGAATTAAATAAAATTTTCAAAAATTCCATATTAACACGTTGACTGCCGTGCGTATTTTGCTGTATGAAAACGGCGATGCTATAAAATACTACAGTGTTTGACTGAATTATGCAAAATGTACATAATATGCAAGTATTGGAGACCAAAGGATTGCATCACTATTCTAACAATAGCTGCATTTATAAAATAATTATTACTACCCATTGCGAATATTTTGGATCTTCAGTAAAATCTCTTGCGCCGGTCACCAGTGACCATCAAGGCAGTCAAAGTGTTAATCACTTCACCAAAATAACTATATGTTGAGTATGGAGGCGTGTGAAATAATCTTCTACGTTTATTAAACCTTATACTTTAATCTTTGAAGAGAGTACGTCTTTCTTCTTTGATCGTAGGGCTTCGACTGCCTAATATGAAAACATCTTTGACCTTCCTTTGGTATATGTGCCCATAATTATGAAAGTGGTCTAAGTCAAAATTTAAAAAAAATGAGTTTATCAGTTATTTCATACCACATTATTTTTAACTAAATTTATTCAATGTATTTTTACGAAATTGTCAAAAATGAACCATTAGATAGTGGTTGTAATTTCAACATTATATGGAATTCATTTAGTTTTAATTATGAAAGTGGTCTAAGTCAAAAATTTAAATAAATTATATAAACAACTTGAAAATGGCACGTGGCCTTCTTTGACGCGTTTCTGAACTACATAATAAAATAAATGACAATCAAATTTTAATAATAACGACAACTTCATTCCGGTTTATAATCAATAACAAGAAGAGTAAAAAATACCGCGGGTGAATCTGTCTCTTGGCTACGAATTTAATGGATGAGATTCTTGAAAAATGAACCTTATAAAATGTTCTATAAAACATCTTTAGATGATTCTAAATTTCACGTTTTGGATCTTTCACCTAAAAAAGGAAGACCAAAAATATACGGAAATATTAAATTACTTCCATTATACACCACCATTAGACCAGTATCGGAAGAAAAACATAAAGATATTATGAATTTACTACCGTACATCCCTCCAGTTTTTCAGGAACATTTTAAGAATCTTAAATACTCGAAATAATGATAAAAATGGATTACTGTTTAAAAATAATTAATAAATGTAATAAATGTTCACGAATTATTTCAATCAAATTATTGTTTCAAATAAAACTCAAAGTTCTTTATTGCTTTAAGTCATTTATAGGACATTCAGTTAATTTTGAAAATGGTCTAAGTCAATTCAATCTTTAAAAATAATATTATCGTATAAAATTCACACAAAATTTCATATTCATAGTAAATTTCCATTAATTAAGACTAATAAAATTATAAATTAAAATGTCGCATAATGTAAAAATATTTTTTAATTTATTCAAATGCAATTCATTAAATATCTCGAAACAAGAAATATATGACTTAGACCACTTTCATAATTATGGGCACATATACGTCGTCCCTCACGCCACGCACCACACTCTCGCGTACATGCATTCGATATGTATTTGTTTCAAAATAAGGAACCGAGTTTTCATCTCGAGATAAAGACTGAGGCGTAGCATAAACAGTTTCAAATAGATATTGATTTTTGTCGCATTCCAACATTATATCATCACACATAGTCTGTATCTTTACATGGCAATAGACCATCATGCTAAAATTGCTGGCCACTGATGTTTTCATTAAATTCAGCAGTAAGCTCAGTTAACTGAAATAAATACCAAATAAATGTAGAACAATAATGTTCCCGAAAAGAAGCCGCATTCCAAACCAATCAAATATAACGAACGTGCAGCACGAAACTTATGCCCAAGGATTGCACTGAATTCGATAAAATCTTTAGAAATTCCATATTAACACGTTGACTGCCTTATTTTGTATATATTTTGTTATTTGAGTTTTGCTGTATGAAAACGGCGATGCTATAAAATACTATAGCGTTTAACGGAATTATGCAAAATGTGCATAATGTTTAGGTATTGGAGACCAAAGAATTGCATCACTGTTCTAACAATAACTGCATTTATAAAACAATTATTGCTACCCATTGCGAATATTTTGGATGTTCAGTAAAATCTCTTGCGCCAGTCAGCGGTGACCATCACCGCAGTCAAAGTGTTAATCACTTCGTTAAAATAATCATATCATTACACGTACTCTGTATCTTTACATGGCAATAGACCATCTTAGAACCGTTGACCGCAGATTTTCTTACCAAATCCGCCAGTCCTCGCTCAATTACACTCCCCGCCGCCGCTAAGCTCGCCCAACTAAAACAATTACCGAATAAGCGCGAAACAATGACGTCGCCGAAACAAAAGCTGCGTTCCGCGGTGGCGAAATGCAGGAAAACGTCGAAGCCTATTGCCGGGGGGTTGTGCGCGTATCCGGCGCGAGGGAGGGAGGCGTCGGCGAGGAAAACGTCGGTGGCCCAATTATTATTTGCTAATTTTCACCGCAATAATGCCGTCCGCCTGTGCGGCGCGACCGAACGCTAAATAATATGGGAACTTTCTACAAACGGTCGGCGGCGGCGGTGGCGGCGGCTTTCTATCGGCCACGGCCGGAATTGGAAAAATGCTTATGTGGGTCAGCCTCGACGCCGCCGCGGAGACTGACGTCGCGCGGGAATAATGTATTTCAGAAATGGCCGCTTTCGTTTCGCCGCGGCAAGAAAGGGAAGCGGGGAAAAAATGGAAAATCGACGGGGCGGGCCTCCGTTGGCCGGTTGCGACTGATCGCTGAACTGGACCGGCCCGGGATTGGATCGGAGTGACTCAGGGCGCAGTAATGAAAAAGCGAATGAATCAACTTTTTTCCCCCCCGCGCCGAGGATCATTTTTCACGACCGACGGATAAGGATTTACGTGCGTGCGTGCGGCGATCGAAGCCGAGGCATTTAGGCGAACCTCGTGGGCGTCATGTAGAATGCCTGTAATGCGTTATCGGCGCGCACGTGCGCTGGTGATTATGAAAGTGGCTTTCGCGGATGCGAAGTTCGTCGTTTGTTGCGTTACGTCGATATCGGCGGCGGGTTTGCGGGAGGCGAAGGTTTGACGTATTTCGATTTTCTCGGCGAAAATTGATGGGAGCTGTTTACAGTTGTGTGCGATTAGTTATGATGAATTTTACCTATTTGATGAGACTGATATGTATCTAAATGAATGTCGTTCGAAGTCTTCGAATCTGGGAGCTCTTTATATGGTATACGTATATCTGTGAATGCGCATCATTTTGACGTGATGGTAAAATTGAGGATTAACTGTAAATGTAGGTTTGCGGGATGCGTCATATTGACGCATTTCAATTTTCTCAACGAACATGACAGGATTTGTTTACATTTCTCTTCGATTAGTTATGCTGACTTTTATCCATTTGACAATATTAATGTGTACCGGAACTAATATCCTTCTGATCTCAAAGTACTTTGTGTGGGACAGATATACTTACGAATGTGCGTTATTTTCGCGCATTTCAAATTTCTCAGTCTCAGAAAATCGACAGAGCTTGTTTACATTTCTCTTCGATTAGTTATACCGACTTTTATCCATTTGACAAGATTGATATGTATCCAACCAATGTCGTTCGAAGCCTTGGAATCTCGAAGTTCTTTACATGGTATATCTATATATACGGGACGCGCGTCATTTTAATGCGATGGTAAATTGAGCATTAAAACTAGGTTTGCGGTACGCGTCATTTTGACGCATTTCGATTTTCTCAGCAAAATTTGGCAGACCTTTTTTTTCTTCCTTTCGTGCATTGCGAAAGAAACCACAAAACAATTGTCTGTTTAAGAAAACGTTAGGTTCTGTTCATGTGTCAATTTGACCGGTATTCGCAGAAACAAGTGCCTAACAAATCACCGTAAACCCGATGTTAACCCCTTGCCGTACCATGTCAGCACTTGAAACAAATTATATCTTCCGACTGCCTGCAAAATAGCCGTGCACTTATTAACTTCACGCGATGATGCTCAAGTCACCGGATATTACATAAACTTGAATGGAAAACGATTTAAAAAATAATTCCAGTTTTTTTGCATATATAGAATTTCTTATACAATATTTTGTCATATGATTAATTTTGATCACGAGTCAGATGTAGACAAGAGATTTTCACATATATGACACGTGACGACAACTTTTAAAAAGTCTGACTCTTGATATTCATGTTTGGTCCAAATGACAACTTATTTAAAAAACTCAGCAACTATATAAAGAGTACGGCAATTGATTGGTTAACCCGTTTTGTTCGGACACTTTCTAATACTTGAATTGTAATGTCGTTCAGCAAGAAATACTTTTTATAATAGACGCGATTGAATAATGGCATACTGTATGCTCGGCGAAAACACCTGATACAAACACGAGACATAAATATGCGTTCGAGAAAAATAAGTAATAGAGCCGAGGCGGGCATATATGTAAAAAATGTATTTTTTTTGCATATATGGCATGTGTTAAACGAGAGTTGGTAATTTTGATAGGTGTCATCGGCTTCGAATCGCTCCGTCCGCAAAGGGTTAAGCGTCATAAGGACTCGGCTTCTCCCCTGTTCGAACTCGCCACACTGTATAATTACCTACGTTGCCACGCGAGTTACGACATACGTGTGCCAGGTTACGTTGTCCGTATCAGCGTCCTTATCTCGTAATTAGATTGACGTCACCCAGTCTCCGGTGTGCATCTCACGTCAGCGGGCGCGGGTAAAAAAAGCTTCACACCTCGGCGCCTCGAACGCGGAAGATGAGTGGACCGAAATAGTCGACGTGCGACGCGAAACAGCGCGGAAACCGAATGTCCATTTAGCCATTTGCCTCCGCGATCGGCGAACGAAAATATGCGCGATTAAGTCGTCGCGCTGAGAATACGTCGGTCGGAAGGGACGCGTTAGCGACAGAATCGTTCGACTTCATTGTCGCGCGGCGTATTCATTACCGCGATCGCGAAGAATGCCGCGCCGATATCGAATGGTTGTTGGGCAAATCACGGCATAATTGATGTCCCGTCTTTTTTCGCCGTCCACCTCCTCTCGCCGGGGGCCGAAATTGACGCGGGCGATTATCGTTTTCAGATAAGTGTTACGCCGGGCGTATATCGCTGGAGAGTCGGCGATAAGGGAATACATTTCCGCGCTAATCGGTTTATGCATTACGCCTTAATTTCGCGCTTCCACCCGCCGGATGGCAGGATACGCTCGTCTGATCAATGAGACATTAATGCGGCCGGGCGACAGCGTCGTTTTTCATTTGCGCTGAATGCCGGCGACGGTTAGCGAAGATCGAGAAACGATTAGTCCGCGTCGCCGTGTTCTTCCCGCGAACGGACGTTTCCGCGTGTCTACGTTCGTTAAACGCCGCGTCGCGGAACGTGTGATACGGCATTAACGAGATCGCGTCGGCGATGTCAGGTATCGGGGCCGCGCAGTCAATTAAGCGCGCGTGAAATCAAACAGTTTGTAACGGCTGTAACCTTCGGCGTTACGGCAACTACCGATTCGCACTTTTGTCGCCTCGCGGTCTCACGTTTCGGGGGATAACGAGTGCTGGTATTGAACCCGGTAGATTTAGAGCTTCCATCGACACTGCCGGCTATAGGTTTAGAATAACGTTTCAAGGAGATAAACTATTGTGTGATTTAGTTACGGGGTTATAATGTCAAGAGAGTGGAGTGTCGGTAGTATATATTTTTAGGAGCGCATTTGTGAATGATGTGTATAATAAATAAATGTAATTGCACGTCTTGAATGCGTGGAAGAACGTCTGCAGATGATGATTTAGAATTTCATGGAAATGTATCATTTTCATTTGTACTATACTCGAGTAAATGGTACGGTGATATGCATTGAACGGAATGTGCTATGGAATATAAGAATTTTGCATAATTTATAAAAATTGAACACGTCCTGAATCACTTGTATTCTTAACCAAACGTCTAAGAAGCCTATTCAATTAATTTCAGAACAGTTATAAAAATTGAACATATCCCTAAACTTATCTACCTGTAGCCAAATATATACGAATATATTTACTACAAGCAGGCTTTCTAAAAATGGAATAAAACCTCTATGAAATGAACTTCAGAATTCCACAGAAATGACATCTAACCCCAATTGTGCCAATCTTTATCACATAAATGGTACGACTGTATGCATTGCCCGGAATGTGCTAAGAACTTTCGATAATTCATAGAAGTTGAATATACCCTAATAATGTCTATTCTTACCCAAATATTACGGTAACATTCACTACACCGCAGCCTGTCTAAAGATTGTGTAACGACTCCATGAAACGGATTTTAGGATCTCCAGCAATGTCATCTAATCCGAACCTTATCTATGTCCATTCCCTATTTACAAATTTTCTATCTCAGTACCCCAAACAATTTCTCAGCAATGTCACCTAATCCGAACCTTATCTATGTCCATTCCCTATTTACAAATTTTCTACCAGTACCCTAAAGTAATAGATTGTCCTCAATTGCTTTGGGCACGTTTGCCATTACGAGGGCAGTCCGATAAGTACTTAGCCTACAAAAGAAAAACGAAAATTTTGGAAAATTGACGATTTATTTTTCAACATAGTCTCTTTTTAACTCGATACACTTGATTCAGCGATGCTCCAACTTCTTCAACCCGTCTGAAAAATACGTTTTCTGGAGATCTGCAAAGTAGGCCTCCGTGGCGGCGATAACCTCCTCATTCGACTCAAATTTTGCCCAGCTGACTTTTTCAAGTTTGGGAACAGTACGGGGCCAAATCTGGAGAATACGATGGATGGGGCAGCTGTTCGTAACCTAATTCAACGAAGCTTGGGCAGAGGTGTGAGCCGGTGCGTTATCGTGGTGAAAGAGCACCTTTTTCTTCGCCAAATGGGGCCGTTTCTTCCTTAATTCGGCGCCGAATCGGCTCAATAATTCGGCATAGTACAGCCCTGTGACTGTTTTGCCCTTCTCCAGGTAGACTATGTAGATCACATCTTGTGAATCCCAGAACAGGGTGGCCATCACCTTTCCGGCCGGTAGGACAGTCTTCGCCTTCTTCGGAGCACATTCGCCGGGCGCAGTCCACTGTTTCGACTGTCCCTTGGTCTCTGGTGTGTACCAGTGGATCCACGTTTCGTCGACAGTCACAAAACGACGTAGCAACTCTTTCGGATTGCGCTTAAACTGTGTCAAACACTGCTCTGAAGTGGTCTCACGGATGCGCTTGTCATCCAGAGTGAGCAAACGCGGCACCCATCGAGCAGAAAGCTTTCCTATGCCCAATATTTCATGCAGGATATAACTCACGCGGTCTTTTGAAATGCCTACTGTCTCAGCTATCTCGCGCACCTTCAGTCGGCGGTCTGCCAATACGAGATCGTGGACTTTTGTCATGTTATCCTCCGTGGTAGCTGTTTTTGGGGTACCTGGGCGTGGATCATCAAAAACTGAAGTACGACCACGTTGAAACTCGTTAAACCAATTTTTGACGGTTGCTATTGAAGGAGAAGAGTCACCGTACACAGCATCCAAGCGCTCTTTGATTTCGCTGTGCGATTTCCCTTCCAAAAACAAGAATCGAATCACCGACCGATATTGCTCTTTTTCCATTTTTGCATAATCCGCGGACACGCCGGCTTTCAGACGCGATCAAAACAAAACTACAAATCCAATATGGCTGAAATTTTGACAGTAATCGTCTACGAGAATGTATTACACGATAGTGATTTTTTTTCTACGATAGTGGCGCCATTAGGCAGTGAGGCTAAGTACTTATCGGACTGCCCTCGTATGTCCATTCCCTATTTACAAATTTTCTACCAGTACCCTAAAGTAATAGACTGTCCTCAATTGCTTTGGGCACGTTTGCCATTATAAATTATCCTGCTATAAATTATCCTGCACGAACTGTTAATGAAATGGGTCATTTTTCAGACGAGACTGCCGTCAGTGCTGCAAACGGCGGAGGAGTTGCAGATCAAGGGTCTCGCCGAAGTGAGTTGGCGCAGCGACTCTACGCAAAACGATCTGAGCAACAGCGGGCACAGTCCAGGTGCCGCCACCCCAGGAGTTGAGACGGTCCTAAGGGAGGGCGATGCTGATGAGCCACCCCCGCCGAAACAGAGGCGCAGAGGTCGTCCGCCTCTCGACGACCCTCCTTCTGCACACGACGTCTTCACACCCAAGATCACCTGCATCACCGGCAATGTACGACAGACAACCGTACGCTTTACACCTCTTACCCTTATGTCTTTTAGTTAGCATCATAGGGGGGTCCTTCGATGGGGATTCGCGCGGGATTATGTAAAATCTCATGAAAGGCTCAGAAATGATGGGATATTTATGGACGGAATTCCGATGTGATAGAATGGAAAGCGTGGTAGGTGTGTGCAAATGCACGTAGCGAGGGTGGAGATCGATGGGGATCGATGCAATATTATGTGAAGTGTCAGGAAAGTGTACGAAATAGTGGGAAATGTTATGAACGGAATTCTGGTATAGTAGAATGCAGAGTATCGTAGGTTTATACAATTGCACGTAGCGAGGGTGGAGATCGATGGGGTAAATTCGGAATTATGTAATATGCCATAAAAGTCTACGAAATCATGGAATATCTTATGAACGGAAGTCCGGTATGGTAGAATGCAGAGTATCGTATGTTTATACAATTCCACGTAACGGGGGTGGAGATCGATGGGGATCGATTCAGGATTATATGAAATCTCATGAAAGTCTACGAAATTATGGAAAATTTTATGAACGGAAATCCGGTATGGTAGAATGCAAAGTATCGTAGGTCTATACAATTGCACGTAGCGGAGGTGGAGATCGATGCAGAATTACATGATATGTCATAAAAGTCTACAAAATTATGGGATATTTTATGAACGGAAGTCCGGTATGGTAGAATGCGGAGTATCGTAGGTTTATACAATTCCACGTAACGAGGGAGGAGATCCATGGGGATCGATTCAGAACTATGTGAAATCTCATGAAAGTCTAAGAAATTATGAGATATTTTATGAACGGAATTCCGATATGGTAGAATGCAGAGTATCGTAAGTCTATACAATTGCATGTAGCGGAGGTGGAGACGGATGCAGAATTACGTAATATGTCATAAAAGTCTACGAAATCATGGGATATTTTATGAACGGAAGTCCGGTATGGTAGAATGCGGAGTATCGTAGGTTTATACAATTCCACGTAACGAGGGAGGAAATCCATGGGGATCGATTCAGAACTATGTGAAATCTCATGAAAGTCTGAGAAATTATGGGATATTTTATGAATGGAACACCGGTATGGTAGAATGCAGAGTATCGTATGTTTATACAATTCCACGTACGGGGGTGGAGATCGATGGGGATCGATTCAGGATTATATGAAATCTCATGAAAGTCTACGAAATTATGGAAAATTTTATGAACGGAAATCCGGTATGGTAGAATGCAAAGTATCGTAGGTCTATACAATTGCACGTAGCGGAGGTGGAGATCGATGCAGAATTACATGATATGTCATAAAAGTCTACAAAATGATGGGATATTTTATGAACGGATGTCCGGTATGGTAGAATGCGGAGTATCGTAGGTTTATACAATTCCACGTAACGAGGGAGGAGATCCATGGGGATCGATTCAGAACTATGTGAAATCTCATGAAAGTCTACGAAATTACGGGAAATTTTATGAACGGAATTTCGGTATGGTGGAATGCAGAGTATCGTAGGTCTATACAATTGCACATAGCGGAGGTGGAGACCGATGCAGAATTACGTAATATGTCATAAAAGTCTACGAAATCATGGGATATCTTATGAACGGAAGTCCGGTATGGTAGAATGCAGAGTATCGTAGGTCTACACAATTGCACGTAGCGGAGGTGGAGATCGATGCAGAATTACATGATATGTCATAAAAGTCTACAAAATTATGGGATATTTTATGAACGGAAGTCCGGTATGGTAGAATGCGGAGTATCGTAGGTTTATACAATTTCACGTAACGAGGGAGGAGATCCATGGGGATCGATTCAGAACTATGTGAAATCTCATGAAAGTCTAAGAAATTATGAGATATTTTATGATCGGAATTCCGGTATGGTAGAATGCTGAGTATCGTGGGTGAACACAATTGCTCATAGCGAGGGTGCAGATCGATGCAGTATTATGTGAAGTGTCATGAAAATGTGGGAAGTTTTATGAACGGAATTCCGGTATGGTAGAATGCAGAGTATCGTAGGTCTATACAAATGTACCTAGTGAGGGTGGACATTCACGAAGATCGACGCGGAGTTATGTGAAACATGAGGAAACTGTGCGAAATTATGAAAAATGTCGAAAAACGGAATTCCGGTGATATAAAATCTAGAGTGTCGTAGATTTATACGAATGCACATCATTTGTGTAAATAAAATGTTGTCAATAAAATTCCGGAAATCCAATTGGACGTGAGATATTGATAGGCATGACGTAGAATACGAGGTATTGTAGGCGTATACGAATGTATACGATGGGGGTGGATCAATGGGGGCAGCGCAAAATTACATAAAATATCACGAAACTATGCGAAACTACATGAAGCTTTATACAGTAGCATTCCTGAAATTTTTATAAACATGAACATTATATTCTGATGAGTAACGGTAGTAGAATAGTGGTAGGTACCATAAATATGAACGAGTACGTTTGATAGAAGTTGCATCGACGGGTTTCCACGCAAAATTACACGAAACTACCCGAAAACTCACGAAACCACACAAAAATTGATAAAACACAATTCTGCAAACTTCGTAGGAATTTGAGTGAGAATAGAATGGCCCTGATGTTTTTATGGGTTATGGTAGGATGGAAGGTACCGCGGGCGTATACTACATCGCGAGTACGAATTACATGGCCGCCGCATACAGGATAACGGTGAATGCGATTTTATGAGAGTGGGATTGTATTCTTTATACTTGGAGCTTCGTATCGAGTATGGCGATATTGAAATGCGCCGCACGATCGCGGGGGAGCGTTTGAGATCGCTGGTGTTCGATTTGTAAGGACAACGTTGTACGTTTGATTGCGTCGATTTTACATGAGTTAATGTAATTAGCGACGACGATGGATAAATTCAGAGAGAGAGACTGGGCAACATTTCGAATTTTCGCTTTCAAATAAAATTGTATGTTCGATTTTATTATCCGGCGTTATAGATCAAATTAATAATCCCAAATATTGCGAATAAATTCGCCTCTACGTCGCGCTAATTATTTTTCAATATTAAGTTCGGCCGACATGAGAATTAACGAACATTAATCGATTTAGCGAGCCTCTTTCGCGGTAATCCGCGGCAGTTGACGAGAAATTCGCTGATCAGTCTAGAAACCGTGCGTTCCTTGCCGCTGCAATTAACGAGTAACTTGCTGAGCGTAGGTAGTTACGCGGACAAGAATGTCGTTAGTCGCGGATGTTGTACGTACGAATAATCCTTGACTTGGACAAACTTCTAACGTGTCCCCCTTCGAAACCTTTCGATTTCCCAGGAGGAAATGAGCGAGGGCGACCACGAGAGTTGGGACGACGAGATGATGATGAACGAGAATAACGAAACACCACTGCCGGTGGTAAGGCACCCTCCTTACGTACGTCGCTCGCTTGTTCACGTAACGTTAATAATAATCTTGTTTAAGTTTACATCCAACCCTTTCGGCCCTAATTTCTCATCACGCTTCAGCAAACTGACAATATCTTTGGACGATGTATGTCATTTCAACCTTATTACGATTTTAATTGGGTAATGAAGTCATTTTCAACCGTAAAAGGATTTTACATATTCCTTCATTATCCAACGAAAAAGAATATCTTTCACATCTGCAACTGGCCACTAACTTCCCCATTAAAAACATTGAAACGATGAATTGCATGTTGACATTCTATACATTCGTAAGCTTCAAATACAGGACGAAGAACGCTGACAAAAAGCCGAAAGGGTTGAAGACTGCGATCTCTCGCTGTTTTCATCTATCTGTAAATTCTCTAACTTCTGTATCAACACCTTGCATGCCACTTCTCTCTACTGTTCCTGTAAAAACCTTTTGTCATTGAAAACATGTGCACGAGCATTCCACCGCCTGGAGGCTTGATCGAACCTTTTGTACTTGCAGCTGTCTTACATGTCCAAGGACGACAGTACCTCTGATCAAGAAAAGAAAGGTACGCCGATCAACCCTTAACAGTATCTAACCTCTTTAAAAAAAAGCCGTCGACAAAACTTGTCGGTGGCGAAATCTTTCTATTTCCTCAGCGGACGTTCGTGTGCATTTCTGATACGTATCGTTTTGCAGCACCCACCAATCCGTCGAACTCGAACGCCACGAACCTGTCGATCCCCGAGCAATTTCGAGACGTCGTCAAGATGAACGATTACTTGACGACGGGCCGCCGCCAAGAGTTTTGGGAAGAACCATTCACACGACGCGTTATGGACGCTATTAAGAGCAAGGAACTGGAAATGAAGACTGCCGCCGAGATTCTTGGCGTCTCTTACGGAACGCTTTACGGCAGATATCGCGACAGCTACGGTTGCCTTAAACACCCATATAGGTAATGGACGAACCCTCCTACTCCCTCATACAACTGCGCGTGCACGAGTAGTTGGCATAGTTCGGCCGTTCGCGAGTATCCGTGTCGAATGTGTAACCTCCTACGCTACTTGACTCGGTCGTTCCGATATCGATCACCGATGTTCCTTTACCAATCGTCGCTTTCTCCTTCGCCAACCTTTCATAGCCGAGACTGCCGTACGTTATTGCGCGATATTCGCGCGAAACGATTCACGCGTGACTACCGAATGCCGTTTCGTCGACCGGTAATGGCTTAGGTTAATAATTTTGTGCCTGGTGGATGGTTTTATTTTATCTTGTTGGATCTCTACGTGTTGGAGGAACGTGGACTCCTATTCGGGGACACTGTGGATTTTTCGCAAATACGTCCGGGAAGATATTCATTGGGTGAATTACTTTGCACACTGTACGAAGTGTACAAAGTAAACAGAAGGATGAGTATCTTCTCGGAGTAATTATATATTGTACATAATACAACATTATATGGTATACAATTACATATTCTACAAACGATTCCTCTTCAGGATCACTATAGATTCTTCGCAAATCCCTAAGGGAAGACACTCATGCTCTGATTTACTTTATGTACACTACAAAGCTTACATATGCGTCTTTCGGGAGAAATTAAATACTGAATTCAATTACACATCGCACGCTGTACACTTTACAAAATAAATCAGAGAATGCGACGGTATTTGACGGGTTTCGTAGAGATAGGTATACCGCATACAAATTTCAAAATTTAGAAAACTTAAGGAAATAATAATTGTGCGTATAGACTCTTTAATGAAATTATGAATTTACGATGGAAAGTAGTTAACACATTGCGGACGGGTCACGAGATTTCTCGTTTTAACGTTTATCGGTACGTTGCTAAAGTAATGAAGCCTTGCAGCAATTTTTGATAATATAATTGTGAAGTAAATAAATGTTAAAATGTTGAAAAAGTGCGAACATAGCAGTCAGTATTAAAAAAACCTTGTATGCATTGTACTCAACTTTTTAGGACGCTGAAAAGTGTGCGAGGACTGAATGAGCAAGAACGCCGTCCGCAATGTGTTAAGATTATTGCTACGGTTTTTTGCGTGTTTTATTTTAAAGTTTGAAGTCCGTCAAATTGACGGGTCCCGTAAACCTATTGTTAAATAAACCCATTCACCCGGCAAAAAATCGTCAACATTATCAAAAAGGAATTGATTTACGGCCTCGTGATGCTCTACGCATAATCACTCAGGCCGTCTTCCCTTCCACAGAGTAAGGGACTTCTGGTCCGAGCCCGGACCAGCCGAGGTGCTGGCGAAGCTGCGGCGGAAGGAGATCTCCCTGTTCCGCGCGGCCGAGTTCCTCAACGTGACCGTCCACACCCTCGCGACATACTTGTCCACCCTGCAAGGCCCCGAGCGGATCTCGCTCGCCGGCGACCTGAGCGTCGCCTCGACGGCGGTCGACGGCAACAACGAGGCGTCGGAGTCGAACAACGTGTCGGTGAACGACCTCCTCCAGAAGATAAACGCGAACGCCGCGACAGCCGCCACCCCGACGACATCGACGACGATAAAACGCGAAGGCGGCGGCTACATCGAGGTGCCGACGGCCGTGCCGAAGGCCGCGACGTCGGTCCTCGAGAACAACCCGGACATCACGATCGTCAAGACGGAGAACATGCCGCGCAAGCGGGAGTACGCGAAGGTGTCCAACACGGAGAACAACAACGCGAAGCTGATGAGCGGCGGAGCAGTCAGCGAGATCACGCCGCAACAGCAGCCCCAGCAGCAACAGCAGCCGCCGCAGCAGCAGCAGCAGCAGAAGATCAGCGACCCGCTGTCGTTAAACAACGACAGCAGCAAACCCTAACTATTCAGGCCTTATCTGACACCGCCGAATAATCCTCCACGTGCATCGAGCGCCAGCTACAGATCTGAGCTGTGCCCGCGCAGATTCTACTCCAACGTATTCACCCGCTTTCTCACGAATTTTCATTTGAAGTAAGACAGAGAGGGAACGAGACGGTAGGCAGGAACGCCACCTCCCGAACAACGGGACGCGTCACACAGCAGAGTAGCTTTAGACAATCTGGCGCCTAAGTGAAGATCGACGGGTTCCTGATCGGGACGTGCCGGTTGCGAGCGAGTCGCTTTCCCTATTTCTGGCTATTTGGACTGTTTCTGGCTATTGTGAACTGAGAAATCGGAATGGGCAAAATACCGATGATGCCGTTTCGCGACGCGGCGATTGAAAATGCAGAAAGCTGAGAATCGACTCACTTGTGTTAAACCGGGAATGCCGAGGCGATGTCGATCTTCAGATTAACCGCGCCGAGGACGGTTGAGCCAGCGATGATTCCTTCTTGAGCGTGTCGTTAGCACCTGAAAAAAAAACATGAAAAAGATCCTTCGTTAACTTCAGAATTGATTCGCTTCGTCTACGTCGGTGGCGCGATCTTGGCCTTTCGCGGCGAAAAGCAGCGAGACGAAAGAGAACGGAACGAAAAGCAAGAAACGGATGGTTAACAAAGAACAAAAAAAAAAAAGTAACGAGGTATAATAAAGTTCAATCGAAGTTCCTTTTGAAATAACGATGTAGGATGTATCGCAAAGAATGCCTAGACTATTTTCTGCCGCATGTGTCTGTATGGTAGCACGTATTAAGGGGGCGACAATATATTCACTCAACGTAGATTTCTCCGCCAATAGCATGTTCTCCAGGGTGACAGGTTGTTCGACGTAGATGATTTTCTCGCGCGGGGCGCGTTTCGACTGGCCGCCCGATCCGTTCGCGAGGCGAACACGTAAAGCGGGAAAATGCGACAAAAAAAATGAGCAAACGGGAAGGAGGCGCTGGCCGAACGACGGTCGCGCATTCGGACGCGCGCCCGCGATGAAAGCCTTAATCGTAAAATGATAAAGCGTTTTTTAATCAGTTTCTAATTCGCCGACGATCGCTGATTTGCATATTGCCTTCTTTCGGAGCGTAGACGCTTGAGTCGCGTGTGACGCCTGGACGCAGTTCGGTTGATGTCGACGAAGGGAAAAGAGCGCGATTTCCGGGGCGGAAAGAAAAAATGTCGAAGAAAAGGGATCAATCGAGGATCGCGTCGGTCGCTTCGGAAAATTGGCGAGACGCGCGCTGCTAAGCGAAACGAAAGAGACACCCATGGGACACGTTTTCTGTCTATGCGCGCGCACGCGCGCGATTGCAAGGAACGGTACAACTTCTTTCTTTTTTGTTTTCTTTCTCTCTTTTATAATTAAAGCAAGAAACGGATATAGAGTATTGCACGTAGTTATTTTAGAAGCGTTATTAGGGTATTGTATTGCGAGCTTTCTTTTTCTTTTTTTACGTAGAAATTTTAAGTGGCTTTTATTTAAGTGGATGAATAATTGCCGATCGATATCAAAGATAATGATTTATTTGAAACCAATACGAAGCATAACGTCCAATTGTAAATATCGGTGCAATAGGAAAGACCTAAAGTTAATTAATTGTTTCGTCACAAAATCGTTTAATGACTATTTTAAATGCGAGCGAATGCCTGTTTTAAGTCGTGCAAACGCGTTCGGATCTTTATTGTAACGTAGACGGGGGAAGGATTGAGAAAACGAGCGAACACGAAAAGGACGGGCGTGCAAAGTGGACAGGGAAGAAAAACGGTATCGGCGCGCCGGATGAAAGCGCGCCGCCGATAAATGCCTTGTTGGTATACTAAATGAAGAGGAAAAAGTCGCGATTCCGTTTAGTTTATCTTGTTACGTGAGCTTTCAGGCGCGGTATCGATATCAAGTTAGACGATACGAGGGGAGAAAAAAAACGAGAGGAGCGAAAGATAAAATGAGGCCGCACTTTATAACCGTACTCTATGAGACATTGACTGGAAATGAGTATTCCTGTTTGCTGAAGGTAAAAACTAAGTAAGAATTAATGATATAGTAGAGGTATTCCCAATGATATTTTTCGATGATATAAGACTTAGTTGCACTAAAACATTCATACAGAGGGTACTTGTAAAGTAATCTGAGGAACGTATCGTATCAGTGCAGTATGAGTTGAGAATGGGTACGCATTTTTGTTATGAACTTCATGTCAAAACGAAAATGAAAGTGGTATTGTGATGTGTGTGTATATATACAGAAGTGTAAGATAATAGAGGATGGGAGTAGTCGAATGGCGTTCGATGCGTGAACGCTGTGTACGTGTATTTCTCTCTTTCCAGCGAAGTAAATGGAACTCTAAAAACGACTGAATCATTAGTAATCAGCGGTGCGTCCTTAATGAGACACATTAGGAACAAACGAAAAGAAAACACGAAAAAGAATAAAGAGAATCGTCGCGTCGCAGAGACGCGTGTCAACCGAGAAAACGAGCAGCGAAGAAATATTTTCCAAGGCAAGAAGCTACGATCTATAAAAGAAAAGGCATCAGTCGATAAGGAGTAATAGTTCACTTTGTAAATAAAACCGTTGTTTTGCCGTCGGACCAGAGTTTAATATCTTTTGATTACTTTACGAGTGCTCTAGACAAATCATTTTACCTTTTATGTAATATATCATTTTATACAGTAACGTCGCACCTACTCTCTCGACATTTTATTCATTACTCTCTGAACACTCGGCAAAAGTAGATCTGCTCATCGTCACACCGTTAACGAGGTTTTCCACCTTTTTCCTTTCGTCGGAGAAAAAGCCTGTTAGACGAAAACGAACTCATTGTGTCTCATTGAACATGTATTAAGTAAATAGTAATTTTTTTAAAATAAAATAAGACTAAGACATACCAAATGAGAAATGTAAGGACAAGTTTTGTTAGGTTAGTACTATCGCATATCAAGAGAGCAAAGAAAAAAAAAACTAATACATGCGCTGAAGCACTCTGTATTGCCTATGCACGTCCCGGCGACCGCATCGGGACGCACAAGACCACTTTTACTCTAGCAAGAGTATACGACTAGAAGTATTAATATTTAATATTAATGATCGATATGGATTGTCCGAAATGGATGGTCATGTTTTTGAGGATCAGTGTGTCGAGCCGCCGAACAAACGAAAGAACGAAAAGCGTGAAAGAAAGCGTGAAAAAAAGCGGGACGAAAAGCCAGAAGAGAGCGAGGCAAGAATTGTCATTCGGATTTACGTCGTCGTCGTTGTCCGTCGTTTCTTTATCAATTCTGTTCCATTCCTCTGTTCCTACTTAACGCGCTGCATTGTCGACGGACGTCGGTTAATCTTCCTCGATCGACACCCAACCCACCCACCCATCGGAAAAGAAGCCAGACACGTCCGAGGAGGATGCCGGATAGCGCGCGCGCTCTTTCGCCAGTGAAAACCTTTGGAAAATTCCTTTTAATATTAGGACCTCTACCTATCCCTATGTAAAAGTACAAATCTATCTATTTATGCAAGCGCATCGGGGCTTTTGTATTGACCGCGTGTGCCAGACGGGATGCGCTCTTGTGTATGACTTCATGCCAAATCGTGTACTCAAAGACTGATGGCCATTCATTTGGAAGTTCTTGTAACATAATCACGCATTAGTTGAGACTATTCCGCGGCAAGGTCAACGGATGCGTGACTGCATTGACATTGTGTGTAATGAGGAAGACAGGACAAGACTAGCCTATTGGCAAAAACGATTGCCACTTACTGCGGCTATCGCACCATGAGACTAAAAAAATCGATATCATAATTAATGTGTCGTTTGATATAAAACGAAAAATATATATATATATATAATATAATATATATATATATATATATACATACATATAAATATATTTATAATAATTATATTAGCTATTCCAAACGGACCACCGCGACATCGGCATACCGAGATCATTAAATTAAATAAAGAGGAAAAAAAGAACTCCATTCGTGACACGTGCGTATTAATCATCGGTGACTATGGTCAGCGTTACTTTTTGTATAGGAGCCAACGGCGGTGGTGGTGGTGGTGGTGGTGGTGATGTTGTTGTTGTTGTTGTGGTGACAGACGCGCAAATGTACGCTAGTTAAGCGTATACCGCCGCTGCAAAAGTGTTCTATGTATGACGAATACAGGAAAACAAAAGTCATTGCCAGTAATACAATTTAGAGGACAAACAAAAAAAAAACAATGAAAACGGAACGATCCGCAGATTGCATAAAGTGACACACACGGTTAGAGCACCTTAGTCGTCTCCTCCCCCCCTCCTCCTTCTCAATAAGTGATACAGAGAACAAAGTGAAATATAGTTTTACACGAAGATCCATCGCAACAATTTACTTTTGTACGTGGGACACTGGTTAAAGAAGATGAAAAAAAAGTAATAATAATCACTATTAAAGGAGGCATATAGCTTGCCCCATGTCTGTGTAAATCGCGAAGAACATTCTCGTTTTCACCGATGATCGATTACCCCTATCACACGGAACAGCCACATATTGTACACCACACTCTACGAGATCACACGCGCGCGACATCTCCTTCGAGAAGAGAAAAAAAAAAATAATAAGCCAATATTCGTAAACTCGAGACTTTCCAACCGAACGTTCGGTTCTGTTTCCCGTTTCCCCTTCTCGTTTAGTCTGATATTTCGAAATTCAAGAGCACGATCGTGCGGCACGCCTCACGACGTCGCACTCTTAAAGCTACGGAATATCAATCTCTTAGCCAAAGTTAGAATTTGCGTTTATCTTTTAGTTTTCTCCTCTCTTTCTCTCTTTCTCTATCTCTCTACCTCTCTCTCTTTTTCTCTCTCTAGCTCACCCTTTCACCTCCTACCTATTCACTCACACCGTACATTATTACATTTTTTGACACATTATTATAATTATTTTTAATTATAATTTGTCTGAAGTATATATTATCATTAATAATCGTGGTAATTTTTAGTCTAGAAAGAACAATATAATAGAGTATATAGAGATTAAAGTATACATAATGAAATAAAGTATATATATATAAATATATATATATATTATATATATATATTGATAAAATATTATTGAGGTCGCAATTAGAAATTGGGGGTCGGGTGCATACAATGCTAAAGACGATAACGCTAATTAAAAAGCGCGAGGATATATGATACGGGAGGGCAACAAAGTAGACTTGACCGACAGTCGGGCTGCTGGCAGAGAATATTCATTGATTGAACAAAAAAGATCAGTAAGTGTAAATGTTTGTAAACAAATTATGAAACATTATTTGTTCAGTGCCTACATATTTACACAGTAACAATAAAGATGAAGATTAGTGAAAACTTTCGAAATGCCTTGGCTTTCATTCATTTACCGTCGCCACCAAACTGGCTTTTGCACATTCCGATCAACGTCGGAATCTGTGCTTCCGGCTGACGCAGCCATTTTTTAATCTCAACCCTTATAGGACGTCAACGCCTTGGACTTGCTGGTAGGTCGACTTTCTATTCCCTGCTTACATAAAAAATCGCACTTGATATTACTTAAAATAAACTGAAACCTTATCCGCTATTAGACATTATATCGGCCCCATGAAAAATTCCAATACATGATCTGACTATTTCTCAAATAAACTTTTCGTTAAACGGTATAATGTCATTTGACAAGCGACATACGGCCTTTAAAGGTTAACCCTGTTAGTGCCGACCAAAACGGTTCAATTTGAGTTTGGTGAGGCTGGAGAAAGGAATGATAAGAGTTCAGCAAAATATCCTGATACTGCAATTGCATGCTTGCGTTGATGTAATCTAACGGCAACGGCAGTAATGTAAATAAGTTCCGAAGTACTAAAAGCGTCCAAGTTATCTGCTATTTTTAAGCGGAAGCGGCTAGTGACTCACTGACAACAATTTAGATTTCGCAAGTGCAGCCAATGATGATATGTCGATGTCGGTACTAAAGGGTTAACAATATATAGCACAGTATACGAATATTGAACTCACTGCGAGCCAGGATTAAATATGGGAGGAACCTATGTCTACAATCAAAATCCCATGCAAACGAAATCTCGTACGAGAATATTCTGTTCAATACCCTTTCATATGCGTTGAATTATTGTTAGAATTCGATTGCAGAATCCTGTGATTAGTTTCACTGGGATTCTTTAAATTTATATCTAAGGTGCATTATCCTGAATTATGGGAGACTTCATGACTCGTGCATCTGCAGAATTCAAAGTTGAAGACACGTTAGAAACATCCGATGGTTACCCATTAAGTTCGTAGGAGAGTTGCCATATGCATACTAGTCGAATAAATCGTACCTCACACTTTCTTCGTTTGTTACTACATGTAAACGATATCTGATCCTATATTTTCTCTTTACATTATTTGTTATATGTCCACGGAATAATTTTTAACGTTTAAGACTTCTGAGCCATATACTTGAAATTGTATTTTCAAAACGCTTCAACAAAATACCTTAATTGACAAAAGGTAAAAGTATCAAAGATGAAAATATAAAACAATAACGTAGCAAATTACGTAAACGCCAAGTTATAAATTCCAATATGGACACTTTGTTTCGGTTGAAATAGTTACGTCGTTTTTAACCTCTTCATTTTCAAGTCCATTCCTTCGGAAGTTTAATATAAAAATGACTACTCTTAATGTCGGTACCTGGGGTCACCATATCCTCGAAACATATACAAGTTAAAAAATAAAATTACTTCAACGGAAATAAGCCGTCTGAATTTCCTTCATAAAACTCGCGGCTGGTTCCAATAAAATCATGTAATGCAATTATGCCAACTGATAGTAGTACAACTAGAAACTACTACACTTATGGCAACTCTCAAGTATACTCCGTTAACCATCAGCATCGCCAATAAAAAATACTTCCTAACGACGGTCGTGTCGTTCTCTTGGGTCTATTATCACAGCAATTCGTAACAGTCCCAATAGCAACCAGTAAGAATTACACCGCCCTTCCATATATTCCGTTAACCCTTTGACTGCTGAATACTTTCAGCCGAGGCACTCGCTAAGGACGGAATACTGTTTCGTCAGTGTAAACTCTAACAGACTTTACAAAGCGCAAATAAATTATAATTATAATTCTATAGTTTCGCCAAATTAAATAATGCAACAAAGTTGTTTGCTGAGGGACATACATGTATTTATCTCATACGTTAATAATTGTAACTGTAGCACGTCAAAAATTGACAAACTTGGCAAACGCATATATTCCATATATTCCTTTAACCCTTTGACTGCTGAATACTTTCAGCCGAGGCACTCGCTAAGGACGGAATACTGTTTCGTCAGTATAAACTCTAACAGACTTTACAAAGCGCAAATAAATTATAATTATAATTCTATAGTTGCGCCAAATTAAATAATGCAACAAAGTTGTTTGCTGAGGGACATACATGTATTTATCTCATACGTTAATAATTGTAACTGCAGCACGTCAAAAATTGAAAAACTTGGCAAACGCATATATTCCATATATTCCGTTAACCCTTTGACTGCTGAATACTTTCAGCCGAGGCACTCGCTAAGGACGGAATACTGTTTCGTCAGTATAAACTCTGACAGACTTTACAAGGCGCAAATAACTTATAATTATAATTCTATAGTTGCGCCAAATTAAATAATGCAACAAAGTTGTTTGCCGAGGGACATACATGTATTTATCTCATACGTTAATAATTGTAACTGCAGCACGTCAAAAATTGAAAAACTTGGCAAACGCATATGTGCGCCCATAGTCCATGTCGATAGCTTTCGGTGGACGCATATATGCGTCCATAGCATTCAAAGGGTTCACACGTTGACTGCCAAGCATATTTTGCTACGTTAGAACTGCGTTGCGATGAAATACTGCAGAGCATGACTAAATCGTGCAAAATGAAGGTAACGCAGAATTATTGGAAGCCAAAGCATTGAAGCACCGTTCCAATATGAATTGCTTTCATAAGATTACAAATAAAATATGCTTTCATAAGATTACAAATAAAAACTAAGATTACAAATTTTGCGCCGGTCACCGGTGACTACCGTGGCAGTCAAAGTGTTAACCATCAGGACCGCTAACGAAGAAAATAAACCGCAACCGCCATCGCATCGTTCCGACTTGGGTCTATTCAAATGAACCGCTTTCGTCCTGTGTCGTTGTTCTGGGCCCAACTGGCAGAAGATTACCCCCACCCCGCGGACTCTTTCTTCGTAATCGCCGGTGACATCCTAGCCGGGCAGTCGCATTTCGAAACTCGTCATCTTCGCTCGTGAATTTCAGCCGGTCACAGGTTCGATTTCCTCTAATCTCGGCTGCCGGTCCCGTCGCCTGACACGTTTTGACGCGCGTAGTTAATTAGTCGTCTTAAGTTGGACAGACACCGAATAATTAGAGGTCTTACGTTCGGGAGACACAACGCGAGGCTAACTGCTCCCCGCTGATCTCTTGATTCAGTTTTATCGCGATGCACGTTCCGATCGTGCAGCAACTTCCGATGCCGCAGGTGTCGAACTCTTACTTCCCGTTCAACCCGAGTCTGGAGGAAGAGCTGAAGCGATTGTTCGCAAATTTCAGCATCGAAAATGAGTCACGTTCGCTGCCCAACGGTGAGTTCAAGGAAACGTCTTACTTATCTAGAAGATGCCGGCACGGTTTATGTTCGGGAACTTGACTATCGGTGAGCTTAGCTTTGCTAGAATTTTGACTGGAGACCGCAAGCTTTGCTGTCGGCAGACGATGCAGACTGTGCAGTGATTCGGTATCTGCGTGACGCAAGTTTGGCAAACGAGGATTTTGCCGTGAGTCAGTGAGGTCATTTTTTTATGACTAAACTCTGTGTTGTCAACACGTTGAACGTTGTTAAATTATGCGTTGGGGCGGTGGTGTTAATTTTAAGCGAACACTGTGAATCGTATAATGTGAAGGAATATGCTTACGCTTTTAAATAGAAACGTCGCGAAACGTCTGAAACGAAAAGGTGGCTTTCCGCTCGTTGCCTTTTCTTTACGTACCGACGCATTCGCGATATTTACACGGCGCGTGAACGGAAAGTCAAACGAAATAATCTCAGAGTTCGACACTTTGTTTATTGCCGACAACCTTCGCAAACGGGTGCGCGTCTAAAGAAGTAAGATCACATTTTGACAACAGGAAGAAGTGCACGTGTTTTTTCAGGGGAAAGTTCATGGCTGCCGACAAAGTTTATCTCGTTCCCCACTATGCGCGGTCGGCTTCTTTCAACTTCGTTTGCTGGATTCGCAATTGTTCGCAGATGCATATTTGCCGGCGAATAACCTGATTGTAAGAGACACGAATTCCGCACACGTGGATGTGTGTCAGTGGAGGAAATAATTGCGACGCATAACGTTTTACGTCATATGGCATGAGTAAGGCATGATGAAACTTTGAAAAGGTAGAAATAGATGCTGTGCAAGTTTACGTAGATTCATCACGAATGAATAATAGCACATGATCATACGACGATCAATTCGTTAACGTAATTGTTAGAAATGCCGATGGAAGAGTTAAAACTACGACTTTCTTGGTTGTTTACAAGCTTATTCGATGAGTATCGGAAAACGATGAAAAAAAAATATAATAGCACACATAATCGTTCAAACTTCTTACTCAGGTTGGTAGTTCGTGCGGATTGTAAACTTAACAGAAATACATGCCGGTGGAATTAGTAAGGAATACAGGAGAATCAAAATTTGTTTCAATTAATACTTGTGACACTATATTAACACTTTGACTGCCATGGTGGTCATCGGTGACCGGCGCAAAAAATGTTACCGAAGATCCAAAATATTCGCAATGGGTAGTAATTATTATTTTATACATGCAGTTGTTATCAGAATAGTGATGCGATCCTTTGGTCTCCGATACCTGCACATTATTTACATTTTGCATAATTCAGTCGAACGCTGTAATATTTCATAGCATCGTCGTTCTAATATAGTAAAATACGCTTGGCAGTCAACGTGTTAATAAGGTCAAATAAAAGCCAAATATTCTACAATAAAAATCATACAGCACGGCTGGAATAATCTAAGCTATTTGCTAACGTAACGAAAAGAAATTTAACCTATCAGTTGTGAGCTGTTGGGGTCATTTCTAATTTTGCAGATATCTTAGTCGTTCTCAAATTCTACTGACAGTTTAAAACAGAACTCTTCGACCGTCGGCGAATGGCCGTGCCCTATCTTTGTCAGCGGTGAAGTCTTCGAGAGTTTGTAAACAGTCAAATCTATAAGAGAACCCCCGGTGTGCAATGCGTCGATTACTATCAAACAGCTCACAGATCGTCATCAGCGAAACAGCTGAAGAAAGGACGACGAAGCGTCGAGCGCAAGTTGCTGCTGAAACGCAAAAATTTCGCTGTCGTCGAGTGTATTCGTCGCGATAGATCACAAACTTTGACGTCTCCTGCATCCTGCTAACTCAACAGATTGTTGGCCGTTACAATTTGCGCGTCTGCTCAACAATTTCGCGATGCCAGGACACCTAATGAAAACGGATATTTCGAGAAAATGTTTAATGCACTTGTTGCGTTCTTTTAACATCAGTTCCACCGGAAAAATAGGAATGCGTCATATAAAATTTCGAAGTTAGAAGCCTACGGTTGAAATTAATTTGTATTTATTCCATTAACACGTTGACTGCCGCGCGTATTTTACTATATTCAAACCGCAACCTGATGAAGTACTATAGAATATGATCGAATTGTGCAAAATGAAAATAATGCGAAGGTAACAGAAACCAAAGAATTGAATGACTATTTAATATTAATTGCATTTACGAAATTATACATGCTACCGATTGGATATTTCTTGAATTTTTCGTGAGACCGTTTGCGCCGGTCACCGATGACCACCATGGCAGTCAACGTGTTAATAAAACTCTGCAAAAATTGATAGAAATGAGTAGTAACGGATGGGTTAGGTTAATTCAAAATCAGTTAATTTGACAGGTAACCAACTTGTAAGAATACCACGTACGAAGTTTCAAAATTAGAACACTGAAGACGAACTGGATTTGGATATATATTCGTATTGTATTCGTGGTTAAATTTTGAAAAATTATAATAATGAAGCTCGTGACTTCTGAAAATTGTCAAATTGTTGAGTACCGCAAATCTAATGTCAATCCAGCAATTTCTTGATCATTAAATTACACGCGGCTGATTCGGCAAATACCAGCCGTTTAATGTTTTTCCAATCCACTCTCGTGGTGACGATTTCATGAAAACCCGAAGCTCTACACAGCGGGGCCAATATCCAAGGTCTCGTAAACAAAGAATCCTTGAAGCGTCGCGCAACAGGATCAACACATTTTTTGAGAAAAACACTTAACCCGCCCTAACATTTTTCCGAAACTGTCGTCGCGTCGATTTCCTGGAATCTGAGAGTTGACACTGTGAGGCGAATATTCAAGGTGGCATCCACTAGACAACATCACGGAACGCAACAGGGTCAACGGATATTTTCGAGAAAACACTTAACACGTTTCGAATCTCACACGCAATTATCTCGCATACGCCTAAGCCAAGTCCCTCGTGTTTATAAACGCTGTCATGCGATGACGGTTCTATTACGCTTAGGACGCGGGCCCGTCTGTTATACATTTGACACTGCGACGTGGAAATATTTTAGTGAAAAATTCATTATACCATTAAATTAACACGTTGACTGCCAAGCGTATTTTGTTATGTCACAACTACGATGCGATGAAATATTGCAGAGTATGATTAAATCGTGCGATATAAAGGTAACGCAGAGTTGGTAGAAAAAGTATTGAAGTTCAAAGTATTGAAGCACCGTTTCAATATCAATTACTTTTAAAAGATTGCAAATAGGCTTCATTGCGAATTTTTTGCATTTTTATTAAAATTCTTTGCACCGGTCACCGGTGACCACCGCGGCAGTAAGTGTATTAACCATTGCCAAGTGTATTTTGCTATGTTAGAACCGCGATGCGAAGAAATACTGCAGAGTATAATTCAATCGTGTAAAGTAAAGGTAACACAGAGTTTTTAAAAGCCGAAATATTGAAGCACCGTCCGGATATCAATTGCTTTTACAAGATTGCAAATGGGCTTCATTCCGAATTTTTTGCATTTTTAGTAAAATCTTTTGCACCCGTCACCGGTGACCACCGTAGCAGTAACTGTATTAACAAATTGACTGCCAAGCGTATTTTGCTACGTTAGAACCGCGATGCCATGAAATACTGCGGAGTATAATTCAATCGTGCAAAATAAAGGTAATGCAAAGTTGTTAGAAAAAGTATTGAAGTTCAAAGTATTGAAGCACCGTTTCAATATCAATTGCTTTTACAAGATTGTAAATAGGCTTCATTGCGAATTTTTTGCATTTTTATTAAAATTCTTTGCACCGGTCACCGGTGACCACCGCGGCAGTAAGTGTATTAACCATTGCCAAGTGTATTTTGCTATGTTAGAACCGCGATGCGAAGAAATACTGCAGAGTATAATTCAATCGTGCGAAATAAAGGTAACGTAGAGTTATTAGAAGCCGAAGTATTGAAGCACCGTCCGGATATCAATTGCTTTTACAAGATTGCAAATGGGCTTCATTGCGAATTTTTTGCATTTTTAGTAAAATCTTTTGAACCCGTTACCGGTGACCACCGTAGCAGTAACTGTATTAAAACATTGAGTGCCAAGCGTATTTTGCTACGTTAGAACCGCGATGCCATGAAATACTGCGGAGTATAAATCAATCGTGCAAAATAAAGGTAACGTAGAATTATTAGAAGCCAAAGTATTGAAGCACCGTCTCGATATCAACTGCTTTTACAAGATTGCAAATGGACTTCATTGCGAATTTTTTGCGTTTTTAGTAAAATCTTTTGTACCGGTCACCGCGTATTTTGCTACGTTAAAACTGCGACGCGATAAAATACTGCAGAGTATAATTAAATCGTGCAAAATAAAGGTAACGCAAAGTTATTAGAAGCCAAAGTATTGAAGCACCGTCTCGATATCAACTGCTTTTACAAGATTGCAAATGGACTTCATTGCGAATTTTTTGCGTTTTTAGTCAAATCTTTTGTACCGGTCACCGCGTATTTTGCTACGTTAAAACTGCGACGCGACAAAATACTGCAGAGTATAATTAAATCGTGCAAAATAAAGATAATGCAAAGTTATTAGAAGCCGAAGTATTGAAGCAACGTCCGGATATCAACTGCTTTTACAAGATTGCAAATGGACTTCATTGCGAATTTTTTGCGTTTTTAGTAAAATCTTTTGTACCGGTCACCGCGTATTTTGCTATGTTAAAACTGCGACGCGATAAAATACTGCAGAGTATAATTCAATCATGTAAAGTAAAGGTAACACAGAGTTTTTAGAAGCCAAAGTATTGAAGCACCGTTCCAATATCAATTGCTTTTACAAGTCAAACCTTTTGCGCCGGTCACCGGTGACCACCGTGGCAGTCAAAGTGTTAATTTTGTACCGAATGTGATCAGTGAGACATAGACTTTCCGCACGCTTTATTCGTAGAGTATGGCATACGTCTAGGCCGAGCTTGCGGTGTTTACAAATTCCGGAATGCGGTGGTCGCTCTGGCACACTTGACGCCTCGCATTTGCTTGTTTCGATCTTTCATCGTGCGTCCTGTAAGTATTCTCAACGCGTCGATCGCCCAACATAAATTCAGTCTGTGTCTCGCGGTGCACAGATCGTCAACGTATGTGTATATAGCACATAAGCAGCTGGCAACGATTTGTTTGCTTTCCCGATACAATCCGAGCTGTTGAGAAACAAATAAAAGTCGCATGATTTGGGACTTTAGTTACAGGATTTAGTTACAGTGCTCACAGTGTAACGCAGAGTTTGATGGTTTGAAAAAAATCTGAAGGAAGAATATTTAGGCAGAACGTTTGTCGCCAGATAAATAGGCAAATTCTAGATGGACGAACAGCTAGAAGAAATCTTAAGAAACTATGAGTTATTGTCCTGACTATTCTGAACCGTCATGATTATGATTAATTAGTTTCGGAAAGTGTCGTCGAAAGTCATGGTAATATGCTATATTTTTTACGTATAGAGTACTTAAAAGCACTTAAATATGCTTCGGTGCATTATTGCGATTAAATGCCTGTATTATTATTGGAAAAAACTTGCAAATATACGGTAACTTCTCAGTCACGCGTATGTTTGACAAAAGTCTGAAAAAAGAATAATGTTTGTCGCTAGGCAAGAAAGCATATTCTAGATTGACAAATAGCTGGAAGAAATCTGAATAAACTATGAGTTATTGTCCTAATTGTACTGAAAGCCTTGATTGCTTAATTCGTTTCAAAAAACATTATAAAAATCACAAATATGCTATTTTCTTTACGTATGGAATACTTAAAAGCATTTACGTATGCTTGTATACATTATTACAACTACTGTAATTATTTTTGCAAAAAAGTTGCAAATACGGAGTAACTTATTAGTCACCCCCATATCTGGATGACGTGGCGTTCAACGTGTTAACACCTGCTTGGGAAGTCTAAATAATTCGATATCTAACGTGATCAGTTTTAAGAAGCACACTTTGCGGTGCCTTTATTCGTACAGCGAGAGAAGCTTAGACCGCAGTGGTGTCATTTACAAACTGGAATGCGATAGCGATTGAGTTTTGAATGCTCAACCTTTTTGTATTATGTGATATGAAGAAATTGCTCTTCTTGGTTTGATATCTTAATGTAATTATAAAATCTCGAACCGAGAAGAGGACAATTTCTTAACCCTTCTTTGCATGGTGGTGGAAATTTCCATCACAACATTGAATGCCCAAAAATTATATAAAAGATCAAGTTCACTTTGATCTAACTTTGCATGATGATGGAAATTTCCATCATATTGTTTTTTGCTAAATTTATACTATACGTGTAAATATATATGCTAAGATTTTTTTAACCATTTTTCCTTTCATTTTGAACATGAATTATATCACCTTGATTTATTTTACCAATAAAGCAAAAATCATGCAAAGAAGAGTTAATTTCACTTAAAAGCAGTCTGGCATTCTCTCACATAATTTGGAACCAGTCTCGGACATTGAATTATTTTCATATCTAACCTAATCGGTATTGAGAAGAAAATTTTGTTCACGCATTATTCGTAGAATATGCCGCAAGTCTTAGTCGAGTTTGCTGTGTTTACAAATTGTGGAATGCGACGTTTGTTCCAGCCACTCAACGTTTTCCATCTCTTTGTTACGA
The DNA here is from genome assembly GCA_033815515.1 of Cryptocheilus praepositus. Classification (NCBI taxonomy): domain Eukaryota; kingdom Metazoa; phylum Arthropoda; class Insecta; order Hymenoptera; family Pompilidae; genus Cryptocheilus; species Cryptocheilus praepositus. The sequence goes on from JAWWQZ010000314.1 coordinate 6,398,793, forward strand.
TTCTTTTTCTCGTGCCGCGTAAACATTCCTTTTAAAAGACTGGGAAGCCTAAATCATTTCATATCTCACACAATGTATTGAATAACACACCCCATGCACGCTTCATTCATCGAGCAACGCTTATTTTGTTCGACCGCCGCTATCTAGAAGATAAGCGAAAGAATACGCGGATTGCACGTAATCCCCTTTGCATGCCGCGAATCCCTGAAGGATTATGCCTCACGTGGCTGTTTATTTTTTCCGCAAAACGGGACATCTACTGAATTTAGGTAATAGTATGCGTATTCGAGGAAACGCATGTTTTTTTCGTAGTTTTTACGTAGTATCGAAAAGAACAGGAACGAGCTCGGGAAAATAAAGAATAAGGCCTGCTTTTATATTTTTCTGAAGGACAACTTTGCTTGGGTTTTTCATGTTGATTTTAGGTAAGAATGAAATTCTTGGCGGGATTTCTTGGAATTTACTCTGGTAGTTAACATTGCTTTAAGAACTGTAGCGCGCAATTGTGTTTTTTTGCTCGGTCACAATTTGCTCAAAAGAGAAAAGAGCCTTTCTACGGATGCCTTTTTTGCGGATGCCGAAAGAGCTTTTCATCAAATACTCGCGTATCTCGGTTATAATTAATGAATCTTTTTTCCAATCAATTCATCTGTTACATTTTTAATTTTTTCCCATGTACGTATTTTGATTAAATTTGCCTATCAAACATTTCTATTTCTTCAAAGAACAAAGTCCACTAATCAACAGCTGTAGTTTTCGCATATTCTTTATCAACACCACTGCAGCCGCTTTCTTGCAATTTTACGATTATTATTTTTTGCCAATATTAATTTTTAATTCAATTAAAAAATGCCATTAAGTACGCGGCACTACCGTCGTTTTCATTTCTTGCGGTTTTTTTTTAATTATTACGGTGGGTTGCATTCTTTGCTGAAATAAAACATTTTTGCGTTCCAAGGCTCTGTTTTGGGACAAGAGCAGAATCTACTTAAAACCGGAACCTGCAATGCCATTATTTATGACCGCATATCGCGCATTCGTTGTAGTTGAGGACGTGATGGAGGAGTTTCGTCATAACGGAAGAGATTTCGAATACTGTCCGGATATGGACGCCGACGTCTATTCTGCGCCGACGCCGCGACGCAAGAAGAACAAAAAGCCCTTGCCGACAGAATGTGTGTTCTGCAGGAATAACGGCGAGGAGGAGGCTTATTACCGACAGCACTTGTTGAAAGACGCCGATGGCAGAGTTCTATGCCCTGTGCTTAGGTGAAAATCACTGACATCGTTCACATTAAATGCCGAGTTTCGTAGTTTGAATTGTCGTGGTTTAGTGGGGTGAGATATCCCAGTTTCGAAGCGCATGCATGTCGTATGCCCAAAGTTATTTCAAAGATAAATTCTTCACAGAGTGCCTTGGGAAAGTTCGCTGCGGATATGTAAGAGATATGAGTATCGGTGGGAGGTTAAAATGATTTTTCATTGCACTTGAACAGTTTGATGGATGATAACTCGTGGCAAAGAAAGCTTACGCGTTGATTCGTTTGACGTTTGGATGCTTTTTGATACGTGAAGACAAAGTCCTGTACAATCGCCATTTGACGTTTATTCCAAATGGGCAAATGTGAGAAAATTTTAAGATTCTTTGAGTTTATAATCTCATATTAATGGTTTAAATATCAGGAATCCAATGGTGGTTTTATCAAATTCGAAGAGTTATATTGTTTTGAAGACTGTACCAACATTAACATATTCTGTCTCATATCTATCATGCATGGATTTCTATCAGGAGGTCAGCGTCACACATGTGTAACGGCAGCGATTTTTGTGTTTTCTCTGCACGAACAAAAGGGGCCTGAACAAGATTCCGCAGTACATTTTGCAGAAATTGAAACAATAATTAACGGACCGTATTTGGAATTTCTTCTCCGCAACCCAAACATTTGAAATCCGTATTCCACACGAGCTTTTCCAATGCACTCTCTAGAAGGAGCATGGTTTCGTTCGATTTAAATGAAATTAATCATTTGTTGTGCCTGTTCTGATTGAATGATTTCACGAAATCCTATAGCAATTCTACATGTTTCGTTCGTTGCAACATGACGTTCGGACATTCGTGATAAGAAATCACTATATATTGCAGAAGTGACTACTGTAGAACAAACATTTGAAAAAAGTGATCCATTTTCGTGATCCATGTCACATAAAACCTCAGGCAAATGTATTAAGATAGACTTCTTTATACAACCCGCTTTCTTATAAGCTTAGTATCACAACATTAAATAAGCCCATTCAACCACAACAGGCACAAAAATTATTAATTTTATCAAAAAAACGTTGAAGCACCGATCAAATTCGTTTTAACCCTTTGAATGCTATGCACGCATATATATGCCAGCTGGTGGAAGCTTTCGGTGTAAAAGATGGGCGCATCTATCCGCTGTCAATCTTTTCGATCCCTCACACATACAGACTACTATTAATGCATGAGTTTAACACGCGTACGTTCTTTCGCAAATAACTTGCATTAACCCTTTTACTGCCAGGCCCATCTACGCGGTAGAATTACAATTACAACTTAGCTCCGTCTTATATAACGAATCAATAGCGTTGACACCAGTGAAAACCTATGCAATCCTCCGCACGCTTTGATCAGGCGTACTCAGCAGTCAAAGGGTGAAATCGCTCGCGTTCCTTCTATAAAAATTCACCGGCAGCGCAACTGACAGCGTCAGTTTTGAAGAACTCTCTTTTACACGCAGGGCCTACACGTGTCCGATTTGCGGTGCGTGCGGCGACGTGGCCCACACCGTCAAGTATTGCCCAAAAAGTCCGAGAAGCGTCGGCACCGTGCCAACTGTCAACGTCTTCAAGCACATGAGGAACTCGATCGGAAGACGCCGCAAGTAGAGGCCAGACGCGCGTGTCCGCCGCATTTTTACGAAGCAGCGTCATCATCAATGCACTCGTAAGATGATCGGCGACGGGGACTGGGTCTTACGAAAATCTATGTGCCTTAACACGTTAGAGACGGCGTGTACCACTGTTGGCTCACACGCGAATAGTTCATCTGATAGAGTACTAAATGTATAGTAAGAGGAAACTGCACTTTTACGTCTGAAGTTTTGCTAAACAACTGCGTGTACCACCGGTGGCTCACACGTGAATGGTTCATTTGGTAGAGTATTAAAACATATAGTAAGAGGAAACTGAAGTTTTGCTAAACAACGGTGTGTACCACCGGTGGTTCACACACGAATGGTTCATCTAATAGAGTATTAAACGTATAGTAAGAGGAAACTGCACTTTGCGTCTGAAGCTTTGCTAAACAACGGCGTGTACCACCGGTGGTTCACACGCGAATGGTTCATCTGGTAGAGTATTAAAACATATAGTAAGAGGAAACTGAAGTTTTGCTAAACAACGGCGTGTACCACCGGTGGTTCACACACGAATGGTTCATCTAATAGAGTACTAAACGTATAGTAAGAGGAAACTGCACTTTGCATCTGAAGCTTTGCTAAACAACGGCGTGTACCACCGGTGGCTCACACGCGAATGGTTCATCTAATAGAGTACTAAACATATAGTAAGAGGAAACCGCTCTTTTGCGTCTGAAATTTAACAATATGTGCAAGGCGTGCCATAGTACGATTTTTACCGGCGTCCGGTAGCAAAATCCGCGCCGTCTTTAACGTGTTAATACTCGCTTCGGTTTAACAAACTGCTGGCCGGCAATCTGTTACCTATTATATAGATCGAAACGCACCGTTGACTAGCGGAACTCACGTCTAACGACGATCGGAACGAGGGACTGCGGTCCCGAAGGTGCGATATGTCGTCTTGCGAGCGAAAATCTGCGCGGGCTTTGACGTAATTCACCTTTTCGTTAGAGTGATCTTGAGAATCTGCGATCATGGCGTGTCGAGGCTGCTGAAAAGTGCGTAGGTGTACGCACAATGTGGCTTTGGACGGGGACGCGGAAGATTTATTCATAATCGGGGTGTAAGATCGTGGATCTTTTTGCGCGAAAGGGCGGAAAACGAGAATGATGACTGTTAAGGACTCACGCGCAGGCTTTCGCTGAAGACTACCGAGGCTACGCACCAAAGTACTGCGGTCTAGTTGATAATTAAGTATTACGAAGTTTTACTTTGCGCTTTTGAGAGATCTGTTGAAGGTTGCGCGAGACGAAGATTGAGTTAAGCGATCGTTGCCTGACGTTCATGGCGGTTCCCGCGAATCCGGCGGGTCTAATATTTTTTAGGTACATCTATGACTGAAGTACGCGAAGATTATTTTCCTGATCGAAGTGATGAGAGTTACCTGAAGGTCGAGCGTTCCTGACTAATTTTTATGCCCGGTGCAGCCACTTTTTAATTTATTTATATTTATACGCTGTATCCCTTCAGTATCGCTGGCCAATTTTCGATCACCCGCTGATTCCAGAGTCTTAAACGTTAACGTTGTTAAGCGGTAGCATTACGTCTGGGCTGGCCGTATTTGACGCACGGCCGCCCTTTCGATTTCTAACGTATTACGTTTTAAAGCGTCTTGATTCAAGATGAGTATTAATTGTTTACTATAACCTAACACCGGCACGTTTCCGGTGACTACGATTTACACGCGAGTCTAGATTTGACCATTTCCACAATCTATTTGAGATATCCTATAATCGCGATCAATGACAAATATTCAAGCTTAATCGTAAGCGTTTCCGCGCGAGGAAAAAGGAATGGTGTACAAAAGAATATTTCAACGACATCAACGAAACACTATCAAAGCCACATCTGGCTGGGCATCAATACGAATTCACGATAATCATAATCATGTATCCGACGTATTTCTTTCCGCGACAAAATATAAAAATTATAAATCTCCAGAGAGACATCTGAGAAAAAAGAGAAGAGAGAGAAGAAAGAGAAAAAAAGAATATTTCAACGATATCAACGTCACAGTATCAAAGCCACATCTGGCTGGGCATCAATACGAATTCACGATAATCATAATCATGTATCCGAGGTATTTCTTTCCGCGACAAAATATAAAAATTATAAATCTCCAGAGAGACATCTGAAAAAAAAGAGAAGAGAGAGAAGAAAGAGAAAAAAAGAATATTTCAACGATATCAACGTCACAGTATCAAAGCCACATCTGGCTGGGCATCAATACGAATTCACGATAATCATAATCATGTCTCCGACGTATTTCTTTCCGCGTCAAAATATATAAAACATAAGTCTCTGGAGAGACATCTGAGAAACAAAGAGCAGCCGACGTCCCTCTTCATCGTGTGCACACGCGCAAGTATGAGATACTCAATGTTTAGAATGCGTCGTTTCCTTTGTGGCAAGCCGTCATTTTTTTTGTCGGCCTCGTGCTTTCAATGTTCGCCGGGCGAAAACGCACGACGTTCGTTCCCTCCTTTTTTTCTGGCGATTATACGATATCTCAAGTGCAAGTTAAACGAAGTTTAAAAGTTCAGAGTACAAACAGGACCTAGGAGGCCGGGATCTTAAAAGGGACTTTTCCGGTATGGATCATCATACCGCTGCTTTATCGAAACCCTTTCTATTCCTTTATGCAATGTCGACGAGAACAACGTATACGTTGATCGTTACTCATGACGAACCGGCTTACTGAGAAGAGCTTTTTTACGTGTCGATTGATGCGATGACGCTAAATTTTGCGCTGAACAAATTTTTCCCAGCGAATCAACGGTTGACGATTAGAGTAGAAATCGACGTTTGGAGTGTGAGGACGCACATGTCGCTTCCTTTTTCATTGGCATAAATGGAAAGTATAGAACAACGTATACGTTGATCGTTACTCATGACGAACCGGCTTACTGAGAAGAGCTTTTTTACGTGTCGATTGATGCGATGACACTAAATTTGCGCTGAACAAATTTTTCCCAGCGAATCAACGGTTGACGATTAGAGTAGAAATCGACGTTTAGACTGTGAGGACGCACATGTCGCTTCCTTATTCATTGGGATAAATGGAAAGTGTAGAACAACGTATACGTTGATCGTTACTCATGACGAACCGGCTTACTGAGAAGAGCTTTTTTACGTGTCGATTGATGCGATGACGCTAAATTTTGCGCTGAACAAATTTTTCCCAGCGAATCAACGATTGACGATTAGAGCAGAAATCGACGTTTAGACTGTGAGGACGCACATGTCGCTTCCTTTTTCATTGGGATAAATGGAAAGTGTAGAACAACGTATACGTTGATCGTTACTCATGACGAACCGGCTTACTGAGAAGAGCTTTTTTACGTGTCGATTGACGCGATGACGCTAAATTTTGCGCTGAACAAATTTTTCCAAGCGAATCAACGGTTGACGATTAGAGTAGAAATCGACGTTTGGAGTGTCGCTTCCTTTTTCATTGGGATAAATGGAAAGTGTAGAACAACGTATACATTGATCGTTACTCATGACGAACCGGCTTACTGAGAAGAGCTTTTTTACGTGTCGATTGATGCGATGACGCTAAATTTTGCGCTGAACAAATTTTTCCCAGCGAATCAACAGTTGACGATTAGAGCAGAAATCGACGGTTGTGTGTATGAGGACGCACATGTCGCTTCCTTTTTCATTGGGATAAATGGAAAGTTAATGCTTTAAACGATTTTGGATCTCAGCTGACTGATCTTACGTACGTGTAACTGTATGGCATCCGCGTATGTCGCGTGTACCTATATGTACGTATAATTAGTTTTCGATATAGAATATGAAGAGTATCTTTCTTTTATTGATTTGTGTTAAGTATATCTAGTGTGCAAGGTATGCAGTGATGGTCTGAAGTATCGCAATTGTGTTGACCCTTTGCACTCGGAGGACCTTTTGCTAAAGAGGCTTTTTTGCATTATTTTTACGGTAGATTATAGTGTTTGATAACCAAAAATTTCAAGATTTGTCACGTTTTCTTATGCTAGTCCTTATTACGTATTTGACGATTCTAACTAAAATCAACCCATCTCAATTTACAAAGTCAATGCTGGAATCATATTTCGTGAAATATTCTTAAGAAATGATAATACAATCGTTTTAATCCTTTCCATTCAAATGTCGCTAAGAGTTGACGTTGGTAACATTAATTGTCATAACATTAATATATCATATATATGTATATATAACATATGTGCGTTATTATCACAACATTAATTGTCCCTGTTTACCGTTGGTTTATAATTTTTGTTACTGTGCCCCTAATTATTTATTTCTCTCTGCTCATAACTTTATTTCCTACAGACAATATCTTTGACCCGTATGAAAACAACTGTTGACTGTTAGCGTACTAACCGGCCACATTCTTCTTAGAAAAATTACAATCAGTTCCACGGTTCGTTATTCAGTGTTCGGTACGCCGAACATTTTCTTTGAATGGAAAGGATTAAGACACGCGCACACAAAGCAGTTTTATCAAGTGTACTTACACAATATACTAACAACGCTGACACTCTGTTATAAACGATTATTGTTACCTTCTGAGTGTAAAAGGTTCAGATGCTTGCTGTTCCCTGAATGGAAATCACGAGTTTCGGATTATCGAGTACTAACGTTCGAACGTTCATAACGCATACTGAGACTGCTGATTCTTGACCAATCAAAGCACAAATTTTTCACGGTGTACCGTAACGAGCAATCATGTGTTTTGAATAAAACAATTATTTATTACAGGCAAGCAATGAGCTGTCTCAGTAGAACGAGCGTTGGCACGGTACTCTAATTTCTCAATTTGTACCGACGTTTTTATAGTAAATTAAGATGTTTTGTATCGTTCCTATATTATTAATTATTCTACCTCGTTAGGTCGTCACGTAGAATTATATTGATTAAGCGTCCAGCGTGTTCCTACGCCGATTGAAAATGTTACGCTCCTTTCGAAATCACTCGATGCGAGAATTGTGTTCGCAGATTGAACGATTCCGACCACAAGAGGCACGACTATGCAGTCAAAACGATTATTGTGACTCTGCGTGATGTAATAGCTGATGATAATGTATCAAGATAACGTTACAGTAATCCTAAACCGTCACGATACACACGACTAAGAAATGGCAGGTGATTCAGCAACGCATATATTACACGGAAAAGAAATTAGCTCGCAGACGGGGTGGGAGATAAGAAGGACATTAATCGCGATTTTGGTTTCTTGACGGCCTAACGACAAGCAGATCGAGTATTATGCACGCCTACGTGAAATTGTACAAATATTAATTTTCCCGCAGCCTTGTTTGTCCGAGATCGATAGAAAACGCAGTACGCCCGACAGTATTGCGTTCGAAAAAGATTTGGCCACGGCCGACGTTACTTTTTACAACGAGCTGCTCACTACCCTTTTTTAAAGATACCGTTTCAGTTTAACGATCACACTCGAAATGTCTCAATTATTTTCGGTTGCGACGCCGGCGATCAGGAGGTCGAGAGAATATCACGTTTTCTTTTTTACTCCAGCCGGCGCCAACTTCGCGGCATAATTTGCATTGCCGCGAGTACTTCGCCATTTCCGTTTGATTATTTCGTTTGTTCCAATCGTTACGCCAGATACCATGTAGTATCGTCATAATTTAGTTCTTAGATTTAAGTCAACGTTGGCAGTTATCACCATTAACGTTATTACCAATGTATTTGATATGATGTTCGAGCGTACGTTATTGCTATGTGTAAATTTTGTATTACCGGTTATTACTGTTCAAGAGAGTATGTTTGCATAAAGACGCCGTTCGTTCATTTCACCCTCCGACCTTTTCCCCCGCCTTCCCCTGCGACGCGTTAGGGTGGCTTAGAAATAAATCATTAAACTTCGCGTGACTCTGCCTACGTGAAGGTAACAGTGCACGGTGCACAAAGAGACACCTACAATTTGCGGCATGTGTGCTCGAGTAGAATTATCCGCGGATTCTCTCTGTTTACACGGAAAAGATGCGAATCGTTTGCCGTTCCTGACCTAAATACGTGCGGTCGTTCATGTATTGAAGTTCTTCGTCACTGACATTTATCTTTCGCACACACTGTTCTGTTAAAAATTAATTTTTTATGCAGAAACGGAGAGTATCTGAAGGCAAATTTGTTGGTAACGTGTCAGCGTAGAGAACTGCCGTTTTTTGTTTGCACGTGGATGTCCACGTGATAAATGAACAATGGACTAATGTGTCCGCATCGTTCTATATCTGGTAAGTAGGTCAGTACATTCGGGGGTACTCGTCACGCCGCAATGTAATTGGTTCGTTATTCATAGCACGCTGGATTTTTTTCCTATTAATTGTGCGGTAATCCAAGGTGACAACGGTTCTGACGACCGAACACGCTTAATCTTCCATCTCTGATTCCATTATAACGAAAAATCGCGGTGCGATGTTGCGAGACGATTAAAAAAACCCAGCATGCAACGAATACATTGTCGGCACCTGTCAGCTTCGAATTTTCCTGATATCAGAAAGAACTGTTCTCCGCGAGTTTACGTCGGGATAAGAATCTCGCGCGAATAAACGAATTATTTATTTAATGCCAGCGTTGAGTTTGCACAAACAAAAAGTAGTACGCGGCATCCAAGGAAACTGCAACGCGCAAAGGAAAACTGTGCGAACAAACGAAAATTCAACGAAATCAAGTAATTATTTCCACGCACCCCTTAACACTTTGACTGCCATGATGGTCACCGGTGACCAACGCAAGAGATTTTACTGAAGATCCAAAATATTTGCAATGGGTAGCAATTATTATTTTATAAATGCAATTGTTATTAGAATAGTGATGCGATCCTTTGGTGTTTAATACCTGCACATTATTTACATTTTGCATAATTCAGTCAAACGCTGTAGTATTTCATAACATCGCCATTTTAATATAGCAAAATACGCACGGCAAGACAAGCGTATTTTGCTATGTTAGAACCACGATGCGATGAAATACTGCAGAGTATGATTAAATCATGGAAAATGAACGTAATGGAGATTTGTTATAGCAATTATTATTTTATAAATGCAGTTGTTATTAGAATAGTGATGCGATCCTTTGGTGTCCAATACCTGCACATTATTTACATTTTGTCCAACGCTGTAGTATTTCATAACACATTTTAATATAGCAAAATACGCACGGCAAGACAAGCGTAATGTTAGAACCACGATGCGATGAAATACTGCAGAGTATGATTAAATCATGGAAAATGAACGTAATGCAGATTTGTTGTAGCAATTATTATTTTATAAACGCAGTTGTTATTAGAATAGTGATGCGATCCTTTGGTGTCCAATACCTGCACACTATTTACGTTTTGCATAATTCAGTCGAACGCTGTAGTATTTCATAACATCGCAATTTTAATATAGCAAAATACGCACGGCAAGACAAGCGTATTTTGCTATGTTAGAACCACGATGCGATGAAATACTGCAGAGTATGATTAAATCATGGAAAATGAACGTAATGCAGATTTGTTATAGCAATTATTATTTTATAAATGCAGTTGTTATTAGAATAGTGATACGATCCTTTGGTGTCCAATACCTGCACACTATTTACGTTTTGCATAATTCAGTCGAACGCTGTAGTATTTCATAGCATCGCCGTTCTAACATAGTAAAATACGCTTGGCAGTCAACGTGTTAAACTTCGGCTAAAACAATTGCATCGTAAGTACCATTAAAGAGCCATGAATATACGCGTAATCAATGATGTTTTTCGTTACGTCCGTCATATTGCAAAACCGTCGGCAACCCCCCGTTAACGTGAAAACTTCATTGCACTGATTTCAGACACGTGCCAACGCGTGACGCATCCTCATTATTCTCTTTTTTCCGAGCTTCGAGAGTCCGCGACTGCCGTGCGACAACAAAGCCCTCGGCTATTAGCTTCATATCTGAATCTGGACATTCCCCATAAACTGGGAAACACTAGTGCGCATCCTGCGTACATAAGCGTACGCCGGCGTTAAAAATCGTTCAATAGAAGGTTAGTCGCTGAATAGAAACGACTCGGACATGCCGCGGCTCGCTGCTCTGTCATTTTTCGTGATCGTCGCCGCGACGGTAGTGACGATTGTGCAATCGGTCCTGGTGGCCAATGCGAGGGAGCGAAGCTCGATCGATAGATCGATCAAAGCGAGTGGATCCGAAAGTTTGAGACCGCGGATCGAAGGATTGGCAAGGACGCCGGCACCGCTCTTCCTCCTGCACCTGCTTAAATTAAAGCCGCATTATCAGAGGATCGAGAAGATACCGACCACCCCGCCTACGGCTGATTGCATTTGTGTGCCTTATTATCTGTGCGATGCGAACATGACGGTCATTACGGATGGCGTCGGGACTATCGATATTCGGTGAGTCTACGGCGTTATCGCCATGGGCGCAGTTTGTTACGATGAATAGATTCGGTGTTCCGTGAATTGCGTTAGATATTACGTCGGACGTTTGATAGGGTCCAGCTCGAACTGTCACGCTTGCGACAAGCGTGCACGGCTGACACACGTAACATTTGCGCGACTAAACGTTTTCCGGTAACTGGATTGCAATTTAATCTTTTTCATAATGTCAAATAATTTTTGCCTGTCGTGGTTGAATGGCTTTATTTGATGGTAATGTTTGTGCGACCGAGCGGTTTCTTATAATTTGATTACAATTCAACTTTTTTGATAATGTTAAATAGTTTTTGCGTATCACGGATGAATGATTTTATTTGATGCCGATATTTGAACAACTACGCGTTTTCCTGCAACTTGATTACGATTCAATTTTTTTGATAATATTAAATGATTTCGCCTATTGTGGCTGAATGGTTTCATTTGATTCTGTAGAAGCTGTGCATATCTCGAGGCCCATGGGCCGCCTGTCAGATTGAGCTTTCTGCCTATTTTTAAATCTCTTCGGAGAAGGGGTGTTTGCTAGACATTTTGGATTGCAATACTATACAAGTATTGCAACAATCAGGCTGGATTTTCTGCCTGATTAGCATATATAAAGTAGTTAAACAGTCCAGCCGAAAAAATTTGTAACTCAAATCAGAGAATTAGTACCTTCCCAAAACTATTTGCACAAAATTCACAGTGCAAGTAGAATCTAAGCACGAATCCAACATAACACGCATAAGACCAATCGAATTCAGACAAACTCGTGCATACAATAAGCTCCACCACAAGAGGCTCATGGACTTCAAAACATTTAGAACCCCCACAGAATCAACTGAAACCATTCAACCATAATAGCCAAAAATGATGTAACTTCCCCCCAACATCCGTAACGTGGACCGTCTTGCCTTCGCAGATATCGACGATGCACCGGCGATCTAGAAGTTTGCTGCCGTCTCCCAAATGTCACGGCGGCACCCATCGTAACTCCGACACCGACCATGAAGCCAACGAGTCCCACCACCCCCACGCCGAAGCCGACAACCCCTACAACCCCCACGACCCCTACAACCCCTACGACCCCCACGACAAAACCGACAACCGCGACCACTCCCACGCCAAAGCCGACCCCGCCACCCACCATGCCGCCCACGACGATGTCCACGTTGCCCCCCATCATCTTTCCAACACCGATACCAACGGCGATACCAACAGCTCTCCCCACGATTTTCCCGCCAGGCTTGCCGAATCTCAACTGCATCTGCGTGTACCCCTCCCAATGCAGCCCCAATGGGATAATTAACATTTACGGTGAAGGTCTAATCGATCCCCGCCAACAACTGAACTTATGTCCCATACCCGGTCAAGTGTGTTGTCGTATACCCATCATTAGCATTCCCACCAATTTACCGATCGTTCCTACGCCAGGAGGACAGGCCCCGTTCTGCATATTGTGTGGCGGACTGGTTCAGTGCACCAACGGTGGATATTTGATTCCGTCAGGTAGTGGGGCCGTTATAAGTCCTAGGGGTCAGCCTTTAGCTGAAGGTAGTAGCGGGTCGTTCAATCAAGGCTGCTGTCAAGGTACGAACGTGAACGTCGACATGACCGGCATTCTCGGGGCACTGAAGAATCCCGGGACGCCTCAAGCATGTTACTGCGTGAAGACTTGGTACTGCACGGCGGGGAATGCAGTCAATATCGATGGCGCTGGTGCGATCGATCCCAGGTTTGGCTTTTGCACGGCTGCTGACGAGGTTTGCTGCAGCCCCAGCGGCATTGATCTTCAGGTTCTGAGAGCCGTGCCGGATGACGCGGATGCACTGATCGTCAATGCGGACCCCACGCCGGATCCTAGCAAGATCGTCTGTGGCACGGCCAATAACAGCTTGGCGCCAGGTTGTTCGACAGTTTGGATGTTAGGGTTTTGTGACGAGCGGTCTCGAAATTAATTCTTTGCAGCTAAGCCGTTTCCGCCGGATACTGGAAAGACGTACTACGGCGAGTTCCCGTGGATGGTCGTTTTGCTGGTGAAGCCGGCGAGTGGACCTTACGTCTTCAAGTGCGGCGGATCCGCGATAAGCACGAAGGCAGTCTTGACGGCCGCGCATTGCGTTGCGAAGTATGCGAGTCGGGATCTGCGGTAATGAGCGGCGTCAGCGGATTTGTTTGATCACGGATTGCTTGCAGGCAAGACTTCGGCGGCACGCTGATAGCCAGATTCGGCCAGTGGGACATGAACGTTACCACTGATGTTCAGGAATCCGCAGTGCAGACTATCATTACGCATCCAAACTTTTATAGCGGCGCCTTGTATCACGATGTCGCCGTATTAATACTGGAGAAACCGGTTACGTACGGCTTTAATATCCGTCCGATTTGCCTTCCGGAGCAAGGCATGACGTTCGTCGCCGGATCGAGGTGCTATGGGACCGGATGGGGTCGCAATTCCTTTGGTAGAGATTTCCTGTCTCCTTTCCTCGTTTTTTTTTATCGCGAACAGCCTAATCGGCGCACACTTTCCGCGTACAGCTTCATCAATTGTTCTTTTCGTTTCTCCGTTTTGTAGGACCCGACGGACAGTACCAGACGCAATTGCGCAAAGTCGACTTACCGATCGTCGATCGGTCCGACTGCCAGAATCGTCTGAGGACGACCAGATTGGGAGCGTACTTTCAATTGCACGGATCGTTTATTTGCGCAGGCGGTGAAGCGAGCAGAGACACTTGCAGCGGTGATGGCGGTGGTCCGCTTGTTTGTGAGAAGTCGCCTGGGCAATACGTTCAGGTACTTGGCCGTATGTCAATGCGCGTATGATAAATACGAGGTGCGAATGTGAAAATCATTTTTTTCCAGGCTGGCATCGTGGCATGGGGTATTGGCTGTGGCGAATCGAATGTGCCCGCCGTCTATGCGAGCGTTTCTCTGCACAGGCAGTGGATCGATCAACAGCTGGCAAGCTACGGAGCCCAGTGAACGCGTTCCTTCAACATTATGCACTGATGTCTTTGATAATTATCACGAATTGACGGTGTGCGAGTGACGTCTATGATGTATTAGACCCCGCAAGAGAAACGATTTTTCTCTCTAGTCTGCGCTATCAGTATTCGAGATACCTTGGCCATGCAAAAGTTCAATGTACCTTTAAGGAAATATATGAGACTAAGCGTTTGTGATAATACTTTCCCTACGATTTGACCGATCTGCGGTATGCTTATGAAAGCGGTGACCTTGCGGTGAATGTTATTTCCGGATTAATGTGTCGGGTAAACGTATTTCATAATATTCGAATCAAATCTGCGCGCTTCTACAACTTTGCAATGAGTCTTATCTCTGGCGAACAGAAATGGTAACAGGGTCGAATGTCAGAGATAGACTGTGACTTTCTATTGACTGAATTAATGAATAGAATTTCGTCACACGGTTCGTTTGATATGTTTCTGGGACTATGCGAAATTGTATAATGGAAGATGGATTCTGTTGCATCTAAACGCGTACACAACTTCTGACAACGATCAAATATGACGTGCGAATCACCGTCGTAATCGCGATTCTTTTCCAAACAGGAAATTAGAACTTTCTCTAACGATGTACGAGAATTCGAGAAAATTTATTGCAATCTTTTTTTTATAAATTGTGCGGAATGTACGCTATTTCTTGGTATATAGTCAGATCTTCCAGTAGCCGTGATCGTCTAGTGGTTAGGACCCTACGTTGTGGCCGTAGTAACCCAGGTTCGAATCCTGGTCACGGCAATGTGCGCAAATTCACACATTGTCACGGTGGAAGCTAAATTTTTGGCAAAAATTACTTTTTTTCCCAGTACGCCCAACTACAACAGCTGCTGCCTTGTCTATCCTCTAATTTCTGTCTAACGCGTCAAACAACGCTTGAAGCGATACGATCTAATGGCGTTGACCTTTTTGAAACGGGGTCGCATTAGCTGGTGTGTAGGATTATTCTGTGCTAGATGTATAAATAGTTCGAAATTAGAAATGTGTGACTAAGAAATAATGCGTTGTAAATGTTAGTTACTCAATGACGTTTGCAGAAAACACTGGAATACCCTGCGCTGAATATGGCAGCAGAGTGTGAATTTATTATTAGCGCTGCTGAATACATGTTCTGTCTTTTATCTCACTGGCAATTAGGACACGCGCATGCATCGATAACATCAAGATACCGAATTATTTTCGTGTTTCGCGACTCGACAAATGTGATGCATGTTTATATAAGAATCATTGCGTGGCAAAGTCAACTTCAAGATTCATGATAATTCAATCAGCTGCTATTAACGCAATATATTTTGGAAGGCAAATGCATCGATTCCAAATATCCTTTACAACACATTTTTTCCATAGTTCACTGTAGCAGATACCCAGTCAGAGGCAATATTGTCCGGAACACTGATTTTTGCGCGGAGATACGGTCGAAAGTGACGCACACGAGTTCCCAACTTGCAAACCAATTACCACCTGTGCATTGACTAACACTGATGTTCGAAGAATGGACAATGGCACGCTTCATATGAGTCATTAATGATTATTAAGCTACAATGCATTGTTCAATTACAATAACGACGTGTAATCAGGGACTTAACACGCAATGCGTTTTCCTTGTTGCATGCCACGATATTTAGCGTTACTCCGAAGATTCCAAAAGTACTCTTAAGATATAATTTACTCTGAACGTAAATGCTTTACGTGACGCCATTCATCGATGACGTCAAAAGGTGTTTGGGAAATGCCGTTGACCTGTATCGGTCGCGTGTAGAAGTCGGGAGAGATCGGATACGAGCAACAGCTAGCCACTTCCAAAGTAACAGAAAGAGTACGCAATTTTGAAGGCTATATCTCTCGAATTAAACTATGGTCTTGATGGCAACGTCATTCTGGGAAATACTTGAGGCACTTGACCTAAACAATCGTAGTTTGGAAAGTCCCAACCAGATGGGAAAATAAATCATAATGGCGGATAATTATGAAAGTTATTCTTGCCGAAGTTATTCGCGTGAACAAGATGAACTTTTGACCGTCTATTCTATCGAGTGTGTTGGCAGAACATTTAGTAACGATAAGAAAATCGGAAACTTCAAAATATGCAATACTGTCACCATTACCTAGATGCCCCTATGTACAACACTCTTATGTACATAATAATGTAGAAGACACCAATCATGGAATATACATATGTGTTACCGTGAATGACCGAAATTGGAGAATGTCGACTTTCACCGGTGAATGTCAAAATTGTCGACAGCTTTATACGCACACATTCAACACCTCTCGGAATTTGGGAAAAAACCTAATAACTCAATATGCGTGAATTAGGCAACACGTATTTTAATGCACGTGTCACTGCATTGGATCCCACATCTATGTATCTGTTACCGTGAATGATCGAAATTGGAGAATGTCGACTTTCACCGATGAATGTCAACAGATACCAAATACGTCGGTGAAACATCAAATATTTCATTACATTGTTGTACATTCAGACCCTCTCCGGTGTGTGTCGACAATTAGTGCATGGTGAATGTCAACATTTACCGGTGTAAGTCAGAAATAAGGGTATTTAGCAAATATTTCGGACATACACCAACCGACTATGTGAATGTTGACATTCACCGGTAAAAGTCGACATTCTCCAGATTTCGGTGTTTCACTGTAACATATGCA
The DNA here is from genome assembly GCA_033815515.1 of Cryptocheilus praepositus. Classification (NCBI taxonomy): domain Eukaryota; kingdom Metazoa; phylum Arthropoda; class Insecta; order Hymenoptera; family Pompilidae; genus Cryptocheilus; species Cryptocheilus praepositus. Next base: position 6,415,829 of record JAWWQZ010000314.1, read on the forward strand.
CGTGAAACTTTCATTCTAACAGCTATAAGTATAATCATCGCGTTCTTTAATCTACCTTTGGGAAATAGCCTCGAAACCAATATACCCCCCGAACCGCCAGGTTCAAAGCCCCATCCATCAGCGCCGATAGCAAAGACCCCCAACCTCCTTATTGCCCCATCGCGCCATCCAACAACTCAGGATACCCGTCCGGCCATAAAATCGCAACTATTAAATCAACCACCGCGCCGAACCTTACTCCGCAACTTCTTGTGTTGACTTAGCGCAGTATCCTGCGCATCCCAACAGACCCCGACGGTTTCATTTTCTACTTCCACAGCAGGAGCTCGCCTCGAACGCAAAAAGACGGCGAGTAAGCAGGCACCGCGGCAGGATTTACGTCCGATCAAAAGAGAATTCGACGACGCCTGCAAAATTCTCGGAAATCCAGATCAGTTTCAGGGCCAACGACTGACATGGGAAATGCCACGTTTCATCTCGCTCTCTCGCGCAAGGGCAATAGAGGAATGACGACCGGTATGGCGGTCGCCAAGAGGAAGAAGGTACACCGTCCATCGCTGAAAGCGTTGGTCGTTGCGAAGAAGGCAAATCGCTCGCGAGGTGGGGAGAGTGTTCATAAATGCCCGGAGAGTAGGGAGCCTGGACGTAAACGAAGTTGCCGCGGACGTCGAGCGAGGATCGTGCTAATCAGGCATCGACTTCGCCAAGAGGAAGATATAGCGTGCCCTTCGGAAGTGTCGTTCCGTTTACGGTGAGTGCACATTTTTTTTAGAGTGTTTTGTTGACGAATTTCATCGCGAGTCGTTGGGATTGACGTCGGTTATGCTTTTTGAATCGCGGCCTAGCTGATAAACTGCGCAACGGATGGCTCGAGTGGTTTGTACGGGATGTTGAGTGTAGTTCAAATGTCGCGTTTGTTGACAGGATGCACGGAGGGCGAGAAATATAAGTTGTAACGTAGCCGTGGGTATGTTAAATATTTTTGTGAGTGACCCGGTTGGAGGGTTTTTCCTAATACTGGGGGGTTACGTGAAACAAAGAGACGGGTAGAGATCGTTAGAGGATTAAAGAAAAGCGTTGAGGCGTTATTGGATGTAAGTTTCGTTGGAAATTCAAAGTTTCTTGGTAATGTTAATCGTGTTTGTGCCTGTTCTGGTTGAATGGTTTTATTTAATTGTGTGGGATTACATAAAATATTGGTGGAAACATGTAGAGCTAATAAAACCAGAATAGACACAGGAATTATTAACATTATCAAAAAATTTTGAATCCGAAGTCAAGTCCCATCCAAAAATACCTATCGTTTAAATACGCAATTTTTCCATTTAAGTTGTTCAAATTCAGTATAAAGTTCAGTAGAATGTCGTTTTACGTCTACCATTCCCTTAATATGGATAATACGAATTACACTAATGTATTATTGAGAACCTAAGTTAGAATGTCGAGAAAATTCGTTGGTGCCGCCTACTGGAGAAATTCAAGTTTCTCGAGACCTTCCACTCAGCCAGTCGCATACACATATTTTTTTTCCACGAAAAGTGTATATTTCCTGCGATTTATTTGGTCGAAGTGCGTCAGTAAGTGGCCCGTCATCAATTATGTAAATTTACCGGTTTCCGCCGCATTTTCTTGATGAGCAGGCGCGCGGCTTCTTTTGCATCCCGCAAATTTTCATATAGTGCTTGTACGTCAGACATTCGCCATAACGTCAGCGTAATTTCCATTACAAGTTGTGCGCGAACAATTGGTCTTTGCCGAACACATTTCGATTTCCATGAAGCTTCGAATATAATACATCGATTAGCATGCGCGGTGGATCCTGATGTACTGACTAGCTCGGAGTACAAGCAACCAGTTCTCACGAAAGGTCAGTGTCGGGCAACTTTTCTTGGACGTATCGACAGACAACCAATGCCAACCGACGAGACTTATCGAAGTTATATAATCCTTTCACTGAATTCCATCATAGCGCCGGTGGTATAAGCCGATATGTGGTCAAACTTGTCCCAATTTGACGTAATTCTTGAATTTACCGACTTAATATCGATGCCTGATGAGACAAGTCCGTTTTCAGAACTGTGACGAGAGTGGTTATTCTCACATTTGACATCGATATTTTCATTCTTTGACATCGATATTTTTGATGAGACAAGTCCGTTTTCAAAACTGCGACGAGAGTGGTTACAATCACATTTGACATCGATATTTTCATACGATTCTTGTCAATGCAACACCTATGCGAATTATTTCCAAACAAAAGCATCTTGCGATGCCTGATGAGACAAGTCCGTTTTCAGAACTGCGACGAGAGTGGTTACAGTCACATTTGACATCGATTTTTTCGTACGATTCTTGCCAATGCAACACCTATGCGAATTATTTCCAAACAGAAGCATCTTGCGATCTATTCCCAGCAACACAGTTGCCGCGTATATGTCATGTCCATGTTTGCAACTGCCTTGACGCGATCTCGACCTTGTAGATTACATCCTCTCATTATATCCTCTTCTTCTAACCCACGGCAGGATTGATAGACAATCTTCAATAAGTCGTAATGATAAATATCTTTCCCGCTGGTTTCTTCTGCCGCTATTACTTCAACCGGTCTTTTTTTAACGCGTCATTTTTCATCGTCTCCCATCCAATTTCCGGTAGACGATTCCGCGCAAACATCGACTTCAACACAATAGGCCACTCCGACGCTTACCATATTAACTCCCTCCCCTATTAAAGTTTCCAAAGTATACAACGACCTTTGTTTACGCATGCTTGACATTGTATTCGCCGTACCGTCCGTTAGGTTCTCTATTGCGAAACAGCCTTGGAACACACAAAGCACGTCCCATACTCTCCCCATGACCCTCCCTGTAATTTGCCGGTCAATTCCGAAATTTATCGGACGCCTCGCACGCGCTGCCGGTTTTTTGGCCAAGCAAAAAGTGGAGGGCCTTCGTTCGGAAAAGGTTAAGTCCGACGAGCGATGAGGTAATCCGGCGCGTGCGGTTTGCGTATCCGTTTCCGTTTTGGCAAAAAACGCGGCGCATTATTTATGTCGGCGTCGAGATAAACGATGCCTGAACCGCGCGCACACCGATTCTTCCTTCCTGTCGGTTATTTCTTTTTTATCAATCCACGATCGCGCGAGCCTTGAGGTTTCTTCTTCGTTTTCGTTCGCCAGCCGGACTTACGTTGGATTCCGCTTATCGCGGGTAAGGTTTACACTCGGAACCTGTCAAGAAAGCGCGTGTTTGGCATCGAGAATGAAAATGGTGGTACAGATGACGCTTCGACACGCGCGGATAGTTCACTTCGTTACATGATCTTTGACACTGCGCGATTACCGTAATTTCTGGGAAGTCCCGAGCAGGAAACACTCATTATCGACTTGTGTACGTTCTTCCCGGAATCGCTGCGCAGATCGTATGCGAGTAGCTTACCGGCGAAGTGAGCCTTTGTTCGTGGGATTTTTATAAATCGTGATACCATTCGGTAACAAAGTCTTTTCGTAGTACAGGACGGTTGAAGTAACGGTTGGAGGAAGGTGATTTTTTCCCGATGACGCGTGGGTTCTTACTTCTTTGGTCTGTTTACATTTTGTGCAATGACACATTGCTTTCCATTTCATCGTCGTGATAAAAGCCGATAAAAAATTTTTCCCGCAGTCCAATATGGTTCAAGTAGTTCTTAAAGTATACAATTTTTTCCTTTGACATGTATGTTCGTAATTAATCAATTGTCCTTACTATTTTTATGTCTTGTACGACGATATAAGGTTTTCTTTTGTTTTATCGTCATAATCAAAATTGGTAATCTGTTTTCGCCCAGTTCGGTGGATTTGAAATAATTATTCAACTAAAAACATTTTTCAGCTGACACGTGGGTCCTTACTTCGTCAATTCTCTTCATTCTATCTATACTTTATACGGCCATATACTGCTTTTTTATTCCACGCTTTTTATGTTCTCGGCTTTAAAATGTCTCTTTCCTCCTTTTAAGGTAGTTTTTACGCCACGAAAATATATTCCGTGCACGTTTCGCAAAGTATCAGGTAATCGACATTCACATCACGCCAATAATGCCGTAATGGGTTCTTCGAAAATACATTATTTGTTTTGCATGTCGTTGTTCTTGACCCTCTTTCAATGGCTGGACTGCCGAATGACCTTCGATCGCTATAGCCATTTTGATCGCTATCTTGCCAATTTTCGCCGCTTATTGTTTGAGGACATAGCGAAAATTAGATTTATAATGCACAATTGGAGTATGATGAAAAAGACGTTTGCTAAAGCCATTTTGGTCGCTATCTTGCCAATTCTCGCCGCTTATTGTTTGAGAACATAGCGAAAATTTGATTTATAATGCACAATTGGAGTATGACGAAAAAGACGTTTGCCAAAGTGGTTTATGTGATTTACGATAAGGTAATATACCGCGTCGTACACCAGCAAAGCAATAACTAAACCGACGAATTGCCAATATCACATATAAGCGTACCGGTAACGTATGATTAAAATTCACGAATTTCATAATTTCTCGCGACCGCCGTGTTTATACAGCCTGAAGCTGAATTTATTACTTGAGTAATATAAGTCCTTTGGCATGAAAATAAAATTAAATTAAAAGTGGTTTTAATCGGTTTAACCTGTGATCGGCTCAGTTCTTAACACATTGTGGATCTGTCACGAATTAACTTGTGTTTTCATGCGCAAACATAGGCCAGCCATGATAAAAAAAATATTGAAAGTTATGTAAAATATATAACTTATATGTCCAAAGTTTAGTTTTCCTTGATTATGTATAAATAATGTTCGTTGAAGCTGACTTTGTTTTTTTCACTTTCACTTTCAATGACAAAATAATAGCCGATGACGTGAGACAGTCTCTGCATAAAATTGCTGGTCACGAACGCGATATATCAACACACCGCTGAACTATGACAGGAACTTCCAAACTTTATCGCCTTCTATTTCATCCATCGCCATGACCGAAAAATGACGGAAGTCTGAATATGCCTCCAATCTAATTCCAACCGTTTACGTTTACAGTACAGACAATCCACGCAACAATGACGTGGCGATTTCTGCCAATTCTGGTCGTGGCCACTTGTTGCCTGGCTTTTCCTCAGCAGGACACCGGTAGTCTCGATGACTTGATTAGCAGCGTTTTCAACAACAATCATCCAGGTGGCAATCAGCCGAATCAGCCAGGTGGTCAACCATCGCAAAATATCGGAACGGGTGAAGGTGTCATCGACATCAACGGCGGCGGCGGTCCAATTTTGGGCACGAATAACAGGCCGCAAAAGCCGGCCGACTGCGAGTGCGTGCCTTATTATCAATGCCGTGAGGGCAAAATCCTGGACGACGGCGTTGGCATCATCGATATCAGGTCCGGTTTTGATGATAACGATGACGAGCTCGAGGGGTGAGTGCGTTCCCCAAAGATGTGTGTCTCCACGTGCAAATTGCGGCTTGCCGTGAAAGAGAAACTCCAATGATCTTCCGAACTATCAGTCAATTAGCGAATTGTCAGTCTCCATTGCCATTGTGTGCTTTTGTTGAATTTTGAGAGGTGCCTCGTTGGTTATTATACGATGTTTGCTTTATTCGTTCCTCGCTGAAAACGTATGTGAGCCATGAAAGTGTTCTATGTGTTTGTACCTTGGGAGCATCTTGTAGCGGAAGCGATCTTGCTTGCGTGTGATTAGACGTGATCCTTTGTTGGAGTATTTCGCAGGAAGGACTGCATGTGTTGTCACGCACCGCATGAGACCATCTTTGGGTAATACTATCCCTGGACTTGTATGATAAATGTTTGTCGTAAGGTGCTATTACACGTTTGTCAGTGTCTCTTGTCAGCATCAGTCGAGTATAGATTGGAAAATCTGATGATTTCTCATTTTGAACGATGCAGTAATGTCGCTTAGTATTTATTAACACGTTGGCTGCCGTGGGGGTCATCGGTGACCGGTGCAAGAGATTTTACTGAAGATCCAAAATATTCGCAATGGGTAGTAATAATTATTTTATAAATGCAGTTATTGTTAGAATAGTGATGCGATTCTTTGGTCTCCAATACTTGCACATTATTTACATTTTGCATAATTCAGTCAAACGCTGTAGTATTTCATAGCATCGCCGTTCTAATACAGCAAAATACGCACGGCAGTCAACGTGTTAATTATCATTACGACTGATTGTTATTCTGGAATCAAAGGTCGGCAAAGACATTTTTAATGTTAGTGAATATTGCTTTTCTCGATACATGGTCTCATAGATGTTTTCCATGATACAGGAGCTTCGGACCTTGCGAAAACTACTTGGACGTCTGCTGCAAGCCACCGAACGTAGTTCAACCCGGAGAGAAAATCACTCCAACGCCTTCCACGCGAACAGGATGCGGACAAAGGCACCCAGAAGGTGTCGGCTTTAGGATCACTGGCCAGAGTAACAATGAAGCGCAATTCGGCGAATTCCCATGGATGGTCGCTATCCTCAAGGAGGAGACCATTGGAAACCCCGGCGAGAAAATCAATGTCTACCAATGCGGGGGTGCTCTCATTCACAGGAGGGCTGTTCTTACAGCTGCTCATTGTGTTAATGGGTCAGTAACAAAACTTTGCCCAAGTGGCCCTTAAGATTCTTCGCGAGTTCCCTTGGCATCCTGCTTAAGATTCTTGCTGAAGATTCTTGCTTCGGACACTCAACTTGTCCCTGCAGTTTCTCAATAAGATCAGTCAGTTTGCCAATTCAACAACCACCGACTCAGAGCATTCTCTACGTTCGAACTAACATTTAATTATGTGCTAACCCTAAGATAAGTGCACACACAGCTTTGTGCAGTTCCGTTAACCTGTCGAATATTTAATCGCGCTCAGCGCGACGGGTTAATTTGCATCCGATTATGTGCCAGTCGAGGTCGTAATTCCAAAATCTAATTAAACAGGAAGCAGCCTTCCCAGTTGAGAGTCCGCGCTGGAGAATGGGACACGCAGACTAAGAATGAAGTCTTCCCGCATCAAGACCGCGACGTGGAAACCGTTGTGGTTCATGAGAACTTCCATTCTGGAGCGCTGTCCAACGATTATGCTATTCTCATACTCTCGCAACCGGTTGAATTTGAAGAGAACGTCGATATCGTTTGTTTACCTGACGAAACTACCGCCTTCAACACGAGCGCATGCTTTGCCAGCGGATGGGGCAAGGATATGTTCGGTAAAGACTGTCTTTTGATACTTTTGATTCTATGTTTAACACGTTGGCAGTCACGTTGGTCACACGGGACCAGAGATACGAAGCTTTGAGAATTATTGAAGCAGGAGGGTAATAATTATGTATATGAACTGATACGCCTTTTCCTGGTTCGAATGTGGACTTTATTTGTTAACTGAATTAACAGATAAAGTCCACGTGTCGATTTTAAATACTTTTGAAAGATAGAAAAAACAGGAAAGAAGTCAATGGTTATGTGCCTGTTCTGATTGAATGATTTTATTTAATACTGTAGGAGCTCTACGTATTTCGAGGCTCATGGGCCTGCTCTTCAGGAGACCATTATGCAAAGAAATTGTGTTAATTTTATTGTTCATGCGTGTGGTACATTGCAAGTTCTGCTTAGATTTTACTTGCATTATGGATTTTCTGATAATACCTCTCGCAAGATATTAATCTTCTGATTTACTTTACATACTATTCCAGCTGGGTTTTGTATATAAGAAAGGTTTAAAATCAAGCAGAATATTTAGCCTGGTTATTGCAATAATTGTATTGTATTGGAGTACAAAAGCTCCAGCAGATACTCCTACTCTTAACAAAGTTTAAATATAGGCAGAAAAACTAGCTGAAACAGTATATAAACTAAATAGTAGGATCAGTATCTCCATGGTTCCATAAGCCTCAAAACATGTAGAGGTCCAGCAAGATTAAATTCAACCATTTAATTTAGAACAGACACATAATTATTAACATTACCAAAAGGTTGATTTGCAATTAAGTTAAATCCAATTAAAACAGGATGAAAGCAGTTAAAAATGAACCACGTACATAACTAGACATTATCGTGAAGTAAAAAGTACACTATTCAACGACCGCATACTTTGATAAATCATAACATTTTATACAAATGACATAGTACAACGTACTGCATTAAATTATGTTGTGGCCCCCAGGACAAAACGTAAAAAAGTTGCGTGGCAGTCAAAGTGTTAATGAAATAGTTGAACTCGTTGCTCTACTGATTTGATTGAACTAACGCTCTGCTTTTGTTTCAGGCAAAGAAGGCCACTATCAAGTAATTCTGAAGAGAGTTTCACTTCCAATTGTTCCACATGAAACATGTCAAAATGCTCTGAGAACTACCAGATTAGGAAAGTATTTCACCCTGCATAACACTTTCATTTGTGCCGGCGGTGAAAGCGGAAGGGATACGTGCAAGGTAAGATTTCTTTCTTGCAGATTAGAGAATACAAGCACATGCAGATTGACAATAACGTGTGCCTCTCGTTATTTTTAGGGTGACGGCGGAAGTCCTTTGGTCTGCCCGCTGTTGAGCGATCAAAGCAAATTTGTTCAAGTTGGAATCGTAGCTTGGGGAATAGGATGCGGTGAAAACAATACACCAGGAGTCTATGCCAATATAATTAAGGGCCGACCGTGGATCGACGAGCAAATGGCATATTACAACCTCGACAATACCGTCTACAAATACGCACAGTAGAGACTGATTTCTCACAAGCCATTCTTCCATACGAGAATTAATTAACGTGGATCGTTTGCCATATCGCCCCCAAGGCATGGGCCAGGAGACTAGACTGGTCCAGCCTTTTATTTGCGTTTATTGCTTTTTATTTTGCGTTCACGAATGCTAGTCAGCCCCTCATTATTGGAACACGACACAGTCGGCATTCCAGCGAAGAATCTGCCAGTGAACTTTGACGAGAACCTTTCATTGAAGTGAAATCACCACTAACGAAGACCCAACACGACTTTTTTTAAGTTTTCATACTAGCCAACGGACGACACGTAGAGTTTATCGATGTAAGCTAAGCTACGAAGATGAACAGTACCTTGACGCATATCGATGAATACCGCATTTTTTAATAAATCAAATTGTGAATATACCATTGTCGCACACTACATATCCTATTCGACCATTGCAGAAAATGGAACCCTAACGTACCGAAAATTCGAGAAACACCCTATACGAAATTATTATTACTGACTTTTTCGATAGTACCCTCATATCACGTATTGCCAAAAACCTTAGCATTTTGGAAATTGTAGTTATAAAAATAACTCACACAAATACTATTAATAGTATTTTAACGCATATGGATGAGTATCGCATTTCTTAATAATTCGAGAAACACACTATGCGAAATTATTATTACTGACTTTTTTGATACTACCCTCATATCGCGTATTCCCAAAAACCTTAGCATTTTGGCAATTGTAGTTATAAAAATGACTCACACAAATACTATTAACAGTATTTTAACGCATATGGATGAATATCGCATTTCTTAAAAAATCCGATTGTGAGAATATTGTCGTTACGCTTCCCCCTCGACCGTTGAAAAAATGGCCGCCTAACGTACCGAAAATTGGAGAACCACACTATGCCAAATTATTATTACTCATTTTCCGATACTACCCTCATATCATGTATTGCGAAAAAGTTTAGCATTTTGGCAATAAGAGTTATTAAAAATGACTCACACAAACACTATTAATCGTATTTTAACGCATATGGATGAATATCGCATTTCTAAAAAATTCCGATTGTGAAAATATTGTCGTTACGCTTTCCGCTCGAGCGTTACCGAAAATGGCCGCCTAACATACCGAAAATTCGAGAAGCACACTATGCGAAATTATTATTACTGATTTTTTCGATACTACCCTCATATCACATACTGCCAAAAACCTTAGCATTTTGGAAATTTTAGTTATTAAAAATGACTCATACAAATACTATTAACAGTATTTTAACGCGTATGGATGAATATCGCATTTCTGAAAAATTCCGATTGTGAAAATATTGTCGTTACGCTTTCCGTTCGAGCGTTACCGAAAATGGCCGCCTAACATACCGAAAATTCGAGAAACACCCTATGCGAAATTATTATTACTCATTTTTCTGATAGTACCCTCATACCACGTATTGCCAAAAACCTTAGCATTTGGAAATTGTAGTTATTAAAAATGACTCATACAGTTACTATTAATACTATTTTAATGCATGAAAAAATGGATGAAACAATATCGAAATTATTATCACTCACTTATCCGATGCTACCCTCATATTACGTACTACCAAAAACCTTAGCATCTTGGAAATTTTAGTTATTAAAAATGACTCATACAATTACTATTAATGATATTTTAACTCGTATGGATGAATATCGCATTTCTGAAAAATTCCGATTGTGAAAATATTGTCGTTACGCTTCCCGTTCGAGTGTTGCCGAAAATGGCCGCCTAACATACCGAAAATTCGAGAAACACCCTCTGCGAAATTATTATTACTGATTTTTTCGATACTACCCTCATATCACGTACTGCCAAAAAGCTTACCATTTTGGCAATTGTAGTTATAGAAATGACTCACACAAATACTATTAACAGTATTTTAACGCATACGGATGAATATCGCATTTCTTAAAAAATCCGATTGTGAAAATATTGTCGTTACACTTTCCGCTCGAGCGTTGTAAAAAATATGGCCGCCTAACATACCGAAAATTCGAGAAACACCCTATGCGAAATTATTATTACTGATATTTTCGATATTATCCTCATATCACATACTGCCAAAAACCTTAGCATTTTGAAAATTTTAGTTATTACAAATGACTCATACAAATACTATTAACAGTATTTTAACGCAGATGGATGAATATCGGATTTCTTAATAAATCCGATTCTGAGAATATTGTCGTCACTCTTTCCGCTCGAGCATTACCGACAATGGCCGCCTAACATACCGAAAATTCGAGAAACACCCTATGCGAAATTATTATTACTGATTTTTTCGATACTACCCTCATATCACGTACTGCCAAAAAGTTTAGCATTTTGGCAACTGTAGTTATTAAAAATGGCTCATACAATTACTATTAACGATATTTTAACTCGTATGGATGAATATCGCATTTCTGAAAAATTCCGATTGTGAAAATATTGTCGTTACGCTATCCGCTCGAGCGTTACCGAAAATGGCCGCCTAACGGCTAGAAGATTTGGGAGCCCCCCTATGCGAAATTACTGCTAGCCCCTACTGCGATAATATACTCATGGCACGTACTGCTAAACAGCTCAATACCTTCGAAATCGCGGGTATTAAAAGTGACTTACATGAATTACTACGAAAGAGTAAAAAATATATGCTAACTGCCGCATTAGTTATTGGCCCCCCGTGCGTGGTTAGTTTTCCATAGAAGGTGTCCATTGCACAGGGCGCTACCACAGGTCGCGAGCAATTTCGCTTCCGAGCATCTCTCCCCCCGAATAATTACCGCCAATAACAATGCCTAATGGTACAAATGCCACTCACCAAGTGAATCTGCATAAAACAGCGGGATGTCTGCACCTTTGACCCGGAAAATCACAAAACTTCACACGCGAATTACAACATTACGACCGATTTCAGAATGCCGAGCACCGACTGGGGGTAGGATTTCAAATATTTCGCCGCTCAATCGATGACGGCAGCACCGTCGCAATCGCATCGACTTGCGATTCTCGAGGCGATACTTGCGATTCTCGAACAGGAACAAACTTGAATCTTTACGCGCTCAATCATGCAACGCGTGGGTAAGTAAATCGCGTGTAAATGCTTTCTCGCTTTAATCAAAAATTACCTTTCTGTTCTCGTAGTGTCAGAGATTCTCTCAAGACTGGCTGAACGTCGAATTGTTCGTATTTGTGGCGAAACTGTTTAGACCTTCTGTGGACGGAAAGAAGTGATACATTGTATGGAACGTGTCGATGTAATCGTCACACGTGGTAAGTGCGTCTTAATCAGACTAGCACCGGGTCGAATTCTGTGGTTAATTCGTCATAACATCGTGACTTTATCATTTCAGTCAGTTCTTCACTCGTCTCCAACGTATCTTCGAATGCTGAGAGGTGGGAGAATTCTGGAAACAATTGATAGTCTGGCAAACAGACCACTGAGGATTTTTCCGGTCGCTGTTTTCTCATACGCTAAAGATGCCATTGTGCAACGTGGCTGCGGAAATTTAAGATTGACGCATTATGGTAAGTGGTTCAGTCAAGTTCGCAGGAATATGTATCATCCGATGAGATTTGACCGATGTCGTTTGTGATGGTTAGATTCTGATGTTGATTTCGAAGTATCTACAATGCGAAGATTCCAATGTTATACGTTATCGTTTTATTGCCATGCATTAGATGTGATTTCTGCGCTGACGTAGTTCTCTTATTTTATCTGTCGTAACTTCGAATTTGTAGACATCGATCGACGTATGATTTATTTCGGGGTAAAATGTCCACCCATTATTTTACAACTGCATTACAGTGATTTGTCACTGAGTACTGGCTCAAAGGTATTGAAATTTAACACTGGATAGTTTTAAGTTCACATGCTTTCTTCAAAGTGTTAAGGAAAACCATCTGCTAGGGACAAGAAAGAGTGGATATTGGTGTTTGATCCTTAGTACATAGCTATTCAAAGAAAGAAGAAAATGTGGCACCTGAGAAGCAGAACGGTGAAAAAGACAGAGCCTGCACTGAGAAAGAGAAGATCTGCAAATGTGACACTAAATTCTGAACAACATAAGCACAACATAAAGTTGAAGGACGTACGAATTGTACTAAATAATATCAGATTTAGTCACTTAATTCCTCCACATCAGAGGCACCTGTTAGTCAAGCAAAAGGTACGTTCTGCAACAACTGACGAATCGTTTGCAAGAGTTAACAACGTTAAATGGTCTGATGAAAATATTGAAAATGATCTGGATGAAACTGAGAGGAGCAAGGAAAACATTTCATCGAATACAGAAACCGAGTACACGGAAAGTGTACCTGGAAATGCAGTAGATCGTTGTGCGAGGTTAAGAAGGTACCAAACAAGAAAACGGAAGAACAGTAGCAGTAATCAATTATCCAGTTCCAGTGCTGAAAGTTATGGTTCTCCTAAATACTTAAGAGTGAATAATACATGGCAGCCTTATATTAATAAAACTTTCAAAAGAGTGTGCCAGTTGCTAGAAACTGAAGAGTCTAGTGAATCTATGTCATTAACTTCTAGAGATACTGCTAAATGTAAGAGTGTTCAAAGATCTTCTAGTAAAAGTTATTCCACTAATGACTTAATAGATCCATTTGAGAGGAATATTGACAGTAAATACGCTAAACCATCTTTTGGTAAGTTATTTCTAAAATTAACATTTTTTTTCATATGGTCTTCCATGCTTTTATTACGTTTTTATGATGCACTTACACTTCAAGAGATAAATCTAATTTAGTAGGTTTCCAAACATCAGACAAACATATGCCTGTGTCCAGTGATAATGTTCGAACAGATTGGTATAAAAATGAGGTACCCAGTGAGACAAATATGACAAAGTCAATTTGTGCAGAAATTAAAGCATCCACCAATTTTCAGTCAAAAGAGGGGGCTATCGGAATATTGAAGTCAAATAGATCAAATAAAACTGGTCTGATAAAGGTTGTTCAACCTGATACAACAACGAACATCAATGATGAGGAAAAAGACACACCCCTGCCATATACTTCTTTGTCAAATTGTTATGATATGCCTATTATCTGTGACCTCGCTGAAACTTTAGATGAACCAGAAGTAAAATCTACCAATCAGGATTCATCCATTCCTTTTGATGATGATCTTGTAATAAAATCATTGGAAGAACTACACGAATTCCTTGCTTGTAAGGAATCAGTAACGCTGTGTAACAATAACAACAAAATGCCACCAAGAATTACAGAGGATATAATTCTCCTAGATGACAGTATAGACATATTTGCAGAAAAGCAGAAAAGTGGAACTGTTGACAACTCAGTCTGTGAAGAAAAACATTTAACTGGTGAGGTGGTTAAGAAGACGTTGTTTAAAGGCGATGCTAAACAACCAGAGTGTGCAACAATGGGTACATCCACAATACATCATGAAAAATATATAAGTAACGAAAGCTACAGTCATCAGATTGAAAATGTATCAAGAGACCAACCAAATACCAACGATACTGTAACTGTGGAAGCCAATAATAATGTCCCACCTACAAAAACCAAAAAGGATGTAGCTGGATCTGAAAGAAACGCAGCTTTTGCAACGAATGAACTATGTTCTGATACCATAAGTACTTGGTACAGTCAGTTTTATAGAACATTAACAAATGAAGACTGTGTGAATACCACCGCTAATACGAACCATGAAGAACCCGATACGCCTGAAAACCTTGTAAGTTTGACCGTGGAAAATCTACAAAAACACGCTGAGCGCACAAAAAGCTATACGATTTTACACGAATACGTTGAGCGAGCTAGTAGCTCAGGGTTATCCATTTCAGATATGGTTAATTCAAAAGCTTCCACAGTGAAGTGGGAAGAAGCCAAATGTGATTTATCCAATTTGAGTATGGATGATCCGAAAGTTTTCACCCCGAAGAAATATAAAGGCACATCTAGTTCTTCAAATTTAAGTACGGATAATCTGAAAGGTTCTACAGTGCAAGACAATGAAAACAAATGTAATTCATTTAATTTAAGTATGGACAATCCGAATACTTTTATACCGGAGGAGTATAAATGTACATCTAATTCGTCTAATATAAGTATGGATAATCCGAAGGTTTCCATAGTGCAGGAGAATGAAGACAAGTGTAACTCATCTCATTTAAGTATGGACAATCAGAAAGTTTTCATTAGCAAGGAGTGTAGAGGCACATCTACTTCGTGTAATTTAAGTATGGATAACTCGAAAGCTTCCATAATGCAGGGCAATGAAGATAAATGTAATTTATCTAATTTAAGGATGGAAAATCCAAAAACTTTCATAACGGAGGAGTATAAAGGCACATCAGATACATGTAATTTGACTGTGGATAATCTTAACATTTCCATAATGCAGGACGATGAAGACAAATGTAATTTATATAATTCAAGTATGGACAATTCAAAACTTTCTATAACTAAGGGGTATAAGGACACATCTATTTTATCTGATTTATGTATGGATAATCCGAAAGTTTCCATAGCGGAGGAGCATGAAGGCACATCTACTTCATCTATTTTAAGTATGAATGATCCACACGTTCATATAGTACACGATAATAAGGACAACTCTAAGTTTTCCAATTTGAGTATGGATAATGCGAAAGATTCAATAGTACAAGAAAGTAAAGGCAAACCAAAGTCACCTAATTTAATCCTGACCAATCCGGACGATTTCATAGCTCAAGAGAATAAAGACAAATGTGAATTATCTAATTCAAGTATGAACAGTCCGAATGATTTCGTATCACAAAAAAATACAGATAAATCCAAGTCGCCTAATTCAAATATGAATAATCGCGAAATTCCCACAGTACAGGAGAATGAAAACATATCACGGCCAACTGTATGTAAAGGTATTAATTTGGTTCAGGATCGGTTCATAAATGAGGACAATAGATTGGGAGAAGATCATGAACATTCGGAAGACGATAGTCAAGTGCACGTATTAAACAAACCACCAGACACTTGTAAAACAGAAAATACTGCGAGCGAACAAATAAACACAGAAAGAACGGCGGGCACGTTTCCAAAATTAATCGAAACCTGGGACATATCTGAAAGTCCAGTATGGCCGATTGTAAACCTTGAAGAAGAAGAAGAAGATGATTTTACTTCCAAGAATGTAACACGGGAAGATCTGCCGAAACGTACTACCGTTCCGGATAAAAGTGCAAACATACCTATCGACACTAATGCATTAGAATGTACTACGCTGAGGGACGAAAAATTAACTACACCAGCAATAGACACAAACCGGGAGAATGTGGCAACTATATTACTTACGGATGAATCCAGTAAAAGTCCAGCTGGGTCAGGAAATGATAGCGATGATTGCATATCACTTTTTGCGGATCCCATGTGTTTTAGTGAGTAAGTATTCCAACGACTCTGCCATTTTAAAGTTTGAACTTCGATTACAAATAAAACTTTTCGTTCTTGTAGCGACGATCTCAAAGATATTGACGGTGAGGAAAGGATTGTTGGAAATAATAAGAAAAAGTCGGTGTGGTCAAATGATTTTCAATGTAATATCGTTAATAGCAGAAATTTCGATGCTTATATGCGAAAGAATTTATCAGACTTTAATAAGGAGTTCGATCAACCAGTGCCTGACTTAAGAATTGCATTAACAGATCGGAAGAACAGATTGGCGAAAGAGAAAAACAATAATTATAATTCTTTTGTTCGACCATCCCGCTTTAACGATGAAAAAACGAAAGCATTGCCTAAGTGCACGCCTGTTCAATCGTATGCACCGACTAACCAGTTAAAACGTGAGAATAAATACAATATTGACATGTCAAATAATATTACAGAACAGGAACTGCCTGAATTATTCAAGGGATATTGTTATTCGTATTTCTCTGGCCGCTGCGCGGGACAAAATTGTCGATTTTTACATGATGTAAGCAAATCAAAACAGCTGATGATCCTTATATCATTTTTAAAAATATATTCTCTTATTCTTACTTTGTTCTCTTGTACAGATTCCGTTGCATGTGAAAAGCGCTTGCGTAAAGAATCAAAGTAATTTTCGGAAAACCTTAAAGTTCGCCATTGACAAGAAGTGGTACCAACTGGCAACGGAGTTGTTCTTGGAGTCGTTGAAAGCAATGACTGGCCAAAATATTCTAGAAACGTTTGGGACGTTGTACAAAGCTAACTGCATTACTCAGTATGCCATGGTTAGAGTCTTTGAAGAATTGCACAATAAAAGAATGCCGATTTCTTATACGGTACTGCAGCTTACGTTTATTAGGCCGAGTGATACGGCAACATGGCAATACATTCTACTGCTAACACAGCAAAGCGTACCCGTGGGGCAGTTTTGGAGTACGTTAAAACCGTTAATTCCACATCTGAGATCTAATAAACAGTTCATTGAGACGATACTGTACGAGTGTTCACAAATGGAAGAAAATGATGTTCACGTTCAAGAAGTTTATAGAGATTTAATTAGTCACATAAGTCTTCAGAAGATGTCAATGATACGACCTGATTTGTTGTTGAATTTCTGGCGTTTGTTGAAAAGAAAAACGGTGGGGGCAGATGCGGAGGGAAATACAATAACCCTATATTCGGTGGCAGAAAACAACTTACAGGCCCAACAAATGGGCAGCACTGCATTATCTGACAGTGCACGAAAAACGGAAGCAAATTTGCAAATGCCTTTAACAAGAGATGCTTTCAACAAAAGTGATAAGCAATTTGCTGACAATCGAAGTGACACGAGTAATAGAAAAGATGAAGGATATCGACGACCATTTGTATTCCAACGTATCGGTAAAAAAGTACATGCATATTCACGCAGCGGTGCAAATGAACATAATTAAGGAAACAGTGGTTTATTTCTTAGATGACCTTCCTCCGCCACAATCTGTATTCAGAGGTATGTTTAGTAAATTCTACGAAGAACTGAATGCTATGAAAATGGGATTACAGGATAGAGATTACGACCGTGTAATACAAATTCTAAACCGAGCGGTGACGGCCGATAAAATATCGTTCTACACTCATTCTTGTTACCAGATACTGAAAGCAGAGATAATGCTTTCTTCGGAACATTTGAGCAAAATAATTGAACGTACAGGTAACGCATATTTTGTTGAGGAAGCAATATTATAATCATATCCCACGACAGACCTATCTGTGTATTATCAAAACGTTAATTGCTTCTCTTTCTTACAACCCGGACGCGTGTCTCGCGCTATAATGTGTGGAAGTTATTGTGAATAAGTACTATTTTAGAGCAGGACAACATATTAAAAGTATTTTAAATAAAATAGATCCACGTCATTTTAATTAAGTAACTTAGAAATAAATCTATGATATCTTTATTGATCAAGAAATATCGGCTTGATTCATATCGAACGATTTAAGTATTAGACATTGCCTTTGTACCAAACTGTTACATTAAAAATAAAGTATTATTTTTCAACTACACGATGTCTATTTAATAAACTGTATTTGGGATTTTTCCAGTCCAGATGAGAATGTACTCTCTACTACATAACGTATTACAAGACGTAACTATGCGAATCATAATCGATTTAGCCAACGCGGCGGCTTGGATACTCGCCTATAGGTTACTTAAGATTCTGCGAAAGTATATTTTCCCATTTGATGTCGCATTCGTCTTACTATCGGCGGAAATATATTTAGCTAACCGACGCCCGTTAAAGGCACTGGCCTTATTTAAACGTGAGTTTTCTAAATCAATATACAGACGCATACTTTCACACTCATCATACGTTTTTACACACATAACTAAAAAGTTCACCTTACAAAGACCTACCTACATGGCGACCTAATTTCAGAGTATAACTTAATTAACGCAGATAGAAGTAAGTGGCATGTAGAAAATAGTGAAGAAATTGATTATCATCGAACGGTCGTATTAAGTTTATTATTGGAAGGACTCAGCAGGAGATGGCCGGAGCACGCATTCTGCCTGTTTCAAAATTTGTGCACGAACCAGTTCTACAATTTTCAACCGATAGGTGAGAACGCGGCAAACAGAAGCAGTAGCGTACGATTTTAAGTGAGAACAGATTGAACAATCGACGCCTTTTCGCATGCACAGATCTAACGCGTCACGCGGACAGAATTATGTCGGCACTTTTGACGACGAGCAATGACGAATTGATCATAGCGATGGCCAGATTGATAATTGGTTATAACTTCACGCTTCGTCCACTAACGTTTCGCGCCACGATCGTAACATTAGTGCATAAAGACGCAAAGCTGGCGAGGCAGATGTATCAGTACGCTACCCGCCTCGGTATTTATAATACAGCACAGGTAAAATGTCACCAGTTCTAATTCTGAACCAAGAAAAGTGCGTCTCGATTGTAAGAAGATGTTCACCGATATACATGACATTCGTAGTTTTCGAATGTCGTCACTTTGACGATAAACACCGCCTGGACAGAGGACGAAATGTATCTCGCAATGTCAGAGTTACTTCACCAGTTATCCATCGACATTGGACCGGCGATTGAACACTTTAAGTTTACCACTCTTAAAGTCTATCTCAATACCGAGGCAAGTGGAGCAAAATACGGTAGTAGAACGGATGACACCTGTTCTCAAAGATTTATTTTGCAGAGAGTCCCGACAGATAGAGAGCTCTACTCTGACGAGTGCAAAGCGGATATTAAGTATAGCATAAATAGCAACAAGCGTAGCAAGGCATTGCTGCAGCAGATCCTGGAAAAACGGTTCAATCCGTCGTTAAGGATAACGGGACGAGGAAAGTGCTTCCGGCTGGTTACGACGACCGTGAAGAAATACTTGAAGGCGCAACACTGCAATTAATCGTTTACATGGACACGACATCGGAAGTATCGTATGCCTGACGTTCAGACATTTTTTTTATACCATTGACGGGAAAAGAATGGACATGTTGTTTTCAAACGCTTTATTTTTATTACAATTTTCTTTCTTATAATGAATTTTTAATATGGGGCAACACGGTTGTTAATACGGATGCGATTTTTGGTATGGTACATCGACAACAGAGATTGTGTATTTTTTGTCACGCGCTAAGGCGGTGACGGATGTTGTTGAAAGCTTGTCTTCTTTTTTGTTCGTTTTCGCTTTTATAGCTTAACAACATTTCATTTATCGAAATTTACAAATATCTATCGTTCTTTGTATATCTAATCTTAATCTAATAGGGAACCTGCGCATTGCTAATTATCGAATGTTTCACTGGATCATATACTTTTGTTCATCATTGTGCAGTCAAGAATAAACGGTGTTGAAAAAGAACATGCTTAACAGACACACACATTACTAAAAACTGATCAAATGCTATTCACGTGAGATTGCAGGCTAAATTAAACGGTATGCGTATTTTACGCGAAACAAATACTCTTTTCCTTCGCATAAATGTTAACACTGCACTTGGTTTTAATACAGTTTTTCGTTGCTCTAAAGTATAAACTGTAAAGGCCTTCGAGCATTCTTATATAAGAAATAGCAGTAAAAAAATGAATGGAACAGAATCTGATGGGCCAGTCTTAAAAAATATGCTCTTAAAGTAGGTTGTACTTTATCAAAATTAAAGGTACCTATTGACCTTGGACCGGCGATTGAACACTTTAACTTTACCACTCTTAAAGTCTATCTCAATACTGAGGCAAGTCGAACGATGACAAAATATGGTAGTCGGACGGATGACACCTGTTCTCAAAGATTTATTTTGCAGAGAGTGCCGACAGACAGAGAGCTCTACTCTGACGAGTGCAAAGCGGATATTAAGTATAACATAAATAGCAACAAGCGTAGCAAGGTATTGCTGCAGCAGATCCTGGAAAAACGGTTCAATCCGTCGTTAAGGATAACGGGACGAGGAAAGTGCTTCCGGCTGGTTACAACGAGCGTGAAGAAATACTTGAAGGCGCGCAATTAATCGTTTACATGGCACATTAATTGTTTACATGGACACGACATCGGAAGTATCGTATGCCTGACGTTCAGACATTTTTTTTATACCATTGACGGGAAAAGAATGGACATGTTGTTTTCAAACGCTTTATTTTTATTACAATTTTCTTTCTTATAATGAATTTTTAATACGGGGCAACACGTTTAAGATTTATTTCTCGTGCTTTTGTACATCGAAGCGGTTGTACTTGGTTTATTAATACGGATGCGATTTTTGGTATGGTACATCGACAACAGAGATTGTGTATTTTTTGTCACGCGCTAAGGCGGTGACGGATGTTGTTGAAAGCTTGTCTTCTTTTTTGTTCGTTTTCGCTTTTATAGCTTAACAACATTTCATTTATCGAAATTTACAAATATCTATCGTTCTTCGTATATCTAATCTTAATCTAATAGGGAACCTGCGCATTGCTAATTATCGAATGTTTCACTGGATCATATACTTTTGTTCATCATTGTGCAGTCAAGAATAAACGGTGTTATAAAAGAACATGCTTAACAGACACACACATTACTAAAAACTGATCAAATGCTATTCACGTGAGATTGCAGGCTAAAGTAAACGGTATGTGTATTTTACGCGAAACAAATACTCTTTTCCTTCGCATAAATGTTAAGACTGCACTTTGTTTTAATACAGTTTTTCGTTGCTCTAAAGTATAAACTGTAAAGGCCTTCGAGCATCCTTATATAAGAAATAGCAGTAAAAAAATGAATGGAACAGAATCTGATGGGCCAGTCTTAAAAAATATGCTCTTAAAGTAGGTTGTACTTTATCAAAATTAAAGGTATCTATTGACCTTGGATCGGCGATTGAACACTTTAAGTTTACCACTCTTAAAGTCTATCTCAATACCGAGGCAAGTCGAACGATGACAAAATATGGGAGTCGCACGGATGACACCTGTTCTCAAAGATTTATTTTGCAGAGAGTCCCGACAGATCGAGAGCTCTACTCTGACGAGTGCAAAGCGGATATTAAGTATAACATAAATAGCAACATGCGTAGCAAGGTATTGCTGCAGCAGATCCTGGAAAAACGGTTCAATCCGTCGTTAAGGACAACGGGACGAGGAAAGTGCTTCCGGCTGGTTACGACGAGCGTGAAAAAATACTTGAAGGCGCAACACTGCAATTAATCGTTTACATGGACACATCGGAAGTATCGTATGCTTGATGTTCAGACATTTTTTTTATACCATTGACGGGAAAAGAATGGACATGTTGTTTTCAAACGTTTTATTTTTATTACAATTTTCTTTCTTATAATGAATTTTTAATACGGGGCAACACGTTTAAGATTTATTTCTCGTGCTTTTGTACATCGAAGCGGTTGTACTCGGTTTATTAATACGGATGCGATTTTTGGTATGGTACATCGACAACAGAGATTGTGTATTTTTTGTCACGCGCTAAGGTCGGTGACAGATGTTGTTGAAAGCTTGTTTTCTTTTTGTTCGTTTTCGCTTTTATAGCTTAACAACATTTCATTTATCGAAATTTACAAATATCTATCGTTCTTCGTATATCTAATCTTAATCTAATAGGGAACCTGCGCATTGCTAATTATCGAATGTTTCACTGGATCATATACTTTTGTTCATCATTGTGCAGTCGAGAATAAACGGTGTTGTAAAAGAACATGCTTAACAGACACACACATTACTAAAAACTGATCAAATGCTATTCACGTGAGATTGCAGGCTAAAGTAAATGGTATG
The DNA here is from genome assembly GCA_033815515.1 of Cryptocheilus praepositus. NCBI lineage: Eukaryota > Metazoa > Arthropoda > Insecta > Hymenoptera > Pompilidae > Cryptocheilus > Cryptocheilus praepositus. The sequence continues at coordinate 6,438,261 of JAWWQZ010000314.1, forward strand.
CGTATTTTACGCGAAACAAATACTCTTTTCCTCCGCATAAATGTTAAGACTGCACTTGGTTTTAATACAGTTTTTCGTTGCTCTAAAGTATAAACTGTAAAGGCCTTCCAGCATCCTTATATAAGAAATAGCAGTAAAAAAATGAATGGAACAGAATCCGATGGGCCAGTCTTAAAAAATATGCTCTTAAAGTAGGTTGTACTTTATGAAAATGAAAGGTCACGTAATAATACCATGATGGAACGGGGTAGTTCCATTTTATAAGTACCCAAATATCATATGTGCGATTGTCTAGTCAAATTCAGGTATGTCGTCAAAAGAATAACCTGGTACTTTTTGGTACGCCAAGATGGCTACCCTCATGTGGTATGCACCTGGTATGAACATTAAGATTCCTAATATTATCACTGGCCACATTCTATCTGAATACTGAAACAGAAGATCATAGCAGATGTAGAACAGAATGTAAGTGTAAGATACTTATGAAAAGTTAATTTTTACACAATGTGATTAATAAAGCAGATCAATATTCCTACCTTCGAATCAATCTGTCCGCTGACAATTAAACTGCCCATGATGAGCATCACTGTTCCGCCAACGAAAAGGAGAGCCGCCAGCATAATAGCCTTCCATGGTATTTTTATCGGCGGATTCACAAACTGCAAACAGAAGATTAAGAGAATCGCTCGTAGATATATAATCTAACAAGTGGCAGTTAAGAAATGTGTTTGCCAAGGAACACAATCGCGAAGGGACAATTGGCAGAGCAGCATCCGATGTGTATTACTGGAAATTTGCCAAGCTGAAGCTAATGACACATCTTATCTCACCTGTGAATCTACAAAACCATTGTCTGTCTCTGTAAGCTGTGTGTAATCCACGTTGTCAAATTGTCTGTCACTTGTGATTTTCCTTCTGGACATGCTCACTTTATGAATGTAATCTGCAAAAGAGACACACTACTTCAATCACTGTCACAGCACAAGCGCAAACATATTCGTACATTTGAGCTTGAATTTAAGATTTCTGGCATTCATGATTGACATATCAATTGGGCCCTATTTTACACCCTGTGCATCAGCTGTCCTACTATCATATGTATATGTCCTAAAGACTACTGTGTTCATAGTTCTTTCATTATTGCACAAACGACCTTACCATAGTACTCGCACGGGCGTACTTCGCAAAATAAATACGGATTTTTACTGTCAATATTTCACCGAACTGTCCGCCACCGGCAACATTTCATTTATGTACGGGAACTCGTTCCATTTTATCTATCGCGATTGTCATGTGCAAATACAGTATGCGTCCTGCGCAGTTGAACCGTGTCAATCGTTATCTCGGCCTCATATCTTTCCACATGTTTGCGGTAATTCTTGTTAGATTACCAGCGTGGACGATTTGCCTGTCTATGTTTTTTTCATGCGAATTATGCACGCGATGCTTTTACGGATATCGATCACACGACCGGCGATATGGAATAATAACGCGCCATCATTTATTAATTACGCTTCACATTGACATAACGCGCATTTCCAGTAATTTGACAAAGAACGAACTTAGCATTTAATCATAACTGCGTCAATGCGTCTTTTAATTATTCAACACAAATACGAAACCGTTTAAGCCTACCGACTGTTTGAACGTAAATTTGTAGAACCCGTTTTGAAGTTTAGGAAATAAACCTGTTAAATCGAATCATAAGAATAGAATGACGTGTTGCGATAAAAACTTTTAATATAACCCCCCGCGTTCAGTTGGCACGCTGTCATGTGTGCTAATATGCCAGCAGATTGCGGCAACTAATGAAAGATGACGCTACCATCTGGCATTGATTCCCGGCGCCACCTTTCATTCCAATTCATTTCGCACGAACTATTTTTACTGCAGTTATACGCAGCATTTACGTACAAACCGCGCATTGTAACAGGTGGTGTCAAGGCAACAAAATATGTTAACCTACAATATATCATATATCCGACGTCGATATATACGTTTGGAGAAAGTAATTCGTAAAGCAAAGGTATTCAACTTTTCAATTATAACGTCGTGATCGCATAAACATGTGCAGTTCGATACTATTTTGAACTTCTAGCTAGAAGTAGAACTATATTTGAACTTCTACTAACTTGAACTGAATATGTTAACCTACAATATATCATATATCCGACGTCGATATATACGTTTGGAGAGAGTAATTCGTAAAGCAAAGGTATTCAACTTTTCAATTATAACGTCGTGATCGCATAAACATGTGCAGTTCGATACTATTTTGAACTTCTAGCTAGAAGTAGAACTATATTTGAACTTCTACTAAGTTGAACTGAATATGTTAACCTACAATATATCATATATCCGACGTCGATATATACGTTTGGAGAGAGTAATTCGTAAAGCAAAGGTATTCAACTTTTCAATTATAACGTCGTGACCGCATAAACATGTGCAGTTCGATACTATTTTGAACTTCTAGCTAGAAATAGAATTATATTTGAACTTCTACTAACTTGAACTGAATATGTTAACCTACAATATATCATATATCCGACGTCGATATATACGTTCGGAGAGAGTAATTCGTAAAGCAAAGGTATTCAACTTTTCAATTATAACGTCGTGATCGCATCAACATGTGCAGTTCGATACTATTTTGAACTTCTAGCTAGAAGTAGAACTATATTTGAACTTCTACTAACTTGAACTGAATATGTTAACCTACAATATATCATATATCCGACGTCGATATATACGTTTGGAGAGAGTAATTCGTAAAGCAAAGGTATTCAACTTTTCAATTATAACGTCGTGATCGCATAAACATGTGCAGTTCGATACTATTTTGAACTTCTACTAAGTTGAACTGAATATGTTAACCTACAATATATCATATATCCGACGTCGATATATACGTTTGGAGAGAGTAATTCGTAAAGCAAAGGTATTCAACTTTTCAATTATAACGTCATGATCGCATAAACACGTGCAGTTCGATACTATTTTGAACTTCGATATTTCAAATTTAGAGCGACGCGACGACGGGAAATAATTGCTTGCGATGTAATTGCTGTTTATGTCGGAAAATTGCACGGCTTATGAATTGTGTTGAATGGAATTGTAGTATGATTATGATATACCTGCGCCGAACCAGCTTGTCCACATTTCTGGAGGAAATCTTCAGTCGTTGACAAATGCCACCTTCTAACCTTTCAGTAGACACTGAAAAGAAGGACAGCGTTGTAAGGTTTTCGCGTCTAGGTTATGAAGTTCTCGTTTCAAAGGCTCAGTTCCCAACCCACCGCATCGGAATATCTTAGAATTTCCACTTCCGCGCTAAGAAGGGGTCTCGTTCGAGACTTACGCAGAATCGGTCAATCACATGTCTGCAGGGAGATATATTTCCCGAAATTCCACGTAAACGAAAGCTTTTATCGCTTTTCTACCGTGCATGAGAAAACTGTCCCAAATAAATATGCGACATATCAATGCATGCGTAACTACATAGGGTCGCACATTTATGCACCTAGCATTTCCCACATTCCGTGAAACAAAGTCCAGTCACTCAAAATTGTCGAGACCTTTATACGCACACATTCAACACATCTCACGATTTGGGAAAAAATCTAGGAAATCAATATGCGTGAATTAGGCAACACGTACGTTAATGCACGTGTCACTGCATTGGATGCCACATCTATGTACCCGCCATTTTTCAATATTTTTCTGTAAAACACTGAATCTTTATAGTGAATTACAACGAATATATCAACGCTGACATGTCAATGCGATTCATTCAAAAATCTAGTAAATCAACATACGCGAATTAGGCAAAACGGAAAGGGTAAAAGCTTAGGATTCATTTACGTACGCATCGTCTCTCGTTTTGTACAACGTTTTTCGTAAAAAAAAGCCACAAATCAATACACATGAATTAGGCAACGTATACATCAACGCACGTGTCAATGCGTCGCATTCCACACCTACGCACCCACCATTTCCATTATTACGTGCAACAAAATCCTATTACTTAACGTAATCAAAACCGTCAACGCCTCTCGCGTTTCGATTAAAAACTCTCGTGAACCAACATACGCGAATTACGCAATGCATGCATCAATCCACGTGCCATTGCGTCGAATTTCACGCCTACGCACCCATTACCCTTATTCCCTGCAACAAAATCTTGTCTCCCAAGATCCTCAGCGCCTCTTTCAACTGATACTCAACCACCCCTCGTGTTCTGGTAAAAAAATCTCGTCAAACAACATACGCGAATTACGCAATGCATACATCAATCCACGTGTCACTGCGTAGCATCCACCTACGCATTTATTATCCTCATTCCCCGCAACAAAATCCCTCAACACATCTTTCAACTGACACTCAACTACCCGTCGCGTTTTGGTAAAAAAAATCGCTAATCAATATACACGAGCCAAATAACGAATACTTCAATCCACATGTCACTGCGTAGCATCCACCGATGCATATATTACCTTCATTCCCTGCAACAAAATCTTATCTCCTAAAATTCTCAGCATTTCTTTCAACTGAGACACAACTACCCCTCGCGTTCTGGTAAAAAAATCGCTAATCAATATACACGAACTAGACAACGAATATACCAACGCACGTGTCCCATCCACCTACGCATCCACCACTTCCTTCATTCCCTGCTCGAAAATCCTCGACACCTTTACCTGCCCACACTCAAGCCATTTCCCTCATTCTCTGCATCATAATCTTGTTTCCCAAAATCCTCAGCACCTCGTTCAACTGACACACAACCCCCCTCGCGTTCTGGTAAAAAAATCGCTAATCAATATACGCGAACCAGACAACGAATACACTAACGCATGTGTCACCGCACTGCATCCACCTACGCACTCATTACCCTCATTCCCCGCAACATAATCTTGTTTCCCAAAATCCTCAGCACCTTTACCTGTCCACACTCAAGCCATTTCCTTCATTCCCGGCATCATAATCTTGTCTCCCAAAATCCTCAGCACCCCTTTCAACTAATACTCAACCGCCCCTCGCGTTCTGATAAAAAAAATTGCTAATCAATATACACGAACTAGACAACGAACATACCAACGCACGTGTCACTGAATGGCATCCACCTACGCACTCATTACCCTCATTCCCCGCAACATAATCTTGTTTCCCAAAATCCTCAGCACCTTTACCTGCCCACACTCAAGCCATTTCTTTTATTCCCTGCATCATAATCTTGTCTCCCAAAATTCTCAGCATCGCTTTCAACTCACACACAACCACCCCTCGCGTTCTGGTAAAAAAATCGCTAATCAATATACGCGAACCCGACAACGAATATATCAACGCACGTGTCATAGCGTAGCATCCACCTACGCATCTATTAACTTCATTCCCTGCAACAACATCTTATCTCCCAAAATTCTCAGTACTTTTTTCAACTGACACTCAATCACCTCTTGCATTCTGGTAAAAAAAAATCGCTAATCAATATACGCGAACTATACCACGAATAGACCAACGCACGTGTACTATACCACGAATAGACCAACGCACTGCATGGCATCCACCTACGCACTCATTACCCTCATTCCCCGCAACATAATCTTGTTTCCCAAAATCCTCAGCACCTTTACCTGCCCACACTCAAGCCATTTTCCTTATTCCCTGCATCATAATCTTGTCTCCCAAAATTCTCAGCATCATTTTCAACTCACACACAACCACCCCTCGCGTTCTGGTGAAAAACATCGCTAATCAATATACGCGAACTATACAACGAATACACCAACGCACGTGTCACATCCACCTACGCATCCACCACTTCCTTCAACCCTGCTCGAAAATCCTCGACACCTTTACCTGCCCACACTCAAGCCCTCCCGTAATTCGAGCATAACTATTGGACTGCCCAAGTCGAGCACACGCTTCATTGATAGGCGCGTCACGTTCTTCTCACTCGTCCGCATTAACCCGAGGCCCGACGCTCGATAGACGCTCGACGTCTCGATGCCCGCAGCCCCTGTCCCCGACGCGCCGCGAATTCCGCGAAATCGTCGATACGACGACACGCCGAAAACGTCGCCACTAATTTACCTCCGACGTCCCGCGGCCAGTCGACGTGCATCTACATGTTGCGACTCCGTCCCGGTCGTTAGCGGCGAGCGTGAAGTTTCCTCGCGCATGCACACGTCCTTCCGTCCGGCCAGTAGCACACTCCGCTAAATAGGTCAAGCAATTACGCTCGCCTTCCTCGGGGATTGAGGTTAGAGTCGCGTCGCGAGCGACGTCTTCGCGCAGATGCGGTTATCGGACGTCATCGGCGGCCGACATTTTTCGCGGCGGAACCCGCTGCGTCACGCTGGGAGGCTGGGTGCGGGCAAAACGTGGGTAAAACGTGGGCAAAACGTGGGAAAATCGTGGGCAAAAGGTGCGTTCACGTTGTGTGAGGATTTGAATGTATGGCGGCGAAAATGAAAATTTTTGCGTAAACGTGGGTGCGGTAGATTTAAACGGTTATTTTAATATTTATTTTTGTGGGTGTTTCGGGATTTTATTCGCGGCGGAACTCGATGCGTTACGCTGGGAGGCTGGGTGCGGGCAAAACGTGGGTAAAACGTGGGCAAAACGTGGGAAAATCGTGGGCAAAAGGTGCGTTCAGGGATTTGAGTGAGGAGAGCATTTTTATAGGCACCCATCCGGTGCAGGAGCGAAATGGAGAAGGTCGGAAGCAGGTTGCGGCATCAGACGTTGTGTGAGGATTTGAATGTATGGCGGCGAAAATGAAAATTTTTGCGCAAACGCGGGTGCGGTGGATTTAAAGTGTTTTTTTGTAATATTCATTGCGTTTGTGGGACTAGACACGTAGGATTTTGCGCATTTTTGGCATGCCGTCGTATCGACGATTTCGTGGAACTCGCTGCGTTATGCTGGGAGGCTGGATACTGGCAAAACATGGGTAAAACGTGGGCAAATCGTGGGCAAAACTTGGGAAAATTGTGGGCAAAACATGCGTTCAGGGATTTGGACGAGGAGAGCATTTTTACAGGCTTGCTTCCGGTACAGGAGCGACATAAACAAGGTAGGAGGGAGGTTGCGGCGTCCGATGTGGTATGAGGATTTGAATGTATGGCGGCGAAAATGAAAATTTTCGCGCACACGCGGGTGCCGTGGACTTAAACGGTTGTTTTAATATTCATTGCATTTGTGGGACTAAACATGTTGGTGTTTAGGGATTTTGCGCATTTTCGGCATGTCGTCGTATTGATGATTTCGTGGAATTCGCGGCGGAACTCGATGCGTTACGCTGGGAGGCTGGGTGTAGGCAAAACGTGGGCAAAACATAGGCAAAACTTGGGAAAATCGTGGGCAAAACGTACATTCAGAGGCTTGGGCGAAGAAGGCATTTTAACAGGCACCCATACGGTGCAGGAGCGAAATGGAGAAGGTCGGAAGCAGGTTGCAGCATCTTGTGAGGATTTAAATGTATGGCGGCGAAAATGACAATGTTCGCGCAAACGCGGATACAATAGAATTAAACGGTTGTTTTAATATATGTAATTGCGTTTGCGAACTAGACATGTGGATGTTTAGGGATTTTGCGCATTTTCGGCAGGTCGTTGTATCGACGATTTCGCGGAACTCGCTGCGGCATGCTGGGAGGCTGGATACTGGCAAAACGCGGGCAAAACGTCGGCAAAACGTTGGCAAAACGTGGGAAAAACGTGCGTTCAGGGGTTTGGGTGAAGAGGGCATTTTTATAGGCACCCATCCGGTGCAGGAGCAAAATGGAAACGGTCGGAAGCAAGTTGCGGCGTCAGACGTCGTGTGAGGATTTGAATGTATGGCGGCGAAAATGAAAATTTTCGCGCAAACGCGGGTGCGGTAGATTTAAACAGTTGTTTTAATATTTATTACGTTTGTGGGACTAGACATGTAGGTGTTTGGGGATTTTGCGCATTTTTGTTGGGAGTCATTAGGGTAAGGGCTGCGGCGGGTTATTGAGAAGTTTAGTGTTGATCTGTTGAATTTGTCTTTAAAATCACATCGCAATTGTCTATATTAGGTGCCGTATCATAATAAAGTATTCCGACGGCTTATGACTACTACAATTTTTAATACTAAAAATTAGAATATTGTTGTGTTCGCATATTTATTATTTCAAATCACCACTCTGACATCAATTAAATTTACAAAATTATAAAATCGCTGTTTGCGATTTTTAGAAATTCTTGTCGATATGTACATTGTCGATCAGCTATGACAATCGCAGCGTCATCGAAAAGTTCAGTGCCGGGTTCGCAAAGGCGTATTTTGCTGATTTTGTCTCCAGCGCTGGAGCGAAATTGTGTATTAGAATTACATCCTGGTAAAATAACATTTACATTTTCTTTTTATTGTATCATCATAAACCACTCATGGTAAGAATAGATAGATGTAAAGTAACGGTACATTTAGTGTTAAAATCGTACATTCATTGTTAGTCATTGTCTTTCGGTCATTTGACTTTCCGTAAATTCTCACATCATCCGATTATTTAATTTCTCGCTTTAACAAATTAGGAATTTCTTTCTGAAAATCAACATTTATTTCATAAGGGGTCAGATGACAAATGATGTAAGAATAGGCAGGTGTAAAGTACCGTTACGTTTAGTGTTAATGACAACGCGTTTCGAGTTCGGTGTTTCGTGATCGATCGCAGAGAAGTGACGGTCGGAGGCTGTGTGCGGCATCTGTAGCGAGGCTGCCGAGGGTGTTGAGGGCAGAATAGGGTGAAGCGGGCGAATAGGGTGAATCGCGCCACACTGCGTCAGGTGCTGGAATCGATTCCGCAACGGAGAGATCCTCGGCACGCATTCGCGACGAAGACAGTGGCTAATGGGATGATCTTCGACTTTTGCCAGAAATTGGAGCAAATTTAGAGTTGCCTTGCCGCGGCGACGGGTGACTAAATGTCAGGGTCGCGGCATAGGTGTGATGGATTGGGCCGTGGGATACTCGATTACGTCGCTACCTTTTGGACTCGTGTGTTGCTAAATTGCCGGACGGTCGGAAACGTCGAATTCCCACGAGCTGCGCCTTTCTGCTGGGGGTACGTTCATGAAGGCTGTTTATTTTATTGTTGCACCCTCGCGGACTCCTGCGGAAAAAAACACATTTTGTTAATACGTTGACTACCACGGTAGTCATCGGTGATCGGCGCAAAATATTTTACTAAAAATGCAAAAAATTCGCAATGAAGCCTATTTGCAATCTTGTAATAGCAATTGATATTGGAACGGTGCTTCAATACTTTGGCTTCTAACAACTCTGCGTTACCATTATTTTACACGATTTAATTATACTCTGCAGTATTTCATCGCATCGCAGTTCTAACACAGCAAAATACGATTGAGCAAAATTCGCGAAAAATGTTACTAAAAATGCAAATATTCGCAATGAAGCCTATTTGCAATCTTGTAAAAGCAATTGATATCGGAATGGTGCTTCAATACTTTGGCTTCTAACAACTTTGCGTTACCTTTATTTTGCACGATTTAATTATACTCTGCAGTATTTCATCGCATCGTGGTTCTAACATAGCAAAACACGCTTGAGTAAAATATGCGAAAGGTTTTACTAAAAATGCAAAAATTCGCAATGAAGCCTATTTGCAATCTTGTAACAGCAATTGATATTGAAACGGTGCTCCAATACTTTGGCTTCTAACAACTCTGTGTTACCTTTACTTTGCACGATTTAAATATACTCACAGTATTTTATCGCATCGCAGTTCTAACACAGCAAAATACGATTCAGCAAAATTCGCGAAAAATCTGACTAAAAATGCAAGAATGCGTAATGGAACATATTTGCAATATTGTAACAGCAATTGATATTGGAACGGTACTTCAATACTTTGGCTTCTAACAACTCTGCGTTGCCATTATTTTACACGATTTAATTATACTCTGCAGTATTTCATCGCATCGCGGTTTTAACATAGCAAAATACGCTTGAGTAAAATACGCGAAAGATTTGAATAGAAACGCAAAAAGTTCGCAATGAAGCCTATTTGCAATCTTGTAAAAGCAATTGATATCGAGACGGTGCTTCAATACTTTGGCTTCTAATAACTCTGCGTTACCTTTATTTTACATGATTTAATTATACTCTGCAGTATTTCATCGCGTCGCCGTTCTAACGTAGCAAAATACGCTTGAGCAAAATTCACAAAAGATTTTACGAAAAATGCAAAAAATTCGCAATGAAGTCCATTTGCAATCTTGTAAAAGCAATTGGTATCGAGACGGTGCTTCAATACTTCGGCTTCTAATAACTCTACGTTACCTTTATTTTGCACGATTTAATTATACTGAATTTCATCGCATCGCGGTTTTAAATGTAAATACGCTTGAGTAAAATACGCGAAAGATTTGAATAGAAACGCAAAAAGTTCGCAATGAAGCCTATTTGCAATCTTGCAGAAGCAATTGATATTGGAACGGTGCTTCAATTACTTTGCTCTAACAACTCTGCGTTACCTTTATTTTGCACGATTTAAATATACTCTGCAGTATTTCATCGCTTCGCGGTTCTAACATAGCAAAGTACGCTTGATTTGCCGTGCGTATTTTGCTATATTAAAATGGCGATGCTATGAAATACTACAGCGTTTGACTGAATTATGCAAAATGTAAATAGTGTGCAGGTATTGAAGTCCAAAGGATCGCGTCATTATTCTAACAATAATTGCATTTATAAAATAATTATTCCTACAACAAATCTGCGTTACGTTCATTTTCCACGATTTAATCCTGCAGTATTTCATCGCATCGTGGTTCTAACATAGAAAAATACGCTTGGCAGTCAACGTGTTAAAGCCTAATTGTTAGCATGATCTTATGTTGGTCGAGTTCCTGGTGAATTGATGCCTGCGCAAATTTGATCGTGACTTTTTGGATGCCACGCTTGTGTCCTTCAGAATTGTCCTTGGGCTTGTTACGTACGTCATGGAGCAACGCGGCGAGCTATTTGCGTTAGCCGACTTTACTATTGTGTATGGGGCTTGTTCGGTTTATAAATAAATAACTACGTGGTATTGGGTTTGTCTACTCTTGGTCGTAAAGGAACAATGATGGAGGTGGATGGAGAATAGGGGATGTAGTTGCTTTCTGCTGAGAGCGCCGTATTATTTGTACAGAGTGCGGACAGTATCATGGAATAACTTTCGAAAATCTGATGCAAATGCACGCGCATTATTTATGTTAAAACGCTGTTGTGTTGTTCTGTAGATCGTAATTTTTAGTCGAACCCCTGTTTCTTCAGCGCGTTTTCAAAACTTCTCTTCTCAGAACTGCAACTTTGAGCGATACGATATATTTTATACTTTACACTTATTCTCGTCCGAGGAACCAACTCACTCCCAGTTGCATCAAAATTTCTCCCGCATTCCACAATACGTCTATACCGTACTGCGCAATGCTAATTACACCACTCGTTCGATATCTCTCTCAGCCATTCAGTATCTCGACAGCTTGTCAATTTTTTCCCATTGATAAACGAAAATGCTAAATTCGTTAGCGCTCAGAAGCAGTTATTAGCGTTATTACCGGCGCCGTAAAATTCTTTGCCTTGTCATTAGGTGCTAAAAGTATAATTGCTACATGATTGCTAGTGCCACTCACGGCGCGTTCGCGTATTAAATACACGCCGGGCGTGCAGTTGGTTTTCATAAAACGGAGCGTGTCGCCCTTCGTGCATTTACCACTCTCCATCGGCATTGGCATAGGGTGGTTCTCCTTGCGAAGGGGGCGCGAAAAGGGTCGGTGTTGAACGATAGTCGTTCTCCGTGTTAAATCGCGTGCCGGCGAAAAAGGAATGTTCTTTTGCCTGTGTATGCATTTTGGGTGAAACCACGAAAATATCGATCTTCGATGCGGTGTTCGCTAAAGCTCATACGTGCTCGTAGAAATTGACTTCCGAACGGATAATTGGTGCGATCAAAAATTACATACTTCTGCTCTGCAATCTTTGTTGACCTACACGGATTTTACGTTTTCACAACGTTTGCGGTAAAAAGACTTTATTATAGCGACGCAGTGCACGCTAAGTTCATACATGTTCGTTCGAGCTAACACGAATGACTAATTGACGCTGGTGAAAGCTATGTGCTTTTACTGTGTAATCATTATACATCTAAAATGATTTCATGTTGTAAGAATGTTTTCATTAAACAATATATATTAGACTGTCGCAGTGTCAGCTCAATTCATTATAGAAACATATTCATTAAAATCGTCTTTCAAACTCCCAATTAGCTTCATAAAAAATGACATCCCTTTAGTCTCCAATCTTCAAAACTTACACAGACTTCATGCGGTAACGATGTTTTCGCTAACAAGTTTTTATGAGAACATTGCAGTGCTCGCTAAGTTCTTATATGCTCGTTCAAGCTGACTTTCGAATGACTAATTGGCACTAGCGAAAATTATACCCTTTTACCACGTAATCGTTGTTCACCTACATCAATTTCATCTTTTAACGACGTTTTCATTAAACGTCTTTTACTCGACCGCTGCAGGATCCACTGACATCATATATATTCGTTAAAATCGTCTTTGAAGTTCCCAAGTGGCCTTACCAAATAGAAAACTATCACTCTGCACCTTCGCTCACTCACCTTCTTTCCTCTATTGGCACTTTGTGCTTCCGTGGCCAGTCTGGGGGTAAAAGTACTAACAATTTTTTAATCATTGCTGTTTATTCTATTTTAATCATCCTCAAAATTCCATAGCTCTACCGGTGATCAACGTGTCTATCAACGTATCAATTACGTCCTCCTCATGCATTCACCCTCGCTTCATCAATACATCCACCAAACCCTGTTACAGATCACATTTTATTTATCAACCGTCACATGGCAAGTAACGGTGGCGCGAAAATGCCATATCTTTAATCACCGATGACCAACGCGTCAATCACGTTCTCCTCAAGCATCGATCATTAATATCTCTCCCAAACCCCATCCCACATGGCCGCTCTCTGCATTTTATTCATCAACCGTCACGCATCAAATTCCCGCGCCAACAAATGGCAGTCTTGCGTAAATTCCATAACTCCGATCACCGATGATCACCGCGTCAATCATACTCTCCTCAAGCACCATCAATACATCTACCAAACTCCATCTCCTATTGCCGGATTTTATTTATCAATCGCCACGCGTATTTATCACGTGAAAACAATCAGTAGTCTCGCAAAAATTTTGCAATTTCAACCACCGTCGCTGCGTCAATTACACTCCTCTCAAGCATTATCAAAGCATCCACCAAACCCCGTCTCCCATCGCTGCATCTTATTAGTCAATCCTCACGCAGTAACATCATATACCAAGTAACAGCAATTCCGTAAAAATTCCGCAATTGCAACCACCGTCGCTGCATCAGTCACGCTCCCCTCAAGTATTATTAATACACCTACCAAACTCCATCCCCCATTACCAGAGTTTCTTTATTAATCGCCACGCGTAGTTATAGCGTAAAAACAATCAGTAGTCTCGCAAAAATTCCATAACTCCAACCAATGATGATCATCGTAGCCGTCCCTGCGTCAATCATGCTCCTCAACTATTATTAATATATCCACAAAAACCCGTCACCTATTGCTGCAACTTAGTAGTCAATCGCCACGCAGTAACATCATGTGCCAAACAACGGCAATTTCGTAAAAATTCCGCAATTCCAACCACCGTCGCTGCATCAATCACGCTCCCCTCAAGCATTATCAAAACATCCACAAAACCCCGTCCCCCATCGCTGCATCTTATTAGTGAATCATCACGCAGCAACATCATATACCAAGTAACGGCAATTTTGCAAAAATTCTGCAATTCCAACTACTGTCATTGCGTCAATCACACTTCCCTCAAGCATTATCAAAACATCCCCCAAACCCCGACCCCCATCGCTGCATCTTATTATTCAATCCTCACGCAGCAACACCCTATACCAAGTACCAGCAATTTCGCAAAAATTCCGCAATTCCACCGCTGACCACCATCGCCGCGTCAATCACGTTCTCCTCAAGCACCATCAATACCACCCCTCCCGCGTTCTCCGCCTCTTATTCATCAATCGTCACGCACCCGCTCCCGCCGCAAGAAGCATCCTTCCCGCAGCCCCCGTCCAGCCTCCCGCGCCCTGCCCTCCACTACCCCCGAATCTCAAAAAACCCGCATTTTCACACCTGCCCTCAGAAAGCTCCGCAGCGCATCCGACGAGGACAGCCTCACTCCAACAAGCCGCATCGAAGCAGGATAACCCCACGACTACCCCATCGAGGGCGCTGAGGGTTGGCAGGCGTGCGCACTCGCTCTCCGAACACACTGCGTGGAGAATAACGGTTTCCCGGGGGCGGCAGTGTGGGTTCAGGAGGCGGCGAGGGCGGGTGCCTCCGTGGAAAGTACCCTTAGCGACAGGCCGCGATCCACCCTCTCCCTGTCAGCGTCGTCTCGCATCTCGCGGTGCGTGCGGTTCCTGCTCGGAAGAGTTCGCGATCGATCGAACTTCCCCCGGACTGCCGAGCGGACGTGCTCGACGTCGGGCTTGTTGACTCCGTCGGCAGACGACGATCGCGACGGCTCGCGGCAGGTCGGACGTTCGGTCCTTGGCTCTCCTGGCGGCGGTGTCTTCGTCGCCAGGCTGCTCGCGGAGGCAATCGATAGCGGCGCGGATACACGTCATTTTTCTCACGAGGCGAGCTCGGCAGATCGGTGGTTTCCTGCTGGACAGGCGGGGGATGCTCTTGCGGACGGCCTGAAAGTGCTGACGACGACGACGCGTCCGGCGTTAACCGGCTGTGGACAGAGAGGTACCCTGTTTCTTTTCTACCTTCGGAGTTTGGGGAGGCTTTGCTGTTAGGCGCGCTGTGGGCAGGGTGCTGACGACGGACGTTCCGATGAATGGTGCGCGATCGGGCTCGAAGCTTTCGGGCGCCGGGAAGTGAGTCCGCCGCGATGCGGTTGTTGTGTGCGGGTTTTCGGGTGCTGACGCGCGGTCTGATGTCGAAGGCGATTTCGCTGGGATGGGACATTGATCGCATCCGGTCGCGCGATTCTTTGCGTCGGGAGCAGCTGTTCGAGGATGTGAAGGGAATGGAATGTAGGAGCTTCAACGGCACGCTCGTGCTGGCGAGCGGACGCGCGGTGGGGTCTTTAACACTTTGACTGCCGAGCGGATTTTGCTACGTTAGAACCGCGATGCGATGAAATAACGTAATAGCGAATGAAGTAACGTAGAGTTATTAGAAGCCAAAGTATTGAAGTACCGTCTCGATATCAATTGCTGTTACAGGATTGCAAATGGACTTCATTGCGAATTTTTTGCATTTTTAGTGCAATCTTTTACGCCGGTCACCGCGTATTTTGCTACGTTAGAACCGCGATGCGATAAAATACTGCAGAGTATAATTAAATCGTGTAAAATAAAAGTAACGCAGAGTTATTAGAAGCAAAAGTATTGAAGCACCGTCCCGATATCAGTTGTTTTTACAAAATTGCAAATGGGCTTCATTGCGAATTTTTTGTATTTTTAGTACAATCTTTTGCATCGGTCACCCCGTATTTTGCTACGTTAGAACCGCGATGCGATGAAATACTGCGGAGTATAATTAAATCGTGTAAATTAAAGTTAACGCAGAGTTAGAAGTCAAAGTATTGAAGCACCGTCTCGATATCAATTGCTTTGCAAGATTGCAACTGGGCTTCATTGCGAATTTTTTGCATTTTTAGTAAAACCTTTTGCAACGGTCACCGGTGACCACCGTAGCAGTAACTGTATTTATACATTGACTGCCAAGCATATTTTGCTACGTTAGAACCGCGATGCGATAAAATACTGCAGAGTATAATTAAATCGTACAAAATAAAGGTGATGCAGAGTTGTTAGAAGCCAAAGTATTGAAGCACCGTGCCGACATCAATTGCTTTTACAAGATTGCAAATAGGTTTCATTGCAAATTTTTTGCACTTTTAGTGCAATCTTTTACGCCAGTCACCGCGTATTTTGCTACGTTAGAACTGCGATGCGATGAAATACTGCAGAGTATAATTAAATCGTGCAAAATAAAGGTGATGCAGAGTTGTTAGAAGCCAAAGTATTGAAGCACCGTGCCGACATCAATTGCTTTTACAAGATTGCAAATGGGTTTCATTGCAAATTTTTTGCACTTTTAGTGCAATCTTTTACGCCAGTCACCGCGTATTTTGCTACGTTAGAACTGCGATGCGATGAAATACTGCAGAGTATAATTAAATCGTGCAAAATAAAGGTGACGCAGAGTTATTAGAAACCAAAGTTTTAAACTACCGGTCCGATGTCAATTGCTTTTACAAGATTGCAAATGGGCTTCATTGCGAATTTTTCGCATTTTTAGTGCAATCTTTTACGGCGGTCACCGCGTATTTTGCTACGTTAGAATCGTGAATTTTATGCATTGTTAGTAAAATCTTTTGCACCGGTCACCGGTGACCACCGTGGCAGTCAATGTGTTAAGCGACGAATGCGTAGTCGGATAAAATTTCTATTCTCCGGAATCGTTCCACCGCTCATCCGGCTTCCGGATCGACGAATGGTTTCGAGGAGATCCGCGGCTTCGCCGAATCTACGAAACGATCCGCCTGCGGACGGAAACCCTCTCACTTTGCATGTTCAAGACGCACTCATCTCTAAAAGGACACCTCCGCACGTAGTCTGCATCGGTTAATGCCCGTAGGAGAACATTCTCGCTTCCGTCTGGCGTAACAACCTTCTCCGTCTCAATACCCATTTATATCTCGCTCCGATCGACTTCTACATTTCTGCGAAGGCCCACAGTTTTTCTGCATCGGGTTGTTGAAGACTTTGACGACAAACGCGTTGCGTAACGGACCTCCGCTTTTTTCACGTTGCGCAATCGAATTTCCCGTCGACCAGCGTTGTTATTGTTTACGCTAATTCGTGGACGATCGATCCGGACGTCGGCGTGCGATATCGTTTGCACGAAAATCGTCCTTCGTGGAAATGCAGGAACGAGGAGCGGCGTGTAGCAGTCGCACTGTCGGATGGTCGGGGAGTATAATAGGGGCGGCTTTATGAGCCAGATGCATTCTGCCTACCTCTGTTACGAAGCAGTCTGCGACGATCGGGTAGTGCTTCGTTTGTTGTGACACACTGCGTGGAAGACATTGCATGTGGCATTGTACGCTCGTCATGTGCATTTAAGCGTTCTCGATTTTCATCAGCTGTGCGTGCCACGCTCACGTTGACACAATTATTTTCAGTCCAGCCAATGCCGTGTTGGTCGAAAATTTCGGTCGCTGAGTATCTGCATAAAAAAGAGCGATTTGATTATATAGCTCTGCAACGCAGGAATGAAGTGCAGCGCTTAGTTATGAGCTTTTACGTCGAGTATTTTTCTTGATTGACGATCTTACGAATTGATTAGTACGTAAGTTAAGTAATACGTGTTGACTATTTTGTGTCGACCGTTTTATTGACGATATTGCAAAATTATGTTGGCGTAACCGGTCAGCTGATATGAATAAAATTTATTGTATTGTTAAAAAAGTTTGACGTTTTGCGGTAGTTTCAGTTGACACGGAAAGTGACCATTTGTCGAATCGTTTGGTTGTGGATCGCATAACGAAACTGTAATTACTCAGCTGCGGCTTTCGGTGCTTCTTGTCGAATGTGGCGGACCAAAGGGTGTATTGTGGTAGAATCGAACTTTGCGTTTGACGTTTCGTACTATGCACTGGCCATTTCATTAAGCGCGATACCGCGAGGCTTTGGCGTTCTCGGTATACTGTGACCATTTCGTACAGTAGCAAAAACGTGTAAATTAATTTACCGTAACGCGCTTTATTCATGCGGAGCCCGCGAACTGAAGTTTCGCGAGTCAAGTGTGCTTTCACACGCAATTTTTCCGTACCAGAGCAATTTAACCGAATCTGCGATACTAAAAAGTCAAACGGATTGCGATAATTAAAGAGCATGCAGACATTTTACTTCTCACACGGCCAATCATCGTGAAATCCCAACGCTAATGAAACTTCGCAAATTAAGTGTAGTAGGCTTCCGTATAACGTAGTTACTGTGTATGAGTTCTTTAATTTGTGTAAATACGCGTCATGGGAAAATCGTGTTTTACGAGGAAAATGCCTGTAGACAAATTCTACTTGACAATAATCATCTGAAGCGTGTTAGACGTATTTGTATTATACGTGTTCTACGAACTTATTTTCATATAATATGCATAACATAAATACGTAGTATGTTTGAAATTATTATTATTATCCTGTCAAATTTGTTTGCTATACTTTATCTATTAAAACCAAGCCACTCCCGTTATAGAATTCGTTAAAACAATTCAACAACAATTCGCCGCAATATCTTTAGCCGTTATAGAAAATTTGTTCATATTCGTCCCGTAAAACTATTAAAATCGACCCACTCACGTTATAGAATTCGTCAAAACAATTTGCCGCAATATTTTCAACACAGTGCACAAGTTCTCATATATATCATATAATATTAACATAGCAGTACTTCTGAAATTATTATTGTCCCGTCAAATTTCTTTCCCATACCTTACCTATTAAAATCGACCCACTCACGTTATAGAATTCGTCAAAACAATTTGCCGCAATTTTTTCAACACAGTGCACAAGTTCTCGTATTTACATTATACGCAAATTTGTTTCATATAATATGCATAACATAAACACGCTGAAATTATTAGTATTTCTTTCCCATGAACCTATTAAAATATTATTCGTCAAAACAATTTGCTGCAATATCTTCAACACAGTGCACAAGTTCTCGTATATACATTATACGAAAATTTGTTTCATATAATTAACATACGCCTATTAAATTATCGTAAAATTTCTTTCCCAACTATTAAAATCGACCCACTCACGTTATAGAATTCGTCAAAACAATTTCCCGCAATATCTTCAGCACAGTGCACAAGTTCTCGTATTTACAGTATACGAAAATTTGTTTCATATAATATGCATAACACAAACACAGTACTTCTGAAATTATTATTGTCCCGTAAAATTTCTTTCCCATACTTTACCTATTAAAATCAACCCACTCACGTTATAGAATTCGTCAAAACAATTTGCCGCAATATCTTCAGCACAGTGCACAAGTTCTCATATTTACATTATACGAAAATTTGTTTCATATAATATGCATAACACAAATACGCAGTACTTCTGAAATTATTATTGTCCCGTCAAATTTCTTTCCCATACTTTACCTATTAAAATCGACCCACTGTATAGAATTCGTCAAAACAATTTGCTGCAATATCTTCAACACAGTGCACAAGTTCTCGTATATACATTATATGCAAATTTGTTTCATATAATATGCATAACATAAACATGCAGTACTTCTAAAATTATTATTGTCCCGTCAAATTTCTTTCCCATACCTTACCTATTAAAATCGACCCCCTCACATTATAGAATTCGCCAAAACAACTTGAAGCAATATTTTCAACACAGTGCACTAGTTCTCGTATTTACATTATACGAAAATTTGTTTCATATAATACGCATAACATACGCAGTACTTCTGAAATTATTATTGTTCGGTCAAATTTCTTTCCCACATTTTACTTATTAAAATCAACCCACTTACGTTACAGAATTCGGCAAAACAATTTGCCGCAGTATCTTCAACACAGTGCACAAGTTCTAATATTTACATTACACGAAAATTTGTTTTATATAATATGCACACTATGCGAAGATACGCAGTACTTCTGAAATTATTATTGTTTGTAAAATGCAATATTTTCATGTTCTTGCATTTACGTTATATTCGTTTCATATAATATTACAAAACCCTTCTGAAATTATTAACGACCGCGTAGCACAACTCATTAAAATGTCGACTGCTCTTTACCCAGTGTCCCCTCTTGACAATCGCCTTACCTCGCGATCTCTTTAACTCATCGTCTTCCCCTTACACCGAAGTCCACTATCCACGTTTCAACGTCTCGCGGAATCGTGCGTATCACGAGTCGAGTTTCTCTCGAGTGTTCTCAAAGTGCCGCAGTCGCTTGTCGTCAGATACGTCAGCTTTCGCGCGCGATTTTTCGCCAAACGGCTGAGAGGAAAGCGCGGTGCACGCGCGGCATTCAATTACGGCCCATGACGCTGCGAAGTCGAATTTCAGCGGCGCGCACTCGACTTAATGCAATTCCGCTGCTTTTACCCCATCGGCGCACCACTGTCACTGCTCTTTCCTGTGCGTCGGATGTTACGGGGAAAATGACCGCAACGAGTTTTCTTAACCCTTTGATTGCTCAATACTTGTGGTCGAAGCGTTTTCTAAGGACGAAACACTTTTCGCTAGTGTGAACTCTATTGATTGATTATGCAAGGCGTAATCAAGTTCTAATAATGATTTTTCATTTACACCAAATTAAATAATGCAAGGAAATGATTTGGTAAACTACCCATCTGTATTCATATCGCGGCGTGTTTCGTTTTAACCCTTTGACTGCTAAATACTTGCGGCCGAAGCATTTGCTAAGGACGAAACGCTTTTCATGTGTGAATTCTATTGATTCAGTAATCAAGTTCTAATGATAATTCTTCATTTATGCCAAATGAAATAATGCAAGGAAATTATTTCATAGACAATACATCTGTATTCACTCCGTACATTGGATATTTATTATTTTTATAGTATTTTATTATTTATGTATTATTTATATATTATTTTTATATTATTATTATTATTATTATAACTGTGGCTGCAATATGTAAAAAATCGAAACAATTGGGAACGCATATATGCATTCATAGTCAACACCAATAGATTGCGGCGGACGCATATATGCGCCCATAGTAGTCAGAGGGTTAAAACCATAGTGAGCAGCAGCTATACCACATTTTTTTATTACTAACAGCTCACAACAGAAATTGGACACTTGTAAGTGAAGACCGCAGTCGAATATTCTTGCATCGTAGTACAAGGAGCATACAGTAACAGGGGGTTAAACTTTGAATGAATAAATTGAATATCAATGCGGTAGTGAAAAGAATGAGTACGTGCATGGGCATGTGCAATTCTGCAATCAATAATTATGTCAATAGGCATTTGTTTATAGGGATTTACCGTAGAGACGCATATGGGAGATTTTTGGAATAAGTTGGTGGCGCGGAATGGAAATAAGATAAGCAAGAAAAGAAGTACGAGGATTATTAATTATTAATTAGAAACGGGGATAGGCATTTACCCACTTCTATTCGTCTTATGCTCTTTACTCTATTCTTACTATTTGTATCTGTTTCATTCAGATAATCATTCTGTTTCATTATCTGCAAATCAGCTCATATATTCAGTTCGGTCATAAATCGATTAATATTATATTTGAAATTAATCTTGGTAATCTGATATATCAATTATGTTCGCACTAGTATGTCCTGGTCCTGGTAGGTCTGTCCTACATATGTGTTACTTGGAAATCGGCTGATATGTTCGGTTCTGTCATAGATCGATTAATATCTAAAATTAATCCTGGTTTCCGTGTTGGAACTGCGTCCTTGGTTTCTTAATAGAGCAACGCGTCGCCAACGATGTAGGTAGCTTCATCAAGGTTAGAAGACAACACTGATGCATCGTTACATGGAAAACACAAAAAGCCGTGCCAACCCAGAAGTCGAGATTAACAATTAATTGCAATTTAAACATTTGACAGAGACGGACAAAAATAATAACATTTAAAATATATCATTTGATGTGGCGTAATAGTTGACGGACCATTTAAATTTTTGGTTATTCAGGATTGACGTTTCGATGACTTCTACTGTGTAGTTTTAAATAGTTGTCATTTACAGGTGTGCGATAGTATACAATAGGTGTTTCTGTTGTTTAGTGATTGAAGAGCATAAAAATTGCATTTGTTCTCGTTCAATTGATTAGTTTAATTATATTTGAAATTTACATCGATTAATAATTGATTTTAAGCTACTCAGATGTTTGGCTATTGAAAATGACGAGCTACACGCGATTGAAACGTCAGGCTTGAATGATTCATTGCGAATCTTCACAGCATTTAAATTGCCCGTAAAATATTGCGCCGCATAAAATATGCATTGCATAACAGATTAATCAATAACTTGCTCACAGATTAACACTAGAGTTACGGGACCTGTCGATTTGACGGGTATTCAGAAAAATGGGTATATGACGTACAGAATTTCAAAATTAGAAATCGGAGGTGGAAATGAATTTGCATATATATTTTTATCATTCCATTAATTAATCATAAGTTGCTAGAAAATTACAGTAACAGTTTCTATCATTTTGCTCGTGAATAGGTAGATGATATGCAGAATGACAAAATTAGAAGCTTGATGTGGAATTGAATTTAGGCATATTTCCATATCGTCTCATTAGTGAAAATTGCTAGAAAATAATAGTAGTAGTTAAATTTTGTTCGTGAAATTTGAAAGTCGTAAACCTAACCGATATCCAGAGAAACATAAAATACACATGCCTGTGTTCGCAATGAATTTAGGTATACTTCCATATCAACCCATTAATGAAAGTTTCTAGAAAATAATAGCGATCCTAATGTTGTTCGTAAAATCCGAAAGTCGTAAAATTGCCGGTTATTCAGAGAAACATAAAATAGACATGCCTCTGTTCGGAATGAATTTATATATACTCCCATATCATCCTATTATGAAAGTTTCCAGAAAATAATAGCAATCGTAATTTTGTTCGAGAAACATAAAGTAGACATGCTTGTGTTTGCAATGAATTTAGGTATACTCCCATATCATCCTATTATGAAAGTTTCTAGAAAATAATAGCAATCCTAATTTTGTTCGAGAAACATAAAGTAGACATGCCTGTGTTTGCAATGAGTTTAGATATACTTCCATATCATCCCATTAATGAAAGATTCTACAAAATAATAGCAATACTAATTTTGTTTGAGAAACATAAAATAGACATGCCTGTGTTTGCAATGAATTTAGGTATACTTCCATATTAACCCATTCATGAAAGTTTCTAGAAAATAATAGCAATACTAATTCTGTTCGTGAAATCCGAAAGTCGTAAATTTGCCGGTTCATGTGAATCTACTGTTAATAAATCGGCACCCTTACGTCGAAACCGTGCGCATTGTCATCGAGGTCAGTGCGTCGGCGCTCTGACGATTTGCGATTAGGACTGTTATTAAAAATTGTCGCGCGTCTGCGCATTCGCGTCGCCCCCGCGTTTGAGAAGGCAGCATTCCCTACACACTTTCGCACGCGTTCCCGCGTTCTACTCATGCTTTCCCGACGCGTTCCGTCCTTTATTCGTTTTTAACCTGATTACGCGCCGAACGCGAGTCGACCTGCGCTGACACGCGATCACGTCCTACTCCTGCCTTTTTTCTTTTTCCTGCTCGCGGCGTTATCGGGTCGATTTGACTGCTATGGACGCATATATGCGTCCGCCGAAATGTATCGGTGTCGATTATGAACCCAATTGTTTCGATTTCTTACTTATTACAGTCACAATTATCAATGTACAAAATGAATACAGATGCTATTGCTCACTATTTTTTAACCCTTTGATTGCTATGGGCGCATATATGCGTCCGCCGAAATCTGTCGGTGTCGGCTATGAGCCCAATCGTTACGATTTTTTACCTATTGCAGCCACAATTATCAATGTACGAAATGAATACAGACGCGATTGCTTACTATGTTTTAACGCTTTGATTGCTGTGGGCGCATATATGCGTCCGCCGAAATCTGTCGGTGTCGACTACGAGCCCAATCGTTACGATTTTTTACCTATTGCAGCCACATTATCAATGTACGAAATGAATACAGATGCTATTGCTTACTATTTTTTAACGCTTTGATTGCTATGGGCGCATATATGCGTCCGCCGAAATGTATCGGTGTCTATTATGAACCCAATTGTTTCGATTTCTTACTTATTACAGTCACAATTATCAATGTACGAAATGAATACAGATGCTATTGCTCACTATTTTTTAACCCTTTGATTGCTATGGGCACATATATGCGTCCGCCGAAATCTATCGGTGTCGACTATGAACCCAATCGTTTCGATTTCTTATCTATTGCGGCCACAATTATTCAGGTACGGGGTGACTACAGATGCGTTGTCTATCAAATAATTTTCTTGCATTATTTAAATTGGCATAAACTAAGAATTATCATTAGAAGTTATTTGCGCCTTAGATGATGAATAGAGTTCACACTAGTGAAAAATGGTTCATCCTTAGCAAACGCTTCGGCCGGAAGTATTCAGCAGTGAAAGGGTTAAAATGAAACACGTTGCGAGATGAATACAGATGCGTCGTTTATTAAATTATTTTCTTGCATTATTTAAATTGGCGTAAATTAAGAATTATCATTAGGAATTAGTTGCGCCTTACATAATCAATCAATATTCATATCTTCGGCCGGAAGTATTCAGTAGCCAAAGGGTTAAAACAAAACACGTCGTGAGATGAATACAGATACATCGTTTATTAAATCATTTTCTTGCATTATTTCATTTGCTGTAAACTAAGAATTATCATTAGAAATTAGTTGCGCCTTACATAATCAATCAATATTCATATCTTCGGCCGGAAGTATTCAGTAGCCAAAGGGTTAAAATGAAACACGTCACGAGATGAATACAGACGCGTCGTTTGTCAAATAATTTTCTTGCATTATTCAATTTGGCGTAAATAAAGAATTATCATTAGAAGGTATTTGCGCCTTAGATGATCAATCAATATTCATATCTTCGGCCGGAAGTATTCAGTAGCCAAAGGGTTAAAACAAAACACGTTACGAGATGAATACAGATGCGTCGTTTATTAAATCATTTTCTCGCATTATTTAATTTGGCGTAAACCGAGAATTATCATTAGAAATTAGTTGCGCCTTACATAATCAATCAATATTCATATCTTCGGCCGGAAGTATTCAGTAGCCAAAGGGTTAAAATGAAACACGTCGCAAGATGAATACAGATACGTCGTTTATCAAATCATTTTTTCGCATTATTTAATTTGGCGTAAATAAAAAATTATCATTAGAACTTAGTTACGCCTTACATAATCAATAAAGTTCACATTAGTGGAAAGTGTTTCGTTCTCAGCGAACGTTTCGGCCGGAAGTATTCAGCAGTGAAAGGGTTAAAACGAAACACGCGGCGAGTAACATTCGACACAGGACCGCGAAGGGTCAATGTGATATTTATTGCGAAGGATTTCGGTGGTACATATTTTATTCAATAGACACAGTCACATATACATTTGGTCAAATTCTCCTCCTACTCGCTGCCCACGTTCTACCTCTTATCTTGGTCGATAGATACGCATACATAATATGACTACGTAGGAGTGAGAAGTCGAGTTTCGAGTGTGCCGCTGGCCAAGCGAAAGATTCGCGGAAAAACAACCCTTGACAACGAACGAATACACACGCAGGCTCTTATTAGCTCTCGAGCGACATCGGCGTATTAACATTTTGCTGACCCGCTATTTTTTCGTAACCGAACATAAAATGGAAACGCCTCAATAAAATCCTGTCTCTTTTATTTATACGTCGTGTGCCGAAATGAAACTTCCGTCAGTTTTTCCGGTATGCTATAGTATGTGTTTCGCTACCTTTTCCTTGTAAAGATCATACTCTACGCGATGTCGAAGAATTTTCATATGCGATCCAAGGTGCTTTTATGCAGACCTATGTTGCTTGCAGGCTTTCAAACGACAAAACATGCAAATGTGAGTTAACTTGTGAACGGTCAGCAACGTTCAAACATGAAGACACGAATTTACTCGGGGTAGGTCGGTAAAGTGTTGCACAAAAAAACATTGCTGACCATGTGTATTTTGCTTAACTGTCGCTGATCATCGCGTATTTTTTTCGAACGGGGACTAAAAATATTCTTGGGCTGGAGCATCCGTAAAGCATGTCATTAATGTTAAATAATAATTTAAATGTATGCAAGGTATGAAAAGTGATTTATGCGTATTATATGAAACGTAATGATTAATTATATCTAATAAACAAATGCAAGACTTATACAATTTTATGTATTTATGTATTTTGTATTTAATAATGAAATGCAAGCTATATAAAAATAAACAAGACACGTCAAGATAAATGTATATTTAATGTATGCAAGATACATGAAGTCAACGCCATGAAATAAAATGTTTCCCACATCGATCATACAGTGGTATTCTGCGAAACGCTAAGTTTAATACGCTAAGCACTATGTCGGTCCCTGAGGACCGATAGAAAAATTACCGTTTAGACGAAAATGTCAACTTTGAGATATGATACCTTATAAATCATCTAATATTAAAAAACATGTTTGCATTCCCTTAATGCATTCTCTTAAAACGTTTTAAAAATAAACATGGGGTTTTTTGCGCATTGCTCAGTGTTCACACGCAACTGCATTTTCTGTACTACGCACTTGTTTTATAACATCGCAGTAGTCCTGTGGTGGGTACAAGAAAATCTTTCGTAAATGTCTATGGAAATTGGACTAGCACCACTTTCATAATCAATCACTACACAATATCATTTATTGGCCAATTTTTAATTGAACAAAGTGTTGGCATTTTTTAAATATCAAATATTAACTAGTTATAAGAGCCGTTTATTTTGAAAGTGGCCTAACTCCATTTGTCTTCAAATCGAGATAAACAACATTTACTGATAAATAACATGAATTTGTACAAGTAACCATGGTAACCGGAAAATATTGAAAAACGGAGTTAGGCCACTTTCAAAATAAACGGCTCATAAGTAAAAAGTTTACACTGAATTAATCACGAATTACGTGATATCTTATTAAAAAGAAATTAACTTGCACCACTTTCAAAATAAACAGTTCATATAGTTAATACAGTTTCTAAGCAATCAACGAAATGACATTCTCTGTTATCTAAATGCCGCTTTATCAGCTACTTGAAAGAATAAGCCAACCCCAGCATTCCACACGCATCCTGAGAGACGAATGAAAATTTCGTCATCAAGTTAATCAGTGTATGACAACATTTAGCATGCCACGCTGTACCGGAAATTGAGATAAACCCACCGCGATAATTATCAGTGCGTTATCGCGTCGATCGCTTATCTGCCATCGCCAATCAATTACCGGAAACGATGTGTACGATACACAAGACAGTTGAAAACTTGATGCAATAACATCTCGTTCCTTGCACGGTTTTTCATATCGGTAGTGACACTTTATAGGTTGGCCTACGTGCGTGAAAATGATGTAATCGAAGCGAAAATACCAGGTTGCTCAATAAGTTTTGTCGTTTTATAAGAAAAACACAATGTTATGGTTCAAAATACACTTTATTATTCATCAGTATAATCTCCCTGAACATTAATGCACTTGCTCCAACGATCCTCCAATCTGTGGATCCCATCCCTGAAGTGAGATTCCGGAAGGTCTGCAAAATACGCTTCAACAGCCGTTATGACCTCTTCATTTGACGAAAAACGCTTGCCACGCATACATTTTTTGAGTTCTGGAAACAAATGGAAGTCGCTGGGGGCCAAATCTGGTGAATACGGCGGATGCTCCAACAATTCGAACTTTAATTCATGGATTTTAGCAATTGTCAAAATGCTCTTGTGACACGGTGCGTTGTCCTGATGAAAAAGGATTTTTTTCTTCTGCAAACCGGGTCTTTTTTCACGAATTTTTTCCTTCAACTGGTCCAAAAGGTTGCAATAATATTCAGAATTAATTGTTTTACCAGTTTGCAAGTAATCCACAAATAAAATTCCTTTCGCATCCCAAAAAACTGATGCCAGAACCTTCTTGGCCGATTTCTGGACACGAACTCGTTTCGAAGCCGAACAACCAGGTTCACACCACTCTTTAGCCTCTTGTTTTGATTTAGGATCATGGTGATAGACCCAAGTCTCATCCATAGTGATGAATCGACGCACAAAATCCACTTTATCCTTTTTAAAACGCTCCAAATGTTGTTGAGAAAGTCGCATTCGAATGTGTTTTTGTTCAATTGTAGCGAATGCGGTACCCATTGTGCACACAGCTTTTTAAAACTCAAAATTTCATTTAAAATATGACTCACACTGCCTAATGAGGTGTGTAGAGCCTCTACTAAATCCCTCTCAGTCAAGAAGAGTGAACCAACAAAACAAAAACAAATTTGGACTAGTAGCAACGTCCTCTCTTATCGACCGAGAAAACTTATTGAACAACCTGGTACATGACCGTTGAAAAAAAAGGGCAAAACGAAAGTAAAAGACCCGATGACATGCAGCGAGTCTGGGAGTCAAATGTTTGTAATAGTACATTGAATGTAAATTGTAAATGTAGGGTATGTATAAATTAAACATATATGTATATATGGGTATATACTATATTAAAAAGGTAAATTATGTATTCGTAGCGACAATATGAAAAGAAGGTGTGCA
The DNA here is from genome assembly GCA_033815515.1 of Cryptocheilus praepositus. Taxonomy (NCBI): domain Eukaryota; kingdom Metazoa; phylum Arthropoda; class Insecta; order Hymenoptera; family Pompilidae; genus Cryptocheilus; species Cryptocheilus praepositus. The sequence continues at coordinate 6,466,750 of JAWWQZ010000314.1, forward strand.
CATATATTCCGGCATCCCATTATTTTATAATAGATTTATGGGGTCCGTAATTAAATATGTGAGCCGTTTATTTTGAAAGTGGCCTAACTCCGTTTTTCAATATTTTCCGGTTACCATGGTTACATGTACAAATTTATGTTATTTATCAGTAAATGTTATTTATCTCGATTTGAAGATAAATGGAGTTAGGCCACTTTCAAAAAACGGCTCATGTGACGTATAGAATTTCAAAATTAAAGCTTGGTGAGGAAATTAATTAGAAGGAATATGCGTATTATTCCACAAGTGAATGACCAAAAAATTACTAGGAAATAATATAAATAGTTTCTGTAAATTTGTGCGTGAAATCCTATCAAATTGACGAGTTCCGTAAATATGGTGTTAATATGTGCACTTTTTAGGTTAACAATTTTTTCGTCACTAATTATATGTTGGCACTACATGTATTTAAAATCATTGACAAATTTGCCTCGTATACACGCTACTATAAATTTGCTTCCTTTAATGGGGCCCATTTGCCTTACTGCTACGTGATAAAAGATCGGTGTACCCAACTATTTCGCACAGACGTTATCGTAAATTTCTTATCCCTAATTGGACCATTTTTCCTATTGCTGTCTGATAACCGACTGGTATACGGATTTGTAGATAACTCCCATGCTGAGTCATCGACTGTATGGAAGAGGCATTACATAACCCATACGATGTGTTATCGGTCGCAAAAGGGTTGAACGCTATATCGGTCTCTTGAGACCGACAGTATTAAATTTAAAAAGTAATACTTCACAATTCGTACAATATGAACTCACACATTTTTATGTAGCTTATTGAAACATTTGGAAAGTTCATATTTTCTGTGTGTTGTCTTTTATTTGTGCACAAACAAAATTGATGTTGTTACGGTATGTTAAAACAAAATTAATATTTTTATAGTGAGGCATATCTGTATAGATAACACGTGTTCGCTGGGATAGGATTTATGAAAAATTTGACTGATTAAAGTGAGATATATCTCGACCGCATCATTTTTAGTATCGTAAATAAACAAACAAAATTGCAATGCACAAAGTGCACAATCCTCCAATCGATATCACATCTCGATACCATATGATACTTTTTACAATGGAATTTAATACAGTGCACCGTATTAAACTATATTATTCCACAGCAAAACATATAAATCATCCGTGACACACCGCATTAACCCTTCTTTGCATGATTTTTTTTTATTGGTGAAATAAATCAAGGTGATATAATTCATGTTCAAAATTAAAGGAAAAATGGTTAAAAAAATCTTAGTATACATTCATAGTATAAATTTAGCAAAAAAACAATATGTTGGAAATTTCCATCATCATGCAAAGTTAGATTAAAGTGAACTTGTTCTTTTATATAATTTTTGGGCATTCAATGTTATGATGGAAATTTCCACCATCATGCAAAGAAGGGTTAACAAAATGTCTCATTAGTTAAAACTTTCCACCATCACTTTTCTGATCATTGCACACACCAAAGCGTGTCAATAAGAAAAAGCTCCTGACCACCGAGTGGAAGAGCGATCGATACTCTTTCGGCAAGCAGACAGTGTCAGCACGACACTTACCACCGAATCATTATCTAGTGCGGATGAAAAGCATCGTGTTGCGACACACGTACCTATTACATGTCCGCAAGTTGTGATCTAATACACGACGCAATCCAAGAGGGAAATGTACCGTAACACTGTCATCCGTCGATTACGCCGCGCAGGAGCATCGGAAACCTTAGATTCGCTGCCGTTGGCCATTCGTCGGGGGTAACAGTGACCCACATACTGCGATATACACTTAGTCAACCGATTGGGGAGATCTCCCACTTTTTCCTTAACAACGCGTTGCCCTTTGTTACGTTTACTTTTTTCCGTGTTATTCGGTCAGCTCTGAATTGGAGCTGTGCACAGATGATCAAACATTTTACGCTTTTGTAAAATGTCATTTTTAAGGAAACTGGTTACATAAACTCAGTTATTTAATTTAACGAAAAATTGTATTTTATATTTTTTTTTAACAACACTTTTTCCTTAACAACGCGTTGCTCTTTGTTACGTTTACTTTTTTACGTGTTATTCGGTCAGCTCTGAATTGGAGCTGTGCACAGATGATCAAACATTTTACGCTTTTGTAAAATGTCATTTTTAAGGAAACTGATTACATAAATTCAGTTATTTAATTTAACGAAAAATTGTATTTTATATATTTTTTTTAACAACACTTTTTCCTTAACAACGCGTTGCCCTTTGTTACGTTTACTTTTTCCGTGTTATTCGATCAGCTCTGAATTGGAGCTGTGCACAGGTGATCAAACATTTTACGCTTTTGTAAAATGTCATTTTTAAGGAAACGTCACATAAATTCATTTAACGTTAATGGCAAATGTAGGTTTGGATAGAAAATTATCTTTTCTGAAGACTGCGATATTTAATACTTAGTCAACCGATTGGGGAGATCTCCCACTTTTTCTTTAACAACGCGTTGCCCTTTGTTACGTTTACTTTTTTGCACGTTATTCGGTCAGCTCTGAATTGGAGCTGTGCACAGATGATCAAACATTTTACGCTTTTGTAAAATGTCATTTTTAAGGAAACGTTACATAAATACAGTTACTTAATTTAACGAAAAATTGTATTTTATATTATAATTATATTATATTTTTTACTCAGGACATATTGGGGAGATCTACCACTTTTTCCTTAACAACGGGTTGCCCTTTGTTACGTTTACTTTTTTACGTGTTATTCGATCAGCTCTAAATTGGAGCTGTGCACAGATGATCAAACATTTTACGCTTTTGTAAAATCTAATTTTTAATTAAATATCCCATAAATTCATTGTTGTAGCTTTGGATAGAAAATTATCTTTTTTGAAGACTGTGATATTTAATATTTAGTCAACCGATTGGGGAGATCTCCCACTTTTTCCTTAACAACGCGTTGACCTTTGTTACGTTTACTTTTTTGCGTGTTATTCGATCAGTCCCGAATTGGAGCTGTGCACAGATGATCAAACATTTTACGCTTTTGTAAAATGTCATTTTTAAGGAAACGTCACATAAATTCAGTTAACGTTAATGGAAACGTAGCTTTGGATAGAAAGTTATATTTTCCAAAGGCTGTTATATACCTACTTTTACTATGCTATACTATTTCACTTTACTTTCTTTACTATACCACTTTTTTCTTAACAATGCGTTGACTTTTATTGCGTTTACTTTTTTCCGTGTTATTCGGTCAGTTCGGAATTCGAGCTGTGCACAGATGATCAAACATTTTACGCTTTTGTAAAATGTCATTTTTAAGGAAACGTTATATAAATTCAGTTAACGTTAATGGAAACGTAGCATTTTTAAGGAAACGTTATATAAATTCAGTTAACGTTAATGAAAACGTAGCTTTGGATAGAAAGTTATATTTTCCAAAGGCTGTTATATACTTACTTTTACTATGCTATACTATTTCACTTTACTTTCTTTACTATACCACTTTTTTCTTAACAATGCGTTGACTTTTATTGCGTTTACTTTTTTGCGCGTTATTCGGTCAGCTCTGAATTGGAGCTGTGCACAGATGATCAAACATTTTACGCTTTTGTAAAATGTCATTTTTGAGGAAACATCACATGAATTCAGTTATTGGAAACGTTATAGCTTTGGATAGAAAGTTATATTTTCCAAAGGCTGTTAAATACCTACTTTTACTATGCCATACTACTTTACTTTACTTACTTTATTATACCATTTTTTTCTTCACAATGCGTTGCCTTTTATTGCGTTTACCTTTACGCGTGTTATTCGGTCGGTCCTAAATTGGCGCTGTGCACAGATGATCAAACATTTTACGCTTTTGTAAAACATCATTTTTAAGGAAACGTCACATAAATTCATTACTTCATTCATATTCATATCTTTTCCGAAAACTGCTGTATACCTACAGACTCTAAACTCAGGACAAATTGGGGAGATCTCCCACTTTTTTCTTAACAATGCCTTGCCCTTTATTGGGTTTATTGCGATATCTTGCTGGTACCTGGACTCAGTTAAGACTATTGAAAACCTCTGTACTTTGGAAATGCCTTTGTGTGATATCTCGAGGTATTCTCTTATAGCAATAGATAAGAAAGCCTAGGAAAGACATAACAATGTACTGGCCGCGATATTTTGAGGTGCACCTAACGAACACATTACGTTTTCTACACACGACGCTAAAAATCCGCTTCCTACCTCCCACCGAGCAGGTCTGCAGTAAACACATCCCTGACCCCCAATATAGACGGCTTGAAAGATTTCGCCTCTCGCGGCGAATCGTTTCGGACAAAGAAAATAGTCCGATGTAGCGCCGCCGGCTTCTGTTGCCTTTCAATTTTCCTCGTCGCGCCTTACCGCCGCGGCTCTTTACGTCTTCTTTAACGCGAAAACGAGGTCGGCTGGGGTGAGGATTTTCGGATGCGGAACGGCGAATCTGCGGATTCGTGGAGCGAGAAACTCGCGAGTGGAAATTTCGGGGGTCGCGGTTCGAGATGATGGATGCTGTTGCGGTGTGAAGAGGATAGTTTATATAAAACGAAAGAATAAAACGAAATCGAGTGCGACTAAATGGTCAGATAATAAATATGGAAACATTTAACGTTTGATGCAAAGGTACGAGAAATCTCGTTTTAATGTTGATCGGTACGTTTCTAAAGTAATGAAGTCTTGCGATACTTTATGATAGTATAACTGCGAAGTAAATGAATGCTAGAAGATCGAAAACATGTAAACGAATGAGTCAGTATTAACATATTTTCTGCCAGAACCGCGTTGCAATGAATGTTGAATTTTAGAACCGCGATGCAATGAAATACTGCAGAATATGATTAAATAATGCAAAATAAAGGTAACGCAGAGTTATTAGTAGCCAAAATATTGAAGCATCGTCCCGAGATCAATTGCTTTTACAAGATTGCAAATGGGCCTCATTGCGAATATTTTACATTTTTAGTAAAATCTTTCGCACCGGTCACAGGTGACCACCGTAGCAGTAACTGTATTAACACATTGACTGCCAAGCGTATTTTGCTATGTTAGGACCGCGATGCAATGAAATACTGCAGAATATGATTAAATCATGCAAAATGAAGGTAACGCAGAGTTATTAGAAGCCAAAGTATTGAAGCACCGTTCCAATATTAATTCCTTTTGCAAGATGCAAATAGCCTTCATGGCGAATTTTTTGCGATAGTATAACTGCAAAGTAAATGAATGCTAGAAGGTCGAAAACATGTGAATGAATGAGTCAGTATTAACACGTTGACTGCCAGAATCGCAATGCAATGAATGTTGAATGTTAGAACCGCGATGCAATGAAATACTGCAGAGTATCATTAAATCATGCAAAATAAAGGTAATGCAGAGTGGTTAGAAACCAAAGTATTGAAGCATCATTCCAATATTAATTGCTTTTGCAAGATGCAAATAGCCTTCATGGCGAATTTTTTGCGATAGTATAACTGCGAAGTAAATGAATGTTAGAATGTCGAAAACATGTAAATGAATGAGTCAGTATTAACACGTTGACTGCCAGAATCGCAATGCAATGAATGTTGAATGTTAGAACCGCGATGCAATGAAATACTGCAGAGTATGATTAAATCATGCAAAATGAAGGTAATGCAGAGTTGTTAGAAGCCAAAGTATTGAAGCATCCTTCCAATATCAATTGCTTTTGCAAGATTGAAAATAGGGTTCATTGCAAATCTTTTGCATTTTTAGTAAAATCTTTTGCACCGGTCACCGGTGACTACCGCGGCAGTCAAAGTGTTAAAAAAAAGGTTGTATGTATTTTACCCAAGTTTTTAGGACGTTCAAAAATGTGCGAAGTCTGGAAAGTTGGGTGGGCAAGAACGCCATACGCAATGTGTAAATTACATTTAATTTCATTAATATTAGACTCAACAAAAATGCAATTTTGTTCCTTTTCCGGCCATCCTCCTAAACGATAATTCTCATTCTACTCCCTCCACATTCTCCACCCAAATCATACGATTGCGCCGCCCCCAAAAAACACAATTTTGTTCCGTTTTTCGCCCGCCCAGCTTTTTAACGTTTAGCCTCGCACCGTGTCGGAACAAAATAACTCAGAGGCTCCTCGGACAATGAAACTGGCCGGCCAGCATTGTTTTCGGCAATCAGCTGCAGGCGTTAGCCGGCCAGGATTCTCCCGTAGGAAGCGGATATCGATTGCCGTTTTTCATTTCATTGTCGAAACGGCGACGGCCAACCGGGGGGGTCGGGGGTGGAAAACTAGGTTCATTACCGGATCATTTTGAGCCGCAAACAAAGGGGATCGAGGGACGGAAAATGATCGGCCGATGGAAACGGGATTGAAATCGGGAGGATGAAAGTTATGCGTTCCTCGACTTGAGCAAACGCGCGCTTCCTTTGCCGCAGTGATTCAGGTAATCCACATTAAACGGGCGGTCTTTCATTTTTGTAGACGAGAGCTGCGGATTTCTTATGCAAGTCTTATTAGGCGATAAGAACGATCGTTTGCACCAGCGGGTTATTGGCGAATCAAAGTAATGTTGCGCAGCAATGGTTAAAATGTTGGTATAAATGTCCGGAGTTATTAGTGGGGACACTTTATTATTAACCAAAATAATGTATGCGCAACACGTGCAGGCAAAATTTCAATACACAGATACCGCTAATCCGATAAATTCAAACGTGCTTCCGAACTTTATATAAGAATATTTGCCTTAGTAACAATCGGAAACCCAGACTCCTTTCCGTTAAATTCGCTCTTTTACAAATTTTATCCAGAACTACACCATGTAAACGAAAATGCACAAACACGAAATTTTAAAAACACACATACTGTTAATCGCATAAATTCCAACGCGGTTCCAAACTTCATATTAGAATATTTGCCTTAGTAACAATTCGGAAACCCAGACTTCTTTCCGTTAAATCCGCTGTCTTTCCATTTTATCCGGAATTTCAGTATATAAACGAAAATGCACAAACGTAAAATTTAAATACACAGATACCGCTAATCGCATAAACTCAAATGCGCTTCCGAACTTTATGTAAGAATATTTGCCTTAGTAACAATCGGAAACCGACATTCCTTTCCGTTAAATTCGCTCTTTTTCCATTTTATCCGGAATTAAAGAACGTAAACGAAAATGTACAAACGCGAAATTTAAATACACACATACCGTTAATTTCATAAATTCAAATTCTGAACTTTATGTAAGAATATTTGCCTTAGTAACAATCGGAAACCGCGACTCCTTTCCGTTAAATTCACTCTTTTCCTATTTTATCCGGAATTACACAACGTAAACGAGAATGTACAAATGCGAGATTTAAATACACAAATACCGCTAATCCCATAAATTCAGACGCGCTTCCGAACTTTATGTAAGAATATTTGTCTTACTAACAATCAGAAACCGATATTCCTTTCCGTTAAATTCGCTCTTTTTCCATTTTATCCGGAATTACACGACGTAAAGGAAAATGCACAAACGCGAAATTTAAATACACAGATACCGCTAATCCCATAAATTCAGACACGTTTGTGGGCGCGCAGAGATAACGTCTCCCGTATAATACCTACGTAACACACCTAGATACGTGCAATTGAGAGAAGAGTTCCGCCGTAAAGAGATATGCGTTACAATGGAACAGTGATCAGCTGTTCGCCACTGGGGATGCATATACATGGGGGATCATCCGAGGGTGAGTCTCATTCGTTTTCGCCCGCTCCGCGGAAAAACGGGACGGCGATGGGGAGCAAAAAAATGCGGCTAGTTGCGCAGGATCAATAGGCGGACGATGTCACGGGAGGCAGTCGTGAGAAAACGCTGGAATTATTGGCGCGTGTTCGAGAATTCTGCAGGAAATTCCGTGTCAATATTATAACGAATGGTACGTTCGCTTGTGTATCGGAAGCTCCGAAAAGGTTACTTGTAACTTTGAAGGGTTGGTGCGAAAGTACGTGTGGATGTACATGCGCGTATTCTAACGTCAGTTTATGTCCTTTGTTAATATGGGAACGTAATATTACGGCTGAATGTACTGTGACATTCACATGTATGTTATAATGTAACGGAATATTTCTTTCGGCCTTTCTTATTTTTGTAATCAAGACTTGTGTTTTGACGTGCACATGCATATTTATGTTTTCTTATATTATAACGTAACGGAATATTTCTTTCTGCCTTTTTTATTTTTGTAATCAACACTTGTGCTTTGGCGTGCATATGCATATTTAGGTTTTCTTATATTATAACGTAACGGAATATTTCTTTCTGCCTTTCTTATTTTTGTGATCAAGACTCGTGCTTGACGTGCATATCCGTGTTTAGGTTTTCTTATATTATGACGCAACGGAATATTTCTGCCTTTCTTATTTTTGTAATCAACACTTGTGCTCTGCCGTGCATATGCATATTTAGGTTTTCTTATATGAGCACGTAATATTACGGCTGATCCTGCTGTGACAAACTGAAGCCCGTATATTATAAGGTGACGGAAATATTTGTTTTTGCCTTTTTTATTTTTGTAATCAACACTTGTGCTTTGGCATGCATATGCATATTTATATTTTCTTATATTATAACGCAACGCAATATTTCTTTCCGCTTTCTTTATTTTTGTAATCAACACTTGTGCTTTGAGTGCATATGCATATTTAGGTTTTCTTATATTATAACGTAATGGAATATTTATTTTCGCCCTCCATATTTTTGTAATCAAGACTTGTGCTTTGACGTGCATATGCATACTTAGGTTTTCTTATATTATAACGTAATGGAATATTTATTTTTGCCTTTTATATTTTTGTAATCAAGACTTGTGCTTTGACGTGAATATGCATATTTAGGTTTTCTTATATTATAACGCAACAGAATATTTCTTTCTGCTTTCTTTATTTTTATAATCAAAACCTGTGCTTTGACGTGCATATGCATATTTAGGTTTTCTTATATTATAACGCAACGGAATATTTCTTTCCGCTTTCTTTATTTTTATAATCAAGACTTGTGCTTTGGCGTGCATATGCATATTTAGGTTTTCTTATATTATAACGCAACGGAATATTTCTTCTGCCTTTTTTAGTTTTGTAATCAACACTTGTGTTTTGACGTGCATATGCATATTTAGGTTTTCTTATATTATAACGTAACGGAATATTTATTTTTACTTTCTTTACTTTTATAATCAAGACTTGTGCTTTAACGTGTATATGCATACTTAGGTTTTCTTGTATGAGCACGTAATATTACGGCTGATACTACTGTGACAAACTGAAACACGTATATTATAAGGTGACGCAAATATTTCTTTATACATTTTTTTACTTTTGTAAGCAACACTTGTGGTTTGACTTTTTATTTAATATGAATTTAAACACCTTCAATATTTAGAAATATCAACAACAATTTTAATATTTAACATAAATTTAACATTTCTCTCCCTGTACATTTAATTAATTTGACAAATGCGCGGATTAATTATGATCATGTTACGTCCAAGAACCAAAGAATTGACAATCGCTTACACGCCCCCACAGTCCACATCAATACCTGACGCATATATGCGTTCATAGAACCCGAAGCATTAATCCAACCTGCTTATTTCTCATTATAACGCAATACCAAGGTGCATAGCGCAAACACACGGTCCCCCGCAATCAGTATAATCGATTTGCCCTGACAATTGCTTTAACCGCTTATCCGCGACGCACGACATTACATCATACAATATTATGCATCAATATACTAATACCTATTTATCTGCTATCTATTATTCTTTGTCCCCCCTCCCCCCTGCGTCAAAGCGTCGTGTATATACACGCAATTATCAGCGGCCTGATATAATAGACCGCGTGTTAGACGTACGCTGATCGTTCCGTAATTAGTTTCAGTATGGAATCCCCGGAGGTGCTACAATCCGGGCGGAACTTTCGGCTGCTCGATGAGGAAGAGCTGCCCAAACTTCTCGACTTCCTCAAGGGTTACCTACCAGAGTCGCTAAAGGTGAGCAACAATCGTCGACATACGGCGCACGAAACTTATGGGTTGGGATTGCACTGATGGACATAATATTATGATCTTGGATACTGGTGTGTTTCGGGTAATTCGGTAAACAAGAAGTTACTGGTACGCGAAAAATGAAGGAATGGTGTTATGGTTGGTAGTGGTTGATTTTGGAATGTTGGTATTGAAAGGCTTTGTTTTACGGGCTCATGGGGATATTGATTTCATTCAATACTGATATTCATGTCGTTGTGGAAAATTATGCGATGTGCATTTTATTCAACACGTATTTAACACTTTAACTGCCATGACGGTTACCGCTGACCGGCGCAAGAGATTTTACTGAAGAACCAAAATATTCGCAACGGGTAGCAATTATTTTACAAATGCAGTTATTGTTACAATAGTGATGCGATCCTTTGGTCTTCAATACCTGCGTATTATTTACATTTTACATAATTCAGTCAAACACTAGTATTTCATGTTCTAATACAGCAAAATACGCACGGGTCAACGTATTAACACTATAACCACCATGGTGGTTACTGGTGACCGGCGCAAGAGATTTTACTGAAGAACCAAAATATTCGCAACGGGTAGCAATAATTATTTTATAAATGCAGTTATTGTTAGAATAGTGATGCGATCCTTTGGTCTCCAATACCTGCACATTATTTACATTTTACATAATTTAGTGAAACACTAGTATTTCATGTTCTAATACAGCAAAATACGCACGGGTCAACGTATTAACACTATAACCACCATGGTGGTTACTGGTGACCGGCGCAAGAGATTTTACTGAAGAACCAAAATATTTGCAACGGGTAGCAATTATTTTACAAATGTAGTTATTGTTACAATAGTGATGCGATTCTTTGGCCTCCAATGCCTGCACATTATTTACATTTTACATAATTTAGTTAAACACTAGCATTTCATGTTCTAATACAGCAAAATGCGCACAGGTCAACGTATTAACACTATAACCACCATGGTGGTTACTGGTGACCGGCGCAAGAGATTTTACTGAAGAACCAAAATATTCGCAACGGGTAGCAATAATTATTTCATAAATGCAGTAATTATTAGAATAATAATGCGACCCTTTGGTCTCCAATACCTGCACAGTATTTATATTTTACATAATTCAGTCAAACGCTGTAGTATTTCATAGCATCGCCGTTCTAATACAGCAAAATACGCACTGCAGTCAACGGTGATTTATATCATGTTTGAAAATGATGGGATATATATTTAATACGTTGAGTGCCACGGTGGTTACCGGTGACCGGCGCAAAAGATTTTACTATAAATGCAAAAAAATCGCCATAAAGCCTATTTGCAATTTTGTAAAAGCAATTGATATTGAAATGACGCTTCAATACTTTGATTTGTAACAACTCTGCGTTACCTTCATTTTACACGGTTTAATCATACTGTGCAGTATTTTATTGGCAGTGAACGTGTTAATTTAACACACATATTCAGCACTGATATTCATATAATTTTTTACAATGATGCGATGTGCATTTTATAATTTTGTACAATGATATGATGTACATTTTATTCAACACACGTGTTTAACACTGACATTCATATCATTGTGGAAAATTATGTGATATGTATTTCATTACTCCGCATCATTTAGTCAATACTCAATGATACAGAACTGTATATATATATCGATGTCCAATCGATTGGAGAAATGTTTGCGAATCGGCCATTTTCCGTGGATATCATTAAAGTATCGATACCTTTCAATACCATGTATTCACGTTTATCTGTGATTCTGTGACATTTTGCCGCAAGGTATCGTTATTACTTGAGCACCGTCGTGACCTTCGCTACCGGTACAATTTTCTCGGAAAACGAGACGCTCATTTTCCGGAACGCGGGGAAATTGGCGCAACTTTAATTTGCGAATATTACCCGAGTCGCGAACGAGAAATATGGAGTCTGCTGTCGATTACAAAGTCGTATCTGCCGGCCCTCTGAGAAACACGTTTCGAGGCTCTGGCGTTAAAGAAATCGAGCGGCGTGCCGTGAACTTTTAAAGGGAACGGGCGAGAGCGGAAACTTTCTCCGCAGGAAGATCGCCCTCGTCGATAATCGTGATGAACGATGGACACGGGCTCGAAATTCAAATGGCAATAAAGGTCGTATATTCACACTTCTCTGTTACTTCGCACGGAATACTGATGACAGATGATTAAAAAATGAGAAGCTCTTTTTTCAATGAAAATCCTTTTGACCATTTGCTTTCCACAGACGCATCTTAAAGGAAAATTGACTTCTTATGTCTTAGTTATTTAAGTAAAGTATAATAAAGGTGTATTTAAATATATAGTTTCATCAGTGATGACGGCGGCATTTTGTGAATTTAAGCGCTGGAATGATAGATGTATTACTTTTGCAACGTTTTGTATGGTTAGACGAATCTTAAATAAATCTGCACGATTTTCAAACAAGGGTTTCAGGGTGTTTATATAAATGTAAATGTTGTAGTGATATGCTGCAGTATATGAGTTTCGCAGAATTTTCTATGATATCAAAAATTCAACGGATTCTGCCAATTAAATTCCGCAACATTTTTCAACATGCGACTCACGAAGTTTCATCAACCGAGTCCCTTTGGATGCCATTCGTACATTACACAAAATGCATCAATACAATTTTGCAATAATTCACTGCAGCACACGTAAAATACTTTTCGGGAAATGCTGCAATATTTTTCAAGAAGCGATTCTTGAAATTTCATCAATCGAGTCCGTTTGGATACCACTTGTACATTACACAAAACGCACCAATGCAGTTTTGCAATAATTCACCGCAGGACACGCAAGATACTTTCCGGCAAACTCCGCAATATTTTTCAACAAGCGACTCACAAAATTTCATCAACCGAGTTCCTTTGAATACCACTCGTATATCACACAAAATGCACCGATACAATTTTGCAATAATTTACTGCAGCACATGCGAGACATTTTTTGGCTAATTCTTTGCGATTATTCCTGCAAAATTTTTTATCGCACGACTCACCCTCGTATATCACACAACGACGCACCGGTGCAATTTTGCAATAATCCACCGTATCACATGCAAGATACTTTCTAGCAAATTTCGCAATATTTTTCAGTAAGCGACTCTTGAAAATTCATCAATCGAGTTCCTTTGAATACCACTCGTACATCACACAAAACGCACCGATACAGTTTTGCAATAATTCACCGCAGCACACGCGAGACATTTTTCGGCTAATTCTTTGCAACTATTTCCGCAACATTTTTTAACGCACGATTCACCCTCGTATATCACATAACGGAGCACCAATGCAATTTTGCAATAATCCAGCGTGTCACATACAAGATACTTTCTAGCAAATTTCGCAATATTTTTCAACAAGCCACTCACGAAATTTCATTAACCGAGTTCCTTTGAATACCACTCGTACATCACACAAAACGCACCGATACAGTTTTGCAATAATTTACCGCAGCACACGCAAGATACTTTCCGGCAAAATCCGCAATATTTTTTAACAAACGACTCACGAAATTTCATCAACAGTGTTTCTTTGGATACTACTCCTACATCACACAAAAAGCACCGATACAGTTTTTCAATCATTTACCGCAGCACACGAGACATTTTTCGGCTAATTCTTTGCAGGTATTTCCGCAAAATTTTTTAACGCACGACTCACCCTTATATATCACACAACAGCGCACCGGTGCAATTTTGCAATAATCCAGCGTGTCACATGCAAGATACTTTCTAGCAAATTTCGCAATATTTTTCAACAAGCGACTCACGAAATTTCATTAACCGAGTTCCTTTGAATACCACTCGTACATCACACAAAATGCACCAATACAATTTTACAATAATTCACCGCAGCACACGCAAGATACTTTCCAATAAATTCCGCAATATTTTTCAACAAGCCACTCACGAAATTTCATCAACCGAGTTCCTTTGAATACCACTCGTACATCACACAAAATGCATCAATACAATTTTGCAATAATTCACCGCAGCACACGCAAGATACTTTCCGGCAAATTCCGCAATATTTTGTAACAAACGACTCACGAAATTTCATCAACAGTGTTTCTTTGGATACTACTCCTACATCACACAAAAAGCACCGATACCGTTTTTCAATAATTTCCCGCAGCACACGAGACATTTTTCGGCTAATTCTTTGCAGCTATTTCCGCAAAATTTTTTAACGCACGACTCACCCTCGTATATCACACAACGACACGCTATGTGCAATTTTGCAATAATCCACCGTATCACATGGAAGATACTTTCTAACAAATTTCGCAATATTTTTTAGCAAACGACTCTTGAAATTTCATTAATCGAGTTCCTTTGAATACCACTCGTACATTACGCAAAACACACTGATACAATTTTTCAATAATTTACCGCAGCATACGAGACATTTTTCGGCTAATTCTTTATATTTATAACTTTTTTTATATATATATCACATAACGGTGCACCAATGCAATTTTGCAATAATCCACCGTATCACATGCAAGATACTTTCTAGCAAATTTCGCAATATTTTTCAGCAAGCGACTCATGAAATTTCATTAACCGAGTTCCTTTGAATACTACTCATATATCACACAAAACACACAACTATAGTTTTGCAATAATTCATCGCAGCACACGTGAGACATTTTTCGGCTAATTCTTTGCAACTATTTGTAACATTTTTTCATCTTCAATTATATATCACACAACAGCGCAATCAATTTTCTATAAAATAATCCAGCGTGTCACAGATCGTAGAACTCGCGCGATTTTATATACTCGATTTCTCAGCGTCACTGAATTAACATAGTGTTGCCTCCATCAGACGACAGTTTGATGCGCGTCGTAATAAGTTTATCCGGCACCTCGTTAAATACCCATGTAACTATGTATAAACCGTCTATATATTGCGACGTACGAAGCGTATTCTTAGTGCTGGCCGCTCGTTCAATCTGGTTTCGCGTTACGGATGAATAATTTTCCGATCCGATGCCGTACATTCGCCGGATATAAAGGCGCACGTCCTAGCCAACATGCGACTCTCAACTGTGAACGGAAGGATATTGGTCGTGGGACATGTCGGGGTCAGCGTCGAGGCGCGTTCATTTTCTAAATTAGCAATTTATACGAGCGACAAAAAAAATGCCGCGCAGATGGCTTCGTTAAGGGCGACCATGCCGTTTTCGCTGCTTGTGCATCTAAATGATGTCGAACTTGTGTGGGTAAACTTGTGGAACGGGTTGTTTAGAAATTCGATAATTGTGCGGTGACAATTTGAATTTTTGTAAAGTAATTGTGGCGTTCTTTGTAGTTGAATCAGTCAATTATAGTTGTCCTTTCTTGTTTTCTCAAGTTATGTTTTTTTTTTTCATTCAACTTGTTTGCTCAACAGGAGTTTGTATAACGATACGATTAGAGTAATTATTTGTTGAAATAACATATGAAAAATGTGTACGTACGCATACAAATAGCAGAATATACTGCAACAATAGTTATATTTACAATTTGTAATTATATAAATTGTTAGGCTACTTAAACTTGCTAGCAAAAAAACTTACGCTGTTTAAGTGACGCTAAAAAGTTACATCCTAGCAAGAACAATTCTGTTGCTTTATATAAATATTGCATAAACTTTATTCGAAACAAAAATGGAGGATTTTTTAAATCCTTGTCCAATGTCAAACTTTTGAACTGTTGCAAACGATCGAAGCGTTGTCTCTTTAATTATTTAACGATTAGGCAATCGTTATTCTATAAAATAATCAGTTAGATCGTAGAATCTGATCATTTTATATACTTTACCCAATGCAATTAAATAATTCATGAAATACATATTTATTTTAGGAATTACCTAGATGAATCAGTTGAAGTATTTGTAATTGCTGTTGCAACCGATCGAAACGATGTCTCTTCAATTATTTAACAATTAGGCAATCGTTATTCTATAAAATAACCAATTAAATTGTAAAATCCAGTGATTTTATACACTTTAACCGATTCAATTAGCTAATTTGTGAAATACGTATTTATTTTAGGAATTACCTAATTGAATTAGTTAAAGTACCTGTAACTGCTGTTGCAACCGATCGAAACGATGTCTCTTCAATTATTTAACAATTAGGCAATCGTCATTCTATAAAATAACCAGTTAGACCGTAGAATCCAGTGGTTTTATACACTTTAACCTATTCAATTAGTTAATTCGTGAAATACGTATATATTTTAGGAATTACCTAATTGAATTAGTTAAAGTACCTGTAACTGCTGTTGCAACCGATCGAAACGATGTCTCTTCAATTATTTAACAATTAGGCAATCGTCATTCTATAAAATAACCAGTTAGACCATAAAATCCAGTGATTTTATACACTTTAACCTATTCAATTAGTTAATTCGTGAAATACGTATATATTTTAGGAATTACCTAATTGAATTAGTTAAAGTACCTGTAACTGCTGTTGCAACCGATCGAAATGATGTCTCTTAAATTATTTAAACATTTATTAGCAAGGCAATCATTATTTTATAAAGTAACCAGTTAGACCATAAAATCCAGTGATTTTATACACTTTAACCGATTCAATTAGCTAATTCGTGAAATACCTAGTTACTTTATGAACTAACGAACTCCACGCTCTAACTGTAACAAACATACCCAATTGAAACTTCATTTCCGTTGACATTTACGTCGAGTGCAATCGGAGGGTAATCATACAGTAGACATTTCGGATAACACTGGGCTCGTTGATCGACGATGATTTACAACTAGCAAACTGCCTGTTCGGCGATCTTCGGCATCGATCTCATTACCCTAAAGATTTCGACGATCGGCGCGGTAAATCACGACGAGCGGCTTACACGAATCTCGGCAACTTTATCTGCGAATTATTCGGGATCGACCGGTGTTTAACCTTTGACTCTTAGTTTCGTCGAGAGAATTTTCGACGCAGATGCCCCGATGCAAAATGTGCATCAAAGCACTCAGCGCTCGATCACTGGTTTCGACGTTATTAAATTAGCGAATTCGCGAGCTCAAAGGTTCGCAATAAATCCGTTTTATGGAATTAGAAATTTATTTAGAGTATCACTTGGGTGATTGGATATGTCTATAGATGTAACGATGTCAATCGGGGAATGACTTAACAGTTTAAGGACCACTAAGAAATCTGTAAAAAATTCGCCTGGGAAACTTATACGTTACAAAAAGTCATAACTTTCTTATTTATGAAGCAATTTTTGTGAAACTTTCAGAAATTGTATAATTCGAAGTATTTTAGGTATTATTGGTTTGCATTTTTTCTTTGCAGAAGCTTAGTTTGACACAAAAAACCACCCACTATTCGCTTAAGTCCAGGGTGAAATATATTCGCATGCAATGTGTTAAGAACAACGACGAAAATTAATTAGAAAAGGGGAACACATCAATTCATTTTCCCCTTTTTATGCAATAAACACTTTGTTTGGTCCTAAAACGACTACAGTTATATTTTGTGGTAATTGCATTTTTTATGTGGAAGAGCATCAAACCTTTTTTGAAAAATTTCGTTTCGTCTATTTCTACTTATATGGTCGTTACTTTTTGTGTGTAATCCGACACGTTGTTACGCCAAAGGATTATTTCTCGGAAACAGACGTAACAAACAATTAAATCGTTGCTTATCGCGGGAAGGATTTATTTCCCATTACAATCATGTCGTTCCGCGTTGTTTATTTGAGCCTGAATGTATTAACGCGCGGGGGCGAATATTACAACATTTTACTGCATCAGTTGTATTCGTATAATCAATACATTTGCTAAGTCGTAACGTTCAGCCTATTATATGTCACCGTTTCAATGAATTCTTGCCCGTGAATATACATGTTAAGCGAATAAATCGTTCTTCTTCACGGGAAGCATTTATTTCCCATTACTCTGTGTTGCTTAGTTCATTCGGAACGAAGTAACGAGTATATTAGTAATAAGTATAAGTAACGAATCAATACATTTGCTAAGTTGTAACGTTCAGCCTATTATATGTCACCGTTTCAATGAATTCTTGCCCGTGAATATACATGTTAAGCGAATAAATCGTTCTTCTTCACGGGAAGCATTTATTTCCCATTCTGTGTTGCTTAGTTCATTCGTGAATATACAATGAATTCTTGCCCGTGAATATACATGTTAAGCGAATAAATCGTTCTTCTTCACGGGAAGCATTTATTTCCCATTACTCTGTGTTGCTTAGTTCATTCGCAACGAAGTAACGAGCGGGGGCGAATGTTACAAAACATTTTACTACATCAATTGCATTTGCATAATCAATACCTTTGCTAAGTCGGTAAATTTCTTTGGTGCCACACTTGCGAGACAAACGTTTATTTCAACTTAATCCTTAATAGCTTGCAATACCTTCTACCATTAATGTGTCACTGTCTCAAAATATTCTAACTCGTAAATATATATATCGAAGAAATAAATCGTGGGTCTCCACGGGAAGGATTTACTTTCCATTACTCTGTGATATTTATTTGAGTCTGAGCGTATTAATGTGCCGAAGTGAATATTGCGAGTTGTCTCAAAATATTCTAACAAAAAGTGCATTTATGTGTCTAAGTAAATATATATATCAGTAAATTTCTTTACTTTCCACACTTGCGATATTTAGACAAACGTTTATTTCAACTTAATCCTTAATAGCTTGCAATACCTTCTACCATTAATGTGTCACTGTCTCAAAATATTCTAACTCGTAAATATATATATCAAAGAAATAAATCGTAGGTCTCCACGGGAAGGATTTACTTTCCATTACTCTGTGATATTTATTTGAGTCTGAGCGTATTAATGTGTGGAAGTGAATATTACAAAAAGTGCATTTACTAAGTCAATAAATTTCTTTGGTGCTACACTTGCCAGATAAACGTTTATTTAAAGTTTATTTTAGTAAAAGTTTATTAAAGTTTTATTTTAGTAGAACGTTTATTTTAATAGGTTGCACTATATTTTGTCAGTAATACGTCGCAATCTCAAAGTAATCTTACCCGTGAATGTATATAACAAACAAATAAATCGTTATATTTCACAGAACTTCTTCTTCAAGAATTACTCTGTATTATTTAATCGATTTTTAACGAAATAACATACTGGGGCGTATAATACAAAAAATGAACTGTCTCACTTATAATCACGTAATCAATATATCTTCTATACCAATCGTTTCTTTTTCAATGTTCCATTTACCAGACAAAGGCCTGTTACATGTTGTTCTTATTTCGTAACAGTCTAGATTGCGTTCTATCCGTTATATGTCACTGTCACAAAAGGTGCCCATAAACGTACGTAACAAACAAACAAATCGTTCTTTACGGGCAGGATTTATTTTCCATTAGGAACGTGCCGCGGCGTGTTGTTTAGTTGATTCTGGTCGGATTAACGTGCGGGGGCGTAGATTGCGAGAAGGTCGTTTCATAGATGACAAAATCCATCGCACAGCAGCACGCGAGAGATATAAAGAGAGGCGGTGAAAAATTCATCAACTTTGACATTTCCCTTGTTCCCGCGGGTGTCATGTCGAGGCTGCTTGCCTGGCAGACTATGCTGCAAAAACAGTCAGCCGCGTGCGGAAAAGCTCGATGCTAAATGTCCTGGAAGCGCAGAATAAGAAACTTTTCTCTCGCACCGACGGCGAAGTTTAAATGTGCTGCGACGCATTTTCTTTTCCCCCTTGAATTTCGAGGCCGCAACAGAAAGGCAACCAAATGGGTTGGCGATCAAATTATCGTATTTGTTTCGGGATGCTCGGTGTTCTTGAAAAGAGGATGTCTTATGACTGAAAAGAGGTTGTTTTGCAGAATGCGAGTTTAAAGGAAATGGGTTGCGAATAATATAGCATTTGTGTCTCTGTGTTGTGTGTTAACTTCTGAATGATAACCAAAACGAACAAAAATGCAACCAAATATGTTTCGTGATTAAATTATCGTATTTATTTCGGGATTATTAATGTTTTTCAAAAGAAGACGTTTTATGACTGAAAAGAGGTTGTTTTGCAGAATGCGAATTTAAAGGAAATGGGCTGCGTATAATATAGCATTTGTGTCTCTATGCTGTATGTTAACTTCTGAATGATAACAAAAACGAACAAAAATCCAACCAAATGAATTTCGCGATCAAATTATCGTATTTATTTTGGGATGATTAATGTCTTTGAAAAGAGGATGTCTTATGACTGAAAAAAGGTTGTTTTGCAGAATGCGAGTTTAAAGGAAATGGATTGCGCATAATATAGCATTTGTGTCTCTGTGTTGTGTGTTAACTTCTGAATGATAACAAAAACGAACAAAAATGCAACCAAATGAATTTCGCGATCAAATTATCGTATTTATTTCGATGATTAATGTTCTTCAAAAGAAGACGTTTTATGACTGAAAGCAGGCTGTTTTGCAGAATGCGAGTTTAAAAGAAATGGGTTGTATGTAATGCAGAATGTGTCCTTTGTTACTTCTGAATGTTCCAAAAAACGAACAAAAATGCAACCAAATCAGTTTCGCGATCAAATTGTCGCATTCGTTTCGGGATGCTTATTGTTCTTGAAAAGAAGATGTCTTATAACTCAAAAGAGGTTGTTTTGCAGAATGCGAGTTTAAAGGAGATGGTTTGCGTAGAATATAGCATTTGTGTCTCTGTGTTGTTTGTTAACTTCTGAATGATGACAAAAACCAACAAAAATGCAACCAAATGAATTTCACGATCAAATTATCGTATTTATTTCGATAATTAATGTTCTTCAAAAGAAGACGTTTTATGACTGAAAAGAGGTTGTTTTGCAGAATGCGAGTTTAAAGGAAATGGGTTGCGTATAATATAGCATTTGTCTCTATGTTGTTTGTTCACTTCTGAATGATAACAAAAATGAATAAATATGCAACCAAATGAATTTCGCGATCAAATTATCGTATTTATTTCGATGATTAATGTTCTGCAAAAGAAGACGTTTTATGACTGAAAGGAGGTTGTTTTGCAGAATGCGAGTTTAAAATAAATGGGTTGTGTGTAATGCAGCATGTGTTCTTTGTTACTTCTGAATGTTACAAAAAACGAACAAAAATGCAACCAAATGAGTTTCGTGATCAAATTATCGTATTCATGTCGGGATGCTTATTGTTCTTTAAAAGAAAATATCTTGTGGCTGAAAGGAGGGTGGTTTTGAAAATGCATGTTTAAAAGAAATGAATTGCGTATGAGGTGGTACGGTTGTCCCTATATTGACTTCTAAACTTTATGACGGATTTGGATCTTTCGCACGCTATTTTTCGGGACCCTGCCGAAAACATAGTCTGTCATGAAACATGCATGCGCTCCTATCCCTTCCTATTTTCGTCTGCGTGAGACTTTCTAATCAATTAGGTTTAGTGCCCCGAAGGGATCGCACCAGAATGACAATATTTGCCTTAATTACGATATTCAAAGTATCGCAGCGATCGATCCAATCATATTAAACTTTCATGCCAGTGCCCTAAATTATCACTGAAAAAGGCGTGTCGGCAAGATAGTAATCGAATAAGTTTCGTATTAATGCTGCACGGCTTTTCTCATTTTTATTATTGGATGCACCGTAGCAATCGATCCAATCCCATCACGCTTGCACGTTGCAATACGTGAGCTCATAACGGTAAACAACATATCGTCCCAAAGGCACGTGTCGAAATTGGTTTTACTATAAAACACACGTACTTTGCTGCGAAACATTCATTGCGATTGCAATCGACGGAATCATACCTAACATGCACGTTGCGATATATTAATTCACAGCCGAAAATTGTGGGGCCTACATAACAGGAACGCGATTGAATAAATTTTATTTTAAAATAACAAGCCTTACTTAATTCATAATTCTCAAAAATTTGACACATCACCGAAAATGCGAAATCACTGACAAGTTACCACATGTTTGGAAGAGTTTTTAATAGTAACGAAAATATTTAACCCTTTCGTTACTATGAGCGGCATAGACTAGTGTAGTTTTTCATGGTAACAAAAATATTTAATAGTAACAACGTACACAACAATACACAAGCAATGATAAGAACTTTGTCCTTAGTTCAGACTTTATGCAAACCGATCCCAAGCATGGGTCACTGACAAGTTACCACATGTTTGAAAGAGTTCTTAATAGCAACGAAGGTAATCAACCCTTTTGTTACTATGATAGTAGTCATAGACTGGCATATTTTTTCATGGTAACAAAAATATTTAATAGTAACAACGTACACAACGGTACACAAGCAATGATAAGAACTTTGTCCTTCGTCCACACCTTACGCAGGCTGAACCCAAACATGGGTCACTGACAAGTTTGGAAAAGTTTTCAATAGTAACGAAGGCATTTAAATAAACGACCACACTTCCGCCCTCCCTAAAATTCACTGCGTCGCGATCGTATAGTTTTTGGTATAGTTTTTTATGGTAATGAAATTATTTAATAGTAACAACGTACACAACTGTATACAAGCAATTATAAGAACTTTGTACTTAATCCAGACCGAACCCAAACATGGGTCACTGACAAGTTTGGAAAAGTTTTTAATAGTAACGAAGGCATTTAAATAAACCACCACACTTCCGCCCTCCCTAAAATTCACTGCGTCGCGATCGTATAGTTTTTGATGGTAACGAAAGTATTTAATAGTAACAACGTACGCAACGGTATACAAGCAATTATAAGAACTTTGTACTTAATCCAAACCTTATGCAGACCAAACACAAACATGAGTCACTGACAACTTTGAAAAAGTTTTCAATAGTAATGATGGCATTTAAATAAACAACCACACTTCCGCCCTCTCTAAAATTCACTGCGTCGCGATCGACGCAATCCTTCCAAGCCTCTACGATCCCTCACACAAAACCACCCCAAAAAGTTGTCCGCCGCTCGGAACCATTCGTCTTCGAGACAAGTAACGGTAATTGCCGGGTCAGGATCGAGTGACCATTACGTCCGCCAGTCTTTCGCTGGCGTCAGACGATGTGGGTCAACGCGACTTGTGTTCCGTCGCCAAAGCATATTCCGTAGAACGCGCATTTTACGAGTACGTGGCTGGCGGTAGTATCGCAACACGTCGGACGCCGAGTTATTACGATGGTCCAGAGATTCCGCCCTCGGTGAGGGACGCTTTACTGTGAGGTTGCCCCTGGGACAAGCCGTGTCGGCGAAAGATTGCCGGCCGCAAAGGAGGACAGGGAAGCGAGAGTGTCAGAGAAGAATGAGAGGGAGTCGTTTGTGCGCGCATTGCGTCGTAATTCCGCACGTAACCCGCTTCACTGTTGTCCTGTTGAACGAGGTCAGGGTTAAGGTGGATGTGTCGCACGAGTCCTGCGAAAGACGGACCTTAGGTGTGGGATAGATTGCTGATGCAATAAGAGTTGCGCTAGGTGGAATCAGGTGAAAACTGCTGAAAGAGGAAGCAAGTCGGGAATGGCAGATCTTATGGGTGGAGTAGAAGGTAGATACAGGCAGATCTTATGGGTGGAGTAGAAGGTAGATACAGGAGATGCCGTTTTTGGATCATTTCAGTTGCAGTTTGTTGAGGGGGAAAGAAAATAAGGGACGCTGGCTGAGTTCTGCAAAAGGTGGACCTTGGGTATAAACTGGAAAGTACACGTAGGAAATTTTGCCGATTGCTACAATAATAGAGTTGGTTTTGGGTTCTTTAAGTAGTGCATCGCCGAAAGGCAATGAAGAAAAGGGGCGTCGGCTGATTTGTGCAGAAGTTGGAACTTAGATATTTAGGTATTTAGAATATTATTTAGGCATACATTGCGTCGTAATCTGCTTCAAATGTCATTCTGTTGAGCGAAATCACTGTTAAGTTTAGATATGTCAAACGAGTCCTGCGAAAGACGGACCTTAGATGTGGGATAGATTGCTGATGCAATAAGAGTTGCGCTAGGTGGAATCAGGTGAAAACTGCTGAAAGAGGAAGCGAGTCAGGAATGGCAGATCTTATGGGTGGAGTAGAAGGTAGACGCAGGAGATTCTATCGATTGCTGATGTGGTAGGAGTCGGTTTTAGGTGGCTTAAGTTGCGGATCGTCGAAAGAGAAAGAAAATGAAGGACGAGGGCTGAGTCCTACGAAAGTTGGATCTTGTGTATGGAAGAGGTAAATGCAGGAGATTTTGCCGAATACCAGAATATTAAGAGCCGTCTTTGGGTTATTTCAATTTCAGTTTGTTGAGGGAGAAAGGAAATGGTCAACGCTGGCTGAATCTTGCAATACTTGGACCTTGTATATAGAGTAGAACAATAGACGCAGGAGAGTTTGCCGATTGCTGATCCAATAAGAGTTGTGCTAGGTGGAATCAGGTGAAAACTGCTGAAAGAGGAAGCGAGTCAGGAATGGCAGATCTTATGGGTGGAGTAAGAGGTAGACGCAGGAGATTCTATCGATTGCTGCTGTGGTAAGAGTCGGTTTCAGGTGGCTTAAGTTGCGGATCGTCGGAAGAAAAAGAAAATGAAGGACGAGGGCTGAGTCCTGCGAAAGTTGGATCTTGTGTAAGGAGGAAGAGGTAGATGCAGGAGATTTTGCAGAATACCAGAATACTAAGAGCCGTTTTTGGATGATTTCAATTGCAGTTTGTTGAGGGAGAAAGAAAATGGCTCAATGTTGCTATACTTGGATCTTGCATATAGAGTAGAACAATAGACACAGGACAGTTCGCCGATTGTTGACGCAATAAGAGTTGTGCTAGGTGGAATCAGTTGAAAACTGCTGAAAGAGGAAGCAAGTCAGGAATGGCAGATCTTATGGGTGGAGTAGAAGGTAGACGCAGGAGATTCTATCGATTGCTGATATGGTAGGAGTCGGTTTTAGGTGGCTTAAGTTGCGGGTCGTCGAAAAAGAGAAAGAAAATGAAGGACGAAAGTTGGATCTTGTGTATGGAAAAGGTAGATGCAGGAGATTTTACCGAATGCCGCTTTTGGATGATTTCAGTTGCGGTTTGTTAAAGGGGAAAGAAAATAAGGGACGCTGGCTGAATCCTGTAGAAGCTGGATCTTGGGTATAGACTAGAAAGTAGGCGTAGGAAATTGTGCCGATTGCTAGAATAATAGAATTGGTTTTGGGTTCTTTAAGTAGTATATTGCCGAAAGGCAATAAAAAAAAGGGACGTCGGCTGAGTCGTGCAACAGTTAGAACTTATGTATAGACTACAAAATAGATGCAGGAAATTTGACTGACTACTGATACATTAAAAGTTGTTTTTAAGTAAAGTTAGTTTAAGACGCTTCAAAAAGAAAGAAATAGAATAATTATTTAGGCGTACATTGCGTTTCAATCCGCTTTAAACGTCATTCTGTCGAACGAAATCACGGTTAAGTTTGGATACCTCAAACGAGTCCTGCAAAAGATGGACTTTAGATGGCGGGTAGGTTGCTGATACAATAACGGTTGTAGGTGGTGTGAGTTGAAAACTGTTGAAAGAAGAAGAGAGTCAGGGACACCGATCGATATCTGTACAAAATGGATATTACGTGTAAAGTTGTGCAGACCGTAGACATAGGATATGCTACCGATGGCTGATATAATAAAAGTCGTTTTTAGATGGTTTAAGTTGATGATTTTTTAGGTGGAATTCGTTTAACACTCTTGACAGAGCAAGACAGGCAGAATAATTATTCGCGCGCGTAATTCCGCATATAACTCACTCCAACTGTTGTTCTGTTGAATGAGATTCGTTTTAAAGTTAGACACATCGATCCAGTTCTGCAAAATACGGTCTTACGTGTAAAGTGGAGTAAAATTTAACCGCAGAAGATTCTGCCGATTGATGAAATAATACCAGTTATTTTTAGATAGCATAACTTGAAGACTATCAAAGGGATGGAGACACACAGGGGGAGAGTAATTGTAAACGCAAGAAATTCTGTTCATTCTTGCTACAATACAAGTTATTCTCAGATGGTATGAGTTGAAGATCCTTGAAAGAGAAAGAAAATCGAGAATATCGGTCGAATCCTGCAGAAGACAAATCTTACGTATGAACCGTAGACACAGAAGATTCTACCGATAGCTGATACAATAAGAGTGGTTTTTAGGCTACATGAGTTGAAGACTCGAAAGCCCAAGAAAGTCGGGGATATCGGCCGTATCCTGCAAACGACAGATCTTACGTGCAAAGTCGAGTGCTAGTTGCCAGAGTTTCTACTGATTTCGTGTTTAACGTCACTTTCGACCGTCACGACATGCAGCGAAATCGAGTCCTGCAAGAAATTCGCGAACGCGTAATGTCGTGCAGAGGTTCGATGCAAGCGTTTCTGCAGATTGGCAATTTAATATAAACTGTTTTTAAATTGTAGAAGTGGAAGAACGTTAAAAGAGGACATGAATAGCCGTTTGTGCTCGCATTGCGTCGTAATTCTGATCGTAACCTGCTTCTACTGTCGCTTCGTTGAACTAGGTCAGGGTTAAGGTCATGCACGTCATGTACTGAGTCCTGCAAAGCCGGAGGTGTAGAGCCGAGTAGAAGGTAGACACAAGACTTTCTGTCGACTGTCGATTTAATATGAACCGTTATACGCGGTCTCATGTATTTTAGGTTACAAAGGGTTGTGTGTTATATGCCTTGGTGTTTAACTGTACGTATTAACCCACACGTTGTCAGACCGAAATCGTCTAATGTAATTTTTGTTGCTATTTCTGTTTTCTGTTTTTGCGTTTATTTAAGTTCTGTTATTGCATTGGGACTGTATATATTTTGAATTATAATTTTTGATAATATTGAAACACATCTAACGTACTACGAATATACTCGTGTTGGAAAGGCGTAATACCGATACACGTTGTTAAATTATTAAATGGTAACAAAGATAAACGCAGTTAAATGCTATAAATGTTATAAAGGGTTGTGTGTTATATGCCTTGGTGTTTAACTGTACGTATTAATCCACACGTTGTCAGACCGAAATCGTCTAATGTAATTTTTGTTGCTATTTCTATTTTCTGTCTTTGCATTTATTTAAGTTCTGTTATTGCATTGGGACTGTATATATTTTTAATTATAATTTTTGATAATATTGGAGCACATCTAACGTACTATGAGTATACTCGTATTGGAAAGGCATAATACTGATACACGTTGTTAAATTATTAAATAGTAACAAAAATAAACAAAGTTAAATGGTATATTTTGATTATATATTGATTACATATTTTTTTAATTATAATTTTGTATTAAAACGCATTTGAAATATGAGCATACTCGTATTGGAAAGGCGTAATACCGATACACGTTGTTAAATTATTAAATGGTAACACCAATAAACGAAGTTAAATGGTATTTTGATTATATATTGATTACATCTTTTTTTAATTATATGTTTATATTAAAACGCATTTGAAATACGAGCATACTCGTATTGGAAAGGCGTAGTACTGATACTCGTTCTTAAATGATTAAATGGTAACACCAATAAATGAAGTTAAATAGTACATTTTGATTATATATTAATTACATATTTTTTTAATTATAATTTTATATTAAAACGCATTTGAAATACGAGTATACTCGTGTTGGGAAAACATAACACCCTGCCGACCACAAGTATACGTTTGGCATTAACTCGGTTAAAGGGTAGATTTTGATTATACATTAATTATATATACTTTGAGTTTTAATTCTATATTAAACCACATTTGCAATACGAGTATACCCGTGTTAGAAAGGCATGGTACCCTGCCAACCACGAATATACTTTGGTCGTGACCGGGTTAAACGGCAGCTGACACACTTCTTATATAACCATTTAACCCCGTGGCAAACACATTCGATGCTCTCTTCTAATTACTGACGTAAATGTCCACCCCCTCCCCCCGAAAAGCACATACGCTACTGTTTTCGTTCGCCATTCCTCATAAATACACGTCCACCCTTGCGCCCTCATTTGGATCGCCTCGGCTGAGAAACGTTCAAAGCGTCACCCCGAACAAAATTCGGACACTGCGGCTTTTGTAAGAGCAGTAAAAGAGTATCGAAAGAAAAAGGAATTGTGCTAGCATTCCCTCGTAATCTGCTTGAACGATAGTCCTGCTAAACGAGGTCATGGTTAGGGTCAGGTACGTCGTGTATCGAATCCTGCAAAAGATTCGCCTTACGTGTAGAATCATGTAGAAGGTAGCAAGAATTGCTGATTTCCGATTTAACACGTTGACTACCGTATGTATTTTACTATATTAAAACCGCAACGTGATGCAGCACTACAGAATATGATTGAATTGTGCAAAATGAAAATAATGCAAAGGTAGTAGAGGCCAAGGAATTGAATCACTATTTAATATTAATTGCATTTACAAAATTATAAATGCTACCGATTGGGTACTTTTTTAATTTTTCGTGAGACCTTTTGCGCCGGTCACCAATGACCACCATGGCAGTTAACCTGTTAACATTACCTCCAAATATAATGGTGTTCAGTGAGTCAGGTATGTCGTATATTGAATCCTGTGAAAGGTTCACCGATAACCACCATAGCAGTCAACGTGTTAACATTACCTCCAAATATAATGGTGTTCAGTGAGTCAGGTATGTCGTATATTGAATCCTGTGAAAGATTCAACTTACGTGTAGAAAGAATCATATAAAAGGTAGCAAGAACTTCTGCTGATTTCCGATTTAACATTGCTTCGAATGTAGTGGTCTGCAGTGAGTCAGATGCATCGAATCCTGCAAAAAATTCACCTTTCGTGTAGAATCATGTAGAAGGTAGCGAGAACTTCTGCTGATTTACGATTTAACATTGCCTCCAAATATAGCGGTGTTCAGTGAGTCAAGTATGTCGTGTATTGAGTCCTGTGAAAGATTCACCTTACGTGTAGAATCAATTAGAAGGTAGCGAGAACTTCTGCTGATTTCCGATTTAATATTGCCTCCAAATATAGTGGTGATCAGTGAGTGAGGTACGTCGTGTATTGAGTCCTGTGAAAGATTTACCTTACATGTAGAATCATATAGAAGGTAGCGAGAACTTCTGCTGAATTCCGATTTAATGTTGCCTCCGAATTTAGTGGTGTTTAGGTATGTCGTGTATTGAATCCGGTGAAAGATTCACTTTACGTATAGAAAGAATCATGTCAAAGGTAGCAAGAACTTCTGCTGATTTCCGATTTAACATTGCTTCAAACGTAGCGGTCTGCAGTGAGTCAGGTACAACATGTATTGAATCCTGTGAAAGATTCACCTTACGTGTAGAATCATGTAGAAGGTAGCGAGAACTTCTGCTGATTTCCGATTTAACATTGCTTCGAATGTAGTGGTCTGCAGTGAGTCAGGTACGTCGTGTATTGAATCCTGTGAAAGATTCACCTTACGTATAGAAAGAATCATGTAAAAGGTAGCAAGAACTTCTGCTGATTTCCGATTTAACATTGCTTCGAATGTAGTGGTCTGCAGTGAGTCAGGTACGTCGTGTATTGAATCCTGTGAAAGATTCACCTTACGTGTAGTATCTTGTAGAAGGTAGCGAGAACTTCTGCTGAATTCCGATTTAATGTTGCCTCCGGATTTAGTGGTGTGCAGTGAAATTGTGCTCTGCGAACGACATATTACGTGCAATGTCGGATAGCAGGTAGTTGCAACAGTTTCTGCTGATTTCCGATTTAACGTAATGTCGCTATCGAACGTAATGGTGCGTAGTGGAACAATACGATTTTACGGAACTGCGTTGTGTCGATGGTCGTTGACAACTGCGTTGAACCCTTTATTGTTTTCTTATATGCACGGTCGAATGCACAAGTTAAAGACAAGGGGTGTGTACGTATATTATGCATGTATATATTATATAAATATAAATACGTATTATACGTACGGCTTATATATTTATATGTATATTTTTATATACAGTTAAATCATCCTTACATTACACATTTTGTCTAGCTATATATACTATTTACCGTATACCACCACGTCATACTATTTGGCATACGTCTAACCGTTCGTAAAAGAAAAAAAAATTCCTAATAGAAACAAACAAAAAAAAAGATAAAGAATAAGGTAAAATCAAAAAATATTAAGTATCATGGAATATAGAAAATTGATATCAATTGCAAATATAATTCTTCCAACGTTGATAACGTTGACAACGATAATTAAAACAATTCATAATAGAAAGAAACAAAATAAAAAAAAAATGGTAAGGTAAAATCAAAAAATATTAAATGCCATGAAATATATAAAATTGATATCAATTGCAAATATAATTCTTTCAACGTTAAGCGGTGTATTTTTTCGACTATTAATAATTGTGGCTATTGACATAAAAGCCCATTTCCGGTTGAAAACTGAAAATTGCCGCCTATTATTAGAACGTCTCAATCGATTTCCATTCTCAACGAAAAATGCTCTTCCACCCCGTTACCCACTGCAATCCCGTGACGCGGTCATTGAATACATCGGCAACTCTGAAGCAACTTCGCAATCGAATTTTCGCGCATTCCGCACACAACGCCGCGACGCCGGGTGTTGGTTGCTGCAATATTTAATTGACCTGCCATTGTAGGACGGCTCGGCGGACACACGCGACGTTGAAAAGTGGACCGACAAACGTTTCGTCTGTCTCGCGCCGCGGCAGAATAATTAAGACACCGGCAGCTCCGTCGAACCGGAATGCATTAGTTTTCGGCGCATCGTTTCACATCTCGCTGGCTGAGAAGTCGGCTCGCCTCGAGTTTATGGATCGCCGAGTACCATCGATTCACGGTTCTCAGAAGCTCCGCATGCCAGTCAATTGCCTTTCTCCGTCGTAATACCACTCCGTTCCGCTCCAACAATAAGCACGCTGTCTGCCGTGGAAGCGAGCGAAATTGCGCGATCACTTTCTTTCCGCCGCCGCGGCGGTGACTGTCTTTTAATCGATAGTTAGCGCGGAATCATGTCGCCTCACTGATTGATGCCGTGCATTTATAACGTATTCCACGTATCCAAAGCTGGCGCAGTGCTCACGGGCGGCTATGTACACAGAACTATATTTTTTTCGCTGCTGCTTCAATCGCGACTATCGGCTTTACGTGCTTCGGGCCGTTTCGAGCGTTCGCGGTGTCTGCAATTGCATTGACGAGCGTATTTAACACGTTGACTGCCACGGTGGTCACCGATGACCGGCGCAAAAGATTTTGCAAAAGAAAGCGCAAAAAAATTCGCTATGAAGCCTATTTGCAATCTTTTAACAGCAATTGATATTGGAATAGTGCTTCAATATTTTGGCTTCTAGCAACTTTGCGTTACCTTCATTTTACACGATTTAATCATACTCTGTAGTATTTCATCGCATCGCGATTCGAACATAGTAAAATACGATTGACAGTCAATGTGTTAATTTAACACACATATTCAGTACTGATATTCATATAACTTTTTACAATGATGCGATGTGCATTTTATTCAACACACATATTTAACGGTGATTTATATCATTTTTGAAAATTATGTGATATATGTTTAACACTTTGACTGCCACGGTGGTCACCGATGACCGGCGCAAAAGATTTTGCAAAAGAAAGCGCAAAAAAATTCGCTATGAAGCCTATTTGCAATCTTTTAACAGCAATTGATATTGGAATAGTGCTTCAATATTTTGGCTTCTAGCAACTTTGCGTTACCTTCAGTTTACACGATTTAATCATACTCTGTAGTATTTCATCGCATCGCGATTCGAACATAGTAAAATACGCATGGCAGTGAACGTGTTAAAGATATGCTTCGCGATATTTCACGTAGCTGGAACTTGCGTTGATTATACTTTTTCGCGGATTTGTACTTTTGTTGTTCCGTTTCTGACAATTAAGGCGATGGGCTTGTATGTCGGGATGATTGTATTCCGCGTGGGAGTTTATAGAATCGCATTGTTGTTGTTATTTTGTTAGCGAATGGTAACTTTACATATTCCACGCTGCTTCACGTAGTTGGAAGTCAAATTGGTAAATTTTTGTACAGATTTATATTTTTGTTATTTTGTTTATGACTATCAAGTCGTTGGGTTTACACTTTGACATTTGTTAGCTAATGAGTTTATTTACAGAGTTGGAATATGTTTTTCGTGATTGTCGTATTTTGCGTGTCTACAATTGCATTTTACGATCGTGTTTACAGAACCACATTTGTGAGTTTTACTTATGACAGTCGACTTGATATGTTTATATTTCCGCATTTATCATATCCACGTATCTAAAGCTAATACTAGTGACTCTACCTACAGAATTACATTTTTACTACTATGTCACTTTCAATCATCAACCATCGCTGCTACATATCACTCGTGCATTTACTTGCATTTATCTGCATTTCCCGTACCTGACACATGCATCCATTATACTAGATACAGGATTGTATTTTCACAATCCTTCTTTATAAAAATCACCCTTTCGCATCTATCGCCATCTTCTCTCAAAACCTCCAGAGCATTTCTCTGAATACTCTGAACACGTAACAGGGTTCGGTTTTTTCTTTATCAATTATATCTAAATAACTCTTCAAAAGTTTCTGAAGCGCTGAATTAAATTAAATTGACAATCTTGTTCATTAACCATTTTTATCCACTCCATTGCCTTGGTAAAGACACACCACAATCGATCGCATCGACACTTAAGCTCACAACCAACCACTTAATATTACGCTACGCTAATATTTTCCCATCTGCCATCATGACTTAAAGTAAAAACATCTCCGCCTCTCAGCGCTATCTCCACCAACCCATTTTTCCATCGAATCACCCAAAACCATTAACCCCTCATTACTAATCTTCACACAATACTTCTTTAACGTCCTCAATTCCGTCCACTATTGACCATAACTAATGTTCCAATTCTTTCATAGACCTATATCTACACATGTGACATTTCACGGGGTCCCCCGCACTTGAAACCATTATCTTCCACATATCTGTAGGAATCAGATACTTGAAACTAGAGGGCATAATTTCAAATTCTTACCAACTTTAAAAATGTATGCAAGGCTATAGCATAGGATACATAGGAGCATAGGATAGGTACAATATGTAAATATAAATAAAAATCGCGAAGAATGAAGCTGCGAAACATAATATTTATAAAAAATAACAACACAATCAAGACACTTTAGTCTTATTTCCTAATCTTTCATTGTTCCATCGTTCCGCCTTTTCATCTTTACGTCCTTTCGTTTTTACGTCTTGTCATCTTTACATTTCGTCGTCAACTAACTACTAAGCAACGAAATAACACAATTCAACAAACTCGTCACCTATGATACAGACTATTGTGTGTGACGTCGAGCTTACACTCGACGCACTTGTGACCACGCAAAAAATGACATACGCTACTGTCACTTATGATACGTTAACACGTTGACTGCCACGCGTATTTTACTATATTAAAACTGCAACGGGATGAAGTACTATAGAATATGATAGAATTGTGCAAAATGAAAATAATGCGAAGGTATCGGAGACCAAAAAATTGAATCACTATTTAATATTAATTGCATTTTCAAAATTATAAATGCGACCGATTGGGTATTTTTTGAATTTTTTATGAGACCTTTTACGCCGGTCACAGATGACCACCATGGCAGTCAAAGTGTTAATATAATAATTGAGGACCATAGCTGACTTTTCCTCACCAATCGACCCTGTATTTGAGAACCTACATACCCATTCCCTTCGCCAGCAGCCAACGGCGTCAAAAATCAGTAATCCACCGCTCTCTCCAACAACGCTATCCACTCGCCTCCAAACCTTCGTCCCCCACAATTCCCCGCTTCCAAATTCCGAACATCCGACCCTTTTTCCGCCACCCAGGTTCCTCTCCCATCAACGTTATCGTTCCAGCCGAAAGAACAATCGGTCCGCTGGTCTCGCATCGATCCAGGAGTCGACCGGCCAGAAAGATGCAACGGTGTTACGACTCGTCGCCACGCCACCGCGGTACCGACTCTCTAAGGTGTGCCAAGCGTCAAGGTCAAGGCCAAGGTCGCGCGGTCGCTTTTCCTCGCGCACTCTCTTTCTCTTTCTCTCTCTCTTTCGCTCCGGCGAATCGCCGCAGTGCCGATCTCGAGACCTTGACATGGCCACCTTGACACACGGTCTCCACCTGCGACTTTGCGCGCGGAAAGAGAGTGAGAGTGGGTGATATCAATCTGCCGCGGCTTCCGTTTTTTCGCCGGGCGGCTCCTAGTCGAACGGCCTCGCGTGTGCGGCCGTCTGTCGCAGTGCCGTCGACGCTCAAAGGGCGGATGAGAAAGGCGAGAGGGAACGGTACTGCCGGTGATAAGGCATGAGGCGGAGAGATTTCAAGGGAGGGCGATGAGTAGTTCTTTTGGGAGTTGTGGTGGTTTGTATGGGACGTTGCGGGGTATGGGTGTTGGAGGAAGGGTGTCAGAGACCGAAGGGTTAAGGGTGTATGGATAATGAGCTAATGTGAGCAATCAAGTTTTGTGGAAAATATTGTTTGAAGGGATTTCCGAAATTATAATATTTTGTATGGGACGTTGCGGTATATGGGGGTTGGAAGAAGGGTGTCGGAGACAGAAGGGTTAAGGGGGTATGGATAATGAGCTAATATGAGTAGCCAAGTTTTGTGGAAAATATTGTTTGAAGAGATTTCCGAAATTGTAACATTTTGTATGGGACGTTGCGGTATATGGGGTTGGAATAAGGGTGTCGGAGACCGAAGGGTTAAGGGTGTATGGACAATGAACTAATGTGAGCAATAAAGTTTTGTGAAAAATATTCTTTGAAAGGATTTCTGAAATTATAATATTTTGTATGGCACGTTGCGGTATATGGGGCCTTGGAAGAAGGATGTCAGAGACCGAGGGGTTAAGAGTATGAGGATAATAAACTAATGAGAGCAATCAAGTTTTGTGGAAAATATTGTTCGAAGGGATTTCCGAAATTATAATATTTTGTATGGGACGTTGCGGTATATGAGGGTTGGGAGAAGGGTGTCAGGGACCCAAGGGTTAAGGGTGTATGGATAATGAGCTAATGTGAGCAATCAAGTTTTGTGGAAAATATTGTTTCAAGGGATTTCCCAAATTATAATATTTTGCATGGAACGTTGTGGTATATGGGGCTTGGAGGAAGGGTGTCGGAGACCGAAGGGTTAAGGGTCCATGGATAATGAACTAATGTGAGCAATCAAGTTTTGTGGAAAATGTTGTTTGCAGGGATTTCCGAAATGATAACGTTTTGTATGGGACGTCTGAGTAGACAGGGTTGGAAAACTATCCGTAATGCGTATAAGGATAATGAGCCAATGTGAGCAATCAAGTTTTCTACAAAATATTGTTTGAATGGAGTAGTTGTTTCCGAAATGTTAACATTTTGTACGACGCGTCGCGATATTCAGTACTTGATGAAAAAGCAGGTCCCCCTGCAAAGGGCTAAAAGTATATGCATAATACGCGATTGCAAGCAATAAAATTGTATGCAAAATATCGTTTGTATAGAGTAATAATTTTTGAAATTCTACCACTTTATACAAGACGTTGCGCTATTTACTATTCTATGAAAGAGCATGTCTGAGTTCAATTATGTCGTACATAGAGTAATAATGATAATTTTATACGATCTGATTTACTATTTACTATTTCCTGAAGAAACATGTTCGCATGCAATTATTTTCTATACAGTATAGTTATATATATTTCCATACATTATAGTTTCGTAGATAATGGTATAGTTGCGGAATTAATTTCTCTCTATTGAGATAATATTTTCTATAAAACATCATTGATTAGCTTATCAGAGACTTCTACCTTTGCCACCTCACACTTACTTGAACCCGCACGCTGCAAAGAATTGGTCATGAGGCTACACCTTCCGTCCCCCTCATGACGCAAACCGGTTAATAGGTTTGCGGTCTGCGGCGAATCTATGATTAACGTGCGGCGAGGCTGTTAGCGGCGACGAAAAATGCACGCGCCGGAGTCGATTCGCGTCGACTGCGTCAAACTTGTCGCAGGTTGATCGGCAGTGGGTTATCGCGGCGAGACGCGTGTCGATTATCTCGTGGCCTGATCGCGCGGCCTTGAATATTTCGTGCGATCGCGGATAGATGCGAAAGTGATAGGGCGTGCGCACCGAACGTCGCGGAGCAGGAAACCGCAGCGTGGCGAGTTCATTTTTTCCCCTGCTCGGACTGCAAGCGCACGCGAGTTGACGTTGTGCGGCCAGATGTCGATGAAGAGGCTTCGAATCGGGGATTAATCGTTTGAATGGTCGTGGAAAATGTCGTCGAGTAATACTAAGCGACGCGATTTAATACTTTCGTTATTATGGCCGACACAGACTGATATAGTTTTTCATGGTAAGCTTTCCACAGCTAGAAGGTATTTGACAGTAAGAACGTACACAACGGTATACAAGTAATTGTAAGAAATTTGCAATTAACCCAAACATTACGCAGACCTAAATCAGATATGGGTGATTAACAAGGTACTACATATTTAGAAGAGTCTTTAATAGTAACGAAGGTATTTGATAGTAATAATGTATACAATAGTACATAAGTAATTGTAAGAAGTTTGTAATTAACCCAAACATTACACAGACCTAAGTCAGATATGGGTGATTAACGAATTACGATATATTTGGAAGAGTTTTTAATAGTAACGAAGGTATTGCACCCAGACCTAAGTCAGATATGGGTGATTAATGAGTTACCATATATTTGGAAGAATTTTTAATAGTAACGAAGGTATTGCACCCTTTCGTTACTATGGGTGACTGTAGTTAGTGTATAGGTGATGTAGACTGGTGTAGTTTTTCATAGTGACGAAAGTATTTAATAGTAACAACGTACACAACGCTGTACAAGTAATTGTAAGAAATTTGTAGTTAACTCAAACATTACGCAGACCTAAATCAGATGCGGGTGGCTAACGATTTACCACATATTTGGAAGAATTTTTAATAGTACCGAAGGTATTTCACCCTTTCGTTACTATGGATGGCTGTAGTTAGTATATGGGTGATACAGACTGGTGTAGTTTTGCATGGTAACGAAAGTATTTAATAGTAATAATGTATACAACGCTACACAAGTAATTGTAAAAAATTTGTAGTTAATCCAAACATTACTTAGACCTAAGTCAGATGTGGGTGATTAACGAATTACGATATATTTGGAAGAGTTTTTAATAGTAACGATAGTATTCCACCCTTTCGTTACTATGGGCAACTGTACTTAGTGTATGGGCGATATAGACTGGTGTAGTTTTTCATAGTACCGAAAGCGTTTAATAGTAACAACGTAAACAGCGGTATACAAGTAATTGTAAGAATTTTGTAGTTAACCCAAATATTACGCAGACCTAATTCAGATCACATATTTGGAAGAGTTTTTAATAGTAACGAAGGTATTTCACCTTTTCCACGATACACTAGTTATATGAGACGAGCGAGTAGAATCACCTGATCACAGTCCATCAAGGCACACTTATCGTGGACCTCATGTTCCATATATTTCTTTTTTTTTCCTAGAGAGCACAACATCGTTGCACGTGCCTATTCTTAATCAGTCGTTATCAAAACGCTTTTAACCGTAAGCATAAACCCAAGCTATGAACAGAATCCTCGTAGCGAAAGGACTAACTTGTGTTGGAAAACGCTATAAAACGAGAAAGCATTTGTGTTTCTAGAATAAATATAACTGAGGACCCAGATAATTAGAAGCAAAATCTATTGCTCATATAGTTTAGATAAAAAAACAGTAACCATGCGGGCAAAAGGTATCAGTGAAATTGAGCGCGCATCGTCAGTAGCGCATCGCGATAAATGCAGTGGCAGTTTTCGACATGAAATCGATACAGCGAGGAATTCAAACGGTTAATGTTCGCGAGATTAATCTCGCGATGGGGGTGGGTTGCCGGTGTAATGACACGCCAGATGAACTGCATGCGTGATTATAATATCGCGTCGGTGATTAGCTGGACTAATGGTAGTATTATTGAATCTGTCATTTTCTGCGTTAACGGCGGTTCTAGGTTGTGTCGGGCTGACTTGGGATCCCGAGATGATTGCTGTCGCGACCTTTAGACCACGGCTTCGAGATGCATTGCGCCTTAATCACAAGCCGTGGGCACTTTTAGGCATTCACTGACTCCTGCCAAGTCATCGAAGCACCGTGCGCTTTCGAACAAGGATGCGGCCTGGTTCGTTTTTAACGAGCAAGGTCCTGGATGAATAGCGGGAGGAAGTTCTTGCTCTTCACGCCGTGCGGTCGGTTTGTTGAAGTAATGTGCGCAAGTCAGAAATGATGAATGCGATTTAATTCGAAGACCCCGATCAACGAAGGACTTGCCAATTAGGCAGAATGTTAGTTAAGCGTTATTCGTTAACTCGAATTTTTCATTAAGTTTCGTTCCGAGTGTCGATGACCGGATTTTGTCGACAATAAGGAAAGGTTTCCTTGAAATTCGTTAACACTTCGACTGCCATGATGGTCACTGGTGACCGGCGCAAAAGGTCACACGAAAAATTAAAAAAGTACCCAATCGGTAGCATTTATAATTTTGTAAATGTAATTAATATTAAATAGTTATTCAATTCTTTGGCCTCTGCTACCTTTGCATTATTTTTATTTTGCACAATTCAATCATATTCTGTAGTACTGCATCACGTTGTGGTTTTAATATAGTAAAATACATACGGCAGTCAACGTGTTAAATCGGAAATCAGCAATTCTTGCTACCTTCTACATGATTCTACGCAAGAGATTTTATTGAAGATCCAAAATATTCGCAATGGGTAGCAATAATTATTTTATAAATGCAGTTACTGTTAGAATTGTGATGCGATCCTGTGGTCTTCAATATCTGCACATTATTTACATTTTGCATAATTTAGTCAAACGCTGTAGTATTTCATAGCATCGCCGTTCTAATATAATAAAATACGCTTGGCAATCAACGTGTTAACGTAGCTCTTGAATTAATGGACACAAGAATTTCTCTGCAATGCCAAATAATCGTTTATTTGGAAGGAATGTGCGAATAGCAGGAATAGAATCAGAGAGTTATCGCTGACAAATGTTTTTTCGAAGTAATTCACATGTGGCGTGAAGTGGGCATATTTAATATGTGCGTCGTAATTAAATTCTGTTTTAACTCTGATCGGTATTTGACAAGAGAATATTACTGACCAAAACTTGTTAATGCAGTCTTCAAATAAACAAATTCAAGACTTTCGTGTGAATAACGACTAATTATTATTCGGACGGAATATTCCTATAACAAAAATAGACTCAGCCAGCTATCTCCAATTCACATTTTTTCGAAATAACTCGCATGTCTGAGATGTGGGCACGTTTCAAAGAAGTTCATGAAACTGTTATTAAAAATTGCTAAAGTTCCAATGCAGTCCACGTTAGATTCTGACGTTAAACGGCTTCTAAAGTTACCCTTGTAACTACGAAGTCAGCCATTCAGAAGTGAGCGACTTGAATACCGAAAACGTCAAGTTGAAAACGGCTTACATCTGTTTCAATCCACCGATGCATCGCCGAAAGACAAAAGCTCGCGGCATGCAACGTGCATCGATTGAACCTCTGTTTGTCCGTCTTCGTCTCTCTCTCTCGCAGAAAAGAAAGGAGAATGCGTTGACGTGCGCGCTGAATGCAATTTCATTCGAGTGACATTCTGCTAACACAACAGTCAAACAAATATGATCCGTTCGCTAAAGTATTATTCGAACATTATTATTCGAAATTTATTAATGTATTAGTAATCCGAACAAAACCACATCGCCGAAATGTCAACATATTGACAGGTCATTCAGATATTCGTTACATATTCATTCGAGTAATATTCTGCTACCACGACAGGCAAATAAATTTGATGTCATTTGTATATGGGTGACGGATAAGTTGCCATGCATTTGCATGAGTTTTTAATATTGACGAAGGCGTTTGGTAATAACGACGTACACGAGTATACGTAAATGGTGGCAAGTATTTTGTAGGAATATACTATGGTTATAATGCAGTGGTTTTTAATTATGCCTTTTGAAACAATTTAAGCCAAATTGTGGCGTTGCAAGACAGTTAAGGCCGTAAGTCACAATTTTTTAGAATGCTCTTAGTTGTCGGTCGAGAATATATTTACTTGTCTGGTAACAAAAATAAATATTTTAGGCGTATATATTATAGTTATGGTATAGTTTTTTTGATCATATGTTTTGAAATAATTTAAGCAAAGTTTTCAGGTTGTGGGATATCTAAGGTAATAAATGACAGTTTTTTTGGAGTGCTTCTATTGAGAATTTGTCTACTTGTCCACTAACAAAAAATGAATATTTTACACGTAAATATTATAGCTATTATATCGCAGAATAGTAAAGGCGACAACTCAATTTTTTAGAATGATTCTATTTGCCTATTGTTTCTATCTATTGTTACAAAAATGCCTATCGTCCGTGTTACCTACAAAAGCCGTACACTTTATGAAACCTCTGAAAAAATTACAATACTCCCCCTCTAACAATCATCGAAAATTCCCATTACCCAAGCGTTTCATACACGTCTATCGTTTGCCTCGTCACGAAAACAACAGCACGCATTCGCCCATCCATCACGAATCGCCGATAAGCGCGTAGTCCCGCAAATTGCGGGCCACAAAAAGTGGGCCACGTGCCGCAGAAAACGTGAGATTCGAAGCGTTCCGCGTCCATTTCCGTTTCCACCCACGCCCGCACCGCCGAGCCGCCTTTTTCCGAGCGACAAAGGCCGCGGCATGCAAAGTTCATCGATTCCGCGCTTCGCCAGTCCGTCTCTGTCTCTCGCTCGCGGCGAAAAAGCGGAATGCATTAACGTGTGCGTCAGGACGCGACCTTGGCCCTCGGCGTCGGGACGCCTTTTCGCGGGCACATGCACGCCGCGCGGTCTGCTTTATTCTAGGATAAACTCCGCTTAAAACGTTCGGCAAACAGCCGTCCTTCCGTAATGGCTTTCGGCACGAGCCCGCGAGTCGTTAACTGCGCGCGATCGCAACTCGGTTCAGCCTTCGTCGAGTGCTTCCTGCCCTCACGGCATTCACGGTTGTGTCACCTAAATACGGCTGACACTTAACACTTTACCGACTGCTATTGAAGATGCCACTCATTAACGACCGATTCTGTTTTGGATATCGCGCAGGAATTGTGTATGTGCGTGTTTGTAAAGCTTTCTAACTGGAAAATACTGAATGTGTTGTTGAAAATCCTTTGGTTTCAAAGCAGTGTAATTTTATTGTCATTTAGAATTGTCATATCATCTGATATTTATTTTATCTAATATAACCGTTGACCACTGAAAAGCCGATTAATCGGCTAGCGGTCGTTAAAGTGTTAACACTTTAACACGTTGACTGCCAAGCGTATTTTATAATACTATAATACGTATACGTATGTAATACTAATAATAAGCATATATGTTAGAACCGCGATGCGATGAAATACTGCAGAGTA
Organism: Cryptocheilus praepositus; assembly: GCA_033815515.1. Taxonomy (NCBI): domain Eukaryota; kingdom Metazoa; phylum Arthropoda; class Insecta; order Hymenoptera; family Pompilidae; genus Cryptocheilus; species Cryptocheilus praepositus. The sequence continues at coordinate 6,508,307 of JAWWQZ010000314.1, forward strand.
TAATTAAATCCTGTAAAATAAAGGTAACGCAGAGTTATTAGAAGCCAAAGTATTGAAGCACCGTCTCGATATCAATTGCTTTTACAAGATTGCAAATGGACTTCATTGCGAATTTTTTGCATTTTTAGTGCAATCTTTTACGCCGGTCACCGCGTATTTTGCTACGTTAGAACTGCGATGCGATGAAATACTGCAGGGTATGATTAAATCGTGCAAAATAAAGGTAACGCAAAGTTTTTAGAAGCCAAAGTATTGAAGCACCGTCCCGATATCAATTGCTTTTACAAGATTGCAAATGGACTTCATTGCGAATTTTTTGCATTTTTAGTGCAAACTTTTACGCCGGTCATCGCGTATTTTGCTACGTTATAACTGCGATGCGATGAAATACTGCAGAGTATAATTAAATCGTGTAAAATAAAGGTAACGCAGAGTTGTTAGAAGCCAAAGTATTGAAGCACCGTCCCGATATCAATTGCTTTTACAAGATTGCAAATAGGCTTCATTGCGATTTTTTTTGCATTTTTAGTGCAATCTTTTACGCCGGTCACCGCGTATTTTGCTACGTTAGAATCACGATGCGATGTATTAAATTGCAAAATAAAGGTAACGCAAAGTTTTTAGAAGCCAAAGTATTGAAGCACCGTTCCAATATCAATTGCTTTTACAAGATTGCAAATAGGCTTCATTGCGAATTTTTTGCATTTTTAGTGCAATTTTTTACGCCGGTCATCGCGTATTTTGCTACGTTATAACTGCGATGCGATGAAATACTGCAGAGTATAATTAAATCGTGTAAAATAAAGGTAACGCAGAGTTATTAGAAGCCAAAGTATTGAAGCACCGTCCCGATATCAATTGCTTTTACAAGATTGCAAATGGACTTCATTGCGAATTTTTTGCATTTTTAGTGCAATCTTTTACGCCGGTCACCGCATATTTTGCTACGTTAGAACTGCGATGCGATGAAATACCGCAGAGTATAATTAAATCGTGTAAAATAAAGGTAACGCAGAGTTATTAGAAGCCAAAGTATTGAAGCACCGTCTCGATATCAATTGATTTTACAAGATTGCAAATAGGCTTCATTGCGAATTTTTTGCATTTTTAGTGCAATCTTTTACGCCGGTCACCGCGTATTTTGCCTCGTTAGAATCGCGATGCGATGAAATACTGTAGGGTATAATTAAATCCTGTAAAATAAAGGTAACGCAGAGTTATTAGAAACCAAAGTATTGAAGCACTGTCTCGATATCAATTGCTTTTACAAGATTGCAAATAGGCTGCATTGCGAATTTTTTTGCATTTTTAGTGCAATCTTTTACGCCGGTCACCGCGTATTTTGCTATGTTAGAATCGCGATGCGATGAAATACTGCAGAGTATAATTAAATCGTGTAAAATAAAGGTAACGCAGAGTTATTACAAGCCAAAGTATTGAAGCACCGTCTCGATATCAATTGCTTTTACAAGATTGCAAATGGATTTCATTGCGGATTTTTTGCATTTTTAGTGCAATCTTTTACGCCGGTTACCGCGTATTTTGCTACGTTAGAACTGCGATGCGATGAAATACTGCAGAGTATAATTAAATCGTGTAAAATAAAGGTAACGCAGAGTTATTCCAAAGTATTGAAACCGTCCCGATATCAATTGCTTTTACAAGATTGCAAATAGGCTTCATTGCGAATTTTTTGCATTTTTAGTGCAATCTTTTACGCCGGTCACCGCGTATTTTGCTACGTTAGAATCGCGATGCGATGAAATACTGCAGAGTATGATTAAATCGTGCAAAATTAAGGTAACGCAGAGTTGTTGGAAGCCAGAGTATTGAAGCACCGTTACAATATCAGAATTGCAAGTAGGCTTCATTGCGAATTTTTTGCATTTATAGTAAAGTCTTCTACACCGGTCACCGGTGACCACCGTGGCAGTGAATGTGTTAAGGACCACTAATAAATCCGTAAGAAATACCCCTGGGACCGCATGTTTTTCGGAAACTTGTACGTTACAAAAAATCATAACTTTGTTATTTATGAAACAATTTTTGTGAAACTTTCAGAAATTGTATAATTGGAAGTATTTTAGGTATTATTTAAAAAAATTACTTGAAGAAATTATCATGAGATTTTAAACCTGAAATATACAACGTAATGAATTGCACCCATCCTTATGTATACAATACAACACCACCCCAGCCGTAATTGCCAAATGCAAACACTAGTTCATTGAAAATTGAACTCAACTTGATTGAAGACGTCACCTGTTTTGATAATGTTATTCGTTTCTATGCGAGTTTTGCTTGAGTAGTCTTATTTAACCCGTTACGAGCTCTACATATTTCGGGACCGATAGGTTTCCTCTTCATGCAATGCTATAAATTCTCCATTTATATTTATTTAATTTTTCTCCCAGAGAACATTGTTAAATAAAACCATTCAACCCAAAAGAGGCGGAAACATGATTATGATTCACTGACAATCAGTAGCACCGTGCCTCGTCCACATTTTCTCTTTACCCATCGCGCAGTGCAAATTTTTCCGCAAAAGCCATCGCAGACCGCACTTTTTGCCACAAATTACACATGTCATGAGCCCTCACCTCAACAACATCATCGCCAGATTGGACACCTACGCCGCTGACGTGGCAGCAAACATTAATCTCCCCCGTGACTTTCCCTTTCTCCCTTGCAATTATCCGTGCGTCTCATCCGAGTATTTTCACTCTCACGATGCGACAACCACGTGGCGGTTATTTTAAGTGTCCGACGTCTCGAGCGTCGCCCTCGGCGGCGTTCCGATTTATCCTGGCACTTCCACGTAAACATCCACCCTTTCATTTGAGAACTTCGTCCTCTGTACTTTGTTCCGCGACTTTTCCACTCTTTCCACCCCCTTCCACGACCCGCATTCCCGTTACTCCCGCTCTCCCTTTATGCAGGCTACCTTCAAATCTGCGGAATGAAAGACCGCGTCCTTGCCTGCCCTTAAGACGAGTGGCGTAATCAATGTGGTTCTTTGAACCCGACAGTTTGCGGTGGCGTATTCGATGCGGCTTTTTTGCCAATTGCTTCGACGCGTTCCGATGATTTGTCGAGTAGCGGAATCGTTTATCTAGTTGATAGTGAGGATAGAGAAAGTATGTAGCTATGATATTTCCGATTGGGAAACTCGGTGTTTGATTGCCTTTAAGGGTGTCGTAATTAATATGGTTCTTTGAAATATTCAAATTCGACAATTTGAAAAGACGTGTTATTGTATTTCTTTCAGAACTGCTTTGATGCGTTGTAATCATTTTCTAAGTAGTAAAAACAACTGTCTGGGTGATATTAGAAAAAATTGCAACATTTTTTCATTTTGCGGTTTCGATAATTTTCTAAATAGTGAAAATAACTATCTAGATGATATTAAAGAAATCGAAAAAATCGTGGTTGCAATATTTTCGAATGGGACATTGAATTCTTGCCACCCCTTAAGACGAGTGGCGTAATCAATGTGGTTCTTTGAACCCGACAGTTTGCGGTGGCGTATTGGATGCGGCTTTTTTGCCAATTGCTTCGACGCGTTCCGATGATTTGTCGAGTAGCGGAATCGTTTATCTAGTTGATAGTGAGGATAGAGAAAGTAATACGTAGCTATGATATTTTCGAATGGGAAACTCGGCGTTTGATTGCCTTTAAGATTGGCGTAATTAAGGTGGTTCTTTGAAATATTTGAATTCGACAATTTGAAATGGGGTCTCATTTTATTTCTCTTAGAACTGCTTTGATGCGTTATGCTAATTTTCTAAGTAGTCAAAAAACAACAGTCTAGATGATATTAAAGATATCGATAAAAAATCGCTATGATATTTTCGAATGAAACTCGGCGTTTGATTGCCTTTAAAATGCTGCAATATTTTTAAATGAGGCTTTGATGCGTTGTAATTGTTCTAATAATTCTTTGAACTCGACAGTTTGCGGTGGCGTATTCGATGCGGCTTTTTTGCCAATTGCTTCGACGCGTTTTGATGATTTGTCGAGTAGCGGAATCGTTTATCTAGTTGATAGTGAGGATAGAGAAAGTATGTAGCTATGGTATTTTCGATAGGGAAACTTGGTGTTTGATTGCCTTTAAGTGCGGCGTAATTAATGTGGTTCTTTGAAATATTCAAATTCGAAAAGTTGAAGTGGCGTGTCATCTTGTTTCTCTTAGAACAGCTTTGATGTGTTCTGACAATTTTCTAAGTAGTAAAAACAACTGTCTAGGTGATATTAAAGAAACCGAAAAAATCGTGGCTGCAATATTTTTGAATGAGGCATTGAATTCTTGCCTTCCTTTAAGACGACTGGCATAATTAATGTGCTTTGAAATGTTCGAATTCGAAAAGTTGAAGTGGCGTGCCATCTTGTTTCTCTTAGAACTGCTTTGATGCGTTGTGATAATTTTCTATGTAGTAAAAACAACTATCTAGGTGATATTAAAGAAATCGAAAAAATCGTGGCTGCAATATTTTTCAATAAGACACTGAATTCTTGCTTGTCCTTAAGACGATTTTTTGAGGAACTGATTCAAGACGTCGTAATAGTTTGTTAGGTAGCAGAAACATTTATCTAACTGATATTGAGAATGTCGGAGGAACACGCTGTAATACCTCCGAATAAGCAGGTGATTTACGAAGTTTCACTGGACGCAAGCGAGTTTGTGCAGACGTATATACGTAGAATATCTGTAGGTATATTTGTAGAAGATATATATCATGACGTAGTAGTTTAAGTCCATGGTAAGTGGCTTTAACAGACACAAGTTCTCAACATATCGCTGAACAGTTATTTCGACAGATTTACTTTCTTAATATCTCGGGATTAGCTGCGTTTACTCTGAGTATATGATTTGGACCGTTGATTTCATAAGCCGACTATTTGATCTGTTTCGGCAAAAAATTATATTGTATAAAAATGTACGGAACTGGAAAGTCAAGGAAAAATTAATTCGAGCAAAAAATAATATGCACGTCATCAAATGGACTAAAAAATACCATTTACGTTACCTGTAACGAAACGTGAAATCTGTCATCCGTCAAAAAGTTCCGTGAATTGTCCGTCAATGTCATATCACGCTTGTCCGCTGACGAAAACTTTATCTTTCCAGTTCCACCAGACACTGCTGACGTATATGAGGGACAAAGTGTGGGACTTCAACTTTTACGTTCCCGACGGCTGGCCGAAGAATCCGATCTGTCTCCATTTTCCGGGCATGACGTTATCCGTAAGTCAAAACATACCATCGCTTAGCGAACCTATCCACATATGCTACTCATTGAATTCTACGCAGTATGTTGGTTGTAGACAATTATTTGCTTGTTTTTTGGATGCAGTTAAATGTTTGTTTGGATGCATCTAAATCAATCCCTGCACTAGAGTTTCTACATAATAGTTATACATATTTTTTTAGTGATTCGTATTATTTCATCTTGATGACCAAATATTCGAGACATTTTAAAATTGACGAAGGTACTTTAATTTTTGCTAAAATGGCAGTTCAAAAAGGAACTTGTAAATACGTACATAAAATATTGCCATTTGGTCACGACCAATTGATAATATTTTTGTAGTGATACATTCATAATTAATGTGGAATTCCTGATATTATAACTAATAAAGAAATTCCTAAAACTCGTTCACTTACTGTAAACACTAAAAAAAATAATTGAAAAATTTTATCTAATTAAAATTAGTTTACATAAATTAAATTATAAAATAGTAATTTTATCATTTTTTATCTTTCAGCCTTACCCTCTAAATATCTTCAAAAATATATATTATATAATTCTAATCTTTAAGATTCGCTAAGAACACTGAACTCGTTAAATACCTTCATCACTATTAGCAACATTTGCAAATATATGGCAACTTGCCTGTCACCCATATATGGGTAACGTCTCGTTCAACACCCTAATTACCCCGAAACCGTCTAACAGAATCCCAAATGCAATTCCGCGGAACACCGTTTAATTACTTTGCATCGAACTTCAAGCGTGCTGCGATATTTGACGTCCGCCGACGTGGTTTGTCGAAAATCAGAAATTCGGGAGCAGGATGCTTCTGCTTACAGGACTGTTCGACCACTTACCCTACTTAACGAATGCGGGTTAAAGACAGGAAACACGCAGTAAATTAAAAGTGATAACGGAGAAATGTCTTGTTGCTGTAGAATCAGATAACACTTATCGAGACTCGTAATTTTTGTGTAACGGGAAGATGGGTAATATGGGTAATAATGTGCCGAAACATGTGCGTAGAAAGTCTGCGTCCATCTGCCATACTCAACGTTTGCAAGTAAAAGGGAAAAAAAGCGTAATAAAAGGAATATGATCGCGGAGAAATGTCTCATTACTGGGGAATCGGGTAACGCTTGCAGAAAATCGTAATTTTTGTACAAAGACGAGGAAGTCAACGATGTCTGTTCACTTACGTATTTATAATATATACTATATAATTATAAACTCTTCGGTTATAAATTAAGATAAATCGTAAACTTGATTTTTCATGTAATAATGTTTAATGTTATAGGTGCAAATTTTAGGTGTAATGTTATAATAATAATGTTCAGGTGCAAATTTTTTAATCTTTCTTCTTGATTTCGTGTAAAAGTCGCAGCTTTATCAAATTTGAATATGTTAACATTCGAATTGGTAACCACGAATTTAGGTATTTTACAAAATCCTCATTTCCTTCAATAACCCGCAACTTCAAGACCCAAAAAACTGCACAACAACTCTCTAACAAACATTAACACTGCACTAGTATAATAACACCAATTTCACAGCTTTATCAAATATCAATATGTTAACATTCGAATTGGTAACCACAAATTTAGGTATTTTACAAAATCCTCATTTCATTCAATAACCCGCAACTTCAAGACCCAAAAAACTGCACAATAACCCTCTAACAAACATTAACACTGCACTATTATAATAATACAAATTTCACAGCTTTATTAAAATATCAATATGTTAACATTCGAATTCGCAACCACGAATTTTGGTATTTTACAAATTCCTCGTTTCCTTCAATAACCCGCAACTTCAAGACCCAAAAAACTGCACAATAACCTTCTAACAAACATTAACACTGCACTAGTATAATAATACCAATTTCACAGCTTTATCAAATATCAATATGTCAACATTTGAATTGGAAATCATAAATTTAGATGTTTCGCAAAGTCTTCATTTCCTTCAATAATCAGCAACTTCAAGACCCAAAAAACTGCACAATAACCTTCTAACAAACATTAACACTGCACTAGTATAATAATATCAATTTCCCAGCTTTATCAAGATATCAGTATGTTAACATTCGAATTGGTAAGCACGAATTTAGGTATTTTACAAAATCCTCGTTTCCTTTAATAACCCGCAACTTCAAGACCCAAAAAACTGTACAATAACCCTCTAACAAACATTAACACTGCACTAGTATAATAATACCAATTTCACAGCTTTATCAACATAACAATGTGTTAATATTCGAATTGGTACCCACGAATTTAGGTATTTTACAAAATCCTCGTTTCCTTCATTAACCCGCAACTTCAAGACCCAAAAAACTGCGCAATAACCCTCTAACAAACATTAACACTGCACTAGTATAATAATACCAATTTCAGAGCTTTATCAAGATGTCAATATGTTAACATTCGAATTGGTAACCACGAAATTAAGTATTTTATAAAATCCTCGTTTCCTTCAATAACCCGCAATTTCAAGACCCAAAAAACTGCACAACAACTCTCTAACAAACATTAACACTGCACTAGTATAATAATACCAATTCCACAGCTTTATCAAAATATCACTATGTTAACATTCGAAGTGGTACCCACGAATATAGATATTTTACAAAATCCTCGTTTCTTTCAATAACCCGCAATTTCAAGACCCAAAAAACTGCACAATAACCCTCTAACAAACATTAATACTGCACTATTATAATAATACCAATTTCACAGCTTTATCAAGATATCAATATGTTAACATTCGAATTGGTAACCACAAATTTAGATGTTTCGCAAAGTCTTAATTTCCTTCAATACGCAATTTCTTCCTTTGCGCAACCTCGTGACCCTACATCGCACGTTTTCTTTACGTACACATTCGTAGGTATATATTTATCGACTTGCACGTTTTACGAGCTCCTCTCCGCGCAACTGCATATCCGCCTGCGGATTAATTCTGCGTCAATCTCGAGAGTCGTGCGACAGCTCATTTGCGAGTAGCTAAACAACTCGCGGATCAAACGTCAAGCGGCGATGGAGTCTTCATTCATTCCGGCGTCTTCGTGCTTTTCACGCGCAAAAAGCGAGTCGTAAATCTCGCGGGAATCGTTCATGGGGTGGGGGTGGCACGAAGGTGAGTGGAGCGAAAGGTCGCGCAGTAAATCGCTCGAGAATTGTTTGCTAGCTTCGGAATGCAGCGTAACGGTTGGGAAGTCGTCCAAGGATTAGCGCAATTAGTTGCCAGATAATTAACACATAGCTGACGGCCAAAGAAGCGGGATTATGCGTGTAATAAATATGCACTGTAAAAAATTAAGCGCTGACGACGTATGAGGTGGAGGGACAGAAATTTGCGACGTTCGATTGTAGTGCGGATAGGCGAGTGTTGTATGGACTGTTAATCGAATGGAGGCAAAATTTTGCGGCTGGCGAATAGCGGTCGGTGGTAATGGCGACGTCATTAAATTAATTGAAAGGTCGGGGCTGTGAAACAAATTTTATCTGACGGTTGAGCACTTTGTGCTTGCCGTCTGCGAAGGGAGAATAATTTTTAATATAATGTACTGTTGTGATTAATGAAATTAATTAAATATTATTTTATTATTTATGTTATTGTAATATACAGTTGCATGTTCTATATGAGACTTACGTATACACCTTTTGTTATTAATTAATGTATTATTGTAATTAATGACACTATCGTCATTCATTTTATTCCATTCGAATACGTCGTATAATTTGTTTCTTAATTCCAATAATTTGAATAAATTAGTTTTGTTTTGATATCAGCGTGAAGTGTTGTAAGTTGTTGCACGGTTTATTTTCCGCGAATGAGAATGTCTTCGGCTGTACAGAATATTCTTGAAATATACTTTATACGATAATTAACAAACATTGGAACTTAGAGTTAGAATTTAAAATTCGTACAAGTTCTCTTACATACGTGACAAAGTACGGTAATTTATGTCTGCTTCGTTAATTTACAAATTGTGTTTTCTCAAATGCTCTACCGTGTAATTACGGACTGCGCAATACACGTCTGCCAGCTTAAGCACTAACATGTTGTCATGACAGAAGCTCCTAAATTTCAAGCACTTGCGAAAAGGTTCAGTTCCAACATCCTTAATGCGCCAATGCTGTTTTATTCGCAGAAACTATTTCTTTGTCACACTATTTGATTTCTGTTCATTTGCGCGAATGCATGATGGTCACCGGTGACCGACGCAAGAGATTCTACTTCCAAAATATTCGCAATGGGTAGCAATTATTGTTTTATAAATGCAGTGGTTATTAGAATTTCTTTGTCAATACACTATTTGATTTCTGTTCATTTAGCATCGCCGTCCTAATATAGTTTTCTTTAAAAAACTACCCTAATGTCATTTATTCTGACTATTGCAGTTTTTGTTCGAACAGCCCCAGTACCAGTTACGTTGGTTGCCAAAGTAGACTTTTTTAAACATTGCCTTAACTCCTAAAGTAGTTTCATTAAAATTCTACTAATACAAATGAATTTAACTTATAAAAGTGTATTTTTCAATTATTTAAACAGTCGTTCCGCGGAAACAGGTCGAGCCCATACTTTTTTCATCCGTCGCACTCAGTTCCGCGAGTTTGATGCGTATCGGGGAAGAAATAGTACAATCGGTGTATATGGTGCAGACGGCGGTGGACGGCAGAAAGTTGGCGAAACGCCAATGAGGATGTGGGCCAACCGCCCTCCGCATCATCTCCTGAGAAACGCGAAATGAGTTTGCAGCGGGGATGCTCTTTCAACTGGCGAACTTCGAATTAACGGCTTTCGTGTGCCGCGGTCGATACTCGCGCTGTGAATTATGTCTTTTCTTCGCGTCCTTGCATCATTTCCCGCTGTCGAAAGACGCCCTGTCACGGTTTACGCAAGAGTCACTAATTGTCCGCTTAGCGAGTGCTTCAAATGCTTCGGCTTTGACAAAACACATCTTTCTATTTCTCTCCTTTTTTCTAGTTTTCGTTTTTTAATTATGCTCTTCCGAATTTTATGCTCCAACATAATTTTCTATTTTCCTCGAGGTACGTTCGACATTTTATTTTGGCCATAGGATTGATGGCCTTTTTTTGCGTTCGTGGCAGTTTTTCCAGTGTCAAAAGACGCCTTCTCATGGTTTACATAGCAGTTACTAATTATCCCTTTGGAGAATTATTCAACTTGTATTTCTTAATTATCATATTTCTTCTTCGAATAATTCTTATTTCTTAATTATGTAACTTTTATAAAACCCATGTTTCTAGTTTCCGGCTTGTTCAAAACTTTCGTTTTTCAAATATACTTTTTACGAATCATACGTTCGATCGTAATTTCTCTTTTTCCCTAAAAGGATCCAAAGCATTGATATGCCCCTTTTTGAGTTCTTGCTGTTTTCCAGTATCAAAAGAGATGTTCTCATGATTTAGACAGTAGTCACTAATTGTCCCTTTAAAAAGTCCTACAACTCGTATTTTTTAATTATCAACAACCCCTACAACCCCCACGTTCCTACCTCCCCGCTTCTTCAAAACTTCCATTCTTCAACCACGTTTTCTTGATATTCTGCATTCCATCAGCATTTCTATCTTTTTCAAAGTACCCTCAAGATGTAACACTTACATTAAACGTCAAATCGTTCGATAAACGTAAACATTTTCCACACCCACCCCCATTCGTCATCACCCTCAACCCGTTCGTACCACCCCGTTTCTTCAAAACTTCCATTCCTCAACCGTTTTCTCCATATTCTGCATTCCATCAGCATTTCTATCTTTCTCAAAGTACCCCCAAGATGCAACACTTACATTACACGTCAAATCATTCGATAAACGCGAACATTTTCCACACTCGTCATCATCCTCAACCCGTTCCTACCTCCCCGCTTCTTCAAAACTTCCATTCTTCAACCATGTTTTCTCCATACTCTGCACTCCATCAGCATTTCTATCTTTCTCAACGTACCCCCAAGATGTAACACTTACATTACACGTCAAATCCTTCGATAAACGTAAACATTTTCCACACCCACTCCCACTCGTCATCATCCTCAACCATCCATCGTGCGTCTCCTTATTTTACACCCCGCCGTTCGCACTCAACTTGGTCCTCAACCTGCCACAATCACTTCTTAGCCCTCATTCACTCTCACCTATCCACAAGCATCTAACAACCTCCTTGTTTCCAGCCGCACGACCGGATGTACGAGAGTTTCGGCGTGTTCTGTCCAAGCGACCGTCTGGACCTCCTGCAGTTAGTCCGCGAGGAGGACCAGCTGATCGACTGGTCGCGGCCCTTGTACATAAACTTCGTGCACATCGACATCGCCGAGGAGCTGATGCGTTTGTACGAAGTCGTGGGCACCATCGACACCGTGGTCGCCGACGTCTGGGCCTGCGACCAACCGAAGGAAATGGAGGACACGGAGTCTGGCCCGGACGACCTGGAAACCGACGTGCAGGTGCTGCCCCTGAAAGCCGAGCACGCCGAAGGCATCCACGAGCTGTATCCCGCGAACGACATGGAGTGCCACGAGGTGTTCTTGAGACTCATCAGGACCTTGCCCGCGGCGGGTGTCTTTGCGAACGGACACTTGGCGGCGTGGATGATACAGTCTTACTATGGAGCCATGTTCTCGATGCAGACCAAGCCGGAGTATCGGAGAAAGGGCTACGGGACGCGACTCGCGAGGTGGGTCAAGCAAATAATGTGATTATGGACGGAGTGAGGGACGTGGTGGTGTTTTTGGAGAGATGAGTGCGTTGGGTGGATGGTGGATGCTTAACACTTTGTCTACCGTTCATAATTCCGCGTGGTGAGATAGTGGGCTACTGATGAATGGTGCCGTGTTGCTTTGCTTTCTTTATTGTCATTTGCAATTATTTTTGTTATATTTGTGAATGGGATATGGGTTGGGAAGTGTTAGCAACGAAAAATCTATTAATAGGAGATTATTCCGGGGGGTAAAGTGTTGAATGTTGTGTACACTTGGGAGTAGGATGGATGCTTAACACTTTGTTTACCGTTCATGATTTCGCGTGGTGAGATAGTGGGATACTGACGGATGAACCATGTTGATTGGGCTTCTTTATGGTGATTTGCAATTATTTTTGTTATATTTGTTAATGGGATATGGGTTGGGAAGCGTTAGTAATGAAAAGTCTATTAATAGGGGATTAATCTGAAAGGTAAATTGCTGAAGGTTGTGCACTTGGGAGTAGAATGGAAACTTGCAACATTGCCTACCATTCATGATTTAACATGGTTTTGGCTGCTTTATTCTGATTTCCGATTATTTTTTATTATAACTTTAATTACATTTATCGATGGGATGTGGATGGGGAAGCATTGGCAATGAAAAGAGTATGTTCAGTGTTACGTGTATTTGGGAGAAAGTGTGGCTGGAGGTGTACGTGTTTTTGAAGCTAGATTAATAATTGTGTAACACAGTCGATGTTTTGGTCACTTCTGAGTTATTAGTAAATTAACTCCATGGTCAGGTGGGTGAAGCAAGTAATGTGGTTCTGGACGTAGCGGATGACGTGGTGTTTTGGAAGAGACGGGTGCGTCAGATGGATGATGGATGCCTAACACTTTGTTTACGTTCATGATTTGGCATGACTGAGACGGCCGTCAGATAACGAACGAATCATGTCGTTTAAGGTTTTTACACTCCGTAATAGCGCAATGTTACTATAATTTACAATTATCAGCATATTATTATTACATTGATTAATGAGCTATCAGTTGGCAAGTATTCAGATTGAAAAATGGAAGTGATCATCCACTAACGAACGAATTAGGTAGTGTGTGTTTATTTGTAAATGTGAGCGAACACTCATTACATCGTTCTGATTACTTTCGCTTCGCAGCACTATAATTTTGTTATGATTTACCGGTAGATAAAGTGTTAAGTATTACGTGCACTTGGGAGTAAGTAATATGTGTGTCTGGTGATGTATCTATTTTTGCGGCTAGATTAATAAACATCTGGCACTGTCTATTTTTAAAGCAGACGAATGAACTATTCAATAGATCCTTGTGTATCGCGGTCCTCAGAGTAAACAATACATATTCAAACACGCATATATAATCTCGTGGTCAGTTTAACACGCCCTCGACACAGTCAATGTTCCTACGTTATTCCAGTCATTACTAAATAAACACCGTCGTTACGCAGATGAAGCGTGATTCTCCTCACAGTACCTTTCACCGCATTCTTTCCCAACTACGCATAGACGTCCACTAGAAGACCCACGTCTACAGCTGATTCGTTACATCCTTCATTATATCGTCCATTCAGCACTGAACCTAACTACCCACTACACATTTACACGTACAATCACACTCAACATCTTTTGAGCCCGATCACCAAACCTACCGCCCAATCCCCGCCTATACCGCATCCAACTCATTAACAACCGATCTCCATCGACCACGTTCCCTCACGTCCCAGACTCCCACGCTCCATTTTCCGCAGTGTCCACCACCCTCAGATCCTCGTCCGTTCGTTGCCCACTGCCCCTTTCATTGAGCAAACGCACGTCGGCATGCATACCACTGCCAAATTAACGCTTCCCATCCATCGCAGGTACCTAACGAAACGCGTCGCCGACCGAGGCTACCATCCGTTCGTCGTCATCAGGCCCGACAACGAAGCCAGCCAGAGTCTCTACCGGAAGCTCGGCTTCAAGAAACTCTACCAGACCGTCCGCATGTCGTTCACGCCGCATTCGTGGCAGGACGAGCAGGAGATGCTGATAATGGTCGTCAACGACGTGGCGGAGGGTGTTCTCTCGATCGAGATCCAGGGCGAGCAGACGCCGGAAGTCGAGGACGACGAGAAGAAGGACAGCTCGACGCCGAAGAATAAAGCTTCCGAGCTTAACGGCGAACGGTCGGAGAGGTTAGGGTCGAAAGACGAGTCCGCGGAGAAGGAGGACGCGCAGGAAAGTCAGGAAACGCCGGACGTTGAGTCGACAGACGCGGGTGACGCGGGTGACGCAGGAGACGCGGATTAAGACGTAGGAGGATTGTTCGATAGACACGACGCTCCAGGATTTTTGCGTTGTCCCGGTTGCTCGACGGCGATGTGCTCCCGTGGGTCATGTGGCTTTATGAGAGAATTCCGGGGGTGGTGGAGTCTAGTACAGCGAGGTGTCGGACATAGAGGAAACGATGGCGAGATGCGGAAATTGGGCATGGCCGAGTTTTCGGTGTACTAGGGTTTTGTGTTGTTGGGAAAGCTGGAAACGGGGGAGCTCGGTGGGAAAATAGTGCGATGGGGTATGAAATATTACGGGAAAGGGTAGTGAGCTCTGAAAATGAGTCGTAGGTGATTTTTGGTGTATTAGAATTTTTCGTTTGCAATGAAGTTGGAAATTGATGAGTTCGGTGGGATATTCATGTAATAGAATATGGTGTATCGTAAGTAAATGTGTCGGGGCTTAGACATGGCTGATTTTCCGGTATGTTAGAATTTTGTGTTTCCGGGAAGGCTGGAAATGGGAGGGAAAACAGTGCGATGGGATATAGAATGTCGCGGGAAAGGTTAGTGAGCCTTGAAAATTAGTCATAACAATTTTTGGTGTATCAGAATTTTTCGTTTGCAATAAAGTTGGAAATTGATGAGTTCGGTGAGATATTCATGTAGTAGAATACGGTGTATCGTAAGTAAATATCGGGGCTTAGTCATGGCCGATTTTCCGGTATATTAGAATTTTGTGTTGTTGGGAAGGCTGGAAACGGAGGGGAAAATAGTGCGATGGGGTATGAAATGTCACGAGAATGGGTACTGAGCCTTGAAAACTAGTCGTAACAATTTTTGGTGTGGCAGAATTTTTCGTTTGCAATGAAGTTGGAAATTAATAAGTCCGATAGGAAATTCATATAATAGGAGGTGGTATATCGGGAGTAAAGGTGTTGAGCCTTGAAAATTAATCGTGGCTGATTTTTGCTTTATTGGAAGTTAGCGCTGTCAAAAAAGCTGCAAATTGGTGGATTTGCTTTAAAACCAGTACAGTGACGCAGAAAATCATGAGTGAAGGTCACGAGACTTAAAAACTAGTCATAAACGATATTTTCTATATCAGAATTTTTCGTCCTCAATGCAGTTGGGATATGAAATATCGCGAAAAAGGTGCCGAACCATGAAAACTAGTCATAATCAATCTTTGCTACATTAGAATTTTGCATTGTCAGAGAAGTTGGAAATTGATAAATTCGGTGGTAAACTAATGTCACTAATCAATGCAAAAACTAACGAATCTCGTCATAGCCGATTTTTGCTGTACCAGAATTTTCATTGTGGGAGATATCGAAAACTGATGGATAAAGAGAAAAACCGATATAATGGGATATCGCAAATCGTAAGAAAATCTGGCAATCCCCGAAACTCATCATATCCAATGTTCACTGTATCAACCTTTTTTATTGTCACGACGGATAGTAATAAATGAGTTCAGTATAAATCTAGTCCACCGAGACGTTGGATACTGTGAGGGAAAATTGACAAATCCTGAGAACACATGTCCGATTTTCACTACGCCATAAACTTTTATTGCCGGAAAGATTGGAGATTTATGGACACAGCGAAAGTCTAATATAACTATAACGGGAAATTTCGGCCAGTCAATTTGGTGAATCTCAAAAACTCAGCGTGTCCGAGGTTCGCTGTACTAGAATTCCTGTTGTGGGGAACGTTCGGTTTCGGGCAAACGGGCACAGCGCGCCAAGAGAAATAAAATATTTTAAGAGATGTCCACAATTACGGCACCGCGTTCGCGCGAGGCTTCAAACTTTCATGTACGAGGACGTAGGTGGAGATAAATGGCTTTATCCTCGTACGGTTTTTCATATCAGACCCTTTGAAAAACGTCGCGCGTCTCCAGTGTAGTGCGAGACCGTATTCCTCTATAAGCCGTTCAAGGTTGAAATCAGTCTTCAAAGTCCGCGCCTCGTTAGAACACTTCGACGAGAAAGTGTGTCGTTTCTGTTATTTCCGCTGTAAATAGACTTATATATTATATAGTATATATTATATATTTTATATATATGAATTTAAGTACATTATTTATATATATCATAAATATATATTATATATAATATAATATATTGTATTTCGTTGTCTGCGTTTGCCAACTGCCGACTTTACATCCCAACACCGTTCTTCGAAGGCAGCCAACACAGACTCTCTTATGCGTGAAATTTATCGCACGAACATTTCCAACTAGAGTCGCCTGTACAGTCGTACAGGTTTGTATTTTTTGACGATCAGTTATTTAACGCGTACGGTATACTTGTTTTCACACCTTGTCGTTCTAACGATACTGACACCAGACGCATTACACATCTACCGACTTTGATTACGCGGGACGTATCAAAAATCGACACGCGGACTTTGAGGGAGCATCTCCGTAGCCCGACGAGAAACGGACGAAAGTCAAGCGGGTACCAATTTTCACCGCAATTCGCGTGAAAATGTCCGCGCGGTGCGCGGTGAATCGATCTGTGATTATAATTTCCCTGTATAAAGTAGGAAACTTCGGAAAAAATATGGAAAGACGAAGCCTCGTGCGATCTCGACACGCTTTCCTTTAATGTATACAGATAGAGACGATCGCCGGGTCGATGAGCCGATTTTTTAAGAAAAATCCCTTCGACCTCGAGGACGAACCTCCTGGTCGAAGACGTAAGCGAGATCAAAACGAGCATTTTTAATCAACGTACTTGCGTAAGTGTTGAAAAATACTGTCAGTCGGTATCTTGCGAGGTTCGATACAAAAGCTTATATACGATGACATTTCGTTCGCTGCAGAATTTTGTGTGTTATCATTTTGTATGTGGCAAACCGTACGTGTTATAGACGCTAATGACTACGATACCCCTAGTCGATTATTAAAGTTTTTCACCGACAGTCGCTACCGGGCGTACGAAGTGATAGCACAAAAAGCGATGTTGCACAATTTTGATAAGCCCTCGACGTACGTTAACGCTCCCCTCAAAGTAATTTCATCAAGACAAGTGGCACAAACTACTCCGACGGTGCTCGTTTTGACCTGCAGCTTGGCGAATCCAAAAAAACACTTTACCCACTCCGCGGGACGTTCTCTCCGATTCGTAGACTAGTTAATTTGCTCGACTCACACAAACGGCCCTTCGACTTTCCGCCATCTTCGATCGCGTCTCTTCGATTACCGACGTTTCTCAAGCTCGTGCACGCCGCAAGCCTTGGCAGTGACGTTTTGCGTGACCTCCTTGTTTCTATCGACCGATCGCTTCAGTTCTGAGCCGCGCGCCGCTTACTCGCGGCATGCCGTTCGGGTGAGACTCATTTTTCCGTTCGCACGCTTTTCCGAGCTTTAACCGTTTGAGTGCCAAGCGATGCGATCGCGCTTCTTCTGTCTGTCCTCAAAAGTGCAGCGCTCTGGGCTGCGAAGCCCGTAATTACAGCAGGTTCGGTTTCTCTCGATGCACAACTTTATGGTGATCTTTCAATCTTAAGTAAAAAAAGATAAAATTGGAATAATTTTACACTTTATAGGTCTACATGCTTTTATTCATATAAAAAATTCATATAAAAATTGCTATAATATAACAAGCGCTATCGCGCCGTTTAGCAAGTTTCGACACGGAATATAACAAGCGCTATCGCGCCGTTCGGCGTTTTTCGGCACGGAATATAATAAGCGCTATCGCGCCGCTTGGCAAGTTTCGATCGGGAAATGAGAAAGACCCGTCGCACTCAAACGGTTAAGTTCCCGCCACGCGTCTTTCGTTCGCCTCGCAACGACATACCGTGCGCACCTCGGCCGAGTCGTCGACAAGTTCCGAGCCCGCGGCTCAAAACTGAAGCGACGAGCGCCCTACGCCTGCAACGCAAAAACACAAAATGCCCGCCGAATCGGCTCACCGTCGTAGCCGGCGATCGCACACTAATAGCGGGCAAGCTAAATGATAATAATACTAATTAACGACGACCATAGGATTAACATTAACTATTGATAACGGATATACGTGTTTAATATTGAAGCCGCGCGCGCAAAAAAAAATGAACGGAGTCTGGACGGCCCGGATCGGCTCGCAGGGACGACGAACTCGAGGGAGAGTGAGGAGGAGAATCGTCCGTCGTGGCGTTAGATAGTCGACGTTATAAAAGTACTTGTATAATTTTTTCTACGACGTCGGGGGAACGGGGGGTTGGAGGAGTTGGAATCGTGCGAGCCGGATCGGGAGTGGCCTTGAGATTCCTTTAAGGCCCCCGAAATCCCTCCTTTATTTTTGATTTTTCGAACGTTTCCGGGGGCCAGCTGTGATACTTTACCCAATCCACTTATAAACGCTCTGGTCGCGGTACCAAGTCTAGTCTAGGCGAAGAGAGGGTCGGTCGTTCGTTAGCGGGTAATGCTGATGCCGGTCAAACATGACCCCGTCAATTCCATGTCGGTTTTGCGCCGTGCGGAGTTGTAAGAGGCCTGGACGCTGTTAACGTCAGGCGGGGAGAGTCTATGGTGGTGTAGAGTTGGGAACTATGGTGCGTGTATACTGAAGCGACCTTCAAGACATGCGGGATGCGAAACTTTTATCCCATGACCAGTAGTTTTCAAGAAAATTGCATAAAATCACTTTTATGCACGTACTTTTCACATGGCATAACAGTTCTGTTAAAGAAGCGATGTAATTTAGCCCTTCTTTGCATGATTTTTTCTTTATTGGTGAAATAAATCAAGGTGATATAATTCATGTTCAAAATTAAAGGAAAAATGGTTAAAAAAATCTTACTATGTATTTACAGTATAAATTTAGCAAAAAAACAATATGATGGAAATTTCCATCATCATGCAAAGTTAGATTAAAGTGCACTTGTTCTTTTATATAATTTTTGGGCATTCGATGTTATGATGGAAATTTCCACCATCATGCAAAGAAGGGTTAGGCCTAGTTCAAAGCCTTGGACTTATTTTAATTCCTTTTTCGAAGCCAAATTTTTTTTATAGTAAGGTCAACATTGGGTGACTTTAATTACTCGTGTGTTGAAGTAAACGCCAAGACGTGCAGAACTTTTTTCGAATGAACAGTAGTTTTTAAAGAATTTGTATAAATCGATCTTATGCACATGTTCTTGATACAATAGAGCACCTTCTTCCAAGATGAATAATTAAGGAAGCGGTGTTTGTATGTCAAAGCTCTCTTCCAAATTAATGTAAAAACTGCGTGACTTCAATCGTATAAAACCACGAACGCCTGTCCCTGGTTCATGCGTTAATAATTCACTCTTCAATACATCAAGTCATTGTCCAGAGAGCTGTTCCAAACACAAAGAGCTTGGTAAAAAATGAATTTGACAAAAGTGGTGTAAAAAGAAACTCAGGCCTTCAGTACCGCGCCATTAGACGCTCATCCTGCCATTTCAGTAAAGTCGCTACTTAAAACGTTGTGCTACGTCATGAAAAGACGCAGGGCATGGAAATAACGGCATGGAAATAATTTTATGCAATTTTCTTAAAAGCTACTGGTCATTCGAAATAAATAATTCAGGATTTCACGCGACTTAGGGAATGAAACATCATACGGTATTAATTGACACCACCATAGACTCTCCCTGTCAGTTCCGTTCAAGTTCCCTCGGGCAGGACGCCGGCAGCGGAGCGTACACTACGAAATTCCAGCGCATTCTGCGGAATTCTGCTTAATTCCGGCGAATTCCGTCGATTACCGAGCGCAGTGGTTCGACGGGTCACATAGTTTAGCCCATCGAAAACGCGTAGGCGCGATCACGCTGGACACCTTCACCGCTAGAAACTCCAGCAATAAAGCTACCTCTCGCTAGGCCTCCGTCCGAAATTTGTACACGCCACGACTCCACTTTTATCGGTTGCTCCCGCAATTGCCAGTCGCCACTTTGCATTAACCCTTTCGTTACGGGAGTGCGGTCCGCGGGAGTGACGTCACTGAACGGGGCACCGTGCCGCAAAATGTGCATATTGCGCGTCGGTAAACTGGTGTTCAGACGTATGTCTTTCACCGCTACCTTGTCATTCTCCGGATCGTACTCTTCTTTAAGCGTTACACAACGACAAATTTGGAGACTTTGCAATTGTTATGAATAAAAATACAATTTAGGATAATTCATATGTCAAATTAAATTCAGAATGATACATTTTAAAGCAAGGATCGACACACAAACCCACGTTTCAGTTTCTACGTTCATAATTAGATTCGCGTCTTTAGTCGTTTGCACCGAAAACGACGCACCTTTTACTTCGGCTTTTTCCTACCGATTTATAAACCAAAGGAAAATGTCATTCTGTGAATATTAGCCACTGAGAGCTTGCAAAAGATTGGAGCGTCATTCTTGTTCCGATTGCTTCCAAACTAGTGCATGTTTCATTTTTCGCGTAAAGCAAATCAAAAACGAACCGAGGAATGACACGTGCCATCGATGTGCAAGATGCAAACAAACAAAAGAAACAATAATATCGCAGGGCCGATGGTCAAGCGGTATCATATTCTTTATCGCGTGGATGCCGTCTAGATCCGGCGCTCGTAACGAAAGGGTTAAACGTTTACGCCGGCGTGTACCACCGGTGGTTCACGCTCGCCTGTCCCATCGGGCGTGAAATTTGTTTAGACGCCACTCACCATCAGAAATATAGTTCGTTTAGTAAGTGGACAAAATTTCCGTATAGTTGAACATTTGAATAATTGAAATTTAACTCTTTGACTGCGGCGCACTCTTGGACGAATCCATCAATATGGACGGCGCGTTTTTCGCATGGTTGTCCACTGACTAGTAACCGAAGCAGTACCCGAAAATTTGATAACATTCTTATATGTAAAAAAATAATAATAGCAAAAAAATTAAAAATATCAATTTTTTATTTATCTTTACTAACATTTTGAACTTTTTAATTTTAATTTACTTGACTTAATTTGTGCATTCCTTCAATAATAATCGGTAATTAAAAAAATAACGAATGGATAAATTCAAACACGAATCACAAAATGAAATAAATAAATACTTACATATACAGTAAGGAAAAAGGTTTGCAGGAATCAATGCACGAAGCGATCATACGAGAGCGTACGTACAAGAGCAGTGTAATATAAAAGCAATTGACTGAATGATATTGAAACAATTGCCGATATTTAGTTGCTATGTTACATAGGACGATAACCTGAATGTTGAATCAATCAGTAAAACAGTAATAAAGGTGTCATAGTACAAAAATACAGAGGGCGCATGTTTACGTCTTTCGTATATATTGATGGATTTCTGAGGGCGTATATATACGCCTTTCGCAGTCAAAGGGTTAAACAATTGAAACGAGCAACAATCGTGAGCCACCGAATCATGCGCTGCATGAATTTGAGCGTCGCCCCATAGCGAAAAACATGAAAATCGGCCCCGGCGTGAACGTGTTAATCAGGCACCAGAACCCCGTGCGCTGTTATCCCATTGTGTGCGCGTGTCGCCAAACGGAAGAGCCAAAAAATGTCAATCTCGCGAATCTCGCGCCATGCTCGGCGCCACTGCGTTCGTCCGCCGCCATTTTCCGAGCGCGCCGATGCTTGCCTACCGAACCGCAGCAACCCCATCGAAAATGCGTATGTGAGTGCCGCAGATTTGGCATTTCACCCCGGGGCGCCGGAAAAAAGCGTCCGCTCGCCCGCAGGACCCCGAAAAAGTCTCGCGTCACGCCCGAGCGAGCTGGACACGGATCCTCGGTGACGTCCAACGATCATCTTTCCCGCGTGGAATTCGCTCGCCGAACCAGAAGGTGCTGAAGAAAACTGAGCACGGCGGAAGAACGCGGGAAGGAAGCGGCACCGTGCGGAACAAGAGCAAAAGATCGCATCGACCGTGTCAATTAAATTTCACCGGAAGGACGGTGCCAGGGATGTGCGATTGCGAAAGATCCCTGCACACCCCCGCCCACCCTGCAATCAACGAGCGCGCGCGCACTTATTACGCAGGTATCGGGACTGGCTTTTTCGTAAACGCCGTAAAAACGCGCGCGTGTCGGCACTTTGAGAGAGTGGATCGTTTCTGGTGCGGGACCCTCGGCAAGAGGTTCAGTCCTGTTGTGCAGGAGGTTCGCCAGCCTGCGGTCATAGGTTGAGCTGCGTATCGTTTGCTGTGCTACTTCGTCTGTGGTACTTCTTGTGTGGGTAATGGTGTATGGTACATGCGGTTGGCGGAAATCAAATACATGCATTTTTCGTTGGCTTGTGAGAAGGAATGTCGCTGAGAGGACTTCGGTGGTGGGGGGGAGGAGGATTTTCGGGAAATTTGGTGTATGTATGCGTGTGTATATATGTATGTGCATATATGCAAGCGTGGTCGGCAATATGTGTGGTATGCATATACGAATGTACATGTGTGTATGTAAACCATACGTGCTATACATATATATGTTGTAGTGAACACCGAAATCTGGAGAATGTCGACTTTCACCTGTAAATGTTGACATCCACCATGCACTAATGGTCGACACACACCGGAGAGGGTCCGAATGTACAAAAATGTAATGAAATATTCGATCTTTCACCGACGTATTTGGTATCTGTTGACATTCACCGGTGAAAGTCGACATTCTCCAATTTCGGTCATTCACGCTTACATATACATATTCAACTGAGAAATGCATCAGATATATATATATACAAAAAATAGAAAAAAGTTGTGGAAGAAAATCTGCTTGCAAGGAAGGGGAGAATATGTTTGCGACGTTCATAATTTCATGAAGGTACTTTTGGAGAATTTTAGTATTTATATATGTTACATATATACATATTTCAGTCCAGTAACATTTGTACTATACAGATATATACATATGTATATGTGTGTACATAAATAATATATATATCTCATACATTTCTCATTGAAACATCTAAGTAGAGAAAAACATTGCGGAAAGTAAACTCCTTGCAATGAAGGATGAATATGTTTGCAGCGTTCATAATTTCACGAAAATAGTTTTCACCTTTCGCAAGATGAAAAAAATTGGGAATACGCAAGTTATAGGCGTCATAAAACCTCTGCGTCATCATGTATACCACCAGAAAGATTCACTCTCGCGCAGGTACCTATACACGACTTCACCCAGCGCGAAAGTGTTATACACAGCGTACGGAAAGTATCTGTCTGTCTCCGTTGCACCGATTTAATTGTTATGCGAGAAGGTAATTATACGTCGTTCTCCCCCCTGTCGTAGACTCGCGACGATTTTCCATGTGGATGTCGAGCAGGAAATTAAGCTGATGGAGAGGTTGTAAGGTTGGAAAGGTTGTAAGGTGAAAATATAACGCAGACTACAGACGGCGCTGGTATCTACAGTTTGTTATACCAACGCCGACAATAGTTGGCGCTGCTATTGAAAGGGTTAAACGTGTTTTCCGCAAAGCTTGTCCCTGGTACGTATCTGCAGACTATGTAGAATGTAAAAACGTTGTAAGGAAGGAATATAATGCAGACTACAGTCGGCGCTGATATCCTCAGCTTGTTACGTGTATTCCGACTATAGTCGGTGCTATTATTGAAAGGGTGAAACGCATTTTCCGCGAAATATACCGTTGGTACGTGTCTGCAGACTATGTAGAATGTAAAAAGGTTGCAAGCCAAGAATACAATGTAGACTACAGTCGGCGCTGACATCCTCAGCTTGTTACGTGTATTCCGACTATAGTCGGTGCCATTATTGAAAGCGTGAAACGCGTTTTCCGCGAAATATACCGTCGGTACGTGTCTGCAGACTATGTAGAATGTAAAAGGGTTGCAAGTCAAGAATACAATGCAGACTACAGTCGGCGCTGACATCCTCAGCTTGTTACGTGTATTCTGACTATAGTCGGCGCCATTATTGAAAGGGTGAACACTTTTTCCGCGAAATATATCTCTGGTACGTGTCTGCAGACTATGTAGAATGTAAAAAGGTTGCAAGTCAAGAATACAATGTACACTACTGTAGGCTCTGGTGTCCACAACTTGTTACGTAAATTCAGGCTATAGTCGGCGCTGGTATAGACAAGTTATTAAATGCACGCCGACTACAGTCGGCGTTGGTATCCGCAGCGTGTAACATGGGCGTCGACTATAGTCGGCACAAGTATTGAAAGGATTCATAGCGTTTTCCGGAAAACCGCAAGTACGTGTCTGCAGACTACGTAGTATGTAAAAAACGGTACGGCAGGTACCCAAAGCAAAGTACACAGCATTCGGTGTCCTTCTAGAAAGCCAAACTGCATTAAAATGTTATAAACGCGAGTTCCGCAAAACGTAACATTGTAAGGAATGCAAGACAGACTACAGTCGGCGCTGATATCCTCATCTAGTTACGTGTATTCCAACTATGTATAGTCGGCGCGATTATTGAAACGGTGAAACACATTTTCCGCGAAATATATCGCTGGCACGTGTCTGCGGACTACCTAGTACGTAAAAAGATTGTACAGCCCGCAGCCAAGCAAAATTCACAGCATTCGGTGTCGTCCGCGAAAGCCAAACACCATGAAAACATTTTGAGCGGATCCTTCACAAAACATGCCGCCGGCACGTGTCTGCAGACTACGTACAACGTAACAGAACTCTAAGCCAGGAATACAAAGCAAACTACAGAGCGTTTGGCTTCTTGGCCGCGCGATGCGAACAGTTTAAGCGCATTTGCCGCAAAGCGCAGTTTCCGCGGCTGATTGACGCGATTGCTGATTCACCGAATGCTCTCTTACCATCCGCATACACGTACGATCACCGGCTCACTAAACATCGACCATTCAGGCGTACACCCGTGTATGCATCGCGGCAATCATCGCACGTTTATCGACCCGTAAAGAAAGCGTCTAGAAACAAGCGATCTCTAAGGAAAATCGCCGCGTGGCCGGGGGTGGAGAAAAGTGGAAAGAAACGCTCGAGTACCTCACAATTAAATCCACGCACAACCGCGAACCTACTTGTTCCGTTCTCTGTAGATTTCCTGAACGGCGAAAAGCCGCGGAAAGAGTAACTTCAGAAGATCTCGCTTGGTGGGCTTAGAGAGAGCTTATCCGGAAATCTTTCGTGGATATTTCGAGGCTAATTCATTCGCGCTCGGCCCGACGCCGACGGCGGAAGAGGCGGAGTGCAGCGGACGACGACAGCTCCTAATTGCTGTCATTAACATCGGCCTCTGGCGTCGAAAGCCGCGCGCGTCGGGCGCAGGACCGAGGAAAAGTGCGTCGTCGGAATGATACGAAAGAGCGACAACGAACTAATTACTACGATTCATCCTATCCAAGCCTTTTAAACGTAGAAAAATGCCGCCTAGCCATAGTGCTCAGAGCAAATCGGTGTCTCGCGAATAATTAGGCCTAAAAGAAGATTAATGGACAAGCCGAGTGAAAAAAAACGAACAAAATGCAAAAAAATACGCGAGAGGTTACTGCTGTCGCGAAAAACCGAGCACTCTTCTCCCCTGCACCTCGTGTAAATAATGATAACGAGAGACGAGATGATATACACAGCGTATATTGCATATGGATATATTATAAATAAATATTCTCCCTATTTCCTTCTCTCTCCTGCACGTCTCGCCTTCTTCTGCAAACAATGCAATGCGAACAAAAAAGGTATGTTCATGACGAGGATGACGGTGACGTTCGCGGATGTTTCGCCGGAACATGTGCCACTGATCGAGAGTTTTCAATAATTTCGGCGCGAGGCAGCGACGGCGACGGAGCGAATTTTGTTGGGGGTGCGGAATGATGCGGATCGACGCTGGAACGGGACACTTCGGGCGGAGATTACATTTGTTACGGGCGTGTCGCGAGGACGTATGGATCTGCGAATCTTTGTAATTTGTATTAACAGAGATACGAGGAGAAACGATGCGGGGAACGGTGGTTTTGTGCAAGCTGGTTCTATGAGATTTGGGTAATAAATGGAACAAGCAAATACGATTTTCTTAATGACGGTGTTCGTTTCTCATCTCATTTGTCCCTGTGCCTATTCACGCTGCCTGTCATGTGTTTTCGTCGGAATCCCTGACTTAACCCTGTGTTTCATTAACCCTTCGACTGCTGAATTTTTCCGGCCGAAGCGATCGCTGAGGACACAAATTTCTCGCAGGATCATTTAGATTATCATCAGGATATCAGCGAGTATTTTGAGGCTAAAAAAAGGTTGTTTTATGAGGTACTGCCAAAAGAAAAAACAGCAGTTTTGAAACATTGATTGAAATCATTGATTGATATAAGGCGCAACTAAGTTCTAATGATAATTCTTCATTTACGCCAAATCAAATAATGCAAGAAAATTATTTGATAAAGAACGCATCTGTGTTCGTCTCGTACATTGATAATTGTAGCTGCAGTAGGTAAGAAATCGAAACGATTGGGGACGCATATATGCGCCCATAGTCGGCACCGATAAATTTCGGGGGACGCATATATGCGTCCATAGTAGTCGAAGGGTTAAGTAGCAGATTCGCTACAAATTATATTTTCACACTTTGCCCGTTTGGTATTAGTGTTGCTGCTATTGAAATTAACTAACACAGTACGTTACCGCCGATGTTCAATATTGCATTATTATGTGGGAATAAAAGTTTTAGTTTTACGGCATAATAATAAAATTATTGAATAAATATTGTATTGAGAGGGTAAGTTGCAGCGTAGACATTCTGAAAAAAAATAGAGTCAATACTTAACATTTATTTATTTTTTTGAATATTTTTTTATCCTTATTACGCATCGGTAAAAGTGCCTTTTACGATTTTTTTCTTTCAAAAGTAAATAAATCATGAAACGAAGGATTACCATATTTTTGGAATACGATTGGTGCTGGTTGAACAAATTAAAGCCAAAACAAAACATTTAGAAAATTTTGAGTTACGGGATGTCTTAAGACATACAACACACATTTCGAGAGTTAGAAGAAAGTTAGAAAACAGACAATTAGACCAAGATGTATTTTTTTGTTGCAGAAAAATTGATAAATTCTAAATTTCCTGCATGTTTAGAAATCCTGTAGTTTTCTCATATGATCACTCAATCATTAATTATTTCTTACTTTTCACAATACGTATAGCTGGCAATAGTATAATGTAGATAGTACCCCAATGACTGTAAATTGAAATTTGTTCAGCTAACTGTAGGCAGTCGAAAAATGTAATACTTCACTTTGCATTACATATTCGCTTTGCTCTTTTGTTTTTCAGTATTTTTCAGATTCATTCCCAGAAATGCGTAAAATCATCATTGATCCTTTCTTCCTGATAATCCAGCATCATTCTCGTTCATCAATCCTTCGACGAATTCCTGCTTTGGTGTTCGGTGCCATGCAAGTAACAGACACAAACGATCGACCCGTGGTCGGAAAGTTATGAGTGATTGACAGGTAATGCAATATAATATAAGCATGTGTAGACGTCAAACGATATTTCGTGGAATAAATGACTAGCAAGAGCTAATTATCGATTTAATAGAAGACGTCAGACCGGTGTGTCTAACAGGAAAATCGAAGGTACTAAGAATCGATCGTTCATTTATTTCTCATATGAAAAGCGGAGGAATTATCGACGAAAGAATAATTTGCTGCTTCGTATCAGTAGAGATAAGAAATCTACAATAAAAATAGACACGTGTATAATTTATATCGCGCAAGCAGGCTAACCAACAATTTTCATTATCTAACCCAGCAATATATAATTTGCCAGTAACCTGAAATTGATAGAAAAAGAACTGGTCGCACGCACGGCACCGTTCTCAGTATATTTCATGTGAGTGCAAGGAAAAACAGTGAAAGAAGTACAAGGTACTAATATTAGGCGTACGATTTTTAAAATTCTTGGTTCCATTTCATTTATTGTTTGTAACATAACATTTACCTTTGAACACTTATCTTCAAAAATAAATGCATTCAAACAATTCGTCAAATATTATTCCTCTGCGTAATCGAACAACAGTTCTAAAATGTAACACAAGAACACAGAGTACAATAATAAACAAGATAAAAATTTCACATGAATAATTATTTGGATAAAAGTATATTTCGGTACTGTCCATTCCTGTGATATATAGTGTGTTTCATAACTGATAATGCAACCAAGATGGTGGCAATTCTGCGTGAACAAATACGTAAAAAAATGTAAGAAAAATGTTTCGTATGTCATTTTTTTTTCTTCAGAAAATCAACTTTTCTCGTTATGTCATTACAAGTGTTTTTTACGCGTTATCATGACTGAAACGTTGGGAGCGATTAAAAATATAAAATGTAATGACAGCATAAAAAAGTGCCGATTTGACGAGACTCGAACTTGCGATCATTGTTTTAGGAACTATGTTCCTGCTTCACATGGGTCAAAAATCAATTCGATTTCAACGAAAGCTCAAAATTTCACAAAATACATACAAACACGTCTTAAACCGTGTAAGTTCAATTTTCATAATTTATAAGACGGCGAGATTTTTCCTGTGTAAATCGACACTGATGCACTCACAAGTATTCGACTTTCTCTGATGTCTACAATTTATTTTATGCCTTCCACCCCTGTTTTCATATAGAACTGCCATTTTTTCCGGTTATGTCATCCGTTGCGAAACACTCTATATACATATTTTTATGATTTGCACCTGTTTCGTGCGGCACAATCCTATTCATAAGGCCACCAATTTGGTGCAGAACAAAATTTCTCTGCATCATTCTACAAACGCATGACTTAAGTTTTGCATTGCGATCACCCACCAACGGAATACTGGCAAAACGCCCGTCAATTTACGGAATCCCGAACATACCGTCTTCCTAAAAAACTCACGCACTTTACTCAAAGAGCGATAAGAGAAGCCATGCTGATTTTAGTAGAACACCAGTGCGTCAAACGATCTAAAGATGCGCACCAGCACTGTCAATTTGACACTACACGAAAACGGCGAAATATAAAATTGCGAAGACGAAGTCACGTACGATTAGGGTGTTCTGATAGGGAAATGCGAGAGAAGCGACATTGATAAAGGGATTTGAAGCACAAACTGGGTAAATTCATGTCGAACTGTGCACGAAGCGACTGACTCGACGTCTAAACACCGAATGAGCTCAGCTCCGATGCTGGCTCCCCACCCGAGGAACAGACATGCGCGAATTTCAGTACTCCGTGCAAGCTGCCGCAACGTGGGAAAGTTGAAAAATTGCAACAATTGTTTCTCTGTCCACAGGAAATGCAAAGTCAACACGTAAAGCACGATAGGAGCAACGTATTGAAGTATTCAACGTGTCAATGCATGACGACAGCGAATCGATCAAGGTACTTGTGCGCAATGTCACATTTGGCTTAGAGAACAGAGAACCGCAGAAAGTCGAAACGGATCAAGGTACTTGCGCACACTGCCGCATTCGGCCTAGAAAGAAGAAAAACGCGGAAAGTCCGAATTCGCGCGAAAGTCGCTTTACGAAAGCACAAGCGCGCGTTCCACATGACGTGTGCGACGGAAACTTTGTACACAAAACCCTGGAACAAAGTTAGTCCTCCGCATATGCATAGAATTGCAACTACGTCACGTGTTTGAACTATAAACACACTTTATCCACATAGTCTAACTCCGCCAACCAAACAATATCGCACGTTCCGTCATTCTCTCGTAACACCCGAAACACGTTAAAACCACACGTCTGCCCTGATCACAAACACTCGACATGCGCAAAATATGCCAACAAAAAAGCACCCTGCGTTGAAACGACAAATGCAACAAACGGTGCGCCGAACTTTTGATTAACACGTTGACTGCCATGATGGTCACCGGTGACCGGCGCAAAAGATTCTACTAAAAATGCAAAACATTCACAATTAAGCCTATTTGCAATCTTGTAAAAGCAATTGATATTGGAATGGTGCTTCAATACTTTGGACTCTAACAACTCTGCATTACCTTCATTTTGCACGATTTAATCATACTCTGCAGTATTTCATCGCATCGCAGTTCTAACATAGCAAAATACGCTTGACAGTCAACGTATTAACACTTCGACATCAGCAAGTGACCACCGGCATCACGTTGACGTGATTTAACATTGTCAAAAATAGTTCACGTGCCATAGTATATTCCAGAGGCTACCAAAGCGTTAAATGAATCAATAACTATCAATCACAGTTGAAAAACTGAGACCATGAGAAATTGAGATCAGAATTTAAAATTCAACACTTCGGCGGCCTCTATCACGTAAATGCGAGTTTGCTTTATCCAGAGTAGTCTACGTACGACAGTTTATGTAAGTGGTTAACAAAATGTTAAATGAATCAACAATTGACTATCGCTTTTGAAAAATTGTAATTGACCAGAGTTTGACGTTCAACACTGACAATCGCTGTCAAGCATGCGTAATATCGATATGCCTGGAACAATACGTCTACGGCAGCACATGTTGGAGGGTCAACGTTACGGCATTTGAGTGTTGTTCAATGAAACACTTTGACGGTGTTGAACCCTTTGACTTCTGAATACTTTCGGCCAAAGCGCTCGGTGAGAACGAAATATTTTTTGCTAGCGTGAACTCTCGTGATTAATTATGTAAGGTGCAACTTAGTTATACTTCTAATTCTTCAGTTTTACGCCAAATTAAGTAATGCAAGAAACTGATTTGATAAAGAACGCAGATAGGTTTATTCCATATATTGATAATTGCACGTGCAATACAAAAAAAATGGAAATGACTCCTATATGTGCCCATAGTCGACATCGATAACCGTCAGCAGACGCATATATGCGTCCATAGAAGTCAAAGGGTTGAAATTTTTCTGAAGGACCTCCAAATGCTACGTCGATTTTCGAGCATGCGCTGTTGTAGACATATTATTCTAGGCAAATCGAAATTACGCTTACGTGATAGCGACCGTCAGTGTCCAATGTTCAACACTGATGTCTATTAAAGTTTTTCAGTTGCGACTGTCACTCGTTGATTCGTTTAACGCTTTCGCAACCACCGACATATATATTCGCATGTCGACTATTTTCGTTAAAGCGACGTCACGTCTACGTGATGCCGGCGGTTAACTGCTGATAAAGTCGCATCTACGTGACAGCAGCCGTCAAGAGTTGAACACCGACATGCATGTTTGACGATTCCGTGCATCGAAGTGCGTCCGGTCGAAACAACAAATGCGACAAACGACCCGCCGGGCTTCTGATTAAATTCCGCGCACCAAAGTGCGTCCACGGTGCGAAAAGCGTCATATTACGCGTGCACATTCGTACGCACCCACGTCGAGCAAAACCGCGTCCACAAAACACTTGACATGCACAGCGCAAAATTTTCAACAAAAAAGTACCCGGTTGAAAGAACAAACGCGGCAAGCGCCGTCTCGAACTTCTAATTAATTACCGAAATACGCGTTTGTGGATTCTGTGCAACAAAATGCGTCCACGGTGCGGAAAATATCATTACGCGCGCACCAACATTCTGCTGACCAAAACCGCTTCCACAAAACACTTGACATGCGCAGTGCAAAACGGTCAACAAAAAAGTGCCCGGCCGATCAACAAAACGAAGTCCGTGAATCAAATGTAACGACGATTTGAAAAATGTCACTTTACGCGCACACAAGTTCTTTTTCGTCTAAATTGCTTTCACAAAACACTCGTCATGCGCAGTGCAAAATCAGAAATAAAGAAGTGCCCGACGAGACCAAGAAATATGAACATTGAATCGAAGTGCATCCACGATGCGAAAAACGTCACATTAGGCGCGCACACATTCTCTGTCGATCTAAACCGCTTCCACAAAACACTTGCCATTCGTAGTGCAAAATCGCCAACAAAAAAGTGCCCGGTGCACTGAACTTCTGACTGAAGTCCGTGAAATAAGTACGACCACGATGTGAAAAATACCACATTAGTCGCGCACCGATTTTCTGCCACCCGAACAAGAAAGTGCTCGATCGAATCAACAAATGCACCGTATTTTTAATTAACCACCGATTCGCACGTTCGTCAACTTTGTGCACCAAAGTGCGTTCGGTCGAAACACAAATGCGACAAACGGGGCGCCGAACTTTTGGTTAAACAGCGACATGCGCGTTCGCGAACTCCATGCACGAAAATGCATCCGGTCGAAAGAAGAAATGCGAGAAACGGTGCGCCGAACTTTTGCCGAAACACCGACATGCGCGTTCGACGGTTCCACGCCGAAAAGAAATGCACCGTACTTTTAATTAACAACCGTCCACGAGGCGCAAAGAACAAATGTCACATCGTCAACTGTATGCACCAAAGTGCGTCCGATTGCACCGTACTTTTAATCAACCACCGATGCGTTCGAAACACAAATGATACAAACGGCGCGTCGAACTTTTGGTTAAACAGTGACATGCGCGTTCGCGAACTCCATGCACGAAAATGCATCCGGTCAAAAGGAGAAATGCGAGAAACGGTGCGCCGAACTTTTACCGAAACAACGACATGCGCTCGTTCCACGCACCATGCGTCAATGCAAAATCGCCAACAAGAAAGTGCTCGATCGAACCAACAAATGCACCGTACTTTTAATTAACCACCGATTCGCATGTTCGTCAACAAGAAAGTGCACGGGTCGAATGAACAAATGCACCGTACTTTTAATTAACCACCGATCGCACGTTCGTCAACTTTATGCACCAAAGTGCGTCCGATCGAACCAACAAATGCACCGTACTTTTAATCAACCACCGATTCGCACGTTTGTCAACTTTATGCACCAAGGTGCGTCCGGTCGAAACACAAATGATACAAACGGCGCGTCGAACTTTTGGTAAACGTCATGCGCGTTCGAAACACAAATGATACAAACGGGCGCGTCGACATGCGCGTTTGGTTAAACAGCAAAGTGACATGCGCGATTTTCTCGCATAAAACACTCGCCATGCTCCGTGCAAAATCGTCAACAAGAAACGATCGAAAATGCATCCGTTCGTCTTTGTGCAAAGGTGCGTCCGGTCGAAACACAAATGCGACGAAAAACGATGGAAACGGTGCGCCGAACTTTTGCCGAAACACCGACATGCGCGTTCGACGGTTCCACGCCGAAAAGTGCGTCCACGAGGCGCAAAGTGTCACATTAGCGAAGCCGCTTCCACAAAACACTCGCCATGCTCAATGCAAAATCGTCAACAAGAAGGTGCTCGATCGAACCAACAAATGCACCGTACTTTTAATCAACCACCGATTCGCACGTTCGTCAACAAGAAAGTGTTCGTTCGAACCAACAAATGCACCGTACATTTAATCAACCACCGATTCGCACGTTCATCAACTTTAACGCAACCAAGGTACGTTCGGTCGAAACACAAATGCGACAAACGGCGCGGAACTTTTGGTTAAACAGCGACATGCGCGTTCGCGAACTCCGTGCACGAAAATGCATCCGGTCGAAAACAGAAATGCAAGGAACGATGGACCGAACTTTTGCCGAAACCCCGACATGCGCGTTCGACGGTTCCACGCCGAAAGTGCGTCCACGAGGCGCAAAGTGTCACATTAGGCTTGCACCCAATCTCCGCTTCCACAAGACACTCGGCATGCGCAGTGGAAAATCGCCTCGGAAAAAGCGGCCGGCACCGGGTCGAAAGAAGAAATGCGTCGAACGGCGCGCCGAAGTTCCGGTTGAAGAGCGACATGCGCGTTCGACGACTCCGTGCATCGAAGTGCGTCCACGGGGCGGAAAATGTCACATTAGGCGCGCACCCATCCTCCGACCAGGAAAGCCGCTTCCACAAAACACTTGGCATGCGCAGTGCAAAATCGCGATTAAAAAAGCGGCCGGCGAGAGAAGAAATGCGCGAAACGGCGCGCCGAACTTGCGATTAACCAGCGACATGCGCGTTCGTTGATTCGTGGTGCAGGTCGGCGGTGCAGGTCCGCGATGCAGGTCCGCGGTGCGAAAAGTGTCGGGAAGAAGTCGGCAGTGGTTCGGTGAGGCTTGTGCAGGGTGGCTGAATTCGACTGAAGATTCGGCGAGCGTCCGGCGAACGTTCTGTGGAGCTTCTGGTCGTTCTGCTCGTTCTGGCGGCGACTTGAGGCGAGCGAGACGACAGGTGACTGGTGGGCTGCGCCATGCGCGCCACTCCACTCGTCCTCGGGTCGCTTCGGGCGACTTCGGCCACCCTCGGCCGCGCTCGGCTGCGAGTGGTGGGGCGAGCAGTGTATCCGTGACGTCACATAATTAGAGTAAATACAAAGTAGTCTTGATGGGACAGCGGCGTGCGCCGCACCGTGAGTCGCTGCTGGTCCGCGCGCGTCAAACCTATATCGTTTCAATACACGCACACCTTCTCTCTTTCTCTCTCACTCTCTCTTTCTCTCCACCTACGTCTCTAACTGTCTCTCTTACACTTGCTCGCGCCTTACCGCGAGCCATATACAACGCGCTATGTGTCGTCGCGGTCGGCTAGAGTGTGTGTGTGCCAAAGGATCCTAGATGACTGTGGGAATAGTGAGTGACTCGTGCAAGCGACGAAGAAATGGATAAGATAGAGGTGAGCGAATTGAGCGTGTCCGGCGTGCCGGGAAAAACGGCGAGCGTTCGAAACGCAGCGCAAAGTGTGGCTGCGCGTTTCGGCGACTGGTCTCGAGTTTGGCGCGCGAGTGTGCGCCAATGTGTGTGCCTGGCGAGTGCTGCGTTCCCTCAGGAGCCTGCGTCTATGGGTTCCTCTCGATCACGTTTCGTCGGAAGGTCTTTCGTGCGGCAATGCGCGAGGGAGGTTTTCAGCGGTGCTGCCTCTGTCTCCTGTCCCTCTCTCTCTCTTTCTCCTTCTCTCCTCTCCCTCTCTCTGTCATCGTGCCGCGAGATTTGCCTCGACGTCCACCCGCTCGCCCGTAATGCAGAAGTGACAGCGTGCCGACGAGTGGGGGAAGCCTTTCGGCTCGTGGAGGGGCAGAGGTGATCCTGTAGTTAGACATCTGGCAACGAATGCCATTGTGTGTATCTTCAATGTGCGATACTATTAGACCGACTGGTTACTCCCCTACTCTCATCCGAAAAGCTCTCTCTCGGTCGCGCACGACTCCTCATCTTACTCTGTTTCTTCTCCCTCCCACGCTTCCCCCACCGCGAGCTCGCGCTCTGTCTTTTTCTATTTCATCGCCGCCTCCCCGTTAACTTTGCGACGCCGTCCTCCTCGCACTCCTGCTTTTCTGTCAGCGTCCCTCTCTCTTTTTCTCTCTCTCTCTCTCTCTCTCCCTCGCCTTCCGTTCTTCGCACTCGCTCGCTTGGGGCCTCACTCTCGTTCATTCCTTTTTCTCCCGTGTTTTCCTCTCCGCGTTTGTCCTCCCTTCAACCAGCATAGCGCGCGCGTCTCTTTCTATCTGTTTTTCTCTCCTTTCGTCCCCTCCCGCCTTATCTCCGTCCCCCGACCGCCCGTCCGCACTCGGTGAGGTATTTATAGATGTGCCTTAACCCGATTTAACGCAGCCACCTCGACTCACATTGTCCTAACGACGGTTTAATGAGAAACTGCATTGTTTTTTCGATCCGCTCCCGCCGATCTCGGGAACGCTTGCCTTCTTTGGGACATTATAAGCGCGGACGGCGCCGTGGGAGGAATAATAAAAACGCGCGGAGAGACGGGTGGACGGTCCGAAGGGGTGCGGGAGTGGGAGTAGACGGAAAGAGTATTCGCGCACACGTCTCCGCTGAGAGTTTGAATCGATAAGTGGTTCCGTTGTTATTACGACGAAATATTATTGTGCCCCGCGGTCCCCGGCACAATGCCGAATTCGACGGCTTCGTCGAATTTCTCCGTCGAATTTCTTCGTCGTAATGCGACGCGCCCGCGGGACACCGTGTATGACGCGACGTATACGTCGACGGCGCGCATACACGTAGACGACGTGAAAAATTAAACGCTGGCCTGCTTCGCGGAACGCTACCGCTAAGAGTTTAGAGAAAGAGGGAGAGAGCGCCGGCGGAGTGGGGGAAAGGCAGCTTCGACGAAAAGTGTTATTGCGCTCTATCGACATTGCTCTGCTTTTTTTCGATCCGCATCTGTTTCTAGAGCGGACTCCTCTGTTTACATATATTTCGAGCTGTCTCGGGAGCCTGAGGAATAACATCCGTTTCTGCGGGACCCGACAAACAAAAGACGCGCGCGCCCCGCAAAACACTGTGCGTACATTTAATACGCGCGCCGGCCGTTATATTTCCGATACACACCGGAAAGTGGACGTCGATTTTTAAACGCTCTGCATTATGCACTCCGATATCTCCCCCCGCCGCACGACACCGGCACGCGCTCCACTCGTCCTTTTATGGATTCCGCGTTATTTAACTGCAGAACGTATTACACGTTTGTTGGGATTTTATTTCGCTTTCTCATTTTCGAGTATTCCCTTTGCAGTGTGTGCGTCGCGTATACGACTATTATGTGCCCAACACGCGCGCATGCCATGTAGACGGGTCCTCATTCTCGTTCCCTCACTCACGAACCACACACACGAATATATACACGCGCACACACTTGAACACGTACGGCCAAACGTATGTGCGCGCATATACAATCCGTGAATTTCCCAGCGCTCTCAAAGTGTGCATTTCAGAATTTAATCGATAATGCGGGGTCGCGTGTCACGGAGAGTAATTATTGTATCACAAGCGTACGTTTTGTTATCGTGACGTGTTGGCAATGAGCGAGAACTAGTCAAGCCGGTGGGGGACTATATAATAGACGCAAAGTAGACTCCATTGTCGTCGTTTTGACTCCGGCGGGATTGAGGAATCTGGAAGCGTGCTCGCTCGTTATTGCCCGCGAACGATCGCTCTAAGGATTCATTTCGCTTTTCTAAACAAAGAATACCTCTTAGCGTCCCGGCATGCGATGGGGTCGGGCATGTTTTCCGTTGAATTGGACCGCACAAAGGTAATCGCGTTACAATAACAGAGCTGCGTCGACAATTCGGCGAGGCAAACAAAAAGCAGAATAATTTAAGACTGCCAATATTTCACTGTGCCGTTATCTGCAAAGTTGAGCGTGCGTCGGCGGATTTCAATTTTCAATTAATGTATTGCGTGTGAACGTTAAATGTAACAAATTTTATATAAAATGTTGTCGAACGGTAGTAGGCTGGAAATAGCAAACGTGCTGTTGCCGTATAACACGCGCCAACGCGATGTATAATAGATCAGGGTTTCGGCATACCACTTTGGAAATGGTAAATATACAGGCACCGTACAAAACATGCTAATACAATGTATCATAGATCAGGGGTTCGAAATTGTAGTTCGGAAATAATAAACACACAGTCGCCGTATAATACATCCTAACGTAATATATAATTGGTCAAAAGATTCGAAATAGTAGTTTGGAAATAATCAATACACCGTCACGACATAATACACGCTAACACAATGTACAATAGATCAGATATTCGAAGTGGCACTTTGGAAATAATAAATATACAGGCAGCAAATAATACATGCTAAGCCAATGTATAATAGATCTGGAATTCGAAATAGTGGTTTGGAAATTATCGACTATAATTGGTCAAAAGATTCGAAATAGTAGTTTGGAAATAATCAATACACCGTCACGACATAATACACGCTAACACAATGTACAATAGATCAGATATTCGAAGTGGCACTTCGGAAATAATAAATATACAGTCAGCAAATAATACATGCTAAGCCAATGTATAATAGATCTGGAATTCGAAATAGTGGTTTGGAAATTATCGACTATAATTGGTCAAAAGATTCGAAATAGTAGTTTGAAAATAATCAATGCACCGTCACGACATAATACACGCTAACAAAATATATAATAGATCAAAAGATTCAAAATAGCACTTCGGAAATAATAAATATACAGTCAGCAAATAATACGTGCTAAGCCAATGTATAATAGATCTGGAATTCGAAATAGTGGTTTATAGTGGTACTATAAATATCAACACCGTACAAAACATGCTAATACAATATATCATAGATCAGGGGTTCGAAATTGTAGTTCGGAAATAATAAACACACAGTCGCCGTATAATACATCCTAACGTAATATATAATTGGTCAAAGATTCGAAATAGTAGTTTGAAAATAATCAATACATTGTCACGACATAATACACAATGTACAATAGATCAGATATTCCAAGTGGCACTTCGGAAATAATAAACATAGTCAGCAAATAATACATGCTAAGCCAATGTATAATAGATCTGGAATTCGAAATAGTGGTTTGGAAATTATCGACGTACGGTCGCTGTTGCAAGAGACAAGCGAGATGGAAGATACGAGCAGAACAGAAACACTCGAAATCGGCTACAAGGATATAGATTAACGTCGTTAATATTTACGGACGCCGACGTCGTTGAACCGATGTCGATGGCGAGAGTAGGGCGAGATAAGAGGGCAACAGGAGAAAGATTCGCTTGCAGAGACTCGAGAGAGAAATAGAAGGAAATACATGTGAGCGAACCGCAGAGTGGTCGTTACACGAATTGTTTAAAATAAATACCTCTTTTAAAATAAATACCGATGTTCGACTAAATTGCAGCGGGAAAACATATTCCCACACTCTCCGACGCTGAGACAATTTTATTTCGAGAGGCGAAATAGACTTTGTTCAATTGCTCGCGTTAATTGAAATAACATACTGTGATAGCAATTGCGATAAAATGAGAGAGTTCGAAAAAAGCAGCGGAGATCTTTTGTTCCGTTCGGTTAATTTGTAAATTATTGTTTCCTCATCATGTAATCGTAAATTATGTCGTTGGAATAAGCGTTTACGCGTTATCGCAATATGCGTGGTAACATTTTGAAAGTTGTAAAAGGTTGCTACATTATCACGTTTGTAATTTGTTGTCCATTAGCGCGGAAGTGCTTTTTTGATCACTGAATACGCATTTGTATTCTGCAGATTTACATGTGTTATTTTAATGAAAATGCTGTTAGAGTACATTATTACAACATATATTAGCTATCCAGCAAACTGCTTTTGCACTGTTTTCAGATTGCTAAATCCATGTGTACATTATGTAACTTCAATGTGTTATTTTACAGAAGTTACTGTTAGAGTATACTATTACAATTTATTTGTATATATAACAGTATACTGTTTAAAATTATTACAATAACTATCGAACAAATTACATACGTATTTGTATTCTGCAGATTTACATGTGTTATTTTAATGAAATTGCCGTTAGAGTACATTATTACAATATCTATTAGCTATCCAGCAAATTACTTTTCCACTGTTTTCCGATTGCTAAATCAATGTGTATATTATGTAACTTCAATGTGTTATTTTACAGAAGTTACTGCGAGTATACTATTACAGATTTATTTGTATATATAACAGTATACTGTTGGAGTATACTATTACAATAACTGTCGAACAAATTACATACGCATTTGTATTATGCAATTTTACATGTGTTATTTTAATGAAATTGCCGTTAGAGTACATTATCACAATATCTATTAGCTATCCAGCAAATTACTTTTCCACTGTTTTCCGATTGCTAAATCCATGTGTATATTATGTAACTTCAATGTGTTATTTTGCAGAAGTTACTGTTGGAGTATACTATTACAATTTATTTGTATATATAACAGTATACTGCGGAGTATACTATTACAATAACTATCGAACAAATTACATACGCATTTGTATTCTGCAGATTTACATGTGTTATTTTAATGAAATTACCGTTAGAGTACATTATTACAATAAATATTAGCTATCCAGCAAATTATTTTTCCACTGTTTTCCGATTGCTAAATCCATGTGTATATTATGTAACTTCAATGTGTTATTTTACAGAAGTTACTGTTGAAGTATACTATTACAATTTATTTGTATATATAACAGTATACTGTTGGAGTATACTATTACAATAACTGTCGAACAAATTACATACGCATTTGTATTCTGCAGATTTACATGTATTATTTTAATGAAATTGCTGTTAGAGTACATTATTACAATATATATTAGCTATCCAGCAAATTAATTTTGCACTGTTTTCGGATTCCTAAATCCATGTGTATATTATGTAACTTCAATGTGTTATTTTACAGAAGTTACTGTTGAAGTATACTATTACAATTTATTGGTATATATAACAGTATACTGTTGGAGTATACTATTACAATAACTATCAAACAAATTACATAAGCATTTGTATTCTGCAGATTTACATGTATTATTTTAATGAAATTGCTGTTAGAGTACATTATTACAATATATATTAGCTATCCAGCAAATTGCTTTTGCACTGTTTTCGGATTGCTAAATCCATGTGTACGTTATGTAACTTCAATGTGTTATTTTACAGAAGTTACTGTTAGAGTATACTATTACAATTTATTTGTATATATAACAGTATACTGTTGGAGTATACTATTACAATAACTATCGAACAAATTACATACGCATTTGTATTCTGCAGATTTACATGTGTTATTTTAATGAAATTGCCGTTAGAGTACATTATTACGACAGCTATTAGCTATCCAGCAAATTGCTTTTGCACTGTTTTCGGATTGCTAAATCCATGTGTATATTACGTAACTTCAATGTGTTATTTTACAGAAGTTACTGTTAGAGTATACTATTACAATTTATTTGTATATATAACAGTATACTGTTGGAGTATACTATTACAATAACTATCGAACAAATTACATACGTATTTGTATTCTGCAGATTTACATGTATTATTTTAATGAAAATGCTGTTAGAGTACATTATTACAATATATATTAGCTATCCAGCAAATTTTCCACTGTTTTCCGATTGCTAAATCAATGTGTATATTATGTAACTTCAATATGTTATTTTGCAGAAGTTACTGTTGGAGTATACTATTACAATTTATTTGTATATATAACAGTATACTGTTGGAGTATACTATTACAATAACTATCGAACAAATTACATTCTCGAATGCTTTACCGATTGCTAAATCTATATTCATATTATGCAACATGAACGTGCTATTTTATTGCAATTACCGTCAGAATATGTTGTTACGATTTGCATTAACTATCGAGCAATGTACGTTTCAGCGGCGTCTCGTGCCTCCGTACAAATTTATTCGCGAAAAAAGCGGGCCGGGCAAGTGGTTTTTTGCCCGCCGCATGTCTCATCGAGTTAAACGAGATCAAGCAGATAATGGCTCTACGTATAGCGCGAGTAATTGGAACGGCGGATTTTTGTGCGATTAAAGGTATGTGTTGTCGCGGACGAATAAAAGATTATTTGACATTCTTATTCGTCATTCCGTATCCGAATGAAATCGCGCACGACTCTTCTGTGCCGAACAACGTTTCGCCGGCGGGCATTATGAGCGCTTTGTCACGTCGCGCAAATATTGTGACGATCAATAATCGCGGGCGAATATTCGCGCGATGCGAGTGCGTATAAATAAAGCGTACTCGGCGGCTAAATAAATTGGGCGCTGCATGATACACGCCCTTGCAATCCGGAATTCGCGATGTCGCACGGGGAACCTTCGACTAAACTTCTATTAGGTGTACAAATGAATAATCCAATTTTTTCAGCTAAATTCAAGGTTTATTTTAACACATTGTTGACCGGCAATTTTCGGCAAAAGCTGTCTCAAGTCACCGGCTATTATTTCATAATTGAACATGGAAGTGAAACCGTATTGAATAACTTTCAATAAAGCAATTTGTTTATGCATAATGAATTCAATTTGAACTTTGGACATAAATTTGATGTAATTTTTAATATTTTTTCGTATGATTAACTGTATTAAAAAGTGTCAAGAACGACGTAGATGTGAGATGAAGCATTTTACATCAATATATCTTGTTTGAATGCTTTATACTGTTTAAAGAGCTAGATTTTTAAATGATTTCATTTTCGATAATCATTTTGAAAATGACTACAACTCATTTAAAAATAACTCGTGCAACTTTATAAAGCATTCACGTATCAAGATATATTGAAAAATTTCTTGGCTACATTTCGTCGTTCTTGACTGCTGTACAGTTAATACTAGAAAAATAATAAAAGTTACATAGAATTGATGTCTTTTTTTCAATAAAGCAGAATTCATTGAACACAATGAACAAAATTTTGCTATATTCTATATTGTCCTGCGATCAAGAAGTAAAATCAGTTACGAAATAATAGCCGGTGACTTGAGACAGCTTTTGCCGAAAATTGCCGGTCAACAATGTGTTAAAACAAGGTAAATTAAATTTTTTAATCAAAGTACTCGCCGTTGCTTTCTATTTTTGTTGGTTTCACTGGGTTCATGCGGAACCCATTTTCCTTCTTTCCGGATCTTTCCCATCTCATGTAGGCGTTTGGAAATCGTTTGCTGCGTTACTCCCAACTGTTCTGCAACCTCCTTTTGCGTTTGTGCCGAATTCTCAGCGAGCAGTTTTTCCAAATCATCGTTATCGCACTTCCGAGGACCTCCAGGGCGTTGTTTGTCGATTAGACTGAAATTACCGCTTTTAAACCGCTTAAACCAAAATGCGCACATATCGGACGATACAACACCTTCGCAGAAGAAGGAACAAATCGATTCGCATGCTCTTGCAGCATTTTTTCCTTCTTGGAATTCGTAAAGAATGCAATGTCGCATATACACCTTATCTGTTGCCATTTTCGACTCTACTCAACTGAATAATATTAAAGGTTATGTTGGACTTTTTGTAAAACTATTTGTTATTTTTAATAGCTATATGTCAACACTGAATAACCACAAAAGAGTGGGAAAATCTATTCAATTTAAAGTTGATTTCATAACCGCTCAAAATAATTTGGATTATTCATTTGTACACCTAATATAAGCGTCACGATGCTTTGCAGCGGATTCTTCGCTAAAACGAATCGCGTCCCATTTTTCGCGACAGTCGCACGGAGTTGCCCGATGCAGATTGCTTCAACGCGAAAATTGTGTTAGCAACTATGTACGAACGCTGCCGTTTGTGTTGAAGAGAAAAACGGTTGGATAGAGTCAGCAAGGTCGAGCTAACGTCCAGACACGACGTTCGCATAAATGTTAATCTCACTGTCAATTCTAAGTTCAAACAAGTAGTGCGCATAAAACAAAGCCTCGGAGAATAATGTTTTGACCGAGAGGAATTTCGACGCATCGCTTTTATTGGATTACGACGCACAGCTCCTTTCGACACTGCGTAGAGATTGCTTTAGCACCTACGTGCGGACACTAACATTCATTCCGAAAGTAAACGGGCGAATATACTGAGCAACGATCGTCGCTGACTGGAATGTCCACACGTAGCTTGTGCATAAATGTTGATAACACTGTCAATTCTAGCCTTGGAAAATAAGTTTTTATAGCTTCGACCGACAGGATGTTCGATGCACCGTTTTTACACGATTGCGATGCACAGATTCTTTCGATATTACGTAATTATTGCTTTTAGACCCTACGTATCAACACTGTCACTTGTTTTGAAAGAAAACGGTTAAACATACTCAGCGACGATCGTCGAAGTTTGTAACATCGCACGCAACTTGTGTATAAATGGTAATATCATTATCAATTCAACTTCAGCCAGCCACAACACCCAAAACAAAGGCTCCGAATGTTACATTTTGTTGCTTCGTTCGGCAGGAAGTTCGATGCACCGTTTTTACACGATTGCGATGCACAGATTCTTTCGATACTACGTAATTATTGCTTTTAGACCCTACGTATCAACACTGTCATTTGTTTTGAAAGAAAACGGTTAACACTTTGACTGCCGTGATGGTCATCGGTGACCGGCGTAAAAGACCTCACGAAAAATTCAAAAAATACCCATAGCATTTATCGTTTTGTAAATGCTATGGTAGCATTTAAATTGCAATTAATATTAAATTGTGATTAAATGCATTGTAGATTCGATGATCGTCGAAGCCTGCAACATCGCACGCAACTTATATATAAACGTTTATATCATTATCAATTCAACTTCAAACAGCCACCGCACCTAAAACAAAGCCTCCGAAAATCACATTTTGTTGCTTTGTTCGGCAGGAAGTTCGATGCACTGTCTTTATACGCAAAAGGCCTCACGAAAAATTAAAAAAATACCCATAGCATTTATAGTTTTGTAAATGCTATGGTAGCATTTATAGGTAGCATTTAAAATGCAATTAATATTAAATAGTGATTAAATATAATACATTGTAAATTCGACGATCGTCGAAGCCTGCAACATCGCACGCAACTTATATATAAACGTTCATATCATTATCAATTCAACTTCAAACAGCCACCGCTCCCGAAACAAAGCCTCCGAAAATCACATTTTGTTGCTTCATTCGGCAGGAAGTTCGATGCACCGTCTTTATACGCAAAAGGCCTC
This sequence comes from Cryptocheilus praepositus, assembly GCA_033815515.1. Classification (NCBI taxonomy): domain Eukaryota; kingdom Metazoa; phylum Arthropoda; class Insecta; order Hymenoptera; family Pompilidae; genus Cryptocheilus; species Cryptocheilus praepositus. The sequence continues at coordinate 6,552,863 of JAWWQZ010000314.1, forward strand.
ACGAAAAATCCAAAAAATACCCATAGCATTTATAGTTTTGTAAACGCTATGGTAGCATTTATAGATAGGATTTAAAATGCAATTAATATTAAATAGTGATTAAATGCATTGTAAATTCGACGAACGTCGAAGCCTGCAACATCGCACGCAACTTATATATAAACGTTCATATCATTATCAATTCAACTTCAAACAGCCACCGCACCTAAAACAAAGCCTCCGAAAATCACATTTTGTTGCTCCGTTCGCCAGAAAGTCCGCCGCGCCGTTTTTATACGCAAAAGACCTCACGAAAAATTTAAAAAATACCCATAGTATTTATAGTTTTGTAAATGCTATGGTAGCATTTAAAATGCAATAAATATTAAATAGTGATTAAATGCATTGTAAATTCGACGATCGTCGAAGCCTGCAACATCGCACGCAACTTATGTATAAACCTTAATATCATTATCAATTCAACTTCAAGCAGCCACCACCCCGAAAAAAAGCCTCCGAAAATCACATTTTGTTGCTTCTTTCGGCAGGAAGTTCGCCGCGCCGTTTTTATACGTAAAAGGCTTCACGAAAAAATCAGAAAAATACAAAACTATAAATGCTATGGTAGCATCTATAGGTAGCATTTAAAATGCAATTAATATTAAATAGTGAGTAAATGCATTGTAAATTCGACGAACGTCGAAGCCTGCAACATCGCACGCAACTTATGTATAAACGTTAATATCATTATCAATTCAACTTCAAAAACAGCCACCGCACCCGAAACAAAGCCTCCGAAAATGACATTTTGTTGCTCCGTTCGGCAGGAAGTTCGATGCACCGTCTTTATACGCAAAAGGCCTCACGAAAAATCCAAAAAATACCCATAGCATTGATAGTTTTGTAAACGCTATGGTAGCATTTATAGGTAGCATTTAAAATGCAATTAATATTAAATAGTAATTAAATGCATTGTAAATTCGACGATCGTCGAAGTCTGCAACATCGCACGCAACTTATGTATAAACGTTAATATCATTATCAATTCAACTTCAAACCGCGTTCGAAACAAAGCCTCCGAAAATCACATTTTGTTGCTTCATTCGGCAGGAAGTTCGATGCACCGTCTTTATACGCAAAAGGCCTCACGAAAAATTCAAAAAATACCCATAGCATTTATAGTTTTGTAAACGCTATGGTAGCATTTATAGATAGGATTTAAAATGCAATTAATATTAAATAGTGATTAAATGCATTGTAAATTCGACGAACGTCGAAGCCTGCAACATCGCCCGCAACTTATATATAAACGTTAATATTATTATCAATTCAACTTCAAACCGCGTTCGAAACAAAGCCTCCGAAAATCACATTTTGTTGCTCCGTTCGGCAGGAAGTCCGCCGCGCCGTTTTTACCGGACTGCGACGCATCATTTTGTCAGCTTTATTTGAATTTGATTCATACTGTACACGAGTTCTCCAACACGCGGCATACATACGTGCGTGTGTACACGAGCAAAGTCGCTTCGCACATGCGCGAGCAAACACACAACACTAGCACCACCGTCCCGACCATTACCTCGGCTTTATTCTATGCGATGTCTCACACGGGAAGGCGCAAGTGAGAGCCAAACAGTAAAAGACGAGGACAGAAACAGGCGAGTCAGAGCGGAATTATACGCGTGCCCGAGCAATCTGCGGATAAATTAATGAAAAATACCTGGAAATAATCAGAAGGATAACTGCGAGCAGTCAGATCGCATTCAGAGTCACATCCTAGAGAGGCATGCGATGGGCTTAAGTCAAAATTGTGGAATGAGGCCCTGCGTGGGATTCCGGGGAAAAAATGAAAAATGGGGGGCCGCGTTTTGAAGTGAGTTTCTTTGTGAGAAAGCGCGGCCGGGAGGAATGCAAACGGTGCGTTTGTTGGCTCGACGCTATAATTGGTGATAATGCGCGAGAAGTGAGAGGCAGGCGACGCTTGTGTGCAAGGTTTTCGACGTTTTCGTATTATTTATATTTCCGGCGTATTTATAAAGGTTCGGGCTTGAAGCACTCCCACGCAATATCCAATGTCTCTGTCTCTTTCTGTCCCATGAGTGGCTCTATGCTAGAAAAGCGCTTTACGTGTGTGCCGTAGTTTCTCACAGACTACGCACAGTGAGTCACAAAACGTCGACTACCGCTGCACACATAACCCCGGCCACGTATTGGTCGCTTTGTTTTTTCTTGCCTTTCGACAAATTCCCGTCGCGCGTTTCTAATCTCCGGCGAACGATAATACGCGCTGCCAACCGTCTTTTAAGCATTGAAAATCACCGCGGTCGCAACGCATTTAACCAGTTAGCTGTTCTTGATGAGTATACGCGCGATGAAGAAATTGCAGTATTTTGCGTTACGGCGAGTGTACTCGTCATGCGTAAAAAGGGATTACAAGCTCGTGTGCAAATTGCAATTATAGTGGAAACTAAAATGTGGTCGTATATATTAAGATGCGAATGTTTGGGGGCCAAGATGAAATAAAATTAATATTTACTAAATGTATATATATGTATTTAATATATGTATGAAAAAATATATAAAGCCCCCTTATGATTGAAAGTGTTTGATTTTAGAATTTTATTATAAAAATCGACATCAATTTTGAAAATGATATGATATATTAATAATAAAATTCTAAAATCAAACATTTTCAATCATAAGGGAGCTTTATATATTTTTCATATATATATATATATATATATATATATATATACACATTTAGTAAATATTAATTTTATATAAAAATCGACATCAATGTTGAAAATAATATGATATATTAATAATAAAATTCTAAAATCAAGCATTTTCAATCATAAGGGAACTCTCCATATTTTTTCATTTTCCGAATAAATTATAGTAAGTTTGAAATTAAACACATTATTTAGTAATATATTTTAACAAGATTCTATCAAACTTTAACAAACAATTTTATCTCAATCAAATCTCCATTGTACACATTCATCACCTCAGGAGATTTATCGGAATGCTCCGCTGGTAACAAAATTAAAAAATAAAACAGTCATTTCATTACAACTTCATTCCATATCAGAGCAGCCATACATATTCCGAGTTTGGCCAGTTCACACATCATGAATAATTAAAAAATGTGGTCGAAAATGTTTAATTTTAGAATTTTATTGTTGATATATCATATAAATTTCAAAATTGATGTCGATTTTAATAATAAAATTCTAAAGTCAAACATTTTCAATTATAAGAGGGCTTTATATAATATATTTTTTCATTTTCCGAGTAAAATATAGTAAAGTTGAAATTAAACGCATTATCTAGTAATATATTTTAACAGGACTCTATCAGACTTTAACAAACAACTTTATCTCAATCAAATCACCATCGTACACATTCATCACTTCAGGAGATTTATCGGAATGCTCTGCTAGTAACTAAATTAAAAAATAAAACAGTCATTTCATTACAACTTCATTCCATATCAGAGCAGCCATACATATTCCGAGTTTGGCCAGTTCACACGTCATCGCTTACTTCTTGCGACACATTTCAGGTACACGCTCTTCACAAAGGTCTGTGCAACAGCTAACTGGTTAATACATCAAATATTATGATGAATGCTTTTCCGTGTCCGACGAGTATTCAGTCGCGCAGAAATGATCTTTCCGAACAGACGGACACGCACGTTTTACTTCCACTCAAATAATCTTCAATCGCTGCGTCGCGATCTTATTACGATTTACCTGTTGGCTATTAAGGCTATTAAGTAGGAGCAGGATGCCCGACAGAAAAATAACAGAAACGCCGGTAGCGCAAGAAAACAGCGGCGCAGATAAACCGACAAAGATAACAGCGACACATGCGATTCCCGATTCCGCGGATTTCAAGTTTTGCGGGCGTCAATCAGCACCTACCTATTCGCGGACCTCGAGACGCATGACGCAAAATCGTCGTACGATCGCGTAATTTCGTTGTCGCACTTATAATTATAGCCCCACTCCGCTGTCTCCTCGTCACTCTGCGCTCGTCATTCCCATTTTATCGAAACACGGAACCGCAAATACGCGAACACAGAAACTAAGCTGTTCATCAGGTGTCGGTGTAAATGCAATTCTCATTAAAGAATACATTTCGGACGAACAAAAATGGCATTTTATGAGTATTAGCAAAATTCAAGTGGTCATATAAATTTTAGTTATGATTTGGCAGTTACTGTATTGGTAATGTTTGACTGAAGTGTGAATGTTCTTTGGCTCGAAACTTATAATAGAATTTGATGATTTGAAAATGGTGAATTTCACATAGTCACTAATAAAATTCAAATTTTCGTATCAAATTTTACTTACAATTTAACTAGGCATGCTACTGCAATAGTAAAATGCAAAATGTAAAATGGTACTGCAATAGTAAAATGCAAAATGTAAAATGCTACTGCAATAGTAAAATGCAAAATGTAAAATGCTACTGCAATAGTAAAATGCAAAATGTAAAATGCTACTGCAATAGTAAAATACAAAATGTAAAATGCTACTGCAATAGTAAAATGCAAAATGTAAAATGCTACTGCAATAGTAAAATGCAAAATGTAAAATGCTACTGCAATAGTAAAATGCAAAATGTAAAATGCTACTGCAATAGTAAAATGCAAAATGTAAAATGCTACTGCAATAGTAAAATGCAAAATGTAAAATGCTACTGCAATAGTAAAATGCAAAATGTAAAATGCTACTGCAATAGTAAAATGCAAAATGTAAAATGCTACTGCAATGCAAAATGTAAAATGCTACTGCAATAGTAAAATGCAAAATGTAAAATGCTATTGCTATAGTAAAATACAATTTTACTAATAACTACTCCCCAATCCGTCAATTTACAGAATAAATCGATGTTTTGAAAATAGTGACGAGTTCTATACGGTTACTGGTAAAATTCAAATGCGCATACTATATTTTACTCACTTAAATTTAATTAATCATAGTACAATACTTGTAAAATTCAATTATACTCTTGATTATTTTCTGGTTATTAGTAAAATACAATTTTACTAGTACTAATAAAGTTTAACTAAATAATATTATTACAATACTGTAGTGGTACTATAATATAATAATTTAATTACAGTAATAATACTGAATATTATACTAATTATGCTAATAATTTTCATTTCAGTGAAATTAAATCCGTCACATAAATTTCTACTTATTCATATTTTTATAGAATATATCATAGAATTCACATACTTTTGTAGAATATGTCATAAAACACATTATTTACATATCATAGAATTCTAACGTATTTCTATAATAGCAATTCAATTTTGCTCGTGACCATATAAACTCGCCGCTACTTCCACGCCATCGGTTTGTTCTGCAAAGTTCGAACCGGAGAACGGATTGTAAACAAGACTAGGAGCGAAAGAAGGCGTTCACCGCGTAAACTTGGCTTCGTCGCTTTCGACGACAACGTTAGCTGAGCTAAGAAGGGGGCACTCCTATTATAAACAATTACGCCGGCCAAATCCGTTTGGTGCCATAAACTTGGCTACGAAATGCACGCACTTGGACCTTCGATTAACGGTGTGCAGTTTGTTTCAAACGTATGTCGATATTTTTTTCGTATTGGCTTAAAGCATTGGAATTCAATATTTTCTATGGAATTCCAAGTAAATTTGGGGCGTTACATCCTCATGGAAGCAACTTTAATGATTATATTAGATAATTTGATTTATACATAATGCCGGTACGTGAAAATTTGTTTTTGTCGACGATTTAATTATGTGAAAGCAAGGAATTTTTGGTGAGTTTCGAACGAAATTAAATTTATTAAATATCGCTGATGGTCCAACGAAATTACATTATTGGAGGCGTTGCAAGTAATGGATTCATTTTTTTTCTTTATTTTCAAGTTATTAAATATTTAGTATTGTATTATTATATACTTTGATAGTAATATGTGAGGCAGGTATTATGCAATATTATTGAATCGATTAAATTAAATCGATCAAATATCCCTGACAATCGAGCGAAATTAAATGATTTAAAAGACATAAAGTAATGAATCCATTGTTTAGGTATTTCGTTACTTTCAACCATTTACTTGATTAAAATTAATATTTGATATAGTATTGTATTATTAATATTCCTTAAAATGTTGAAAATAACAGTTTGCTCGTCAGGGTTTTTTTTTACTTCCAACCCTTTAACTAATTTATTTCATTTGATTATAAGTGACCAGCCCGCCAATAATAAAGCTTTGCTTCCATAGTACTTGTATATGGTCGCAGCTGTAATTAATATTCATTTTAATTAGTGAATCTGTTTACCAGACTCAGAGAGCTACATGGAGGGTCAACCAGTGTTAGGAAATGGTCGTTACCGAATCCTGAGGGAGACGAATTTATATAAAAGTCTTGTGGCGCGAAATTAAACGAAACCGCAAATTATTTCTCGGAGTGTTGCCGAAAAAGAAAACAGACAAAATGGGTCAAATGATACTCTTACCTGTTGGCATATTCGAATTCTACAAATTATTATTGCAAAACGCGGTGCACTCTTCAGCGCTGTTAATTTTTGTTTGAAAAATACCTTTTGGGCCGCATGTTTCTTGGGAAACTTGTACGTTACAAAAAATAATCACTTTATTATTTATGAAGCGATTTTTGTGAAACTTTCAGAAATTGTGCAATTAGAAGTATTTTAGGTATTATTAAAGAATTATGTTTTTTAATTATTATAACTTTTTTACTAAAAAATGAAAATACGAAAAAACATGAAGGCAATCGAGTTTAATACATTGAATATTGATGTAAATACTTAAATAGACAAAATAGATACAATGTATCAAAATAGCGTGTAGCAATCACGAGAAAACAAGTCAGTGGTCCTTATTAAAGTGTTAAAACCGCAACGTGATGAAGTATTACAGAATATGATTGAATTGTGCAAAATAAAAATAATGCGAAGGTATCGCAGACCAAAGAATTGAATCACTGTCTAATATTAATTGCATTTACAAAATTATAAATGCTCCCGATTGGGTATTTTTTTAATTTTTCGTCAGACCTTCGACTGCCGTGCGTATTTTACTATATTAAAACCGCAATATGATGAGGTACTACAGAATATGATTGAATTATGCAAAATGAGAATAATGCGAAGGTATCGAGACCAATGAATTGAATCACTGTTTAATATTAATTTCATTTACAAAATTATAAATGCTACCGATTGGGTATTTTTTTAATTTTTCATGAGACCTTTCACTACCGTGCGTATTTTACTATATTAAAACCGTAATATGATGAGGTACTACAGAATATGATTGAATTCTGCAAAATGAGAATAATGCGAAGGTATCGGAGACGAAAGAATTGAATCACTGTTTAATATTAATTGTATTTAAAAAATTAAATGCTACCGATTGGGTATTTTTTGAATTTTCCGTGAGACCTTTCGCTACCGTGCGTATTTTATTATATTAAAACCGCAATATGATGAGGTACTACAGAATTTGATTGAATTGTGCAAAATGAGAATAATGCGAAGGTATCAGTAACCAAAGAATTGAATCACTGTCTGTCATTGAATCACATGTCAATATTAATTACATTTACAAAATTATAAATGCTACCGATTGGGTATTTTTTGAATTTTTCGTCAGACCTTTCACTACCGTGCGTATTTTACTATATTAAAACCGCAATATGATGAGGTACTACAAAACATGATTGAATTATGCAAAATGACAATAATGCGAAGGTATCGGAGACCAAAGAATTGAATCACTGTTTAATATTAATTGCATTTACAAAATTATAAATGCTACCGATTGGGTATTTTTTTAATTTCTCCTGAGACCTTTTGCGCCTGTCATCGATTACCACCACGGTAGTCAACGTATTAACGTCTGTTTAGCCTCAGAAACGATGAAATACCAATCTTAGAACGTTCGTACTACCGATCGTGCGGTATCGTGCGTGACCTGCGATCTCAAAAAAATTCTGCCCCTCGCTCACCCGCAATCTAAGCGAATATTAATGCACAGCCGGCCGTCTGGATATTCGACATCACGCGGAAGCGTCATTTTGCGTCTTACAATTAGTAAACTGCCGCGATAGCGTTCGCCCGATAGAATTTACTTTGTTTCGCCGCGCGCTATCGGCGCGCCGTGCCATTCGCCATTCAATTTACCGATGTTAGGAACGTTCGTTAGAGGCGGCGTCTTTCGATAGTGCCCCGCGATATTCCGCCGTAAACAAATTGCCGGACACGTCGTTCCGGACACCTTTCGTCCAATAGTCGGCGGTTACGTCGTGCGTTTCAGCTGCGCTGCTTTTATTATTCGCGAAAAAAACGACGCTCTTCTTTTCTTCACCTCGCACAACGCTCCCCGGTAATCCATAAAGAGCGGCAACTGCTGTATTCATAATTAAGTAACGCATATATTACACGTTACGTCGCCGTTGTTTCTTTTCGCCGACTTCTCTTTCTACGCGGAAGGAGGCGCTTCGGTATGTAACGAACTGACTTTCGTCTGCCAGGTAGCATGGCTGATGAGATCGTACGTCACATTTTTCGGTAGAGTGTCTCTTGATAGCAACGCATCTTCGGTCGAAATGTACTACTTTTAGAAAGACCGACGTATGGGGACAATTTGAGGTCGAAGGCGTGAAAGGTGAAAGAGGAAGACGATAGCGGCTTGTATTCGAGGGCTTTTCAAAATTAATTTAATTAAGTTAATGGCCACATTGGAAGAAAGTGGTTGCGGGGATGTTGATGAAGATTGTGTGAAAACTGTAGGTACTGAGTTTTATAAATTAACCGGAGAATATGTGGAGTAGGGGACTTTGTTTTCTAGAGAATTAGAAGTGTAATGGATGTAGTGATTGAAAAGGGATTCTTTCATTGTAAACGTCAAGTATAAAAGTATTTTATGGGTATTCATTTGTTTCTGATTACATTACACCGCAAAAAGTGACTGAACGGAATGGTGGGAATGTTTCAACCGAAAGTCGTTGGGTACAAACGCTTTCACACCAATCATTTGCAGTATATGAATTTTCGTATAATTATTGAATATATTTTATGTCTGTCCGGCATTGATGCACTCGTAGAACGACTCTTTTATCTTATGAATAAGTTGTGGACGAGCAAAAAAAAACATAGTTGTAAGTCGCAGTTCTTAAAGCAGTGTTAATCACCAAAGTAAATTCTACGTCATTCTGCCAAGAATTTCATTGTTGTTTGAAATGAACATAAAACATTCTAAAGCCAATTTATTGTTCAGAAAAATTTAATTCTTATTTACAATTAACATCAAATATTCCAAAGCAAATTTATTGTTGGGAAAAATTTCATTCTTATTTGAAATCAGCACCAAATATTCCAAAACAGATTTGTTGTTGAGAAAAATTTAATTCTTATTTAAAATTAACATCAAATATTCCACAGCAAATTTATTGTTGGGAAAGATTTGATTCTTATTTAAAATCAGCACCAAATATTTCAAAGCAAATTTATTGTTGGGAAAGATTTCATTCTTATTTAAAATCAATATCAAATATTCCAAAGCAAATTTATTGTTGGGAAAGATTTCATTCTTATTTAAATAAAATCAACATCAAATATTCGAAAGCAAATTTATTGTTAGGGAAGATTTCATTCTTATGTAAAATCAGCACCAAATATTCCAAAGCAAATTTATTGTTAGGAAAAATTTAATTCTTATTTAAAATCAACATCAAATATTCCAAAGCAAATTTATTGTTGGGAAAGATTTCATTCTTATTTAACATCGGCACCAAATATCCCAGAGCAAATTTATTGTTAGGAAAAATTTCATTCTTATTTAAAATCAGCATCAAATATTCCAAAGCAAATTTGTTGTTCAGAAAGACATAAGATATCATCAGGCTTTTGTTTCCGCGCGTTCACTCATGTTTATTTCATGAACAAACGAAAATCATGAAAAAACCTGCGGTTTTTCGAAAATCCGCCCTATTTCTCAAAATTCCCGGACTTCCCGTTCAGCCGACGAGTATGAATCGTCCCCAGAAACTCGACCCATACATTTCCATACGTGCGTTATCTCTCTTTGCGCTTCTTTTATTGCCAGCACATTTCGGCTTCTGCCAGAATTAACGGACACCCCGTATGTGTTTACGCGTACACGCTGTCGATCGTTCGTCGACTCACACTCCTACTCCTCCCCACTCTGCGCTAACGACATTAAACGAAAGTACCCGCTGCCGCCTTAATGGAATTTACTTTTGCAGCTTCGTAGCCGTTCGTTATACTTATGCGAGTAAATTGCATCGCGAGGGGGGAAAAACAAATGACGTGCTTGATCCCTGTTTCTCTGTTTCTCTCTCTCTCTCTCTCTCTCTCTCTCTCTCTCTCTCTCTCTCTCTCTCTCTCTCTCTCTCTCTGTCTCTCTATCTCTATCTCGATACGCGCACGCTGCAAACCTCGACCCTTAGTCGAAAGTGCGACATCCTCGTTATAACTTCGACGCGCGCGCCTGTCGAGAATTGACGAGTTTCGCGACGCGAAATTTCGGAATTGCATTCGCCCGCGTAAAGACGGACGAACTGCAGTTCAATTTCGGCGACGTTGTATTTGGCAACGAAATCTAGCAGTTGTGTAAACTCTTGTCTCCCGGCGCGCGCTGTGTTCGATTTTGAAAACACGACGCGCTTCGCAGAGGCGGGTTACGTCACGATGAATGCCGCGTTCTTGGGATTTGCGAAGAAACTCCGGGGTGGATGAAAATATGCTCGGGGGGATAGGCAAGAATGAATTTGCGGGGATAGGTAAAAGTGTATTTGCGGGGTTAGTGGAAATGTATTTGCGGGGATGGATGAAAATGTATTTATGGGGACGGATAAAAATGTATTTGCGGGGATAGAAGGAAATTTGTTCGCGGGGATAGACGAAAATGTATTTAAGGGAACAAGTAAAAGTGTATTTGCGGGGATAGATAAAAATGTATTTGCGGAGATAGACGGAAAATTTATTCGCGGGGATAGTCGAAAATGTATTTAAGGGAAGAAGTAAAAGTGTATTTGCGGGGATAGACAAAAATGTATTTTTGGGGATAGACAAAAATGAGTTTGTAGGGATCACCATAAATGTATTTACGGGTATATCGACAACAGTGTTAGGCGAATTTTATTATTATCGACTTGTTAATTTCTCGATCTATGAATTTACTTTATTATTATCTTACTTACTTACTTATTACTTTATTATTTACTTTATTATTATTAGATCTATGAATTACAATTTGAAGATTCGAGTATTCAGTGAATATTTTTAAACGGTTTTATTTACTTGTTCCCGAAAAATGTAATTTCAACATTTCATCTAAACTAACAAATACACCGACTTCACAGTTTTTGGACAATCAAATTTTCGTCATAAAATTCACAAGCCTGGGTATGGAGCAAACAGTTTGCAGGGCCTTGAATTTTATCTGTTCCCGAAGAATGTCATTTCAAATGCTTGTCCAATCGCCCCATTTGCCGACTTTTCAGGTTTACACAAATCAAATATCCGTGATAGAAATCGCCAACTTCGGCACTGGACAACATTTTTGCTGCGTCTTGAATTTTATTCGTTCCCGAACAATGCAGTGACAATTTTTAGGCCAATCTGAAAATTGTCGACCTTTCAGTTTTATAAAAGTAAAACTTTTATGATAGATTCCGCCGACTTCGTCACTCGGCAAAGTTTTAGCTACACCTCAAATTTGACCATTCCCAAAAAATGCGATAACAATTTTCGGGCCAACCAGAAAACTGTCGACATTTCTGGTTTATAAAAGTCAAACTTTCATGATAAAATCCGCCGACTTCGCCATTCGGCAAAATTTTAGTTACACCTCAAATTTGACCATTCCCAAAAAATGCAACGACAATTTTCAGGTCAATCAGAAAACTGTCGACATTCCAGTTTTATAAAAGTCAAACTTTCATTATAGAATCCGCCGATTTCGTCACTCGGCAAAATTTTAACTACACCTAAAATTTGGCCGTTCCCAAATAATGCAACGACAATTTATAATAGATCCAACCGATAAATTCGTTCCCAAAAAAAATTGTCCATTTCGACCAAAAATATCTCTCGCGCCTGAAATCGTCAAGTTGCTGCCCAAAAGCATCGTCGCGCGTTCCACTTATCGGGCAACATTGAATTTTTTGCAAAAACCTTCTCATTTAGAACCCGGCCCCAGAACGCTCAATCATCCGCGCCCGCGCAGCGTAGTCACGGATTTTAGTTTCGAGCAGCCGGCAGTGAGGAAAATACGAGCGAGCGGGCCGATAATGGGCCTCCGTTCGACAGAAACGGCATGCATGCCCCCGCTGCCAGATAAGGCGACAGCTTTTAATATGACGTGTAACGAAAGATGACTGAGTTCCACATTTACGCAGCCGCGGCGGGGGACACAGAAATAATACCGATATACGTGCAGGCACGCACACGCCTACGCGAACCCGACACATCTGTGCATAGATATAGATAGCCCGGCGAATATATCGGAAAGAGTTGACGCCGCCTCGTACAGAATGTAGACATTTCGTGAGAAAACGCGCGGATTAAGCGTCGCGGAGAATTTCCAAATTCCGCGACTGGCGGCGAGGAAAAAACGAAAAAGAGGAGCGGAACAGTAAAGAAACGTTTAAAACATATGTTCGACTTTATCGAAATTGTGCATTGATGATTTTCTATGCGATTATTTTATTCACTGTCAATTAAATGATAACAGTTTAATAATATACTTAAGTAATAAAACCAAGAAGAAGCTGAATGCAATAAAATCTTATGTTCGTGTTTCGTACATAGCTTTATGTACAACTGCCAATATTTCCACGTTATCGAAAAAATGCTTACATTTAATCTGTTTAAAAAAAAAATCGTAAAAAAATGCAAAGAAGAGAAACAAAACGGTAAAGGAATGTTTAAAAGATATGTGATCATGCGTTGAAAATATATCTTTGCTCGCCAGCGTCGATTCGAGTTTATCGAAATAGTGCGTTGATGTTTTTCTATGTGATTATTTTATTCACTATCAATAAAATGATAACAGTTTAATAATACACTCAAGTAATAAAACCAAGAAGAAGATGAATGCAATAAAGTGTTATTGCATTGTTCGTGTTTCGTACATAGCTTTATATACAACTGCCAACATTTCCATGTTATCGAAAAAATGCTTACATTTAATCTGTTTAAAAAAAAAGCGTAAAAAAATGCAAAGAAGAGGAATAAAACGGTAAAGGAATATTTAAAAGAAATGTGATCATGTATTGAAAATATATCTTTGCCAGCGTCGATTCGAGTTTATCGAAATAGTGCGTTAATGTTTTTCTATGCGATTATTTTATTCACTCTGAATAAAATGATAACAGTTTAATAATACACTTAAGTAATAAAACCAAGAAGACGAATGCAATAAAGTCTTGTTATGTTCGTACATAGCTTTATGTACAATTGCCATTTGCATGTTATCGAAAAATTGCTTACATTTAATTTGTTTAAATAAAATCATAAAAAAGTGCAGAGGGATAAAGCGGTAATGGAATGTTTAAAACATATGTAATCATGCGTTGAAAATATATCTTTGTTCGCTAGCGTCGATTGGAGACTCGTACAGAATTTAGACATTTCGTCAGAAAACACGGGTATTAAGCCTCGCGGAGAATTTCCAAATTCCGCGATTAGTGGCGAGGAAAAAGCGGAAAAAAAGGAGTATTTAAAAGATATGTGATCACGCGTTAAAAATATATCTTTCTTCGCCAGCGTCGATTCGAGTTTATCACAATAGTGCGTTAATGTTTTTCTATGCGATTATTTTATTCACTGTCAATAAAATGATAACAGTTTAATAATACACTTAAGTAATAAAACCAAGAAGAAGCTGAATGCAATAAAATCTTATGTTCGTGTTTCGTACATAGCTTTTTATACAACTGCCAACATTTCCATGTTATCGAAAAAATTCTTACATTTAATCTGCTTAAAAAAAATCGTCAAAAAGTGCAAAGAGGAATAAAACTGTAAAGGAATGTTTAAAAGATATATGGCCATGCGTTGAAAATATATCTGTTCGTCAGCTTCGATTGGAGACTCGTACAGAATTTAGACATTTCGTCAGAAAAAGCGGGTATTAAGCCTCGCGGAGAATTTCCAAATTCCGCCATTGGCGGCGAGGAAAAAGCGAAACGGTAAAAGAATGTTTAAAACATATGCGATCATGCGTTGAAAATATATCTTTGTTCGCCAGCTTCGATTCGAGTTTATCGAAATACTACGTTAATATTTTTCTATGCGATTATTTTATTTACCGTCTTGTTATGTTCGTGTTTTGTACATAGTTTTATACACAACTGCCAACATTTCCATGTAATCAAGAAAATGTTTACATTTAATCTGTTTAAAAAAAAATCGTAAAAAAGTGCAGGGGAACAAAACCGTAAAGGAATGTTTAACAAATATGTGACCATGCGTTGAAAATATATCTTTGTTCGCCAGCTTCGATTGGAGACTCGTGCAGAATTTAGACATTTCGTGAGAAAACGCGCGGATTAAGCCTCACGGAGAATTTCCAAATTCCGCCATTGGCGGCGAGGAAAAAGCGAAACGGTAAAAGAATGTTTAAAACATATGCGATCATGCGTTGAAAATATATCTTTGTTCGCCAGCGTCGATTCGAGTTTATCGAAATACTACGTTAATATTCTTCTATGCGATTATTTTATTTACCGTCTTGTTATGTTCGTGTTTTATACATAGTTTTATACACAACTGCCAACATTTCCATGTAATCAAAAAAATGTTTACATTTAATCTGTTTAAAAAAAAATTGTAAAAAAGTGCAGAGGAACAAAACCGTAAAGGAATGTTTGACAAATATGTGATCGTGCGTTGAAAATATATCTTTGTTCGCCAGCTTCGATTGGAGACTCGTGCAGAATTTAGACATTTCGTGAGAAAACGCGTGGATTAAGCGTCGCGGAGAATTTCCAAATTCCGCCATTGGCGGCGAGGAAAAAGCGAAAAAGAGAAGCGAAACGGTAAAAGAATGTTTAAAACATATGCGATCATGCGTTGAAAATATATCTTTCTTCACTAGCGTCGATTGGAGACTCGTACAGAATTTAGACATTTCGTCAGAAAACGTGGGTATTAAGCCTCGCGGAGAATTTCCAAATTCCGCCATTGGCGGCGAGGAAAAAGCGAAACGGTAAAAGAATGTTTAAAACATATGCGATCATGCGTTGAAAATATATCTTTCTTCACTAGCGTCGATTGGAGACTCGTACAGAATTTAGACATTTCGTCAGAAAACGCGGATATTAAGCCTCGCGGAGAATTTCCAAATTCCGTCATTGGCGGCGAGGAAAAAGCGAAACGGTAAAAGGATGTTTAAAACATATGTGATCATGCGTTGAAAATATATCTTTGTTCGCCAGCTTCGATTGGAGACTCGTGCAGAATTTAGACATTTCGTCAGAAAACGCGGGTATTAAGCCTCGCGGAGAATTTCCAAATTCCGCCATTGGCGGCGAGGAAAAAGCGAAACGGTAAAAGAATGTTTAAAACATATGTGATCATGCGTTGAAAATATATCTTTGTTCGCCAGCTTCGATTGGAGACTCGTACAGAATATAGACATTTCGTGAGAAAACGCGCGGATTAAGCGTCGCGGAGAATTTTCATCGACCCTCCGTCACCCAAGATCGGAGTTTACGCGCATCGGCGTGTTTTATGTGCCGTGCGCTCGCGGCGGCGTGTAATTGCTGGGAGACGAGGAGGAAGGAGGATGTGACGGCGTCTACGTCGTCGTCGTCGTCGGTTCGCTTCTCGCGCTGACTGTACGCGATGCTAAAATTCTAATCGGCAAAATTAGTCGGGAGGGGGTACAGTCGGCTTGGAAAGTCTCGGTGACCGCGATTCGAAGTAGGAAAGTTATGAAATCAATTCAACGTTGTGGATCGACTTATGCCGGTCGTTACTTCTATTTTTTCTCTCTCGTTCTCTCTCTCTTTCTCTGACGCTCTCCTGGTGGATTTGTGTGTATATGCAGGGACGAGGCGTGTTGGGATGTTGTGCGTGTTCCAGTTGACGACAGGGAATCGGCGGATTTTTTCTGCGAGCGACGCTTTTCATTCTTTTGGATAAGCGGCGGTTTTCGCGAAGGTCCGCGGGTGAAGATTTTTAATTGTTTAATCAGGAAAAACGCGAGATTTAGGGAGCTTTTAGTTACGGATTGATCAGGTCGAGTAATAGCGCCAGAGTATATATATATATATATATATATATATATATATATATATATATATATATATACTCTCTGTATATATATATATATACTATCTACTTTTTCAACAACAAAAATATGAGTTCATCCGATAATCTTGTTTTAGCGTTTTTTTGAACTATCAATTTGCGTATTATAATATAATATAATATATATATATATATATATATATATATATATATATATATATATATATATATAAATATATATATAAAAAATATATATATATATATATATATATATATATATGTACCTATTATATATATATTATTATATTATAATACGCAAATTGATAGTTCGAAAAAACGTTAAAAAAAGACTATCGGATACTCATATTTTTTTTGTTGAAGAAGTAGACAAGATGACGGATAGTTAGAAAAGCATCTAAAAAATGTGACGTGCTGTTCTAAATTTTTTCATATTTGCGTTTTTGGGAAGTTCCATGTAGGAATATTATTAACCGTCTAACCAGTAAATGACAAGGTTTAGAGAACCTTTAGTGAGAGGTCGATCATGTCTTTAATGTAATAGGGCTGCTAGTGTGCACCGGAGTATAGCACGTAATGTGATAGTTCGGAAAAAGTGCGAAAAGAAAACAATGAGGTGAATGTACATTTTTGTTGTCGAACAAGTAGACAAATCGACGAACAGTTACTAAGGCATACAAAAACTGGACTTTTTTCCCTAAATGTCCTAAAATGCCACGACTTCGCTTGAACTGTTTCGAGGAATGTCTTAGAAACCAACTGTACTGTTAGATATTTTTTGCTTGTATAGTATTTATCACTGTGTACATATATTTGTGGGTAATGCTGCTATAGTGGAATTGTGCTAATTACTCTTCTAGCCCATCACTTCGCACATCACTTTCACCAATTTTAAAAATAATATACTACGCAAATAATAAAATTCTAAAGTGAAAATTTACAATTACAAGAGAACGTTACGTAACCCTCAATTTTCCAAGTAACATAATAAATTATTACACCGAACACATACTCGCGATAATTATCCTAACCATTAAATCTAATCCAGTGCTCACACCATATGCACATTTTTTTCATAATAATTATTTATATTTTTTAATGTATTCATTTCATTTCGTTTTCGCGTCGAAATATTTAGAATATCAAATATTCACGAATGTACCTCAGTTTTGACTAAACTCGCAATTTAAACAGCAACTCGCAATTACTTTTTCACGAGTACACTCGTCGTAGCAGAAAATATTAACATTTCTTCGTGGCGAGCGTGCTCGTCAAAGACAGGTATCCGATTAAATTGTTGCCTCGCACGCCGTTGGGTCGAGCGTTCGCTAAATAATGAAGCGACGAAACGGTTGAAAATAAGCGCGGGACATCGGTATTTTTAGTTACGACTTTCCAATCGCGAAAATTGCCGCCACGTTCGGAATCGTTTCGTCCGCTTCGAACATTCGTGCCTCGCTCCGGGAATATTTTATCTCTGTTTGCGCTTTGAAATTTTCACCGTGCCGCGGCGCAATAAAGTTGTGCAGCGTTCGACAATTAATTATATAACGGCGTAAAGCGCGAAATCGTACGTTACGCGATAAAGTAATATTTTTATCGTCGCCGAAGACTCGCCGTCCGGTATTTACGCAAAACGACGCACGGATTCCGACTCCCGCAGGTTTTTCCAGCGTGCGTAATTCCAGAATAAATATTTCCGAGCCGCCTCTCTTTGTACTTTGCACTCCGCCGCGACGGTTAATGCATTTTATGTTATCGCATAAAAATGAGCTCCGCTGAAAATGCTCTAAACACACGTCACACGCACGGCCGCCCGTTATCAGATACTTATCATAAATCAATAACAGAAACGATGATTGCCCCGCTCGCCCATTGTGCGTCCCAGCCGTCCGGGCAGAAATTGCTTTATATCCCGAAATGAACTACCCGAACAAAAATAACGAAAAATCCAAATTCCACGATTGGCGGCGAGGAAAAAAGCGAAAAAGAGAAGCGAAACGGTAAAAGAATGTTTAAAACATATGTGATCGTGCGTTGAAAATATATCTTTGTTCCCTGGCGTCGATTGGAGTTTGTCGAAATATCTACGAAAAGTGCGTCGATGTTTTTCTATGCGATTATTTTATTCACTGTCAATAAAATGATAACAGCTTGATAATACACTTAAGTAATAAAACCAAGAAGAAGATGAATGCAATAAAGTCTTATGTTCGTGTTTCGTACATAGCTTTTTATACAACTGCTAACATTTCCATGTTATCGAAAAAATGCTTACATTTAATCTGTTTAAAAAAAATCGTAAAAAAATGCAAAAACGGGGAACGAAGCAGTAAAGGAATGTTTAAAAGATATGTGATTATGCGTTGAAAATATATCTTTGGTCGTTGGCATCGATTCGAGTTTATCGGAATAGTACGTTAATGTTTTTCTATGCGATTATTTTATTCACTGTCAATAAAATGATAACGGCTTGATAAAACACTTAAGTAATAAAACCAAGAAGAAGATGAATGCAATAAAGTCTTGTTATGTTCGTGTTTCGTACATAGCTTTATGTACAATTACCAACATTTCCATGTTATCGAAAAAATGCTTACATTTAATGTGTTTAAAAAAAATCGTAAAAGAAATGCAAAAACGACGAACGAAGCAGTAAAGGAATGTTTAAGAGATATGTGATTATGCGTCGAAAATATGTCTTTGTTCGCTGGCATCGATGTATTATTAATATTTACTGGAATTTAGAAGTAAAATAATGAATTTACGAAGGCTAAAATATAATATATAAATGCGGGATTGGAGTTTGTTGAAATGTCCACAAAATAGTGCGTCGATGTTTATCTACCCGATTATTTTCTTCAGCGTCGATAAAATGATAACAGTTCAATAATACACTTAAGCAATAAAACCAAGAAGAAGATGAAATCAATAAAGTCTTGTTATGTTCGTGTTTCGTACATAGCTTTATACTCAACTGCCAACATTTTCACGTTATCGAAAAAATGTTTTCATTTAATCTGTTTAAAAAAAATTCTTCCAATGTGCCAGATTGTGATTAAACTTGATATACATTAAAGAATAATTTCTTTGCTATTACAGTTGCTTATTTATTTTATTTCGCTGGCTTCGTCCAATTAAATAAGCGTTTCACTCTTCGTTCCGCTTCTATGATTCGAAGTATCGACTTACTCTTCCGCGAAAATAGAAGTTTCACTTCAATAAAGTTTAGACTTTTTACACTTAATCGGCTTCAGACAAAAGAATGTACCCAATATTAATAGACTCTGATAACATTTGATATACATTAAAGTATAATTCCTCATTCATTGCTACAGTTACTTGTTTAGTTTACTTCATTGGCCTCGATCAACTAAACAAACCTAGCACTCGTCGTTACGCTTTTATGATTTATTATTACCTTAACACATTGCGTACGGCGTTTTTGCTCATCCAGACCTCGCACATTATTTAGCGTCCTAAAAAGTTGAATACAATACATACAAGGTTTTTTTAATACTGACTTATACGTTCGCACTTTTTCAACATTTTAACATTTATTTACTTCACAATTATACTATCAAAAATTGCTGCAAGGCTTCATTACTTTAGCAACGTACCGATTAACGTTAAAACGAGAAATCTCGTGACCCGTACGCAATGTGTTAAAGTATAATTGTAAATTATTATTTACAATTATTATATAATATAATTGTAAAAGTAAAAATAAAATATAAAGAATGATTCGAAGTATCGACTTACTCTTCCGCGAAAATAGAAGTTTCACTTCAATAAAGTTTAGACTTTTTACACTTAATCGGCTTCAGACAAAAAAATGTACCCAATATTAATAGACTCGGATAACTTTTGATATACATTAAAGTATAATTCCTCATTCATTGCTACAGTTACTTGTTTAGTTTACTTCATTGGCCTCGATCAACTAAACAAACCTAGCACTCGTCGTTACGCTTTTATGATTCAACGCGTCGACGTTCCCACTCTTCCGTGAAAAAAAGAAGTTTCCCTCAACAAAGTTTAGAATTTTTACCTTTAACCTATTTTAAAAAAAATCTCGTAATACGACTAAACTGATTAAATTTTGTGTAAGTGCAATTTCTTAGTTGCCACAGTTTCTTCAGTATTTTATTTCATTGGCCAGATCCAGTTAAACGAACAATAAAATCGGATATACGTTAAAGTACAATTTCTTATTCGTTAGCGGAGTCACTCGTTTAGTTAATTTCATCGGTCCCGTCTCAGCAAACAAACGCTTCGTTACGCTCCTACGAGCGAACGTGTATCGACTTACTCCACCGCGAAATAAGAAGTTCCACTTGAAAACTCGACAATGAAAAGTATTGACCTCTCGCAGGCGACGCCGTTTCCCTCCGGCCCGAGAGAATAAAGCGTCGCAATCGTTGAAATTCGAAGTCGGCCGGGGCACATCTACTCGGAATTATCTGTATAATATTTTTGTCGCCGGCGATAACGTGGAACGAGGAACAGACTGCCGAGAGGTCTGTCCCTCGCGAGTGTGCCGCGTATGTGTATTTTTGTAAGCTTATAATTGAGCGAACCTCTCCCTCCGCTATTTCGCCTCTTCCGTCCTCGTCGTTCTCACGTCGATTCTTTTCTTCGTCCGCAGCCATCTGCGCTAACACTCTCTTAGGGTCCTTCGCATACGAGCGTTTCTTTTCTTTCCTTCTTTCGCCTTCCTTCTCTCTTTCTCTCTCTCCCCCTCTCTGTCTCTCTCTTTCTCTCTCTCGCTCTTTTTCATTCTTCCTCTCGCGTCTCTTTTTATTTCATTTCCCGGCCTGACTCAACGCCGCGGCATTTAGACCTTTCGTTCGTGGATTCAGCTTTTGCGGATGTAGTGCGTAACGCCAACATTTGCGGGTGCAGTTATCGTGATTATGCCCGCGAGCATAACAGGCCGCTGCAAATTTTACGGCGATACAATTGCAGGCAATGGAGGCTCGGTGCATCGCGGCGTCGCGCGCCTTTGTTAACTCGATGATTCGCGGGATTTGTTGCGATTGACCCTGAATCGCCATTCTCCTAATAACGCGCTAAATAAATGGCGAACGAGCGGCGAGCGTATCGCGAACGGGTGACGTCGGCGCGATTAATCGATACTGTGTCGTCGCATTTTTACTTTTCGGTTCTTTTTTGTTTGCTGGACTAATCAATGTTACGCGTTGTTTCATTTTTTTGGGGGCTATAGTTGGTTTGGTAATTTCTATTGATTTCTATTGATGCGTTATATTCACTTTCTGTTGCGTGATAATTATTTTTATTGATTTCTGTTTTTTAATTATCTGTGGAAATAAAAACGTCGGGTGTATTTTTTGGGGGCTATAGTTGGTTTGGCAATTTCTATTGATTTTGTTTGATGCGTTATATTCATATTCTGCTGCGTGATAATTATTTTTATTGATTTTTGTTTTTTATTTGTGTTTGGTAACAACAACGTCGGGGCCATAAAGGAAGAATGTATAAAAAGAATATAAATTCGTCATTGGCGCGATTAATTGATACTGTGTCGTCGCATTTTTACTTTTCGTTTCTTTTTTGTTTGCTGGACTAATCAATGTTACGCGTTGCTTCATTTTTTGGGGGCTATTTGGTGGTTTGGTCATTTCTATTGATGAGTTATATTCACTTTCTGCTGCGTGATAATTATTTTTATTGATTTCTGTTTTTTATTTAGTATTTGGAAACATAAAAGTCGGGTGTGTAAAGAGAGGATGTATAAAAATTATATAAATTTGTCATTGGTGCGATTAATCGATACTGTGTGTCATCACATTTTTACTTTTCGTTTCTTTTTTGTTTGCTGGACTAATCAATGTTACGCGTTGCTTCATTTTTTGGGGCTATTTGGTGGTTTGGTCATTTCTATTGAATTCTATTGATGCGTTATATTCACTTTCTGTTGTGTGATAATTATTTTTATTCATTTCTGTTTTTTATTTTGTCTGTGGAAACAAAAACGTCGGGTGTATTTTTTGGGGATTATAGTTGGTTTGGTAATTTTTATTGATTTCGTTTGATGCGTTATATTCACTTTCTGTTGTGTGATAATTATTTTTATTGATTTTTGTGTTTTATTTACTTTTTGGAAACAAAAAACTCGGCTATGCAAAGAAAGGATGTATAAAAATGATATTAATTCGTCATTGGCGCGATTAATCGACACTGTGCGTCGTCGCATTTTTACTTTTCGTTTCTTTTTTGTTTACTGGCTAATCAAAGTTACGCGTTGTTTCATTTTTGGGGGCTATTAGTTGGTTTGGTAACTTCTATTGATGTGTTATATTCACTTTCTGCTGCGTGATAATTATTTTTATTGATTTCTGTTGTTTATTATATTTCTGTATTTTATATTTGGAAACAAAAATGTCGGAGGCATAAAGGAAGATTAATCAATACTGTGCGCCGTTGCAATTTGTTTTTCTTTTATTTTTATTTGCTTGAGTGATTAATATCACGCGTAGCTTCATTTTTTGGGGCTCTTAGCTGGTTTGCTATTTATTATTAATTCTTTTTATGCCTTGCGTGATAATTGTTAATATTTTAATATTTATTTCGATAACGAACACGTCGAGTGTACAAAGGAAAAATCCACAAAATGTATTATATATAAACTCATTTCTCGTGTGAATATTCGATATTATTTTTTATCTCATTTTTACTTTCCATTTCATTTTTATTTCCTCGGATAATTATTATCGATTTTATTTGATGCGTTCTATTCATTTTCTGTCGCGTGATAATTATTAATGTTATTTCCTCCGATAACAAAAACGTCGTGTGTACAATGGAAATATGCACAAAACGTATATAAACTCCTCTCTCGTGCGATTATTCGATATTATTTTTTATCTCATTTTTATTTTCTCGCATTATTTACGAATAGTTCATCCAATTGTCCTTTCAGCCTTCAATTACGCTTCACCTAATTTTTCTTTTCGTTGTCAGCAGGTCCTATAATTACTAATAATTCCGTTTCGTGCGTTCCACTAATATTCTGTCGCCGCGATAATGGCCGCGCTGGTAGAATAAACGAAATGTTATCGTTGCCGGCTGTTTGTTTTTCGATAACAAAAACGTCGGGCGTACAAAGAAAAGTGTATACTGCGGTGGAAAAAAAATTATTCGACAAAAATTGATCTATGCCGCAGTGTACATGCCCCGCTCGTCCGTATACGCACGTAGATACGTGATAATGTGGGCGTACAGTCGGCGCCAAAAACTCGCGCCGGACAATATCATTCTTTTATCGACCGGCAGAAAGCGGGCAAATGCGTGTAACGTCGTTAATTAAAACTTTAATTATTTCATTACACCGAACCTCCAACACACGTTCGCGATACCGTTCGTACATCGTCGGCTACGAAAACACAACCAGATTTTGTTTCGTTGCGCGATTGCAATTGCTACGATAACTACAGAATACAAATGTAGGAATTTAATACGTGAAACTAGATAGTATAATATATATATTTCGTTGCGCGAGTGCAATTGCTCCGATAACTACAGAACACAAATGTAGGAATTTAATACGTGAAACTAGATAGTATAATATATATATTTCGTTGCACGATTGCAATTGCTCCGATAACTACAGAACACAAATGTAGGGAATCGAGTACGTGAGACTAGATAGTATAATATATATATTTCGTTGCGCGATTGCAATTGCTTCGATAACTACAGAATACGAATGTAGGAATTTAATACGTGAAACTAGATAGTATAATATATATATTTCGTTGCGCGATTGCAATTGCTTCGATAACTACAGAATACAAACGTAGGAATTTAATACGTAAAACTAGATAGTATAATATATATATTTCGTTGCGCGATTGCAATTGCTTCGATAACTACAGAATACAAATGTAGGAATTTAATACGTGAAACTAGATAATAAAATATATATATTTCGTTGCGCGATTGCAATTGCTCCGATAACTACAGAATACAAATGTAGGAATTTAATACGTGAAACTACATAGTATAATATATATATTTCGTTGCGCGATTGCAATTGTTCCGATAACTACAGAATACGAATGTAGGAATTTAATACGTGAAACTAGATAGTATAATATATATATTTCGTTGCGCGATTGCAATTGCTCCGATAACTACAGAATACAAATGTAGGAATTTAATACGTGAAACTAGATAGTATAATATATATATTTCGTTGCGCGATTGCAATTGCTCCGATAACTACAGAATACAAATGCAGGAATTTAATACGTGAAACTAGATAGTATAATATATATATTTCGTTGCACGATTGCAATTGCTCCGATAACTAGAGAATACGAATGTAGGAATTTAATACGTGAAACTACATAGTATAATATATATATTTCGTTGCGCGATTGCAATTGTTCCGATAACTAGAGAATACGAATGTAGGAATTTAATACGTGAAACTACATAGTATAATATATATATTTCGTTGCGCGATTGCAATTGTTCCGATAACTAGAGAATACGAATGTAGGAATTTAATACGTGAAACTAGATAGTATAATATATATATTTCGTTGCGCGATTGCAATTGTTCCGATAACTACAGAATACAAATGAAGGAATTTAATACGTGAAACTAGATAGTATAATATATATATTTCGTTGCACGATTGCAATTGCTCCGATAACTACAGAATACAGATGTAGGAATTTAATACGTGAAACTACATAGTATAATATATATATTTCGTTGCGCGATTGCAATTGTTCCGATAACTACAGAATACAAATGTAGGAATTTAATACGTGAAACTAGATAGTATAATATATATATTTCGTTGCGCGATTGCAATTGCTTCGATAACTACAGAATACGAATGTAGGAATTTAATACGTGAAACTAGATAGTATAATATTTATAAACAATAACAACACGATGAAGACATTTTCGTCTTTTCTCCTAGTCTTTCGTCGTTTCGCCTTTTCGTCTTTACGCCGTTTCGTCTTTACGTCGTATCGTCTTATCGTCAACTATCTACCAAACAACCAAAATAACACAATTCAATAAACTCATCACCTATGATACATCAATATAATAATTGAGGATCATAGGTGACTTTTCCTCGCCAACTAAAGGAGACCTTGTATTTGAGATCCCACACAAATAAAGAACGCAAAATACTTGCAATCCACCTTTCGCTCTTATACGTTGTCTGTATCGAACCCCGGCGTATGCGAATTTTTATTATGGAGTCCAAAGTAGCGGACATTTTTTCACCGCGTCCCAACGTTTCACTTTTACGACCAATGAATCACGGCTTTATCGCCGTCGCGATTTAGTTGTACCTTCTTACAATGGGCGGTCTTCGCCGATCTTGATTCACAATGTGCCGATACAGTGGCCCCTTCGGCAATTTATTTTTGACGAAAAATTGCTTTCCGAAAGTATCGTCGTTCGGCCGCGGAACGTCTCGTCCTTTCACGTGCCGAAGCACATTTTAGTTAGAGTTAGTTACGTTGCTATTGGGACGGTCCGTGAAGGAGAATAACTTTGTTGGAATTAGACGAAGCGAGTTAAATTTGGTTGAGACGTTCGAGAAGTTAGTTCACCAGAGGGTGCCGGGAAAGAGTTTTGAATAATTAGCAATTTATAGGATTTGAGAGGAAAATAGTAAAACGTAAAAACAAGCAATAGACATTGAGAGATGTAATATTATTGTTACTTTTACAGTGCTATAAAACTCAAGAAAATCTGAGATCTCCGTTAATGTTCATTGTGCGCGAATCATAAAAATCTTGGTATATTCGAATTAACCTTTCTGCATGCATATAAATTACTTGAACCTGTAAAATCTGTTACGTGAATTTTCGTTGCAGGGTCAGACAGTAAATTTGCTAAAACTGCATTCACTCTTTCTTTACAGATCCTATAAACTGTAATGTTTGGAAGACTTTTATATGACATCCGGTAAACTTACTCTTTCAAAATTCCGAAAAAATTCAAGCCATTTTGTTCAATCGTAAAAAGTTGTTCTGCTTTAACCAGTTCGCTGCTGTGACCTCTGTGAAAAATGTATACCTAAAAGGTGTCACAAGAAGTAAGCGATGGCGTGTATACTCTCCGAACAGAGTATGTCTGGCTATTATAATATAGAATTCTAATGAAAGAAATGTGTGAGAAAGATACTTGCTTCACGTAAAGTTGTTTGTTCAAGTTTGTTGAAAAGCCTTACTACAACGTTTCTAGATAATGCGGTTAATTTCAAGCTTACTCTATTTTACTTAGAAAATGAAGGAACATATAAAGCCGTTTTACGGTTGAAAATGCTTGACTTCAGATTTTTATTTAATAATTACTAATAATTCCATTCCAGCATTTCGCACATCACTTTCACCAACTTTAATAACAATATGATAAATCAATAATAAAATTCCAAAATCAAACATTCTCTACCATAAGACTGCTTTATACATTCCTTAAATCTCCAAGTAAACTAATAATTCACAGCACCGAAGATGTACCAATAAATTTATTCCAATCCCTATGCTATATACATTTTTTTCCTAATAAATTATTTATATTGTTTAATTTATTCCTTTTACGCCGTTTTGGCCTCGAAATATTCAAACCATTTAAAAATGTCAGTACACCTTACTGTTCCTTAAATTACACTTCAAACAACAACATGCAACCACTATACTCATCACAGCACAAATGTTATAGTTTCGTCACGACGAGTATGTTCGTCAAAAACAGCCAACCGGTCAAAGACCTTTAATTTTCCAGTAAACTAATAGTTCACAGCACCGAACATGACCCGATAAATTTATTCCAGTCCCTATACTATATACTTTTTTTTTCATAATAAATTATATTTTTTAATTTATTCCTTTTACGCTGTCTTGGCCTCGGAATATTCAACCCATTTAAAAATGTCAGTACACCTGGCTGTTCCTTAAATTACACTTCAAACAGCAACATGTAACCACTATACTCATCACAGCACAAATGTTATAGTTTCGTCATGACGAGTATGTTCGTCAAAAACAGCCAACCGGTTAAAGACCTTTAATTTCCAGTAAACTAATAGTTCACATTACCGAACATGTACCAATAAATTTATTCCAATCCCTATACTATATACATTTTTTCCATAATGAATTCTTTATATTTTTTAATTTATTCTTTTTATGCCGCCTTGGCTTCGGGATATTCAAGCCATTTAAAAATGTCAGTACACCTTGCTGTTCCTTAAATGACACTTTAAACAGCAACATGCAACAACTTTTTACGCATGACCACTATACTCATCACAGCACAAATGTTACCGTTTCGTCACGTCGAGTATGTTCGTCAAAAACAGCCAACCGGTTAAAGACCTTTAATTTTCCAGTAAACTAATAGTTCACAGCACCGAACATGACCCGATAAATTTATTCCACTCCCTATACTATATACATTTTTTCCATAATAAATTTTTTATATTTTTTAATTTATTCTTTTTACGCCGCGTTGGCTTCGGGATATTGAAGCCATTTAAAAATATCAGTACACCTTGCTGTTCATTAAATGACACTTCAAACAGCAACATGTGACCACTATACTCATCACAGCACAAATGTTACCGTTTCGTCACGTCGAGTATGTTCGTCAAAAACAGCCAACCGGTCAAAGACCTTCAATTTTCCAGTAAACTAATAGTTCACTGCATCGAGCATGACCCGATAAATTTATTCCAATCCCTATACTATATCCATTTTTTTCATAGTACATTATTTATATTTTTTAATTTATTCCTTTTACGCCGTTTTGGCCTCGAAATATTCAAACCATTTAAAAATGTCAGTACATCTTGCTGTTCCTTAAATGACACTTCAAACAGCAACATGTGACCACTATACTCATCACAGCACAAATGTTATAGTTTCGTTACGACGAGTATGTTCGTCAAAAACAGCCAACCGGTCAAAGACCTTTAATTTTCCAGTAAACTAATAGTTCACAGCACCGAACATGACCAGATAAATTTATTCCAGTCCCTATACTATATACATTTTTTTTCATAATAAATTATATTTTTTAATTTATTCCTTTTACGCTGTCTTGGCCTCGGAATATTCAACCCATTTAAAAATGTCAGTACACCTTGCTGTTCCTTAAATGACACTTCAAACAGCAACATGTGACCACTATACTCATCACAGCACAAATGTTACCATTTCGTCACGTCGAGTACGTTCGTCAAAAACAGCCAACCGGTTAAAGACAGTCCGGATATTCCCGTGTGTAACTGTACTTCGCTATACCTCGCACTCTTCTCCCCACGACTTGCCAGTACGTCGCCGATGCTACATCAATTCAATATTCAGCCGGGGAGTTCGATAGCTCGGTGAAAAAATGCACGATTATCAGCATTGTCCGTTTCTCCCCCTCGGTCGCAGACGCGGCACGATCGTAATCGTAACGTTTCTCCCCATCTGTTTCTTTCCACCCCTCCTCTAGTTCCGCCGACACTACGTTTCTCGTTAAATCCGTTTACGCGCGGCTCTTTATTTCTCCTCGTGCCTTCTCCTTTTTCGCGATCCGCTTCGCCGTGCGCTTTCATTAACCGACGCATTCATTAACACGTTAACTGCCACGTTTCGTTTTGTTATTGTTTGCCCCGCGTGCCGCGACGGAAACTTCCCTTATCCCGGATGCCATTATAATGCTCGACGTAATTTCGACGCTGCGATTGCGCGGAATGCGTCTGTTAGGCGAATTCTTGCTCGCCGGGTGTCATAACTTTGCGTACGGCTTGTACGCGGGTAGAACGAGAAAGAAAGTTCGTGTAAACGCGTGCCCGCGAACCTGTGTTTTGCCAGTTATAAATAACCGCGCTAGATGCTGCAGATCTATAAACATTCGACGGGCTGCGGTCGGAATGATAAAAGTTTGCTGATCGATTTTTGTCGGGTTTGTTACGTAGAGCCGGTGCACGAATTTACGACGATTCGCTTTAGGCCGTCTTCTATTTTTACGCCGCGATGCAGTACGTGTGGGAGTATTTTTTGAGCTTTCATAAACAGGTTATAAGAATGAAGGGGGAACGGCGGGGGGTACGGTGGACTTTCTTCGGTAGTGTTTAGTTATGTTCGGTGGGAAAACGGGTAAGGCGCGTGGATTAAAACCTTGTAAGTTTGTATTAGGTCTTACGGAAAGTCTTGTCGGTTTTTAAGTGAAAAGAAAAGAATACATTTTAAATGGATAGTGCTGAGACGATGAGGGGTTTGTTTTAGTACATTTAGAAGGGTAGAAATACAATGATGAACAGAGGCACAAACGAACAAGTTCGTACGTGTTGAAACTTGAGATGACATTCTCGAACAAAAATTTTCGGTGGATCTAATATTAATATTTTAAATTTGTCCCATTAAATTATTAGATTACTATTGTATGTTTAATGCAGACTTCTCATTAAATGGTAAGAAAGGTCAACCGAAAAACGATTACATATTATTACTAAGCAAAATATGTAAACAGAATGTTTGTTGGAGTATTTTTTTCTTTAAATTTTGCTATTTTATGCAAAACGTTGCGTGATTTCATACATCATAAAGAAACACATGGCCAAGTGAAAAGAATTAAAAATATATGCGTTGTACGTTTTCGCAAGGAATCATGTTTTCTGCAAAATATCCTTTGAATAAAGTAATTATGTCCGAAACTCTACCAGTTTATATGAAACGTTGCGTCACTTCCCACTTCGTGCAAAAGCTTCTTCTAGTGCAAAGGATTAAAAGCATATGCGTCTCGCGATAACACAAGCAATCAACTTTTCTGCAAAATATGCTTTAGACACAGTAATTCTTTCGGGGAGTCTGTTATTTTATACAAAACCTTATGTTATTTCGTACCTCATAAAGAAAAATGTCCAAGTGTAAAGAGTTAAAAGTATATGCGTTGTACTTTACCACGATCAACCAAGTTTTACGCAAAATATAATTTGAATAGAGTAATCATTTTCGAAATTAATATTTTATACGAAACGTTGTGTTATTTCTCACTTCACGAAGAAGCATCTCCGAGTGCAAAGGATTAAAAGCATATGCATGATGCGATAAGAAGCGTATTGAAGTTTTCTGCAAAATATCGTTGGAATGGAGTATTTATTTCTGAAGTTTTAATATTTTATACGAGACGTTGCGATATTTAGTACTTCGTGAAGAAGCATTTCCATGTGTAAAAGGATTAAAAGCATATGCGTCCCGCGATAACACAAATAATCAAGTTTTCTACAAAATATCCCTTGAAGGCAGTAATGTTTTTTGGAGAGTCCGTTTCATACGAAACCTCACGTTATTCCGTACTTCATTAAGAAAAATATCGAAGTGTAAAGAATTGAAAGTATATGCGTTGTATTTTACCATACAATCAAATTTTATGCCAAATATCATTTGAATAAAGTAATAGGTACACAACTTTGCTCCCGCCGTTTTTTCCCTTTCGTCCAATGCAAAAAACGGCGGGAGCAAAGTTGTACACCTAATAATTATTTTGGAAACTTTACTATTTTATACGAAATGTTGTGTCACTTTTCACTTCGTGAAGAAGCATCTCCGAGTGCAAAGGATTAAAAGCACATGCGTCCCGCGATAGCCGAAGCAATCAAGTTTTCTACAAAATATCCTTTAGACACAGTAATTTTTTTGGAGAGTCCGTCGTTTTATATGAAACCTCACGTTATTCCCTATTTCATCAAGAAAAATGTCGAAATGTAAAGAATTAAATGTATATGCATTGTACTTTACCATACAACCAACTTTTACGTGAAATATCGTTTGAATAGAGTAATTATTTCCGAAACTCTATTACTTTATACGAAACGTTGAGTCACTTTTCACTTCCTGGAGAAGCATCTCCGAGTGCAAAGGATTAAAAGCACATGCGTCCCGCGATAACCCAAGCAATCAAGTTTTCTCCAAAATATCCTTTAGACACAGTAATTCTTTCGGAGAGTCTGTTATTTTATACAAAACCTTATGTTATTCCGTACTTCATCAAGAAAAATATTCAAGTGTAAAGATTTAAATGTATATGCGTTGTACTTTACCATACAACCAACTTTTACGTGAAATATCGTTTGAATAGAGTAATTATTTGCGAAACTCTATTACTTTATACGAAACGTTGAGTCACTTTTCACTTCCTGGAGAAGCATCTCCGAGTGCAAAGGATTAAAAGCACATGCGTCCCGCGATAACCCAAGCAATCAAGTTTTCTACAAAATATCCTTTGAACACAGTAATTCTTTCGCACAGTCCGTCATTTCCCAGGAAACCTCGCGTTATTCCCCACTTCGCGAAGAAGCATGTCCCAGTGTGCTGTGCTCCAAGCAAATAATAAGCGCAGCAAACAAGATTTTTCACGCCGGCTCTGCATGCAAACCGACGAATCCCTTAATTGCCCTATCGGCCGTCGTCTTGATAGTCACGGGCTCCTAAACAAACCGGGCAATTTTTGCAGAGCAATTTGCCGCCGGTGTATCCGGTGACAATGAAAGAATCGTGAAGGAATTTTACTTTTCGTTTCTTTTTTGTTTGCTGGGCTAATCAATATTACGCGGTGCTTCATTTTTTTGCGGCTATTAGTTGGTTTGGTTATTTTTATTGATTTTGTTTGGTGCGTTATATTCATATTCTGCTACATGAGAATTATTTTTATTGATTCCTGCTTTTTATTTGGTCTTTAGTAACAAAAACGTCGGGTGTATAAAGCATTTAATTAATCGATACTGTATGTCATCGCATTTTTACTTTTAGCTTACTTTTTGTTTCCTGGGGTAATCAATGTTACGCGTTGCTTCATTTTTTAAGGTCTATTAGTTGGATTTGTAATTTCTATTGATGCGTTATATTCAGTTTCTGCTGCGTGATAATTATTTTTATTGATTTCTGTTTATTATTTCGTCTTTGGTAACAAAAACATCGGGTGTATAAAGAAAGAATGCGTAAAAAGGATATCAATTCGTCATTGGCGCGATCAATCGATACTATGCATCATCGCATTTTTACTTTTCCTTTGATTTTTCTTTGCTGGGCTAGTCAATGTGACGCGTTGCTTCATGTTTGGGGCTATTCGTTGCTTTGATGATTCCTATCGATATTGTTTGATGCGTTACATTAACTCTTGCATGATAATCAGTCCGTCAATTGCCAATGCCTGCCGCCTCCAAGCAAATAATAAACGCAGCAAACAACATTTTTCGCACCGGCTCCGCATGGAAACCGACGAATCCCTTAATTGCCCTATCGGCCGTCGTCTTGGTAGTCACGGGCTCCTAAACAAACCGGGCAATTTTTGCAGAACAATTTGCCGCCGGTGTATCCGGCGACGATGAAGGAATCGTGGATCGACGAGGCGCGGGAGGGGGCGGCCGCGTTGCGTTTATTCAGGCAGATCTAATTTCGCACCGACTACAAAGGCCATTACGACGAACAAAGAGCGAGGGCGAGGCTATTATTTACTCTCTTCCTTCTCTCTCCCGCCTCTCCGGCTTTTATCGGGCGGTGCGTCCGCTGCAAGCTTCTTCGTGTCTTATCGAATTATCGAAATTTTAATGAACGACATTATCCGCCGTTAGTTCCACGATCCGCGGCATTTGCCTGCCCGGCACACTCGCGCGTCGCTCGATAAAAGAATTACGGCGTGGCCTGCGGTGAACCTCTTGGCGCCGACTGTACCCGACGAAACACTATCGCTCGTCTACGTGTGCCTACGTGTGCGCACACGTTGCCCTGCCTCTATACACACAGATCCGGCGCGATTACATTGCTTCTTTCAGCTGGTCTTTCGTCGTCGGCGTCGCGTCGGCCGGCCGAACAAAAATCCTGAAAAACGAAAGTCGCGGCCAAGCAAAAAGAAAAGTGAATAGCGGGCTGTTAAGTTGATTCGCGGTCTTAGTTACAATCGACGCTTTCTTATCTGGCCGTCCGGCGTATGGTTTATTAACACTTTAACCACCGGTGCAAGAGATTTTACCAAAGATCCAAAATATTCGTAATGGGTAGCAATAATTATTTGACAAATGCAGTTTCTGTTGGAATAGTGATGCGATCCTTCGGTCTCCAATACTTACATATTACTTACATTTGACATAATTCAGTCAAACACTAGTATTTCATGTTCGAATACAGCAAAATACGCATGGTAGTCAAAGTGTTAACATTTTAGCCGCCATGATGGTCATCGGTGACGGGCGCAAAAGATTTTACTGAAG
The DNA here is from genome assembly GCA_033815515.1 of Cryptocheilus praepositus. Taxonomy (NCBI): domain Eukaryota; kingdom Metazoa; phylum Arthropoda; class Insecta; order Hymenoptera; family Pompilidae; genus Cryptocheilus; species Cryptocheilus praepositus. Next base: position 6,586,416 of record JAWWQZ010000314.1, read on the forward strand.
ATCCAAAATATTTGCAATGGGTAGCAATGATTATTTCACAAATGCAGTTATTGTTAGAATAGTGATGCGATCCTTTGCTGTTCAATACTTGCATATTATTTACATTTTGTATGATTCAATCAAACGTTGTAGTATTTGATAGCATCGCCGTTCTAATACAGCAAAATACGCATGGTAGTCAAAGTGTTAACACTTTAGCCGCCATGATGGTCACCGGTGACCGGCGCAAAAGATTTTACTGAAGATCCAAAATATTCGCAATGGGTAGCAATGATTACTTTATAAATGCAGTCATTGTTAGAATAGCGATGCAATCCTTAGGTCTCCAATGCCTGCACATTATTTACATTTTGTATAATTCAAACGCTGTAGTATTTCATAGCATCGCCGTTCTAATACAGGAAAATACGCATGGTAGTCAAAGTGTTAACATTTTAGCCGCCATGATGGTCATCGGTGACCGGCGCAAAAGATTTTACTGAAGATCCAAAATATTTGCAATGGGTAGCAATGATTATTTCACAAATGCAGTTATTGTTAGAATAGTGATGCGATCCTTTGCTGTTCAATACTTGCATATTATTTACATTTTGTATGATTCAATCAAACGCTGTAGTATTTGATAGCATCGCCGTTCTAATGCAGCAAAATACGCATGGTAGTCAAAGTGTTAACACTTTAGCCGCCATGATGGTCACCGGTGACCGGCGCAAAAGATTTTACTGAAGATCCAAAATATTCGCAATGGGTAGCAATGACTACTTTATAAATGCAGACATTGTTAGAATAGCGATGCAATCCTTAGGTCTCCAGTGCCTACACATTATTTACATTTTGTATAATTCACACGCTGTAGTATTTCATAGCATCGCCGTTCTAATATAGGAAAATACGCATGGTAGTCAAAGTGTTAATACTTTAACCGCCATGATGGTCACTGGTGACCGGCGCAAAGGATTTTACTGAAGATCCAAAATATTCGCAATGGGTAGCAATAATTATTTGGCAAATGCAGTTATTGTTAGAATAGTGATGCGATCCTTAGGTCTCCAATATCTGCACATTATTTACATTTTGTATAATTCAGTCAAACGCTGTAGTATTCCATAGCATCGCCGTTCTAATACAGTAAAATACGCATGGTAGTCAAAGTGTTAACACGGTAAATGCTATATTTTTTGTTTAGGCCGTGTCGATATGATGTTAAACAATTTTTCGATTTTTTTTTTTTTTTTTTTTTTAATTTATCGTTATCGCGGCGGGAATTATAATTGACGCTTTCTTATCTGACCGTCCAACGCGTTGATTAATGGTGTTGTCTCCCTGCTTCTGGAAGTATGTTGAGCACCGACGTAGCGGGATGTAGGGCACGGTACTGGTTGTGTCCAGAATTTTGGCGCGACCGCAGCAAGTGTCACTTTTACTGGGTTGATGCGAGAACTTGTCGCGATCGCGCAGGAGCCGAAAGACATAATTAAATTTCTTCGGTTGATTGGCTTTTATTTTTGTATAATGCTGTGTTATGCGTTGTGGTAGAATGATTAATGTTTTTTTTTCTCTCTCTTCTTGTAACCGAAATCTCCAGTATATATATTGGGTCCCCTATACTAGGCCTCCCATACTGGACCTTCCTTGTCCTGAGTTGGGGATGACGTGACACCCTTAGGCCTCCCGTTATGAACGACGCAGTTCCTCATTATCGACCATTTGGCTGGTTTCGGGTTTTATTGCAGTGCCTATGGAAGCTCCTTGAGTGCCAGACAATGACGGCGTATCGCCAGGGATTTTCCATAGACACTGCGTTGCATTTGCTTGCGTTGCAATACGGCGTATGGGTTGTTAACGTGGTAAATGCTATGAATGCTGAATTTTTCGTTTAGGCAGTGTCAGCTTTGAAAGATACTTTGTAAGCCGTATTTTTTTAAATTGGTTGTGTTATCCGAAATTTAATCAAACACATTTTATAAGGGTGATCATATTATTATATTTTAGTTCACGTAGCCATTATCTTGACAGGTATAATAATTACAAAAACTTCAAGTTATATAAACTTATATTAAAAATAATTGACTTTAAGATTTAAATGCCATAACATTTATATTATTCTGCATCATCATGAAAATGAATGCTATAGCATTCACGTCCGCGAATGTGTTAAATAATTTTTTTTTTTTTTTTTTTATTTGTTGTTATTACGTCGTGGATTATTATTGATGCCTTCTTATCTGACCATCCGGCATATGGATTATATTAACACGGTATATGCTATGTTTATCTGTGAGATTGACGCTAAATTTCAACCGTAAAATTAAAGATTCCAATAATTTCTACATCGTCTCACAATAGACGTCTACATATTCTTCTTACTTTCAGTATAATTGTACCTAAAATTATTGACCCATAAACTGGAGCTTCAACATGATCTTTCGATACTCAAATATAAAATCCAAATACAGACATTTTTATTAATAACGCTAAGCTCAGCGTTAACAACGTTCGAAAAAAATATTTCGCGATAGCGCCGGTGGAAACTTCCGCCGATGTGTATTTATAAATGTCGCTAAGTGAACTAAGGAGAGGCGCAAAGTGAAAACGCAGTACTGAATATTCATAGGGTAAAGTAATCCACGATTTTGCAGTTTAACTTCGTGCCGAAGTATTAGAGTTTAGAGTTAAATGGCGTATGCGGAGAAAAAGGGGAAATATTTTCTTCTCAGGCGTCGAGGGGCTTTTCGTTTGTGTTTGTGCGCGGGTGCTTGCCGAGTTCAGGTCGAATTTTGACTTGAAGGGGCGTGCACAATAAAATAGTGTAGAAGCGATGAGCTCGCGTTTATTGTTGGATTACAGTTTATGCAGCCTTGACACGTAGACGCTTATCGACCTTCTCCGTCTCAGTCTTTTCTGCGTTTGCCACCCTCTTTGTGTCTCCGTTTCTGTTTCTCTTGCTTTCTCTTTCCCATTTATCAGCATTGCTGTCCACTCTAAAGCGGCCTTAATGAGTCTCGGTCATTCTCTGGCGGTTGAAGGAAAACAGCCAGTTTCGGATGACTTTCTTTATTACTATTTAATCAGTTAGCTCTTTTTGACCAGTACATTCGTCATGAAGAAATAGCAATATTTTATGTTATGACGGGTATACCCATTATCCGTAAAATTAGTTACAATTTGCTGTTTAAATGGCTATTTTAGAGAAAACGAAAATATAGACGGAAATATTGTTTTAAATATTTCGAGGCTAAGACGAAATTAAACAAATACATAAAAAGAATAAATTATTAGAGATTATGTATATATTTCACGTACGTCTTTAATGTAGCCATTTTTTATACTAGGATTCTTCGACAAACAACTTTATTGCAAACAAATCTCTTATTCGCGTATTCATTACCTCGGAACATTTACGAAAAATCCCTGTCAGTAATAAAATCAAAACGTGAATCAATAATTTCATTACAACTTAATTCCATATATATATATATATATATATATATATGGATATATGGATATATATATATGTGCCCATAATTATGAAAGTGGTCTAAGTCAAAATTTAAAAAAAATGAGTTTATCAGTTATTTCATACCACATTATTTTTAACTAAATTTATTCAATGTAATTTTTACGAAATTGTCAAAAATGAACCATTAGTTAGTGGTTGTAATTTCAACATTATATGGAATTCATTTAGTTTTAATTATGAAAGTGGTCTAAGTCAAAAATTTAAATAAATTATATAAACAACTTGAAAATGGCACGTGGCCTTCTTTGACGCGTTTCTGAACTACATAATAAAATAAATGACAATCAAATTTTAATAATAACGACAACTTCATTTTTAACGAAATCACTAGAAGAATCAATAACAAGAAGAGTAAAAAATACCGCGGGTGAATCTGTCTCGTGGCTACAAATTCAATGGATGAGATTCTTGAAAAATGAACCTTATAAAATGTTCTATAAAACATCTTTAGATGATTCTAAATTTCACGTTTTGGATCTTTCACCTAAAAAGGAAGACCAAAAATATACGGAAATATTAAATTACTTCCATTATACACCACCATTAGACCAGTATCGGAAGAAAAACATAAAGATATTATGAGTTTACTACCGTACATCCCTCCAGTTTTTCAGGAACATTTTAAGAATCTTAAATACTCGAAATAATGATAAAAATGGATTACTGTTTAAAAATAATTAATAAATGTAATAAATGTTCACGAATTATTTCAATCAAATTATTGTTTCAAATAAAACTCAAAGTTCTTTATTGCTTTAAGTCATTTATAGGACATTCAGTTAATTTTGAAAATGGTCTAAGTCAATTCAATCTTTAAAAATAATATTATCGTATAAAATTCACACAAAATTTCATATTCATAGTAAATTTCCATTAATTAAGACTAATAAAATTATAAATTGAAATGTCGCATAATGTAAAAATATTTTTTAGTTTATTCAAATGCAATTCATTAAATATCTCGAAACAAGAAATATATGACTTAGACCACTTTCATAATTATGGGCACATATATATTCATATATGTCATTGAATATTTCACCGCGTAGTTCTTGCGACATATTTTAGATACACTTTTCACAGATTGTAACAGCTTACTTATTAAACATATGGTAGCTGATATTTGGTAAAGACGTACAATTACTAATATTACAAAATCACACAGTTAATGTTAGCTTGCAACATTTTAAATCCTGCTTAAATTTGCTGATTTCTTACAATTCTAAATGACTGACGTTAACACCGGCGTAACAATTCATCTTAATGTCTCATGAAATGTTACAAGCGAACATTTCAGTCCCTCTGACCACTTCAACTTCCAGCATTCGACGCATTCCACCGCATTCACTGTTTCATTGGTGCAATTACATTTTAACGACTGCCAATTATCATTGTAGCTTCGAATGTAGACGCCAGAGAAAAATGCGCGTGAGCCGAAAACCTGTTTCAATCGTGCATAACCGTTCTCACACGGCATCAGAAAGTAGCTACCACAATAATCCGAAGCGAAGTATTCGTCGGTGGAAAAAGAAAATTATGGCATTCAAACCGGATATTGTGTTGCTCATACTAATTATTAGTGAGTGACTTTGGCTGCGTCGGTCTCTGTCTCTTTCTTCCTCTCACTTTTATCAGCACTGCCGTCCACTCTAAAGCGACCTGAATGAATCCCAGTCATTGTCTTATTGCGATTGAAGGAAACAGCCAATTTTCAGTTGACTTTAATACTTTAATACTTTCTTTACTACTATACTTTATTATTACTGTACTTTATTTAGATTATTCCTACGCTATACTTTCTTTATTATTTAATTATCTCAATAATTTCGACATATTTCGGGATCCCTCACAAATGTGCATTCAACAAATGGTAGTTGACATTCGGTAAAGACGTAAAATGACGATTGTCACAGTACTACAGTGTTAACATTAATTTACAAAATGTTTAATCTTGCTCAAATCGACATTTTTCTTACTATTCGAAATTATTTACTGCTATCCTTTATTATTACTGTACTTTATTTATATTATTCCTATACTATATTTTCTTCATTATTTAATTATCTCAATAATTTCGACATATTTCGGAACCCCTTATAAATATGTATTCAACAAATGGTAGTTGAAAATTGGGTAAAGACGTAAAATGACGATTGTCACAATACTACTATGTTAACATTAACTTATAAAATTTTGAATCCTGCTCAAATCAAACTTTTTCTTACTATTCGAAATTATTTACTACTATACTTTATTATTACTGTACTTTATTTATATTATTCCTATACTATACTTTCTTTATGATTTAATGATCTCAATAATTTCGACATATTTTGGGACCCCTCATTAATATGCATTCAACAAGTGGTAGTTGACATTCGGTAAAGACGTAAAATGACGATTGTCACAATACTACAGTGTTAACATTAATTTACAAAATTTTGAATCCTGCTCAAATCGACCTTTTTCTTACTATTCGAAATTATTTACGTTAATATCAAAGTAATGGTTCTTCTTACTATCTCACGAAATTTTACACATGAGCGTTTCAAAGTGTTTGACCGATCCAATTGCCAATATTCAACACACTCTCCCACATTTATTGTCTCATTCCCGCAGTTAGATTTTAACAACTGTCAATTATCATTGTAGCTTCGAATATCGACGCCGCAGAACAAATGCACGTGTATCGAAACCTGTTTCAATCGCGCACAGCCATTCTCACACGGCATCGGAAAGTAACATCTGCAGTGATCCGAGGTGAAATATTCGTCGGCGGATAAAGAGAATTACGAGATCCAAACCGGATATTGTATTTCTTAGAATAGTTATCAGTGAGCAACTTTGGTCTTGCCGTATCTTTCTCTTTCGATCCTTTTTCATTTTTATCAGTACTGCCATCCACTGTAAAGCCACTTCAACGAGTCATAGTCATTCTTTCTTTGCGACTGAAGGATAACCGCCAGTTTTCGCTCGACTTTCTTTACCACTATGTGAATCAATTCGATGCGTTCTTGGAAATGAAAAAAGTATCGTTCAACCTCTGATACTTGATATTTGCTAAGGCCAAAAAATGACTATCGCCACGATACTACAGTATTAACCCTTTCACTGCTATAGACGCATTTATGCGACCCCGATCGTTTCAGTTTCTTTCCTACTGCAGTAACAATAATCAACGCATGAAATAAATACAGATGCGTTCTTTATTAAATCATTTTCTTGCATTATTTAATTTGGCGTAAACAAAGAATTACCATTAGAACTTCATATTACCATTACAAAAGTATGTCGATAGGATTTAGTATAATATTTATTATTTATTTAGTATTTAGTATTTAGGATTTAGTATTTTGGTAGGATTTAACAGTCAAAGCGTAAAAATGAACACATCGAATTTCGAAGTCCCAGAAAAATTCACATCTACCGAAAAACCGTTTCAATCACACACAACCATTCCCGCACGAAAAGTATAAAAATATAACGGCGGATAAAGAGAATTAGAGGATCCAAAGCGGATATTGTATTGCTTAGAACAGTTATCAGTGAGCGACTTTGGTCTTGTCGTATCTTTCTCTTTCGATCCCTTTTCATTTTTATCAGTATTGCCATCCACTGTAAAGCCACTTCAACGAGTCCTAGTCATTCTCTCTTTGCGACTGAAGGATGACAGCCAGTTTTCGCTCGACTTTCTTTACCACTCTTTACGCGAATAATTTCGACGCGTTCTCGGGAATCTGCATTCCAACTCTGATACTTGATATTTGCTAAAGCCGAAAAGTGATTATCGCCACATTACTACAGTATTAACCCTTTCACTGGTATAGACGCATATATGCGTCCTCAATCGTTTCGGTTTCTTTTCTACTGCAGTCACAATAATCAACGCATCAGATAAATAGAGATGCGTTCTTCATCAAATAATTTTCTTGCATTATTTAATTTGGCGTAAACGAAGAATTGCTATCAGAACTTTCTTGCGTCTTACATAATCAATCAATAGAGTTCGAACTATCGAAAGTATTTTGTTCTGAACGAGTGCTTCGGCCGGGGGGATTTAGCAGTCAAAGTTTAAAAATGACCGAAAAATAACTATCGCCACGATACTCTAGTATTAACCCTTTCACTGCTATAGACGCATATATGCGTCTCCAATCGTTTCGGTTTCTTTTATACTGCAGTCACAATAATCAATGCATAAAATAAATACAGATGCTTTCTTTATTAAACCATTTTTTTGGATTACTTAATTTGACGTAAATGACGGATTACCATTACAACTTCGTTGCGCCTTACATGATCAATGAATAGAGTTTGAACTCTCGAAAAGTATTTATATACAAAGGGTAAAAATTAACACAGCGAATTTTCGAGTCACAGAAAAATGCACATCTACCGAAAAGCCGTTTCAATCGCACACAACTATTCCCGCACGAAAAGTACATCTGCAATGATCCGAGGTGAAATATTCGTCGGCGGATAAAGAGAATTAGAGGATCCAAAGCGGATATTGTATTGCTTAGAACAGTTATCAGTGAGCGACTTTGGTCTTGTCTCCGTCTCTTTCTCTCTCGGTCCTTATTTGTCTGGTCTCACTCCTGCTGCTCTCTTTGTCCCTCCCACCCTCGGCGTTCAAGGCACAGAGCCCAATTTATGAAACGCCCTCTTCGTTTTCCGCCCTAACAATCGTACTGCACACCGGGTGTCCCGTTTAAATCGGGACAAGCAACGGCGCGGCCGATCGATAAAACGCTCGCAAAGCTTCCTCCTGTGTTTGCCGTGTAATGCGGCGAGCAAACGAGTCATTATGTAACACTTAGACACGATCGTAAAGTTAACCTTCTCCTGTCGAACTGCCGTGCAATTTGCATAAGCGTGCGAGCCGCGTTTACTATCTTAGAATATAGAAAATTACGACTGGTCGCGCCGTTTTCTCGACTGATTTCACTCACTTCTAGTAGCGGACGTTTTCGCACAGTTTTCTTTGCGCGAACTGGCACCGGAAGCGCCGATTATGCAATTTTGTTGTTGTTGCGTAAATGACGGACGCGGCGGTGCGTGAGTTTTCATTTATGGCGTATGAGCGTACTCTTGGATTCAGATTATTGCAAATTCCATTTTATTGTTGACGATGTTAGATATTTTTGGGCGTATTTTTGATTGAACGTGTTTCATTTTGTACTGGAGGAGTTTTAAGTGGTTGAAGAGTGTATTATGCAAAGAAGTTTTACTTAATTCAGTTTTTAGCGTGTTTTTATGTTAGACCGTATTCTAAATTGGGCTTAGAGTTTATTTATACTATGATGCGTCGTGTGATTTAGTTTGTCCACAGTTTCGGCTGGATTTTCTGTCTATTTTGTATATATTAACCGTGCTGGATTTTGAGTCTGTTTTATATAGTTTGCTGTTTTTGACGAGTATACTCGATATCAAAAAATGGCAGTATTTAGATTGCAATTTTAATGGAAACTAAAATATAATCGTAAATTTTAAGATGTTTTGAATATTTTGAAGTCAAGGCGAAATTGAACGAATCAATAAGAAAATATAAATAACCCTTTGAGTGCTGAATACTTTTGGCCAAAACACTCGCTGAGGACGATACACTTTTCGCTAGTGTGAACTCTACTGATTGATTAGTTAAGGCGCAAATAAGTTTTAATGATAATTCTGTATTTACGCCAAATTAAGTAATGCAAGAAAATCATTTGATAAAGAACGCATCTGTATTCATCTCATACATTTATAATTGTGGCTACAGTAGATGAGAAATCGAAACGATTGGGGACGCATATATGTGCCCATAGTCGACACCGACAGATTTCGGGGGACGCATATATGCGTCCATAGGACTCAAAGGGTTAATTATTATTATAGACTATTATGTACATAGATAATTATTCCATGTACGTCTTCGGTGCAGCAATTTATTATAATAACACTCTTTAGCAAACTTCAACAAACAACTTCATCTCAGAGAAATCTCTTTCGCGCATATTTATTATCTCAGGACAGTTAGCAAAAAAGCCGTGTCAGCGATAAAAAGAAAAATAATTTCGCACATACTCTGGAAGTGTATACCCGTCATCGCTTACCTCTTGCGACACATTTTAGATACACACTCTTAGCAGTCGTCGCAACAGCTAACTGGTTAATAAGCAGAATTTTTATATAAACCACATACCGTTAACCTGATCGAACGTGTTCCGTTTATTAACACGTTCGCGCGAGACATTTTTGTCACGGCACTTTGTTGCCGGTCACACGCCAATACTTTGCTTTTACACCGTACACATTAACGGCAAATCAACACACCAGCGCCTGGCATTTAATAACTATCGCACGCTACGAAGTAGCCATTTATTCAAGAGAAATCTGCGAAACAGTGAAATGTTCTGGAACCGAGATTTCACCGGGTGCCGTGCACACACTCGCGCATTCTATTAATGACGCGTTCCTTTAATCTTTACCATAATGATGTTTTCGCGATTGAAATCTTGCGGGGGCACGAACCTCTACAAAGTGTGTGCACTTCGGGAAACTTGTAGGCATATCTCTACATATATGTGATACGGGACTACACAATGTTCTGCGTGCGTGCACACACGCTCGTGACAATACGTTGCTAATCGTGTGGAAGCGTGACACACGTATGCACTTTAGACGCAGCCCGACACACATGCGACAACGGGCAACATATATGAGCCGTTTATTTTGAAAGTGGCCTAACTCCATTTATCTTCAAATCGAGATAAATAGCATTTACTGATAAATAACATGAATTTGTACATGTAAGCATGGTAACCGGAAAATATTGAAAAACGGAGTTAGGCCACTTTCGAAATAAACGGCTCATATATATATCATTTATTCGTAATTACTAGTTAATAGTATATATTATTTATGTAGCTTAATAGTATATATATACATGTAATTATTTCATTAGTATATATCATTATTTCATAAATAATATATATACTAATGAAATAATTATATGTTTTCATAGTTTACACTAGCTTCTATTCTACGCTACTCCGACTACTCCGCGTAAATTGAGGGAATTTAATACGTGAAACTAGGTAGTATAATATTTACAAACAAGAATAACACAGTCAAAACACTTTCCTCTTATTCTCTAATCTTTCGTCGTTTCGTCGTTTCGCCTTTACGTCTTATCGTCGTTTAAGTCTATTAACACGTTGGTTGCCGTGGGGGTCACCGGTGACCGGCGCAAGAGATTTTACTGGAGATCCAAAATATTCGCAATGGGTAGTAATAATTATTTTATAAATGCAGTTATTGTTAGAATAGTGATGCGATTCTTTGGTCTCCAATACTTGCACATTATTTACATTTTGCATAATTCAGTCAAACGCTGTAGTATTTCATAGCATCGCCGTTCTAATACAGCAAAATACGCACGGCAGTCAACGTGTTAAGCAACCAAAATAACACGACTCAACAAACTCGTCACCTATGATACATCAATATAATTGAGGATCATAGGTGACCTTTCCTCGCCAACTAGAGGACCCTGTATTTGAGATCCCATGTATACATTCGCCACACACAAGCAATGCATAGGTGCACACAGCGACTCGCCGTAGAACTCGCTTTGTACAAGGCGCCCGAGCTCTGTCGCCGAAAACGTTTGCCTGACTTTGATATTCCGTGAACGCCTCCCGAAAGTTCGGCGTCGCAGACGTCCGGCGCAGCGTGTGATAAAAGTATTTTGTTTCCAGGCGGAGCCTTCACGTACGAGCGTCCTATCTCAAGAGGTAGGAAAAATGTGAAATTATTAGAACACCCTTTCATTTCCCCGAACGGCACCAAGAGGCTTGGCGCATTGAGAAGCTTCGCCGTTTTCGACGATGCCCGAAAGTGTCATTAAATTGATTCTTGTGATACGCAAGAAGCGTGGAAAGAAAAATTCGTGCGCAAAAAATGCCAAGTCCCGTTGCGCTCGGAGGATAATTTACGCTCGATTTCGGCAAACCGTAGGTTCGCTGAGAATGTGAGCGCCGTGAAAATATATTTCGACAGAGGCCAGTTCTCGGGGCACTGGGCATCGTCAGAAACGTCGAAACCGCACGAGACCTCGATAGTTCTCGGCCCATCCTCTACGCGTCCCTCGGAATGACGCAACTTTCATTTGAGTCGAAAAACATTCGGCCGAAAACGTTGCTTCTGATAATTCCTAGTGACTCACCTTGTGCACCGGGTGACGCGCATATATGCTTCATGCCGTTTAGATACGCATGTACGCTTGTGCCTTATTTTACGCGAGTTGTTATTTAGACAGAAAATTATTTATTTTAACAGCAATATTTTATATTGGTTTTATTTAGACAACAAATTATTTATTTCAACAGCAATATATTTGTATTGTTTTTATTTAGGTAGTAATATATTTAGGCGATTTTTTTATTTACACGAGAATCTATACCACTATTTACGCGACAATTTTTTTCATATGCTATTTATTGATGTGGTCACATGTCTCTATTTACGCCGCACTTTCTTTTATACGTAATTCGTGCCGTGTGGATATTTGGAATGTTCGTCTCTCAATTTACGGGGCACTTTTACGCAAGTTTTTCTTTAGATAGCAAATCGTACCTCCATTTACACGATTTTTTTATTTACCCGAAAATCTATACCACTATTAACGCGGACATTTTTTTTCACGTGCTAGTCATTTATGCGGTCACATATTACTATTTTTGCCGCATTTTTTTTCGTACGTAATTCGTGCCGTGTGGATATTTCGAACGTTCGTCTCTCAATTTACGCGGCATTATTACGCGAGTTTTTCTTTAGACAGCAAATCGTACCTCCATTTACGCGATTTTTTTATTTACCAGTGAATCTATACCATTATTTACGCGGCAATTTTTTTTTACGTGCTATTCACTTATGCGGTCACATATCACTATTTACGCCGCGCTATTTTTCATACATAATTCGTGCCGTTTGGATACTTGGAACATTCGTCTCTCAATTTGCGCGGCACTTTTACGCGATTTTTTATTTACCCGAGAATCTATACCATTATTTACGCGCCATTTTTTTCATATGCTATTTATTTATGTGGTCACATGTCTCTATTTACGCGGCACTTTTTTCATACGTAATTCGTGCCATTTGGATATTTTGAACGTTCGTCTCTCAATTTGCGCGGCACTTTACCTGAACTTTTCTTTACACAATCGCGCGGAAATCGAATCGACGCGTAAACCGAGGGCCGCCTGTGCCCAGGATTTTCTTTCCCTTTCCGGACGCGCGTTCGCACTGCCTTCTCACATTTTCTCTTCCTCCATTACCATACAGCCTTCTCACATCTTCTCACATTCTCTCTCCATTTCCATATTGCCTCATAACATTTTCCCTCTCCGTCGGACCCGCCGACCTCCGCCCTCTCTCTTCTTTTAGCTTGAACTCTTACCTCTCAGTTGAGCAGGTAGCAGGATGCACGGAGAGTGAACGCGCCGTGCCGCGTCTGTATACAAGGCGAAAAGTAATTGGCAGTAAATTTTCTCAGGTCGGGTCAGTATCTCGTTGCTGGGCTTCCACGATTCGTGATCTGGAAGAGGCCAGCGACGGAGAGGGGGCGGAGTGCACGTCGTGTGCGTTTAACAAGTTACCCGTTCTTGACGAGAACACGCGCCACCAAGAAACGGCAGTATTTTGTTTTGCGACGACTATAATCGTCGTCAGTTGCGAGTTGCCCGTTTAAATTGCAATTTCAGCGAGGACGGAATATATTCGGGAATTTTAAGATGCTGCGAATGGTCAGGGGCGAAGGCAAGATAAGACGAATGAATGAGGAAGTAGAAATAATTGTTATGGGAGGACTATATTTTTAGGGGTTTCGAATAGTGGGCAGTGTAGACGAGAGGAAGCGAATTATTGAAAAAGTAGAAATAATTATTGTGGAGGAACGGTATATTTTAAGATGTTTTGAATAGTTTGAAAACACGGAAAGATTAAATTAATTAATATTGTCGTGTGCGTTTAACAAGTTACCCGTTCTTGACGAGAACACGCGCCACCAAGAAACGGCAGTATTTTGTCTCGCGACGACTATAATCGTCGTCAGTTGAGAGTAGCTGCGAGTTGCCCGGTTAAATTGCAATTTCAGCGGGGACGGAATATATTCGAGAATTCTAAGATGCTGCGAATGGTCAGGGGCGAAGACAAGATAAGACGAATGAATGAGGAAGTAGAAATAATTGTTATGGGATGACTATATTTTTGGGGGTTTCGAATAGTGGGCAGTGTAGACGAGAGGAAGCGAATTCTTGAAAAAGTAGAAATAATTATTGTGGAGGAACGGTATATTTTGAGATGGTTTGAATAGTTTGAGAACTAGGAAATATTAAATTAATTAATATTGTCGTGTGCGTTTAACAAATTACCCGTTCTTGACGAGAACACGCGCCACCAAGAAACGGCAGTATTTTGTCTCGCGACGACTATAATCGTCGTCAGTTGAGAGTAGCTGCGAGTTGTCCGGTTAAATTGCAATTTTAGTGGGGACGGAATATATTCGGGAATTTTAAGATGCTGCGAATGGTCGGAAGAAAGCAAGATAAGACGAATAAATGAGGAAGTAGAAATAATTGTTATGGGAGGACTGTATATTTGAAGGGGTTTCGAATTGTGCGCGGTCAAGACGAGATGAAGCGAATTATTGAAAAAGTAGAAACAACTATTGTGCAGAAACGGTATATTTTAAGATGGGTTGAATAGTTTGAGAACAAGGAAAGATTAAATTAATTAATAGTGACGGGTGGAAATGCTGGAATGGGACAGTGATTAGCGCAAATACCATTCACTTCTAAAAAGGCACCTTTAACCCCGTAACACGTTGATTTAAATAATAAAATTCTAAACTTAAACATTTTCAATTATAAGAGGTCGGTACGCATTTCGTCTTTTTCAAATAAATATAGTAAGCTTGGAATTAAATGCATCATATAGTAATTTATTATGGAATCCTGTAACAAGCTTTACTAAGCGACTATATGTTGTACAAATATTTTCCACACATTCATCACCTCGGGGCTGTTACGAAAACGTCTTGTCAGCAATAAAACGAAAAATTAAAAGAGTCTTTGCGCTACAGTTTGATTCTATGCTATAATAACCACACATACTCAAATTTAACCAGTATACTCATCATCACTTATTTCTTGCGACACATTTTAGATACACACTTTTCACAGACGTCGTAACAGCTAAGTTTCGTTTCGTTCCGTTACGAAGACTGGTTACGTTATGGGCGGACCGATGCACGCATAATTGATATTTTTAGACGTGACTGCCAAATCACCGCGGCCGATCAAGCCATGATGTTGCGCGCGGTGTTTTGTTCCTATTTTAGTTGACGGACGATTCGGCAGTTTCGGATTGTGCGGTTGTTTGCGCGGAATCTGCAGAAATAGGATAGGCGACTGCGACAGTCGGGGAAATTTAGATTGAGACGACAGGAAATCGGAGATAAAACTTATGTGAAGTGGAATGAATAGGGGCCATGAAAATAATAATACAAGAATAACCTTTTTATAATGCTAGTATACAAGTATATAGTTTGATTTACAAGGATGAATGTGAAAGAATTTATTTTTGTTAGGAGTGTAGGAAATATATAAAATTTGATTTTTGCAGGTTAAAGCCTACATTGATACAACAAAGGCTACTTTGGTTTTCGCAGAACAAAACTGCCGGTAATCTTAGTTTACTAGCATTATGAACATAATTTATTATTATTTATTCTTACTCATATCGTAGTTTGCTAGTATTAACAGCAACGAGTTCATAGGTCACTAATATATCAATGCTAAATTACCGTTGACCTCTTACTACATTACTACCAAATCCCACTCACTCGCCTCTCTTCCCAAGACATTCCTTCCTTCCACAATTTCCAGATAACAGTCATAAAATTTAACATACATCCAGTTCGCGAACTTTCAACAGTACATTACCCGCATCACCAACACTATTCCAAAGATACCACTTTCTTCCGAAATTCCGAACAACACCCATAACATTTAATCTACGCGAACTTCCCGAACTTCCAACAATTCATCACTCGCATCACCGACAGCCCGAGATCGAACAGAACCCGCGCGCCATCTTCCCGGGGCAAATTCGTCAAGTCCGACCTCGTAAATTCGGTATCGCCGGCCTTCGAAAACCTCGGATTCCTACGGAACGGCCGCGAGCCTAATTTCCAGCTCGCAAAAACGACGTAAACATTTTTTGCCGCCGTCTTCAAACGGAATGCCTTTTGCGCGGAGAAACACTCCGCAGTCAAAAGGTGCCCAGGAAGTGTCTATGACGAGGGATGGCACGCGAAAGGGCGGAAGGGGGAAAAGACGGGGAAAAAGACGGGAAAAAGATGGGAAAAAGACGGAAAATCGAGATAAAGGAGACGAAGTCTGGAGCTGAGGCCGCACGGCAAGAAACGACAGCGGATCGACGCACATTTTTCCACTCTCCCTGCTTCTTCTCTCTTTCTCTCAGGTCGCCAGACCTTTTCTCGCCTTTCTCAGCTTTTCTCGTAAAGTTTCGTTTGCATTTTTCCTTCACGGTGTCGCTTCGCGTGAACAAAGAATTTACACACTGGCCGAATGTCCTTCCGTGTCTCTCGGACGGACAAAGCGTCGACTGCGGACGAAGTGTCGGTCTCGCGGTTTATTAGTGTCGCGTCCCTCAATTTACGCGATCTCGTTTTGCGCGGTCAGATTTCGTTGGCTTGCATTTTTCGTTGAATTGATTATAGAGCGGAGTGGTGCAAATTCTTCTTTGAACGTGTCAATTACTCGGACTTTTTCGTATTTTTTTTTGTTGTGATGCTATACTACACTTTTTTGTCATTGAATTATATATCTGTTTACACGGTAGTAATGTATGCGATCTCGTTTTACGCGGTCAGATTTTGTTGGCTTGCATTTTTCGTTGAATTTATTATAGAGCGAAGTGGTGCAAATTCTTCTTTGAACGTGTCAATTACTCGGACTTTTTCGAATTTTTTGTTGTGATGCTATATTACACTTTTTTGTCATTGAATTATATATCTGTTTACACGGTAGTAATGTATGCGATCTCGTTTTACGCGGTCAGATTTTGTTGGCTTGCATTTTTCATTGAATTTTGTTATAGAGCGGAGTGGTGCAAATTCTTCTTTAAACGTGTCAATTACTCGGACTTTTTCGTATTTTTTTGTTGTGATGCTATATTACACTTTTTTGTCATTGATTTATATATCTGTTTACACGGTAGTAATGTATGCGATCTCCTTTTACGCGGTCAGATTTTGTTGGCTTGCATTTTTTGTTAAATTTATTATAGAGCGGAGTGGTGCAAATTCTTTGAACGTGTCAATTACTCGGACTTTTTTGTATTTTTTTGTTGTGATCCTATATTACACTTTTTTGTCATTGAATTATATATCTGTTTACACGGTAGTAATGTATGCGATCTCGTTTTACGCGGTCAGATTTTGTTGGCTTGCATTTTTTGTTAAATTTATTATAGAGCAGAGTGGTGCAAATTCTTCTTTGAACGTGTCAATTACTCGGACTTTTTCGTATTTTTTTTTGTTGTGATGCTATATTACACTTTTTTGTCATTGAATTATATATCTGTTTACAGGGTAGTAATGTATGCGATCTCGTTTTACGCGGTCAGATTTCGTTGGCTTGCGTTTTTCGTTGAATTTATTATAGAGCGGAGTGGTGCAAATTCTTCTTTGAACGTGTCAATTACTCGGACTTTTTCGTATTTTTTTGTTGTGATGCTATATTACACTTTTTTCTCATTGAATTATATATCTGTTTACACGGTAGTAATGTGTGCGATCTCGTTTTACGCGGTCAGATTTTGTTGGCTTGCATTTTTCGTTGAATTTATTATAGAGCGAAGTGGTGCAAATTCTTCTTTGAACGTGTCAATTACTCGGACTTTTTCGTATTTTTTTGTTGTGATGCTATATTACACTTTTTTGTCGTTGAATTATATATCTGTTTACACGGTAGTAATGCATGCGATCTCGTTTTACGCGGTCAGATTTTGTTGGCTTGCATTTTTCGTTGAATTTCTTATAGAGCGGAGTGGTGCAAATTCTTCTTTGAACGTGTCAATTACTCGGACTTTCTCGTATTTTTTTGCTGTGGTGCTATATTACACTTTTTTGTCATTGACTTATATATCTGTTTACACGGTAGTAATGTATGCGATCTCGTTTTACGCGGTCAGATTTTGTTGGCTTGCATTTTTTGTTAAATTTATTATAGAGCGGGGTGGTGTAAATTCTTCTTTGTATGTGTCAATTTCTCGGACCTTTTTGTATTTTTTTGTTGTGATGCTATATTATACTTTTTTGTCGTTGAATTATACTTCTATTTACACGGTAGTAATGTATGCGATCTAATTTTACGTGGTCTGGTAGGTTTTGTTGTCTATAATTGCTCATAGAATTTATTATATAGTAGAGTAAGACAAATTCTTACTTAAACGTATCAATTTCATAGTTCTTACTTATTTTTGTGTTGATATTGTTTGAAATTGATCGTATAGATGATAGAAATGTTTACTTTCCGGTTTTCTCTTTGCAAATTTTACTAATGCCAGGTATAGCAATTTATGGCGCCTATTCAAGGGTTCTTGGGTTTCTAGTAAAGATAGGTACAGCAGATATAAATTCCAACGGAAACAATACTTGCGAAAGTAATGTAAAAGAAGGCCGTGGCAATTTAAACATGCGCGATAGTAGCGATATACCAGTAGATTGTGAATTCATTGATATTAACTTATTTCATATAATATGAGAACTTCAATTTAATGATAACAGGGACTACGAAGAAACAAATTCATTCACCGCGGAATATTTTTCTAAAGTTTGTTGATGCAGATGATACGTGTGCCAATTAAGACAATAATTTTTGATTGCTCTCTCAATTACAGTAGCTAGAGTGTCACCGAATAAAATTTACTTTCGGTTTCAGAAACGTCATTATTTTCGTATTAAGCTACATAAATAATATGTATTATTAACGACTAATTACGAATAAATCATATACATATATATAATTGAATAATAATTGAATAATATTTAAATAATATTACGTATATATATATATGTAGGAATTTAATACGTGAAAGTAGATAGTATAATATTTATAAACAATAACAACACAATCAAAACGCTTTCGTCTTATTTTCTAATCTTTTAGCCAACTAGAAGACGCTGTATTTGAGATCCCACATATATATATATATATATATATATATATACTATAATGTACTATTTACTTCCGACTAAATAATACATATACTAATTACATGTTTCCATAATTTAAACTAGCATCCATTCTATGCTATTCCGGCTACTCCGCGTAAATTGAGGGACCGTAGTTATTCCCTTTCGTCTCTCGTCGTCAGACGGTTTTTTCGTTTTTCCCAATTTTTCGTCATCCTCCATGCTCAGTGGCCCGGGCCAAGTGGGTAAACAGCGAAAATGTGTACTGAAGCGATTCCTCGCCTGATGGCTGGAACGTTCGGGTCACAGGGGCTCGGCCAGGGGTTGGCAGGGGTTGGCAGGGGTTGGCGGAGGACTGTGAAAGTGGGAGAAAGGGGCTGCTGGCAAAGCCGATAGAAAGGCCGACGTAATTACCGCTGGGAATCGGGCAAATGGAAAATGCACTCTATTATTATGCAACCCGCCGGCGAATGGCGATGATGACGCGAACTCTTGTTTTTCCGCAGGCTTGTTTGGACGCAACTTTATCGCGGTACGGATTACGGAGGCGGTTTAGACGCGAACCTGACTCAATTGATTTCTTCGTTTGTTCGCCGTCGCGTCGATTCGCATGACGATCGTTTCTCGAGAACGGCGGAAATCGAAGTCGTTAGATGGAAGTGGCTGATGATTAGTTTCAGAATGGTCCGAGTCGGTTTCGAGTCCAAAGTCGTGTCGTATGTCTGATGCGTAACAATAATTTCGGACCGCGAGAATAATATGAGCGTGAAACGTTTTGATCTAAGAAATTTCATTCTTATATTATTATATTATTTTATATTTTATTCAAATATCCGCATTTATTCCCTTCCCAGGCTTCTAATTTTGAAACTCTGCACTCTGTACACTTACGCTTTTATTACCAACAATTTTGTTATGCGTAGGTCCCGCAAATGTAACGTTAATACGCGCAGATGTTCTTTAACACGTAGACACGTTGTTATATAAAGTAATTTCGGACCACGAGAATAATACGAGCGTGAGACGTTTCGATCTATGAAATGGCATTTTTTATTATTATGTTATATTATATTTTATTCAAATATCCACATTTATTCCCTTCCCAGGGTTCTAATTTTGAAACTCTGTACACTTATACTTTTATTACCAACAATTTCGTTATGCGTAGGTTCCGCAAATGTAACGTTAATACGCGCAGGTTTCTTTAATACGTAAACACATTGTTACATAAAGTAATTTCGGGCCACGAGAATAATACGAGCGTGAGACGTTTTGATCTATAAAATGGATTTTTGTTTATTATTATATTATTTTATATTTTATTCAAGTATCCGCATATATTCCCTCTGCACGCTTCTAATTTTGAAACGCTGCACTCTGTACACCTACACTTTTATTATCAACAATTTCGTTATGCGTAGGTCCCGCAAATGTAACGTTAATACGCGCAGATGTTCTTTAATACGTAGACACGTTGTTATATAAAGTAATTTCGGGCCACCAGAATAATACGAGCGTGAGACGTTTTGATTTATGAAATTTCATTTCGGTTGTAAATTTGTTAGGCCCCAAGGCAAACAAAATTATATTTTTGACATTTATAAGTATTTTTTTAACTAATTTATGACAATTTATTAATATCTCGGAACAAATTGATTACTGTCTCTTACGTAATGAATGGCGCAATTATGTAAAAGCATTTTTACGATGCAATAACGAAACCTGTGACCGTTTTCCGCGATATTTTTACTGCCAAATTATGCACACAGTAGTTCATTTCGTTGGTGTCCATAGATACTTGACGTTTGACTTGATCCAATTCGAACAAATTTCACAGTAAATAAAATTATTCTCAGACTAGTTTCGGTAGCAAACGAATTAAAATGTTGAGACGTTTGCAGAAGTATTTATAGACGTTTTTAGGTCGTCAGGTTGTAAATCTGTCAGATCGCGAAGCATTCATAATTACAATTTTGACGCTTATACCTCTATTTTATTAATTGACGAGAATTTCTGAATACCTCGCAACAAATTGATCTCCGCCTCTTACATAATGAATGACGCAACTAAAAGCATTTTCGCACTGCAATGACAAAAATACAGATACTTCTTCACGATCCCTTCATTGCCAGATCATACACCTAGGAATTAATTTCGTCGACGTCCACGGGTTCTTAACACTAAACGTACCGGTACTTTACACCTTCCTATTCTTCCCATAAGGGTCATTTGACCCCTTACGAAATAAACGTTGATTTTTAGAAAGAAATTCCTCATTTATAAAATCAAGAAATAAAAGTAAATTTTGAGAGGGGTCATTTGACCCCGCTTGGTACGTTCAGTGTTAACGGTTTGACCCGATTCCATTCGAACGGACTTTGCCGCAAATAATAACGCGTGCGAATTAGTTCGCGCGCTGCTGAATTACAATTTTGAGACGGCCGCGGCCGTGTTTGTAGACATTTTTCACGACGCCGGGCTGTAAATCTGTCAGATCGCGAAGCATTCATAATTACAATTTTGACGCATATACCTCTATTTTATTAATTGACGAGAATTTCTGAATACCTCGCAACAAATTGATCTCCGCCTCTTACATAATGAATGGCGCAACTAAAAGCATTTTCGCACCGCAATGACAAAAATACAGATACTTCTTCACGATCCCTTCATTGCCAGATCATACACCTAGGAATTAATTTCGTCGACGTCCACGGGTTCTTAACACTAAACGTACCGGTACTTTACACCTTCCTATTCTTACCATAATGGTCATTTGACCCCTTACGGAATAAACGTTGATTTTTAGAAAGAAATTCCTAATTTATAAAATCAAGAAATGAAAGTAAATTTTGAAAGGGGTCATTTGACCCCGCTTGGTACGTTCAGTGTTAACGGTTTGACCCGATTCCATTCGAACGGACTTTGCCGCAAATAATAACGCGTGCGAATTAGTTCGCGCGCTGCTGAATTACAATTTTGAGACGGCCGCGGCCATGTTTGTAGACATTTTTTACGACGTCGGGCTGTAAATCTGTCAGATCGCGAAGCATTCATAATTACAATTTTGACGCTTATATCTCTATTTTATTAATTGACGAGAATTTCTGAATACCTCGCAACAAATTCATCTCCGCCTCTTACATAATGAATGGCGCAACTAAAAGCATTTTCGCACTGCAATGACAAAAATACAGATACTTCTTCACGATCCCTTCATTGCCAGATCATACACCTAGGAATTAATTTCGTCGACGTCCACGGGTTCTTAACACTAAACGTACCGGTACTTTACACCTTCCTATTCTTACCATAAGGGTCATTTGACCCCTTACGAAATAAACGTTGATTTCTAGAAAGAAATTCCTAATTCATAAAATCAAGAAATGAAAGTAAATTTTGAAAGGGGTCATTTGACCCCGCTTGGTACGTTCAGTGTTAACGGTTTGACCCGATTCCATTCGAACGGACTTTGCCGCAAATAATAACGCGTGCGAATTAGTTCGCGCGCTGCTGAATTACAATTTTGAGACGGCCGCGGCCGTGTTTGTAGACATTTTTTACGACGTCGGGCTGTAAATCTGTCAGATCGCGAAGCAACGAAAACGAGAGTTACGGCGGTTATAAATGTTTTTTAATAAGCTGACGTAAATGTCTTGATATCTCGGCGCAAGTTGACTCCTGCCAGTTGCAGAGACCGACGCAAAGACGAACAACCGTTTCTCGCATCGTTAAGTTTTCCCGACGCAACGACGAACATTACAGTCGAGCATTCCGCGATTATTTTCGCCGTCAAATTATGAACGGAGAAATTAATGTCGTCGACGTCGATGGGCACTTGACGTTCGACTGAATTCGATCCGAACGGATTTTCCGTTATTCTCTATAATTTCGAGCGCGTTCCGATAGCCGGGCCTCCGTTGATTTAAAATGTTTTCATTAGTTCCACCGGACGTGCCGACGTCATCGTTAATTTATCGGTCGCGATTATGTATCACGCGTGAGTCATACAATTCGCGAGTATTCTGCCCGCTAATTTCCGTTTATTGGATTAACTTGATTGCAAATTCGACCATTTTTGCTAATGTTAATGATTATAGTGCAGGGGCACTTCAGTCGTTAGGAGAATATTGTACAAGTTAAAAATTCTGATTAGAATCTACTTACGCTATGGATCCATTTTATTATAAAATGCAAACAGGGGATATATATGTTTGAAATTGTACTTAGAATCTACTTATAGTATGAATCCATATTTGAAAGGGCACGAACAATAGAATTTTAAAGTGGAAACCCTAGATTGTATGTTTAAAATTGGAGTTGTGGATCTATATTTAAAAGCAGACGAATAATAGAATTTGAAATACTGCGTAACATAAAGCCAAACAATATCACAGAATTTTAAATAGCATATAACGAAAAACACATAAACAATCAAATTAAGCTAAACATATTTCTACAATAGGTTTCATAATATAAGTAGATTCCAAGCAGAACTTTAAATGTTACGGCACAAACAATAGAATTTTAAAGTACAAACCCTACATTGTATGTTTAAAATTGGAGTTGTGGATCCATATTTAAAAGCACACGAATAATAGGATTTGAAATACCGCGTAACATAAAAACAAACAATATAATAGAATTTTGAATAGCATATAACGAAAAATACATAAACAATCGAATTAAGCTAAACATATTTCTACAATAGGCTTCATAGTGTAAGTAGATTCCAAGCAGAATTTTAAATGTTACGTCATATAAAAACACGCAAACAATATTATTGTACAATAGACTCCTGAATTTTAAGTAAATTTGGTGGTAGCATGTCTTGACATCAATGATAATTTAATTATTCGTTGCTCTACGAACTTTGTGAAACCATAAACGGTAAAATCCTTGAACGAGACTATTATTATGAGCGTAGATTACCCATTAGAGAAGTGTATAATAAATTCTAATGCGCTTTCGGCAAGTTAGTTCCGCAATTAAAAGGTTAATAAATCATTCGTTTAACGCAAAGCCCGTATGTGCCGCAAGTCGCTGATACCGTTAAACATAAACAATCGAATTAAGCTAAACATATTTCTACAATAGGCTTCATAGTGTAAGTAGATTCCAAGCAGAATTTTAAATGCTACGTCATGGAAAAACACGCAAACAATATTATTGTACAATAGACTCCTGAATTTTAAGTAAATTTGGTGGTAGCATGTCTTGACATCAATGATAATTTAATTATTCGTTGCTCTACGAACTTTGTGAAAGCATAAACGGTAGAATCCTTGAACGAGACTATTATTATGAGCGTACATTGCCCATTAGAAAAGTGTATAATAAATTCTAATGCGCTTTCGGCAAGTTAGTTCCGCAATTAAAAGGTTAATAAATCATTCGTTTAACGCAAAGCCCGTATGTGCCGCAAGTCGCTGATACCGTTAAACATAAACAATCGAATTAAGCTAAGCATATTTCTACAATAGGCTTCATAGTGTAAGTAGATTCCAAGCAGAATTTTAAATGTTACGTCATATAAAGACACGCAAACAATATTATTGTACAATAGACTCCTGAATTTTAAGTAAATTTGGTGGTAGCATGTCTTGACATCAATGATAATTTAATTATTCGTCGCTCTACGAACTTTGTGAAAGCATAAACGGTAGAATCCTTGAACGAGACTATTATTATGAGTGTACCTTGCCCATTAGAGAAGTGTATAATAAATTCTAATGCGCTTTCGGCAAGTTAGTTCCGCAATTAAAAGGTTAATAAATCATTCGTTTAACGCAAAGCCCGTATGTGCCGCAAGTCGCTGATACCGTTAAACATAAACAATCGAATTAAGCTAAACATATTTCTACAATAGGCTTCATAGTGTAAGTAGATTCCAAGCAGAATTTTAAATGTTACGTCATATAAAGACACGCAAACAATATTATTGTACAATAGACTCCTGAATTTTAAGTAAATTTGGTGGTAGCATGTCTTGACATCAATGATAATTTAATTATTCGTTGCTCTACGAACGTTGTGAAAGCATAAACTGTAGAATCCTTGAACGACACTATTATTATGAGCGTATATTACCCATTAGAGAAGTGTATAATAAATTCTAATGCGCTTTCGGCAAGTTAGTTCCGCAATTAAAAGGTTAATAAATCATTCGTTTAACGCAAAGCCCGTATGTGCCGCAAGTCGCTGATACCGTTAAACATAAACAATCGAATTAAGCTAAACATATTTCTACAATAGGCTTCATAGTGTAAGTAGATTCCAAGCAGAATTTTAAATGTTACGTCACATAAAAACACGCAAACAATATTATTGTACAATAGACTCCTGAATTTTAAGTAAATTTGGTGGTAGCATGTCTTGACATCAATGATAATTTAATTATTCGTCGCTCTACGAACTTTGTGAAAGCATAAACGGTAGAATCCTTGAACGAGACTATTATTATGAGCGTACATTACCCATTAGAGAAGTGTATAATAAATTCTAATGCGCTTTCGGCAAGTTAGTTCCGCAATTAAAAGGTTAATAAATCATTCGTTTAACGCAAAGCCCGTATGTGCCGCAAGTCGCTGATACTGTTAAACATAAACAATCGAATTAAGCTAAACATATTTCTACAATAGGCTTCATAGTGTAAGTAGATTCCAAGCAGAATTTTAAATGTTACGTCATATAAAAACACGCAAACAATGTTATTGTACAATAGACTCCTGAATTTTAAGTAAATTTGATGGTAGCATGTCTTGACATCAATGATAATTTAATTATTCGTCGCTCTACGAACTTTGTGAAAGCATAAACTGTAGAATCCTTGAACGAGACTATTATTATGAGCGTACATTGCCCATTAGAGAAGTGTATAATAAATTCTAATGCGCTTTCGGCAAGTTAGTTCCGCAATTAAAAGGTTAATAAATCATTCGTTTAACGCAAAGCCCGTATGTGCTGCAAGTCGCTGATATCGTTAAACTGGCCTGGTCAAATAAAGAAACTGCACACGCTCGCGTAAAAGTTTCGGCGCCGATATTTCGCGACGCGGAAAGCCAGAAAGTTTTCGTGCGGTAGATGACTTTGCTAAGTGGCATTCGGATTAGACAATAAACGTTATCAGATTGCGCCCGCGATAAGATTGATTATCGCATCGGATTGACAACGTACATAGCTCTCGCTTTATAGTCTTTGTACTTTGCAGGCTGCACATTGCGACATGTTTTGACGGGCCGTAAATTTCGACGACTTTACAATAAAAGGAATGGCAAGCCAAGCTTGAAAGAGCAGAGACGCGCGAGGTGGAGAAAAGCATAATGTCCATTTCGATTGTTCCGTATCAGTCGACGATACCGCGTCATTGACTGATTATTTCTTTACCGCCTTTGCAAGCTTTTTGAAGTATTTAAAACGAGCAGACTTTTTATTGTTACTATCTGGATGTTATCTGTTAACTCAATATACTTCGGGACCGCACGAGTTCCCAATGCAGAAATCTATATGTATAATTGTGCTAACGTATGCTGCAGTGTGTCCTTATCCTGTGGTATCCTATGGCATTTTAAGTTGCATTCTGTTTTCTTTTAATTGTGTTAACATACGCTGATTGCAGTGTGTCCTTATCCTATGGTATCCTATGGCATTTTAAGTTGCATCCTGTGTTTTTTTTTTTTTATTATACCCGTGCGCTGGTAGTTTGACTATTTGCAATTTGGCCTGAATTTCGGCCTATTTTATATTTTATACTATATAGGTTACATTTTAAATATCTCATGCGCCCGTAGTTTTATTACTTGAAATTTGGCCTGAATTTCGGCCTATTTTATATTTTATACTATATAGGTTACATTTTAAATATCTCATGCGCCCGTAGTTTTACTACTTGAAATTTGGCCTGAATATCGGCCTATTTTATATTTTATACTACATATATTATATTTTAAATATCTCATGCGCCCGTAGTTTCACTATTTGCAATTTGGCCTGAATTTCGGCCTATTTTATATTTTATACTATATAGGTTACATTTTAAATATCTCATGCGCCCGTAGTTTTACTACTTGAAATTTGGCCTGAATATCGGCCTATTTTATATTTTATACTATATAGATTATATTTTAAATATCTCATGCGCTCGTAGTTTGACTATTTGCAATTTGGTCTGAATTTCGGCCTATTTTATATTTTATACTACATATATTATATATTAAATATCTCATGCGCCCGTAGTTTTACTATTTGCAATTTGGCTTGAATTTCGGCCTATTTTATATTTTATACTATATACATTATATTTTAGATATCTGATGCGCCCGCAGTTTTACTACTTGAAATTTGGCCTGAATATCGGCCTATTTTATATTTTATACTATATAGATTACATTTTAAATATCTCATGCGCCCGTAGTTTTACTACTTGAAATTTGGCCTGAATATCGGCCTATTTTACATTTTATACTATATACATTATATTTTAAATATCTTATGTGCCCGTAGATTTACTATTCACGATTTGACCAGATGCCGAAAATGAGGCCATAATGGCAAACACTAAAACTACAAGCACGCGAGTATACCAAAAACCAGAATGTCAGTTAAAACCCCATATAACAAGGACACAATGCAACCAGCTTACACGCTAACACAATTACAAACATTCTGGACCTAAACATCGGGAACCCGTGTTGTCCCGTAACGCGTCGAGTCAGCAAATAAACTCCACATTGGAGCCATAAAAAGGTGTATCGTTTGAAACATTATCCAGTCATTATCTTCCGCCGTGTCGCGTGGGTGTGGCTTTTAATCCGCGGAAAAGCAGGGTGAACGTAATGTAAGACGGCGACCGTTGACGCGATCATGTGATTCAGTAATTAATCTCCGGCTGCAATTACGTTTCGGTCGGCGGGCCTCGAGAACTTTTGCGAACGGTTAGTTTTTCGAAACGAATTTGTGGTCTACTAACTTCGAAAGTCGCGCGCGCAGACACTAACTAACTCGGGCGCTTAAGAATTTAGAGATTGCCGGCTCGTTAGTTTAGAAATGCGCAAACGCCGGGGGAACGACGATCCGCGAGTTTGCGTCGCAAACTGTCGCAGATTCGGGGATCTAAATGTCAGAGGCACACGCCCGAAACGCAGCGCTGAATCTCCAACGTGATTTCCGGGCAAATCAAATTCTGAGTCGCGCGCACGCGTGCGTCGCTAATTATGAATGTGCCCTAAGACGTGTAATTTTCGCTTCGGGATGCAACCTGCGTCTCTGTGTATCGGAAACAATGTGTTTACGTGTTAAAGAACATCTGCGCGTATTAACGTTACGTTTGCGGGACCTACGCATAATCAAATTGATGATAATAAAAGCGTCGGTGTACAGAGTGCAAAGTTCCAAAATTAGAATAATATAATATAATATGTAATATAATATAGAATAATATAATATAATATAATATAATAATAAAACTTTTCTACTAAAAAATGAAAATACGAAAAAAAACATGAAGGCAACCGAGTTTAACGCATTGAATATTGATGTAAATGCTTAAATAGACAAAATAGATGCAATGTATCAAAAAAAGTGACATCTAAAAACAGCGTGTAGAAAACACGAGAAAACTCGTGAGCGGTCCTTAAGGGGTTATGCCTACTTGGGATCGGCGAAATTACATGATTTTCAAGACTTTTTTTTGCCGTTTTAGTGAGTACTAATTAAAATTTGGAAAATACTACCAAAAAGTACGTATTTAGTGGTACTTGTATACATTTCTTTATAAGAAAATATTAAAAAATGGGGGAAATATAGCTCTTCTCCTAGAGTTTCCATTTATTTTCATCACTTGCGGTGACCACGATTTCTCAAAAACTACTTCACCGATCGGACTCTAATTTTATATACTTATTTTTCATTAGAATAGGCAGGGCCTGAACGAAGGATTTGGAAACATTTTAATTTTTACAAGAATGGCAGCAATTTTACGAAAAAATCCGTGTTTTGAGGTGGTCTAACTGCCGTTTTTATGTTGTAACTTTTTTTTTTATTACCAAAATAAAAAATTCTTCGTTCAAGCCCTGCCTATTGTAATGACAAATAAGCATATAAAATTAGAGTCCGATCGGTGAAGTAGTTTTTGAGAAATCGTGGTCACTGCAACCGTATGTTTTAAAAAACACAGTTTCGAGATAATTGCGTTTAAAGTTTCAAGCTCTTTACTAATCATACATAGTAGCGCTCCAGATAAACGCTTATAATTTTTGAACGTGTGCTCCGATTCTTATGTACTTTTGAGGAAATATTCTTAAAATTATGTACATTAAGAAAATGCAATAAAAAAATCGATTTTTTTCACCAACCCAAGTAGGCATAACCCCTTAAAGTGTTAAAAAACACGCCATAGACATCGAAATCCTAATTTTCCTTGCTCCCGCCCAAATCTTAAACAAAGTCTCTATAAACATATGCGCGACCTTTCGAAAATTGCTCCGCATTTCTACCTTATGTATTTGCATTCTCAGCAATGCAATTGTCGACGCATTGCCGTCTAAGCGATTCATTTTCTCGAATCGCCTCGCTTGGCCGTGTCGAAATTTCGGGACAAACACGGAACAGTCGATTAATCGGGCGCGTTATCTCGGCTTGATTAAAGAGTCGCCGGCAAGTGCAAAATCATCGCACACGATCTTCCGTCCTCCTCTTTCTTGTGTGCGTGTATATACATAAATATGTGACGCGAGCGAGTATTCGCTCCGGCGATAGCTTATCTGCGGACTATTTTCGTGCGCCGAATTCGAGTTTCTCCTTATTATGCAGAGTCGAAGGACGCACGAAGCATCGTCCTGAGGGCCAAGAAAGCGTTTCAGCGATTTAGCACGGCAGCGGAGCCGATTTCGTTTGATTCTCCGTTTGGATTCTCGAAAACGGTATTTGGTTTCGAGGTTCAAGAAAATCGGTCGAAAAATTGCGTGCAGGTTTTAATGGTGTGTGAGAGTTTAGGGTTAGGAGTGATGGGGTATTTCCTGTATTAGGAAGCGTTTGATTCATAGATTATGATACAATGTGGTACACATGATTTTATTTGCATACGCACTCGGTTAATCATTAACACGTTGACTGCCAAGCATATTTTACTATATTAGAACGTAAATGTGTATAATGTAAATGTAAATAATGTGCAGGTATTGGAGACCAAAGAATCGTATCACTATTTTAACAACAACTGCATTTATAAAATAATAATTGCTACCCATTGCGACTATTTTGGATCTTCAGTAAAATCTCTTGCGTCGGTCACCATCATGGCAATGAAAGTGTTAATGAGAGAGTTCGATTATGTTAGGCTACATGGATAATAATATTAATAGCACAAATAGAACTTATATTTTTGGTATTGCACGGTTTGCAAAGTATAATCTTGAAATTTATGCTGCCACCTGAACAGAAAGTTCAGTTGCAGACCAACATAGTATTTAACGTATTAACAAGCATCTGATTCATAGTCAGTTATTCAATTAAATTAATTTATTTCGACGTAAAGTAAAAATAAAATACAGTTAAAGAGCGCAAGGTATTAATTTTTTAAAAAAAGTGTAATCATTAAATATAAAGTTTAAATAATGTCAGCTTAGACAAAGCACAATGTTAGGCATCTTTTACTTTGCTAAAGATAAAATTGCAATTCTTGGAAATCAAGTCATTTTAACACTTTAACCTTGCATTCTATGCTAATCGTACCCAGTGAACAGATTTTTTTGCGTCAAATATTTTTAAATTAGACATGATTTGTAAGTAGTTAACACGTTCACTGCCACGGTGGTCATAGTCAAGTTATTTGATTAAATTAATTTATTTCGACGAAGCCTGTGGAAAAATAAAAGCAGTTGATATTGGAAGGTATTAATACTTTTTCTAAAAAAAGTGTAATCATTTTAAATATAATTATACTCTGCAGTGGAAATAATGTCGCTTAGACAAAGCACCATGTTGGCATCTTTTAAACTGCTAAAGATAAATATTGCTAATTTTTGTCGAAATCAATATTTTAAGAACTTCACCAAAAAGCAATTTCGTGTAAAAACTGCGGCTGACAATCAGGTGTATCATATTTTATATATTAATAGGTGTGTCATATATAAAGCACAATGTTATGCATCTTTTACTTTGCTAAAGATAAAATTGTCATTCTTGGAAATCAAGTTATTTCAAGAACCACCAAAAAGCAATTTCATGTAAAAAAGTACCATGTAAGGTGTATTATATTTTAATATTTTATTTGCACTTACACCTTTAAAAACGTAATTCTGTAATGCTAAGTTTTGTATTTTTTTCCATATCTTAATTTACGAAACATCCGCCAATACGCATTCTCTGTTCATGCGGACGAATATCACAGTAGTATTGGGTTGGAGGGAAAGTTCTGTCGTATTTATAATAGGCAGGTAATTTTAACCGAACTTGTAATACGCCGAAAAAAAACATCTGGTCTAGTGAGTCATTCGGATTTTTCTTTGTTTTTTTTTATAGCTGATATATAATATAAAAGGAGTCCTTTTTTACCGTTCATCATTTACTTGTGATATTTAAAGTGAAAAACATGTCAGTAAATAAAGTGCATTTACGACACTGCATTTTGTATGAATTCCGAAAAGGAAGCAACGCATCGGTTGCATGTAAAAATTTATGTGCGGTATTTAGAAAAGATATTGTAAATGTTCGTCTTTGTCAAAGATGGTTTAGCAAATTTCGTTCCGGGGATCTGAGTCTCCAAGAAAGTGATCGATCTGGACGACCATCCAAGATTGATAACGATGTTTTACGATCCATGTTGGAAAATAATCCACATTTAACAAGTTGAGAAATTGCAGAAGAATTTGGCATTCATCATACAACACATTAAATGTATTATGATTAATATTAAACACATATTTTTATAAATTAATTCACATATTTTCTTTAAAATACGACAGAACTTTCCCTCCAACCCAATACATTGTTTCGTGACTTTCACCTGGTTTGTTTCGGCGAGAACAAACGCTCGCAATCCTTCTTTGTGTCCGTTAGAATCCCATGGAGCTTCCCGTTTAACCGAACGTCATCGTAATTGGACGTCGACGCCGAAGCTCGAACTTGCGGTCGTCGAAAATTTCCTCTCAACCGGTCACGGAGGAAGTTGCGATAAAATATCTTATCTCGAGTTTGGGATGTTTCGTTTCACACTTTCTAATAAAGAACATAAAGAGCAAGGGAACCTATTCGCCAAACAATAGCGGTCTTATCGATTGGAGGTTCAACGAAATCTAACGTACACAAAGACCCTCGCCTCTCACTCGCCATTCGAGTCGTCGTATGAAACGCCATGGCGACTGAGAGTCGCCTCTCGAGCGCAAAGGGTTAACAGGATTGTTGCGATGGCCAAACGTTCTTCGACACTTCTGCTTGCGGAGAAAAATCTACGCTTCTGCGACAAACAGCGTGGGCCATTTTATTCTTTTTCGGCGACGTTGGGAAAGTCGCGATAATAATTTATGGGGTTATTAAGTTCAGACATGTATGTTTTCGGAAAGTATCGTAAAATATGTTGCGTAAGCGCGAAAGGTTACATTGAAAAGAGTTATGGATACTTTTGCTTGCGAAAAAGAACGTGTGCTTTTGCAACCGACAAGGTGTACCATTTTATTATTTTTATTTATTTACTATTCGTTTATTATTTATTATTCTTCTTCTGCTTATTATTATTTATTTATTATTTTGATTTATTACGTTTATTCTTTTTGAGCGCTTGCTTTATTTTGGAATTATGGGCCATTGGGGAAGTCGCGAGGGATTGCAATGATAATTTGTAAAATTCGTAATTTCAAGTATGTATGTTTTTGAAGTAAACAAAGATGGTTCACGGAGAATTTTTTAGAAAGGTTATGTAAGCTCAAAAGATTACGGTAAAAAGAATTACGGATACTTGTGTTTGCGACAAAAAAATCTTTGCTTCTACAGCCAATAGCACGTACCATTTTATTATTTTTGAACATTTGTTTATTTTGGAATTACGAGCCGGTGAGAGAGTTGCGGTAGATTGCAAAAGCCATTTGTAAAATTATTAATTTCAAACGTATTGGTTTTCGAAGTGAGCAAATGTGGTACGGGAAGAATTTTTTGAAAAGGTTTTATACAATATGTTACGTAAGCGACGAAGGATTACATTAAAAAGAGTTATAGGTACTTTTGTTTGCGAAAAAATATTTTCGTGTCTGCAACCAACAGCGTGTACATACAATTTCATTATTTCCGAGTGCTCGCTTTATTTTGGATTAATTAGTAGCTTTATTTAGGAAAAATTGCGATAGTTTTCGATAATGGTCATTTTTAAACTCATTCATTTCAAATTTATTTCTATCTAAAATAAGGAAATATGATTCGGAGAGATTTTTTTTTAAATATGCACGATTCAATCTGTTACGTAAGCGGGAAAGATTATATTGAAAGGAATTGTGAATATTTTCCATCTCTTTGCGAATACGTTTGTTTGCGAAGAAACAACTTCGCTTCTGCGACCAACTGCCTGTTAGATACCATCTTATCATTTTGGAGCGCTCGTTTCATATTGGAATTACGTGACGGTGAGAAAGTCGCGATAGTTTGCAATAATGAGAATTTATGGAATCGTAAATTTCAAATCTATTTGTTTCGGGAAACATGGATGAATAAATATCTTACGCAAGTCGGAAAGATTACGATATGGAGAATTGTGAATCCCCTTGTGGATACGTATGTTTGCAATTTAATTTTTTATTAGCTCATTATTACTGATAATATTGTGAAATTTATAGTTATTTCAGTTTTGGGGAGAGGATAGTGAAAAATTATATTTCATTTTCTGACGGTGTGGTATTAGTGAGTTATTAGCAGTTTATGCTTTCTCCATTGTTACTGATGATGTCATTAAATACGTAGTCATTGCCATTCTGAGAGGTAGATAGCGGAAAACTCACATTTGTATGTATGCCGGCGTAGTTAGTATTAGTCATTTATTATCAGTTTGTTCTCTCTTCATTGTTACTGATGATGTCATTAAATTCATAGTCATTATTTTTCTGAGAGGTGGATATCGGAAAATTCATATTTGATTCTCTAACTGCGTAGTATTCATAATTCATTATTAATTCATTGATGCCGAAGATGTGGATATCAAAAAATTCATATTTGACTTTCCGTCGGCGTAGTACTGACAACTTATGATTAGTTTATCGATAGTTCAGTATTACTTGCAAAGTCGCGAAATTTATAGTTATTGCCATTCTTGGATGATGAGTATCGGAAGATTAATATTTGAGTTTCTAATGACGCAGTATTCACAAATTATGGTTACATCATCGTCACTTCGTTATTACGCGTAATATTGCGGTATTTATGGTTACTGCCGTTCTGGGAAATAAATATCCGCAAAATACACACTTGATTTTCCAACAGTGTAATAGTAATGATTTATTATTAGCCCAGTGTTACTGTCGAGGTCACCAAATTTATAGGTATTGCCGTTCTGGACAACGAATATCGAAACATTCAGATTTCATTCACATAGGACATAGTGTTAACAGTTTATTGAAAATTGATCGTTACTTCGTTGTTGCAGCTGATGTTTCGGAATTTATAGTCATTGCCGCTCTGGGTAGATCGACTCCGAAAAATTCATATTTGTTTTTCTGACGGCGTAGTATGATTGGCCTACCTTATCTAACGGCGCAGATAAAATTTTCGCCGATTTTCTTGTCCATCAATTAAGTCGTTTATTTTGAAAATGGCCTAACTCCGTTTCTCAATATTTTCCGGTTACTATGGTTATATGTATAAATTCATGTTATTTATCAGTAAATGTTATTTATCTCGATTTGAAGATAAATGGAGTTGGGCCACTTTCAAAATAAACGGCTCAATTATGCTCTTTTCTAAATGCTTTTGCCCTCCTGCGCAGAAGTTAGACATTGCGTACACAATGTCACCTACACTTAAATCACGTCGATAAATGTAGCTGCACGCATGCCAAGTGTTTAAAAAATATCACCCCTAACGTTACGTACAAAGACAAAAACGGTTGATATAAATAAATTTCCGTACACTTACTTCCCTGGCTTTAAAAAGATCCGGCGGAATGCGCTGTGCGTTTTAGCCATCTGTTATAAAGTGCCTCAAGTAGTAACTGGAAAATGAAGGACCCACGTGTTTACGTAGACTTCTCCTTATTTTCACGTGTAAACCTGTTAGTCGCGATTATAACTGATTTTTTCAAACACCCCGTATACACGCGTGAATGTTGCGCACATGGCACACGCGGCAAACTAGTATCGAAGACCCGTTTTAAGGAAACGACGGAATATTTCGTATGCACACGTGTGTCTATACGGTTCTTCGTCAACGTACACATTTAAATGACACGATCGTATGGTCTCACACATATCATACAGTCTTGAAAGCAACATATCACTTAAAAAAATACGTAGAAAAATAAATATGTAGGCTTTCTAATGTTCAAATGCATTGTATGATGATAAAAGTGAATAGCGCACGCGACTAACTAGTATCGAAGACCCGTTATAAGGAAACTACGGAATATTTCGTATGCACACGTGTGTCTATACGGTTCTTCGTCAACGTACACATTTAAATGACACGATCGTATGGTCTCACACATATCATACAGTCTTGAAAGCAACATATCACTTCAAAAAATACGTAGAAAAATAAATATGTAGGCTTTCTAATGTTCAAATGCATTGTATGATGATAAAAGTGAATAGCGCACGCGACAAACTAGTATCGAAGACCCGTTTTAAGGAAACTACGGAATATTTCGTATGCACACGTGTGTCTATATGATTCTTCGTCAACGTACATATTTAAATGAAACGATCGTATGGTCTCACACATATCCTACAATCTCAGAAACAACATGTCAATCCAAAAATACGTATAAAAATAAGTATGTAGATTTTCTAACATTTAAATGCATTGTATGATGACAAAAATAAATAGACAGTGTTTTTGGTCTGTAACATGCTATTTGAAAAATTATCCAAAAAAGTATGTATATAGGCTTTCAAAGGTTTAAATGCATTTTATGATGTTAAAAGTGAGTGGACAGTATTTGTAAACAATACTATGTATACTTGTATGTGTATGAAACATTATCCAAAACATTACATTTTATTACATTACATACAAAAAAATATACACCCAGGTTTTTAAATCTTCAAATGCATTTTATGATGTTAAAAGTGACTGGACAGTATTTGTATTCAATACTATATTATTTGACAAATTATCCAAAAAAATATGTATATGGGCTTTTAAATGTTCCGATCCATTTTATGATGTCAACGTGTGTATACAGTGTTTGGAGTCTGTAATGTGTTACTTGAAAAAAAATCTGAAAAACATATACCCAGGTTTTTAACTCTTCAAATGCATTTTATGATGTCAGAAAGGCGTAGACAGTTTTTGGCATCTGCAACGAGTCACTCAGAAAAATATGTGTACATTTTCGAAACGTCCAGACGCAATTTCTGACGTCGAAGACCAATTACTTGACAAATTATCTAAAAAAATATGTATATGGGTTTTTGAATGTTCCAATACATTTGATAATGTCAACATGAGTCGACTAAAAAATATACACCCAAGTTTTTAAATCTTCAAATGCATTTTATGATGTCAGAAAGGCATAGAGAGTGTTTGGCATCTGCAACGAGTCACTCAGAAATATGTGTACATTTTTCGAAACGTCCCGACGCAATTTCTGACGTCGAAGACCAATTACTTGACAAATTATCTAAAATAATATGTATATGGGTTTTTGAATGTTCCAATACATTTGATAATGTCAACATGAGTCGACTAAAAAATATACACCCAAGTTTTTAAATCTTCAAATGCATCTTATGATGCCAGAAGCGCGTGAACAGTGTCTGGCATCTGCAACGAGTCACTCAGAAATATGTGTACATTTTTCGAAAGGTCCAGACGCAATTTCTGACGTCAAAGACCAATTACTTGACAAATTATCTAAAAAAATATGTATATGGGTTTTTGAATGTTCCAATACATTTGATAATGTCAACGTGAGTCGACTAAAAAATATGCACCCAAGTTTTTAAATCTTCAAATGCATCTTATGATGTCAGAAGCGCGTGAACAGTGTTTGGCATCTGCAACGAGTCACTCAGAAATATGTGTACATTTTTCGAAAGGTCCAGACGCAATTTCTGACGTCGAAGACCAATTACTTGACAAATTATCTAAAAAAATATGTATATGGGTTTTTGAATGTTCCAATACATTTGATAATGTCAACTTGAGTCGACTAAAAAATATGCACCCAAGTTTTTAAATCTTCAAATGCATCTTATGATGTCAGAAGCGCGTGAACAGTGTTTGGCATCTGCAAAGAGTCACTCAGAAATATGTGTGCATTTTTCGAAACGTCCAGACGCAATTTCTGACGTCGAAGACCAATTACTTGACAAATTATCTAAAAAAATATGTATGTGGGTTTTTGAATGTTCCAATATATTTGATAATGTCAACACGAGTCGACTAAAAAATATACACCCAAGTTTTTAAATCTTCAAATGCATTTTATGATGTCAGAAGCGCGTGAACAGTGTTTGGTATCTGCAACGAGTCACTCAGAAATATGTGTACATTTTTCGAAACGTCCAGACGCAATTTCTGACGTCGAAGACCAATTACTTGACAAATTATCCAAAAAAATATGTATATGGGTTTTTAAATGTTCCAATACATTTGATAATGTCAACATGAGTCGACTAAAAAATATACACCCAAGTTTTTAAATTTTCAAATGCATTTTATGAAGTCAGAAGCGCGTGGACAGTGTTTGGCATCTGCAACGAGTCACTCAGAAATATGTGTACATTTTTCGAAAGGTCCAGACGCAATTTCTGACGTCGAAGACCAATTACTTGACAAATTATCTAAAAAATATGTATATGGGTTTTTGAATGTTCCAATACATTTGATAATGTCAACATGAGTCGACTAAAAAATATACACCCAAGTTTTTAAATCTTCAAATGCATTTTATGATGTCAGAAAGGCGTAGACAGTTTTTGGCATCTGCAGCGAGTCACTCAGAAATATGTGTACATTTTTCGAAACATCCAGACGCAATTTCTGACGTCGAAGACCAATTACTTGACAAATTATCCAAAAAAATATGTATATGGATTTTTGAATGTTCCAATACATTTGATAATGTCAACATGAGTCGACTAAAAAATATGCACCCAAGTTTTTAAATCTTCAAATGCATTTTATGATGTCAGAAGCGCGTGAACAGTGTTTGGCATCTGCAACGAGTCACTCAGAAATATGTGTACATTTTTCGAAAGGTCCAGACGCAATTTCTGACGTCGAAGACCGCACAGCCACGTGATAACATTCCTCGTCCGCCGATACCGCGGTCCGCAAGAAAATTTGCGACTTTCTAACTTGAGTTTTGCATGGAAACGCGTGTTTTATTGTACTGTGGTTTCTGCCGCAGCCGTCGCACATGTGTGCACACGCGTGCGCGTATGTGCACATTTTCCGAATACTGCAACTAAGCGTCTATATTCATCCTTCTATTCCTGCGTCTCTCTATTTGTGGCGTCAGGCTGTACGTATGGGCTCTTGTATACACGCATACACGCACGCTGGCACGTGTGCCATCTGTGAGAGCGAGTGTTTGGTTGGTTAGCAGCAGCGTATAGCGTGCACTTCGGCCTCTGTGACATATGGAGAAAAGGGCGCAGGTCGCACACAGAAGGCTGCTCACTTTATTTTCTTCATTCCGCGCGAATGTCGTGAAAATCAACTGTTCCGCGGCGGTATAAATTTTCGTTCTTCGCGCCGTTGGATTCTTAAACGCTCAAATGCGTTTTTTGATGGCGGAAGGGCGTTACGTAAAAAATTGTCTAAATATGTATATGGGTTTTTAAACGTCTGAATGCATTTCCGATAGCGGAAGTTTTTGGAGTCTTTGGCGTGTTACTTGAAAAAAAATGTAAAAAAATGTGTATGTAGGTTTCTAAACGTTCTAACGCATTTCGAGTGAATAGACAGTATTTGGAATCCGTAATAGTTTGATTGAAAAAAATATCTAAAAAAAGAAATAGGTATTAAAAAAGATAGGTATATAGATTTTTAAACGTTCAAACGCATTTTATAATGTCGAAAGTGGGTAGGCAATGTTTGGAATTTGTAACACGCTACTTGAAAAAAAAATATATATATATGTTTTTAAATGTTCAAATGTATTTGCTGATGTGAGAAGTATTATTTAATGAAAATATATACAGAATGGCGAGCGCATTAGACGTCAGTGGAAGTCGTGTTCACATTTATTACTAATATCGACATGATCCCACCACTATTTCCAAGACACAGATTCGTTTTGCCTTTCCATTAATATTAAATCGCTTAATCGTTCTATTATCATTATATGTCTGAATGTTTTTTAGCATTTGCACAAAAAGCCGATATCCCCGAAATATTCACCAACTCATTTGGAGTCAGTAATTTGTTATTTAATGAAAATATATACAGAATGGCGAGCGCATTAGACGTCAGTGGAAGTCGTGTTCACATTTATTATTAATATCGACATGATCCCACCACTATTTCCAAGACGCAGATTCGTTTTGCCTTTCCATTAATATTAAACCGCTTAATCGTTCTATTATCATTATATGTCCGAACGTTTTTTAGCATTTGCACAAAAAGTCGATATCTCCGAAATATTGACCAATTTCATACGGTTATTATTAATGAACGGGTATGATCTCACCACTATTTCCAGCACATCAGTTCGTTCTGCGAGTTCCAAAAAGCAAACAAAACATTTGAAACATTAAAATACTTAATAATGAAGAAGACACGTAAAAGTGGAATTAGCATAAGAATAAGTAGAAATGTCTAACAGCGAGCACCGTAAATAAACGTGTCTGCGACTTACAAAAGTCTTAAACCGGCTGGAACTGGAGCAGTAGTGCTACATTAGATTTCCTTGTTTCACCGTTTCCTTTTGTCTAAAAATTATACTTTCCATAGCCGCTTCTCTGTGCCTCGTACTTAGCCGTTCTATGTGCATTGCACGCATTTTATTCCGCGCTTCAACGGCGAACTTCGGAAATTGTTCGCGCAGCAACGTAAACCCTAAAATTTTCGCCTCTCTGCGGGCGCGGCACCACTTCAAATTTCCATCACAAATGCATGCGTTAAATTACATCTCCATTAACACGTTGACGCCGGCCTGACCCACCGGTGGCCCATGCTTGTCTGTTCCGTGCGGCGGCATGACCCACCGGTGGCCCATACTAGATTGTTCCATGGGGCGGCATGCATCACCGATGGGCCACGTTTGTATACAAAAAAATACATAGTACAAAATGTTATTTTATTGATTTAACATTATACATTAACATGTCTACCTTATAGTAAAGCATTTAACACAAAATACATAACTTATAATTTAATCAATACATTGAATATAACAAAATATAACTACTCATATTTCCGATGCAATATTTTAAAACATTTTAAACAAAGTGCCGGCTTATCCGGACAACTGTTACAAAAGGTCATTACTTTTTTTGTTTTGTTCGTGGCGTACTGTGTACCTTTTAAGTTTGTTAAGCGTTTGTAACACTCTTTACATCTTTTCCTCGTCTTCCTCGCGGATCCTTGGTATGAACTTAAAAAATGTTTTTTCCCTCTACTTACTATTAGTTCTTCATTAGAGGGATTCTCAACTCTCTTCAATAGGTAATCAATAATTTTTTCTCTAAATTTAAAAATTTTGTAACGTTTAGTTCCCCATTTCTTGTGGATGTACCACGCATTTACTAAAGAGGTCCCGCATAATAGCTCCATGACAACTTTACGATACCATTTTACCGTTTTCCGTAAGTATTTATAATACGAACACATTTGGTCAGATATGTCAACGCCTTTTTTCGCACTATTGTAAGAAAAAACGGTATCTGGTTTTAATTTATCATCTTTGCCACGTATAATGGCGCAATTGTGAGATCTCGAAGTGGTTAACATGCACAGGGGTCTTTTGTCTGTCCACTTCAAAAATTTCACGCCGCTCCGATTTTCAAGAGATATAATATCGCCCCGTTTCTGTTTTTGTTTTCCCTGCGGCGGTAGGAATTTTCTATTAATTTTGACTGTACCGCAAATATATGCTCTTTTATTGAGAAGATCTTCGGCTAAAGGAACGCTTGTATAAAAACTGTCGGTAAATAAAATTCGGCCCTTGAATAATAGATCTCCTATTAATTTCATCACTACATCATGAGAATGTGTTTTTACAATTCTCGTTTCATTTTTCCGGAATAAATATGCACATTATATGTATATCCGTCCGGAAGGCAGAGTTTGTACAGTTTTATTCCATACTTGTATCGTTTACCTGGTATATATTGACGAAAACTAAGGCGTCCTTTCCACGGAACCATGCTTTCGTCAATTACTATATTTTTAAAGGGTTTTACTGCGTCTTTGAATGTACGAACAATTTTATCAACTACATTCCGGAGTTTATGTAACCGATCCTCGGTTCTAGCCGTAGAATTATCGGAAAAGTGCAAGTACTTCAATATTGCTAAAAATCGATCGCGTTTCATTGCTCTCTTTATACGCGCATTTGCATACATCGCCTTTTTAGACCAATATAATCGAAGTTCGGGTACCTGCACTACACCCATAATGAGATACCCATAAAGGTATTAAATTCACTTTTTGTAACGGGGTTCCATGGTTGTGAGACACTTTTTATTACCGTTACACTTACCGGAAGAAATATGTGCCCAGATAATTCGTTATGTCAGAACTCTATTGACCTCGCACCGCACAGACACTTCACACAGAATACTTGCACACTAACAGTACTCTTTCTATCTTGCCGTCAACTCTAAACTCAGTAAAAATTACGTCGTCGTCTAAATGCTCGATAATGGTCCCTCATTACTTGGTGACGGGCTTATGGCCATAAAAAAAGAATTAGGGTTTTTCCTCAATTCATGCGACTGGCCACCGTGGGTCCTATCGGCAGGCCAGACCACGCGCGGGCCACGTGATAATTTTGGAAATTTGGTCTATTCGAATCAGCTAGTGGGTATTAGGGCGCGAGCATTGAACAGAATAATTTGGTGCCGCGCCGCCCCATGGGACGGACCGCTAGTTGAAGCGCCGCCGCACGGAACGGGCCCCGAATATCCGCGCCGGCGTCAACGTGTTAATAATCCAACATTTCTATTTACCGAACCGGCCGCCGCATCGACATTTCTCAAATGCGCCCGCAACGATATTTTTCACGATTTTCCCGGCAAAGTTACGCTCCGGACTGCAGTATATCGTAATACTATGGAGTAGTGTAAATATTAATAATGTAAATAGTATTCGGACGGTACTTCGTGAAATTGTAGTTTATTCATTCTGTTTTTTAAGTAACGAGTCCGTATGTACTATCGGAAACCACGATAATAGTAATAATTTAAATACTGGTGCTATGAATAATATTCGGACGGTAC
Organism: Cryptocheilus praepositus; assembly: GCA_033815515.1. NCBI lineage: Eukaryota > Metazoa > Arthropoda > Insecta > Hymenoptera > Pompilidae > Cryptocheilus > Cryptocheilus praepositus. The sequence continues at coordinate 6,628,789 of JAWWQZ010000314.1, forward strand.
TTCGTGAAATTATAGTTTATTCATTCTGTTTTTTAAGCAACGAGTCCGTATGTACTGTCGGAAACCACGATAATAGTAATAATATAAATACTAGTACTATGAATAACATTTGAACGATACTTCATGAAATTGTAGTTTATTCATTCTGTTTTTTAAGCAACGAGTCCGTATGTACTGTCGGAAACAACGATAATAGTAATAATATAAATAATAATTCTATAAATAATATTCGGACGGTACTTCGTGAAATTGTAGTTTATTCATTCTGTTTTTTATAAACCACGATTTTGTATGTGCTATAGTGCCATGGTGGTAACCGGTGGCCGCCGCAATTGATTTCAATAAGAATGCGGAAAATTCTCAAACAGTAACACCCATAATTTTGTAAATGCAATTAATGTTAGAATAGAGGTTGAACCATTTTTCTCTCTATTCTATCCGCCTTATTTTAGTTTTACATCAAAATACGCACGGCAATCAACGTGTTAATATGCGGATAGTGGTTCAAATCTTTGCTCTCTACTGTTGTGTATGTGTATAATTGAATCATATCATGTAACATTGAATTACAACGTGGTTCTACTATGGACAATTCTGATGTGCGGCTAAAAACAAAACTAGCAAAATACTTGCAGCAGTGAACGTGTTAACAAACTACAGTCACAGCCCATCGTTTGCAGCCGATCGTCCCACGGACACTTTCTGCGCTAACTGTATTTCGCTCGGCCAACGTAAACTAACTCGCAATTACGCCGAGTGCATTTTTCACTCCCGACGTTTCGTCGGCGAGCCAGGCGGTTACGTTCGATGTAAACACATTACGTCCGGACGCACGCGTGGGCGTCTCGGTCTACGTCATATCAGGAGCCAATGAATTTTTTGAGGCGAGACTTCTTTTTTCGCGGGTAGAATAAGCGCGACACACGCTCCTGTCGTCTGTCCCTGCTCGCAGGGATTTCACGGTAAAACAAATTAACGGTTTGTCTGGGAATATGGCAAAAGAGGGGGAAATATGTGGGCAGACAATTGTTGTGACTCTGTGCATATCAGCGAATAAGAGAATCGGTGGTCTAATTGATTTTGTAGGCGAGATAACGCTTGCATTTAGTTCAAAAGGTGCAGGGTCGTTGAAAAAAAATTTCGGTGGGTTGCTAATTATATTGCGGTGATTTCAATGTAAACTGTACCAAACTAGAAGTGTGACAACCGATTTAGACGACAGACTGAAATTGAAAATGAATAATGATGGAAAAGTATCGATTGGAAGATATGGAACAGATGTTGTAGTATTTCGTAGATATTTAGATAAACTCCAATCCGGAATTTATGTACCATATTTAAGCCATCACAAACCCGCTACTTCAAGTTTAGATTCGAGCGAAAACGTGGACACAAGTGAAGATATACTTTCCGCTCATAATTACATATATACAAAATATTTTTGGCTCACAAATTTTCTATTGCCGTGTCTTTGAAATTTCACTTTTAATGCGTCTACTGGCCACACATCTCCTTTCTTTATTTTGTGCAAATAATACCGGTGATACTTTAGCTATTAAAAACCCATTATTGCACTTTCAGGTTCCAGTGCAAACATAAACACTAATGCATATCCGTTTTCAACATATAACTACATATGTTTCATATATCCTTCTACCCTAAATTTCCAATTGCCCACGTGGACTCTAGTGAAGCTATATTTTCAGTCCACAATTATTTGTACTCAAAACATTCTTTCCCTCCCAAATTTCGTATTCCTGCATTTCTAAAGTCTAACTTGTAAGCGCCCGCTGGCCAGGCATGTTCTTCCTTTTTTTGTGCAAACAATACCGGTGATATTTTAGATAGTAAAAACCCAGTATTGCACTTTCAGATTCCGATGAAGACATGAACACTAATGCAGATACATTTCCCATATATAACTACATATGTCTCAAATATCCTTTTATTCCAAATTTCCAGTTGACCACATGGATAGGGATTAAAACCCCATTATTGCCCTCTTAGATTCCAGTGAAGACATGAATACTAATGCAGATACATTTCCAACATATAACTAGATATGTCTCAAATATCCTTCTACTCCAAATTTCCAGTTGACCACACGGATGCTTGTGAAGCTACATTTCAGTCCAAAATACTTATATTCAAAACATTCTTTCCCACCGAAATTTCCTATTCCTGCATTTCTGAAGTCTAACTTCGCCTGCTGGCCAAGCACCCTTTTCCTTTCGTTAGTGTACATAACACCGGTGACACTGATTCTCTCGAATCTCGGGTGGCGAGCGTTATTACGATTAACTTCTTCAAGCCGCGGCTCTAAAGTTATTACAAAAGCGCCCCCGGGGATTCGCGATTTCGCGGCAACTCCCTTCGAACTGTCAGCCGCCGAGTTTTTGAGTGTCAGCTTATTTAACGCGCCAGCCTCGGCTGCCGTGTATATATAAGCGGATACATTGAAAGCTTTTTGCCTACCCCGACAGTCCCGTTTTTCCCCTGCACTCCCGCTCGACTTCTTTCTCGCTCGCGCATGCCGAACGGTGTGTACAGCTTGCGTCTATACGGGGTGGCCCGTAATTCCCGCAGGAATTCCTCTTTTGCGCAGCCCTTTTTACGCTGCAGCCTCGGACCCGTGTGCGTTTGAGGGCTCCTACTTTTGCTCGAGGTGTGCAAGCTCGATGCGCCTGCGAAGGAAAATGTTACGTCCTAGTGGAGACGTTTTATGGGCAGTTCATAAGTAAATGTTTGATGCGGCGGGAAATGTGCTCGCTGGCAATGAATCGGTGTGGTCGTTAATGGGGAGTTCTGAAAATTGTGGAATTGGGTCAGGGGTGGTAACTTGCAGGAATAGTTCATTTGGGTCGCTGATGATATAAAAATGGACGATTTCGAATTTTTTAGTATTTCTGTTTTTCTTGATGAACTGTAACAGCATATGCTGCAGGACGAAAAGGGGTGAAAATGTTATATGAAATGTGAGAGTAGATATTTTATTGCGAAATTATGTGTAAATGTTTGATGTAGTCGTTTATGTGGCGATGAATCAGTGTGGTCGTTAATAGAGAGTTCTGAAAATTGTGAAATTGGGTCAGGGATGGTAACTTGCAGGAATGGTTGACTTAGGTTGCTGGTGATATAAAAATGGACGATTTCGAACTTTTCAGTGCTTCTGTTTTTCTTGATGAACTGTAACAGCATATGCTGCAGGACGAAAGGGGGTGAAAATGTTACATGGTATGTGAGAGTAGATATTTTATTGCGAAATGATAAGTAAATGTTTGATGCAGTCGTTTATATGGCGATGAATCGGTGTGGTCGTTAATGGGGAGTTCTGAAAATTGTGGAATTGGGTCAGGGGTGGTAACTTGCAGGAATAGTTCATTTGGGTCGCTGATGATATAAAAATGGACGATTTCGAATTTTTTAGTATTTCTGTTTTTCTTGACGAACTGTAACAGCATATGCTACAAGACGAAAGGGGTGAAAATGTTATATCGAATGTGAGAGTAGATATTTTATTACGAAATGATAAGTAAATGTTTGACGCTGTCGTTTATATGGCGATGAATCGGTGTGGTCGTTAATGGGGAGTTCTGAAAATTGTGGAATTGGGTCAGGGGTGGTAACTTGCAGGAATGGTTGACTTGGGTCGCTGGTGATATAAAAATGGACGATTTCGAATTTTTTAGGGTTTCTGTTTTTCTTGACGAACTGTAACAGCATATGCTGCGGGACGAAAAGGGGTGAAAATGTTATATGAAATGTGAGAGTAGATATTTTATTGGGAAACGATAAGTAAATGTTTGGTGCAGTGGCAAATGTGGTTGGTGGCGATGAATAGTTGAAGTCATTAATGGCCAGTTCTGAAAATGGTGGATTTGGGTCGTTGGTGGTAATTTATAGAAACGATTGGTTTTGGGTCATTGGTGATGAATTGTAGAAATGGTTAATTTGGGTCATTGGTCATAACTTCTAGGATTGGCTGGTTTACGTAATTGATGATAACTTATAAAACTGGATAATTTCGTATTCTTGAAGATTATTTAAGATGTGATAATTTTGTGAAATAGGTGATTTTGCATTTTTAGTCTATTTATTTTTTTGCGAACTATTGTAGCCTACTTTGTATGTCACAATAGGTGAAAATGTTATGCACCGTGCGAGTATAGACGTTTGCTGCAAAATGATAACTAAATATTCAACGCAGAATGAAATATGGCATCGACAATAGATAGTTAAATTCATTATTGGCAACTCCTAAAAATAGTTTACAATGCATGTGTGAAAATATGTCGGTAAAAACGGATAGCTCGCACATATTTAATATCACGCAGCGTCATTTCCTAACCCGTAAACCTTTCCTTTTTCTGTCCATCGCCTCTCTAGCCTTCTCTGCATTCAGTATAACTCTATACATCGCGTCCCGTAATTTTCGTCTTCCCCCATACGTGCCTTCTTTTTGTACCGCCATGTTTCCCTTATTTGCCCGTCTTTCCTCCTCGTTCATTTTATTTCCACCGCGTTTCCCTTTCTCACACCCTTTTCATTTTGTTTCCACTAGGCTTCCGCTTTTTCCCTCGCCGTCCCTCTCACTTTCTCAGCGCCGTATCTGTTCCTCTACCGACCTTCCGTTTTCCCTTCATTCTTGTTGTATCTCCATTTCCTCCCTCCCGCCTACCCTTTTGCCACCCCTCGCCCCTTTCCACTACCTGGCCCATCTTGCACCACGTTCTCTTTCCCAACCCACGTACCACTCTTCTGTTTTCCACCCTCGTCATGTCTGTCTAACAATGGCATGGGTATTTGCTCCTCTAAAAGCGTTTTCGTCTTGAATCGTAATTTGGATATTGATTAAAACGCTTCGAAGCCAGTCAAATTTCAATGCTCGGCGATTAATATTACATTCGACGATCGAATGCTTTTATTATTGTGGGCTTTGATAAAATGTCAGCTGGGGTTTAGTCACGAAATTTGGTTAAAATTTTTAAATTATGTTTTGATTTGTCGACGATTTTTTCGTCTTGGATTGGAATCTGGATATTGATTAAAACGCTTCGAAGCCAGTCAAATGTCAATTCTCGGCGATTAATATTACATTGGACGATCGAATGCTTTTATTATTGTGGGCTTTGATAAAATGTCAGCTGGGGTTTAGCCACGAAATTTGGTTAACATTTTTAAAATTATGTTTTGATTTGTCGACGATTTTTTCGGCTTGGATTGTAATCTGGATATTGATTAAAGCGCTTCGAAGCCAGTCAAATTTCAATGCTCGGCGATTAATATTACATTCGACGATGGAATGCTTTTATTATTGTGGGCTTTGATAAAATGTCAGCTGGGGCTTACGAAATTTGGTTGAAATTTTTAAATTATGTTTTGATTTTTCAACGATTTTTTCGTCTTGGATTGTAATTTGGATATTGATTAAAACGCTTCGAAGCCAGTCAAATTTCAATGCTCGACGATTAATATTACATTGGACGATCGAATGCTTTTATTATTGTGGGCTTTGATAAAATGTCAGCTGGGGTTTAATCACAAAATTTGGTTAAAATTTAAAAAATCATGTTTTGATTTGTCAACGATTCTTTCGTCTGGGATTGGAATTTGAATATTGATTAAAACGCTTTGAAGCCAGTCAAATGTCAATTCTCGGCGATTAATAATACATTGGATGATTGAATGCTGTTATTATAATGTGCTGTGTTAAAATATCAGTTGTGGTATAATCACGAAATTTGGTTGAATTTCTAAAATTATACTTTGGCTTATTATGATCCGAGTCACATTATATAATTGCGTAAATTATTTCTGTACAAAGTCTGCACAGAAAAGTATATATTCGTAACGAATGTCTTAATTTCCTGTTGACTGAAGTATAAACAGTCGCAGATGGATGCAAGACGCCAGTCGTGTCGCCTGAAAATATTTACTCAACGCTCCCCTTTTCAAAATCTCTTACGAAAACGTCATTTCTGCAGCGTGCATATTAAACTTTGCAACCGTTATTCGGAATTTGCCAGACAGCCATCAACTACTAAACCCGTAATCATACAGACTCGCCACTATTTCTAAAACATATTTTCGTTCTACAAAATTATTCCTGCAACATTTACGCTTTTGCGCAGCTCTTAAAAAAAATCGCTCATTTCCTTCAGCGTATGCAATAAAATTTCTGTACAAACGAAAGGTACCTAAAGATACTAAAACTTCACTAACCAACAAATACAAGTGCAAAACAAGCACTTACACTATACCGTCTTAATTTTGAAAAACTACTGCTCACGACCCGCATTAAAAATATTAGCACCTAGTAGCTAAGCGTAAATAAAATTATAAAATACAAGTTTGTGACATCCATAAAGTTATAAAATATAAGTTATGACATCCGCCGCGACTGGGAAAAGGGGTGAAACAGGGTGAAGACACAAGGGCAAGAAAGAAAGACAGTTGAAAAATAGAGGAGGCATGAAATTGCCAGGCAACTTGCTCTTTCGAGGAAAGTCAATTGAATCCGGTGGACGACAAGCGCGAGGTTTCGCGCTGAGAAAGCAGAACTAGGCAGAATGTTGCGAAATCGAATCGGAATTTGCATTGACGAAAGACGGCGCGTCGCCTGTGTGCGTTTTATTCCGTTCTGGCGCCATGTTTCGGACGACGATTGTATTGCGTATTAAGGGGTCAAGTTGTCTGTCAAAGTTCTTCATGTCGCGAGTGCATTCACTGGATTTCTACGAAAACGGTTCGTGGGTGAGAAGCATTATTTTTATAGCAGTACGTTATGTTATGAGTACGTTTATTGCATTTTTATGTAAACGATTCTTATATCGGAAAATTTGTTTTCTTGGAGGAGTGTTTTACGGTGCGAGTGCGTTTATTTCGTTTTAGCAAAAACGATTTTTATCGCACAATTATTTTTCATCGAGGCGCTTGCTGTTCTAAGGTTTTCGGTAAAATTGCGTTTATGCCGCGAGTACGCTTACTTGATTTATATGAAGACAATTGTTGGATCAGAAAATCATTTTTCTTAGGGTAGTATGTTATGTTAAGAGTACTTTTATTTCGTTTTCATGGAAACAATTCTTATGTCGGAAAGTTAGTTTCTTAGAGTAGCGTTTATTTCAGTTTTACAGAAATGATTCTTGGATCAGAAAATGATTTTTCTCGGGGCAGTTCATTCTTGGAGTATTATTCTTAGAGCGGTGTTTTATGTAACAAGTACGTTTATTCGATATTTATGAAAATTATTTTTTATTGAGTATTTTTCCTAGAACAGCATTTTACTTTATTTTTACGAAAAGGATACCTCTGTTAGAAAATTATTTTTCTTGGAGCAGTTCTTCCTTGAAATATTATTCTTGCAGTAGTAGTGTTTCATGTCGCGACTACATCTATCTCATTTTTACGAAAACGAGTTCTAGATCACATTATTTTCCTTAGAGTAGTTTTCCCTTCAAGTACTCTTCTTACAGTACTTCCTACTTGGAGTATTTTTCCTACAGTAGCAATTTATGTCACGCGTACGTTTCTCTCATTTCTACAAAAGCCATTCTTGGATCAGAAAACGATTTTTCTCGCAGTAGCATTTTATATTGAAAATACGTTTACTTTATTTTTGAATCGGCGAGATTATTTTTCTTCCACCACTCTCCCCTTGGACTACTTTCCTTAACGTACTACTTTACGCCGCCAGTGTGTTTACCTGATTTCGACAAAAATTATTTTTGGATCAGAAAACGATTTTTCATAAAGTAGTATTTTATATTGCGAATACATTTACTTTATTCTGTCGAAAAGGTTTTTTGAATCTCCGAAATATTCTTCGAGCACTTTCTTAGCGTAGTACTTTACACCGCCAGTGTGTTTACCTGATTCAAACAAAAATTATTGTCCGATCAAAAAACGATTTTTCTTAGAGTAGCATTTTATATTGCGAATACGTTTACTTTATTTTGTCGAAAACCTTTTTGAATCGCCGAAATGTTCTTCGAGCACTTTCTTAGCATACTACTTTACGCCGTCAGTGTGTTTACCTGATTCCGACAAAAATTATTGTCGAATCAGAAAACGATTTTTCTTAAAGTAGCATTTTATATTGCGAATACGTTTACTTTATTCTGTCGAAAACATTTTCGAATTGCCGAGATTATTTTTCTTCGACTACTTCCTTCTTGGATTATCTTCCTTAGCGTACTACTTTACGCCGCCAGTGTGTTTACCTGATTTCGCCAAAAATTATTTTCGGATCGGAAAAATATTTTTCTTAGAGTAGCATTTTGTATTGCGAATACGTTTACTTTATTTTGTCGAAAACGTTTTTTGAATCGCCGAGATGTTCTTCGAGCACTTCCTGAGCATACTACTTTACGCCGTCAATGTGTTTACCTGATTCCGACAAAAATTATTGTCGAATCAGAAAACGATTTTTCTTAAAGTAGCATTTTATATTGCGAAAACGTTTACTTTATTTTGTCGAAAACATTTTCGAATCGCCGAGATTATTTTTCTTCGACCACTTCCCCCTTGGACTATTTTCCTTAGCATACTACTTTACGCTGCCAGTGTGTTTACCTGATTTCGCCAAAAATTATTTTCGGATCAGAAAGAAATTTTTCTTAGAGTAGCATTTTATGTTGCGAATACGTTTACTTTATTTTGTCGAAAAGGTTTTTTGAATCGCCGAAATATTCTTCGAGCACTTTCTTAGCGTACTACTTTACGCCGTCAGTGTGTTTACCTGATTACGACAAAAATGATTGTCGGATCAGAAATCGATTTTTCTTAGAGTAGCACTTTATATTGCGAATGCGTTTACTTTATTTCGTCAAAAATATTTTTGAATCGCCGAGATTATTTTTCTTTGTCCACTTCCCCCTTGGACTATTTTCCTTAGCATACTACTTTACGCCGCCAGTGTGTTTACCTGATTTCGCCAAAAATTATTTTCGGATCAGGAAAAGATTTTTCTTACAGTAGCATTTTATATTGCGAATACGTTTACTTTATTTTGTCGAAAACGTGTCTTGAATCACCGAGATGATTCTTCGAGCACTTCCCCCTTGGACTATCTTCCTTAGCGTACTACTTTACGCCGCCAGTGTGTTTACCTGATTTTGACAAAAACGATTGTCGGCTCAGAAAGCGATTTTTCTTAGAACCACCATAACGGATACACGGCGTGGGATAACATGTGGTAGCTGGGTCGCGGATCTACCGACGCCGGATTTTGTTTGTGCAAATATCGAAATACGCCTTGCGAGGCAGGGCGTAACGTATGAACCGACGAGAAACGTGTCGAGGGTGGAAAGCAATCGAAGGGTGCGGCGTAGGGCGCATAAGGGTGAAATTCGGGTGGGATTAATCTCCGCAGAGAATGGGACGAAAAATAGCGCGCGATTATATAAATCAACGGGAAACGTTTGGCCCCGTGCGGATTCCCAGTGCAAATCAACGGAAATCGAAATAGGAATGCGAAACTTCTGACGACATACGAGAAGAGGCGAAGGTTGACAAATGTCTACCATCTATATTGGTACAATTATCTCATGTAAGGTTAAAATGTTTATTATTTTACACTGAACAACCGATTATTTTAACATGTTGACTGCCAAGCGTATTTTGCTATGTTAGAATCGCGATGCGATAAAATACTGTAGAGTATGACTAAATTGTGCAAAATGGAGGTAACGTAGAGTTGCTAGAAGCCAAAGTATTGAACCACCATTCCAATATAAATTCGTTTTACAAAATTGCAAATAGTCTTCATTGCGAATTTTTTGCATTTTTAGTAAAATCTTTTGTGTAGTTTGCTATGTTAGAACCACGATGCGATAAAATAATGCAGAGTATGATTAAATCGTGCAAAATTAAGGTAACGTAGAGTTGCTGGAAGCCAAAGTATTGAAGCACCGTTCCAATAATTCCTTTTACAAAATTGCAAATAGGCTCCATTGAAAATTTTTTGCATTTTTAGTAAAACCTTTTGTGTATTTTGCTCAAGCGTATTTTGCTATGTTAGAATCACGATGCGATGAAATACGGCAGAGTATGACTAAATCGTGCAAAATGACGATAACGCAGAGTTGTTAGAAGACAAAGTATTGAAACACCGTTCCAATATCAATTGCTTTTACAAGATTTTGCTATGTTGGAATTGCGATGCAATGAAATACTACAGAGTATAATTGAATCGTGCAAAATTAAGGTAACGCAGAGTTATTAGAAGCCAAAGTGTTGAAGCACCGTTCCAATAATTCCTTTTACAAAATTGCAAATAGGCTCCATTGAAAATTTTTTGCATTTTTAGTAAAACCTTTTGTGTATTTTGCTCAAGCGTATTTTGCTATGTTAGAATCACGATGCGATGAAATACGGGAGAGTATGACTAAATCGTGCAAAATGACGATAACGTAGAGTTGCTAGAAGCCAAAGCATTGAAACACCGTTCCAATATCAATTGCTTTTACAAGATTGCAAATAGGCTTCGACGCGATGAAATACTGCAGAGTATAATTAAATCGTGCGAGATAAAGGTAACGCAGAGTTATTAGAAGCCAAAGTATTGAAGCACCGTTCCAATATCAATTCGTTTTACAAAATTGCAAATAGGCTTGCATTTTGCAAATTTTTTGCATTTTTAGTAAAATCTTTTGCGCCGGTCACCGGTGACCACCGTGGTAATCAACATGTTAAAATAATCATCTGCCGGATAAAATGATCACGTAATAAAGTTATCAGATGTCATTAGTTAATTTGTACAATTCGATACTCTTAGGCATAAGAACTTTTCATTACACCGTGTCTGCATGTTATTGCATTCACTGCATATTTGATTCCCGATCTTCTTGTACCTATATATCCGGTTGTACTGTTGTATCCTGTGTGCTGTAGAGAACGTGTCGCGTAACAAGTAATTATTGTATCCGGTAAGAAGAAATAAATCAGCAAAGTGTACCTCATTTAAAATATACGGGATTATGCTCCATTTAAAATCCTGACAGATATCAAGTTATGTACTCGTATATTGATGTTTTGTAGTTGCTTTTCACCCTTTACGCATTTGTCGCCATTTTATTATTGTAAATGACAGAGTAAATCAACGGTTCATTGAAATAGGAATGCAAAATTTCTGACGACGTAGAAATACACATCTATCGTCCCACGCAGTGTTTGCCATTATCATTCCGCTTCGCCGATGATCAGTCGATGACGCGCGTAAAAAGTATTGAGCACGCGTCATCGACTGTTTGCCGATTTAACGTTAATTGAAGCCAGTCCGCTTGCGCGAGATATGCGCGGAACAAAATTCTCTTTTCAGTATAAAAGATCATGGTTTAACGGGTGTCTGGGAGCGGAAGACTAAAATTATGGTATTTAATTCGAAATGGGTTCATACCGTTTGAAAATAGAGGTGAACTGCTATACCAGTGTTCTTTAATGAATCGTTGTTGACAAAAGAAATGCATCATGCAGGAATGAGTTATATTTGTGTTGCAAGTTCTGTCGAGGAGCAAAATAAAAATTGACTTATAATTGGAACTGGGTTCAGTTCGTCTAAAAATATAAATTGACTGCTGTGCAAATATGCTATAATAAATTCTAACTTTACAAGTAATATTTTCGTTGCGAAATACTAATAGCGTATATAGAATTGCGAATTTGTTGCAAAATACTATTAGCATATATAGAATACTTTCTATGCAATGATAGAAAATGACGACATTTAATTGGAATGGGTTAATTTCTATTGAAAACATAAGTTATGCGGTTGTTCTTTAACGAAAGAAATTCACCATGCAGAAACAAGTTATATTTGTGTTGTAAAATATTATGATTTAACGCGTACGGAGTAGTTTCTGTTTAGAAGCGAGACGAAAGTGATGGCATGTAACTGGAAGTGGGTTAATTCTGTTTGGAAGCATAAATGGACTGCTATGCGATTATTCTTCAATAAAGCGCACTTTTGGAAAAAAATCCATTACGGACGCGCAAGTGGTATTTTTATTGCAAAATATTATAACTTAACATATATTGCATACTTTATACTTAAGAGAGCGAGTGAAGATTATGGCACTAAATTGGAAATTGGTTAAATCCGTTTGAAAAATGTCCGTTGCAAAATATTATGGTTTAGCGTGTATCTAGGAGAGGGAGACAAAAATTATGGCATATAGTAGGAAATTGGTTATTGGAAATCGTTTGAAAGCATAAATAGACTGCCATGCGGTTATTCTTTAATAAATCGTAGTTTCCGAAATAAAAGCGTTACGAAGGTACAAGTAATATTTCTGTGTTGCGAAATATTATGGTTCAACTTGTGTCTAGGAAAGTAACCCGAAAATTATGTTACTCCTTAACCCTTCTTTGCATGGTTTTTTCTTTATTGGTGAAATAAATTAAGGTGATATAACTCATGTTCAAAATTAAAGGAAAAACGGTTAAAAAAATCTTAGTATACATTTATAGTATAAATTTAGCAAAAAACAATATTATGGAAATTTCCATCATCATGCAAAGTTAGATCAAAGTGAACTTGTTCTTTTATATAATTTTTGGGCATTCAATGTTATGGTGGAACTTTCCACTATCATGCAAAGAAGGGTTAATAAATTCTAGTTTCGGAAATAAATTCATTGCGAAAGGCACAGGAAATATTTTCGCAATCACATAAAATATTACCATTTAACTTGTACAGAATAGCTTCTGCGTAGGACTCAGATAAAAATTATGCCATATAATTAGCAATGGCTCAATTGAATTTGTAAACATAAATAGATTCCTATACATTTATTCTTCAGTAAATTATTATTACCACCCGAAATGCGCCATGGATCGATACATAATATTTTCTTTGCAAAATTTCTTTACAGCACTTTCTATTTAAGAGCATGAAAACGTTCCTTTTGAAAAGATGCTTCCGTTTGAAAACGATCTTCTGTACGGTTACTCTTCGGCAACCCGCCGTTTTCGAAATGGTCGCTCAATGGCACGCGTAAAAAAAAATCGGACACGCGTCATCGACTGTTTACCGATTTAAGGTTAATTGAAGGCAGGTCGCGTGCGCGAGGCATGCACCCGCAACAGAATTCCTTTTGACGATCCGTGGCATTCAATTTTAAAGAACGATATGACTTAATAAATTCTGTCGATGAAATTCAGAAACGTGCCGGTGCACATGAAATATTACATTTAACTTGACCACCGTTCTGCGTAGCACACAGATGAAAATTTGCGCATATAATTAGCAATGGTTCAATTGAATTTCGTCACATAAATAGATTCCGCGCGTCTCTCGTGACGTTTACCACCCGAAATCGCGTGGATCGATACATAATATTTTCTTTGCAAAATTTCCTTACAGCACTTTCTATTTAAGATTCTATTATGTTACTCCATTAATAAATTCTAGTTTAAATAAATTCATCCACACACGGAAATATTTTCGCAATCGCATAAAATATTATCATTTAACTTGTACAGAGTAGTTTCTGCGTAGGACTCAGATGAAAATTATGCCGTATAATTACCAATGGCTCAATTGAATTTGTAAACATAGATAGATTCCTATACATTTATTCTTCCGTAAATTATTATTACCACCCGAAATGCGCCATGGATCGATACATAATATTTTCTTTGCAAAATTTCTTTGTGCACTTTCTATTTATCTATTATGACTCCTTAATAAATTCTAGTTTCGGAAATAAATTCATTGCGAAGGCACAGGAAATATTTTCGCAATCACAAAATATTACCATTTAACTTGTACTGTAGTTTCTTTTAGGACACAGATGAAAATTATGCCATATAATTAGCAATTGTTCAATTGAATTTGTAAACATAGATAGATTCGTATACATTTATTCTTCAGTAAATGAATTAGAGTAAATGCACCATGGATCGACACATAATATTTTCTTTGCAAAATTTCATTACAGCACTTTCTATTTAAGATTCTATTATGTGAACTTAATAAATTCTAGTTTCGGAAATAAATTCATTGCGAAGGCACTGGAAATATTTTTGCAATCACATAAAAGATTACCATTTAACTTGTACAGAGTAGTTTCCGCATAGGACTGAAATCAAAATTATGCCATATAATTAGCAATGGTTCAATTGAATTTGTAAACATAAATAGATTCTATACATTTATTCTTTAAATTTTTCGCGTGTTTAATATTTTCTTTGCAAAATTTCTTTACAGCATTGCTATTTATTCTATTATTTTCTTAATAAAATGAAAATAAATTCATTGCGAAGGCAAGGAAATACTGGTCGCAATCACATAAAATATTACCATTTAACTTGTACAGAGTAGTTTCTGCGTAGGACTCAGATGAAAATTATGCCACATAATTAGCAATGGCTCAATTGAATTTGTAAACATAAACAGATTCCTATACATTTATTCTTCAGTAAGTTATTATTACCACCCGAAATGCGCCGTGGATCGATACATAATATTTTCTTTGCAAAATTTCTTTACAGCACTTTCTATTTAAGATTCTATTATGTTACTCCTTAATAAATTCTAGTTTCGGAAATAAATTCATTGCGAAGGCACAGGAAATATTTTCGCAATCACATAAAATATTACCATTTAACTTGTACAGAGTAGTTTCTGCATAGGACACAGATTAAAATTATGCCATATAATTAGCAATGGCTCAATTGAATTTGTAAACATAGATAGATTCCTATACATTTATTCTTCAGTAAATTATTATTACCGCCCAAAATGCACCATGGATCGGCACATAATATTTTTTTGCGAAATTTCTTTACAGCACTTTTTATTTAAGTGCATGAAAACGTTCCTTTTGAAAAGATGCTTCCGTTTGAAAACGAGCTCCTGTACAGTTATTCTTCGGCAACTCGTCGTTTTCGAAATGGTCGCTCAATGGCACGCGTAAAAAAAATCGGACACGCGTCATCGACTGTTTACCGATTTAAGGTTAATATAACCGTGCGCGAGGCATGCACCCGCAACAGAATTCCTTTTGACGATCCGTGGCATTCAATTTTAAAGAACGATATCGACGAGCTGTCGATGAAATTGCAGAAACGTGCCGGTGCAATGAAAATACAATATGACCACCGTTCGCGCACACACTTTTGCGCGCTCAATTTCTTTCTTCGTCACTTTGCGTTCCGCGCGTCTCTCGTGACGTTTTCCTCGATCGCATTGCTACTTAATCCCACTTGTGTCACTGGCTCCTGTGATACTAGTCCGCCATTTATGCCTTTACATAACATCCACACACGCAAATGTTTCTCCTTCGACGTTCGAATAAACGTCCTCTCGCGGTTTTACGTGCTGGCCAGCTTGAGAACCGACTTTCGCCTTCGTCTTGTAATATTCCCGTAAAGTGCGGATAATGCAACCGCAGGTTTTCGGCGTGTTTCTCTTTTTTCGGTGCTGTGCATCAAATGGTTTTGTGCTGCTTTATCTATGGTATGAGTACTGGATGTTTTCAAATTTTGTCACGAACCGGTTGAAAATCGCAAAAATATTTACATGTTGCATATCTGTGTTTTCTTTTTAGTTTTCGCGTGTTTTTGCTGTGTAAATTGTTACTATTGCGTATTCAATTTTCAATAAATGAAAGAGTAAAAGCGCAATGTAAGAATGTGGGATGTGGTTAAATTCAGAAGTATAAGGTGAACTTAGCAATGGTTCAAAGAATGCAAATCACACCATTTCAGTTAAAAAAGCGACTATCAGTCTAAAGATAACGCCGATATACAACATGTAAATATTTGAGTAAATATTGCATGTTGCATATCTACGTTTGCTTTTAAATTTTTCGCGTGTTTCTACTGTGTAAATTGTTACTATTGCGTATTCAATTTTCAACAAATGTAAGAATAAAAGCGCAATGTAAGAGTATGGTGTGTGATTATTTGCAGAAGTATGGGATGAACTTAGAAATTGTTCAAATAATGCAAGTCACACAATTTCAGTTAAAAAAGCGACTATCAGTCTAATGATAACGCCGATATGCAACATGTAAATATTTGAGTAATTCGCAACCATTTTGTGGTAAAAATTTTGAAAACATGCCATACCTCCCTATTTAGCCAGGGACATTATTTTGTTTTTCGTAAATCAATCACAACTACATCAATTTTTGACAGATCATCAAAATATACAATATTATATATATTAACACTTTTTTGCTATGTACCGGAGTGATTAATCGGCTTTTCAGTGGTCAACGTTGTATTAGATAAAATATATGCAAATGATATGTTGTTTAAATGACCATAAAATGTACCTGCTTTGAAACCTTTATTATCAAACATTAAATATTTTTGTGTTATAAAGATTTTATATAGGCACATACACAATCTGCGCGATAATCTAAAACAGAGTCGGTCGAAGAAGTTGGCATTTTAAGAATTATAGCGGTCGGTAAAGTGTTAATAATATAAATATACACAAAATATATAATATTTTGGCGTCTCGCAAAATTTGCCAAATTAATGTAGGCGTGCCCTGAGACGAAAACGATCGGAAATCGTACATTTCATTTCGCCGAGTCACTTTTCGGAGCCGCAGAAAATTGACGAGCTCCGAACATTCGTAGGAAAAGTGCCTACAAAAATTCGTCTGTCCCGCTAGTTTCAGGCGTGGCCCCCGATATCACACGAGCCATTCCAAGAATTTTTCAAAGGGCCTTGGCCGCGGCTAAGGTTTTATGTTTCCGGGACGAGACAAGAGAGAGAGAAAGAGACAGAGCGAGATTTTCAAGCTTCGTCTGCCAACGTTTGCTACTCGGTGGCTCGTTAAGGCAACGTTACAAAGGAGGCTCGTCACACTCGCGTAACGGCTCGCGAGTTCGTAAATCGTGAATTACTCTGCTTATTACGCTTTACGCCGCGCACTTCGTATGCCGGTTCTGCAACTTTTCCGCTTCTTCAATTTCTTTCGCCCTTTGCCTTCGGTTTCTCCCGTTCCAAATTTTCTGTCGCCCCCGACACTCGAGGTGTTTGTTAGCACGTTGACTGCCACGACAGATTTATGTCTTACTCTCAGGGGCCGTAAGGGAATTGTCATTATTCTAAGCGTACAGTGGCAAAATAATATGAAACGTGGTTGTACGCGAACATGTCCTTATCTGCAGTGCAAATTTATAATTGGTGTTTCTTGGGACAACTCAGTGGCGCTTTGCATTCAAAAGATTGAAATAGGGAATGACTCGATTGTGTCGAGTGTTTCAGTTTTTGAAACGCAGGGCAATATAGAATATTGCAAAAGTGTTGTTTAAAGTGTCCAGACGTGTCCGCTTTACTATAAAATAAATATTTTGTGTATAGATTTTTATTGCAATTACAAAAATCTCAAGTGGTGAAGAATTTTTCAATGAATTATACGCCGATGTTTTATCTGAATGTGCACTTATCTGGTTGATGTCCCTTGCGACACTCAGTTATGCTTGATAAATATTTCGGAATATTTTCGTACAAGTATAAGAAAGCGACTATCTAATGTAACTGTCCGAAGAAGATTACGACATGAAATGCAAAAGAAGGAAGGGCCAGCATACCTGGTGTGAAAGTTGTGCAAAGTGTGTTACCAAAAAACTGTCAAGTCATGGTGCGAAAAGTGCTAGAAATTGGATAAAGAAAGTAACTAAGGTCGCGAGGACCAGCTTCATTAATTTTTGAGACGTTTTAATACAATACACCGTACTTAACCTCCGTAATAAAATATACAATGTTTTAACTAAAATTGTTAATTGCTGAATAACGCATTCTTTATTTTATAATATTATCTAGTTAGCTACGATGTTCAAAATTCTTGAGTTGACTATATTTATTTCATTTTATTTATTCTATACCAAATTTTTTTTTTAATTTCTCATTACCGGTATTTTTGTTTAGTTTTCATTTATCCTAATTATTCTGAAGGAAATTTTGAAGTGCTTCGATCACTGTCGATTCTATAATAATCTATTTTATAATATTATCTAGTTAGCTACGATGTTCAAAATTCTTGAGTTGCCTATATTTATTTCATTTTATTTATTCTATACCATTTCTTTTTAGTTCTTTATTACCGTAGTAAGGTTATTAGGTAGTTTCGTTTAGTTTTTATTTATCCTAATTATTCTGAAGGAAATATTGAGGTGCTTCGATCACTGTCGATCACCATGTGGTCCCATCGGAGAAACAATCTCCGGTCACAGGTGACCAACGTGGCAGTGAACGTGTTAACTGAAGCGACCCGAGTAAAAGCGTAGGCCTGGGTGCGTGAGTGTGTATGTGTGTGAATACCTGAGAAGTGACGAGCGAAAGACTACGGAATGTGTTTGCCATGGGGTTAGATGATTATATCGAAGTCAGTTACTCATTGTTGTTTAGCTTGGTATAATTGGGGACGGTCGTTCCTTTCAACGGAATGTAAATGATACCCTAAACTTACCCGACACAGACATTCGGTATATCGTTTAGAAAATCTATCCATATATCATTATCACCAAATCGTTGGGTCTTGCAAATTTGGTGTATCATTTACGTTCTCTCGAAAGAAACAGTCATTCCCAGAATTATGTTCTATTCCTTACCGCGAAATACAGCAGCAAAAATCATCTTTAGACGTGACTATTAAGCTTGTTGAATTGAAGAAGCTGAATTCGGATATCTTACATCACATTAGTGGCACAAAGCCACACCCTATCTGTGGAATTAAAGAGTAATAAATATGTAGTGCTCAGATTTTGCTTCAGTCTACACTTGAGACGCTTCTTACTTGAGGTGACGTAAGCGTGGGCGTCAGTATATATGTTGAATGCATGGAAAGTGATGAGTGAAAGACAGTATTGAATGAGCTTTCAACGGAGTTGGACGATTACGGGTTATTAGAGTGGACTTTCAAATATTCTCGTCATGGCTTTAGTTATTGTATTGATTATCTCATGCGGGGTTCAAAATGTTTATTGTTTTATATTGAATATCTGACCGTAGACCCTGAAGCTGACGCATAAAAAAAAAATTCGTATAATCTATGAAAAATTAAATGATTGTATAACAAAGTTATCATAAGTCATTAGTTAATTTGTACAGTTGGGTATCAAATTATATATATCGGTATTTTGTAGTTGCTTTTCATCCTTTACACATTTCTCGACATTTTATTATTTAAAATCGGGGATACATACATACATATGTATAGATACAGAACATTGCATGTAGAATATAGAAGTGTAGAATATACTTTAAAATTCACTATATATATCCATATACGTATAAATAATGTATATATATATATATATATATATATATATATATATATATATATATATATATATATATATATATACTGCAAATGGTATATATATATATATATATAGCCTCCAAACATTCAAAACACCGTAAAACTTATATTGTATTAGAGAAATCTAATCCAATCCCCACACAATATATAGTTTTTCCATAATAATTATTCATACTCTTTTATTTTTTCGATTTAATCCGCCTTGGCCTCCGAACTTTCAAAACGTCTCAAAACTGACGATTTCAGTTTCCACAAAAATCGCAATTTAAACAGCAACTCGCAACCATTTTTTCCGCATGACGCGCATTCTTTCCGCAGCACAAAATATCGCCATTTCTCCGTGACGTGTATACTCGTCAGCAGCAACTGACTGTTTAACATTTTTGCAAACATTTTTGCTACGTGCATATTAAAAACACCGAATTAGTCTGCAAATATTTTCTTACGTTACTTGCACTCTTACATCATATAAAGACACTGGCTTGATTTTTGCTCCGTAAATAAATACCGATGTTCTGAAAATCAATTGCCATACCATTTTTTACTACCGACGATCACACCATTCTATGTCACCAACTCTAACATCTTTTGAAACGTCTGTTTTGCTGTACAACACTTGTTCTGCGCTACTTCCTGTCGTTAAGGATCACATCGCACGTTCGATTTCGCCACTTACAAACATTTTTACTACGTGCATATTAACACTAGTTTTACAGGACCCGTCAATTTGACGGATTTCAAACTTTGAAATGAAACACGCAAAACACCATAGCAATAATCTTAACTACTTTGCATCGTAAATTCATAATTTCATTAAAAGAGTTTATACACACAATTATTATTTCCTTAAGCTTTCTAAATTTTGAAATTTGTATGTGGTATACCTATCTCTACGAAACGCGTCAAATTGACGGGTTACCTGATTACGTAAACAATCCTTATATATTTGCTTCGTTTGTAAAATTATTCCTCCAATAGTAAATATAAGAGTGAAAGAAAAGTCTAAGATGCCCCCAACTCATTATCTCAATAGCGCCTCGATAATCTGACAAAGCAAATTGTGTGGCCCTGGTGTCATATTACTTCGTATTGAACGAACTCGCTTACCAGAGTGATCCTCGCGTCATTCGAAACTCAAAGCATGCAGCAGACTACATGTCGTATCGAAAAGATATTCGTAAAAAAATCTTGACTTATTAATATTTTATTTTTACGTGAAGCGTTATATTGTTCAACTCAGACTTAGTTTGAATAAATTGATTTTTTAATGTAAATGCGTATTTTCACCTATCCGTCAATTTGACGGGTGCTCGTAGAGATATGTATATAAGAAACGCCCGTAAACCTAATGTTAACCCTTTGAGTGTTATGGACGCATATATGCGTCCGCCGAAATCTATCGGTGTCGACTATGGGCGCATGTATGCGCTTCCCAATCGTTTCGATTTCTTACCTACTGCAACCACAATTATCAACATATGGAATAAATACAGATGCGTTCTTTATCAAATAATATACTTGCATTATTTAATTTATATACGTTGCGCCTTGCATAATCACTCAATGCAATTTAAAATATGGAAAAGTATCTTGTCCTCAGCGAGCGTTTCGGCCGGGAGTGTTCAGCAGTCAAAGGGTTAACCGTTTGAGTGCCGAAGAATTTTCTTATGTATATGCTAAAATTGCGGAATGAAATGCGCAGTTATTTTTTTTGGAAAATAATAAAAACGGTTATAATTAACTCTCATTATTATAAAAAAAGTAATTTTTACTAACAAAAATGTTTTTTGCTACAAGTAAATAAATAAAACACAGTCGTAAAATATAGTAGAGCCGTGGATGGTGGTACAATAGAAAAAGTGATCCAATTATTTTGATATAATTTGTTGTTGTATATAAAATTGTTTTGTATATCTAGGTATATAAGAAACGCCCGTAAACCTAGTGTTAAATAAGAAATAAAAAAAAGCTGCACGTCGCCCGTTACAGTTTCATCATTTACCGAGCGCGTTACACCGATAACGCAGGCCGGCGCATAGTTTATCGGTCCTCGACCGAACGCATTATTTCGGGGCCGCCGTTATCGTTGCTCCTGTTGCGGAGTTGACCGTTTGTAAAATGAAAATTGAGGTGGAAATGTTTTGCAGCGCGTGTAAACGTTTGCCCGGCCTCCTTCTCTTTCCCTCTCTCGCCTCGTTTTCTCTCTATGTTTTAGTCGTTTCGACGAATTCCAGCGGAGCGAAATAAAATGCGCGGGCGGCCATTAAAAGCGAGCGAGGCATGCTCGATATTTAAAACGAGAGACGCCCGCGTCTATGCGCGTGCATGCGAAACTGTAAATTGATTTGTGCGTACGTGTGCGTCGGCTGTCTTGGTAGTCGGGTGTGTAAATAAAAAAATATCGGCGGGCGCGCAGGATGGAGGTGACGTATTTTGTAATATGGCAAAATATCGGAGGTGTAACGAATGCACCCGCGAGCTGCCTATTAACAATGTACAAACTGAAATGTTTCATTTTTGGAAGAAACGCGCGTGTCTATGGATGGATGCGCGGATCTATGAGTGGATTGGTGTCTGCAGGTAAATTGACTGCTTTAACAGTCGGGTGGGTGAATAAAAAACATTGGCGGGCGCACAGATTGGGGGTGACGTGCTTTGTAATACGGCAAAATATTGGAGGTGTAACGAAAATATTCGCAAGCGGCGTATTAATAAAGTGCAAAATGACCTGATTCATTTTTGGAAGAAACATATGTGTCTACCATATATGTGCGATTCTATAGGTGGATTCGTATTTACACGTAGATTGATCGCTTTAATAGTCGGGTAGGTGAATAAAAAATATTGGCGGGCGCACAGGATGAAGGTGACATGCTTTGTAATATGGCAAAATATTGAAGATGCAACGAAAATACTCGCGAGCAGCGTATTAATAAAGTGCAAAATTAAATGTTTCATTTTTAGAAGAAACGCGCATGTCTACGGATATATGTACGATTCTATAGATGGATTTGTATTTACACATAGATTGACTGCTTTAATAGTTAGGTGGGTAAATAAAAAAATATCGGCGGGCGTGCAGGATGGAGGTGACATATTTTGTAATATGGCAAAATATCGGAGGTGTAACAAATGTACCCGCGAGCTGCCTATTAACAATGTATAAACTGAAATGTTTCATTTTTGGAAGAAACACGCGTGTCTATGGATGGATGCGCGGATCTATGAGTGGATTGGTGTCTGCAGGGAAATTGACTGCTTTAACAGTCGGGTGGGTGAATAAAAAATATTGGCGGGCACACAGGTTGGAGGTGACGTGCTTTGTAATACGGCAAAATATTTAAGGTGTAACGAAAGTACTCGCGAGCAGCGTATTAATAAAGTGCAAAATGAAATGTTTCATTTTTGGAAGAAACGCATGTGTCTATGGATGTATGTGCGATTCTATAGGTGGATTCGTATTTACACGTATTTTGTAATATGGCAAAATATCGGAGGTGTAACGAATGCACCCGCGAGCTGCCTATTAACAATGTACAAACTGAAATGTTTCATTTTTGGAAGAAACGCGCGTGTCTATGGATCTATGAGTGGATCTGTGTCTGCAGGTAAATTGACTGCTTTAATAGTCGGGTGGGTGAATAAAAAAAATATTGGCGGGCGCACAGGATGGAGGTGACGTATTTTGTAATATGGCAAAATATCGGAGGTGTAACGAATGTACCCGCGAGCTGCCTATTAACAATGTACAAACTGAAATGTTTCATTTTTGGAAGAAACGCGCGTGTCTATGGATGTACGCGCGGATCTATGAGTGGATATGTGTCTGCAGGTAAATTGACTGCTTTAACAGTCGGGTGGGTGAATAAAAAATATTGGCGGGCGCACAGGATGGAGGTGACGTGCTTTGTAATATGGCAAAATATTGAAGGTGTAACGAAAATACACGCAAGCAGCATATTAACAAAGTGCAAAATGAATCGTTTCATTTTTGGAAGAAACGTATGTGTCTACCATATATGTGCGATTCTATAGGTGGATTCGTATTTACACGTAGATTGACCGCTTTAATAGTCGGCTGGGTGAATAAAAAATATTGGCGGGCGCACAGGATGAAGGTGACGTGCTTTGTAATATGGCAAAATATCGGAGGTGTAACGAATGTACGCGCGAGCTACCTATTAACAATGTACAAACTAAAATGTTTCATTTTTGGAAGAAACACGCGTGTCTATGGATGTACGCACGGATCTATGAGTGGATATGTGTCTGCAGGTAAATTGACTGCTTTAACAGTCGGGTGGGTGAATAAAAAATATTGGCGGACGCACAGGATGGAGGTGACATGCTTTGTAATACGGCAAAATATTGGAGGTGTAACGAAAATATTCTCAAGCAGCGTATTAATAAAGTGCAAAATAGAATGTTTCATTTTTGGAAGAAACGCATGTGTCTACGGATGTATGTGCGATTCTATAGGTGGATTCGTATTTACACGTATTTTGTAATATGGAAAAATATCGGAGGTGTAACGAATGCACCCGCGAGCTGCCTATTAACAATGTACAAACTGAAATGTTTCATTTTTGGAAGAAACACGCGTGTCTATGGATGTATGCGCGGATCTATGTGTGGATTGGTGTCTGCAGGTAAATTGACTGCTTTAACAGTCGGGTGGGTGAATAAAAAATATTGGCGGACGCACAGGATGGAGGTGACGTGCTTTGTAATACGGCAAAATATTGAAGGTGTAACGAAAGTACTCGCGAGTAGCGTATTAATAAAGTGCAAAATGAAATGTTTCATTTTTGGAAGAAACACGCGTGTCTATGGATGTACGCACGGATCTATGAGTGGATATGTGTCTGCAGGTAAATTGACTGCTTTAACAGTCGGGTGGGTGAATAAAAAATATTGGCGGGCGCACAGGATGGAGGTGATGTGCTGTGTAATACGGCAAAATATTTAAGGTGAAACCGAAAGTACTCGCGAGCAACGTATTAAGGAAAATAAAATGTTTGATTTTTGGAAGAAACGCATGTGTCTACGGATGTATGTGCGATTCTATAGGTGGATTCGTATTTACACGTATTTTGTAATATGGCAAAATATCGGAGGTGTAACGAATGCACCCGCGAGCTGCCTATTAACAATGTACAAACTAAAATGTTTCATTTTTGGAAGAAACGCGCGTGTCTATGGATGGATGCGCGGATCTATGAGTGGATTGGTGTCTGCAGGTAAATTGACTGCTTTAACAGTCGGGTGGGTGAATAAAAAATATTGGCGGGCGCACAGGATGGAGGTTACGTGCTTTGTAATATGGCAAAATATTGGAGGTGTAACGAAAACACTCTCAAGCAGCGTATTAATAAAGTGCAAAATAGAATGTTTCATTTTTGGAAGAAACGCGTGTGTCTACGGATACATGTGCGATTCTATAGATGGATTTGTATTTACACGTAGATTGACTGCTTTAATAGTTAGGTGGATAAATCGAAAATATTTCGACGCACAGGATGGAGATGACGTATTTTGTAATATAAAAAAATATTGAAGGTGTACCAAATGTATTTGCAAGCAGCGTACTAAAAATATGTAAAATGAAATGTTTCATTTTTACAAGAAATACGTGTATCTATGGATATGTGTGCAAATCTATAAGGGGATTTGTGTCTGCATGTAGATTGACTGCTTTAGTAGTCAGATGGGTAAATAAAAAATATTGACACGCGCGCAGGATAGAAGCAACGTATTTTGCAATATGTAAATATATTGACGGCGTAACGAATGTATTCGCAAGCGGTGTATTAACAACTACGAGATCAAATGTTTCATTTTTTAAAGAAACACGTCTGTCTATGGGTACATGTACAATTCTATAAGTGGATCCGTGTCCGCATGCACATTAACTGCTTCGGTAGTCAGATGGGTAAATAAAAAACATCGACGCGCTCATAGAATGAAGCTAATGTTTTGCAGTGTGTGAAAAACTCCAGCTACCGCAAAATCATACGCGCGCAGCGACCTAACAACAAAATAAAATGTTGCCACACGTCTAAGATAGGTACGTGTGAATCTGTAAATTGATTTATACGTGCCCGTCGGTTGCCTGGTGGCTGAGCGCGTAAATAAAAAATATCGACATCCGCGCGGGATGAAGGTAAGGTCTTTTGTAACACGTAGAAAAGATAAAGTTCGAATACGTTTGCGCGCAGCATCCTCTGCCGATTAAATAGAACATCTAATTCTTACGAGAAACGGGTCGGTTCCTGCATGCGTGAGCGAATCTATAAGTGGATGCATGTTTGCACGTAGCTTGACCGCTTAGTAGTTAAGTACGTATAGGACAAATATCGACGTGCGTGCAGGAAGGAGGCAACGTGTTCTGTAACATGTAAAAAACATAAAGTACACAAACTCATTCGCCAACAGCACGCTAACAACGACAAAATAGAATGTCGTCTCATTTCTGTAATTGCTCTTCGGGGAACTGGTTCCCAGGAGTGGGACACTAATCGCACGAAGAAGAAGCGGATCTGCAAACTCCTAAAGCCGAAAGCCGTTTTGTTGGCAGACGAAAGAAATTGATTTATGGAGGAATTCGTCGCAGACGAATGTTCATTTCCATACGATTACGGGCGCGCATTCAAATTCGCGTAATGACGTTTTGATTTCCACCAGAATCGCGTGTTAGAACGGCCGCGGTCCATTGTACTCTACTGTTTTCAGTTGATCAAGTGTCTGAGGCAACATTGACCACGGTCGATTAAATGCTCGGGCGAAAATACGCTCGGCGAATGAAGTATTTGCGCACCGAGAGATTCTATCAAATAACAGCTTGAAAGTGCATAATGCAAACATGGATTTAGTAATCGGAAAGGCGCGTGCAAAAGTAATTCGCTCGATAGGTAGCATAAATTGTAAGAATGTACTCTGGCACGGATTTCTATAAAATAACACGTTGAAGTTGTACAATGCAAACATGCATTTGATAACCGGAAAAGCGTTTGCAAAAGTAATTTGTTCGGTTGTTCGTATAAATTGGAAGAACACACTCTGACAGCAATTTATATAAAATAACATTTTGAAGTGGCACAATGCAAACGTGGATTTAGTAATCGGAAGAACGTTTATAAAAGCACTTTGGTTGATAGCCATTATAAATTGCAGTAGTATACTCTAACAGCAATTTCAATAAAATAACACATGTGAAGCTGCATAATAACGCGTGTTCAGTAATTAGAAATCATTTCCACGCTAATGGACGACACATAATAAAACCGATAATTTACAATCCCTTTACAAGCGTTTTGAACCGCCAGAAGTCTGTTATACGATTCGAAATTACTCAATACCGTATTTCTATTGCAATTAGTGCAATTCGTAAACGACCGTAACGTTGCCATAACTTCTGTTAATCGTCGAACAAAGGCCATTTCAACAGTGCTTCACTTCTTCGCCGAGAAACAACGCGCGCGTCTGCTTTATTCAACCGCTGTATATCTCTAATAACAGAGAGCATTTTTGATATCGTACAAAGCTGCATAATAACGCGTATTCAGTAATTAGAAATCATTTCCACGCTAATGGACGACACATAATAAAAACGATAAGTTTCAATCCCTTTACAAGCGTTTCGAACCGCCAGTATTTTGTTGTACAATTCGAAATTAGCCAATACCGTATTTCTATTGCAATTAGTGCAATTCGTAAACGACCGTAACGTTGCCATAACTTCTGTTAATCGTCGAACAAAGGCCATTTCAACAGTGCTTCGCTTCTTCGCCGAGAAACAACGCGCGCGTCTGCTTTATTCAACCGCTGTATATCTCTAATAACAGAGAGCATTTTTGATATCGTACAAAGCTGCATAATAACGCGTATTCAGTAATTAGAAATCATTTCCACGCTAATGGACGACACATAATAAAAACGATAATTTATAATCCCTTTACAAGCGTTTCGAACCGCCAGAAGTCTGTTATACGATTCGAAATTACTCAATACCGTATTTCTATTGCAATTAGTGCAATTCGTAAACGACCGTAACGTTGCCATAACTTCTGTTAATCGTCGAACAAAGTCCATTTCAACAGTGCTTCACTTCTTCGCCGAGAAACAACGCGCGCGTCTGCTTTATTCAACCGCTGTATATCTCTAATAACAGAGAGCATTTTTGATATCGTACAAAGCTGCATAATAACGCGTATTCAGTAATTAGAAATCATTTCCACGCTAATGGACGACACATAATAAAAACGATAATTTACAATCCCTTTACAAGCGTTTCGAACCGCCAGAAGTCTGTTATACGATTCGAAATTACTCAATACCGTATTTCTATTGCAATTAGTGCAATTCGTAAACGACCGTAACGTTGCCATAACTTCTGTTAATCGTCGAACAAAGTCCATTTCAACAGTGCTTCGCTTCTTCGCCGAGAAACAACGCGCGCGTCTGCTTTATTCAACCGCTGTATATCTCTAATAACAGAGAGCATTTTTGATATCATACAATTTAACCTCGCCGCTCACTTCTCGTCCCGTGTACAACAGCACTCACGGCACATTATATTATTATGCCGTGGACACGAGCGTCTAGTCAACCTAATTCTCTCATCTCCCACCGAACGTCTCTCTCTCCTAATAGATCGTTGTCTTTTTTCCCCGTCAAAGTACCGTAACATTCTGCTCGTTGCTTTTGCAGTTTTATGTAACAGACCGGCAGTACGTTTTTCTCCCGCAATCTGCACGGCGAACGAGAGAAGGACACGGCCGAGAAACCGGGAGAAAGATGGCGAAAAAAGAAAGGAAAAGCGTGGAACGTGAGGCTGAGTGAAATAGGGACAGTACGGAAAATACGACACGTAACATTTTAACTGCCCCATCGAACCCCGGAATATTCCAGGCAAACTATTTTTACCGCTGCGGTCGCGTGTCGGGATATTGCCGACACGAGCGTGCGGCTTGTGAGAGAGTGGAGCGTTGCACAGCTTATTTTTGCAGATTTTTATACTTTTGGACATTTTTACATTTTACCTGTTACCTGGAAGCTGTTATTAGGGCAATGGTCGCGTGTCGGGACATTGCCGTCATGAGCTGCGGCTTGTAAGACAGTGGAACATTGCACAGCGTGTTTTTGCAATTATTTATTCTTTTGGACGTTTATACATTTTCTCGGCAAAACTGGTACTACCGCTATGGTCGCGTATCGGAATATTGTCGCCACGAGCCTGCGACTTTTAATGCAGCTTCTTTTTGCACTTATAGCTTCCGAAATTGGAAATATTCTCCGCAAGTTGTTATTACCGCTATGGTCGCATGTTGGGATATTGCCACCGCAAGTATACGATTTTCAAAACACTAGAACACTGCATGCCTTTGCCTCTTATTTATACTTTCCAAAATTGGAAATATTCTCAGTAACTCGTTATTACTGATGGCGCGTGTCGGGATATATCCGCCATGACCCTGCGACTTTTAATACAGCTTCTTTTTGCTCTTATTTATAGCTTTCGAAATTGGAAATATTCTCGGCAAGTTGTTATTACCGCTATGGGCACATGTTAGGATATTGCCACTACAAACATACGACTTTAAAAACACTAGAACACTGCATACCTTTTTCCCTCTTAGTAAAATATATGCTTTCCAAAATTACTTAAATGTGTATTTAAATCATGTAAAATATATTTTACAGGATATAATAACACTATTAAATTGCTATAAAAGTAACTTCAAATATAGAAAACATTTGAAAAAGAAGAAATGATTTTGTGGAATGATTTTTAACTAAATGCATGTTTCGAAACGTTTCGATGTAAACGTGCTTATCTTCTGCTACGATAAGAAACAATACATCCAGTACGACTTTCCAATATATATATATTCAACTCGATGGAAATCCCTAGGCATTTGTTCAAAATGTAATGATCTTCTACTACGATAAGAAACAATTCGCGCCTCGGTTCACAGAGATTTTCTTATAAACTTGCGTGGCAGTCAACGTGTTATCCCTTTCGTTACTACTACTATAGTTGCCCGACCACAGTCCATCTTAGCACATTTATCATAGACCTCCTGTTCCGTATGTTGCTTTTTTTGGTAGAGAGCACAGCATTGTTGCGTGTGTCTATTCTCAATCAACCGTAGCTTTCGTCAGAAATATTCTTTGCCTAAAAAATTCATAATTGTAGCATTTTTAACCACTTGCGCTGGCAAAAAATTCACCGACGCGTGTACCAAAACAGTCCAGTGTAACTCGCGATTTATATTTTCTAACCTAATTTATTTTCGACCGACGACTTTTTATAGTTTTTTGAAGGGAATACAGAGTATCGATTGATTATAAAATACATGCACGTCGTTTTTGTTTCTGTGACAAACGCATGACGACGTACATACCACGTTGTTGGCGATTCTGTGACAAAAGCATTACGACGTGCATGGCACGTCTTTCCAGCGCAAGCGGTTAAGACTAATTATAAAAACAAATTGTGGAAAAGACCGCCGTAGCGAAAGGATTAATGCAAAGAAAGAATTTGGGGAAAAAATCGCTCCTATCCAAATCTCCACGTTTTCTAGACATCTCAGCATGCTCCGTTCTTCGTGCCGGCGCAAATAATCTCGACCAACGGGACGGCCATGCCTACAACTATTACGACTGGCAAGAGTTAAGAGCTAGAACGCGGGAGAGGGCGAGCATTATATGTAGCGCGATGAAATATTCCGCGCACGCCGCGCTACAATGCTGAATCGCGAATTACCTCCTGCCCCCACTTCTTCGCGTCCCGTCCTCCTCGCCCCCTTCCTTCCTGCCTTTTTTCTTCCGACTATCAATCACCTCGTATGCATATGTAGAGCGGCGTATAGAGGCAGAGAGACAGAGAGAGAGAGAAGCAGTCCGGCAGATTTACGAGCAGCTCGCATTCCCGATTCATTCATTATCATTCTGATGCGCCGTCCTCGTCGGACGGAGACAAAAATATTGACCGACCGCGGCGGCCGACTTTTATGCTCGCACTTTTCACATTTTCAGGCTTCTTAGTCGCTATTGCGGCGGTGTGTTGGTCAAGTTGTTTTCGGAAAATTGCTCCCGACGGAAGGGAATGTACGAATAGGCATATACTTGTGCCAGTCATTATTTAGTCGTTGCTCGGAACGTTTGTGATGTTAACACTTTGACTGCCAAGCGTATTTTGCTATGTTAGAAGCACGATGCGATGAAATACTGCAGAGTATGTTTAAATCATACAAAATGAAAGTAACGCAGAGTTATTAGAAGCCAAAGTATGCTTCAGCACCGTTCCGATATCAATTGCTTTTACAAGATTGCAAATAGGCTTCGACGCGATGAAATACTGCAGAGTATAATTAAATCGTGCAAAATGAAGGTAACGCAGAATTGGTAGAAGCCAAAGTATTGAAGCTCCATTCTAATATCAATTGCTTTTACAAGTTTGCAAATAGGCTTCATGGCGAATTTTTTGCATTTTTAGTAAAATCTTTTGCGCCGGTCACCGGTGACCACCGTGGCAGTCAACGTGTTAACACTTTATGGACCGCTATTGACTGAAGATGCCACTCATTAACACTAAACGTACCAAGTGGGGTCAAGTGACCCCTTTCAAAATTTACTTTAAAATCGTACATTCATTCTCACTCCTTCGCTCATTTGACTTTCTGTAAATTCGCATATCATCTAATTATTCAATTTCTCGCTTGAATAAATTAGGAATTTTTTTGAAATTCAACGTTTATTTCATAAGGGATCAAACGACCCCTCATGGTAAGAATAGGTAGGTGTAAAGTACCGGTATGTTTAGTGTTAACGACCGATTCTGTTTTGGATATCGCGCAGAAATTGTGCTTGTGCCTATTTGTAAAGCTCTATAACTCAAAAATACTGATTGTGTTGTTGAGATTCCTTTGGTTTCAAAGCAGTGTCATTTTATTGCCATTTAGAATTGTCATAATATCATTTGATATTTATTTAATCTAATATAACCGTTGACCACTGAAAAGCCGATTAATCGGCTACCGGCAAATAACAGTTGGAAGCGGAAATCGGCTAGTGGTCGATAAAGTGTTAATAATGTTTGTGCGTGTGTCTAGCTGGATGTATGTTTCTTGTTTTATTATGGAGCTCCGCAGTAAGTCATGGGAAGAATTTAATCATTTCGCTGTTTTTTACTAATCGTTATAAAGAAATGGTAATATACTATGGCAAATATAGTCATCGTGAGTAAAAAGTTACAAATTGCTGTCCAAATTACAATAAACTATCCCAAAGGCCTCGAAAATAAAGAACTCCTATCGAATATAATAAGACACATTCAACCGGAAACCGGCACGATGATTATTAACCCTTTGCCCTCCGCTGTCTCCTCTCAGTGGACATTAAAGTTTGTTAAAGATTGCAGGGAATTAACTTATTCCAGCGCAATTTTTTGAGACGTGCACATTTGCCTGAAGCTTTCTCTTGAAATGGCACAAGAAATCAAATCAAAGTATAGTAAAATGACTAAGGTATATGAAAAAAATATCAGCGAGTTTTGTTACGACGCACAAACCACCGGACCTTAAAAATGTTCATCTCCATAGGTCATAAAACCAATGTGGGACAAAGAAAACGGGATTGCATTGTCCGTTTTGACAGAAAAACACCTGGTGGCAGGCGTCGAACGACTTATTATTGTCAAACGTGCATAAAAAACCCTGCAATACATACTGGGAAGTGTTTTAAAATTTATCACACTGTACTAAGTTATAACAAAATATAATATTGACTGTTTGCAAATATATATTTCTCGATGTCAACCAATTAATTTAAGTCCAATATCATTATAATACATTACTTGGTTCCAAAACTATACTAAATAATATGAGAGGTGCATGGAGAAATGGTTCGGAGTGCAAAGAATTAACACCAATAAAACAGGTTAAATTTGCGATCAAGTTAATCCAAGAAGTATTTGTTCCGGTATCTTGCGTAGACAACGAAGAGTATTAAAGTATTATTCGCGTTGTTGCGAGAAATCGTTCCACTTCCAACAAACAGACGTATGCTGCTGCAAATAACGTCTAGCGATTATCCGGGTGAGATACTCGAGTAACAAGAATTCGGCCGGTTAATTATCTCAGATAAATATTTGCCCGAGACAATTCGAACGATGCCCAACTCCGCTTCTCATAACGAAGGAAGAAGGTAGCGACGGGAACGAGTGGTAAACATGCTTCGAGTGCGCTGCCGAAAAAGTGAAGTGCGCCGTCTGAAATGAGGGATAAAGCGAATTGTGGAATTATTTATATCTAGCGCGGCTGCCGGCTGAAATGTGTACGAAATAATGAGGACAGTCGGTCGACTAAATTGTCTGGACGGACGGACGTTAGAAATCTAGCATTTCGGCATGCGAATATTTAAATGTACCTAGATATTCCATCGTTCGCCCTGCGCGCTATCGAGGCGGGTCGAAATAAATTTAACGTAACACGAATTTTAATCAGGCGGCATTGCGAAGGAATTCAAAAAATTTATCTCGCGCCCGCGTTATCTCGGCTAAAGCGTAAAAGCGACTATAACGCTGTAGCCAGAACGGAGGAGAGTAAAGAAAGGAACCGAAAAAGAAAGAATTAGCGAACAAATGAATACAGCAGCTCCCTATTAAATCTCTCTGGTACTCGTACTTCTACAATGTAATCTCTCGACTAATTTCTTCTTTCTCTCTTTCCACGCCCCCAGTTACATTCTTTACATCCAGCGGAATGACGATAAAAACCGCTCGCCAACAAACTCCGCCTGATGCAAGCGGCAAAATAAAAAAAAAAAAAAAAAAAAAAAAAAAATTAAAAAAGAACGAGAAATCATGATTGATTAACCTGACCCGTCCAGGGCGTCATTAAATTTCTTGATGTTAATCAATTTTGTGTGTGTTCTGATTGAATGGTTTCATTGAAGGCTGAAAAGTCTATAGTAAGAGGTCTGTCTCCGTTTTATTGTTCGCGAGTGTGTTATGTTTAGATTCTATATACACTATGAATTTTCATAAGTTGTGATTTTATAGGTGATAGTCAGGCTGGGCTTCCTGGCGAATTACCATGCATCAAACAGGCAGAAAATCTAGACGAAACGATACACAAAGTAAATCAGAGGATGGGTATATACCCGGAGGAACTTGTCAAAATTCCTTGTGAATTTAGTAATAAGTCTATAAGTCACAATTTTATTGACATCTCTTCTAGTTATTTGTCGATCTATACTTTGTCTCCATCTATAGCACAAAAACATATGCAATACGCCATTAGACTGAATATAATTCTGTAATTTAGATTCTATATACACTATGAATTTTCATAAGTTGTGATTTTATAGGTGATAGTCAGGCTGGGCTTCCTGGCGAATTACCATGCATCAAACAGGCAGAAAATCTAGACGAAACAATACACAAAGTAAATCAGAGGATGGGTATATACCCGGAGGAACTTGTCAAAATTCCTTGTGAATTTAGTAATAAGTCTATAAGTCACAATTTTATTGACATCTCTTTTAGTTATTTGTCGGTCTATATTTTGTCTCCATCTATAGCACGAAAACATATGCAATACGCCATTAGACTGAATATAATTCTGTAACCAAAAGTTTTCCAAAGTGACTTTACATTGTCCTCCAACAATACCAATTGCATTGGAAAACAGAGAAATCGTTATCACCAGCTAACACGTTGACGATTTGTGTCCCGCGAGAGACACCGAATTTACGCTATGCGATCAACGTGTTAAAACAGACTTGTGTAAAAGAGGCCCACGGGTTTTGCAGCGTGTAGAGCTCCTACAGAATTAAATAAAAAAACCATTCACACAGGCACAAAGATGATTAACCCTTTGCGGACGATGACTTTTTCGGTTGGGTAAGATAGCAGGCTGAGGCGATTTTCGCAAATGTGTCGAGTGTCTTACATGGTACAATAAAATGATCTTATATACAAATTTTCTTACAAAAACATTATATTTTGATAGTTTCTCTATTTTCCACCTTTCAAAAATATAATCTTGCAAAAATTACCCATGAATTGGTAGAATCATCTTGCCCATGAATTTGGTATAATTTGTGATAGCATGTGATTTTCTAATCACAGTTTGAACACCATGCCGGAGTGCTCGTTCAACACTATTAATTTTTGCCTTGTAATAATTTGTCAACAGCGGGACGATCTTCTTATCTTTCCACGCCAAAATCCAATTATTATTTCTATGATAGACTACCACTGATTTTCCTTTTGGAAGTTGTCGTTTTTTTATTGCATCTGGCAATTCTTTTCTATTAGTTAGTATTGTCCCAGTCAAATGACATTTCAATTTATGTAATACATTGGCTAAAAAGTAACTAGTGTAATACCGCCTTCTATCAGTGAGAGGTAACGAAATCTAACATAAACGATGATGATGTTTTAGCGATCCATGTTGGAAAATTATCCACATTTAACAAGTCGAGAAATTGCAGAAGAGTTTGACATTCATCATGTCACATTAAATGTATTATGATTAATATTAAATACATATTTTTATAAATTAATTCAAATATTTTCTGTCACTCTTCCTGTTGTGCGAAACGCCGTGGCGACCGAGAGTCGCCTCTCGTCCGCAAAGGGTTAACATTATCAAAAATGCTGAATCCACCTAAATCAAGCTAGACCCATTAAATTCGTCGCAACCCGCATTCCATCCATTCCCAATCACTTCAAAACTTATCTTGCCGAAACTGGCAAGAGTCGCGCGCCTAAAAAAAAACGAAGAACCAAGGGTTCGAGAAAAGATACGCGTCCCACCCCCGTAAACCCCCTCATTGTCTCCACTGACGCACCAGCCATGCACAAACTCTTCTCTGCCCTGCGTGAACTCTCGATCTCTCTTTTCCATTTTCCCCTCTTTGTTGCCTCTGTATTCCTGCCCATCTGTCTCTTTCCGTTGATGCCTTCGCTCGCCTGTCAGTTCTTCCCTCTCCTGCCAATTCGTCTCTCCTTTCCGTCTCTCACACTCCGTCCGTGTCTAACTTAGGTGCTGTCACTGTCTAACCTGTGCGCTGCTCTGCTAACTTGTACACTGCCTTTGTCTGACTTATACATTATCTCTCTTCCTCCCTCTCTAAACGATAAGCTGTCTCTATCCAGCTCATACCTTGTCTCCGTCCAACTTCTACGTTCTCTCTCTCGCTAAATGATAAGCTGTCTCTGTCCAGCTCATACCTTGTCTCCGTCCAACTTCTACGTTCTCTCTCTCGCTAAATGATAAGCTGTCTCTGTCCAGCTCATACCTCGTCTCCGTCCAACTTCTACATTGTCTCTCTCGCTAAATGATAAGCTGTCTCTGTGTAACTAACATCCCATCCTTCTCTAATTGACACGCCGTCGCAGTCTTCTCGATATCGCTCTCGCTCCAGCGCCTTGGGAACTTTTCTTTCTAGCCTTTCGTCTTACGCTTTCCATCCTTCGCGGCTGATTCTCGCTTCTGCAGGCGGTCGGTCCTTGTCTCTGCCCCCGCCGACCGACCGTTGTTTTCCGCGGTCCTCGTCGCCTCTCTATTTCTCTCTCGCGCACCCACTCCTGCGCGCGGAATGAGTTTTACTAACCACTTTTAAGCTGCCGTCACAACGCGTGAGTCACGCGGCTACGTGACGATGTGCGGCGCAGATGCGAAGTTTGAGCGAACGTTTTAAACACGCGGTTATTCGGGCCCCGGTTGTGGCACGGACGAAATGTGAAACGAATTTGCGGCGCAAGTAGGAGTTGGCATATCTTTAGTTTCCGGTGAAAGGACACGTGGAGGTGGCGACGTGCGGGGTCGAAATTTAATTTCCTTTGTTCACTTTTCCCTCGTTGTATAATAGTAGTAATTATTTTATGTATACATATGTAGAGAGAGAGAAAGGGAGAAATACAATATAATAGATATGTGTATATATATGTATACATATATATATATATTCTATTATAATTCTATTATATCTATATATATATATATATATATGTACCATTTACGTCACAATATGTATAGATATTAGGACATATGTATTTTAATGTTACCACCGCTATAATGCACATGCATATTAGCGTCAAATTGTAAAATTTTAATTATTTGTACTATAATATATACATGTATATATTAAAATAGAGAGAGAAAATGGATACACACGCATATATATATATATTTCTATTATCTGCAGCTATATATATATTTATGCAAACTTCAATCCTTCTAAATGATTCAATTTATGTTGAAATGTACTATATTAACACTTTGTTGACCGATGAAAACGGAGAGTCGAAATTAAATTTATTTTGTTAACTTTCTTCTTGACCATAGAATAATATGTCACAGTGTTCTATATACGCATAAAAGAAACCATCATTTTAATTTATACACATATTTTTTTTACTAGATCCAATTTCTCCGACATTTTTCGTCCATTCGCTTTAAAATACGCAGCATTAATATCTTGATGACAGCGTTCCAGTTAACACGTGTTTGCATTTATATTGGTTTATACAATTTCGAAGCCTGAAAGCAATGCAGATTTTCATAAAAGCATTCTAGGTCACATATAAAAATCTTAATAAGGTATCGCTCTCTTCAAAAGGAAAGCGTAGCGAAACTGTTCGTGAAACTTGTTTACCATTGCACATAAGTAAATAGTGTACAATCATAATTTACCGTAATACGCATTAAATATACTAATAACATATGCCGAATTTTTGTCAACGAGTTTTGAAGCAAAGCTAAAGTTGTAGTGTCGATAACCCAAAAATAAAGGAAGAAGTCGCAAACGCTTCACCATTCTCTCGCGAAAAATGAGTATCTCGTCAAAATCAATATCTCATGAAATCTGCGAAGAGAAATTGCAGCCCTTACACCGCCTTATCCACTTATTTTAGGACAGGAGAGTGAAAAATCTGAAGACCCACATATATATGTCACCCGGCGCCAATGTGTCGAAACGCATAAATCGGCATTACGCATGCATGCGCGTATAATTAAGCGCGCCAATTCCTAGTCCGTTACGCAAGGGTTTGTCTTATTCATTAGCGTTAAAGACAATTCGCATGCTTGATCATGACATTTTTAAAAATTGCGCGAGTACCGGTATTGTTTGTAAATCTGTTAGCCGCGATGCCTTACGAAATACACATCAGCCGCGTATATCGTGTCCTGACCAGTGATCGAAACGGTGAAATACCGGTATCTTTGGGAAATTTTTCCGTTACAGCGAAACAAACCAAATTCTGAGGAAACCAGTATAAAACCATAAAAGTGACGTTATGCCGGTATAACCGTATTTCGATATATCTTCATATTAGCAGTAAATATTCCAAGTTTTCGTTATTTTTTCCATGTTAACACGTTGACTGCCATAGTGGTCATCGGTGACCGGCGCAAAAGGTCTCACGAAAAATTCAAAAAATGCCCAATCGGCAACATTTAAAATTTTGTAAATGCAATTCGATACCTTCGCATTATCTTTATTTTGCACACTTCAATCATACTCTCTAGTACTTGATCACGTTGCGGTTTTAATATAGTAAAATACGGTTGGCAGTCAACGTGTTAACAAAAGTATTCGTTTACAATAAAACAGACGCAACTAAACGCCAGAGAGTCACAATCTCCAAATGCATCGGTATTCAGACTTCTTTCATTCACTCTTTCTGCTTGACTACTTGTGAAACGTTATGACGCCGTTGTGAACGCGGCTTTAAATTCGGGTCGCACACATTTAACCAGTGACGTTCGCGTACGTGTCTTTCCGCGTGTGCCAGGCTCATGCATACGCGTACGTTATGCGTGCGGGCGTACGCTAGATACACAATATAACACATGGGATTTGACTTCGACGCCTGCGTGTGCGTGCGTGCGGCATCTACAGTATGCGCAGTCTGTACACTGCACAGACAGAATGCGATACACACTTGACTCGTCAGCGCGACACCTAACAAAGCACTTGCAGTCATTTA
The DNA here is from genome assembly GCA_033815515.1 of Cryptocheilus praepositus. NCBI lineage: Eukaryota > Metazoa > Arthropoda > Insecta > Hymenoptera > Pompilidae > Cryptocheilus > Cryptocheilus praepositus. The sequence goes on from JAWWQZ010000314.1 coordinate 6,667,080, forward strand.
ACACGTTGACTGCCACGGTGGTCACCGGTGATCAGTGCAAAAGGTTTTACTAAAAATGCAAAATTTCGCAATGAATCCTATTTGCAATCTTGTAGAAGTAATTGATATTGTAACGGTGCTGCAATACTTTGGCTTATAATGACTCTGCGTTACCTTCATTTTGCATGAGTTAATCATATTCTGCAGTATTTCATCGCATCGTGGTGGTAACATAGCAAACTACGCTTGAGCAAAATACACAAAAGATTTTACTAAAAATGCAAAAAATTCGCAATGAGGCCTATTTGCAATCTTGTAAAAGCAATTGATGTTGGAACGGTGCTTCAATACTTTGGCTTCTAATAACTCTGCGTTACCTTCATTTTGCATGAGTTAATCATATTCTGCAGTATTTCATCGCATCGTGGTGGTAACATAGCAAAATACGCTTGAGCAAAATACACAAAAGATTTTACTAAAAATGCAAAAAATTCGCAATGAAGCCTATTTGCAATCTTGTAAAGCAATTGATATTGGAACGGTGCTGCAATACTTTGGCTTATAATAACTCTGCGTTACTATCATTTTGCATGATTTAATCATATTCTGCAGAATTTCATCGCATCGTGGTGGTAACATAGCAAAATACGCTTGAGCAAAATACACAAAAGATTTTACTAAAAATGCAAAAAATTCGCAATGAGGCCTATTTACAATCTTGTAAAAGCAATTGATATCGGAACGGTGCTTCAATACTTTGGCTTCTAATAACTCTGCGCTACCTTCATTTTGCATGATTTAATCATATTCTGCAGTATTTCATCGCATCGTGGTGGTAACATAGCAAAATACGCTTGAGCAAAATACACAAAAGATTTTACTAAAAATGCAAAAAATTTGCAATGAAGCCTATTTCCAATCTTGTAAAAGAAATTGATATTGGAACGGTGCTCCAATACTTTGGCTTCTAACAACTTTTCCGTAGCTTCATTTTGCACAATTTAGTCAGATTCTGCAGTATTTCATCGCATCGTGGTTCTAACATAGCAAAATACACAAAAGATTTTACTAAAAATGCAAAAAATTCGCAATGAAGCCTATTTGCAATCTTGTAAAGCAATTGATATTGGAACGGTGCTTCCATACTTTGGTTTCTAACAACTCTGCGTTACTTTCATTTTGCACGATTTAATCATATTCTGCAGTATTTCATCGCATCGCGGTTCTAACATAGCAAAATACGCTTGAGCAAAATACACAAAAGATTTTACTAAAAATGCAAAAAATTCGCAATGAAGCCTATTTACAATCTTATAAAAGCAATTGATATTGGAACGGTGCTTCAATACTTTGGCTTATAATAATTCTGCGTTACTTTCATTTTGCATGATTTAATTATATTCTGCAGTATTTCATCGCATCGCGGTCCTAACATAGGAAAATACGCTTGGCAGTCAACGTGTTAAGGATCTCATTTAGGCGCTGCACCGCGGCAGAAATAAATCTGGAAAATTCGTTCGCTCGCGCTTCCGTTTGTCCGATACTCCTTACTTTTTCGGATATTTTCGTGTCGCCCCGCCGACCGCCGTCGCCGGGGGCCTTCATTTTATTTTTACATTCGCTCGCCTTTCGGGAAGCGCCGCGACATAATAGCGGGCTGATACTTTCTAATTTCTCATTTATGCGCGGAGACACTTGCACGGATGGTTTAGGCTGCCGCCGCTGTTGTTGTTGTTTGTTTAACAGGACCCTTCGTTGCTGTGGGATTCGCGGAATGTATTTAAGTAAGTGAGGACTTCGGGTTCGCGTATAATGTAATGTGGAGTCGGTGAACGGTTGAATGAGACAAGTCTGTGTTGTATGTTGAGTCGTGTGCCTTCTTGCGATGCGGTAAAAAAATAATCGTACACAGCGGTTTAAGATATTCATAATTTTTTACAATGGAATCGACCGGGATCAAATCGATTTTAGCCCTTTTTTGTATGTTGTTTTCTAGTCTGCGCTTTTTTATAAAACTACATTTGTTGCAGTTTATTATATGAAATATGATATAAAAGTATTGTTTTCATAAAGACTTGCTTGGGCGATAATTTTAATGGAAGATATCATCTTGCACTGCGGTTTAATATATTTATAATTTTTTGCAATAAGTTGTCTGTGACCAAATCGATTCTAACTGTGAATATTATTCTTGCTCCATCGTTCCCTTTCATCGATTTTCCAAATTTCTAACTCTCTCGCCGATGTCGCAAAGCCGTGGACCGGAACTTTCCAAATTCTCATGAATAAAAACTGGCCTCCGCATTTTCATGAATCGTCAAGAGTCTGAATGGTGTCGAGTGTCAGTCGGCCAGTGCCGAATTTATTTTATCGGCAATAAAGTTCTGTTGTCTTGTAACGAAAACTTTCCGCATGAATTACGACAATAATGACTCATAGACCGAAATAATCATAAACCGGCGATAAAGAGAATGGTGTGAAGTAAAACGATGAATGGAGGAACGAACGAATGAACATTAAGAAAATTAAAACGAATCATATAAGAGATAACGTTCACAGTTTAAATTTTAGTTTTTTGACGAAGTTATATAAGACGAGAATGCGTTGTTTGTTCAGCGATGTATTTCAATGGAATAAACCAGTGAGTACTGGTTATGATAGCTGCATAGCAGTCCACTTATGTTTTCAGACGGAATTAACCCATTTCCAATTATACACCATAACTTCAGCCTCACTCTCTTAAATAGAATGTATCCTACTTGCGCTTTTCCATAGTATTCTGCAATGAAAATATTACAGTACCTCCGTAATACATTTATTCTCAAAACTACGACGTATTAAACAACAACCGCATTGCAGTCCACTTATGTTTTCAAACGGAATTACCGCATTTCCAATTATACGCCATAAGATTCATTTGACTCCTAAATAAAAACTATCTTGTAGACGCCAAATAATATTTTGCAACGGAAATATGTGCTGCGTCTCCTCCAAGTAATTCTTTCGACATCAACGACTTATGGAAAAACAACCGCGTAGCAGTCCACTTATGTTTTCAAACGAAATTACCCAATTTCCAATTATACACCGTAATATTCATTCGACTTCTAAAGAAAAACTATCTTGTAGACGGAAATATTTCCTGGGCCTCTTCCAAGCATTTCTTTCGGCATCGACGACTTATGAAAGATCAACCGCGTAGCAGTCCACTTATGTTTTCAAACGGAATTATCCCATTTCCAACTATACGCCATAATATTAATTTGACTTCCAAAGAAAAACTATTCTGTAGACACGAAATAATATTTTGCAACGGAAATATGTGCTGCGTCTCCTCCAAGTATTTCTTTCGACATCAACGACTTATGGAAAAACAACCGCGTAGCAGTCCACTTATGTTTTCAAACGGAATTACCCAATTTCCAATTATACGCCATAATATTCATCTGACTCCTAAAGAAAAACTATTTTGTAGACGCGAAATAATATTTTGCAACGGAAATATGTGCTGCGTCTCCTCCAAGTATTTCTTTCGATATCAACGACTTATGGAAAAACAACCGCGTAGCAGTCCACTTATGTTTTCAAACGGTATTACCCCATTTCCAATTATACGCCATAATATTCATCTGACTCCTAAAGAAAAACTATTTTGTAGACGCGAAATAATATTTTGCAACGGAAATATGTGCTGCGTCTCCTCCAAGTATTTCTTTCGATATCAACGACTTATGGAAAAACAACCGCTTAGCAGTCCACTTATGTTTTCAAACGAAATTACCCCATTTCCAATTATACGCCATAATATTAATTTGACTTCAAAAGAAAAACTATCTTGTAGACGGAAATATTTCCTACGCCTCTTTCAAGCATTTCTTTCGGCATCGACGACTTATGGAAAAACAACCGCGTAGCAGTCCACTTATATTTTCAAACGGAATTACCCCATTTCCAATTATACGCCATAATATTCATTCGACTTCTAAAGAAAAACTATTCTGTAGACACGAAATAATATTTTGCAACGGAAATATGTGCTGCGTCTCCTCCAAGTATTTCTTTCGATATCAACGACTTATGGAAAAACAACCGCGTAGCAGTCCACTTATGTTTTCAAACGAAATTACCCAATTTCCAATTATACACCGTAATATTCATTCGACTTCTAAAGAAAAACTATCTTGTAGACGGAAATATTTCCTGCGCCTCTTCCAAGCATTTCTTTCGGCATCGACGACTTATGGAAAAACAACCGCGTAGCAGTCCACTTATGTTTTCAAACGGAATTACCCAATTTCCAATTATACGCCATAATATTCATTTGACTCCTAAAGAAAAACTATCCTGTAGACGCAAGATAATATTTTACAACGGAAATATTTCCTGCGCCTCTTCCAAGCATTTCTTTCGGCATCGACGACTTATGAGAGAACAACCGCGTAGCAGTCCACTTATGTTTTCAAACGAAATTACCCAATTTCCAATTATACACCGCAATATTCATTCCTTACTTCTAAAGAAAAACTATCCTGTAGACGCAAGATAATATTTTACAACGGAAATATTTCCTGCGCCTCTTCCAAGCATTTCTTTCGGCATCGACGACTTATGAAAAAACAACCGCGTAGCAGTGTCCACTTATGTTTTCAAACGGTATTACCCCATTTCCAATTATGCGCCATAATATTCATCTGACTCCTAAAGAAAAACTATTTTGTAGACGCGAAATATTATTTTGCAACGGAAATATTTGCTGCACCTTCTTCACGCATTTCTTTCGGCTTCGACGACTTATGAAAGAACAACCGCGTAGCAGTCCACTTATGTTTTCAAACGGAATTATCCCATTTCCAATTATACGCCATAATATTCATCTGACTCCTAAAGAAAAACTATTTTGTAGACGCGAAATAATATTTTGCAACGGAAATATTTGCTGCGCCTTCTTCACGCATTTCTTTCGGCATCGACGCCTTATGAGAGAACAACCGCGTAGCAGTCCACTTATGTTTTCAAACGGAATTAACCCATTTCCAATTATACGCCATAATTTTTGTCTCACTCTCCCACTCTCGGTGTCCCTCTCGCTCTCGCTCGGTTTCTCTCTCGGTTAAATCAGAAGTCACCTTGGCGGAGATCGCTCCGAAAAGTTGGGAACCGGTTCCGAAGATGTGAAATTGCTTCCCTCTTCCCTGCCTCGCCGCTCTCCGCCGCGCGGATCTCTCGCCGGCCGGAATAATCGATGTTTATCTGCCTATTTATCGGGAGTGCGTGAAAAAGCGAAGGGGCGCGGGAAAAAGAGTGCAGCGACGGCGATAAAATAACGCGGAAAGGCGAGCGCGAACGAGCGCGGCCGATAAATTTGAAATCTCCAAATTTCCGCCTAACCTGCCGCCTGCAAATGAAACTGCCGCGGGCTGAATTAATGCGGGCGATACTCGTCGCGGGATCGATTGTCGATTTCTTCGATCGTATCGCCGGCTGCCGGTTCCTTTCAATTTTCCGGCGGTCGTTATTTGCTCGGCACGCTGCGATTCTCGAGATATGCAACGTCATCCGACCGAAAGTTCGTGAAAGGTGGGAGAATGCCGGGCATGATCGATATGTCACGTGGCTATTCACGGGGAAGGATAGAAAATAACGTAAGTCAAGCTCGTGTGCCCCGGCATGAGAGGAAGTCTTCGTGGTAGGCGAGGCTACCGTGGAACTGGAATTGTCGGATTATGGCGTGACCCTGGCATCGAACTACGCGAGGGGATATCGGCGGATGTGCACAGAGAATCATCCTTTTTCTTCTACCTCATACCTGGGAATAGACAAATGCCAGAAATTTTCGAATGCTTCATAAGAACTTTTTTTTAATTTTTTGCTTATCTTTTTTTTCTGAATAGTACGACGCAAGTTAACTTAAAGCAAAAATCTTTGCGACTTTCTTGCGAATATTTTCTTCTAAATAGACAATGCAGGCGATATTAAAGCAAAAATCTTTGCGACTTTCTTGCGAATCTTTTTTGCTAAATAAACAATGCAGGCGATATTAAAGCAAAAATCTTTCCGACTTTCTTGCGAACATTTTTTTTCTAAATAGACAATGCAGGCGATATTAAAACAAAAATGTTTCCAACTTCCTTGCGAACATTTTTTTCTAAATAGACAATGCAGGCGATATTAAAGCAAAAATCTTTGCGACTTCCTTGCGAATATTTTTTTCTAAATAAACAATGCAGGCGATATTAAAGCAAACATTTTTTCGATTTCCTTGCGAATATTTTTTTCTAAATAGACAATGCAGGAGATATTAAAGCAAAAATTTTTGCGACTTTCTTGCGAGTCTTTTTTTCTAAATAGACAATGCAGGCGATATTAAAGCAAAAATCTTTCCGACTTCCTTGCGAATCTTTTTTTCTAAATAGGCAATGCAGGCGATATTAAAGCAAAAATCTTTGCGACTTTCTTGCGAATCTTTTTTTCTAAATAGACAATGCAGGCGATATTAAAGCAAAAATCTTTGCGACTTTCTTGCGAATCTTTTTTTCTAAGTAGACAATGCAGGCGATATTAAAGCAACAATATTTTTTCGTGAACAATACACAGCAGGCGATATTAAAGGAAAATGCAGACGAGCGTAAAAGACTTTTATTCCCCCCAGGTTCTGATAACATGAACCGAACGTCCGAGATTTGTGTAAAAATTCGAAGTTTGTCTACGCCTGTTTATAAGCGCGCGGCCGAAATGCTTAGATCGTTTGGACGTTGTTAAGAGACATGAACCAGTGTACGCGTATTATTTTTAGTTATCTACCGGCCCATTCGAGTGGCTGGTTATTTAAACACTCACGTATCTATGGATTTAGGCGTGTGTTCGGCTACACAAGCCTTAAGCATATAGGCACTGACGTATATAAGTGTTTTGAATACTTCGCACTTATGTATTTAGGCACCCAGGTACTCGGCGCTCGTGCGCGCAGACACACATAAACGCCAGCATTTAGACTTCCAAACGCTTTCAAACGCTTTCAAACGCTTTGAAACTGCAACTACTACTCTATTTAGACGAAAATGAAACTGCAGCGCGCCTGAACTTCCTTCCATCCGTTCGCTCGCATTAATCCAACAATCTGCCTGACAATAATTACCGTTCCGTCTTTTCACAATCAGTATTCCGTACACGATTCCGCTAACCTCGTACTCGCCAGCCCGCGACGTGTCAATTCGCGGCGGTCGACAATTCACTTTCGCACGGCACGTTTTGTTGCCCGTCAGGATAGCGTCGGATTTATTATTTTAACCCTTTGCGGTCGTATTAAATTTAGACATGGGTGTCGTACTGGTCGGAATTAATTTCCGTTGAACGAGGAGTGATATATAACATATATAGGATTTTTATTAATTCTTTTGTGATCTTTGGATATATGTTTACACAATAATGTGTTTTAATGTAATGTTTTCATGTGAAAATGATATTTTATAATAAAATAATTAGTTTGGCGTCTTCGTGGATGTTTAAAGAAAAAGTCTTTACGTTTTGAATGCAGCAATATATATTTATAAAAATATGTGTTTAACCCTTTCGAAAACTACCTACAAGTTGTTTCACCAATTTTCGGACAAACATTAAATATGACACTGGTGTCTTGTTTTCTCTTTTTGCTGACACCTTAAATAAGATGTAGCTATTGACAGGGCAAACCTCTGTTCCTCATAAAAAAATGTTCCCCACCATTTGCAAGATTTTCTCGTATAACAATATTAATTTGCTAACTGGTCAGTCTTATCGACACCTCCCATATACATATTACAATTTATAATAACATTTGGTTTGCTAATGTTGACGTTGTCACCTTCTTTTGTCCTTCTTTTTATAGATTTTATGCCCGAGGTATCGTACCTGCTGAGTATGGTGACTATTTTCTTGTCTTTCCACGCTAATAACAAAATATCACCTGATGGATAGGTAGCAACAATATTATTTTTTGTTACAACTAATTTTTTAATCACAGCTGGTATATATTTCTGTTTGTTGTAAGAGTACCAGTGGAATAGCAGCTTAGTTTTAAAAGCTTAGTTTTGAAATACAATATAAGATTATTATGGTTCTTTGCTGTGGTGGCTGAGAGCAGACATACGACCGGAACGGTAAAAAAAGCTTTGGTGGCTGAGAGTAGACATACGACCGCAAAGGGTTAAATCGGAGAGGGTCCCACAAAGTATTGGGTTGGAGGGAAAGTTCTGTCGTATTTTAAAGAAAATATTTGAATTAATTTATAACAACCTGTGTTTAATATTAATCATAATACATTTAATGTGTTGTATGATGAATGCCAAACTCTTCTGCAATTTCTCGACTTGTTAAATGTGGATTATTTTCCAACATGGATCGCAAAACATCATTATCGATCTTGGATGGTCGTCCAGATCGATCACTTTCTTGGAGGCTCAGAGCCCCGGAACGAAATTTGCTAAACCATCGTTGACAAGGACGAACATTTACAATATCTTTTCCAAATACCGCACATAAATTTTTACATGCAACCGATGCGTTGCTTCGTTTTTGGAATTCATACAAAATGCAGTGTCGTAAATGCACTTTATCTACTGACATGTTTTTCACTTTAAATATCACAAGTAAATGATGAACGGTAAAAAAGGACACCTTTTATATTATACAGCAGCTATAAAAAACAAAAAAAAATCCAAATGACTCACTAGCCAGATGTTTTTTTTATTTACAAGAAAAATTACCTGCCTATTAAAAATACGACAGAACTTTCCCTCCAACCCAATATATAAACATATATAGGTTTTTTGGTCATTCTTTTAACCCGAAACCACGAGCACTGCATTCTATTATAGAATTTTATTATTAACGCATCATGTCAGTTTCGAAATTGGTAAAAGTGATGTGCGAAGTACTGAAACGGGAGACTGATTAGCACGATTACTACCCACTCTTGTAGAGAAGGTACTCCCGAGCATCGAAACATGTCGAGTGTTTTAATAATGAAATTCTAAAGTCTAGCGTTTTCAACCATAAGAGGACTTTATGTATTCCTTAAATTTCGAAGTAAAATTTAGTAAGGCTGAAGTTAAATACATCATCTAGTGATTTATTATAAGAAGACTCCTTACCAAACTTTAACAAACCGTTGCATCTCAAGTATATCTATTTTTCACATATTCGTCATCCCAGCGGATCGATCGTTACTTTTATAGCTTGCGCTGTAATATTTACAACACTGTTTCTATTTCTATTTTTCTGATGAAAGGTTTGACGTATTCACATCAATTATGAAATCTGCGTTATTTCGCTCGCATGTCAATTTTCTTAAAGTTATATCCGCTAAAAATGCTAAAGAGAGTCACGCTAATAGGAACTTTATGTTTTTTATACTTTTATTTATTAGCGATTGTCCGAACTTAATGTCTCAGTAATTGTGTACGTTAAATACTTGTTTTAATCAGAAGAGGGAGGGAACAAATATTTGGCTAACCAGCTTGGCTTCCGATCAATTCAACCGGGAGACTTCTCTTTGTTTAACTCTTCGGGGATCAACGTCATACTTGGGCAATGATGCATCATACGGGCCTCGTGCATGTGTTAAGAATAAAGTGGGTACACTGGTTCGTTACATTATGCGGATTAGTCGTTCCACGTGTTCACTTTGCGCGATTGAGATCTGCCAATCAGGGCCGTTTCAAGATTTTCGCGCGCCCCAGGCACTTTTACTCCTAAAGATCGCTCTGCGAGATTCGTATTTATTTTTACGACGGCCTCGTAGCGTGCACGGACATGTAACTATTTTAAAGATTTTCATGCTGAACCTTGTATAATACGTGATGTGAAAAAATTGCCCTCCTTTTGAATTGATTTTTTAACGTGTTTTATTCTTCTCGAATTAAAATCTACTCACTGTTTGAACAGTTTTGTCCGAATCTTATTGGAGAGTAGAATTAAGTATGCCAATATATAAATGTTTGGCTCTATACGTAAATATCTGAAGAAGGATCTTACACTTCGGAACGTGCACTGAAATATAACTATTTTAAAGATTTTTGTGCTGAATCTTGTATAATACGTGATGTGAAAAAATTGCCCTCCTTTTGAATTTATTCTTTAACGTATTTTATTTGTCTCGAATTAAAATCTACTCACTGTTTGAATATTTCTGTCTGAACCTTATTGAAGAGTAGCATTAAGTATGCTAATATATAAATGTTTTATCTGTATACGTAAATATCTGAAGAAGCAGCTTACAATTCGGAACGTGCACTGAAAAATAACTATTTTAAAGATTTTCATGTTGAACCTTGTATAATACGTGATGTGAAAAAATTGCCCTCCTTTTGAATTGATTTTGTAACGTGTTTTATTCTCCTCAAATTAAAATCTACTTATTGTTTGAACAGTTTTGTCTGAACCTTATTGGAGAGTAGAATTAAGTATGCCAATACATAAATGTTTTGTCTATATACGTAAATATCTGACGAAGGACCTCAGAATTCGGAACGTGCACTGACGTATAAGTATTTTTACAAACTTTCATGGTTATTCTTGTATAATACGCGACGTGAAGAAATTGCTTACTTGTTGGTTTGAATTTTAAGATGTTTTATTCTTGTGAAATTAAAACCCGTTTCCCGTTTAGACAGTTTTGTCGGAATTTTACTGTAGAGTAGAATTAAGTACACCGACATATAAATGATTTATGTGCACATATAGAGTCGTAAAGGGGGAACATACAGTTCCGAAACATGTAGGACAAACAGGTTTCAATTCGAGAAGAAGAAAACATCTCAAAAACACACGGCAAGGAGAGGACAATATTTTCACAGTACATACAACTATCTTTGCTTAACATGTTCAAGATGTTTTCATATTACCAACTACATAACACCGATAAATTTTATCAGTGCAGCCACGCGATAAGGTTTCTGTTTTTATTGTTTAGGCTTTCCGTAGGGACTAATTTATCATCTCAATTTTACTTTTCCGTCAGTAAAACCAATTATAATTAAAGAAACTAAATGCACATACATGTGACGGTATGCCCGCAGAAATTAAAGTTTTAAATCTATTTGAAACTTGTGCATCCCACTATTCACGTATTTGCTTTATGAAATTAAGTAACGTCGACTTCTCGACGTACGAGGGCAGTCCGATAAGTACTTAGCCTACAAAAGAAAACGAAAATTTTGGAAAATTGACGATTTATTTTTCAACATAATCTTCTTTTAACTCGATATATATGATCCAGCGATGAAATCATTTTTGGGCATATCCTGCATGAAATATTGGGCATGAGAAAGCTTTCTGCTCGATGGGTGCCGCGTTTGCTCACTCCGGATAACAAGCGCATCCGTGAGACCACTTCAGAGCAGTGTTTGACACTGTTTAAGCGCAATCCGAAAGAGTTTCTACGTCGTTTTGTGACTATCCACGAAACGTGGATCCACTGGTACACACCAGAGACCAAGAAACAGTCGAAACAGTGGACTGCGCCCGGCGAATGTGCTCCGAAGAAGGCGAAGACTGTCCTATCGGCCGGAAAGGTGATGGCCACCGTTTTCTGGGATTCACAAGGTGTGATCTACATAGACTACCTGGAGAAGGGCAAAACAGTCACAGGGCTGTACTATGTCGCACTATTGAGCCGATTCGACGCCGAATTAAGGAAAAAACGGCCCCATTTGGCGAAGAAAAAAGTGCTCTTTCACCACGATAACGCACCGGCTCAACCCTCTGCCCAAGCTACAGCCAAATTGGTTGAATTAGGCTACGAACAGCTGCCCCATCCACCGTATTCTCCAGATTTGACCCCGTGTGACTTCTTTTTCTTCCCAAACTTGAAAAAGTGACTCGCTGGGCGGAAATTTGAGTCGAATGAGGAGGTTATCACCGCCACGGAGGCCTACTTTGCAGATTTCCAGAAAACGTATTTTTCAGACGGGTTGAGGAAGTTGGAGCATCGCTGTATCAAGTGTATCAAGTTAAAAAGAGACTATGTTGAAAAATAAATCGTCAATTTTCCAAAATTTTCGTTTTTGTTTTGTAGGCTAAGTACTTATCAGACTGCCCACGTATATATAATATAGTATAATATAATAAATTGTGCAGATAATGAATTTATCTCACCGATTGTGTAACCGAATGTAATTGTTACACTGAAACACCGAAATCTGGAGAATGTCAACATTCACATAGTCGCTTGGTGTATGTCCGAAATATTTGTTAAATACCTATATTTCTGACTTACATCGGTAAATGTTGACATTCACCATGCACTAATGGTCGACACACACCGGAGAAGGTCCGAATGTACAACAATATAATGAAATATTCGATTTTTCACCGATGTATTTGGTATCTCTTGACATTCACCGGTGAAAGTCGACATTCTCCAATTTCGGTCATTCACGGTAACATAATAACGAAATATCTGCCGATTCTACAGCGATTGTTTTAAGGAAATCCACCCGCCAGATTTTTTTACACGCCGGGGGAGCGGGGCTGTTTACAGAGTTGGGATGCAGAAAACACTTGCTAGCCTCTAACGTGATTAACACGTTCGCGTTCCTTCTCTCGATGGAATCTGGCGTGCAGAGGTGGTAAGTGGTGGCGTGCAAAATGTTACAAGGCGATGTACGCGAGTTTTGAGGTATCGACCGCAGGCTATGCGGTACGTCAGGTATCCGCTGCTTTCCAATCATTGAATTTAACAGAACGGATAAAGCAGCCGGTAATCGTCACCTTAAGGGGAACCGGACAGAATATTTGCCGCTTTAAGAAGCACGACGGCAAACGGCGGATCGTGGCTCTGCGTGCATTGGACTTAAAACATCTGTATTGATCAGCGAGTTATAAGGAACACAGATGGAAGTTGTAATGAAGTAGAACTTATTAGTCTCGTGGCTTATTGGAAATGAAGTGACGTCGCTGGAGCCTTGCATTACCAGTAATTGACGGTGCAAAATGTAACCGACAAACTAGTTGCAGGATTAGCGGACAGTTTGAGTTAGTTCAGTATACATGTTTTATACAAATAAGGAGGAATTGCTGGTCCTGAGAGGCATGCGCCAAGCAATAAAAAATGACATCTACTAAAACTAATGCTTAGAAGCTGAATGAATACGCAGTACTGTATCTCACGTAACTAAAGAGGAATAGTTGAATTCACGATTTACGTAATTTAAACATTAAACGACCAAAAATTCAAGATCGCCTAAGTCACCCACAAATGGACACACAGGTACCCACAGTATCTGACATAACGTATTTAGCGCATACATATAGCTCGAAAATTTCTCAAATCACACATTAATTAAAAATAATTCCTTTCCCCCGTGATGGCACCAACATTTCCGCTGAAACCTTCGAATCATTCAATTTCACCCTCATCATCGATGGCCATCAGTGCTTATCCCTAATGAAACCTTTCTTTCTCACTGCTGGCGAAGACAATTCGAAGGCAACCGTTTTGGTCCCTAAAGGCGTCCTCTGACAAATAAAAAATCACATTGATAAAACTAATACTTGGAAACTAAATGCATAGATAGTATTGCGACCCACGTAACTAAAGAGCAACAGTTAAATTTACTATTTACATAATTTAAATATTGAACGACTAAAAATTTAAGATCGCCTAACACACACAGGTACCCAAATTCCCTTTCTTATTCAGCCCACGCATATAACCCCAAAATTTCTCAACTCACACATTAATTAAAAATAATTCCTTTCCCCCGCGATGGCACCAACATTTCCGCTGAAATCTTCGAATTATTCAATTTGAAACAATGCTCATTACTAATAAAGTTTCGCTTTCCACCGCCGGCGAAGACAATTCGAAGGCGACCGTTTTGGTCCCTAGAGGCGTCTTCTGACGAATAAAAGAATGACATTGATAAAACTAATACTTGGAAACTACATGAATATATTGCGTCCCACTAAAGAGGAATAGTTAAATTCACTATTTACATAATTTAAACATTGAACGATTAGAAATTCAAGATCGCCTAACAGTCACCCGCAAATGGACACATAGGTACCCAAATTCCCTTTCTTATTCACCCAGTGCATAAAACCTCAAAATTTCTCAAATCTCACATTAATTAACAAAATCTTCGAATTATTCAATTTCAATCAGTGCTCATCCCTAATAAAGTTTTGCTTTCCCACCGCCGGCGAAGACAATTCGAAGGCGACCGTTTTGGTCCCGAGACGCGCTCGTCGACGAATAAAAAAATGACATTAATAAAACTAATACTTGGAAACTAAATGAATGCACTGTGTCCCACTTAACTAAAGAAGAATAGTTGAATTCACTATTTACATAATTTAAACATTGAACGACCAGCAATTCAAGATCACCTAAGTCACACAGTACCCAAAATATCTGACATATTTAGCACATGACCAAGCTCGAAAATCTCTCAAATCACACATTAATTAAAAATAATTCCTTTCCCCCGGGATGGCATCAACATTTCCGCTGAAACCTTCGAATTATTCAGTTTGAAACAGTGCTCATCACTAATAAAGTTTCGCTTTCCACCGCCGGCGAAGACAATTCGAAGGCGACCGTTTTGGTCCCGAGACGCGCTTGCCGACGAATAAAAAAGCAAGGCGTCGAACGTAGATGCAGGCCCGATATCAATGACGCTGGGCATCGCGGGGAATGCAGCTGCGCGGAGAAACGAGATTAACGCTATGAATACCATTGCTCGCCGCCTCTCGCGTCTCTCTCCGCACGCCTCTCGCCCTCATTATCTCGTCTCTCTTCATTTTCTCGCCGCTCAAAAGCGCGCACGCCAGAAGGCAGAAACTGCCTGCCGCGACTGTACGCGTAAAACATTGGAAATAGTTATGGCAGCGGTTCTCATGCGCGGGCGACGCCTGCTCAGCGCAGCCGGGGCATACCTTTATCGATTCAATTATGTAACGTTGGCTCAATTGATAGTAACTACGCGTGTGAGTGCGTGCGAGTGCGTCGGTGTACCCAGGCGGCTGTTCTCAACGCAAATTCTGGATCTGCAAATATTCGTTACTTATTTTGGTGATATCCAACCGAAAAAGAAGAGTACAAACTGACCGAATCGCTGAATTGTTGTACAAAAGTGGGATGATAAGTGGCGGGTTAACAAAATTATTATCATTCGTTTGTGTGACGGTACTTTCATTCAATCTGAACAAAAAAAGTACTAGTATTAATACACCGATCGCGGCTTTTCAACGCGAACTACGGATCTGCAAATGTTCATTACTTATTTTGGTAATATGCAGCCGGAAAGAAAAGCAGAAATTGACCGAATTGTCGAAAAAATGTACAAAAATGGGATGATAAGTGCCAGGGTAACAAAATTATTATCATTCGTTTGTGTGACGGTACTTTCATTCAATCTGAACAAAAAAAGTACTAGTATTAATACACCGATCGCGGCTTCTCAACGCGAACTCCGGATCTGCAAACATTTGTTACTTATTTTGGTGATATCCAACCGAAAAAGAAGAACATAAACTGACCGAATCGCTGAAAAGTTGTAGAAAGGTGGGATGATAAGTGCCGGGCTAACAAGATTATTACCATTCGTCTATATGATGGTACTAATGAAACGGTTGTTCTCAATGCGAACTCCGGATCTGCAAATGTTCATTACTTATTTTGGTGATATCCAGCCGGAAAGAATAGCGGAAATTAACTGAATCACCGAAAAGTTGTACAACGATGGGATGATAAGTGCCAGGGTAACAATATTATTATCATTCGTTTGTGTGACGGTACTTTCATTCAGTCTGAACAAAAAAAGTACTAGTATTAATACACCGATCGCGGCTTCTCAACGCGAATTCCGGATCTGCAAACATTTGTTACTTATTTTGGTGATATCCAACCGAAAAAGAAGAACATAAACTGACCGAATCGCCCAAAAGTTGTAGAAAGGTGGGATGATAAGTGCCAGGCTAACGAAATTAATATAATTTGTCTGTGTGACGGTACTTTTATTCAATCTGAAGACGTATGTACTAGTATTAACATGTTGACTGCCACGCGTATTTTGCTATGTTAGAACCGCGATGCGATGAAATACTGCAGAATATGACTAAATCATGCAAAATGCAGATAACGCAGAGTTTTTAGAAACCAAAGTATTGAAGCACCGTTTCCATATCAATTGCTTTTACAAAATTGCAAATAGGTTTCATTGATTATATCTATATTATCTATTACACTGTTATACTATTAATAGATAATCTATTATACTATTAATAGATTTTTTTGTATTTTTAGTAAAATCTTTTCCGCGGCAGTCAACGTGTTAATACTCCGATCGCAGCTTCTAGAAAATTGTGCATTTACTCAGAAAATAAAAAACCCCATGTTTTACGTCGCATTCTAAGGAGAGAAATGGGTTACTAAATCTTGTACAATTTGAGAAACTCAAGAAATTATATTGTCAATGGGATCGCCATTAGCGGGAGACACTTTGGCACTTAACATTTTTGGCAGTTCGTGCTCACTTGCCGCCATTTGACGAGACTGGCGTAAGAGGATCGGTGGAGTTGGACGTTGAGATTGTGTACGAAAGCTTTTGATATTTTGTGAGAAGCATGTTCAATGTGAAACTGGTGCATACGATCGCGTAATGCTGTGATTCTTTGCTTTTCGTGTCTGACCGATCGCGTGTCCGCCTGTATTGCCGCATTTACGCGCGTAACCGAATTGATATTGCAAGAAGCCTTCTAATGTCGAAGTGCTTTACGTGCCATATCTATGTGGATGCGTGTCGTTTTGACACAATCGCAAATTGAGCATTGATCCCCGTAAATCGGATTTGATTACGTATCTATATTATCTATGTAACTGAGAAGTTTTTACTATACAGTAATAGATAATCTATTATACTATAACAGAAATTTTTTTGTACAAAAAAATTTTTTATAAATTCTTACATGTAATAAACAATTTTGTGCGATATAGTCAACGTAAAATTTTTTTTATGCGGTGGATAGGGACCGCATAAAAAAAGTTGGACTTAGAAACTACATCAATGATTTATGAAATAGATGAGAGAATGCTTTCAATTAAATTAAATAATTAAATTAGACCTAAAGAAATTGTAAAAATATTTAATTCTTCATTGTACAATACATGGAGAAGTTTTCACATTATACATTAAATACTTTGCTGCTACTCATCGTAATCCAAAACGCGCATCTTCTTGTGATGAATTGGTTGAAAATCGCTTTCGTCGCTTAAAGATAGGATTTCAATTGATTTGTTTTTTGGTACCATAAACTCAATGATCAATTTTTGTGACGACGGTCGACTGGTAATTGCTTGTAAACGCCACGATAGTGAGACATGCATGATTTCAGCTCTTTTTGGAATTTTTAAGCGTCTTTGATCTATTTTAAGAAAATGTTCAATTTTTTGAAACTGGTGCATATATTTTATCTGCTGTAGTAGATTCCGGTTCTTCTTGTCCATTTTCATAATCTATCGAACTATTGATAATGTCATTATCATCGACAGTTTGGTCCTCAATAATCTCGTCCAGGTTATTATCGCCGAAAGAATCAAAGCCTTCTCCGCCGATGTTATGTGCGAGCGCACTAATTTCAGATAATAACGTTAACATATCTTTTGCGTGTCGTTTCGATTAATTACACATTCATATTGAGCATGTATATGTACATTGATAGGAAACATTAAACTGGTGCTAAATCGCTTAGATTCACGCATAAAGCATAAATCGTGCAGAAAAAATATAAAATCGCACAAAAACAAAATCGCATAAAAAAGGACCGCACAAAAACAGGTTTTACTGTAATCGTCAAAAGTAAGCACACAATGTGTAATACGGTAAGCTCGTCTGAAATCTGCAGCGGTTGGCACGGCGTACCTGGTTACGTCCTTATCTCCGTATTCACTTTAGCAACCCGTAATGCCGTAAAGCGATAAGTATCATCCGAAAGAACGGATCCCATATTTCAGTTGCCCCCGCGGCATGAAGACATCTTAGAAGTTTAATTTGTTCTTAGCCGCACACATTGAAGAAGAAAGTACCGCGCAGGTGCCTATTTAAGAAAATGTCGGGTGTCGTTTATGTGTCAAGCTGACGCTTGTCCGCAAAGATACGCGTATAATAAATGTCCGTAAACCGAGTGTTAGCGGACAATTAATGCGTAGCTTTGCGCATTGCGCCGCTCTTTGTTTGCACGGATTGCTGGCGTTTTCCGTGGTAATCGATGGGTGGCCGGGGGAGAAGGGAAAGAGAAAGAGAGAGAGACGTGTAAAAAAGGCCAAAGGCAATCCGCGGCTCTGCCGGATAATATTACCCAACCTTATCTTAGTCGGCAATTAGACGAAGTAGAAAATAGCGTAATGAGGCATTTGGCGTGCGCACGCTATTTCTTCCTTTCTCTCTTTCTCTCTCTCTCTACCGCTCGCCCCGAATCGCCGGCTTGCGACATTTAATTAAGTCCGTATTTGCATTAACGCGACTATACGGGGCCGGGAGAAAAAGTGCACGGGAGCGCGGCATTTCGTATGCGCGTTACCTGGGAAGGTGGATGATATTTGTGTGTTTTTGGAAGAGCGACTGTCGAAAGCCTCGGACGGAATGTTTACGGGGTAATTTGCGAATTTTCATACTCGTTTGTGAGTGTGAGTGGTGTTAGGTCTAACGAAGGGCGGAGAAAAAATTTGAGTTAGCGTTTTTTTTTTTTTTAAATTTTGCGCAGAGCCTCTTTACTCGGAAATATTCGACATATACTTTACCAAAAGTGACAAAGATCCCCTCATTTTCGAAAAAATCAAGTTTGCCAAACGCGTTCAAATTTTGCAAACTTCTTCAAAATGTAAAATTAACTTATACGTACGTTAATAATTTATACATGAACAATTCGAAAAAAAAAGAATATACATATTGCACCAACTTAGAAATATACCATAGTTTCTATCAAAAGTGCTAGCTGAACGGGTAAAGCGTTTCTGCACGAATTTTCAAGATACAGAGTCCGTCTCGTCTAGTTCTTTACTTTTAACTGTACCATCTGTTATTGTCCTCCCGCACACCGGCATATTTTCTTTCACACATTGCATACCTCTGCAAAACAAAACGTGTTGATTCATTAACACGTTGACTGCCGTGCGTATTTTGCTGTATTAGAACGGCCATACTATGAAATACTACAGCGTTTGACTGAATTATGCAAAATGTAAATAATGTGCAGGTATTGGAGACCAAAGAATGGCATCACCATGCTAACAATAACTGCATTTATAAAATAATTATTGCTGCCCATTGCAAATATTTTGGATCTTCAATAAAATCTAGCTTGCGCGAGTTATCAGAGGTTGGTGACCACCATATTATGAAATACTACAGTAGCTATTTTGCAGGTATGGAGACCAAAGAATGGCATCACGATGCTAATAATAATCGCGATTGCGATGAAATACTTGCGATGTTGATTAACACGATGAAATTGACTGCTGACATGCGTATTTTGCTGTATTAGAACGGCCATACTATGAAATACTACAGCGTTTGACTGAATTATGCAAAATGTAAATAATGTGCAGGTATTGGAGACCAAAGAATGGCATCACTATGCTAACAATAACTGCATTTATAAAATAATTATTGCTGCCCATTGCAAATATTTTGGATCTTCAATAAAATCTCTTGCGCCAGTTATCGGTGACCACCGTAGCTATTTTGCTATGTTAGAATCGCGATGCGATGAAATACTGCAGAGGTTGATTAACACTTTGACTGCCATGCGTATTTTACTACATTAAAACTGCAACCGGATGAAGTACTACAGAATACGATTGAATCGTGCAAAGTGAAAATAATGCGAAGGTATCGGAGACCAAAGAATTGAATCGCTATCTAATATTAATTGCATTTACAAAATTATAAATGCGACCGATTGGGTATTTTTTGAGTTTTTCGTGAGACCTTTTGCGCCGGTCACCGATGACCACCATGACAGTCAACGGGTTAAATCGTGCAAAATGAAAGTAACATAGAGTTGTTAGAAGCCAAAGTATTGAAGCACCGTTCCAATATCAATTGCTTTTACAAGATTGCAAATAGGCTTCATGGCGCATTTTTTTGCATTCATGGTAAAATCTTTTGCGCCAGTCACCGGTGATCACGGTGGCAGTCGACGTGTTAAAAAATAAAGAAGTATCGCCGCTTTCGACAAAGGACCAACATCTTTGGTCGCGCGTCCGTGTAAACTTTGTAAACAAAAAAAAAGTCGG
Source organism: Cryptocheilus praepositus (assembly GCA_033815515.1). Lineage (NCBI taxonomy): Eukaryota > Metazoa > Arthropoda > Insecta > Hymenoptera > Pompilidae > Cryptocheilus > Cryptocheilus praepositus. The sequence goes on from JAWWQZ010000314.1 coordinate 6,687,334, forward strand.
TCACCCACACTTCCGGGTCCCCTCCCTCCAAGGTAAGAACAACAGCGGCACCGTTCGGAAAATTTCATTTTTACTACCCTCATTCCCATCGATCCGCGCCGTCGGAAGCGTTCGGTCGCTTTTTGCGCCGCCCACGCAATTTAGCGTCTTTGTCGAATATTGGATACAGCGAAGGCGCGAAGGGGGGTGGAATGGCCGAGGGAAACGGAGAAGCGGAGTGTAGTTGTGCGCGAGTAAACGCGCGGGCATGCATTTTCGTTCCTTTCATGTCGCTTTTACCTCGAAATCCGTTCAATTTCAAATCGGCCGGATAAATAAAGCAGAGGAAGTAATGGACAGGCTCTCGGCTGGAGAAGCAGGCGCCTGTACATTCTGCGGCAAAAACGGAAAAAATCCTGCCTTTTTTGTTAGGATTTGAAGTGGAGCAGTGTCACTTATGTTTGGAATGAGATACACTTTGCTGATTCATTTCTTATCAAAGGATACAAAGATTACTTATTACGCGACAAGTTTTCTACAGCACAGCACACAGGATACAACAGTAAAACCGGGTATATGGGTTCAAGAAGATTACATGGAGAAACAAAATATCTGGGGAGAAAAGGTGCTACATGCAGATGCGGCGTAATCAAAGTTCTTATGCCTTTACTGCATTTAATAGTTTTTTTTCTGACTTGACGCTAGAACGGCAATGCTGAAATTACGTTTGACACATATAAATACATTTAGACAACTAGTAAAATTTATAGTTAACATATTTTGGATCTGCAGTTGCCGGACAACGTCACGGCAGTCAGTGTTAATAAACGCCACCGAAATTTGCCAGAAAATAAAAATACCTTCTCTAACCCTGTCCGCACTAAGCAGGGACAAATGACTCCTTTCAAAATTTACATTAACACGTTGACTGCCGTGCGTACTTTTGCTTTATTAGAACCGCGATGCTATGAAATACTACAGCGTTTGACTGAATTATGCAAAATATAAATAATGTGCAGGTATCGGAGACCAAAGGACCGCATCACTATTCTAACAACTGCATTTATAAAATAATTATTGCTAGCCATTGCAAATATTTTGAATCTTCAGTAAAATCTCTTGCGTCGGTCAGTGGTGACCATCATGGCAGTCAAAGTGTTAAATAAATGCAAGTTTACATCGCTGCTAAAAAATGTGTGTTACAAAAATACCTCGGATGTGCACGCACTACGAACAGGTTTTGTTTTTCTTAACAGATGTGTTCTAGGGTTTTACTCTCATTTTTCCAATTTTTTGCCCCCACCCCATGCATTCCGTCCTTCTAACTACGACGATGCAGTCGATGACATAAGATGCAATTATCTCCATGACTTTTAACCCCCGCCGTTCGACGCTTACTTATTCTGCTTTGCGCATCCTGCGACGGCGAATATATTCGGAATCGCCCTGACCAATCTTTTTTAGCGCCTTTTCACATGGAAACCGAATCGGTGGCGAGAGGCAGACGGCAATATGGGAAACGAGCGCACGCGCGTTTGCAGTTCGACGTGTCGCGCACGGTCGAAATGTTTGCGTTTGTATTTGCGCGACTGGCTGACATTTAGGGGAGGCCGCAGTATCCGGGGGATGAGAAGGGCAAAAGTGCAAAAGGACGGCGTTGCTGGGCGAATTACGGTTGTTGCGGGGTCCACGTTTGGAAATGGTCACACACGATGCTCACTGATAATAATTTACGTGAGTTATATAACAGTGATTTGGTGACAAGTGACCGTTGTGACGAATTAATTCGACGGTATTAAGGTTTCGAATGATCAAGATTGCTCGAAAAAGTTGAAATAAGTTAAATAAATTATAATTCCGTGATGCTGGCTAATAATAATTACGTTGCGAGTTACAGGGTTGTTGTCCGAAAAAAGACATTATGCAAACGCATTATAATTCGAAGCCAACGGTAATAAGGGTGCAATTGTTCAAAATTTGCTCGAAAGTCGAAATCAATTAAACAAAATCTGAATTCCGTAATGCTGATTAATAATAGTTTATATTATAAATCGCACTATAGTCCGAAGAAAGACATTTCTCAAGCTCATTATAATAAATTCAAAATCAACAATAATAAGGCTGCGAATGTTCAAAATTTACTCGAAAATTACTATAAATTGTACAGATTACAATTCCATGAAGCTCGCCAATAATAATTTACGTTGCAAGTTACAGGGTTGTTGTCCGAATAAAAACATTATGCAAACGCATTATAATTAATTCAAAACCAACGGTAATAAGGCTGCGAATGTTCAAAATTTGCTCGAGAGTCGAAATAAATTAAACAAAATTTGAATTCCGTAATGTTGATTAATAATAGTTTATATTGTAAAATGCACTATAGTTCGAAAAAAGACATTTCTCAGACTCATTATAATAAATTAAAAATCACCAGTAATAAGGTAGCAAATATTCAAAATTTACTCGAAAGTTAATATAAATTGCACAGATTACAATTCCATGAAGCTCGCCAATAATAATTTACATAATTTATTTATATAATCATTTAATAACAAGTGACCCTTGGCAAACGCATTATAATAAATGAAGCTTCAGCAGTAATAAGGGTTCGAGCGTTCGAAATTGGCCGAAAGTCGAAATAAATTAACGAAATAATGATTCGACGATTTTCACCGGCGCGCGGAAATATACGAAATTATACGGCAACTTTGATTTCACTGAAATTGGATCAATCTAATGCGATTTTAGTTGGGTGAACTTTGCGATACTCCAATTTCCGCGAAGTCGAAATTAATTTCTGCGCTCCCGAGCCGTTTCCACCCCTCACGGAACGCATAAAAACAGAAACCGGCGCAGACTACTCTTACCCAATGTGTTCTCACACGTTCAGAATTGTTCGGAGCCGCATTGCTGCCCTCGCGTGCTTCGTTAATCACGCACGTTGACGGTTGAATCTTGCTAAAAAGAGAAGGAAAAAGGACGCGAAAGACGAAGGCGATTCTACAGATGTGTACGTCCGCGTGCAAACATTCGTACGTATCTATACACTTGTATCTGACCCTGGACACGTCTATGTGTGTGTGTACACACGTACACACGCGGTGTTCAAAAATGAACGTGCAACCGGTAAGTGTTTGTAAGGCATAAATGAGCCGTTTATGTTGAATGTGGCTTAACTCCGTTTTTCAATATTTTCCGGTTATCATGGTTGCATGTACAAATTCGTGTTATTTATCAGTAAATGTTATTTATCTCGATTTGAAGATAAATTCAGTTAGGCCACTTTTAAAATAAACGGCTCAAATAACCGCAAGTGAAAAAAATAGATTCCATACTATTACCGCGTTGCATTGCTCATTAGAGAGGTACTTCAAAAATGAGACTTCGGACGCACAACTTTACTGAATGTTTTTCGTTTGTTGTGTTTTTACGAAGAGTTACGTATTTTCGCGTTTCTACCAATGTGGGATATTTTGTGCGGATGCAATCGACAGGTATTGATGTAATGGATAAAGAAAATTCTACACTGTTTCAGCGTTGCATATATTTGCTCATTAGCGTCGTACTTGAAAAATGGGACTTCGCGTGCAAACATTCGTTGGATGTTTTTCGTTTATTTTGTCTTTCGTAGATTTATCTACTTTCGTGTTAGCACGAACAACAGGACACCCTGTATAGATGCAACCGGCAAGTGTTTATAAGGCATAAATAACCGCAAGTGAAAAAAATAGATTCCATACTATTACCGCGTTGCATATTACTGCTCATTAGAGAAGTACTTCAAAAATGAGACTTCGAACGCACAACTTTACTGAACGTATTTCGTTTGTTGTGTTTTTACGAAGTGTTACGTATTTTCGCGTTTACATCAATGTGGGATATTTCGTGCGGATGCAATCGACAGGTGTTTACGTAATGGATAAAGAAAATATATTCTACACTGTTTCAGCATTGCATATATTTGCTCATTAGCGTCGTACTTGAAAAATGGGACTTCGCGTGCAAACATTCGCTGAATGTTGCTCGTTCATTTTATGTTTCGTAGATTTATCTACTTTCGTGTTAGCGCGAACAACAGGACACCCTGTTTAGATGCAACCGGCAAGTGTCTGTAAGGCATAAATAACCGAAAGTGAAAAAAATAGATTCCATACTATTACCGCGTTGCATATTACTGCTCATTAGAGATGAACTTCAAAAATGAGACTTCGGACGCAGAACTTTACTGAAGGTTTTTCGTTTGTTGTGTTTTTACGAAGAGTTACGTATTTTCGGGTTTCCACCAATGTGGGATATTTCGTGCGGATGCAATCGACAGGTGTTTACGTAATGGATAAAGAAAATATATTCTACACTGTTTCAGCGTTGCATATATTTGCTCATTAGCGTCGTACTTGAAAAATGGGACTTCGCGTGGAAACATTCGCTGAATGTTGCTCGTTCATTTTATGTTTCGTAGATTTATCTACTTTCGTGTTAGCGCGAACAACAGGACACCCTGTATAGACGCGACCGGCAAGTGTTTGTCAGGCATAAATAACCGCAAGTGAAAAAAATATATTCCATACTATTACCGCGTTGCATATTACTGCTCATTAAAGACGTACTTCAAAAATGAGACTTCGGACGCAGAACTTTACCAAATGTTTTCCGTTTGTTGTGTTTTTACGAAGAGTTACGTATTTTCGGGTTTCCATCAGTGTGGAATATTTCGTGCGGATGCAATCGACAAGTGTTTACGTAATGGATAAAGAAAATATATTCTACACTGTTTCAGCGTTGCATATATTTGCTCATTAGCGTCGTACTTGAAAAATGGGACTTCGCGTGCAAACATTCGCTGAATGTTGCTCGTTCATTTTATGTTTCGTAGATTTATCTACTTTCGTGTTAGCGCGAACAACAGGACACCATGTATAGATGCGACCGGCAAGTGTTTATAAGGCATAAATAACCGCAAATGAAAAAAATAGATTCCATACTATTACCGCGTTGCATATTACTGCTCATTAGAGACGTACTTCAAAAATGAGACTTCGGATGCAGAACTTTACTGAACGTTTTTCATTTGTTGTGTTTTTACGAAGAGTTACGTATTTTCGCGTTTCCACCAATGTGGGATATTTCGTGCGGATGCAATCGACAGATGTTTACGTAATGGATAAAGAAAATATATTCTACACTGTTTCAGCGTTGCATATATTTGCTCATTAGCGTCGTACTTGAAAAATGGGACTTCGCGTGCAAACATTCGCTGAATGTTTTTCGTTCATTTTGTCTTTCGTAGATTCATCTACTTTCGTGTTAGCACGAACAACAGGACACCCTGTATAGATGAAACCGGCAAGTGTTTGTAAGGCATAAATAACCGCAAGTGAAAAAAATAGATTCCATACTATTACCGCGTTGCATATTACTGCTCATTAGAGACGTACTTCAAAAATGAGACTTCGGACGCACAACTTTACTGAACGTTTTTCATTTGTTGTATTTTTACGAAGAGTGACGTATTTTCGCGTTTCCATGAATGTAGAATATTTCGTGCGGATGCAATCGACAAGTGTTTACGTAACGGATAAAGAAAATATATTCTACACTGTTTCAGCGTTGCATATATTTGCTCATTAGCGTCGTACTTGAAAAATGGGACTTCGCGTGCAAACATTCGCTGAATGTTGCTCGTTCGTTTTGTCTTTCGTAGATTTATCTACTTTCGTGTTAGCGCGAACAACAGGACACCCTGTATAGATGCAATCGGCAAGTGTTTATAAGGCATAAATAACCGCAAGTGAAAAAAATAGATTCCATACTATTACCGCGTTGCATATTACTGCTCATTAAAGACGTACTTCAAAAATGAGATTTCGGACGCACAACTTTACTGAACGTTTTTCATTTGTTGTGTGTTTACGAAGAGTTACGTATTTTCGCGTTTCCGCCAATGTGGGATATTTCGTGCGGATGCAATCGACAGGTGTTTACGTAATGGATAAAGAAAATATATTCTACACTGTTTCAGCGTTGCATATATTTGCTCATTAGCGTCGTACTTGAAAAATGGGACTTTGCGTGCAAACATTCGCTGAATGTTGCTCGTTCATTTTATGTTTCGTAGATTTATCTACTTTCGTGTTAGCGCGAACAACAGGACACCCTGTATAGATGCAACCGGCAAGTGTTTGTAAGGCATAAATAACCGCAAGTGAAAAAAATAGATTCCATACTATTACCGCGTTGCATTGCTCATTAGAGACGTACTTTAAAAATGAGACTTCGGACGCCCAATTTTACTGAATGTTTTTCGTTTGTTGTGTTTTTACGAAGAGTTACGTATTTTCGCGTTTCCACCAATGTGGGATATTTCGTGCGGATGCAATCGACAGGTGTTTACGTAATGGATAAAGAAAATATATTCTACGCTGTTTCAGCGTTGCATATATTTGCTCATTAGCGTCGTACTTGAAAAATGGGACTTCGCGTGCAAACATTCGCTGAATGTTGCTCGTTCATTTTATGTTTCGTAGATTTATCTACTTTCGTGTTAGCGCGAACAACAGGACACCCTGTATAGATGCAACCGGCAAGTGTTTGTAAGGCATAAATAACCGAAAGTGAAAAAAAATAGATTCCATACTATTACCGCGTTGCATTGCTCATTAGAGACGTACTTCAAAAATGAGACTTCGGACGCAGAACTTTACTGAATGTTTTTCGTTTGTTGTGTTTTTACGAAGAGTTACGTATTTTCGCGTTTCCACCAATGTGGGATATTTCGTGCGGATGCAATCGACAGGTGTTTACGTAATGGATAAAGAAAATATATTCTACACTGTTTCAGCGTTGCATATATTTGCTCATTAACGTCGTACTCGAAAAATGGGACTTCGCGTGCAAACATTCGTTGGATGTTTTTCGTTCATTTTGTCTTTCGTAGATTTATCTACTTTCGTGTTAGCGCGAACAACAGGACACCCTGTATAGATGCAACCGGCAAGTGTTTCTACGGAATGAATAACCATGAATGAACAAACTGTATTCTACACATTTTCCGCGTTGCATACAACTGCTCATTAGCGTTCTACTTGAAAAATGTCACTTCACGCGACGATATTTGCAGAATTCGTTCGTTTTATATTTTAATGAAGAGTTATTTATTTTCGCGTTTGCACGCGTACAAATGCAACCGACAAGGGTTTACGGAATGAATAAATGAACTGTATTCTACACTATTTCTGCGTTGCATATAACTGGCTTTAATGTTCTACTTAAAAGTTTTTCGTCTGTTTTTTTATTTGAGAATTACCTATTTTCACATTTATCCGAACTACGAGACACCATGTATAGATGAAACCCGTAGGTGTTTACGGAATGCACAAACGAAATATATACACTACTTCTGCATTGCGTACAACTGCTCATTAGCGTCGTATTTAGAAATCAAGACTTTACGCGACAAAATTTGGTACTTTTTTCGTCCGTTTATTTATTTTTTTTTTTTTTTTTTTTTTTTTTCATTTTGTGGAGTATTACCTATTTTCACGATTGCCCGAAGTACGACATCCTGTACAGATGCCAGGAGCAAGGGTTTACGAAATAAATGAACAAAATATATTCTGCTCTATTTCTGCATTGCATACAACTGTTCATTAGCGTCGTACTTGAAAAATGAGACTTTACGCGACAAAATTTGGTACGTATTTTTCGTCTATTTTTTTATTTCATGCAGTATTAGCTATTTTCACGATTGCCCGAAGTACGAGACACCAACAAAATATATTCTACTCTATTTCCGCATTCCATACAACTGCTCATTACCGTCGTACTTGAAAAATAAGACTTTACGCGATAAAATTTGGTACGTGTTTTTCGTCCATTTTTCTATTTCATGGAATATTATCTGTTTTCACGATTGCCCAACATACGAGACACCCTATACAGATGCAACCGACAAGTGTTTATCGAATAAATGAACAAAATATATTCTACTCTATTTCCGCATTGCGTACAACTGCTCATTAGCGTCGTACTTGAAAAATGAGACTTTATGCGACACAATTTTTGTCCATTTTTTTATTTCATGGAGTATTATCTGTTTTCACGATTGTCCGAAGTACGAGACACCCTGTACAGATGCCAACGACAAGTGTTTACGGAATAAATGAACAAAATATATTCTACTCTATTTCCGCATTGCATACAACTGCTCATTAGCGTCGTACTTGAAAAATGAGACTTTATGCGACACAATTTTTGTCGATTTTTTTATTTCATGGAGTATTATCTGTTTTCACGATTGTCCGAAGTACGTGACACCCTGTACAAATGCCAGCGGCAAGTGTTTATGGAATAAATGAACAAAATATATTCTACTCTATTTCCGCATTGCATACAACTGCTCATTAGCGCCGTACTTGAAAAATGAGACTTTATGCGACAAAATTTTTGCCCATTTTTTTATTTCATGGAGTATTATCTGTTTTCACGATTGTCTGAAGTACGAGACACCCTGTACAGATGCCAACGGCAAGTGTTTACGGAATAAATGAACAAAATATATTCTACTCTATTTCCGCGTTGCGTACAACTGCTCATTAGCGTCGTACTTGAAAAATGAGACTTTATGCGAGACAATTTTTGTCCATTTTTTTATTTCATGGAGTATTATCTGTTTTCACGATTGTCCGAAATACGTGACACTCTGTACAGATGCCAACGGCAAGTGTTTACGGAATAAATGAACAAAATATATTCTACTCTATTTCCATATTGCGTACAATTGCTCATTAGCGTCGTACTTGAAAAATGAGACTTTATGGGACACAATTTTTGTCCATTTTTTTATTTCATGGAGTATTATCTGTTTTCACGATTGTCCGAAGTACGAGACACCCTGTACAGATGCCAACGGCAAGTGTTTACGGAATAAATGAACAAAATATATTCTACTCTATTTCCGCATTGCGTACAACTGCTCATTAGCGTCGTACTTGAAAAATGGGACTTCACGCGGAAACATTTTTCCGTTGGTCTCTTTTTACGAAGAGTTAGCTATTTTCGCGTTTGCACGAACTGCGGGACACCCCGTATAGATAGTTGCGCACGTACGTAGAGAGGCGCGTGCGTGTGGGAGTTCACTTTCTTCCTCCTTTTTCACTCTTTCTGCCTCGACCTTCCTCTCTCCGCGTGTCTCTCGTTTTCCTCTCTTATGCTCATTTTGTGCAGGAAGCTCATTGGGGAATTATGCACGGGACTGTACTCAGTGTATGCCCACGGTTCGTTTGGCCTTTCATTTGCGCATTTTTCCTCCTCCTTTTTTCGCTCCGTCCCTCTTTTGCCCTCCTTCTCGCTCGTCCTCCCGCATTCTCTTTTACTTCTTTTCCCGCCGACCGGGCAATAAACATTTTCGCTACGGTATATAATGTTGCGCGGGACGATAAAAAGTAAGTCTCGTTTTGCCACATTGCTGTCGGGCCGGTCGTCGTCGCTACAAATTGTACGAATCTCGCTTTTAATGAGGAAGAAAGACATTCTTCCGATCAGCGGCGTTTTTGCTCGCGAGCGGCACACGTCGATGGACCGCGGTTCGGTTCACTTTCGAACGCACTACTCAAATTTATGCTAGACGAACTTAACACTAGATTGACGGAGCGAGTCAATTTGACTCATTTGCACTTTTACTGTGATATATATAACAATTTTAAGTCATTTTTTTTTAAATCATTTTTTGGTTTTTCATAGAACAATGAAAGGTATACAAAAAGTAATTCCTATTCCACCCTACTCCCTTACTTCCAATAATTCATATGTGCTATACCTATTTTGCCGGATACGAGTCAAATTGACTCACCGTTTTAGACACACGTAACTTATTTCCTTTTCATAAAAACCTGTTGTAAACGTTCTGGTGGGAGAGTTTTCATGTTATAATTTATTCATTCAATGCTGTAAAATTATTTGTTGCAAACTATCCTGTTGAAATCTTTCATTTTGACTTATGGCACCGGAGAAAGTAGTGCATTTGTCGCAAAACAAAACCCGATAACTGTAGGCATTGTATGGAGTCAATATACTGGATCAAATGGCGCGAAAATATAGTACCAAAGCAGGTTCCCGCAGATGGCCCGTTCACGTGTTCTACAACATTTTAGATTTGGCAGCAATCAATGCTTGGGTCATATATAAAGATGTGACTCAAGTACAAATGTCAAGAAAAGAATTTCTTTTGCAACTGGCGGAAGAATTAAGCGGAAATTACGATAATGAAGCCGAAAGTACTTCGACTTTATCTAATATACAAAATATTGAAAACCGTGCAAATTGCCAGGTACAAGTGTCATGCAACAGAAACAGAAGCAAGGGCGTTTGTAGCAAATGTAATAAAAAAATATGCGGAAAGTGTATTTTAAAAACTAAATATGTATGCAAAACGTGTTTGGAATAAAGTTTATTTGTAATAACATTTTATTATTTTAAAAAACCTGCATTTTTGACGATTGAGTCAAATTGACTCAATCAGGCAAAATAGGTATACAACCAACCTCCGGTAATCTAGTGTTAAAAATGGTAAAATATCGGAAGACACGCGCAGCGGCGAGTCGTTGGTTAAAATTGTGGGCTTCTTGTAACTTTGGAAATATATATACACGCTGTGACTACGGTGCATACGCGTTTGGATAAAATATCAAAATTATGGTAAGGATTAAAAAAATAAACATGAAAGAAGATTGCTGGTTGTCAAGTTACTAGAGAATGAAATCCACACTTATTGTTTTCTTTCGAGGGAACAGGCAAATAACTTTTGCTTGCGTGACTGTTGAAGAACTTCTTCATTCGAATCATTACGAGTGCATATAATCTATTCCGATTCCTAGTGCTCTTTCAGTAATCATATCAGCTCTTAGTAGTCATATCAACAATCAAGAGAATTTTTATTGTTCCTAGTTGATGATAAAATGAAACATTGCAAGTAAAAATAAATCAAAATAAATGAATGAATTAATGAATATAAAGCCCTTCTTTCGTTGAAAATGCTTGTCTACAGAACTTTATTACTATAAACACTCGACGTGTTTCCTACGCTACTTTATTACTACAGTCAACATATAATCACAAATTTATTAAATTTTGAAGGAACCTAAGCCGTCTTTAGCTTGCGAACCCTTGACTACACAACTCCACGTCACACGTGTGTCACAAGTTCATGCTCCACAAAGTGATTCCTCCAAAAATCTCCTACTCAACCGCAACACGGCAAATTCAGGACTCGCAGCAATAAAATTCGCTAGGCAAGCATTTCCCATGATTTAAGTAAGCACCGAAATTCGTCCGCACATCAGCTAATGCCGTCTTAACGGTTTTGCACGCGCAAAGTTGCCGGCAGCTTGGCTTCATTAAATTTCAGTCCCGCGCCGCACGTTTTTCCCGCGCATTATTTGCATGCTAAACAGTATTCAGATTTAAGGGCTGACAGAAGGGTTGCTTATCGGGTTCAATGAGACACCTCCTGCCGGTGTCCGTGCGTATACATATGCAACAGCTGAGTGCGAGTTCGCGCATGTGTGCATCTCTGCGGTATCCTGCAAATACCCTCTAGGGAGCGACCCTCGGATTTCTGCGGGTTCTCCGATCCTCCCACCCCTGCATCAGACTCTTTCCGGCCCTGTCCGTCTATGCGTCCCACCCCTGCGGAGCTTGCGGCGGATGATGTGGATGATGGGGCTGATGGGGATGATGTTTTTTAAACCGACGTCAAAAGGCCCTGCTCTCCTGCGAACCCCTGACCGACTTTTTTGAGAACGCATGCACACACGTGCTGCAGCAGGAACGCGAATAGGGTTGCGCGGGGTATTTGGTTTTGATAGTGAAATGTGCGTTTTAACAGTTTGCGGACGGAACGATTGGAAATCGGATGCCGTGTTGTAGTTGGCTGATGGTCGTTTGAAATTGGCGGCCGAGTGATGGGGTTGTGTATGCGTACTTGCGTGCGGGCGTAAATATTTCGGGGTAATGTGTTGTGTGTAATGTAAATGGATTACAAGCGGGCGATGTATACGATTTTCAGTTGGAATTGATAGAAAATTGATACGTGGGTGCGCAAGAATATTCTGGATATACTGCAGATGTAGTATATACGTATTTCATATAGAATGTATAATAGATATATGTCATATGCAATGCGAATATATATAAAATTAGTGATTCATGCGCGATAGTCACTTGAAATTATCAGAAAATAAATACGCGAATGTGTATATATATTTCGTATATAATGCAGATAAAGTATACACATGTTTCATATACACATATATCAAGTATAATGCAAATGCATGTCAAACTAGTGATTCATGCGCGATAGTCACTTGAAATTATCAGAAAATAGATACACGGATGTGTATATATATTTCGTATATAATGCAGATAAAGTGTACACATGTTTCATATACACATATATCATGTATAATGCAAATGCATGTCAAACTAGTGATTCATGCGCGATAGTCACTTGAAATTATCAGAAAATAAATACGCGGATGTGTATATATATTTCGTATATAATGCAGATAAAGTATACACATGTTTCGTATACACATATATCATGTATAATGCAAATGCATGTCAAAGTAGTGATTCATGCGCGGTAGTCACTTGAAATTATCAGAAAATAGATACGCGGGGGTATTATATATTTCGTATATAATGCAGATAAAGTATACACATGTTTCATATACACATATGTCATGTATAATGCAAATGCATGTCAAACTAGTGATTCATGCGCGATAGTCACTTGAAATTATCAGAAAATAAATACGCGGATGTGTATATATATTTCGTATATAATGCAGATAAAGTATATACATCTTTCATATACACATATATCATGTATAATGCAAATGCATGTCAAACTAGTGATTCATGCGCGATAATCACTTGAAATGATCAGAAAATAAATACGCGGGTGTTTATATATATTTCGTATATAATGCAGATAAAGTATACACATGTTTCATATACACATATATCATGTATAATGCAAATGCATGTCAAACTAGTGATTCATGCGCAATAGTCACTTGAAATGATCAGAAAATAGATACGCGGGGATGTTATATATTTCGTATATAAGGCAGATAAAATATACACATGTTTCATATACACATATGTCATGTATAATGCAAATGCATGTCAAACTAGTGATTCGTGCGCGATAGTCACTTGAAATTATCAGAAAATAAATACGCGGATGTGTATATATATTTCGTATATAATGCAGATAAAGTATACACATGTTTCATATACACATATATCATGTATAATGCAAATGCATGTCAAACTAGTGATTCATGCACGATAATCACTTGAAATTATCAGAAAATAGATACGCGGGGATGTTATATATTTCGTATATAATGCAGATAAAGTATACACATGTTTCATATACACATATGTCATGTATAATCCAAATGCATGTCAAACTAGTGATTCATGCGCGATAGTCACTTGAAATTATCAGAAAATAGATACGCGGGGATGTTATATATTTCGTATATAAGGCAGATAAAATATACACATGTTTCATATATACATATGTCATGTATAATGCAAATGCATGTCAAACTAGTGATTCATGCGCGATAGTCACTCGAAATGATCAGAAAATAGATACGCGGGGTGTGTATATAACTTGCAGCGAATGATGTGGATGATGGGGCTGATGGGGATAATGTTTTTTAAACCGACGTCAAAAGGCCCTGCCCTCCTGCGAACCCCTGACCGACTTTTTTGAGAACGCATGCACACACGTGCTGGAGCAGGAACGCGAAATTCTGCAGACTATCGAGTCTTCAAGTGTTGCAGACTGTCACTGACGGACTTCGAGCCAATGGGGTTGCGTGGGCTATTTTATTTTGATAGTGAAATGTGCGTTTTAACAGTTTGCGGACGAAACGATTGGAAATCGGATGCCGTGTTGTAGTTGCTGGCTGATGGTCGTTTGAAATTGGCGGCTGAGTGATGGGGTTGTGTATGCGTACTTGCGTGCGGGCGTAAATATTGCGGGGCAATGTGTTGTGTGTAATGTAAATGGATTACAAGCGGGCGATGTATACGATTTTCAGTTGGAATTGATAGAAAATTAATACGTGGGTGCTGATGTATATTTTGGATATACTGTAGATGTAATATATACGTATTTCATATAGAATGTATAACCCTTATTTGCATGATGGTGGAAATTTCCATCATAACATTGAATGCCCAAAAATTATATAAAAGAACAAGTTCACTTTAATCTAACTTTGCATGATGATGGAATTTTCCATCATATTGTTTTTTGCGAAATTTGTACTATAAATATATGCTAAGATTTTTTTAACTGTTTTTCCTTTAATTTTGAACATGAATTATATCACCTTGATTTATTTCACCAATAAAGAAAAAATCATGCAAAGAAGGGATAATAGATATATGTCATATGCAATGCGGATATATATAAAATTAGTGATTCATGCGCGATAGTCACTTGAAATTATCAGAAAATAGATACGCGGGTGTTTATATATATTTCGTATATAATGCAGATAAAGTATACACATGTTTCATATATACGTATGTCGTGTATAATGCGAATGCATGTCAAACTAGTGATTCATGCGCGATAGTCACTTGAAATTGTCCGTAAATAGATTGGGGATGTGCGTATACATTTGCATACATATATGTACGTGTCATATATAATCCAAATATATATCGACTGAATTATTCATGCGCGATAGTCACTTGAAATTGTCAGCAAACAGATATATGGATGTACCTACAAGTTTGCGTACGTGCATATATATATTCGAAAAATGTGTTGAATCATACTCAATGTATCTTTATAAATGCAACTTCGTGCTTTCTATCATGTACGAAGGAAACGATGGCGTGTATCTATTTGGATTTTTTTACAAAGCATATAACGTAAAGTATTTTTTCATATCTCCTACGCTACTAAAAATGTTTAAGATTGTCTAACGATTCGAATTTTTAGAATTTTAGAGGACTTATTTTTTTACTCTATTTCAGACATAATTTTTCTCTATTTTCCAAACCACTCATTTTCAATTGCATTACGTAGGATATTTTATATTGTCTTTATATAGGTGGCCTTGTATATGATGCTCGACAACTGATGTCATGAACGTACTTGCTGTAAAGATAGTAAACCGTTCAAGTACATCTTCAAAATCACTTGACATTTTCCGTAGCCAAACGTTTGCCGACTATAAGTTGCACAATGTCTCTTTCGCTGACATTCCTACTTTCTCTGCAACATTGGAAAGTTCAGCCGCACAATGTTTTATTTTCAGCGTAACCCCGTACCGTGTAAGTTCGGAACGGAAAAAGAATTTTCCGTTTGCCTCTATTTGCGGTCACCCGCTTCTAGTCCATCCCGTCCCGCTTTTGTTCTCGGTTTCTCGCACACGTGGAAGGTACGATTACGAAAATTTGCTTGCAGTTATTGGGCGGTGCTTGCTTCAGCCACGGCCCTTACACATTCTACAAGGCGGTGCGAATAGGGAACGGCCGGGTCCTTCGTCTAGGCAGTTTCTTCCTGACGAAACTCTGGAGCGATGCCGACCTCGTCAGCATCGGAGAACTCCAGCTCCTCTGGATGGATAACCGGGGCCCTAATCAGCCCCTGGCCTCCCTACGACTCTACTTCTTGCCGGAAAACACGCCGGATGGCCGAAGGGACACACACGGAGAGGTGAGTCGTAACAAATTTTACACATTTTTCGGCCGTGTCCGAGTTTCAGCGTTTGCGACGTCTCGTACACGCGAAGTTAAAAATGCACGAATGTAAGACAGTAAGGACAGAATTGTGCAGGCAATGAAGATCGGGTTTGAGGTTTATGTTGCATAAAATTTCTAACATTTCCTGCACGCGAAGTTAAAAATACGGGAATGTAAGATTTAGTGAAGAATGGAATGGTGCAGGCACCGAAAATCATGTTTGAGGTTTATGTTGTACAAAATTTCCGACGTCTCGTGCACGCGAAATTAAGAATGCGAAAATGTAAGATAGTAAGGACAGAACTGTGCAGACAATGAAGATCGGGTTTCAGGTTTACGTTGCATAAAATTTCTAACATTTCGTGCACGCGAAGTTAAGAATACGGAAATGTAAGATTTAGTAAAGAATGGAATGGTGCAGGCACCGAACATCATGTTTGAGGTTTATGTTGTACAAAATTTCCGACGTCTCGTGTACGCGAAATTAAAAATGTAAGACAGTAAGGACAGAATTGTGCAGGAAATGAAGATCGGGTTTGAGGTTTACGTTGTATAAAATTTGTGTCATTTCGTGCACGCAAAATTAAGAATGCGACAATGTAAAACAGTAAGGACAGAATTGTGCAGGAAATGAAGATCGGGTTTGAGGTGTACGTTGTATAAAATAAGTGACATTTCGTGCACGCAAAGTTAAGAATACGAAAATGTAAGATTTAGTAAGGAACGGAATGGAATGGTGCAGGTAACGAAAATCATGTTTGAGGTTTATGTTGTACAAAATTTCCGACGTCTCGTGCACGCGAAATTAAAAATGCAAAAATGTAAGATAGTAAGGACAGAATTGTGCAGGCAATGAAGATCGGGTTTGAGGTTTACGTTGCATAAAATTTCTAACATTTCGTGCACGCGAAGTTAAGAATACGGAAATGTAAGATTTAGTAAAGAATGGAATGGTGCAGGCACCGAAAATCATGTTTGAGGTTTATGTTGTACAAAATTTCCGACGTCCCCTGCACGCAAAGTTAAGAATACGAAAATGTAAGACTTAGTAAGGACAGAATTGTGCAGGAAATAAAGATCGGGTTTGAGGTTTACGTTGCATAAAATTTCTAACATTTCGTGCACGCGAAGTTAAGAATACGGAAATGTAAGACTTAGTAAAGAATGGAATGGTGCAGGCACCGAAAATCATGTTTGTGGTGTACGTTAATACTGTGTTGTACTACCTTGTACTACATTGTAGAATGTTTGTGACGTCTAATGAACGCGAAGTTAAGAATATGAAAATGTCAAAATAGTCGAGAATAGTCGAGTCAAAGTCGAGAAAATCTATTAAGAAACGGAATGGTGCAAGCGATGAAAATTAGAGGTGGGGTTTGCGTTGTAGCGTGACGTCAATGCTGCACGCGAGTAAATAGCTCAGAAATCTGTCGATGTGCTGGGTTAATCTCTCCGGAAACTGGATTTAAAATAACTGCGGATGTCAACGTGAAATATTCGTAAAACAAAAGTTTCCTGCAATCTTCCATTCAATCGTCGTCCTTCTGCATTTCTATTCATGGTCATTAATTGATAATGAGATGACGTGCCACCGAAAAATTTCGTTTGAGGCTAACGGTCTAAAAACCTAGTCTTCAAGCTTCCAAGAAACGCAAAAAATTAGATTAAGAAAGTCGGGAAGATTTAGTAAGGGACAGAATGGTGCAAGCAGCGAAAATTAGATTTGAGGTTTATGCTCTAGCGTGATGTCAATGCTAGACTGTATTGCAGGGTTTGGGACGTCCGGTGCACGCGAATATGAGAATATGAAAATGTGAAATTAAGTAAGTCGGGATGATTTAGTACGAAACGGAATTGTGCAGGCGGCGGAAATTAGAGTTGAGGTTTACGTTGTAGCGTGATGTCAATGCTACACACGAGTAAGAAGCTTAGAAATCTGTCGATGTACTGGGTTAATCCCTTCGGAAACTGGATTTAAAATCATTATTGATATCAACATGGAAAGCTCGTAAAGCAAAAGTTTGCTGATAGCTTCCAATTAATCGTCGTGCTTCTATATTTTTATTGACGGTACTTAACTGTTTTTAATTTTATCCAGTAAAACTAAGTTTAGCTTAATTCTATTTTTTGCATGTATTTAAATATGTAAAAATAACTTTAGCTTAATTCTATTGTTTGCGTGTATTTAAATATGATGCTTAAGTGCAATAGCGTAATAACAGTGGTGTAATACTGTTTTTAAATACAGTGTAAGAATATTCTATGCACAATTTGAAATACTTAAATTTTACTGTTTATGTATTTTCGAAAATGGACCTATAATCTAAATAGATGCTATAGACAATCTTAAATATACAAATCAAATTGTTTCTATTTTTTAAATATCGATGCATTGTGCAAGCAGATTCTACCTCCCATTCCAAATACATAAATTCTCTTGTTCCTACGTTTTCACTTACGGATCCATGATGTAAGTAAATTCCAAGCACAGCTTTACATAGCATATACCGCAAAACCACAACCAACAGAAATAAGCTAAACTGACTTACACAATAAGCTCCCTAAGAGGAAGCCCACATGTCTCGAAACACGTCGAGCTCCTGCAGACCATAATAAAACAGATTCAATCAAAAAGCAGCGTAAAAACGTTAAACATCCACGAAACAGATTACACTCGCAATCAACGGAATCCAATAAACGGTCTGCATTTTATTACACGCGATCGCTTGCCACTAATCGCGCGCGTGTCATGCCGCTTTGTCGGGGGACGGAAAAAGTTTGCGCGGCGGAGAGAGCGAAAGAAGCGATTTGTGCCCAGCGAGCACAACAGATGTACTCGTGCAAACGCGGTTTGGGGTGGAAAAGGATAGGAACGTTGTCTTACAGAGACGCCGGTGGCTCTTATCGCAGTGAAGCCTTTTTCCAGCCACCTGCCCTCGCCACGCTTACCGCTCTTCGTTCTGATCCGTTCGCGTGCGCCGCGAGAAATTACTCGTGATTGCCGCCTTTTTCTTCTACTAGCCGGAAAAACGGCAGATGACAGTGTAACGAGGATGAAACGGTGGAAGAAGTTGAACGCGTGTCTACAGCGGGTGTCTATCAATTTCCTAAAGAGTGCGTTTCTGGGTGCGCTCGAATTTTCTTTTGTCGTGCTGCAGATGTTGCTTATTGGGGATTTAAGTAAGGCTCTTGTGTGTGTAGAGGGGATGCATGAGAAATGACTAACAGTGAAAGTATGGAATAATGTTGGACATTATGTTAACGACTTTTCGGTTCCAACTGTTATTTACTGGTAGCCAATTAATCGGCTTTTCAGTGGTCAACGATTATATTAGATAAAATAAATATCAGATGATATTTTGACAATTCTAAATGACAATAAAATTACACTTCTTTGAAACCAAAGGATCCTCAACAACACATTTAGTATTTTTCAGTTATAAAGCTTTACAAATAGGCACATACACAATTCCTGCGCGATATCCAAAATAGAGTCGGTCGTTAGTTAGTGGCATCTTCAGTCAATAGCGGTCGGTAAAATGTTAATATTGCGTTAACGATACAAACGTATAAATTATAGCATTGCAAAAATATGCACTGAAAACTTCGGAAAGTATAGAAGAATAGTGCTGAATGTTTTGTTAATATTATGTTAACGGGGTGAGTGGGTAAACTGTGGCATTAAGGAAATGTTCACTGTAAAGTTCTGAAAGTACAAACATACGAAATGTAAGAATGCGAAAATTCAAAACCGTAAGCAATAATTCAATATTGCATTTGAAATATAAACTGCGAAAATACAAGAGTGTAAAACGGTAAAGAAATGTTCAATACTGCATTTGAAGTACAAAGTGCGAAACTGCATTTCAAATACAAAAAGTAAAAATGCATTTAAAAGGAAAAAGGCAAATTTAAAAGGCAAAAGGAAAATACGAAATTGCATACCGCACGATGCATACTACTCTGGCTATTTTAGCCATTAAGAAACTCCTCGCGTCGACATTCATCATTGCCAAACGCCAAAACTGCCGGTGCACACCATTTCGCCTATTTAACCAACAGTAATCCGCGGCGCAGCCTACCTAAACGCGCAATATAGCATTCGCTTAACGTCCTATTTACCGTACGTATCGCGAAGGTTGCGCAACGCGTGACCGCATTTAATCAATTTACGTAACTCCGAACACCCTATATTCGCCGTAAAAATTTGCCGCCCCCCTCGCCGGCGAGCTTTCAGCATCCGCACAAACAAACGCGCCCGGGCGAACTCCCTCGAGCTGCCCCGAACAAAATTCCACCCCGCCGCGGCATAAATTAAAAGCGGGACGCCCTGCGGCTGTCGCTCGAAACGCTCGCCTCGATAGTCAAGATGAATCGAACTTTCCATTCAGCGGAGTTCATCAATCACGTCAATTACACGCGACACAGTCGATTCGCGATAACTTCGCCGCGGGAGAAGAAAATGAGGCGAGACTCGCTCGCTCTCTCCGCCGACGACAAATCGAACGAGATAAATCAGTATCGCTCCCGCTGCGACGGCACTTCCGCTCGCTTTATTAGCCGCAATTGTTTGCCCGAGTAATGCACGAACGTCGGCCCGTTCGCGTGTCGCCGGTTATTATATGCGCGGCGAGTCCAAGGCGGAATTTCTGACAAATCTGTCGCTTCTCGGGCATTTTTCGAATTTGTGCGAAATCTCAGTTTGGCGGATTAACACTTTACAAGATATTTTATTGAAGATCCAAAATATTCGCAATGGGTAGCAACAATTATTTTATAAATACAGTTATTGTTAGCATAGCGATGCAAACATTAGGTCTCCATTGCCTGGATATTATTTACATGTTGCATAATTCAATCAAACGCGCCATGATGGGCCCCGGTGACCGACGCAAAAGATTTTACTGAAGATCCAAAATATTCGCAATGGGTAGCAATAATTATTTTATACGGTTATTGTTAGAATAGCGATGCAAACCTTTGGTCTCCAATACCTGCACATTATTTATATTTTGCATAGTTCAGTCAAACGCTGTAGTATTTCATAGCGTTGCCGTTCTAATACAGCAAGATACGCACGGCAGGCAACGTGTTTAAATATAAATAGACTTTTCGCTGCAAACAAAGAGTAACACTTGACAGTTTTTCGCAGATTTCGTTACTAATTCTCTTATTATCAATATGGGCAGTTATTGTAACAACTGCTGATCGGCACAAGATATTTTATTGAAGATCCAAAATATTCGCAATGGGTAGCAATAATTATTTTATAAATACAGTTATTGTTAGAATAGATTACACTTATTGTTAGAATGATGCGATCCTTTGGTCTCTAGTACCGACACATTATATATATTTTGCATATTTTAATCAAACGATGTAGTATTTTATAGCATCGCTATTCTAATACAGCAAAATACGTACGGCAGTCAACATGTTAAGTGTTGGATGAAAAGCTAACGGTGGTTTTCGTTTTCATTTTCGACACGGATGTTTTCGAGTTTCTTCACTATTAGCGGTTCTGTATAATTGATATGCATTTTCAAATGTTTGTCCAAAACTGTATTGAGATATTTAATTTACACGCTTGTATACGAAGCAAATGTATATTTATTGGATGAAATGTTCGCTGAGAAATTAGAGTTGATGAAGTTAATCATGGTTTTTGTTTTCATTTTTGACACAGATGTTTTCGAGTTCCTTCACTAATAGCGGTTCTGTATAATTGATATGCATTGAATCTTTCAGATTAAGGCTCCATTTTCAAATGTTTGTCCGAAACCGTATTGAGATATTTCATCTGCATGCTTATGTACGAAGCAATCTAAATTTGTTGGGTAAAATGTTCGGTGAGAAATTGGAGGTATGTTGAAGTGATTGTGCACTGTGTTCTTTAGATTAGAGATCAGTTTTCAACTGTTTGCCCAAGCTCTGATCAGGTGATTCATTACAACCACAGAATCAAATAAATACAATAATTATCGTTCACACAATAATTGCTTTGTACGCACAAGACGCGAACTGTTCTTCTGGATCTTCAATGCTTCGCAATGAAACACGTTGACTCACGTCTTCCGTCGACAACGTGTTAAGACGTACACAAAATATAATGGTATCTATTGTCGTTATTTTTCTTATTGGTTGACATACTTATTACGTCGTAATAATTGCAATAATAAACAAAATTATCCTAATTATTGACTGAACCTCGAAGAAACTAAAACGATTAGTTGTACTTTTAATTAGACTCCACTCACCAACAATTTCTACCTTTTGATATTCACAATAGATTTTAACAATATCAACAACATTTTTATGGATGACGTTTGCGTGCGTAATGAAATGCAGACTTGTAGTTTTACGTAGATTCACATAATATGACGCACGCAGAAGTGTTCGGACGTGGTACGTGTGTGTTGTCAAAGCATGTATAAAGCATTTTTATGTAACTTATGTGCTTCGTATAAGATGCAAGAATTATTTCTATGACTTATGTGACTAGTATCAGACGTAAGAATCGTTTGTATGCCTTACGTGACGGATACGCGACGTAAGCGTGTTATTTGTGTGATTTATCTGACTAATATGAGACGTAACACGAATGGGTATTATATCGGGGTCTATTGTAAGTGACCGAATTTCACCGATTTCGTGAAGTTATGAAATGAAATCCTAAATTGTTAAATAGAAACTTGCAGTTTATTGGAAATTCGTGTGAACGAAGAAAAAATTGCGGCAGTATTTGTGCAAGGTGGTCGATATCAGTTGCCATAGGTACACCATACTTGGATAACTTATGTGATTTGTATAAGACGTAACATGAATGTAATTGCGTGTTATATGGGGGTCTGTTCTAATTGGTGGAATTCCACTGACAGCGCAATGCCAAGCAATTAAATGCGTAATTACTAATTAAAAAAAACCGTAAATGCTTTGTGTTTGAAAGAGATGATTATCATGGAAGTACGTTATGTAAGTAACGTCACGCAATGTACATTTTTATGGTTTCTAAACAAAAGCGTTTGAATACAAAGAAATTCAGGGATTCGATTGGGGATTAATTCTGCAAATTATGTTTATCAACGGCTTGCCTCGTCGTGAATATATAATACCATGTGAAATAAATACGTTTGTAGAGATAACGCATTGGTACGAGAGATCTACCATAATAATATCACAATACCATAATATAAAAATAACATAATAATAATACATCTGCTGCATATATACGGTATTATTTGTGCAAATGTGTTTGCTTTACTGACTATTACATATTCACAACTAAAAAGACCTTGGTAAACGCAATTTATATAAATACACGTCGGATCGAGTTCCCGTTTTCTTTGTATTCAAACGCGTTTGTTTAGAAATCACCAAAATTTGCATTCTTTCCTGCAAATCTTTAAATTTAATACTTTGACCATGGTCATGATGTCCGTTCCTGCCCTGAATTAATTGATCATTAATAAAGCACGCCCGCGTCACTTTAATCTTGTTCTACCCTTTGACACCCGCATAAATCTCGCTCTTCGTACTTGAACTCGCAGAAAAATGATGCGAACTCAACATTGTCGCTTCCGCATAATAATCATGCCTTCGGGCGAGCCTCTGCTGGTTTACCGTTAATGCTTTTTGATATTATCAAGCTAGGCCTGCGGTCGGTACAACATTACCTTTCGAACCGACTCATACGCATGATTCATCAATGAGCCAGCGCTAATCTGTTAAAAATGCGTCCGGAACTCTGGTAAATACGGATCAGTGCAGACTATATTTAGTAGTTGGCAAAAAATATAAAAATGTAAAAAGTAATTTAAAACAAACTTTGTTACCTAAACTTCTGAAAATGGAACCAGAAGGTTCCGAAACATTTGTTACATAAATCAGTTTGGTTGATAATAAAATACCTCGATCAATAAGGAGGACACTCATTAATGCCCTCATATGTGTATAATATGCATAACATTTGCATTAATCAAATTCGTGTAGTTTACCATAATTTAAAAATATGTGAATAATACGCATAACAATTAAATTATTCAAATTCATTTAGCTCAACACAATCGAAACGAACATTTCCATTATATAGACTTCTAACGATAGAATCATAATACTCCGAACCATATATTGAAGGCGTAGGTCAGTTTGGTAAATAATAAAATATTCAACTCATCAAAGGCAATATATATATATATATGTACATAAAAACACATATGATTGTCATATGCATACTAAATATGATTGAATAATATGATTTTAAAATCATATAACAACTGTATTATTCAAATTAATTTCGTACGCCATAATTAAAAACAAAAAAAAACTCTGTTGTCCAGATTGCTGAAAATGGCACGACAAGATTTGGAAACATAGGTTGAGTGCATCGATCCGTTCGGTCGATAATAAAACAGCTCAATCAATAAGAAAGAAACGCTCATTAATGTCCAGGTATATTTAGTAATATGTAGGAACGCCGGAATGTGCAGGTCATGTGAACGCAAACGCGTATCTGTCGTCTATATGTATAGCGCATGAGCGGACGCGAATGTATTCGGCCATACGTACAGTGAGGCGTGCAGGTGTGTCCGTCCGCCGTGATTGAGTTAACATTAATTGCGTGCCAATCACTCGTCGGTTTTGGGAATTATACAGGACCGCGCGGCGCCATTAATGTAATTGGAATTTACCTTTGTGGCCTACCCAATTTCGTACGGGCGGCATCGTGTGACGTCTAATTTCGACGGTGTTCCCGCTTGTAAACGGTCGACGCTTTTTTTTCCGCCGGCTCTATATGCAAATTCGTGCGCGCGTCGCTCGATGCGAATAGATTGAAACGATCAGATCGGGACGATTTCTGAAATTCTAATTAGGTCTTCGCTTACAGCGACGTTTTCTAGTAGCGCTAGCGGTAGTATGTGCTCTGCGCCTTGAAGTCTACGGCATTTTGGGTTCTCAGACTTTTTTTCCACTTAACCCGTTGAGTGCCAAGCGTATTTTGCTATGTTAGAACCGCGATCCGATGAAACACTGCAGAGTATGATTAAATAATGCAAAATGAAGGTAACGCAGAGTTATTAGAAGCCAAAGTATTGAAACGCCGTTTCAATACCAATTGCTTTTACAAAATTGCAAATTGGCTTCATTGCGAATTTTTTTCATTTTTAGTAAAATCTCTTGCACCGGTCACCGCATATTTTGCTATGTTAGAACCATGATGCGATAAAATACTGCAGAGTATGACGAAATCGTGTAAAATGAAGGTAACGGAGAGATGCTAGAACCCAAAGCATTGAAGCACCGTTCCAATATGAATTCTTTTTACAAAATTGCAAGTAGGCTTCATTGTGAATTTTTTTCATTTTTAGTAAAATCTTTTGCACCGGTCATCACGTATTTTGCTATGTTAGAACCGCGATGCGACAAAATACTGCGGAGCAGGATTAAATCGTGCAAAATTAGGGTAACGTAGAGCTGTTAGAAGCCAAAGTATTGAAGCACCGTTTCAATATCAATTGCTTTGACAAAATTGCAAATTGGCTTCATTGCGAATTTTTTGCATTTTTAGTAAAATCTCTTGCATCGGTCACCGCATATTTTGCTATGTTAGAACCATGATGCGATAAAATACTGCAGAGTATGACGAAATCGTGTAAAATGAAGGTAACGGAGAGATGCTAGAACCCAAAGCACTGAAGCACCGTTCCAATATGAATTCTTTTTACAAAATTGCAAGTGGGCTTCATTGTGAATTTTTTGCATTTTTAGTAAAATCTTTTGCACCGGTCACCGCGTATTTTGCTATGTTAGAACCACGATGCGATAAAATACTGCAAAGTATGATTAAATCGTGCAAAATTAAGGTAACGTAGAGTTGTTAGACGCCAAAGTATTGAAGCACGGGTCCAATATCAATTGCTTTTACAAGATTGCAAATTGGCTTCATTGCGAATTTTTTGCATTTTTAGTAAAATCTCTTGCACCGGTCACCGCATATTTTGCTATGTTAGAACCATGATGCGATAAAATACTGCAGAGTATGACGAAATCATGTAAAATGAAGGTAACGGAGAGATGCTAGAACCCAAAGCACTGAAGTACCGTTGCAATATGAATTCTTTTTACAAAATTGCAAGTAGGCTTCATTGTGAATTTTTTGCATTTTTAGTAAAATCTTTTGCACCGGTCATCGCGTATTTTGCTATGTTAGAACCGCGATGCGACAAAATACTGCGGAGCAGGATTAAATCGTGCAAAATTAGGGTAATGTAGAGCTGTTAGAAGCCAAAGTATTGAAGCACCGTTTCAATATCAATTGCTTTTACAAGATTGCAAATAGGCTTCATTGCGAATTTTTTGCATTTTTAATAAAATCTTTTGTGTATTTTGCTCAAACGTATTTTGCTATGTTAGAACCACGATGCGATGAAATACTGCAAATACGATTAAATCATGCAAAATAAAGGTAACGTAGAGTTATTAGGAGCCAAAGTATTGAAGCACCGTTCCGATATCAATTGCTTTTACAAGATTGAAAATTGGCTTCATTGCCAATTTTTTGCATTTTTAGTAAAATCTTTTGCACCGGTCACCAGTAACCACCATCGCAGTCAAAGTGTTAAATACTTTTCACAGCTGCTTACGAAGTTCCGGAATATTTTTTTTACCCCTCTCTTTTCTACGCGGTCCCCATCTTCTGGCATCTGTCACATCCGTAATTTTGCAAACCGCCGACGGTGCACTTGTGACTTTAACGAAACGCCGAAAATGTTTAATTCCGTCGGATCTTAAGTTTGGTATTTGCAGAAAAACAGCCGGCCAGTTGTTTATCCCTAATCGCTCGCGTCCGCGGGTTGAGATCAATACGCGAGTACAACGGCCTGTGACACGGTTCCGCTATTTACACACTCGGCAATTACCGAGCAGTGCAGAGCGAACTTATCGGAATGGGCGCAGAGAGTTTCGTTTGACAGAACACGCGCACAGATTCGTTGATTGTGTGCGGAGTGACCGGTATGTTAAGATGTTTGCCGGAGATAGGGGAATAGCGCCGATTGACACACGCGCGGCTCCTAATAATTGCGCGTACTGGAAGTTGCGGACGCCAATATGCGCTACGAGCTGGGCGCATGGAGTTTTGCGAACGAGGTCTATTAACACATTGACTGCCATGGTGGTCACTGGTGGCCGGCGCAAAAGATTTTACTAAAAATGCAAAAAATTCGCAATGAAGCTTATTTGCAATCTTGTAAAAGCAATTGATATTGGAACGATGCTTCAATAGTTTGGCTTCTTACAACTCTGCTTTACCTTAATTTTGCACGATTTAATAATTCTCTGCAGTATTTCATTGCATCGCGGTTCTAACATAACAAAATACGTTTGAGCAATATACGCAAAGGTTTTACTAAAAATACAAAAAATTTGCCATAAAGCCTTTTTGCAATCTTATAAAAGCAATTGATATTGGAACGATACTTCAATATTTTGGCTTCTAATAACTCTGCGTTACCTTTATTTTGCACAATTTGAATATATTTGTATATATGATTTGATTTGTATATACAGTTTGATTATATATGTACTTCATTGCATCGCGGTTCTAACATAGCAAAATGTGTTGACCAGTTAAGCGCGGAATTTACTTTTAGAAATTCCACACCCTGTGAGGGAGGGAGAATAAGTTGAGATTCCCGGTAGACAAAAGACGTGTTGATAGTGAATAATTGGGAATGCTCGAGTAACGATGTATACGATACTCGAATATGAAAAATTCGAGTCGATGTGTTACAGATTTTGAGCGCGCTGCATTTTGATCGATAGTTAACAATTAAAGTTGCTTCGGTACAGATAATATTTGAGTACACGAAATTCGGGTCAATGGATAGTAAGGAGAGATTCCGAGTACACAAAAGACGTATTGATAGTTAATAATTGGAAATGCTCGAGTACACATTATATTCCAATATATGAAATTCGGTATAATGGACAATGAGCAGAGATTCTGAGGGTCCAATATACAAATTGGTAGTTAGTAATTAAAGTTGCTCCGGCACATATAATATTCAAGTATTTCAAATATGATTCCGAGTACACGGAAGACATGTTAATAGATAATAGTTTGAAATCCTTAAGTACACATAATATTCGAATACACGAAATTCGAGTCGCTGACGAATAATAATTACAGATTTCTAGCACACTGCATTTGAGTCGATAGTTAATAATTAATGCTGCTTCGGACCACTTAATATTCAAGTACACTAAATTCGCGTCTATAATATGTAGATGTATTCTCGAAAGTTGAGTAGTAATTAACATACCCCATATTATTACACAAGTCTGCAAAATTTTATATATTTGAGATATTCGAACGGTTTGTAACGTTTAAATTAATTTATCACGTGTGATTAAGTTACACAAAAATAACTTATTCGAACTTCCCTATGCTATGTGTGCGTCATACACTATTCGAAAATAGAGCGATCTCACGCGATTCAAAATACACAAGTACCCGGCTGCTCGAAATAACCGAATCATCGTCATTGCATTTCGTTATCTGCAAGCACTGAAATATTTAATAATTCTCTGGCAAACATTCGTTCGTTAATACGCATTCACGTATAATATCTCTCTTCAGTCAACAGACAATACTATTTCTACTGGACGCCAGTTTTCTTGTGACATTTAAAATGATAAAAGAACTTCATCTCGAATGCCCAATGACCGACGTAAAATCCGACTGTCGATACGCAGTGGAACGAAAGGGACATGAAGCTAGATAGAGCGAGAGAGAATGCGGAGAGAGAAAGCCCAATAATTGATACGGCAAAAATTGGCGCAGCGTTAAACTCTGTGAAAATAAACGTGTATAGACGAGGTGCATTGATTTATCCGAGGCTGTAACGCGAGCAGAATGTCAATAGTGCTCGATAAGCGAGTCCATTGCGACTGGACACGCAGTTGGAATAAGTTATTTTGTTAGTCTTCGGAACAGGTGCCAAACAGTCTAGCTCAAATACTGTGAAAAATTCGAATGAAAATGAAGGGAAATCGATTAGACGGGTACTAGCTCCCAGATAGACATTTTTCCGTTAAAACGTAATAGGAACTTCAGGCAGTTAAAAGCTGACGAATTATAATTTCGTTGGCATTCAAGATTTTTACGTGAAGCGACGTAATTCAAGCAGGATTCTTTTTACAGATATTTTCATTTTTTCAACTGTATAACAGAGGCAAATTATGTCAGTGCAGTCGCACGATAAGATTTTCGTTTTTGTTGTTCAGGAATTCTGTAGTAACTATTTTATCAATAAGTTTTCATTTTTGTGTCAGGGAAAGCAATTGTAATTTAACACGTTGACTGCCAAGCGTATTTTGCTATGTTAGAACCGCGACGTGATAAAATACTGCAGAGTATAATTAAATCGCGCAAAATGAAGGTAACGCAAAGTTATTAGAAATATAAATATTGAAGCACCGTTCCAATATCAATTGCATTTACAAGATTGCAAATAGGCTTCATTGCGAATTGTTTGCATTTTTAGTAAAATCTCTTGCACCGGTCACCGCGTATTTTGCTATGTTAGAACCGCGACGTGATAAAATACTGCAGAGTATAATTAAATCGCGCAAAATGAAGGTAACGTAAAGTTATTAGAAATATAAATATTGAAGCACCGTTCCAATATCAATTGCATTTACAAGATTGCAAATAGGCTTCATTGCGAATTGTTTGCATTGTTAGTAAAATCTTTTGCGCCGGTCACCGGTGACCACCGTGGCAGTCAAAGTGTTAAAGAAACTAAATGTGGTGTTGCATGTGGTACAGTGTTCGAAGAGGGTAAGCGCCTGATTTGTAAAATGTAAAATTCCTGCAACCGTTTTTGTTTATTACGTCAGAAGACAGCAGATTTTTTTCTGAAGAATCTTATTTTTATGGTGCCATAATAACGACGCATGCGGAATACCGTAGATGTTTATATATTATTTCGAGGTACCATAAAACGAAAAATATTGCCGTTAATAGTGATGCACACGGAATAAAACTATATTCTTACATATTATTTCGCAAGAGGAAGAATCGTACCATTAATAGCGACGCATAAGCATAAATCTATACTCTCACATGTTACTCCGAAGCTCCATAAGCGAAAGAATCCTGCCAACCACGTACGTTCTTTTTTTATCGCCGCGTTTGTGGTAACACGTGACTTCATCACGACTACGAGCGCGCATTCACAAAAATTCCCGACCGATCCGCCCGGATCGATAAAACTGTCCCAAGAATTTTCGGGGCGTCGAGTATTTCGTTTTCCGCGGATTCCCGAAAGAAAGTGCTATTTTCTGCGCAGAAAAGCGGAGTAGGCCGATTAATTATTCTCGTGCGATTACGTGCAGCAGGTACAGGCAACCGGTGTGGAATGCGGGTCCCTTCACGTACATTTATATACATTCCCATACGTCCTCACGCGACATATACAACGGCTGCTAACGTATGCAAACGCGCGGTCTTTATCAGTCACGACACTCGCGACGATCGCACTTCGAAGAAGAGCTGGAGGAAGGAAGAAGGCCGTTGTTTGGCTTTATCCTCTCTTCTGTATTATGATGACTATGATATAGAGTTCGGGCTGTTATTCGAAACATCTAGGATTCAAGGTTTTAACGTTTGACGGCGGCACAATTTATGCGAGTGCATAAATTCGACTTTCGCGTGCTTCCTTTTATGCCAATGCGCGCGGTATATTGTATTACGTTATATCGCATCACAAGCTACGTTGTGTCTGATGCGGTTATTTATTTATTTTCCGCGAAACGGAACATCGCCTGGTTTTGGCTAATAGTATGTTTCTCAGTGCTTTTTATTTATTAATACTTTGACTGCCACGATAGTCACCGGTGACCGACGCAAGAGATTTTATTGAAGAGTCAAAATATTCGCAATGGGTAGCAATTATTATTTTATAAATGCAATTCTTATTAGCCAATAGCTCCAATAGCTGCACATTACTTACATTTTGCATAATTCAGTCGAACGCTGTAGTATTTCATAGCATCGCCGTTCTAATATAGTATATATTATAATAAAATACGCTTGGCAGTCAACGTGATAACGAAAAAACATTATGGAACGCCTGAAAATCAATCATTTATGTAGTCTTATATGTTTCTAAAGCACAAATTTGTTTTAGTATGTTTGGTGTTAATTTAAAATGAGAATGAAATTCTTAACAAGACTTCTTAAAATTTCCTTTGGTAACTAATGTTCTTTTAAGATTTGTAGAATAACTAAAGTGACAATCTACGTTTTTTTTATCTAAATGGCAATAGTAAGGCAATAGCATGTGTTGTATTCAAGAAAACATATATTTTTTAATGGTTTTTATCTATTTTTGTCATGCATATAATTCAATGTACTAAGTAGAACTCTGGGAATCCACGTAAAAATGTTAAACATAAATTTAGAACGCGGAAGAACGTCGTGCGTGTTTTTCGGGCTAATATAATTTTAAGCGCAATATTGTCGTCAGAAATTAATCGCATTCGACGCGAAGTTATGTTCATCCAGCGCCGACTTTTTCGCCGAACGCTGTTTCGTTCCTACAAACGCTCAATCATACGATTCAATGTACTAATGAAACATCGGGAATCCGCGGGAAAATTTTATCCATAAAAATCGGAATGCAGAGGAACGTCGCTTGTATTTTTCGGACTAATACGTTTTCGAGCGCAAAATTGTAGTCACACGTATAATTCAATGCACCGAATAAAACTCCCGGAGTGCGGGCGAAAGGTTTGATCGTAAAAATCATAAGAATGAAATTTTTAACAAGACTTCTTAGAATTTCCTTTGTTAATTAACGTTGTTTTAAGATTTGTAGAATAACTAACGTGATTATTTTTTTTTTATCGAAATGGTAATAGTAAGGTAATAGTATGTGTATTCAAGAAAACATATATTTCTTAATGGTTTTTATTTATTTTAGTCATGCATATAATTCAATGTACTAAGTAGAACTCTGGGAATCCACGTAAAAATGTTAAACATAAATTTAGAACGCGGAAGAACGTCGTGCGTGTTTTTCGGGTTAATATAATTTTAAGCGCAATATTGTCGTCAGAAATTAATCGCATTCGACGCGAAGTTATGTTCATCCAGCGCCGACTTTTTCGCCGAACGCTGTTTCGTTCATTACAAACGCTCAATCATACGATTCAATGTACTAATGAAACATCGGGAATCCGCGCGAAAATTTTATCCATAAAAATCGGAATGCAGAGGAACGTCGCTTGTATTTTTCGGACTAATACGTTTTCGAGCGCAAAATTGTAGTCACACGTATAATTCAATGCACCGAATAAAACTCCCGGAGTGCGGGCGAAAGGTTTGATCATAAAAATCAGAATGCAGAGGGGCGTCGCTTGTATTTTTCGGACTAATACGTTTTCGAGCGCAAAATTGTAGTCGCGTGTATAATTCAATGTACTAAATAAAACTGCGGGAGCCGGCGTGAACATTTTAACCACGAAAATAATTTCGAACGCAGAAGAGCGCCGCGCGTGTTTTTCGGGCTGATATGATTTTAAGCGGAAATTGTAGTCACGAATTAATCGTGTTCGACGTAAATCTATGTCCATGCGTCGTCAGCTTTTTTCAGTCGACGCTATTTCATTTCTTTTTTAAATGCTCGATGGTACAATTCATTGTACTGAATAAAACATTGGGAATTCCAGTGAAAACATTAAGCGCAAACATAAATTAATATGCAGAGGGACGGCGCGTGTGCTTTTTAGACTAATACGTTTTCGAGCGGAAAAATGTAGTCACAAATATATTTTAGTGTACTAAATAAAACTCCGCGGAACAATGCGAAAGTGTTCACTAGAAAAATAAATTTGCACGTAGGAAAACTATGCGCGTGCTTTGTGGACTAGTATGATTTTTAGCGCAAAAGTGTAGTCATAAATTAATCACCTTCGACGTTAATCTATTTTCCACCTTCGTCAACTTTTTTCAGTCGACGCTATTTCATTTTTTTTTAAATGCTCGGTGGTACAATTCATTGTACTGAATGAAACATTAAACGTAAACATAAATTAATATGCAGAGGAACGGCGCGGTGCTTTTTGGACTAATACGTTTTCGAGCGGAAAAATGTAGTCACAAATATATTTTAGTGTACTAAATAAAACTCTGCGAAGCAATGCGAAAATGTTTACTAGAAAAATAAATTTGCATGTAGGAAAACTATGCGCGTGCTTTGCGGACTAGTATGATTTTGAGCGCAAAAATGTAGTCACAAATTAATCACGTTCGACATTAATCTATTTTCCACCTCCGTCAACTTTTCTCAGTGAACGCCATTTCACATTTTTTTTAAATACTCCGTGGTATATTTTAATGTACAAAATAAAACGCTGGGAATATGCGCAAAAATGTAAAACATCAACGTAAATTAAAATAGCCGCAAATTAATCGCATTCGACGTAAATCTGTTCATTCGACGTCAACTTTTTTGAGTCGGCGCTATTACATTTTTTTATATATATATATATATTCGCCGGTATATTTTAATGTACAGAACAAAGCGCGAAACTGCTAAACAAAAATGAAAATTAAAAAGCAAGAAAAACGACGCGTGTGCCTTTCGGACAGAAGTACGATTTTGAATACAAAACCGTAAGCGCAAACTAATCCCGCCCGACGTAAATCTATGTTCATCCGACATCAACGTTTCTGGCCGTCGCAGTTTCGTGTTTTTCCAGTATTTCATGAATAAGAAATTGCGAATGCATACGTGTAGCATTTTTTTTCTAAATTTAGTGTTTTATAATCAATTTATTTTAAGAAAATAATACGCATAAATAATAAAATTTGATAATAAAATAAAATATTTCTTTTTAAATAGAACATAAATAATGAAAATATAATATATATATATATATATATATATATATATAATATTATTATATTATTATCATAATTAAATATATAAATATCATATATATATTAATCCTTTAAGTACTACGGACGCATATGCGCGTTTATTTACGGGGGCACATTCTTATGCCATTTAATTTCCCTTACCCCATCAAATTACATGTATTAACCATGTTGCGTCTCGCATAATCAATCACTCTACTTCATACCGGCAAAAAAGTATTCCATCCTTCGCGTACACTTCGGTCCGGACTATTCAGCAGTCAAACGTTTAATATATTATTTACATATTATAAAAATGTTCATATCTAATATTTTGAACACAAACATAAATTGAAACTGCGATTTTATGCCAGAAATCTTCGGCACAAATGAATCTCGTTCGGCAGTCAGATTCCAACGTTCGACGTTAAGCTGCGTTCAACCAGCCTGACATTTTTCGAACCGCCACGGTGGCATTCTCTTCGAACGACCGAAGGTATAATTCAATGTTCTAAATAAAACTCCGGGAACGCTCTTGTTCGCGGGCAGTTCTGGACGGATGGAACGCAGAAAAATCGGCGGGTGAACGTACTCTCAAGCCTCTCTTACAGCAAGAAATCGCACGATTAACCCTTTGCACTCCTATGTCGAGTGTCACTCGACATCACTTTTTATCTCAGGAGCTCCTTTGTCGAGTCCCACTCGACATTTTTTCATGTCCAAATAAATAGATGTCGCGCACATATTATGCGTTATCAACGCTCTGGCAATGTCACTAGAAGTGTTAGACATTCAGGTAATCCAAGAGAAATAAAAAAACCGAATGTGATCATAGATTATAATAAAAATATGGGTGGTGTCGATATGGCGCACCAATACGCGACATCTTATTGTTTTTTCCGTCGAGCACTCAAGTGGTGGAGGAAACATTTATTTTCGGGATTAGAAATCCCATAGTAAATGCGTATATTTTATACAAAGAAAAAAACAAAAAACCAAGGAACAAAACCTATAGTCCAGAAAAAATTTCGCGAAAAGCTTTTGTCAATGCTTACTCGTGATTGTCGTGCACGAAATATGAAATTGGGGAGGCCTGGAACACTTGATAAACACGATCGCTTAGATGGAAAGCCTCATTTCATCTTGGTACATTCCGAAGGAAAACACAAAGACTGTGCAGTTTGCCCAAATAGAAAAATACCTGGAGGAAGAAGAGAAACTACCTATTTTTGCGAAACGTACGAAAGAAAAGCAGGGTTGCATCTTGGAAGTTGTTTAAAAAATTATCATAGGCTTGAAAATTTCAAAATACGACAATAGTGTAAATAAAACTGGTATTTAAGTGAATTAGTTTCTTCCTTTATTTATTTAAATTGCCTTATTTTTTTAGTTAAAGTAAATTTCAAACAAAACACTTAAAAGCGTTGGGAGCTGCTGGTAACGAAATTGCAATAAAATTCGGAGTGCAAAGGGTTAAGCTACGCAGCCTCGTTTTGTTAGAGTTCGTTTCATTTACGCGCTCCATGTCGCGACGCCAATTTGTCATCTGTAGGCGTATGTATAATAGAAGATAACAGCCGAAAAGGTTTGGAACCGAATGTTCTTTCAGGGAAGGGGATCATAAGAAGTTAACACGTTGGCTGCCACGCGTATTTTACTATATTAAAACCGCAACAGGATGAAGTACTACAGAATATGATTGAATTGTGCAAAATGGAAATAATGCGAAGCTATCGGAGACCAAAGAATTGAATCACTATTTAATATTACCCGTTGACTGCCAAGCGTATTTTGCTATTTTAGAATCGCGATGCGATGAAATACTGCACAGTATGATTAAATCGTGCAAAATGAAGATAACTCGTGCAAATGTTAGAAGTCAAAGTATTGAAGCACCATTCCAATACCAATTGCTTTTACAAGATTGCAAATAGGCTTCATGGCGAATTTTTTGCATTTATAATAAAATCTCTTGCGCCGGTCACCGGTGACCACCGTGCTAGTCAACGTGTTAATTGCATTTTGAAAATTAAAAATGCGACCGATTGGGTATTTTTTTAATTTTTCGTGAGACCTTTTGCGCCGGTCACCGATGACCACCATGGCAATCAAAGTGTTAAATGACGCTTAACCCGTTGAGTGCAGTGCGTATTTTGCTAGATTGACCTTCAGCGCTGCAGCGAAATTGTACATATTAAAACTGCATCGTCATTAAATATTATATGGTATGATTGAATTATATAAAACTTAAATAAGACTCTGTTTTAATATTAATACCAGTACGGCACCTAACATGTTAAAGAGTGTTTTATCTTTTTAATTGCGGCGGTTATATTAATATAATCTATTAATATAATATAATATTAATAAAATCGGTTGCTTGGTTTACTTGTTAAAAACGATATTTGCTCGGCGAGTTGCGAAACTATGTAAGGTTTCCTCTGCAGGAGGTAATTTTTTTCATTGCGTCTAATTTCGGTATTTTCGGCCACAGCGCGACTGCGCCCGAACTGGGAGAGTAGCGGAATTAGACGTAAGGAAATCATTTTTACATCTAAAGGAATAAGGTGTGTAAATGATAATTTATTTTTCTTTATGCGTAATTTTGGTACTCTGTCGGTTTCACCATACTTTCGTTCCGCAAAATGTAGACTGGAAATGGTTTCTAACAAATAAACTAAATAACTAATAAAGGGGCTCCAGTTTATAATATACTATCACCCAAAAGGTTGATTTTAACACAATTTACATTCCGATAAGAATTTTTGAGTAATTTAATAATTAGAAAGACCGTTAACCATGTACATACCACGCTCCTTTGTGATCATAAAAAAAAGTTTCAACCCACCAAAAATATTTAATTTGTTTTGTACACTTTTTATGATCGCGCAGTAATATGCCATAACTGTCGATACACGTAAATAAGGATTTTCTCAAAATAAACATGCTCCAACTATGATGAAATTTGACAACTGGGAATCGGATAAAAATGTTTGTATGAGATTTTAATACTGGATTAAAAATGGTTGGGTACCTAAATGTTATATATTTGCTATTTTTTCTGTCAGATTCGGGCCAATAAAATTTCGTTCTCTTAATTTCAACCCGTAAATAAATCTAAACATAAATAACTGCAACATTTAACTATCTAAATGCGACGTTTTTGCGATAAACTGTCGGAGAAGCTGAATGTTTAAACGCAACGCGACAAAGCTAATTTCATCGGACGCGCATCAAAGCGAAGTCGAATAACTCGTTTCGGATTCAGAGGCAGAAAGGAGTCCAGGATCGATGCGCAATGCGAGGGAGAGTTGTCTTTCATTGAAGAGACGACTTACGTAATACTCGCGTGGCTCGTTCCATCTCCGCTTCTTAACTTTCCCATACTCCCGGCTTTCGGAACTTTAAGAAAATGTTTTCTACGAAAGTTGCTTCGATTTAACTGGGGCGGTGCCGATGCACGACGAAAACATTTTCTTCCGAGGTAGAAGCATTCCGTGATTTGATTGTAACTGTTATTTTCTGTTGACGCCTTTGGACTCTGGCTTTCGCCGCATAAAAATGGAACGGTTTAAGGATTTATGTAGAAAACATTTCACCGGTCTTTCAAGATTATTCGCGAATATTTCTGTGCGCGTGTGTGTAGTTATGCTGATGTCACGTGTCATCGAAGACGACGGTGAAAAAAGACAGAATTGATCAGTTGGTAGGATTCATGTCTTTATAAAGGTTTCGAACATATCTT
Organism: Cryptocheilus praepositus; assembly: GCA_033815515.1. Taxonomy (NCBI): domain Eukaryota; kingdom Metazoa; phylum Arthropoda; class Insecta; order Hymenoptera; family Pompilidae; genus Cryptocheilus; species Cryptocheilus praepositus. The sequence continues at coordinate 6,724,761 of JAWWQZ010000314.1, forward strand.
ATTTCATATGAATGTCGTAGTAGTGTATGTTGATTCGAACTCCATCAGTGTTGCACAGTCTGACTCGTGATCAAAATTTATGTATTGTATCGGAAATATAGACATGAAAAAAAATTAAAGTTCTTTTCAAAATTGTCTTAAATTCATTTCAATTCCACAAGAGGAATTACACCACTTAGAGGAGAATTACACCAATTACAACACTGTAGAGTTACACCACTTACGGCAGTAAAATCATCTCATGTGTGCATACAATTTCGTTTTTTCCATAAGAAATCGCTAGTTTCAATATTATCGGGCTGGTAATCTTCACTACTATCTATTAAAAACGTTTACGCTTATGGGATATTTGCTTTTCTATGCTTGAATCCGAATCCGAACTGTAATTCTTTATGGTAACATAATTTTGTTAAATTTTGTTATCTATTATTTCCTTTATTATTTTATTATTTTTAACTTACAACCAGAAAAGTAAGAAAAATAATATCTTACACAAAATTCTTTATAGTTTGTTCATCGTACAGACTCTTTAACACGTTGACTGCCAAGCGTATTTTACTATATTAGAACGGCGATGTTATGAAATATTACAGCGTTCTGTCAATTATGCAAAATTCTTGTGCTTAACATTTTTTTCTCTTGACGCTGCTTTTCGACATTGTATTTAGACAACTAGTATTATAGTTAACACGTTGACTGTCGTGTGTACTTTTACTGTATCAGAACGGCGATGCTATGAAATACTACAACGTTTGACTGAATTATGAAAAATATAAATAATGTGCAGGTATTGGAAACCGAAGGATTGCATCACATTCCAATAACAACTGCATTTATAAAATAATAATTGCTACCTGCTAACCTGCTACCTGCTAACTATATTCTTGGAAATCCGTATAATAGGTACAATGCAAACAAATTAATTGCAAATTAATCATAATTTTTTGTTGTTCTGTCGTACTTTCCGCATATTTTCGTTCCAGTCTTCAGCGATAATTTGCGATAATACAAAGTTCCGAACTGTGTGTGTAACGTAGTCGGCGAGAGTTGAAAATGTAGAAGACAGAAAAATTACGTATTTGTGGACCGAACGGTTTTGAATGATACGTAATTTTGTAGAAACGAGTTTCTATATATTCTTGGAAATCCGTACAATAGGTATAATTCAAACAAATTAATTGCCAATTAATCATAATTTTTTGTTTTTCTGTCGTACTTTCCGCATATTTTCGTTCCAGTGTTCAGCGATAATTTGCGATAATACAAAGTTTCGAACTTTGCTGATTGTATGACACTTCTAACAATACGGACAATATCAACCATAATTAGAAAATAAAAACGTGTACGAATACTTATTCTTCTTATATTTCTATCGAGTTCTTATTTTCCTTCTTGGTAACTTCGCAAATTATTGGAACGACGATTTTTCGCATTGTATTCATTAACACGTTGACTGCCAAGCGTATTTTACTATATTAGAACGGCGATGCTATGAAATACTACAACGTTTGACTGTATTATGCAAAATGTAAATAATGTGTAGGTATTGGAGACCGAAGGATTGCATCACTATTCCAATAACAACTGCATTTATAAAATAATAATTGCTACCTGCTAACCTGCTACCTGCTAACTATATTCTTGGAAATCCGTACAATAGGCACAATGCAAACAAATTAATTGCAAATTAATCATAATTTTTTGATCTTCTGTCGTAGTTTTCGCATATTTTCGTTCCAGTCTTCAGCGATAATTCGCGATAATACAAAGTTCCGAACTGTGTGTGTAACGTAGTCGGCGAGAGTTGAAAATGTAGAAGACAGAAAAATTACGTATTTGTGGACCGAACGGTTTTGAATGATACGTAATTTTGTAGAAACGAGTTTCTATATATTCTTGGAAATCCGTACAATAGGTACAATGCAAACAAATTAATTGCCAATTAATCATAATTTTTTGTTTTTCTGTCGTACTTTCCGCAAATTTTCGTTCCAGTGTTCAGCGATAATTTGCGATAATACAAAGTTTCGAACTTTGCTGATTGTATGACACTTCTAATAATACCGACAATATCAACCATAATTAGAAAATAACAACGTGTACGAATACTTATTATTCTTATATTTCTATCGAGTTCTTATTTTTCTTCTTGGTAACTTCGCAAATTATTGGAACGACGATTTTTCGCATTGTATTCATTAACACGTTGACTGCCAAGCGTATTTTACTATATTAGAACGGCGATGCTATGAAATACTACAACGTTTGACTGAATTATGAAAAATATAAATAATGTGCAGGTATTGGAGACCGAAGGATTGCATCACTATTCCAATAACAACTGCATTTATAAAATAATAATTGCTACCCATGGCGAATATTTGGATCGGTCACCGGTGGTGACCACCATAGCAGTCAAAGTATTAACGATTGCTGATAACCTAAAAACAAAAATTATTGTGTGCGAATTTATCCGCTCCCGGTGATAACGGTCAGTTTTTGTTTGTGGATTATTCCGTCAAATGATGCAAATGGGTTAATCAGTCCCCTATTTCCGTCTACATCGCGCAGCGCTCGATGATTGCCAAGCGTATTTTACTATATTAGAACGGCGATGCTATGAAGTACTACAACGTTTGACTGAATTATGAAAAATATAAATAATGTGCAGGTATCGGAGACCGAAGGATTGCATCACTATTCCAATAACAACTGCAGTTATAAAATAATAATTGCTACCCATTGCGAATATTTTGGTCGGTCACCGGTGGTGACCACCATAGCAGTCAAAGTATTAACGATTGCTGATAAGCTGAAAACAAAAATTATTGTGTGCGAATTTATCCGCTCCCGGTGATAATGGTCAGTTTTTGTTTGCGGATTATTCCGTCAAATGATGCAAATGGGTTAATCAGTCCCCTATTTCCGTCTACATCGCGCAGCGCTCGATGACTTGTAAGAAAAGGCCATAACCCGCGCCGGTCGTTCTTCAACACCTCTCCTCTCGTGAATTTCTTCGGGCCCGCTCTCGATGCGTCGCGGGCCGCGGCTCGTAAAGCTCGAAGGAGCTCGTAGATCGATCTGTTTACGAGGCTTTCACAGTGCGGATATGAAGTGTTAGCGGCGGTAATTCGAGGCAGCCAGTTTCCTGCCAATCGATTCGCTCTCGCATAATATTCGCCGCACATCGCGCCGCACACTTTCCACTCCGAGCTTGCATTATGCCGCGCGTCTCTGACGTTTCATTAGCGACTTTGTCGCGTGTCGGCCCTCCGCACCGAACGGCTGCAAATTGTGCGCCGGATGCGTCAAATATTTACACGCGCGCTCCTGTAAATGCGCGCCTACCGTTCGCGAGCGAATAAAATCGGAAAACGGCGAGGTATTCTTCGGAGCGATTTTTTTAACCCTTTGAGCGCTGAGTTGCCCGACGTTAACCGTTTGAGTCCGGAGAAGCGCTATCGCGCTTCACTTGTCGTATGCCAAAAATACGGCGCAGCGCGATAGCGCTGCTCTTGTTTTGTATCGAGAATGCGAAGACGCTGCTGTTGGTAGTATACTTTACGCAATTATTGAGAGCAGTTGCAGTAATATCAGTAGCAGTTTTTATTCATTTAACTCAGTTGTGGCTTTTAACAATATAAGAATTAAATAGACTGCAATTTACTTCGAACATTATTGACACTATAGAGGAGGAATGGTTAGCAAGCAAAAATGCCACAGGAACATTACCAATATGTAAAAAGTTTTCTTTAGAAAAATTGCCTGGGCGAAATTTGCGACAATGTGATGCATGCAGTAATAAAAATGCTAATGGAATTAAACGATCCAACTTAATTTGCGCTATATGTAAAAAAGGAATTCATGGAATTTGTGCAGCAAAACATTTTTGTAATAAGTCAAGATAAACATTTTTTTATCATAATTACTTGTTACATAACAATTAGTGTTAATTATAACCATTTTCATTGTTTCCCAAAAAAAATACTACGCATTCCATCCCGGACTTTTAGCATATGCATAAGAAAATGCTCCCGTACTCAAACGGTTAAGCGTGCGCCGTGGACTGCCCACTCCGTACAAAAAAGACTGAATTTTCATTGCAAGGTCTCGTCTCGTCGGAATCCGAAGACGAATTCTTCATCTTTTTTCTTTCAAATGTTTTAATTTCAAGTGTTTCAATGTCACTACCACTGTTACTAATGCGTTCAAACTCATTCTCGGACATTTTAGGGGGAATTGAAAATGAAGTTTTAAAACGCAAAAAACAGATTTTCAGAAAGTAGCAGTATTGCAAAAGTCTGTGGTAGCGATATGTTAACTAATGCGCAATGAATGCACACACAAATTTAATGGACAATACTGATAAAAATTTGCATAAAAGTACATTTAAACGCTTATTGACTTTTTTGTATCTATATCTTCATATCTTTTTTATATTGATGCAGAGCATTTATATTTATACTACCAGTCACATATATCTGTAAGTACCTGTCACATATGTGTTCATGACCTAAACTGAATGGTTGTGTGAGAACGCATATATGGGTCCATAGCGCTGAAAGGGTTAATGCCGCGCGTTGCCGAATATTGTAAATACGTCGTGCGTTCCGGCGAACGGGATCTTTTTGCGTTCGGGACGAAAGCAATTTGGCAATAAAACGAGTCGCGTGCTCGGTTGCGAATGTTCGATGTCTGACGAGTAATTATGCGGCTTTGACGCAAACTTTTTGCGATGGGGTCGTTACGCGGGCGAAAAGATGTGATTTGTGCGGGGACTTATGGGGTATGGTGGGGCGTGCTAAGAAAATGGAGAGATTCAGGGAGAATGACGGAGAAATATCAAAGGGTAAATGGAAGGGAATGTAAGCCAAGTCATTTTCATGGATGTTAAGTGACGCATTGCGTTTCAACGTTATTGTAATTTTGTTAAATGATTATGGAATATAAAGCCCTTTCCCGTGGAAAATGCAGACTATGGAACTTTTTTGCTGTAACTCAACATTTCTTAGAACCACTGGTGCTTCCTATGCAGGAGTCTATAAAAATGGATGTGTGGTACAAGGTTTGTTTCTTTAAAATATGTGTACAGTGTAAAGATTTGAATTTACGGATGGTAAGCCAAATTACCAAATTACTGCAATTTATGTGCAAAGTGCGGAATGAAAGTGTGTTCGACATCCTTAACCCTTCTTTGCACGATGGTGGAAGTTTCCATCATAACATTGAATCCTCAAAAATTATGTAAAAGAACAAGTTCACTTTAATCTAACTTTGCATGATGATGGAAATTTCCATCATATTGTTTTTTGCTACATTTATACTATAAATATATACTAAGATTTTTTTAACCATTTTTCCTTTCATTTTGAACATGAATTATATCACCTTGATTTATTTCACCAATAAAGAAAAAATCATGCAAAGAAGGGTTAATAGCCGCAGAATCTAATTTTCTTGTCGAATATATATTTTCATGAAACAAATTTTATAACACATCTTCGTTTTCGCAGTCCTCCAAATAAGCGACATTGGTGGCTTATTTATAATAATAATTATAATCATAATAATAATAATAATTATAATAATTATAAATATATAATATAATTATATAATTTATAATATATGGCCTCGAAACACGTTGAGTTACAGCAAAAAATTCCATAGTCAGCGGTTTCATCCAAAAAACTTCACATTCCTGAGTCATTTAGGTAAATTTTATTGGCTGCGAAGGTGAAAATAAAAATTCCATTCTATAATATTCTATTCCACTCTACATCGTTTCATCGATCCGCCAACATTGGTCCTCATTTGCGAAATTACCTTATCGAATCTGGCCGTAATCAAACATTGATGCGCTCGTTTCTGTCTTTCTTTCATTCTCTCTTTCTTCACGGTCCTCATCGGTGTCCTCATTTTGAACGTTCCGTCGGTAGTCTCTCTTTCTCTTTTCCCCTACTTCGCGCGACACGCACGTTATAGGCATTCAAGTGGATTTATGCTAATACATTCAGCGCTGCTTCTATGTATGCTTTAGCATGATAGGTAGATCAAAATTGCACGACGATGTTGATGCACCGGGACGGAGTAGTGTTGGAGTAATGTGCGGGGGACTCAAAGATTGGAAGTAGGATATTATCATATTTTACGGGAAACGTTGTAGCCTGCGTCTACTTAAATACCAATTTCGCAACGCACACCGCTTTGCGTGTGCCGATGACGTCAAAACGCGCGACTGGGAAAATGGTTGACGTAAATGAGCCCCTTTTTTCTTAATTCAGATAGTTTATTCTTTGGCCAGACTTATACCTGCGCTCGATCTTGTGGTTTCGTCATCAGGAGTGTGTGAAATATGTGATTTTTGTATATAGACTTAATTTTAGTCGAGTACCGAAAATTATAAGTGAAATGATATGATTTCATTTATGCAAATTTAAATTTATATGAGCGAGACCATATAATTTGTTTGTAGTTAGCAAGAAATCTCACTCCTGAAGATGAAAAGAATTTTTTAATGGGCAGTAGATTGAATGTGAACTCGAGTAAAGGACATTGTAAGCGAAAATATGTGAATGCATTTATATAATTTAAATTTGTATAAACGAATCCACATAATTTGCTTGTGTTGAACAAATAACCTTACTGCTGAGGATGAGAAGATTTTTTTCATTTACAGTGGATTGAATATATAAGCGAATTATAGCGAAAATATATGAATACATCTATACAACTTAAATGTACACAAATAAATTCATATAATTTGCTTATAATTAGTAATTAATCTCACTCCTGAGGATAATTGAGGCACAGTATATGAAGCAAACAATTTTTTAGTTTATAATAGATGGAATATAAATTGAGTTATATAAATTATAAGCGAAATTATATGACTTCCTTAATTTATTCATATAATTTGAATTTATATACACGAAATCATACAATTTCGCTTGAAATCAAGTAATTAATCTCAGTCCTGCGGATGGATATAGCCACGAGCATGTATTTTGTCATAACAATTGGAAACCGGTCATACTCATTTATCACGTCACCTCACAATAATTTACATTACTAAACTTTATCTTAATTTCATCATTTTCCCACATATAATGATCTTTAAGTATAACGTTAAAATATTTTCTATTATAAAAAAGAGTATATAAATTTATATACTCTAACGAGAAAGCCACAAAATGTCGAAACAATATCGCGCGTATGAATAACTTCGGTTAAGCGATAAACTATTTCAATCAAGAGACACATGTCACTCATTGATATCAATACTGGTTGAGGTCGAGCAATTTTACTTTTAAAAACCATTGTGCGGGCTATTTTATCATTTCAGTCGCCTAGCGATTACTGTAAAAACACTTAGCTAATGTGAGTCAAGGTCCTCCATCGCCCTGATAAAATCCAAAACGCTCGCGAAAGTTTCCTCGGAATCCAGTCTCCTTGACCCCTGTTGACGCTACTCAATGTTTCATGAAACGAAATACGGGCGTTTCGCATATCGGACACCGACGTATTCGATTTCCGTGTTTGCCCAGCGTTTCCGCTAATTAACAATCTTCGCCCGCCCCTTTGTTCGGCCAAATAACTGCCGGACCAGTTAAAAAACGACTCCGTTAATTAACCAGTTAATACTGATTGCCGCGTCGTTACGTGCGTAATTAAATATGCGGGTCTCCGTTAATATCGACGCTCGCAAATACTTTGATCAGAGTCAGCATGCGTGGCAATGTTACAGTGAAACACCGAAATCTGGAGAATGTCGACTTTCACCGGTGAATGTCAACATTCACATAATCGCTTGGTGTATGTCCGAAATATTTGCTAAATACCCTTATTTCTGACTTACACCGGTAAATGTTGACATTCACCATGCACTAATTGTCGACACACACCGGAGAGGGTCCGAATGTACAACAATGTAATGAAATATTCGATCTTTCACCAACGTATTTTGTGTCTGTTGACATTCACCGGTGAAAGTCGACATTCTCCAATTTCGGTTATTCACGGTAACAAATTCATTTTATAAAGCAAATACGTGAACAATTGGATGCACAACTTTGAAATAGAACTTTGAAATAGTGGTATACGTCGAGAAGTCGACGTTAATTTGTTACAGTGAAACACCGAAATCTGGAGAATGTCGACTTTCACCGGTGAATGTCAACATTCACATAGTCGCTTGGTGTATGTCCGAAATATTTGCTAAATACCCTTATTTCTGACTTACACCGGTAAATGTTGACATTCACCATGCACTAATTGCCGACACACACCGGAGAGGGTCCGAATGTACAACAATGTAATGAAATATTCGATCTTTCACCGACGTATTTGGTATCTGTTGACATTCACCGGTGAAAGTCGACATTCTCCAATTTCGGTCATTCACGGTAACAGCAACACACATTCTATTCTGCCATTTGGAACATAGTTTGCTATGCGCGTAATAAAAACGTCGAGATTTTCTACAAATCTTTTGTTATATCGAAATTTGCCGTTAAGAATCAGAACGCGCGTTCTAAAGAATGTTCCAAAATTCGCGCAAGAAGTAATTTGGATAGAAAAACGTCTGCAGAAGATAAGTAAGACGACAGGAGATAGAAAAAATTCATTTTTAACCCTTTGACTGCTGAATACTCCCGGCCGAAGCGTTCGTTGTGGCCGAGATACTTTTCGATAGTTTGAACTCTATTGATTGATTATATGTATAAGGCGCAACAAAGTTCCAATGGTAATACTTCATTTACGTCAAATTAAATAATGCAAGTATATAATTTGATAAGAACGCATCTGTATTTATCTCATATATTGATAATTGTGGCTGCAGTAGGTCAGAAATTGTAACGATTGCAAAGCGCATATTTGCGCCCATAGTCGACACCGACAAATTTCGGCGGACGCGTATATACGTCCATAGTAGTCAAAGGGTTAATAACCCTGAACTGTCAGTTGTCACGCTGTTTTTTTTGTGGCAATACTTTATCGCACAAATGGCGCGAAGTTAAAATCTTGTGTGAATTTTGGGATACCCTTTATTTTGCTGCTTTTAATGTATTTGTTTACGTGTATATTGAAGACACCGGTTTACTCTGTAAATCTTTCGTCATGTTACTTTATGCTGCCGAAGATCATGGCACGTATTCTATTTTCCCACTTGTAAAAATGTTTATTATACGTATATTAAAGACACCGGCTTGGTTTGCAAATATTTTGCCACGTTACTTCTTGCTGTTGAAAATCACATCGTACGTTCTCTTTTTCCACTTGCAATAATTTCTACTATACGTACATCAAAGACACCGATTTGTTCTGCGCATATTTTGCCCCGTTACCTTCTGCTGTCGAGAATTGTATCGTACGTTCTACTTTGCCACTTGTAAAAATGTTTGCAATGCGTATAAAAAAACATCGGCCTGTTTTGCAAATATTTTGCTACGTTACTTTTTGCCGTCGAGAACGTATCGTACGTTCTACTTTGCCACTTGCAAAAATGTTTGCTATACGTTTAATAAAGGCACTGATTTGTTTGGCGAATATTTTGTCATGTTACTTTATGGTGTCGAGGATCACATTGTACATTCTATTTCGCCACTTCCAAACATTTTTGCTACGTATTAAAAACATCGAGTTAATCTGCAAATATTTTCCTACGTTACTTGCTGCTCTTAGGTATCGCATCACAGTAAAGACTCCGGTTTGATCTGCAAATCTTTTGCTCCGTAAATGTTAAAAGTACCGACCTGTTCTGAAAATTAATTGCCATGCCATGTTTACTATCGACGATCACACCATTCTATGTCACCACCTCTAACATCTTTTGCAACGTCGGTTTTGCTCTACAAACATTTTTCCGCGCTACTTCCTGTCATTAAGGATCACATCGCACGTTCGATTTCGCCACTTGCAAACATTTTTACTACGTGCATATTAACACTAGGTTTACGTGACCCGTCAATTTGACGGATTTCAAACTTTGAAATAAAACACGCAAAAAGCCATAGCAATAATCTTAACTACTTTGCATCGTAAATTCATAATTTCATTAAAAGAGTGTATATACACAATTATTATTTCCTTAAGCTTTCTAAATTTTAAAAATTTTTGCTACGTGCATATTAAAAACACCGAATTAGTCTGCAAATATTTTCCTACGTTACTTGCTGCTCTTAGGGATTACATCATAGTAAAGACACCGGCTTGATCTGCAAATCTTTTGTTCCGCAAATGTTAAAGGTACCGATCTGTTCTGAAAATCAATTGCCATACCATTTTTTACTATCGACGATCACATCGCACATTCTATGTCACCACATCTAACATCTTTTGCAACGTCTATTTTGCCCTACAAACATTTTTCTGCGCTACTTCCTGTCATTAAGGATCACATCGCACGTTCGATTGCGGCACTTGTAAACATTTTTGCTATGTGCATATTAAAAACACCGAGTTAGTCTGCAAATATTTTCCTACGTTACTTGCTGCTCTTAGGGATCACATCATAGTAAAGACACCGGCTTGATCTGCAAATCTTTTGCTCCGTAAATGTTAAAGGTACCGATCTGTTCTGAAAATCAATTGCCATACCATTTTTTACTACCGACGATCGCATCGCACATTCTATGTCACCACCTCTAACATCTTTTGCAACGTCTATTTTGCCCTACAAACATTTTTCTGCGCTACTTCCTGTCATTAAGGATCACATCGCCCGTTCGATTTCGCCACTCGGAACAATTTTACTCTACGCGCATTAAGGACACCGGCTTATTCTGCAAGGATTTTGCCACGTTACATTACGCTGTCGATTGTCACGTCGCACATTCCATTCTGCCGGTCGTGACGTCTTTCGCTATTTTACCTTTCGCCACCGAGGATCCCAAGATCCACCTTTCCGTCGTCGAAAAAATGCCGACGGCGACGTGACTGCCGACAATAAGCGATAAGTTCTCGCGTACTAACGTTAATCCCACGCTCGAAACGCTGCAAATCAAAGAGCGCGCGTCTTCCAATCAATCTCCCTTGGCGAAAAGCAATCGCACCGTCCAGCTTCCACTCCGGGCCGTAATAATTCATCGCGGGGTCCGGTCTTTTCCGGTGTGCCAACTTGTCAGCTGACGCGGCCGGACAGATTATCGAGACCATTAATTATCGAAGACGTGACGCCACGTCGCACTTCTCTCTCTCTCTCCTATCTTCTCCTCTCTTCTCTTTGTCCGCCTGTTTCCTCTCACCAACTTCGCAACTGAAACAATTCGTCCGCTGCGACGCCGATAAAACCGTAAAATCGTTGGGAAACAGACTTCTAGTCTATTAAAAATTGAAGGACTTCGCGATCATTGTTGCAAGTGGAATTATTCTTAAACGTTTCAGTCTCGCGTAGAGTATTCGTTGTACAGATTTCAAGTCGGAAATAACTGATACTTATTTCTCCTTTAAACCGCATGAATTTTGTTTTTAATTGCCATTAATTTCAGTTATATTTATTCAACATTGAATCGTATTTTAGTAGATAACGAAATAAAAGCCATTTTCGATGAAAATGGAAATCAATTGAGAACTCTTGTTTGATTGCAATCCATAAAATAAGATGTTGCGTCGTTTTTAACTTTAATTCTTGTCAAGCACAAAAAGGCGTTTCTGTATAAATAAGTGAAAACACGCGCTATTGATATATTTTTGGCGGTACTTTCCGACGAGATCTTTCACATTTCGACTTGACTTCTTTTTGACATTTTTTCAATCACCTACGGGACTCAAACGATTAATTTCCGGGTTGAGACCATGCGCTTACTTTTTAATCCAATGTTTCATTGTCACCGTAGTTAGCTGCAGCGTTTGAATACAAGTGATACCAAAGTCTCATCTTTCAAGGATCCCTCATAAAGACCCACATGCGTTTTGAATTGATCGCTTGACACGAAAAACCAAGGACACGTTTCGAACCCGGAAAGCAAGAGTAATTCTAGACTTCTCCCATGCAGGTCATTCCTCTGCAATCCAATAAGCTGTCGCGCCTTTACGCTCGCCGAGTCGTCAACCTTCTAATTACAGCCTCGCTCATTTCCAATTATCCGCGTTTCCACTTATTTCGTTATTTGCGCAGATCTGCCGGTTTACAGAATTATCGTTCTTTGCACATCGGCGGCTTTTGGCCCCGGGAACTTTTAATCTCCGATTTTCCAATCTTCTAAACCCAACAGTCCGACGCGAATGGCAGCATGCCACGGAAAGATAGTCACTGGAACGACGGCCATGATTGTCTTGGTGCACTGCACTGCACTGTGTGCAACACGCCTGCATTCCGCTAACGTCGTAGCGCAAGGTAAACTCGCGTCAAGTTTATGCTAATAGATAAAAGCCTCTACTTTCAGGAAATGTTCCCCGGGGGGCATGCTGCTCTGGCAAAAAATGCGAACAATATGTGGACGACACACGCTCTGGCTAATCATATTTCCAGATGTGTCATGCGATACACCGGGTATAGTAAGTCATACGTCGGAGCCAACCACCGTTGAATGCCAGGCATATAAAAACTGGAATATCGGACATTTATATTTGGCCGCGATAAGACTGAAGCCTTTAATTCTTGGCTTCATATGCTTCAAAAGCACCATGTGATATTTCCTTCTATACAAAAAATTGAATTTTGTAAGGGATTAATTAGGGAAGTGGTACATATACAGAACACCATGAATATCACACGCATGCGATACACCGGGTATAGTAAGTCATTCGTCGGAGCCAACCCCCGTTGAACGCCAGGGATATAAAAACTGGGAATATCGGACATTTATATTTGTGCGCGATAAGACTGAAGCCTTTAATTGTTTGCTCCGCATGCTTCAAAAGCACAATGTGACATTTCTTTCTATACAAAAAATTGAATTTTGTAAGGGATTAATTAGGGAAGTGGTACATATACAGAACACCATGAATATCACACGCATGCGATATACCGGGTAGTAAGAAATTGTTGGAGCCAACCACCGTTGAATGCCAGGAATATAAAAACTGGGAATATCGGACATTTATATTTGTGCGCGATAAGACTGAAGCCTTTAATTGTTGGCTCCGCATGCTTCAAAAGCACAATGTGATATTTTCTTCTATACAAAAAATTGAATTTTGTAAGGGATTAATTAGGGAAGTGGTACATATACAGAACACCATGAATATCACATGCATGCGATACACCGGGTATAGTATTCGTCGGAGCCAACCACCGTTGAATGCCAGGCATATAAAAACTGGGAATATCGGACATTTATATTTGTGCGCGATAACACTGAAGCCTTTAATTGTTTGCTCCGCATGCTTCAAAAGCACAATGTGAAATTTCTTTCTATAGAAAAAATTGAATTTTGTAAGGGATTAATTAGGGAAGTGGTACATGTACAGAACACCATGAATATCACATGCATGCGATACACCGGGTATAGTAAGTCATACGTCGGAGCCAACCACCGTTGAATGCCAGGGATATAAAAACTGGAATATCGGACATTTATATTTGTGCGCGATAAGACTGAAGCCTTTAATTGTTTGCTCCGCATGCTTCAAAAGCACAATGTGAAATTTCTTTCTATACAAAAAATTTAATTTTGTAAGGGATTAATTAGGGAAGTGGTACATATACAGAACACCATGAATATCACACGCATGCGATACACCGGGTATAGTAAGTCATTCGTCGGAGCCAACCACCGTTGAATGCCAGGCATATAAAAACTGGGAATATCGGACATTTATATTTGTGCGCGATAAGACTGAAGCCTTTAATTGTTTGCTCCGCATGCTTCAAAAGCACAATGTGATATTTCTTTCTATACAAAAAATTGAATTTTGTAAGGGATTAATTAGGGAAGTGGTACATGTATAGAACACCATGAATATCACACGCAACGCAGTTTTCTATTATGAAATTAAATTTGTCCCATGTATGGCGTGGACTAAAATAATTAATTAAGGAAATCTTACAAATTCAGAGCAACGTACCACGCGCAACACAGGTTTTTATGATAAAATTAAATTTGTCATGTGTCTGTTGTTGATTAAAACAATTATTTAAGGAAATCGTACATGTCCAGAACACTATGCATACCACACACAATACCGTTTGCTACCATAGAATTTAATTTTTATAGATGTGTTTTATATTATTGCTTTGAAACATGCAGAGTAAAGAGTTATGCTATTAATAAGCAACCAACAAAACCGCTTCACATTTATCGTTTCCATTACACAAATGGTTCTTTTGAAATACATTACGTAAATTTATCCTTAGATACGTTTGGCTCGTTCGGTACTAACATTATCAGAGCTGTTTGCCGCGTTCGTTTGCCGACGTAAAATTAGAAAGCACGCAAATGAATTCTCAAGATTAACCCGGCATAAACGACGATTTGAATAACTGTGCCAATTATAAGAAACGACCGGCGCGCACGGTAATATCGTTATTTCCGATGCACTCGCTCGCACAAAGAGCAAACGGAAGATAAATCCTTTGTCGTTTCAATTAACAGACAATAATCCGCGGCAAACATCCGCGTCGTTATTAAAATAATTCGATGACGTCGTCCCGATAATCCTCGACCTGATCGGTCGCTCGTCACAATTGCAAACAATTAAACCCCTTTTACAATCGCATCGAGTCCCGTCAATTTTCAACCTCCCGGCGGACGGGAAAAAGAAAGGAACGTCGTACGTGCGAATTGCTCGAATCGACCGAATAAAGCCCAATTTCTGGTCCGGAACACAGTTAACGAGAAGAGGGTGGGTCACCGTATCAAGAATTAGAATTGGGCACACGAGATTCACTCGTTCCTATTTGTCATTTAAAGAAATCGCCCCGCATCTCTTTTATGCAGGCCAACTAACTGTAAAGTACGTGCTATTGGAATGTCCAAAGTATTCAGACAGAGTATCGACAAGTCTAGAACTCAACTTAACACTTTGACTGCCATGATGGTCACCGGTGACCGACGCAAGAAATTTTACTGAAGATCCAAAATATTCGCAATGGGTAGCAATTATTATTTTATAAATGCAGTTGTTGTTAGAATAGTAATGCGATCCTTTGGTCTCCAATACCTGCACATTATTTACATTTTGCATAATTCTGTCGAACGCTGTATTATTTCATAGCATCGCTGTTCTAATATAGTAAAATACGCTTGGCAGTCAACGCGTTAAGTGATCGCTTCAACAACCATACGTGTATCCAACTGCACTTACTTTTTTTAAAAGATACCTTCCTATTGCATAAAATTATTGGGATGGCCAAAAATTATTGGGTTGACCAAGAACTTTATGCGATCGCCCAAATCATTTTTTATCCAGAACGATACGAATGTTGGCAGAGTAAATTTACGTAGACGCCTAAAGTTGACGCAATATAAACAGCAAAACGTTGAACCCGCGTCAAGGTATTGACAGAAATAAAATGTATCTCTTGGATTTTTCCATACCAACCGAACGAGCTTTTTGGCCAGTCCAATATGTAGACGTTGACCCCGTAAACGTTCGACGCTAATAGCCTTAGCGCAGTTCGTTCGGCGTTAAACGTAGAATTAAAAAGAAAAGAGCAATTCCCTCGGCCCTCTTTAACCCCTGCACTCTGACGAATTCTGCACACTATCGCTGTCTTCCTCGCGCCATCGGCAATTATTGGGCATTAGGCATTCGGCTGGATTTATGCGAATGCAGTTCCGCATGTGCCCGCCGTGATACACACAGACGGCAGACGCTGTGCGCGTCTGTGTAATGGCGGCAGACGAACACACAGCCGTTTTACTTGCAGTGGAATACCACCGCACGAGCGCATGTGCTCTTGCATCTGTGTGCGCGTGCAGTTGTGCACCGGCGGTATGTGTGACAGTAGACGGAATGGCCGGGTGCAACTGGAATCACTTGAATAACTTCCTAAGTATTGATTCTCACGAAAATTGCCGCCGACGAAAATTCCGACGCGAAACCACGGCAAATAACGTCACCTGCTGAGAAGACGTTTAGGGGTTTTTGAGATTTTTTCAGTGGGTCACTATGGTTCTGTATCTTGTTATTTGGCCTTTTATACTTACTGCAAGTACATAACTTTGTAAGTATCGATTCCCACGAAAATTCCAACGTGATGCCACAATAAATTCGTCACTTGCTGAAAAGGCGGTTAGGTGTTTCTGAGATTTTTCCAGGGTGCCATGATAGAAGCGCGTAGGCAAACACGTAGTAAATTATGTGTTACGTGCGAGTGTATGCGCGGTGTTACAGGCGTCATACCACAGTGTGTCTGTATGTATTCTTCCTATGTTTAGGAACTCAAGTGTCTTGTTATTTGATTTGCTATTTATTCAAGTGCTTATCGCTCTTGAACAACTTCGTGAACATTGATTGTCACGAGCATTGTCACGGGAACAAATTTCAACGCTTAAACGACAACTAATTCGTTATCTACTGCAAAGTCAACTGGATGTTTCTACAATTTTTTCAACGCGTCATATAAAAGCGCGTAGGCGCACACATACTTAATTTGATGCCTCATGCGATTGTATACGCGGTATTACAGACATCACCGCCACCACACCTCGCAGACACCAGTGCATATTCTACTTTGTCGCTAGCAACTATTTTTGCTACATGAATGTCCTAGAAATCAACTATCTTCCTACACCTGAATAATTTCCTAAATATTGTTTTTCCCAAAAATGACCACGGTCAAAAACCCCAACGTTGAAACCACAAGTAACTAATTTGTCACTTGCCGAATTGCGTTACTTCCGAGATCTTCCCATCGCGTCCCATATAAGCGCATATGGCCACACATACTAAATTTGGTGCCCCCTGCGATTATATGCGCGTTGTTACAGACATCATCGCCACTACACCTCGCAGACACCAGTGCATATTCTACTTTGCCGCTAGCAACTTTGCTACACGAAAACTAAAGACCCATGTCTTAGAAATCAAGTATTTTCCTAGTCTTTCTTCCCTCGCTACACCTCAATAAGTTCCTAAGTATTACTTTTCCCAAAAATTATCACGGTAAAAAATCCCAACGTTGAAACCACAACTAAGTCATTTGTCACTTGCCGAATTCCGTTACTTCCGAGATCTTCCCATCGCGTCCCATAGAAGCGCATATGGCCACACATACTAAATTTGGTGCCCCCTGCGATCGTATGCGCGTTATTACAGACATCACCGCCACCACATTAGCGATTATTTTTGCTACATGAATCTCCTAGAAATCAACTATCTTCCTACAGCCTTACTTCCTTCCCTACACCTGCATAACTTCCTAAGTATTGCTTTTCCCAAAAATGACCACGGTCAAAAACCCCAACCTCGAAACCACAAGTAACTAATTCGTCACTTGCCGAATTGCGTTACTTCCAAGATCTTTCCATCGCGTCCCATAGAAGCGCATATGGTCAGATATTTTGACTATTTTTACTACATGAATGTCCTAGAAATCAACTATCTTCCTACAGCCTTACTTCGCTTCCTACACCTGCATAACTTCCTAAGTATAGCTTTTCCCAAAAATGACCACGGTCAAAAACCCCAACCTCGAAACCACAAGTAAGCAATTTGTCACTTGCCGAATTCCGTTACTTCCGAGATCTTCCCATCGCGTCCCATAGAAGCGCATATGGCCACACATACTAAATTCGGTGCCCCCCTGCGATAGTATGCTTGCCGTTACGGGCATCACCGCCACCACACCACGTCTGTATCGTAGCCACCCCGCAGACACGAGCGCGTACACAATCACACACACCCCCGCACATTGAGCTGGACTCGTTGCGTGGGTGTTGGTTGCCGACGTCCACTCCGCAGAGAGCAGGGTTGGCATGGTTGGCTGTGGAGGCGGGGGTGGAAAGGCTGACTGCGGGGATGAAAGTGGGTGCTCGCTGAGGGGTCGCAAGGGTGGGGTGACGAAGTGGGCGCCTGGCAGGGTAACTTGTGGGGCCGCGTGCGAGAGAGAAGTGGCGATTGCCTGCGCGGTGGAGAAACACAGGCGTCGGGAGTGGAAATGAGCCGGACGAAGAGGCACGAAACGGGAGGGAAGGAAAGGCAACGTGCGGGAGAGCGAGGGAGAATCAGTGTTATTGGTTTTTGTTGCGCATGCCTACTGCCGGCGCCAATCTGGCGAATTATTAGCCAAGTTTAACCGGCCAGAGGTGAGATAGATTATGACAGGACCCGGCAATTTAATACCCGAGCCCCGCCGAACCCCGCGGACGACCTCTCGTTTCATCCATCTTTATATCTGCGGCCCGGCGGGTGGAAGGAAAAAATACGGCGTGGCTGCGGAGAAACTTTTTTCGGCGGTCAATTGGCGCGCTGGGAAAGTTCGAGGCGACGCTAAATTGATCGCTGATCAGCCGATTATTATTTTGTTAATTGCACTGCGCATGTACGGAAGTGTATTGCTATTTTGAAGAGATTCGAATTTGTTGCGTTTGAGTATTTCTGTAGGCAGCATAACAGGGGTTCGGAGAATTGCGGTATTTTGATGTGTAAAGGTCGATTTTGCGGTGAGTGTTTTGAGCAGGGTGTGATATGCGTCTATTTTCAACAATGTGTAATACTCATGTATGTGTACGATGCGGGTGTATATTTTGAACGATATGTGAATATCAAGTAGATATTAGACATTTTAGGCGGAATCGAACGCTTCGAGTGCTTTGATGCGACGTGAGTAATTGTTTGTAATTACTCAGCAGAAACCAAGCCAACAGAACGTTGATCACCGGTATCCTACCAATACAATGCGGACGCATGCGTGTCGTCACAGTATGTTGCACATTCATTATTGATGCGACAGAAAAATGTTTCATTTCGTACTCAATTAATTATGTCCCGTGATGAAGCACTAAGCTGATTATTTGACATTTTTCATGAGACACCCACGTTTATATGAAATATGAAATCCGCCCCTGCAATTGCTTGGGATTACCCCTGAGAAATTCTATGAAGGGCAGACTAAGTCCTACTGAAATGTCAACGAATACGTGTCAACACAGAAGTGCGCACGTTAATTTGTGAAATAACAGAATAATTTTCTATTTGCATTTAATCAATACTGCAATATGAGCATCAGTAAGCTAGTTATTTTATAATTTTGCTTGAGGTAACACTAATTTATATTCTTGACGTTTCTACGTTTATACGAAACACAGAATCTGCATCGGTAATTACCTGCTGTTACCTCAGAGAAATTCTGCAAACGCTAAATTCTACGAAAGTTAATTTGTGAAGTAACAGAAAAATCGTTAATTTGAGATTTAATTAATCTCTCACGTGATATGTCACTAAACTAGTTATTTTATATGTTAACTCGAAATAGCACACATTTTACTTTTCAACGTTTCCACGTTCACACGAACCACGGAATCTGCACCGGTAATTACTTGTGATTACCCTTGAGAAATTCTACGAAGGACACACCAGCCGTACATAAATTTCCACTGTAATATCAACGCAACTATACCCACACGTTAAATTGCGAAATGACAGAAAAATCTTTAATTTAACATTTAATTAATTCTGTCACGTGCTGTGTCACTAAGCTGGTTCTTTTATATGTTTTCACGAGATAGCACACATTTTTCTTCCGGGCATTTCTACGTTTACACGAAACACACAATCCACGCCGGTAATTGCTTATAATGGCCTCAGAGAAATTCTACGAAGAACTAACTTCTACGAAGGTTAAATTGTGAAATGATAGAAAAATCTTTGATTGGGCATTTTACTAATTCTCTCACGCGCTATCTCGCGAAGCTATTTATTTTATATATTAACACAAGATAGCACACATTTTTTCTTTCCAACGTTTCAACGTTTACGCAAACACGGAATCCGCACCTATAATTGCTTATGATTGCGTCAGAGAAATTCCACGAACTTCTACGAAGATTAAATTTTGAAATAATAGAAAAATGTTTAATTTGGCATTTAATGAATTCTCTCACCCGTTATTTCGCTAAGCTATTTATTTTATATATTAACACAAAATAGCACACATTTTTCTTTCCAACGTTTCGACGTTCACACAAACACGGAATCAGCACCAATAATTGCTTATGATTGCCTCAGAGAAATTCTACAGAGAACTAACTTCTACGAATGGTGAAATTGTGAAATAACAGAAAAACTTTTAGTTTGGCATTTAATTCATTCTTTCACCCGCTGTCTGACTGATGCGGTTCCTTTATATATTTACACGAGATAGCACGGATTTTTCTTTGCAACTTTTCGACGTTTACACAAAATACATGATGCACACCGATAATTGCTTACGATTGCTTCAGAGAAATTCTGCAAATGTAAAATTGTGAAATAATAGAAAAATCTTTAATTTGGCCTCCTATTTCATGTTATTTATTTATACATGTTAACACGAGATAGCCGAGATTTTTCTTTTTAATGTCCCTATACACCCCCGATAATTGCTTCTCACTGCGATTGTGAAATAACAGAAAAATTTATTTATACATCTTAACATGAGATAGTTAAAACGAGATAGCAGAGATTTTTCTTTTCAACGTTTCGACGTTTACACAAAATACACGATCCACACCGATAATTGCTTACGATTGCCTCAGAGAAATTCTGCGAAGGTGAAATTGTGAAATAACAGAAAAATCTTTAAAAATCTCTTAATTTGGCATGTAGACTCAACGTTTCGTTTACACAAAATTTAATTGCCCCTATTTCATTGTGAAATAACAGAAAAATCTTTCTGTTTATCTCTCTACATGTTAACACGAGATAGCAGAGATTTTTCTTTCCAACGTTTCGACGTTTACACAAATACGGAATCAGCACCAATAACTGCTTATGATTGCCTCAGAGAAATTCTGCGAAGGTGAAATTGTGAAATAACAGAAAAATCTTTAATTTGGCATGCAACTCATTCTCTCACCCCCTATCTCACCGAGCTATTTATTTATACATGTTAACACGAGATAGCAGAGATTTTTCTTTTCAACGTTTCTACGTTTACACAAAATACACGATCCACACCGATAATTGCTTACGATTGCCTCAGAGAAATTCTGCGAAGATAAAATTGTGAAATGACAGAAAAATCATTAATTTGGCATGTAACTCATTCTCTCACCCCCTATTTCACTGAGCTATTTATTTGTACATGTTAAAACGAGATAGCAGAGATTCTTCTTTTCAACATTTTGACGTTTACACAAAATACACGATCCACACCGATAATTGCTTACGATTGCCTCAGAGAAATTCTGCGAAGGTAAAATTGTGAAATACCAAAAAAATCTTTAATTTGGCATGTAATTCATTCTCTCACCCCCTATTTCACTGAGCTATTCATTTGTACATGTTAACATGAGATAGCAGAGATTTTTCTTTTAAACTTTCTTACGTTTATACGAAAAACGGACTTCGCAGCGGGCATAAGAGAAAAATCCGAGGACGCGTACGACGATCGAGTCAAATATTCAATTACCGCGCAACATCGATGTAAAAGCAACGCGAATGAATGTGGACGAGGCCATAAAGGACGGCGAGAACCTTGAGAGGAAAGGTGGCTGTAACTTCTCGGCGCCGGGGGCAGGGGCAGGCTGAATAGTCAAGTCGATATAACATAAAATCGTCTCTCTCTTTCTGCCGCCCGTCCGTCGAACGGCGAGAGACGAGGAAGGCGAAAGAGAAAGGTATTTCGAGAACACGACAATCCTTCCGTGGATCGCATATCGCCTCTGCATTTTCGTGTGACGAGCTTGAAATTCAAGAAAAACGGCAAAAACGCGACTTGACCGCTTCACGTTTGACTTCACTTCGACCGTTAAATGTTAAGCCGCAAAAAAGCTGTCTATTGTTCCACCGTGGGTTGAGTATTTTGTAATTTTGGCGTTTTCGCGAATTTTCACGCGGTGCGCACGCTGCACAATTCTTGGCTGCCAATTTCGGTTTCGCAAGTTTCCAGGAATCTTGTCATTTGAAGGAACTTTCGCGATCTTCGAAAAATCGGCGAGTGCACGTAGACGGAATTTTGTATAATTTGGCGCTTTGACATAATTTGAAAATTTGGTGTAATTTTCGGTGTGTATATTTTTTATATACTGTCTGCGGTACTGTCTTGTTGATATTTAATGCGCCATTTCATCTGCGATATTGATTTATAAAGGTGTTAAGTGATGTATTACTTTCAACCATATTAATAGTAATGGATAAACAAACGAAAACTCGTTTTCATTTAAAAATTAGAAAACGACAAAAAACTTTTATTAGAACTTCTATCTGCGGTATTGATTTATAAAGGTGTTCAGTGATTATTTTCAATCATATTAAGACTTTAACGACCGCTAGCTGTTTAATCGATTTTTCGGTTCCAACTGCTATTTACCAGTAGCTGATTAATCGGCTTTTCAGTGGTCAAGGGTTATATTAGATAAAATAAATATCAGATGATATTATGACAATTCTAAATGGCAATAAAATGACACTGCTTTGAAACCAAAGGATTCTCAACAACACATTCAGTATTTTTCAGTTAACACGTTGAGTGCCAAGCGTATTTTGCTGTATTAGAACGGCGATGCTATAAAATACTACAGCGTTTGACTGAATTATGCAAAATGTAAATAATGTGCAGGTATTGAAGACCAAAGGATCGCATCACTATTCTAACAATAACTGCGTTTATAAAATAATTATTGCTACCCATTGCAAATATTTTAGATCTTCTGTAAAATCTCTTGCGCCGGTCACCGATGACCATCATGGCAGTCAAAGTGTTAAAAAGCTTTACAAATAGGCACATACACAATTCCTGCGCGATATCCAAAACAGAGTCGGTCGTTAGTGAGTGGCATGTTCAGTTAATAGCGGTCCGTAAAGTGTTAATAATGACGGATGAAGAAATGAAAATCGTTTTCCATTTAAAAATTGGAAAACGACAAAAAAAAACTTTTATTAGAAATTCTCCACATGTTTCGACGCATCCAACGCCCCCTCATCAAGACTCCATAACAATGTGCATATCACATATGTTTCGCGGGTATCTATTTTTCTGTACAACCCCTCCATAAAAATGCATTACATCACATCAACTAAACAAATAAGCCTAATATGTCAGTCCCCCGAAACAATCTACTTCACGCAACTTCCTATCCGCTCAAAGCATATACCCGAAAACCGGGTTCCCAAAGACACCGTTCCGCCATCAAACTCAGCCGTCGATTCGCGGGTGCTTTTATTCCCCCGGACGATTTCAAACGGAATCCTCGTGGATCGGTATAACGTCCGGCGGGCTGAGTTGTGTGCAGTGTGTATTCCGCGGTAAGTAAACCGAGAACGAAAGTGTCGCCGCCGCTGACCAGCCCACAAATCCCTCGCACACCGACAGGCGCGTCTGTATAACTGACAGCGGCCAGGTAAACACGCACACGTCGACATAAGATACTGCAAGAGTGTGTCTTAGCATCTGCCTGAAGCACACACACACAACCACACATTTACGCCCACGCGCTGTCTCTTTGTTGGTTGATGCCACCCCTTCTCTACGATTCTCTCTTCTTCGCCGTTTGGCCTCACAATCAGAGGACGCGGTGGTGTAAACGAGTTTCGGCCTGTAAAATTCTCATGTTCCAACCCCCCGAGGCAAATGAAAGGCTGAAATATTTTTTGACCGGTGGCTTTTTCGAAAATTGCGTAAAGGGATGTCTCTGTGTGCATGGGGTGTTTGCAAAAATATGGGGGTGGGTGCGGGGATGGATGAAGGACGGTAAAATAAAAAAGAAAGTTCATGCGAACATACGCATATGTGCGATTTGATGTTGTTGCGGAATTGTAGTAGGTTTTGTCTTTCAGTAAATTGAATGAGGTATTGATTGCTTTGAACTTGCAAGTAACACTTCTTATGCATTTCCGAACATGTGGGCATAATTTTGGGGATCAGTACATTAACCCTTTGCGGTCGTATGTCTACTCTCAACCAGCAAAGCCTTTTTACACACAACAAGAGACCGTACTAATCTTATACTCTATTCATTTATGTATCAGTTTACAATTTATTTGCACAATCATAAATACCTAATGGACCTATTCACGAACTTATGCGGTGCTCTTATCAATTGGAGATAACGAAATCCAGTGTGAACAATGCGAACGATTTAAAGATGTATCGAAGGTACTTCGTAAAATTCGAAATAATATTTCCCAAATCGTATTTAACTGTAATTAGTCATTCCCGCTTCTTAAAATATTTCAAAATAATATTCCAATATGGCCTATTACCGACGAGTTTACTGTGAAACTGAAAATAGCGATGAAGAATTTTATTTTGACACCTTTATGACACACTATAAAATATAATTTTTACATGAAAACATGACATTAAAACATATTATTCTATAATATAAACATATAACTAAAGTTGTCAAAAGAATGAATAAATTTTGTTTATTGTTCATAATCCTGCATGTTATGTATCACTGCTTTTTCAACGGAAATTAATTCCGACCAGTACGACACCCATGACCAATTTTAATACGTCCGAAAAGGATTAAGATAGAATAAAGAGGAAAGTTCATATGTACATGTGTCCAATCTGATCTTGTTTCCGAATTATAGCAGTTTTTGTCTTGGAGTATTCTTATCACTTGGTTGTTCCTCTAATTATTCAAAAGTAAAGCTTCTTAGTTGCGTCAACGGTACAACCTTGTGTCATCTATTTAATCAGCAGGTTAAACTTGTTATTAAGATATTACCAAACTGTATGATTTTAAGCAAAGAAAATGCGAACTTTTACACCACAGATGTCTTAATTATTCATTATTTAGTATATCAGCAACTTCGATACTTATTTTCCGGAAAATAGGATAAAGTCTGTTGAACGAAAATTCAAAAATATTCTTCTCACCAAGTCTTTCATTTCTGCTACCTATTTGTTGTTTAATTTAATCCCCAAAGTGGTGCTGGGTCGTGATCATCTTCCATATCTACCTTTTTTTACCTATGCAATATGCATTGAATACAAGCAATTTTATTTTTCTATAAAGTCCTTCCAAATTAATCGGCCAAGTAAGAAAGAAAGTTGTCGTTCCAAGTACAAAACTATTTTCATACTCAACATTTCAGACCTTGTTATTAAAGAAACTTTGTATAGAAAAAGTAAAGTTGCTCAACTTGCTGCTCGAGTTAGAGCACCGGTCGAAATGACGTGTTACATTACAGAAACGTTATGCACACGTAAATAATTTTATGCAATTTTCTATGAAACCATCGGTCATCTTCGAAAAGTATTCTAGCATATGAGCCGTTTATTTTGAAAGTGGCCTAACTCGTTTATCTTCAAATCAAGATAAATAACATTTACTGATAAATAACATGAATTTGTACATGTAACCATGATAACCGGAAAATTTTGAAAAACGGAGTTAGGTCACTTTCAAAATAAACGGGTCATTAATTTATAATATTTTTACATACTTTGTAGATTGAAACAACCTATGACTTCTACAGTCCCAAACTCGTTTACATCTTCGCGTTTGTCAATCGTTCGAGAACATTATTGTGCTCACAGACGTTAAAAGTC
This sequence comes from Cryptocheilus praepositus, assembly GCA_033815515.1. Lineage (NCBI taxonomy): Eukaryota > Metazoa > Arthropoda > Insecta > Hymenoptera > Pompilidae > Cryptocheilus > Cryptocheilus praepositus. The sequence continues at coordinate 6,750,349 of JAWWQZ010000314.1, forward strand.
AAAGCTGCTGGAACTTTTTTATTGCACTTTTTGCCTGTCGGGCTCGTGATGTCTGCCGTGTGCTTTGTTGCCTACGAATTTTGCGCTGCGTGCGCAGGCAAAGATGCGTGGGCGTGATTAAATTGGGAGACGGCGAAATGCTTGAGTGACGAGGGTGAGCGATGAAATAGAACAGGGGAGGTAACGGTAGTTTTCCAAAAGTTCGGGAATAATATGTTTTCGGAGTGAAATCGAGAAATTCGAGAAGCTGATGAGGTTGACTTGTGGGAATCGTTTTATCGATCGGTATTTTTTGTTTTCTCAGCGAAATGAAGTTAAAATTTCGTCAGCTTTCATTTAATTGTGAAGGAAAAAAATTAAGGTTATAGAAAAAAATGATAAAACTAATAAATGCTCAAGTTCTACAATGTATCGACGCTGAAAATATTGAAGGTATTGCTATTACATTATTGGAAACTTGATTAGATAGACTGAACTTTATATTAAAAATAGATGGCCTGAAATTGAAATGAGAACCTTTGCAAAGCTAATTTAATGGAAACTGTCGATTACTGGTTCTTTTACCCTACTTGATAAACGACATACGAACATGCTCCAAACTAAAAATATCTAAATACGCTGACATAATTGTGACTCTTTCTGAACTTATAAAGACTGTCAATAATTGGATAATTTATCCTATTCGTTAAACGACGTACGAACGTGTGCCGAATTAAATATTTTCAGATATAATCACACACCTGTGATTTTTATTTCTCCTAAATTGACAGGAACGATCGATAACGGGTTACATTATTCTGTTCGACATACAGCGCGCGAATATGTGCCAAATTAAACATCTCTAAATATAAACACACGACTGTGACTCTTATTCCTGCTAAATTAATAGAAACGGTCGATAATTGGTTATCTTATTCGATTCGATATACAACGTGCGAGCGTGTGCCAAATTAAACATCTCTAAATATATTCACGAAACTGTGACCCTTATTTCTCGTAAATTAACAGAAACCGCCGATAATTGGTTATTTTATTCTGTTCGATATATAACGCGCGAACGTGTGCCAAATTAAACATCTCTAAATATAATCACATAACTGTCACTGTTATGTCTGCTAAATTAACAGAAACGGTTGAGAATTGGTTACTTTATCCTATTTGATATACAACGTGTGAATATGTGCAGAATTAAACATTTCGAAACATAGTGACGTAATTGTGACTCCTACTCAACCTAAATTAACAGAAACGGTCGATAGTTAATTACTTCAATCTGTTTGATATACAACGTGCGAACGTGTGCCCAATTAAAAATAAATATAATCACATAATTGGAACTCTTATTTCTCTTAACTGAATAAAATGGTCGATAATTACTTATTTTATCCTACTTGATAGACAACTTTCAAACGTGTCAAATTAAAAATCTCTACTGTGACTTTATTTCTCATAAACGAACAGAAACGATTTAAAATTAGTTACTTCGTCCTATTCAATATACAACATACGAACACGTGTGAAAAATCTTTGAACATACATAACTGTGCCTCTTCTTACATATTAATATAAATAGTCGCTGGTTCCTTCCTTTAAATTATTTCCACGCGCCGAATTAAAAATCTCCAAACACAACGACTACTTTTGTTTTTCCTAACTTCACAGACACGTTTTATAATTGACTACATGTCCAACCAGGAACGTGTGCCGAATTAAAAGTCCATGAAGCTAATGACAATTTATTGACTCTTAGTTCCTTCGCCCCCACTCATTGTTTCTCACCCCTGCCGGTCGTCGTGACGGTGAACCTTTGACCCCGATACCCGTAATATCGTGTTGCCGTACGCCGATAGCGCGTTTCCATTTCGTTCCCAGAAACTCGAACTTTCCGTCTTTCCATTCGGATCGAAGGAATTGTTGCGGAACTTCGTCGTCAACTTAAGTCTATGTATCTCCCGACACGTACGTGTGCGACGTACATCGCGCGAGTTGCCCTGTTTGCGCGAACCAGATTGCGACGAATTTTTTAACCCATTTCCATCGTTAGCGCATACGTGCGCACAATTTTCCTGCTCATTATCGCCAGAGCGCGCGTTTGCGTTGTTAAGTGACATTGTTGATGTGCGTGGATAGCAATGGCCATAGAGTCGGTGTAGAAGGTATTTGTGCAACGATCAGTTTCGGATAAAAAGATTTTACTAAAAATTTAAAAATTGCAATGAAACCTGATCACCGGTGCAATCTTGCAAAAAAAACAATTGATATTCGAATGCAGCCTATTTCAATACTTTGCAATTGATATTGAATAATTCCAATATTTTAAGTTTAACTCTGCGTTACCTTCATTTTGCATGATTTAATCATATTCTGCAGTATTTCATCGCATCCGGGTGGTAACACAGCAAAATACGCTTGAGCAAAATACACAAAAGATTTTACTAAAAATGCAAAAACTTCGCAATGAGACGTATTTACAATCTTGTAAAAATAATTGATATTGGAACGGTGCTCCAATACTTTGGCTTATAATAACTCTGCGTTACTTTCATTTTGCATGATTTAATCATATTCTGCAGTATTTCATCGCATCGTGGTTCTAACATAGCAAAATACACAAAAGATTTTACTGAAAACGCAAAAAATTCGCAATGAAGCCTATTTGCAATCTTGTAAAAGCAATTGATATTCGAACGGTGCTTCAATACTTTGGTTTCTAATAAATCTGCGTTACTTTCATTTTGCATGATTTAATTATATTCTGCAGTATTTTGTCGCATCGCGGTTCTAACATAGCAAAATATGCGGTGAGCGACACAAAGATTTTACTAAAAATGCAAAAAATTCGCAATGAAGCCTATTTGCAATCTTGTAAAAGCAATTGATATTAGAACGGTGCTTCAATGCTTTGGCTTCTAATAACTCTACGTTACCTTTATTTTGTACGATTTAATTATATTCTGCAGTATTTCATCACATCGCGGTTTTAACAAAGCAAAATATGCGGTGACCGGTGAATAAGATTTTACTAAAAATGCAAAAAATTCGCAATGAAGCTAATTTTCAATCTTGTAAAAGCAATTGATATTGAAACGCTGCTTCAATACTTTGGCTTCTAACAACTCTGCGTTACCTTTATTTTGGATGATTTAATTATACTCTGCAGTATTTCAACGCATCGCGGTTCTAAAATAGCAAAATACTATTTAATACAAAATATCAACGTGTTTTAATGAACGACGAGTTTGTGTATATTTATGAGGGGTTAATGAAGAAAGTATTCCTGCAGCGATCAAATTCTAACAATACGTCGTAGAAGTGTAGGTTACTGACGAATGATTTTATAAACGACGAGTTTGTGTATATTCATATGTTCGGCTGTTAACGGTGTACATGAAGATGTTACAAATTTTACCGAAACGGATTTTTATGAATTATTATTAACTTATTTTATGACTTCTTTCATTTGATGTAATTATTATCATCATGGTCGATGCCGAATCTATATACGTGTTGTTGTACAACCATTATTGTAGAGCAACAAAATCTCATATATTTGTTATCATTATTATTTGACATAATCATCGTAATAATTATCCGATATAATTATTATCATTATCATCGACACCGCATCTATCTATCTGTTGTGATACAAGTATACTTGCATTCTACATATACATGTTATCCTATAACAATTATATAGACCCGATGTCAATAATTTCGTCTATTACATCAGACGAAAGCAGTCATAAAGTAATTTAAAGATAATCCACAAAAATTCACTTACACCCCAACATAATTTTTCTGCTAAAGCTTTTCGTTCGTCCGCCTGATAAAAATGGGCCGTCGCCGCGAAATCGATCGAGCGACGAAGCCGATTAAAAATGTTCCGTCCCTTCGTACGCCGTCTCATAATGGACACCGCTGAAATTCTGCGGGCCACTTATACGACGCCGGTTGATTGTCGTTAAACATTTACTTGAACATTGATTGCCCGGCGCGAGCGTCGTTCTTGTTTGATTATGTCCTCTCGTCTCTGTGAAACTTGCCTTTGTCGTGCGCGCGCCGACGCTGTAAATATACAGAGTTTGAACATCGAGTGCATGTATTATAAAGTACGTGCGCTAAAGTGCCGCGTACACGGTGTATAAGTTCTATGCAATTTAGAACAATAACGGCGAAGTTTCGCGGCGTCCCTGAATGGCTCAATTTTCGAACTTTTGCCCTGGCATTGCGAAAGACGAGTATTCCGCCGGTGTTCGTATGCGTTCCACGCGTCACGCGTGCGGCAAATCTGTTATGTGAAAAAAACTCGCGTTATAACCGGGAGCGGGCGAATCTAACGTTTCAGGATCCAATCCGCGTTTTTAATAGAATCGATGACGCGGCCGATTTTTCAACACTTCGGTGGCAGTGAACGTGTTGCGCAAAAAACATTTTTCTGACTTCAGTGCACTGGGGATTGCGTTAATTTAAGTGCAAACATTAGGATGGGTATTTTATGGTTTGCAAACTTAGACTTGGCTTTTTGTGGATGTAACTGAATTCTTTGAGACAAATTGTCTTTAGACATGTCATGTACAGGAGGAATCAATACTGTACCTTATATAGTATATGTATACATATATAGTATTCCATGGTACATTTCTCTCGGATTCGATAGATGATTGAATTAATTAGTCACAATCGTAAAACGCAGACTTTCGTTACCATTTTTTAGACATTTCGCCGTTTTACATTTCTGCTTATCGCGCTGTGATCAAATTCCAGTTTTCGAGGATAACGCTGATAAGTGGAACAGGGCGAATAGAATTTAATTTTAGCTGGAATTCCATTGAACTTGGGTAATAATGAAACTTGGTATATTTCAAACCAATACTGCAATTTCTTTATTATTCGACGTAACTATACTATTCCGCAGTATATTCCATTCGTAAATAAATAGACAAGTGAATTATTTTTCACTCAATCATAAAACACAAACGTCACTATTTTTAAGCAGTCCGCATTTTTGCCCTTCTGCTTGTCACACCGTGATAAAATTCCTGATTTTTCAGATGGAACTGAGCAAACAAACTGCACTCGGCTAATAATCAAAATTGATCACAATCGCATTACTTTCTTCCACAAAAAATAATTTGTTCTTAGGCGTATCACGTAGAGCAGAAAACACGTCTGACTTTTCCGCAGTATATCCTATTCGTATATAAATAGACAAGTAAATTATTTTTCACTCAGTCATAAAACGAAAACGTCAACTACCATTTTTAAGCACTCCGTATTTTTGCATTTGTGCTTGTCGCGCTGCGATGAAATTCCTGATTTTTCAGATGGAACTGAGCGAGCAAACTGCACTCGGCTAATAATTAAAACTGATCACAATCACATTACTTCCTTCCACAAAAAATAATTTGTTCTTAGGCGTATCAGGTGGATCAAAGAACACGTCTCACTTTTCCGCAGTATATCCCATTCGTAAATAAATAGAGAAGTAAATTATTTTTCACTCAGTCATAAAACGCAAACGTCAACTACCATTTTTAAGCAGTCCGTATTTTTGCATTTGTGCTTATCACGCTGCGATGAAATTCCTGATTTTTCAGATGGAACTGAACGAACAAACTGCATCCGGCTAATAATCAAAATTGATTACAATCACATTACTTCCTTCCACAAAAGATAATTTGTTCTTAGGCATATCACGTAGATCAGAGAACACGTCTCACTTTTCCGCAGTATATCCCATTCGTAAATAAATCGACAAGTAAATTATTTTTCACTCAGTCATAAAACGCAAACGTCAACTACCATTTTTAAGCAGTCCGTATTTTTGCATTTGTGCTTGTCGCGCTGCGATGAAATTCCTCATTTTTCAGATGGAACTGAGCAAACAAACTGCACCCAGCTAATAATCAAAACTGATTACAACCCCATTACTTCTTTCCACAAAAAATAATTTGTTTTTAGGCGTAACACGTAGATCAGAGAACACGTCTCACTTTTCTTCAGTATATCCCATTCGTAAATAAATAGACAAGTAAATTATTTTTCAGCGCCATTATTTTTCAATTATTTATTCGCGCCGCGATGAAATTCCTGATTTTTCAGATGGAACTGAGCGAGTAAACTGCACTCGGCTAATAATCAAAATTCATCACAATCACATTACTTCCTTCCACAAAAAATAATTTGTTCTTAGGCGTATCACGTAGATCAGAGAACACGTCTCACTTTTCCGTTTCCGCTTACCGCGCTGTGATCGAATTCCCGATTTCGCCGTTAACGCCGACAAGCGGAAGAGCGCGAGGAAAATTTCATTCGCTCCCCGAGTCCCATTGAGTTCGCGTAATGACGAAAATCGGGAGCGATTTTTCGCGTAACAATCGGCGCGATCGCGTTTGCCGGGTCCTGTCGTTCGTTAAATAATCAATTTCGGACTTTGTAATCCGGCGAACCGCCAGCGACGCGCTTTTCATTAGCGAGTAATGCGGAATAAATCAATGCCGGGCAGAGCCGGCGAGGGGGAATGTGCGGGCTCTGCTCGGGGTGGCTGGCGGTTGAATGTGCTTTTCGCTTCGCCGGCGATTATCGAAAAGCATGGCCGGGAAACACGATTTTGCGAGACTCGGGAGCAAACAGTGCATACAAAATGAACACGGGCCGAAGCGCGAGAAGAGTAGGGAACAGGGGGAGGGGCGAAACACGAAACGAAGTGGGCCAAATAAATCGGAAGCGTACAATAAATGTTTCCCGAGATTCGCCTTTTAGCGAAACACGCGGCGCGCTTCGATGAGCTTGTCCGAAGCCGCGGAATCTGCGCATTAAGGGGAACGTCTACCTTAAATTTTGAAAAATCGAAAATTTAAGTCTTACATGATACTTTAGAGCCTTAAAAATAAGGTGCAATTTGTCTTATAGGCAAAAATATTTTTTGAAATGGTTTTACAGCTTATTTTATAAAGCAAGTCGTGATGCCTCGGAGCGGTACAAAGTACATAGTACCGATTCTAAAGGTTCTGAAGGGACATAATACCAACCGAAATCCAGATTCCATCGAAAAAACGCGAAACGAAATTTTGGCAATTCTTCACCATAAACTTTCGACGGATGAAGTGCCGCAACACGAGAATTGTCCGGCATCGGCATAAATATTTTTTGTCTTATATGATTAGAGTCTTAAAAATAAGGTGCAATTTGTTTTATAGGTGAAAATATTTTTTGAAATGGTTTTACAGCTCATTTTATAAAGCAAGTCGTGATGCCTCGGAGCGAGTCAAAGTACATGGTACCGATTCTAAAGGTTCTGAAGGGACATAATAACAATCGAAATACAGATTCTATCGAAAAAATGCGAAACGAAATTTTGACAATTCTTTACCATCAACTTTCGACGGATGAAGTGCCGCAACACGAGAACTGCCCGGCATCGGCATAAATATTTTTGTCTTATATGATACTTTAGAGCCTTAAAAATAAAGTGCAATTTGCCTTATAGGCAAAAATATTTTTTACAGTGGTTTTACAGTTTATTTTATAAAGCAAGTGGTGATGCTTCGGAGCGGTTCAAAGTACATGGTACTGGTTCTAAAGGTTCTGAATGGATATAATACCAACCGAAATCCAGATTCCATCGAAAAAATTCGAAACGAAATTTTGGGAACTCTTTACCATAAACCTTCGACGGATGAAGTGCCGCAACACGAGAATTGCCCGGCATCGGCATAAATATTGCGTCTTCTATTTTTGACGATCGATTTGAAAACATAATGGCAATGATGCAGGTGTTACAATTGACTATGGGTCGTAATTGTTACAATTTCTGCCGCGAAAGATGCACGTAGAACCTCCACATTTTTCAGGAAAGAGAAAGAGGAAGAAAATATTAATGTAGAAGGACACCTATATGTGGCAGGCATTGCAGAATAATCGTAAATATGGCAAAACTAGTAAAATAATATGAAATAACGTTACTCAATACTTTAAATACGTTTTTCTCGAAACTACGTTTTTCAAATTGGCTTGCAGCATAACTTAAACAAATTTTCTCCGATTCACTTGAAATTTTTACTGTAGCTGTTAAACTGCATTCTCTAGAGAAATACACATGATATTTAAGATCGGTTAAAAACTTTCGTTATTATAAATATTTTTTCGATGAATTCTTTGATGGAACTTAGATCTTTTTTCCACATGCTCGCCATTTCTACAAAAATCAATACTTTATCATGTACATATGTACTTCTCTAGCAAATTTAATGTAGATTACGAAAACATTTTATATGCATATTTTAATAATATTTTAATAAAATTTTGTATGCATATCCAAAAATGCCCTTCTACTTCAAGAGCTTCAGCGCCGCCATTTTGAAGCAAAAACATAAGACATTTTTTTTTATACATTAAAGTATGCATATTAAACGCCTTTAAACCAAATTTCGATATGTTATATCATGTAATTTAAAAAAATTCCTAAATTTACCCTATGTTTTTAAGCTTTAAGCTAGATGTTACCCCTTAAACCAAGAAGCAAAAATATGAACGTGCGTACACGAACCTTTACTTTGGCGGTCATAACTGAACGAATGCATGGACGGTAGTTGCGCGAAAAGCTACCGTGCGCTTTTGAGAGGCTGATTAAAAGTTGGGTAACGGGTTCCGCGATTGGTTGGGAAAGAAAAATTAATCATGCAAGCGATAAACGGCTGAACGTGTTAATTTGGTTATACAAGGAAAATAACAGTTCTCCATTGACGTATACGTCACATCATCAAACTTCCGTCGGCCAATTTTTATCACCGCGTAATTATGAGATTGTAATTATTTTAATTATAAACTGTGGCGCTGCAGTTTGATGTGACGGGGTAGAATGCGATGTGGTTTAATGAAAGCGCGGGCCGCGTGAGTGTTGTTTAGCTTGTCTAATAAGCATAGACGACAGCAACTGGGTGGGTGTAATTATAAAATTATAATTATGACTATGAATTATTCTGATGTTGTTTTGACGCGGTAAAGTAGAATGCAGTATGCATTAGCGATCAAGCAGACTACGCGAATGTTTAGCACGGACAAGTGCATACGACAGAAATTGAGAGAACGTAATTATGAAATTATAATTATGATTATGAAATATTCTACTGTAATTTTGACGTGGTTAAGCAGAATGCAGTGAGCGTTAATGATCATGCAGACTACGTGAATGTTGTCTAGCTTTTCTAATAAGCGTAGACGACAGTAATTGCGTGAACGTAACAAGAAAATTATTCATGTAACTATGAAATGTTATACTACATTTTTGACGTGGTAAGGTAGAATGCAATATGATTTAATCAACATGTGAACTACGTCAAAGTTGTTTAGTGTGATTAATAAGCACAGACCAGAATAATAATGTGAATGCAATTATGAAAATATCATTGTAATTATCGACGTCGCAGTAACCTGAATGCAGGCCATGTAAAATTTATTTAGCTTGTTGAATAAGCGCAGATGACAATAATTGTGTGAATACAAAATTATGAAATTATAATTGTAATTATGGCCGTCGCACTGACATGCATTCAGGCTACGTGAAATTTGTTTAGCTTCTCGAATAAGCGCAAACACCAATAATCGTAGTAATAATGCAATTATAAAATTATAATTGCAATTATCGACGTCGTTGACCTGAATCAAGACTACGTGAACGTCACTTTTCTTGTCTAATAAGCCCAGATGCTAGCAACCGGTTGCACAACAATAAAAAAAAAAATTTTAACACTTAGCGCTCCGTAGGCTCTGCTGCGGAACCGAATGTTTTTAACAAGATTGCGTTTAAAATGCTGCGGTATCGTCGGTGTTGGAAATTGATAACTGTAGTTAAAACGTGATCAGTCTCTGCACTGTTACGATTAAACCATTTTTTGACCTTTTTTATAGTTAGCAACATGGAGAAAAATAATTATTATGATGAGAATTTAGAGTTGAGTGGTAGTGAAGACGTGTTTGATTTTCAAGTGTTAAAAGGTGTTGCGAAAGACAATGTTGATTATAATTCTGACACTTCAAATAGTGGTTCCGAAATTATACTATTATACATAAAAGAGGGATTGTGTTGTGTCTTCTACAAGGAAACAAAAAGATGGCAGACGTCAAACAAGTGATTACTGTGACACTTGCCCAAGTAAACCCAGGATGCACATGGGAGATTGTTTCCAAAGATATCACACCATGGTGAATTACAAAATTTTAACCCTTAACGCTCCAGCACATTTTCGTAGCGGAACGAGTGAAACGGAGTTTTATTTAAAGAGAGAAAAATTACACATGCTATAAAAAAGGTCAAAAAAATTGTTTAATTGTGCAGAGACTAATCGTTTTTCATTTGCAAGAAGCAATCATGTTAAAAACATTCGGGTCCGTAGCGGAGCCTACGGAGCGCTAAGAGTTAAATTTATCTTTCATTTGCAAGAAGAAACTGCATATGTATAAAATAAATATAATTAACACTAGGTTTACGGGCGTTTCTTATATACCTATTTCTACGAGCACCCGTCAAATTGACGTATTTACATTAAAAAATCAATTTATTCAAACAAAGTCTGAGTTGAATAATATAAGGATTCACGTAAAAATAAAATACCTATTAATAAGTTAAGTTTTTTTTCCAAATATCTTTTCGATACGACATTTAGTCTGCTGCATGCTTTGAGTTTCGAATGACGCGAGGATCACTCTGGTAAGCGAGTTCGTTCAATACGAAGTAACATGACACCAGGGCCACACAATTTGCTTTGTCAGATTATCGAGGCGCTATTGAGATAATGAGTTGGGGCATCTTAGACTTTTCTTTCACTCTTATATTTAATATTGTAGGAATAATTTTACAAACGAAGCACATATATAAGGATTGTTTACGTAATCAGCTAACCCGTCAATTTGACGCGTTTCGTAGAGATAGGTATACCACATCCAAATTTCAAAATTTAGAAAGCTTAAGGAAATAATAATTGTGTGTATAAACTCTTTTAATGAAATTATGAATTTACGATGCAAAGTAGTTAAAATTATTGCTATGGTTTTTTGCTATTGAGATAATGAGTTTGAAACTTTTCTTTCGTCTTATATTTAATATTGTAGGAATAATTTTACAAACGAAGCAAATATATAAGGTAGTGTTAAAAACCCGTCAATTCACAAGCACGTATGTAATTTTTTCACTTAAAATAATAATTGTGTGTATTACTCGTTTAATGAAAATGAATTTACGGAGCAAAGTAGGGTTAAATTACAGTATGGTTTTTTTTTAGATAATTTGCGGACGACTTTTCGACGCTTATATTTAATATTGTGCGAATAATTTTCAAACATAAGCATAATATATAAGGATTGTTTACGATGAAGGCATATTTATGTTCGTAGCGAAAACATCCAAATTTGATAAAGCCGAGACATAAATAATTGTGTGAGAAAAATGAAATTATGAATAGAGCGAGGCGGGCATATATGTATGTATTTTGCGTGTTTCAAATGGTCAAATGTGTTAAACGAGAGTTAAAAAATTTTGATGGGTGTCATCGGCTTAAAATAAAATCGTTTCCGTCTGCGAAAATGTGCAAAGGGTTAAATTACACAATAATTTTTTTTTTAAATTCGGTCATTTTTACACTTTAGCCTGCCCGTTTTCGTTATTTCCTCTGACGTAGCATTGCGGGGCGGCGTATTGACATTTTTCGCCCGGCATGCATTAACGGCAAGAAGGGCAGACAGAGTGCGCCGCTGCAGTTTCGCAGTGGATATAAATTAATATAAATTCAATTCCGCCCCGCTCTCCGCCGGCATATCGAATTTCCTGCGACTAAACACCCCGCCGCTTCATCGTCGGCGTTGTTTGTGCGAGCACTTTCAGAAAATAACCGGCCCGGCCGCCGTGCGTTACAAGTAGTGCGACGGGGAGATTTATTGGGATGCCGGCGCATGAACGTAAATACGGAATAAGCTGAATCTATGGAAGGCTATTTGTCTCGTCGAAAAAAATCAGCCCGCGCAGTCCCGAGATTGCCATCGGACGGGACTCAATTCGAACGTGAAGAATGGCGAGTCTCTTTGTTCGCGAGAAATTTCAGCGGACGTTGACCGTCTTTTTCGCGGGCGAAACGCTTTATGCTCGTTCGCGGATATTTTTAATCAGTTGGCTGTTGCGAGCCATGTGAAAAGTGTGGACCGAAAGTGTGTCGCGGAAAGTAAGCGGTGAGCACGATCGACGAATGCAGAGTTTGTTACTGATGTGGTATGGAATGAAGTTGTAATTAACGTTGGCTTCTATTTTTTAGTTTTGTTACTGACGGGGCTTTCTGGTAACTGTCTTGAGGTTATGAATGTGTGAATGGAGGATTTGTTTTAGGTAACATTGTTTGTGCGCGTTTGTTAAAGAGTCTAATTGGGATAAATGACGGGATGATGTGTTTTATTTCAACCGTATTGTAGTTTAGTTAACCATGTGTGTACGTAAAATGTGTCGTAATAAGTCAGTAGTGAATATATTAGTCAAACGCAGAGTATATGTGGCTGTTTTGATGTAGAATGAAATTGTAATGGGATTACTGTTTTATTTCTGAATTTTATTGCTGACAGGTTTTTTGGGTAAGTGTCCTGAGGCGAGGAATGGGTGAAATAGAGATTTCTTTGAGATAAAGTTGTTTGTGGAAGTTTTTTAAATAGTGTTATTGTAACGAATGACCACATGATGCGTTTAATTTCAACCTCGCTATATTGTAGGGATAGATTTATTGGCTAGATGATAATACACAAAAACAACGCGAACGGCTATTAAGAGAACTCAACGAACAAACACTAGCGCAGCTAATCACAGAAAAATGACTTCTCAGATAACGCGAATAAATTCTCGCACGAAACGCTCCTTTTAATTCTCGGTCTCTACCGCGCTGTTTGCACTCTTAATTCACTTTCCATACTATTCAATTTTTTTTAACGGATTCGCAGCTTCGCAACCATTCCCAGATTCACGCACACAAATTGAATACCTATGTATTTATTAATTGACACACATAGGTGATGCTCATTCTCTCTCAACAATCATATTCATACATTCAACCAGATTCAAAGTCCCACTTCACAATATTTTACTTAGAAAATGAAGGAATATATAAAACCGTCTTACGATTGAAAACGCTTGATGTTAGAATTTATTTTTATTGAAACTCCCGATATATTTCGGTACTACTGATCAATTTCGGAAGCAATTTCGAAAATTACCTGATACGTTAATAATGAAATTCTAAAATCAAGCATTTTCAACCATACGAGGTTTTTGTACATCCCTTAACCCTTCTTTGTATGATGGTGGAAATTTCCATCATAACATTGAATGCCTAAAAATTATATAAAAGAACAAGTTTACTTTAATCTAACTTTGCATGATGATGGAAATTTCCATCATATTGTTTTTTGCTAAATTTATTCTATAAATATATACTAAGATTTTTTTAACCATTTTTCCTTTAATTTTGAAAATGAATTATATCACCTTGATTTATTTCACCAATAAAGAAAAAATCATGCAAAGAAGAGTTAATTATCCAAATGAAACAATAAATTACTGCACCGAAGACGTACGTGGGATAATTATCCCAATCGATATAAAATCAAATCTAATCAGATCTCTCCACCACATATAATTTTTCCATAACAATTATTTATTCAGTTGACTTCGCCTTGCCCTCAAAACGAAGAATATACTTCCATATTAGCAGAGTGAATTTATTACTGGAATAAAATTTACGAATATACTGTCTACGCACTTCACGCAAACCCATCACAACCCAAAACCCTGCAATTTCTCCATGCCGACCATACCGCCGAAAACAGCCAACTCGTTAACCCGTCATAGAATTTACCCTAGACCCCGTACACGATAAAACGCATTCAGCCAAACACCGGGCCAAACATTATTACTCCCAGAAACCCATTGCGTAACGAATGAACAATAACTGGCACAAGTGCGTGCTTACGCGCGCACAATACTTTTTTCATCGCGTCGAGTACATTCGTCGAAAGCAGCGAACTGCTTAGAGGAGAGACTTTTTGCCGAAACCGTTGCGCGTGGGCGTCTGCGTGGCTGTCTGCGTGGGTGGAGTGATAACAAATTCCCAGGGCTCTGTGCATCGCCGTGAAGCGTGGCCACCCTCTCACCCCGTAGCTGATGGTGGCGCATCCCATAACCGCGCCTTACCACCCTCGAACCACCCCTTTTCCATCGCACGCGCAAACTGCCGCCTACATTCTTCGATACGTCGGCAATTTACTCTGCATATTATCGGCCGCCGAACACCTTCGACGATTCGGAAAGTATTTTGTGTCGCCGCGAAGGGACAGGCGGTTTCTAAACAATGCTGTGACATGGCTGGCGTGCAGGCTGTCGCATTTACATGCGTCAGAGTGTTTCGCGCGGTTCATTGAAAGCGTGTGACGGTTCGTTATGGCGTGGGCTGCTGCAGTTTTGTCGCGACGGGGTAGAACGTTGGATGCAAGAGTCAACGGGTGCATGATGTAAATGGTGGGTAGCGTGTTTACTGAGTAGCGGCGGGGTGTGAGTGTGTGGATGCAGTTGTGAGATGGTAATTGCTGTCATTTTAAGATGTGGCGCAAACTTGAGGTGGCAGGTGGAAAGCAGGGCGATTTAATGAATATCATTGGATAGGAAGCTTGTTTAATAAGCGCGGATGATCGTAGTTGAAAAATTGTGATTATGATTATAAAATGTTGTACTGCAGTTTTGACGTGGTAAGGTAGAAAGTAGTGTGGTTTAATGAATATAATTGCGTAGGAAGCTTGTTTAATAAGCGTAGACGATCGTAATTGAAAAATTGTAATTGTGATTATAAAATGTTCTATTGCAGTTTTGACGTGGTAAGGTAGAAAGTAATGTGGTTTAATGAATATCATAGTGTAGGAAGCTTGTTTAATAAGCGCGGATGATCGTAGTTGAAAAATTGTAATTATGATTATAAAATGTTCTACTGCAGTTTTGACGTGGTAAGGTAGAAAGTAGTGTGGTTTAGTGAATATCATTGTGTAGGAAGCTTGTTTGATAAGCGCGGCGGATCGTAGTTGAAAAATTGTGATTATGATTAGAAAATGTTCTACTGCAGTTTTGACGTGGTAAGGTAGAAAGTAGTATAGTTTAATGAACAGGCCCTATATAAATGGTGGTTAGCGTGTTTACTGAGTAGTGGCAGAGTGTAAATATGTGGACGCAGTTGTGTGGATGTAGTTATAAAATTACAATTATGATTATAAAATGTTTTACTGCAGTTTTGACGTGGTAAGGTAGAAGGCAATGTGATTTAATGAACTAGTGGATGATGTAAGTGCTGGTTAGCGTATTCACGGAGTAGCGGTGGATTATAAGTGTGTGGATGCAGTTGTGAAATTGCAATTGCTGTCATTTTAAGGTGTGGTATAGTCTCGAGGTAAATTATAAGATGTTGTGTTGCTGGTTCGATGTGACACGATAGAATGCAATGTGGTTTAATAAACACACGGGCTACGTGGAGATTTAGCTTGTCTAATAAGCACCGACGACACTAACTCTGTGAATACAATTATCGCATTTTCTGCTGCAGTTTTGCCGTGGCAAAATAAAATGCAATGTGATTTAATAAACACACGGGCCACGCGAATGCCATTTTGCTCGTCTAGTAAGCCCAGACGGCAATAATTGCGTGAATATAATTATCACAGTTTCTGTGCAGTGTTGACAAGGCAAAATACAATACAGTATACTTTCATAAACACGTGCACTACGCGAATGTAGTTTCTCTTGCCTAACCAGAGACGACAACAATAATTATACGAATACATTCATAAAATCATAATTCTCTTGATAAAATATCTGCCACATTCTTCCCGTGGCGCGGTAAAATGCGATACGACAAAAAAATAAAATTTAAAACCCATAATCGAGACATTTTTAAGCGTAAGCATAAACCCATATTGTGGACAAGACCGCCGTAGCGAAAGGGTTAATAATTATCATAACTTTTTTTTTAACTAAAAAGTGAAGATACAAAAAAAAACATGAAGGCAATCGAATTTAATGCATTGAATGTTGATGTAAATACTTAAATAGACAAAACAGATACAATGTATCAAAATAAGTGACATCTAAAGACAGCGTGTAGAAAACACGAGAAAAATCATAAACGGGTCTTAACCCTTTCGCTACGGCGGTTTTCCCACAATTGACTTTGCTCACTCTTAAAAATGTCACGATCATGAATTTTTTAGGAAAAGAAGATTTCTGACAAAAGCTACGGCTGATTGATAATAGACACATGCAACAGTGCTATGCTATTTAACAAAAAAAGCAATATGCGGAACAAGAGATCCATGATAAATGTGCCAAGATGAACTGTGGTCGGGCGACTATAGTCTATACTACTATAGTCTATACTACTATACTCCTATAGCAGTAGCGAAAGGGTTAAAGCGTTAACTAAACGCAAACGACAGCAATCGCTCCCGCGGTCCCGGCCGCAAAATATCAGATTCCATTATCACCGATTCCTCGAAATGCACACCCCTAGCGACGAGTACGTATCGAAGATTTCCGTCAACTGCGACGTGCGAGGAAGAAAAGACTGTCGCCTCTCATTCGCGCTCCTCATCTCGTTAAAACGAGAAGGGACGAGTTCTGCGCGACGGAACGCGAAGATTGACGATTTAATTTAAGAATTCCCCATTCAGCGAGTTCCTCCACCGCTTCGCGGGAATACGTACGTACAATTTTTCTCTCTCCTTCGTGCCACCCTCGCTTTCTCTTTCTCCGCCCCCGCCAGCGGAGAAGAAAGCGGTGCTCAGCCTCTGCGTTGTCCGCTGAATCTCGCCGAATTGCAGCGAGCGGAGGATCGTCGGCGAAAGGACACGGAGAGAAATCTGCGTGGACTCGCGCATACGAGGAGAAAACTGTGGGCTCGCGTGTAACGAGGAAGAATGTGGGCAGAGAAAACGGAACGGAATTTCGATCGGCCGTTTTCCAATTAGGGTCGGCAAGGTGTATTGGATAACGCAGTATTGGAATGGACCGAGTGTAACTCGAATATTTTCGTTTGCGACGATGCTCCGTGAGGAGGTGTGAGTCGTTCGGATTATTTGTATTTTAACACGTTCGCTGCCGTGCGTATTTTGCTACATTAGAAACGCGATGCATTGAAATACTGCAGAGTAGGATTAAATCGTGCAAAATGAAGGTACCGCAGAGTTGATGAAAGCCAAAGTATTGAAGTAACATTCCTATATGAATAGTCTTTACAACATTGCAAATAGGATTCATTGCGAATTTTTTGCATTTTTAGTAAAATCTTTTGCGCCGGTCACCGGTGACCACCACGGCAGTCACCGTGTTAATTTTCTCGTGTAAGCGATGTTCATAGTGTTCGCACTAGAGGGTTTTAACGCGTTGACTGCTGAATACCGCATTAATGTATCTCATGAAAAATTGGGCCATTCGAAAGCCCAAAAGGCGAAGGTACTGTAAAATGTAAGTAATATGCAAGTATTGAAGACCAAAGGATTGCATGACTATTCTAACTATGACTGCATTTATAAAATAATCATTGCTACCCATTGCGAATATTTTGGATCTTCAGTAAAATCTCTTGCGCCGGTCACCGATTACCATCATAGCGGTTGAAATGTTAACACTTTGACTACCATGCGTATTTTGCTGTATTAGAACGGCGATTGTATAAAATACTACAGCGTTTGACTGCATTATGCAAAATGTACATAATGTGTAAATTGGAAACCGAAGGATCGCATCACTATTCTAACAGTTAACGGCATTTATAAAATAATTATAACTACCGATTGCGAATATTTTGGATCTACAGTAAAATCTTTTGCGCCGGTCTCCGGTGACCATCACGGCAGTCAAAGTGTTAATCGATGCGGGGTGCAAACGATTATGGTGGTGTGAAGTTATGGAGGCGCGATCGAGAGTGCGCGTAATCGGTTTTTTGGTATTTAGTTCGATGCTTGTGGGTGTTTGTCATTGTGGCAAGCGGTAGGGGTTTGTGCGCATTAATGTTACACGAGTTAGAGGAAAATATTCAGAATGGGTTAATTGTTTGATTGAAACGATAGCATTTTGTTCACCTGTATAGTATGCCCACTTTATCGGGTATGTATTATGAATTGATCGATTTGGCTCGAATAATATTTTTATCATTAACCTTAAAACATTGAATACGGAAAGAAAGTAGTTTGGAAAAAATTACGAAAGAAAGGAGAACAGAGAATTTCAATTGTTCACTTTTCAGTTATGTCGGAAATGTGCATGTTACTACTAGATAACACAATATTGGAATGCACGTTGAATATAACTTGAATATTCTTATTCTGTATGCATGTTATTTATTCGATCGTTATTTTTGTTTTGTCATCGATATTCACAGCACATGAGTAATACATATATTTTCTCGAATAAGTAAATTGACAGATTTAGCTTGTATAATTTTTTCCTATATTGAAAATGAGAAAAACGAATACTAAAATGAGCAACTTAGTGAAAAAGTGTGACACAAAGCATAGAAAATTTCAATCGCCCATTTCTCACTTAGGGTCTAAAATATTCATGCAAGTATTGGGTAACCCAAAGCTTGACAACCCACTGAATGTAATCCAAGCATTTTTATTCTGAGTTTTCAACTGATTTAGAACATTTGAGCACCTTTTGGTTTTTCTTGAAGTGTTTAAACGTGATTAATGGTCCGCCGTAATACCGCAGGCACTTAAGTCCCTCGCCAATCTCAAGAACATCACCGAACCTGACATTCGAGCGTCGAAGTATTTGAAGTTTAGTCGTATCGTCAAACCATCAATTAGGCGCCCGAACACTAAATTATCCCAATAGTTCCGACGGCACTTCCAACATTCAAACTTCACGGCCTCTTCGTTTTTCGTCCCGAAGTCCCTCAATTCGCGATTTTCATTTCGAAAAATTCCATCCCGCAGCTACGACTTCAATCAGTTTCCCCGAAACCCCATAAATATCGCGGCGGGTCCGCAATTGATTTCCTCAAAGTACAATCTTCCGGCGCTTCCCTTTTTGCAGGACAATTTTCGCCGCGCACGTAGACGCTGCCGGTCCTTCGCTATTTTCCCACTCAGAGTCTCTCGTTCTTTGTCACGCGTACATATACACACACCCACATATACACGCGTGCTTTACTTTTACTAGTTCTCTGCACGGCGTTTCTCCCTTCCTCCCTGCCCTCCGCTACTTCTGCCTTTCTTTTCTCGTTTTGCTTATACAGCGTTCGCTCCCTTTATCCTTCCGTCCCCTTTTTCCTTCTTGCCGGCTCGCGTATTGTTTCGCTGTTTTACTCTTTCACTTCTGTTTTTCTTTCCACTTTGTACATCCTCCCGCTCTTCCTTTATTTCTCTTGTAACTTTGCGCGCTCTCTTTCTCTCTCTCTCCGTTTCTCTCTCTTTCTCGCTCGCTCTCTCGTTCGCACGATTCCGCGCGAACTCTGACTGCACTCGTGCTTTTTCAATCTTCAATACATTGTGTACCCTCTAATTTGCGGCACGACTTCTCGTACATTCGACTCTTTGCAAATATTACCGGATAATTCAAGTTAATGCCGAAGCAAGCTGTTATAGCTGTTATTTCTGACGGGCTGTGTACTGGCAGGGATCGGAGGGGGGAGGGGATCAATTTTTTTTCCGGCTACGAATATATGTACTTCTGAACTAACGAAGGGATTACGTTTCGAGAGACTCGTTGCGCGTCGGAAATGCTTTTAATGTGTATACCTGCACCTAACAAGCAGAACATAGCTTCGCCTGGCGAACCTTGAACGTGCGCGGAACATTTGCATTAGCTTACAGCCGGGCGAAATCATATACATAATGCAAAGTCCGTTTTGTAACAAAGTGAAAAAGCGCCGGCCGATGAGAACACTGACGTAAACACAAATGCACGGGTCGTATCAGCGAAGGTATCTAACGGGAAAGTTATTTCGCGGTAAATTCATTGATTATTAACCCATTGAGTGCGACGCATTTTTCGTACGTTTAATCGTAGAAGTTGCAATAGAATTGAATACAGCACGTCGTACTATGTTATGTGTATAAAATTGTATGTTTTAATAAAGTATTAGTATTATATTATATTAACACGTTGTAACACGTAATAATTATTTTATAAATGCAGTTATTGTTAGAATGGTGATGCGATTCTTTGGTCTCCAATATACATGCATATTATTTACATTTTGCATAACTCAGTCAAACCCTGTAGTATTTCATAGCATCGCCGTTCTAATACGGCAAAATACGCACGGCAGTCAACGTGGTAAATAATTTACTATAATAATTTAATATATTTATTATATTATATTATTATATATTATAATTTAATATATTAATATATAATTTAATAAAGTTTTAGTAAAGTATTATAAAGTATTAGTAAAAAATTAGTGATTGCTTTACAACAAACAATATTAAGATACGTATTGCTGGTGTGTGGAAAAATTAAAAGTCAAAATGAACTATGGTTTTTACGGAACACCTATTACTTTCTCGCCACCGTAAATACGAAAAATTTTAAGTTGTGCCATCGTAAACCGAGGCCGTCTATAATGATATACGACAAAAACAATCACGCAACCCGCATGCAAACGTAGTAGTCTTGTGATAATTACAGTTGGCGTGATGTTGACGAGCATCGTGCCCCATTTTCAGTACTACGAAAAGTCATCGTGAAAGCGTCGGCACCGGTGCACAATATGATATAAAATTTATACAAAGCGTTAGTAGTCTGTGGTTGAAACATAACAATTTCAACTATAATCGCGTATTGAGTGTCTATACATTAAATCTGTTCTTCGCAGCACCATAAATGCGATATGGTGTGTATGATATGTGTATGATATGTGAATTATGTCATTCCACGCGCGTACAAGAGTCGACATGAGGACATACATTATCTTGCTTTCCGTATTACAACTCTGACTGAAATGTCGATATCAGTAAATAATGTGATGTAAAAAACAACACAGGAATAATCCGTGAGAAATGTAATTTCGAATTGTAATGTTGTACCGAACGTCCATCGTTCCTCCAGCATTACAAATCGGATAAATGATAAGTCGAAGTGCAACTCCAGTTGTACAGGACACAAATAATTATCTGTATTACGACATACCTATAATAGTTGACATGACGGCGGGTATCTCTTTCTCGTTTTCCGCATTACGAAAACTTTAAATAAAACGTCGATATCAGCACGTAATGTGATGTAAAAGAAGCAATGGTATGTGACAGAACAAAACAAAACAAAAGCATACAATACGATTACAAGCGCAGATAATTGCTTACTGTGTCTTCGCGCAATAAAATGCCCCATTTTCAGATACCGAAAATTTGTCGCCTAAGCATCGATATAAGACACACGCCGCGTGAATGGTACGTGGCAAAGAAAAAAAAAAACAAAAGTACGCAATACGATTACAAGCACAGATAATTGCTTTTCGTGTCGTCGCGCAACAAAATGCCCCATTTTCAGCCACCAAAAATTTGTCGCCTAAGCATCGATATAAGACACACCACGTGAATGGTGTGGTAAAGCAAAAAAAAAACATCGTACGCTAATTTTCTTCCGCGCATGAATCGCCTTCGAATCATCGAAAGACCAAAAAATCATGAACCCTTTCCGCCCACCATGATACGCGACATAAACAATCACGCGGCACTCTCACAAGCGCAGCTAATTGCTTGTCGCGCTGTGCTCCATTTTCCGACTCCGAAAAGTCGTCGTCAAAGCGTCGACGCGGGCGCATAATGTGATATAAAATACACAAGGCGCGAGGCGAAATACGTGCATAAGCGGGAGCGAAAATACGCTGGCCCGTGTTGGTGGCGGAGTGCCGAGTCCGACATCAGCTTGTATCCTGGGAGGGCGTATCCTGAGAGTACAAGGGAGAAAGACGGAGAGACCGGGAGCCAAAATAGGGTAGCGCCGACGAGAGAGACGAGAGAGAAGAGAGAGACGGAAGAAAGAGGGAGAGACCGGCCGAGTAATTTTGCCTGCTACTGTACGTTACGTGTTTAGCTTGTATGGCCTGGGTGGGATTGGATAATTCTAATACACAGTGCGCCTGTGTGCAGTAACCTTTGACCAACTCCACAACTCCATGGACTCTCCCTACCGGAGGGAAATTGGTGGGACTTCCCCTTTTGCCCCTTTTGCCCCTCTTTTCGGAATCCATCCCTACCGAGCGTTTACCCCTACCAAAACGAACTCTGTCCTTCGTGCTCGGACTCTTTCTCTTTCCTTCGTGCCGGCTGTGTACAGTGTGGCGCGGAAATAGTGGTAAGAAGAAACGCGGCTAGCCGGGGTTCGGTATGGTGGTACGGCAGACGAATGTGTGGGACGGCGAGTTCGGCTGGGTCCCGCGCGTTTGTGTTTAATGTGGCGTTAAACGCGGGCCACGGCGTGTTTGGGCTTCGGTATTTCAGAAAACGCGATTGAATTTAGTGGCTGCTTAGGCGGAGGTTTAAACGCGAACGGTCGCGGGAGGGCGAATAATTGCGATGCGCGGAAGGCGGAGTTTCTGGGCAAATTCTTTTGTTTGCGCGGAGGCAGGGTTCAGCGCAAGGGGCAGATGTAACGGAGTTCTTGCGCAGGAATTTGTCTGTTTGCGTTTAATGCACCGGTAGAGGCCACATGTAATTTTTGTCGACAGCAGAAATGTAACTAATCTGAATCGTGAACAAATAAAGCACTTCTACCGCGTCAAAGATGCATTTCTTGAGGAAATTTGTTTGTTCAAATTTAATGCGGTGACAAAAGTTATCTAGTTTTTGTGTACAGAGAAAATATAACTAATTTCTTGCGCAAACGATTAATGGTATTGAATCGTGAAAAAATCAATAAATTCTGCCGCATTGAAAACGGATTTCTTGCTGAAATTTGTTTTTTCAAATGTAATGCGGTGACAAAAATCACATTTAGTTTTTGTGTACAGAGAAAATATAATTAATTTCTTGCGCAACCGATTAATGGTATTGAATCGTGAAAAAAATCAATAAATTCTGCCGCATTGAAAACGGATTTCTTGCAGAAATTTGTTTGTTCACGTTTAATATACCATTAAGCACTACGTCTATTTCTTGTCTATACAAAGGATGTAACTCATCTCTTACAAAATACGATTAATTATATTGAATCGCGAAAAAAGTCAATAATAAATTCTGCCGCGTGCAAGACGGACTTCTTACAGAAATTTGTTTATCCAAGTTTAACACGCCGTTAAATGCCACATCTACTTCTTATCCGTACAGAAAACACAGCTCACCCCTCCTGCAGCCTCTCAATGCCGTATGCGAACGCAATCACCTCAGTTTCCTCGTCCTCCGAACGCGAACATAATTTTCGCGCGCAAGAAATATAAAACCGCGCGCCAAAGAAGCCACCGGAAAAAGTGGGCGTCCGACTCTTAGCGCATGAAAGGCAGTGCACTTTTTACCTTCTCCGAAGTGAGCTGCATGAAAATGCTCGCCGGGCGTGTTAGCGGAAAATAAATTTGCCGAAACAGATAATCTAATAGTATACTTCCCAGTGTTCGCCGAAGATACTTCTTGATGTCTCGGAGACGTCAAAATCTATAATGCGTGTTTTATTATATTAGAACGGCGATGTTATGAAATATTACAGCGTTCGGCTGAATTATGCAAAATGTAAATAATGTGGAGGTATTGGAGACCGAGGAATCGCATCACTATTTCAATCACAACTGCATTTATAAAATAATTATTGCTACTCATTCCAAATATTTTGGATCTTCAGAAAAATCTCTTGCGTCGGTGACCGTCATGGCAGTCAAAGTATTAATGAAAATATTAAAACTGCCGATATACGGCCGCGCGCGGTGATACGGGCCCACCATCAGTTGAACGTCGCTGATGTCTAAACGCAGAAACTAAAGCAGAGTCATGAAATGGGTTAATTCTAACAGGCGCGACGCCGAAATAAACGAAATTCGCCGGGGTTCGCCCGCGAACTCGGAGCCGGCCGAGAATTTTTGTAATATTTTTCCTCGAGCCCGTCACCGGCAGCGGCGCGTCGATGTGCTAACGTGCGCAAACCTGCAAAAGCGGGAGGTGTGTACGTCTCGAACGAGTGTGTGGCTCGCTCGCACACGCGCGGTTAGCAAAATGTTTGCCCGGAGTCCTGTGATAATTTAATGCCGCATCGATCGAACCTAACCCGTCGCCGGGCTCGGCGGGCCATGCCGTAAATTCAAGTTTTAAATAAGCAGCGCGTGCTAATGAAATTAGTGCAATAATTATCGCGCGCCGATCGGCGAGCGGCTTTGAGCGGAGCAGAAGTTTTGCTGGGGCGGTCGGTGTGTTGTAACGCGGATCGTTGATTCGACGTGTCGGCGAATGTTGCAGACGATGCGCTGGGCGATCGTGTTAGTGTCGCGGTTCGATGTAGTGTTTAGTATGTCGGGATACGGTAAAGCGCTTATCGATTGAGCGACATGCGACATGTATGTAGGGGAAAACTTTCGGGTTAGAATAAAAATGATTTCCCCTGTTATAATAGAAAAAGAAATAAAATAGTTTTTTTTAATAAGAAATATGAAGATAACACAAATTTTGCACACTTGGCAGAAATTAAGAAAATATTAAAATACGTCTTTCGAATTGTTCGCGTCTTTTACGTCTTTAACACGTTGAATGACACGGTGGTCACCGGTGACCGGCGCAAAAGATTTTACCATAAATGCAAAAAATTCGCCACGAAGATTTAATCATATTCTGCAGTATTTCATCGCATCGTGGTTCTAACATAGCAAAATACGCTTGAGCAAAATACACAAAAGATTTTACTAAAAATGCAAAAAATTCGCAATGAAGCCAATTTTCAGTCTTGTAGAAGCAATTGATATTGGAACGGTGCTTCAATACTTTGGCATCTAACAACTCTGCGTTACCTTCATTTTGCACGATTTATTTATACTCTGCAGTATTTTGTCGCATCGCAGTTCTAACACAGCAAAATACGCGGTGACCGGCGCAAAAGATTTTACTATAAATGCAAAAAATTCGCCATGAAGCCTATTTGCAACCTTGTAAACGCAATTGATATTGAAATGGTACTTTAATACCTTGGCTTCTAATAACTCGGCGTTATCTTCATTTTGCACGATTTAATCATACTGTGCAGTATTTCTTCGCATCGCAGTTCTAACATAGCAAAATGTGCTTGGCAATCAAAGTGTTAAGTGAGTCTTTGCTCGACGGACTTCGTCTTTATACGTCTTTCGTTTTTGATCGTCCGGCTTCGACTCTAATTTATACGCATTCGATACGCATTATTGTTTCTCGAATTTTCGATCCTGCATGTATGAGGTGCGTATGCGATCCGATTTAGACGAACTGCTTTTAATTGTGGGCTAATGAGTGTGGGTGAGTTTGTGCTTGACGAGATTTGGACTTCTTAGCGCAGATTCGTATTCATCGGGGTGCACTTGACGAAAGGTGAACATTTCGTGGGATTGGTTATTTAGGGGCGCACGTGCGTGAAAAGCGGCGGATGGGAAGTAAAACGTTGCCGATAGGATGTCGGTGCATTTGGAATACGGCGTCTGGGGCACTCTCGGGATTTTTGAGAAATACGAAAAGATCGTTACGTTGGTTCAGAGGCAGTCTGACGTAAAAGTGTTGGGTCATCTCGAAGTTCGGTCTTGAAAACTTCAAATTGCCACACTTCCAGCTTTGACACCGTATTCAGTGAATAAAATCCCTTTCGGCGTTGAAATTAAATTTGTATCTCCGACTAATTGTCTTGCATGAACAATTAAATTACGCGAGTTTCGTCTACAACGCGTTTTTATTATACGGCGAATTTCATTCGGCCCAGATTTCGACTAGACGAACATTATTGCTCGGATGCCATTATTTAACATAATTCCGATCGGATTCACGGTCATTTGTGCTCGCACTCAATCTGTGAAAAAGTGGACACGTCACCCGCCTGAATTTATGATACAGAAAAATATCTGCGAAGACCATCCCTTTTTTTTCTGAAACCGACACTTGCAACACCTAGTATAGAAGTATTTTAGATATTAGAGAACATTTTTATATTAGTATACGAGATAATATTTATTTTAGATTTATTACGATTATATTTAATATATTTAATATTTAATGTTTATATATTTATATTTAATATTTATATATTATATATTTAACATTTATTACGAGATAAGTTTTATTTTAGTATCGGCGACGAAAGAATTGAAACTATTTAATATTCATTGCATTTACAAAATTATTGACTGCCGTGCGTATTTTACTATATTAAAACCGCAACGTGATGAAGTACTACAGAATATGATTGAATTGTGCAAAATGAAAATAATGCGAAGGTATCGGCGACGAAAGAATTGAATCTATTTAATATTAATTGCAATTACAAAATTATAAATGCGACCGATTGAGTATTTTTAGAATTTTTGTTGAGACTCTTTACACCGATGACCTGCCATGCGTATTTTACTATATTAAAACCGCAACGTGATGAAGTACTACAGAATATGATTGAATTGTGCAAAATAAAAATAATGCGAAGGTATTGGAAACCAAAGAATTGAATGACTATTTAATATTTAATTGCATTTACAAAATTATAAATGCTACCGATTGAGTATTTTTTGAATTTTTCGTGAGACCCTTTGCAAGAGAAAACTGCGATAATTGCGTATTTTACTATATTAAAACCGCAACGTGATGAAGTACTACAGATTGGTTGTCGAATATAATTGAATATGTGTAATGAAAATAATGCTTACTGTATCGAGTTTCATGCATAGCTTTGCATTCAACTGTCAAAGTGTCTGCATCATCGAAAAATCAAAGTTCAAAATTTGGATATTCAATTCCAATACATTTGATTGGGTATTTTTGCTATTTGGATAAAGAGGCAAGACGTAAATTTTGCACAGGGTGCATTCCGAAAAGCACCATGGCACGAAATCGTTATGTTAACATAGACTCAAGAGAAAACTCCGGTAATTTGCGCACGCGCATGTTTTGAAGCGAACGATAGGGAGTGATAAGTTGCGGGATCGGTCGCTAATGGCATGGTCTAAATTTTCGGCATGTTGAGTATATGCGTATACATACCCCCACAATTTCTTACTATATCGAGTTTCATACATAGCTTACATTCAAATGTCAATGTGGTTTCATGATCGAAAAATCAAACTACAAAATGTTGATATTCAATTCCAATACATTTGACATATGTTACACTATCATTTTTGTTGTTGTGCTGGATACGGACGCAAAACGTAAATAATTGGCTACAGGAGTGCATTCCGGAAAAGCACTCGCTACGAAATGGTTATGTGTAATCGCTTAGACTCAAGAGAAAACTCGCGGTAATTGCCTATCTTACTTTTTTATGTATTGAAGCGAACGATAGGGAGTGATAAGTTGCGGGATTGGTTGCCGATGGATTTTCGGCATGTTGAGCATATGCGTATATATACCCCCACAATTTCTTACTGTATCGAGTTTCACACATGGCTTCACATTCAACTGTGAAAGTGTCTGCATCATCGAAAAATCAAAGTTCAAAATTTGGATATTCAATTCCAATACATTTGACATATGTTAAAGTATAATTTTTTGCGATTGCGGTGGATAAAGAGGCAAGACGTAAATAATTGGTTACAGGAGTGCATTCCGGAAAAACACTCGCTATGAAATCATTATATGTAATCACTTAGACTCCAGAGAAAACTCGCGATAATTGCCTATCTTACTTTTTTATGTATTGAAGCGAACGATAGGGAGTGATAAGTTACGGGATTGGTTGCCGATGGATTTTTGGCATGTTGAGTATATGTGTATATATACCCCCACAATTTCTTACTGTATCGAGTTTCATACATGGCTTCACATTCAACTGTGAAAGTGTCTGCATCATCGAAAAATCAAAGTTCAAAATTTGGATATTCAATTCCAATACATTTGACATATGTTACACTATCATTTTTGCTGTTGTGCTGGATACGGACGCAAAACGTAAATAAATAATTGGTTATACGCATCCATTCTGGAAAAGCACTCGCTACGAAATCGTGATGTGTAGTCGCTTAGACTTAAGAGAAAACTCACGATAATTGCCTATCTTACTTTTTTATGTACCGAAGCGAACGATAGAGAGTGATAAGTTGCAGGATTGGTCGCCGATGGATTTTCGGCATGTTGAGTATATGCGTATATATACCCCCACTATTTCTTACTATATCGAGTTTCATACATAGCTTCACATTCAACTGTCAAAGTATCTGCATCATCGAAAAATCAAAGTTCAAAATTTTGATATTCAATTACAATAAATTTAATACATGTTACAGTATAATTTTTTACTTCTGCCCTAAACAAAGAGGCAAGATGTAAATAATAGGTTATACGCGTTCACCCCGGAAAATAACGTTATGCAATGGCTTACGCTCAATAAAAAAGTTCACTATAATAATTTATCGTACTTTCGGTCGCGTTTTTTGTGCACCGGATAATAAGGAGTGATAACTTGCGGGATTGGTCGAATTTTCGGCGTGTTGAGCATATGCGTATATATACCCCCACAATTTCTTACTATATCGAGTTTCATACAAAGCTTCACATTCAACTATCAAAGTGTCTTCATCATCGAAAAATCAAAGTTTAAAATTTTGATATTCAATTACAATACATCTGACATACGTTACAGTATAATTTTTTACTCCTGCCGTAGACACAGAGGCAAGCTGTAAATAATAGGTTATACGCGTTCACCCCGGAAAATAACGTTATGCAATCGCTTACGCTGAATAAAAAAATTCACTACAATAATTTATCGTACTTTCGGTCGCGTTTTTTGTGCACCCCAACGAAGAATAAGGAGCGATAAATTTCGGGATTGGCCAGCAACGCACTTGCGACACCCCGTCATGAAGTCTACTGAGATGAGTGTTGGCCACATTCCGATCGGCTGTGACGTAATTCGTCGGGCGACGCTGTGGCTTTCGGCCGTTTCGGCGATTAACTTCTTTTGCTCGCGTGGCAAGTGCGCGGGGCGCCGCTTTTTGTCGGAGCTACGCCTTCGTGATGCGAACCGTGTGTCGGCGAGTGGTCGTTTCGTATTTCGCGGGTATAAATATCTTTATTTGCACGGTATAGACGAAATAAGATATTGCGAGAGGATGTGTTTGAAAAGTAGCGGGTAGGTTGAGATGTCGGTACGGGTGACATCTGATATTTCAGGGTCTGTGGTATTGTGCGTTGCTGGTTGCGCGTATGCTGTGGGGAAGACAAATGGGGAATTGATGGGAAAATTGGAAATCGTGGGCCGCGGGAAAACTGTTTTGTGAGGCTAGCGAATATGCTTTGTAAAGATGCATACTATATTGTAATGATGGGCGTTCAATAGGTTGTAATGTCAATACGAGTTTCATTTGATAAGTTTCTATGGTAAAAACAAATTGTTCTTTGTGAGCAACTTACGTTGCAAGGATGAATGTTATGTGGTAATAACGAACAACAAATAGGTTGCCATGTCAATATGAATGTCAGTTAATAAGTTTCTATGGTGAAAATAAATTTTTTTATGGGAAAAAAATGATGCGAAATTTGAAAATCGTGGGTTACAGAGAAATTGTTTTGCGAGTCTAGCGAATATGCGTTGTAAGAATAAATATTATATTGTAGTAGTTGACGTTGGAATGGTTGTAATGTCAATAAGAGTGTCAGTTGATAAGTTTCTATGGTGAAAACAATTTTTCTATGGGGACAACTTGCGTTGCAAGGATAAATGTTATGTTGTAATGACGGACAACAAATAAGTTGTCATATCAATACGAATGTCAGTTGATAAGTTTCTATGGTGAAAACAAATTTTTCTATGGGAAAAAAATGATGCGAAATTTGAAAATCGTGGGTTACGGAGAAATTGTTTTGCGAGTCTAGCGAATATGCGTTGTAAGGATGAATATTATATTGTAATAGCCGGCGTTGAGTAGGTTGTGATGTCAATACGAATGACATTTGATAAGTTTCTATGGTGAAAAAAAATGTTCCTATGGAGAAAAAAGGATGCGAAAATTGAAAATCGTGGATTGCGGAAAAATTTTTTTGTGAGGCTAGTGAATATGCGTTGTAAAGATAAATATTATGCTCTAATTATGGACGACAAATACATTGCGATGTTAATACGGGTGTCAGTTCATATTTTTCTACGGGGATAAAGAAGATTCGAAATTGATGTGAAAAATAAAAGTTATTCTTGACAGGAAATTTGTTTCATGAGATTATGCAAGATAAATAGTAGGTTGTAATAAAGGACATCGAATACGTCGTCGTGTCAATATGGGAGTCATTTGATGTTTGCTGGGCTATGGTATTATAGCGTTATTACTATTGCATACGCTATGAGGAAAACAAATAGGCGATTCTCGTGAAAATTGGAAATCGTGAGCTACAGCAAAATTGTTTTGCGAGACAAATAAAAAAGCATTCTACATGCCAGTACGGGTGTCATTTGATATTTGATTGCCTGCGGTGTTATGTTATTATGGTTGCATACGCTACGCGGAAAACAAACTGGAGATTAATATGCAAATTAAAAATCGTGTATTGCATGAAATTTGTTTTGTGAGGCTAGTGAACGCGCATTGCAGCGATACATATTATATTATAATGACGGACTTTGAATACGATGTCAATACAGTACATGTTATTTCATATTTGATAAGCTACGCTATTATGTATTATTACTGATGCGTAAGCTGTGGGGAAAAAATACGGGATTAATGTGGACATTAAAAATCGTGCATTGCAGTATGTATTATTACTGATGTGTAAACTATGGAGAAAAGGCGGGATTGATGTGAAAATTGAAAATCGTGCATTGCAGGAAACGTATTTTGCGAGGCTTGTAAACATGCGCTGCAACGATAAATATTATATTATAATAACGGACGTTAAATTTGACATCTAGGGCAGAGTGAGTATTATTACCGGATATGCGAAATTTGAAATGACAGCACGCAACGTTAAAATATCCGGGAACGCGTCATTCAAACTTTGTATTTTACAAATTTTATCCCATAAAACAGATTGCATATTCAGTGCGCATCAGGAATTATTACTGAATATGCAAGATTAAACATTTCTGCATTTACCATTTCATACAAATTTAAAACTGTCGAAGCCGTTAGCGTTAAAACTCAACGTCACGCAAAATTTCGTTATTATCCACATAGCATATGGGAATATTAGCTCAATTGATTAAAACTGTACATTTGACTGAAACTTTTTTTTCGCGTTTAATAGTTAGCGAAAATGCATTTTGAACACTGCAATATTGACCGTTATTAACGTTACGTGTGTACATCCAAATTAAATAAGGAATTAATATTAAAATTCTACCTTCATGCATTTCTTAAGAACTTGTCTCCTAAAGCTACAAAATGTAAACTGCATCGATAAATATTATATTATACCACCGCGCGTCAAATTTCACATCTAGTTCTCAGTGAATATTATTGCCAGATATGTGAAATTTGAAATGACAGCATGCAATATCGTACGAAAGGATAAAATTCCGAAAGCTTGCAGTATTCTGACTTTATATCTTAAGCATTTTCTCCCGTAAAGCAGTCTGCACATCTAGTGCGCATAACACATTATTACTGCATAAGCAAAATATTATTGCAATACTACACATTTTACGAAAATCTTACCATCACATATGAAAACACGAAATATGTTAGTATATAAATATGTTAGTTTTTATCGTATAAGCAATACAAAATATTACTTATTAGAGGTACATTTTAAACATACGAAAGATTTTGCAATATTTTTATGCGTGCGTTTTACTATATAACGTAATATAGTGTACATTGTTAGTATAGCCTATACTTTGAGCAAAATAAATGAGTTAATATTAAATTGGCAAAATCATGCATTTCTAAGAATTCGCCGTAAACTACATCAATAAATATTATATTATATTACCGCGCGTCAAATTTCACATCTAGTTCCGAGTAGATATTATTACTAGATATATGAAGTTTGAAATGAGGACATGCAATATTATGCGTAAAGGATAAATTTCCGGAACGTACAGCATTCTATTTATATTTATAAAATGTTATCTCGTGAAGCATTTTGCATATTCAGCGCAGAAAAACATTACTTTATTTTCAAAACCCGAAATTCATGCATTTAATATTCTATACAAATTTAAAACTCTTGAAGCGATTACGATTAAATCCGAACATCACGTAACAATCAGTTTTCTACCTACACAGAGCATGCAACTATTATCATGATGGTAAAAATGTATTAATCTTTATCGTATAACTGGAACAAAGTATTACTTACTGAAAATGCATTTTGGGCATACGAACAATGTTGCGATATTTAATATTTAACCTTTTGTGGCATTGGACGTTATTACCGTTGCATATATTACGTGCAGAGCAAGTCATGAATTAATATTAAAATTGTACATTCATGCATTTTTTAACTATTCGTTTTCCAACGCTATTGAATATAAATTGCCTCGATAAATATTATATTATATCACGGTCGCATTTCACATCTAGTTCTCAGTGGGTATTATTGCCAAGATGCGAAATGTAAAATAACAGCATGCAACATTGTACGAAAAGATAAAATTCTAAAACTTGCGGCATTCCAACTTTCAATCTTAAAAATGTCCCGTAAAGCAGTCTGCATATCCAGCGCTCTGAATATATTATTACTGTATATGCGAGACTCAAAATTCATGCATTTAATATTTCGTAGATATTAGAAATTGTCAAAACTGTTGCCGTGTAATTAAAAAATCATGCAGCGAATATTACTATGATGCAAAAACTTTACCATCAGATAAGTTAAATGAAAAATTTCGTCACATTAAACGTTTTCCCACCAGAGCATTTTCAGAATTCTTAACACTCGCATTTTTGCGTACGAAGAGATTTTACGATTTCGCCATACATATTACATAAAAGTACCTTATGACATTTAAAAATGAAAAATTGCCAAAGCCATTATTGCTAAATCTGAAAATTACGTAGCCTCATTCCTCCATATATAACGGATACAAGTATTGTCATAATGCTGTAAAGCTCAATAATTTGGAAAACCTTTACCATCAAATACGCTAAATATAAATATAAAATATCACTCATACTGAACGGTTTTTGCGAATATAAAATATTTAAAATTGTCAACTGTTTCTCTTTGCTATAATAATAAATTTGATATCAGATATTTTATTATCACACATGCTGAACATAAAATGTCACCCATATTGAACCTTTTTTTCGAATATAAATTTTTCAGAATTATCAGATGTCGCGTTTTACGAGATTTTTCCTTTCACCGTATATATTTTGTAAAAGCACTTTATTTCGAAATGAAAAATTGCTAAAGTCGTTATTGCTACATTATCAAACTATGCAGTCTCTTTCCTGCGTATATAACACATACAAATATAATCATGATGCCGTAAAGCTTAATATTTTGGAAAAACTTTACCATCCTATACGTCGGACATGAAATGTCACCCATATTAAACGATTTTCGCGAATATAAATTTTTCAGAATTATCAACCGTCGTTTTTTTCACATTTCACGAAATTTCACCATTTTGCCAAATCTATTTTAGAAACACATTTTCGGGGGTACTGCGAATTATCGCAAAAGGCATAATCTATGACATTAATTTGCCTAATTACAGGGGCCGCGAAAGGTGACACGCCGAATACTTATCAATAAAATGCCGCGGTCGCTACTTTTTCCCCCCAGAAATACGCAAGCGCGAAACTACATTGCCGCTGATTCACCGTTTTCGTTCGTCTCGCGCAACGATGAAATACCGTCGTTTAAGTGGCGTCACTCTATGCAGGATTACTTCGCGAATCCTCCTACAATATGAAATATACGCCAGGTTTTCCCTCGCAGTTTTACGCAACCTTTTCCAACGCCGGCTACCGGACGAGCGTGAATAAAATCAGCCGCTCAGTTACTTTTTGCCTAATTCGCGACACGTTTGACGTATAAGATCGTTTGAACGGTACAACGATCAAATCAGAATAATGTAGATCAATAAAATGCGCGCGTGCTGAGTTAAATGAAAGATAGTATCGCATAAGCGTACACGGTTACCTGTTTTATCT
This sequence comes from Cryptocheilus praepositus, assembly GCA_033815515.1. Lineage (NCBI taxonomy): Eukaryota > Metazoa > Arthropoda > Insecta > Hymenoptera > Pompilidae > Cryptocheilus > Cryptocheilus praepositus. The sequence continues at coordinate 6,784,605 of JAWWQZ010000314.1, forward strand.
GTAATATATGCAACATACCAACTTAGTTACCGCATCAGTCATCTTTGGCGCCGAAGAATTTCGCCATTCTGCAAAATAAAGGGACATGAGTTAGTATTGCGGGTATGTTAAATGCGGAACGGATTTTGTGCGACTCCGTTTAAGTGACGGGTACCAATATAAAATGCATTTGTACATAAGTATTGGATAATGAACGTAAAATTTCAGTTTTCATTAAAACGCTCCAATAAAATCCATACGGAAAGTGTAAAACAATTTTTTAATATTGTATGATCGCTGAAGTATTATTTTTCAAAGCTGACACTGTTGCCTAAACCGAAAGTTTAATATTAACGCGTTGACACTAGGTTTACATCAAAATTACGCGACCCGATTTTTTTCTACGAAAATAATAGAACTTGCTTACATTTCTCTGCTGTTATTTGCGCTGACTAATTCATTTGACAAGAGTAATATATATGCAAATTACGAAAATGGCAGAACTTCACATTTCTCTCCTGTTCTTTATGTTGTACATAATATATGTATATACGAATTAATATTCTCGAAGTTCTTTATGTGGTATACTTATCTCTATAGATGCGTGTCGACTTTACACAAAATATGTTTGTGAACAAAGAAGAGACAGTGAGTAGAAAATCTCACTGTTGTTTAAAACATTCAAGGAATCCATTAAAGAAGAGAATACAATTTTTTTTATATTACGTGATTCGTAAAGTACGACCTCTTAAAATTGACACTGTCGTCTAAACGAGAAGTTTAGGGTAAAGACCGACATAGTATTTAACATCTTAACAAGAATTTGATTCATGAATAATGAAAAAGTGCAGTACACAGAAGTTATCGTTTATCATTTCATCCACATACGCGCTCATTTGATTATGCAAAATCTGGTTCATTAACGGGGCAACTTCGTTTATGCTACGCTATATGGATAATTATATTATTTGCACAACATTTGATTTATAAATTACGAAAAAATGGTGTACACAGCAGTTATTGTTTATCATTTCATTCGCATACCCGCTCGTTTGATCATGCAACGTCTGGTTCATTAATGGGGCGACTTCATTTATAGTACGCTGTATGCATAATTATATTAATTGCACAAACAGAGCCCATATTTTTAATATTACTCGGCTTATAAATTTGACACTGTCACCTAAACGGAATCTTCAGGGTGAAGATCGACATAGTATTTAACATCTCAACAAGCATCTGATTTATAAATGACGGAAAAATGGTGTACACAGTAATTATTGTTTATCATTTCATTCGCATACGCGCTCGTTTGATTATGCAAAATCCGGTTCATTAACGGGGCGACTTCGTTTATCCTACGCTATATGCATAATTATATTAGTTACATATTTTTAATATTACTCCCCTTACAAATTTGACACTGTCACCTAAACGGAATCTTCAGCGTGAAGATCGACGTAGTATTAAACGTCTCAACAAGCATCTGATTTATAAATGACGGAAAAATGCCGTACACAGTAGTTATTGTTTATGATTTCATTCGCATACGCGCTCGTTTGATCATGCAACGTCTGGTTCATTAACGAAGGGGGGAGGGTGGAGAAAAAATGTTTGATTAATCAAAGAACGAGAACGTGACGCACGTTATACGCGGCGCACAAAGAGCACGCACGCGTTCTTTTGATACATCGGGCAGATTGGAAAAAGACGAGCGCGGCGTTTCTTCGTTCGCGAATAAAGCGAACAACGAAGGAGTGCGCGCAGTCATCGGAGCGTGGCAATGTCTGCGTTACGCTTTGAACTCGTTACAAACGTCTCGTCGAATCCGCTGTCTCGTAAGCTACTAACGTAATTATTGTTTCAACGCGCTGCATCTCTTTCGTGAGCTGTCTCCATCTGTCTCCGCTGACTATCAACCCCCCGCTGCTTCGCGCGACAAGACTGTTTGCCTATTGCCTCGCATTTGTTGATTTTTAATTAGCTAAATAATAAGCCGGAGTGTGCGCGCCGAGAGAATTGTCGACGATGCGCGGCATATCGATGGCGCGTTTTATTACGGTGGAAAGGGACATTTGAAAAAGTCGCACGAAAAGAATTACTGAGATCACGCAAACGGTTATTATGTTATTTGGAAATTGTATGTGATATTATAAATGGCAGAACGAATTGTTGCCAAAGTACCGCGTAGCGATGGCGCGTTTTATTACGGTGGAAAGGAACATTTGAAAAAGTCGCACGAAAAGAATTATTGAGATCACGCAAACGGTTATTATGTTATTTGGAAATTATATGTGATATTATAAATGGTAGAATGAATTTTGCCAAAGTACCGCGTATCAATGGCGCGTTTTATTACGTTGGGAAAGGACATTTGAAAAAGTCGCACGAAAAGAATTACTGAGATCACGCAAACGGTGATAATGTTATTTGAAAATTGTATGTCATATCATAAATGGCAGAACGAATTGTTGCCGAAGTTCCGCGTATCGATCGTTTCAGTACTCTCAAGAGTGCCATTTACAAAAATTGCAATAGACGAGTTCTTGAGATGATGCAAACTTTGTTATTATAGCATTATTCAATAAACGCATAAAATTTTTATAATCCAGCAGCATTAGTTATCACCAATCCACATATTCAGTACGTTTCGAAATCATATAATTTCATTTGGTGACCACATGATACTATATTGGAATACATTATGTAATAAAAAGTCGCACGAAAAAAATTACTGAGATCACGCAAACGGTGATTTCGTTATTTGGAAATTGTATGTGATATTATAAATGGTAGAATGAATTGTTGCCGAAGTACTGCATATCGATCGTTTCAGTACTCTCAAGAGTGCCATTTACAAAAATTGCAATAGACAAATTTTTGAGATGATGCAAATTTGTTATTGTAGCATTATTCAATAAATGCATAAAATTTTCATAAACCAGCAGCATTAGTTATCACCAATCCATACACTCGTATGGAGAAGTATGCAGATATGTAAGCAGATATATAAGCTGAGTATGTTTCGAAATCATATAATTTCATTTGCCGATCACATGGTACTGTATTGTGATACATTATGTAATAAATCCGCATGATACATTATATAATAAATCTGCCAACCACGAAAGGCAGTTTTTCTTGTTCGCTCTCATTTCGCACGATTTCGAGATCTATCTCACCCGACCTCTTGAGCTAATGCCATGCCAGCAATGAAATAATCCAGCGGCGCCAACAATTCGTTGCGGCGCTTTTCTCATTCAATTTCTTCAAAGCTTTGCCGACCGAACGCTCTAATCACCGAGCCAAAAACTCGCATTAATCTTTCAATTCCTCCGCCGCAGCAAAGTCTCCGACTTACGCCCCCGAGCATAGTCGCCCCACGTTCTTCACTCCATCCCACCCACCCAATCCTCGACAGTCTCCTATTTCAAACATTACACATAAGCGCAATCAACAAACCCTCCTGCCTGTCCCCATTTTCGCGTCTCCCCTCCGGCACTCCGTTCGATTCTTCCATTCTTCCCTTCCTTTGCCTCTCGACGGCAAACGCAAGCCACGCCGCTCACGTCATCATTTTCGAGTGGCGCTTTATGAGAATTCTGTTTCTTCAGTAATTAAGGAGTACAAAGCACTTTCTTGGGTGGAAAAGCTTTTGTAGTGTCGATGGACTATGGATTGACGGTAGATATGTTACTGCAGTGCTCAACTGTCTACTTCACAAAATGTGTCGCATTACGAAGTTTGTTTCTCTACAAATTTCACGTACGATCTAACGATTCGATGGTATGGAGTGTGGTGGTTATGTTGATGGTTCTGCCATTTCAGGACTTTGGACGTCACTTCCATTCGGTTCGAAACGACATTTAGTGGGAGAGGGTGGGCAAAAATGTGCACAGAAATAAGTTGGTCAATTTGGAAATGACATTTGTTGTGACGATGTTAATAAATACTCTTCCGTCTCAGCATTTTGCATGTCAATTTTACTGTTTCGGAAGTGATATTTGTTATGACAGTATCGGCATAAATGTGTATAAGATATAATTTGGTCAATTTGGTGTCTTAAACAAATCTCTTTTCCCACGCATTCATTAGTTCAGGACAGTTTCTAAAAACCCTGCCATTAAAAAATAAAATAAAAAATAAAACAGTCCTTTCTTTACAAAGTAATTCTATATTACAACTGCCACATGTACTCCACATTCGACTCGTCACCGTTCACTTCTTTACACAGCGATCGCAACAGCTCTCTGCTTAAAGAAATTACAATACTGTTGAAATAAAAGACTCGAGCTATTTTAGTGAAGTCAAGTTTACTGATTTGGAAGTGAGATTTGTTATGACAGTGTCGGCATAAATGTGTACAAGATATAATTTCCTGAATTTGGTACCTTAAACAAATCTCTTTTCCCACGCATTCATTAATTCAGAACAATTTCTCAAAATCCTGCCATTAAAAAATAAAATAAAAAATAAAACAGTCCTTTACAAATTAATTCTATATTACAACTGCCACACATACTCCGCATTCGACTCGTCACGGTTCACATCTTTACACAGCGATCGCAACGGCTCTCTGCTTAAAGAAATTACAATACAGTTGAAATAAAAGACTCGAGCTATTTTAGTGAAGTCAATTTTACTGATTTGAAAGTGAGATTTGTTATGACAGTGTTGGCATAAATGTTTATAGCATATAATTTGGTCAATTTGGTATCTTAAACAAACCTCTTTTCCCACGCATTCATTAGTTCAGGACAGTTCCTCAAAATCCTGCCATTAAAAAATAAAACAGTCCTTTACAAATTAATTCTATATTACAACTGCCACACATACTCCGCATTCGACTCGTCACCGTTCACTTCTTTACACAGCGATCGCAACAGCTCTCTGCTTAAAGAAATTACAATACAGTTGAAATGAAAGACTCGAGCTAATTCTATTTTCGTCAGGCACGGGCCTACGCCAATGCGCCCTCCCGGACTCCAGGTTTGTCGACGGACAACAGTGCCTGGAGTGAGGCGCACAGGGTATTTCCAAAGTATTTCTAAACCCTCATTGACCCGGCCCGGTATCTTTGATCTTCGCACACGCGTCCCACGTCGGCGCCGTCGCAGCTCAGACTTTTCCGACCGAAGAAACCGGGTCGCGACGGTTTTGCATTTTCGCGAAAAATGCTCAGCCTTTGAGAAGAACGCTGCTGGGTGCCGAGACGATTTTTGGCCGAAGGGACGGCGAGATTGCGCGGAGATTTGAGGGAGTGTGTGCCGCTGCGCGTTGCAATAACTCAAAAACTTATCTATATTTTCGTCTTTTCTTCTTACGAATTTCTGTCATGCACCGCTGCGCATGGAGTCAAAATGAAACGCCTTTGGAATCACACTCGTTTGATACAGGAATTACTGTAATAGATAGGAGTATGCGAACAGTGGGTATCAGTCTGAAATTTGGGCTGCGATAAAAATTAACGTTTAATTTTTTGGCTGCTAAATTCTGTCAGACGAAGCGCTCGCTGAGGACGAGATGCTTTGTGATAGTTTCAACTCTGTTGTTTCATTATGTAAGGCGCAAATAAGTTATAATGGTAATTCTTCGTTTACGCCAAATTAAATAATGCAAGAAAATGATTAATTTATGGAAGAAAATATTAATTAATCAATATTATAATTATGGCTGCTGTAGGTGAGAAATCGAAATAACTTTTTTTTGTAGTGTTATGCGGTTGGTAAACGTGTGGACGACAGTGTATGCAAACATGCCAGAACACACGGTGGTAGTTGAAAATAATTCTTATGTTTTTACTTAGTTATGCCGGTGCATTTAATTTTATAGTAATTCTACTGAGTTCTTGGTAACTTTTCAGTAATTAAGTTCTCATTGGCACGGCGCTTAAAATAAGAGAATTGAATCAGGTATCGTTAAAGTTCTCCTCAAACATCGTGTTCATTATTAGAAGATGCATTTAATTACAATTTGATTGTAATTCACTTAAATGATTCAGGACTATGAAACTGAACACATAATGTGCAAGTATAATAAACAAATGTAGTAGCAAACAAGTATAGTTGTAAACAAATTTTGTAACACCCGTCCATTCTTATAACACACATCCATTCTCAAAAACTCTGGACATCTTGAGTTATACTAATAAATTTCTATACTCAGCATTTTCAACCAAAAAACGCTTAATGTTCGTTAATCTTTCAGTAAATTACAACAAGTTTAAAATTAAACACATCTTATAATGAACATTACATGTATAACATGTACATTATTGCTCGCTACCTCAGGGAAATATATTCACGTGCGTTTGACGTTGCGAGTCAATTAATTCACAACGGACCGTATAAGTTTCGACGTATAAACACTTAGACCCAATCGACAGCGTTCACGCCAGCAACAGTGTCGATGAAATTTATCGTCGCCGCCGAAAAACTACTTCACAACGTTGCGGAGTAAGTTTCATCACGCGAATCCTTCGAAATGTGTCGCCTCTAATTCCCATCGCCGAATTAGAAAAGTGGCAACGGCCGTGAACAAAGGGACTTGCCGAGGGGCGATGTGAAAGAATCGAGGCGACTTGCGATTTCGTCCTGCTCTCCGGGAGCATTATGAAAATGAGGAATGTTAATTTAATATAAATGCTAATGGTACCATTCGTTCGAGGCGTGCTCTTGTCATATCGCGCATGGCTGTCTATTATGCTAAGGCGAGCAACAAAAAATTCTGCGGACCGATAGCGGCGGGACATGAAAAGTGGAGGCAAGAAATAGCCTCGGCGAGCAATGAAAATCGATGGAAAACGATGGGGGCCGATTAACGGTAGATTTACGGGAGTTGACGTAACAGATTTCGGAGAGGGAGGGCATAGTTACGTTAGTGTTGTTTTGTAGCAAGTTTTGCGAGCATTTGTTAACAAAACGTTGCGGATATGTCAAAATTAATTTACACATTGGAGGCCAATTTTGAATTTAACACTTTGACTGCCATGATGGTTACCGGTGATCGACGTAAGAGATTTTACTGAAGATCCAACATATTCGCAATGGGTAGCAATTATTATTTTATAAATGCAGTTGTTATTAGAATTGTGATGCGATTCTTTGCTCTTCAATACCTGCATATTCTTTACATTTTGCATAATTCAATCGAACGCTGTAGTATTTCATAGCATCGCCGTTCTAATATAGTAAAATACGCTTGGCAGTCAACGTGTTAAAGAATGAAAGTTTACTGAAGATCCAAAATATTCGCAATGGGTAGCAATTATTATTTTATAAATGCAGTTGTTATTAGAATAGTGATTCGATCCTTTGGTCTGCAATACCTGTACATTTTTACATTTTGCATAATTGAGTCGAACGCTGTAGTATTTCATAGCATCGCCGTTCTAATATAGTAAAATACGCTTGGCAGTCAACGTGTTAATTGTATCGTATATCTACATATTTCTCCGGATACTCGTCAAATTGATAGGTTTCGAATTCCATACACAAAATATCAGAAACTATTATTATTACTTTCCAACGACTTATTCTTATTTTTATTAAGGGAATAATATGAATGTACCTCCAAATTAATTTCCTCCTCAAGCTTCCAACATTGAATTCCCGTATTTCGCATACCTACACATTTCTCCGCTTTCTCGGGCAAACTGACGGGTCTCGTAAATCTAGTGTTAATTTCGAGCGATGTTTTCTAATAACAACAAATGTGCCTCTTCCGCGCGTCGGACTTCGAGCATGAATTCGATCGCAACAATGGACGTCGATTAAGAGAGCGTACTTCTTCGTTATTAAATTACGAAACTATTGTGCCAGAGGGATTTCATTTCCCGCCTTGATTCGATTCCATTGTTCCTTTTGATTAGACATTTTTAATTAAACGTCCTCGCGAAGGGGCTCAAAGCTATGGAGTGCAGAATTTTGAGATCCGCTCTCTCTGAAAACGATACTCTTTCGCCGCTGTATCCGCACTGTTTAATTTACATCGCATAAACACGCCGCGTATCGTCGGCGACGACGCACGCCGTAAATTTGATTAAATTTTCGCTTCCTATTGTGCATCGCGTAATAATCAAAACAAAATTGAAATTAATTAACGCTTCGACGAAACGTAATTAAAATTAGTGCGCGCACAAACATTCGCCGACATCAACATTTGCGCCGCGTCTCCCCGAAACGCAGATTACTCGCCTTTCATTTCAATTTTTCATTCCGCCGGCGAAACGTCGCACTTTTATTTTATAACTCTTTTACTAGATTTCATTTTACTAATAGTGTCTTCAGTTCCGCGCGTATGCTCGCCCGCGCGGCCCTGTGTAAATACATATATATTTATACGTTCTATTTGAGAGTCTGGTACGCGAGTATGACGCGTTTCCATGGAAACCCACCCCTCCTATCAAATCTACCTCTTTCTCTGCGCGTGTGTGCAAACGCGCGGGGGCGTCTACGTGTTTCTCTCCTGGTCTCTACTTTCCTATATAACCATCTCTGTCCCACTTTTTTCACCTTCCTCTGTCTTTCTCCTGTTTTCAATGTTCTCTCTCTCTCTCTGTCTCTCGTTCACCCTACCGTCCGTCCACAAGTATCTTTTTCCCGCACACTATTTCTCACTCTCTACTTTTCTGTTTTTCTATCCTCTGCTGCACGTGCCTTTTCTCCGTCGCGCGCACAGATTGTTTCTGCCTCTGTTCAACGAACTGTGCGTCACTTAGACTCCCTCTAACACGAGCGTTTCATCCCTCGCTCTCTCGCACTTTATGGCAACCCTCGTATTTTCCTCTTACCCCTACCATTTCGAGCGTTCCCTGTCTTTTGCCCTCTCGCTCTCGCGCTCAACACACCCACACACGTCGGCAGGTATAGAGTTTGCTCTGCCGCCTAAACCCCCGGCCTTTTGCTGCGGAAGAAAACTATTCATTGTCAATACTCAAGTATCCCCGATGCTCGAATGTCGGAATGAATTTTTTCATTCGACGGTGTAACGTGGGATATGTGTCTGGATGTGTGAAATTAATTATGTTTGGGCATCGACGGATCAGTTTGGTGCGGAAGAATACTATTCGTTGTTGATATTCAAGTATCCCCTACACTCGAAAGTCGGGATGAATTTGTTTGTTCGACAGCATAACGTTGAATATGTGTCTGGACGTATGGAATTAATTATATTTCGAATTATTATATATAATATTATTATATATAATAAATCAAATTATTCCGTTCAACAGAATGAATTCAACTTTTTTAATGTTAGTAACATTATACCTGTAACAGTTGCATGGTCTATTTAATCCTGTATTATACAAAGAAGTTCGCGTTACTTCTGTTCTTTGCGCGTTACATTACGTGGAATATGTGTCAGAACGTATAGAATTAATTATATTTCGCATTATTATATATAATATTATTATATATAATAAATGAAATTATTCCGTTCAACAGAATGAATTCAACTTTTTTAATGTTAGTAACATTGTACCTGTAGCAGTTGCATGGTTTGTTTAATCCTGTATTATACAAAGAAGTTCGCGTTACTTCTGTTGTTTGCGCGTTACATTACGTGGAATATATGTCTGGACGTATGGAATTAATTATATTTCGAATTATTATATAATAAATCAAATTATTCTGTTCAACAGAATGAATTCAACTTTTTTAATGTTAGTAACATTATACCTGTAACAGTTGCATGGTCTATTTAATCCTGTATTATACAAAGAAGTTCGCGTTACTTCTGTTCTTCGCGCGTTACATTACGTGGAATATGTGTCTGGACGTATGGAATTAATTATATTTCGAATTATTATATATAATAGCTATATATAAAAATCAGCGATGATTGCGAAGAATGAATTCAATTTTTTAATGTTTAACATTGTACCTGTAACAGTTGCATGGTCTAATTATCGGTTACGAGGCGCGTACGTTCTTTGCGCGTCGGACAAACGTTATATGTATTGAGAAGGAATTAATTATAAATATTATATATAGCGCGTCTATATATAATAAATCAAATTATTCCGACGCGGATCGATCGTGATTAATCTCATCCCGCGAGATATCACGAGACTAACTCGTACGCGGTGCGAGCGTGTGTGTGCCTTGCCGTGATTTCCTGCCGACAATGAGTCATAAATCATTGTCCGCGATTTTCCTACTTCTCCTTTCGCCGCCTCTCGTTCTTCAGCTTTTCGCTCTCTCGCTCTGTCCCGCAAGCTTATTTCGCTTACGCGCGCATCGGGTCGTTTCGAGGCTCGTTACGATGCGACGAGAAAACGAACTTGCGCGCGGAAACGAAAGCGTCCGGAGAAAGTTAACCCCTTGCGGTCCTGTGTCGAGCGTGGCGCGACATCGCATTTCGACACAGGAATTCATGCGTAGCGAAAAGCGGTGTTAGTTGTTGTCCGATAGTGTCTACGTCAATTTTTGTAAATTAGAAAGCGGTGCTGGTTGTGCGAAAAATATATGTGGTAGCATTATGATAATGTATGCCATTTTGATAGTGCCTGTGTCAATTTTTGTAAATTAGAAAGCAGTGCTAGTTATTCGGAAGATATTGCAGCATTTTAATTATATATACTATTCTGATAGTGCCTGTATCGATTTTTGGCAAATCAGAAAGCAGTGGTAGTTATTCGAAAGATTTTGGAGCATCTAAATTATATGCATTATTCTGGTAGTGCCTATATCGATTTTTGGCAAATCAGGAAGCGGTGATAGTTATTCGCAAAATATTTATTATAGCATTATGATTATATATGTTACTCTGATAGGACTTGTGTCAATTTTTGTAAATTAGAAAGCAGGGCTAGTTATTCGGAAGATATTGCAGCATTTTAATTACATATACTATTCTGATAGTGCCTGTATCGATTTTTGGCAAATCAGAAAGCAGTGGTAGTTATTCGAAAATATTTTGGAGCATCTATGATTATATATGCATTATTCTGGTAGTGCCTATATCGATTTTTGGCAAATCAGGAAGCGGTGATAATTATTCGCAAAATATTTATTATAGCATTATGATTATATACGTTACTCTGATAGTGCCTTTGTCAATTTTTGTAAATCAGAAAGCAGTGCGAGTTATTCGAAAGATTTTGTAGCATCTAAATTATATATACTATTCTGATAGTGCCTGTTTCAATCTTTGCAAATAAAAAATATTTATAGTAGCGTTAGAATTACGTACACTTTAATTGTACACAGTGATGCACTTTAAAGTATATAGGAATCCGATGACAGGGAATGTACCGCGAACCGGCTTGAACGAAGTTGCGAAAATCTCGCCGACCGCCAAGGGTTAACACGTTAAGTGCCGTGTCGGTCACCGATGACCGACGATAAACTCTCCGTCCGCTAGCTCGAGCACAGGTAATCATAAACACAACATTTAATATATAATATCATTACATCAGAACAAAAAGTGTAGGTAAATATTACTTTCGTTAATATTGTCTACGTATTGCTTTTACTTTAATTCGCTTTATCAGTGACATTACTTACATACACACTTAATAGTTTGCAGAGCGAAAAGTTCAACGGCGCAAAGATTGAAAATTGAAAATATTCGATACTCAATACTCATTTTCATCATTATCAATTTATGGCATAAAAAAATGTAATGGCACCAAAAATTGAAAACTTGCCATTACTCAAGCAGGCAATTTGGGAAGTCATAAATTCAGCAGTAGTCAATTTCATAATTCCAAATTTTATCGCTGTAAACCGTAATCGTTAACTTGAATAAAATCCTGTATACATCATTATCAATTTATCGCGTGAACAAACTCAATAGCTCCAAAACTTGAAAGTTGCCCATACCCGAGCACACAAATTCGAAATTCGTAAATTCACCGATGAACAATTTAACACGTTGACTGTCAAGCGTATTTTGCCGTATTAGAACGGTAATGCTATGAAATACTACAGCGTTTGATTGAATTCTGCAAAATGTAAATAATGTGCAGATACTGGAGACCAAAGTATCGCATCACTATTCTAACAATAACTGCATTTATAAAATATTGCTACTTATTGCGAATATTTTGTATCCTTGTATAGGTGTTAATCGTCAAAATAATTATTGCTACTCATCGCGAATATTTTGTATCTTTGTCAAAGTGTTAATCATCAAAAGCGCAGCATCGGAAATGAACGATTTGAGTCTCGAATAAAATTAACGAAATCGGCCGAAGTTGGTTCATTACGTTAGAAGATCGAGATGCCGCGATAACAATGGACGATAAAAGGCCGCGGCACAAAAGGAAATAACGAAGTCGATAGAACGCCGTAATAGATTGTTGCGCGCCGCGCCTCGAGACAGATAGAAAAGCGATGGTTCGGAACGGCACGAACGAGGATGGCGAATGGACGTGGCTGATAAGCGAGAGTGCGGAATAATACGGGCTAATTGCGTCCTGCGATGCACAGAGAGCCTGAGAAGTCGACATGGTGAGTGTGCGAAGAGAAGGCGGGTCGCGAAGAAATTGACAGGTCGGCGCAAGTGTATTAACCCATTTGCATCATCGCTCTAAATCCGCAATCTTACTCAAAAATTCGACATGCACAGCTAAACCGATACCAGCATGCGCAAGGAAGACTCTTAGTGTTCATTCTCATTAGAAAAAGTGTTATAGGGTCATTCAAATTATTGTATATTTCTCGTATTTTCCAGAACTATTTTTTGGACTAGTTCCACGTTGAAAAATAATTCGAAAACATCGGGCCTGGACATTCCATTGACGTTGATGGCTACACCACTTACGGCAGTGAAATCATGTAATGTTGGCATACGATTTCGTTTTTCCCATAAGAAATCTCCAGTTTCAATATTATCGGGTTGGTCATCTTCACTATTATCTGTTAGAGCTATGGCACGTTTACGCTTATGGAATATTTGCATTTCTATGCTTGGATCCGAATCGGAACTGTAATTCATTATGGTAACCTAATTTTGTTAAATTTTATTATCTATTATTTTTTTTTAATATTTTATTATTTTGAACTTACAAGCGGAAAAGTAAGACAAATAATATTTTACACAAAATTCTTTATTGTTTGTTTATCGTATAGACTCTTTAACGATTGCTGATAAGCTGAAAACAAAAATTATTGTGTGCGGATTTATCCGCTCCCGGTGATAATGGTCAGTTTTTGTTTGCGGATTATTCCGCCAAATGATGCAAATGGGTTAATTACAGTACCGAAAATGTTAAAAATTAGAAGACCCCCGTTGAAATGACAAGAATTATATTTGATAATCGCCCAAAGCACATATCCTAGCCCAGCTATCATCAATAACCGCTCTTATCGATCGCACAAAAATTTTGTTTGACTTTTGGTCTTTGAGTCTGTCGCTTGAATGGCGGCACCACAGTGATGTGGAATTTTTTATGCTGGTATGAGTGTCTTACACATCGATTTGTATTTACTTGCCATGTTTCGAGAAATACCACACTTGCCTTAAATATAAAAACTTTTGTTTTCCGTTTACGCTATATATATGCAATAATCCACCATAAAATGAGGAACCGTGTTTCGAGAATAACCACACTTGCCTTAAATATAAAAACTTTTGTTTGCCGTTTACGTTATATGTATGCAATAATCCGCCATGAAATGAGGAACTGTATTTTTTTCTATAATTATAAATTAAAAATTTCGATTTTGTTTCTGTTTTTAATTACCGTTTACACTTTGACTGCCATGCGTATTTTGCTGTATTGGAACGGCGATGTTATAAAATACTACAGCGTTTAACTGAATTATACAAAATGTAAATAACGTGCAGGTATTAAAGACCAAAGGATTGCATCACTTTTCTAACAATAACTGCATTTATAAAATAATCATTGCTACCCAGTGCAAATATTTTGGATCTTCAGTAAAATCTTTTTCGCCGGTCAGCCGGTGACCATCACGGCGGTCAAAGTGTTAAATTGTATACGACAAATATGCAAATAAAATATAATATTTTACGAAAATATGTAATGTTTCGAATATTTTTTTTTGGCTATTCATTGATCAGAAACAAGCGAATAAGGCCGGCGTTCGGGATTTAAGTGGCCGATACGTGCCGGCGCTCAGACTTTAAATATTTCTTAGATCGCCGGCTGTCAATGTGTTAACGATATGCGACAATGTGCCGCGAGGAGAAGCGGTGAAGTTCGGTAATTAACGTTTTCGAGAGAAGCGAACGGAACGGGTTTTTCACGGAATGAAAGGCGCTGCGGCGAAACGGAAGTGAAAACAGGCGGTTGCGTGTGGCAGATGTGAAATACTAATAACGACGTGGAATAATTGTCTAGAAGCAGTAGTTATGAATATTTTGTATTTATGAATATGGCCGTCGCCGTACGTGCGGGGGATAGGTATTTCAAAGGGAAACGTGGAACGGGTTTGACTGAATGAAAGCCCGGGTAAATGTGCCGGGGCACGGCGAAAAACTCGGGGACTTCGCGTTGCACAAGTGAAATAGTAATAACGGGCTTTAGCAATTTTGTATAATTAATAGATATGAATATTTTATAGTAATGAATGTGAACGGCGGTGTAAATAGTCGAAATAAATGTTTCAGACGGAAACGTGAAACGAGTTCGGCTGAATAAAACGCGAGGTAAACATGCTGCTGCGAAACAGGAGCGAAATATCAGCGATTTCGTGCAGTACAAATAAAGTCCTGCTAACGATCTTTAACCATTTTTTTTTGTTGATGCGAAATATAAATATTTCATATTTATGAATATGAGGAGGTGTGTAAATGTTAAAAGCACGCGTTTCAAAGCGAAACGTGAAAGCAGATTGGCTAAATGAAACGCGAGGTAAATATACTGCTACAAAAGAGAAGTAATATATCAGTTCCACGGCGAAAATAGAATATTAATAACCCCTTTTAACAACTGTCTGCGAATTAATCCGAACATTTTATATTTCTAAATATGAATACTGTAACAAATGCCGGAAGTAAATATTTTGTAGAACGACGTAACAGAAGCTTGCCTAAGTAAAGAATCAATTGAAAGCCGGCAAAAAATAATACTCGCAGTAACTCATTCACGAGAGTAGTGAGGAAAACCTAAAAATCGTTTCTCCCAAGTAAAAATTCAGACAAGCAACGTATGCGAGCGACCAAAGACTTTTTTACACAAAACAAGAAACATACCGTCTGTAAATTAATCCGAACATTTCATACTTGTGAATGCAAATATTTTCACAAATGTCACAAATACTCCGCCGAACGGCATAACAAAAACATACCAATTGCAAGCCGACAAAAAATAAAATTGGCAGTAACTGGACCGTGGGAATAGTGACGAAAATCTAAAAATCATTTCCTCAGATGTCATAAATACTTCACAGAACGACATAACAAAAACATGATAATTGAAAGCCGACGAAAAATAAAACTGGCAGTAACTTGTCCGTGTGAATAGTGAGGAAAGTCTAAAAATCGTTATTCTTCAAATGTCATAAATATTTCACAAAACGACATAACAAAAACATTATAATTGAAAGCCGACAAAAAATAAAACTGGCAGTATCTGGTCCGTGCGAATAGTGACGAAAACCTAAAAATCATTTCCTCAGATGCCATAAATATAATACTTGATAGAACGACATTACAAAAACACTCCCAATTGAAGCCGACGAAAAATAAAATTGGCAATAATTTGTCCGTGCGAATAGAGACGAAAACCTAAAAATCATTTCTTCAGATGTTATAAATACTTCACAGAACGACATAACAAAAACATGATAATTAAAAGCCGGCAAAAAGTAAACTTGGAAGTAACTCGTTTGTACGAATAGTGAGAAAAACCTAAAAATCGTTTCTTCAGAAATATCATAAATACTTTATAGAATGACATAACAAAAATATGATAATTGACAGCCGACAAAAAATAAAACTGGCAGTAACTTGTCCGTGCGAATAGTGACGAAAGCCTAAAAATCGTTTCTCCCAAGTGAAAATTCTGACGAGGAACCTAAGTGTGGCGTCGTTCGGTGGTGGATGAGTTGCGAGTCGGGGTCGGCAGGGGGTTGATAGGGGGTAGTTGGCAAGGGGTAGGAATGGGGTAGAGCGGCGGTTTCTGAAGCATAGCGAGCCGAAGGCCAGGTTTAAGGGCTGTTGCCTCTGGATAGGATAGAGCCAGGTTGTTTTCAAAAGACACACTACACAACGGAGGTAACCCCTCTGAATACCAATTAACGTGAATTACGTGGGTACATGGAATTCGAGACCGTAACTTGCCCCACCCCCGCCGACGCGTTCTATTCATTCTCCCCGCATTTTCTGTCTAACGCGGCTGCGCGCGCGTTCCGTCTTTTTGAAGTCTTTGATAATATTTACGCTCTGTGGCTGAACGTTTTATTCCGCTTCCGTGCGCGCCTGGCGACGCTCGAATGACAACAGTCGTGGTAAAACGAAACGGAGTGATAGTTTGCCGTATGCGCATAAAACCGCTGGACAGTGTCAGATGCGGAACGGCTTCTTTCGATGTTAACACTTAAATGACCGCGTATTATTTCCCGCAGGCTTATTGTAAGACCGGCCATTTTCTCATTTGGAAATAAAAAACAAATATATGGGGGACATAATTCAGGGGAATTTCATTTTCTTGCAATTGAAATTATTATGGGAATACCAAACAGTGTCTAGCAAGCTCAAGATTTATACACGGATTAAATCCTACAGCGTGTCAACTTGTTAGAATATTTTGAAATACTCAGCAACTACTGTTAGAAGAGATAATTTTCAGAGGAAAAAGATCAAAACGAGAAATCTAGTGAGCGGTTGTTTAAGTGTTAAGACAACGTATTTTTAAATTATGAAATATCAGAATCATAAAATTTAAAAATCGTGAAATTTAAGAATGATGCAATTCAAAGAACGCGAAATTTAAAGTCATGAAATTTAAGACTAATGCAATTCAAAGAACGCGGAATTTAAAGTCATGAAATTTAAGAATAACGCAATTCAAAGAACGCGAAATTTAAAGTCATGAAATTTAAGAATAATGCAATTCAAAGAACGCGAAATTTAAAGTCATGAAATTTGAGAATAATGCAATTCAAAGAACGCGAAATTTAAAGTCATGAAATGTAAGAATAATGCAATTCAAAGACTGCGAAATTTAAAGTCATGAAATTTAAGAATGATGCAATTCAAAGAACGCGAAATTTAAAGTCATGAAATTTAAGAATAATGCAATTCAAAGAACGCGAAATTTAAAGTCATGAAATTTAAGAATAATGCAATTCAAAGAACGCGAAATTTAAAGTCATGAAATTTAAGAATAATGCAATTCAAAGAACGCGAAATTTAAAGTCATTAAATTTAAGAATGATGCAATTCAAAGAACGCGAAATTTAAAGTCATGAAATTTAAGAATAATGCAATTCAAAGAACGCGAAATTTAAAGTCATGAAATTTAAGAATAATGCAATTCAAAGAACGCGAAATTTAGTCATGAAATTTAAAAATAATGCAATTCAAAGAACGCGAAATTTAAAGTCATGAAATTTGAGAATAATACAATTCAAAGAACACGGAATTAAAAGTCATGAAATTTGAGAATTATGCAATTCAAAGAACGCGAAATTTAAAGTCATGAAATTTAAGAATAATGTAATTCAAAGAACTCGAAATTTAAAGTCATGAAATTTAAGAATAATGCAATTCAAAGAACGCGAAATTTAAAGGTATGAAATTTAATAATAATGCAATTCAAAGAACGCGAAATTAAAGAATAATGGAATTCAAGGAACGCGAAATTTTAAGTCATGAAATTTAAGAATAATGCAATTCAAAGAACGCGAAATTTAAAGTCATGAAATTTAAGAATAATGCAATTCAAAGGACGCGAAATTTAAAGCCATGAAATTTAAGAATGATGCAATTCAAAGGACGCGAAATTTAAAGTCGTGAAATTTAAGAATAATGCAATTCAAAGAACGCGAAATTTAAAGTCATGAAATTTAAGAATAATGTAATTCAAAGAACGTGAAATTAGAGTCAAGAATTTGAAAAATTCAGAAATCATGAAATTGAAAAAATATGAAATCTAAAAATCACGAAATTGAAAAATCACGAAACTTAAAAATCATAAAATTGGAAGTACTTGCTAGATTTAGTGTTAAGGTCAATTGCTTTGACAGTCCTCGTCTGTGTCGTAGCAGGAAGTTTCCGGTGCACGGATGTTACGAGCGATGTCGAGAGAGATTACTCGTGTTTCGATGGCAAGTGGATTCCCGCGGCTTATTATTGACTGAAGAAATAATGACGAAACTTCGAGTGCGCCCGCAGTGTTCGCTAATAAGTGCGGATACGCCGAGCGACTCGTTTCTCCCGTTTTCGACTCGTTTGTGCCGTCGGAAATGATAAAGTTCGGGCGGAATGCGAAAATTATTCGACGCTTACCCGCCCGCCGAAGTTCGCTCGATGCACGGGCGACGCGAAATTATTTCGGCACGTTACATCGCGCAAATTGGAAAATATTTGCCTGCCAACAATTTCGCCGATTTTATAGACATTATTTTGCAAATCGAAAATACGTAAACGAGGGTATGACCGGCAATAACGTCGGCGCGCCGCTGTTCGGAAATGGTAAAATATTTCTTGCCGCGACTCGCGTCCACGATTTTGCAGACGTTTCACGGGGGAAAAAACACAAAATCAAGTTGCGCGCAACGGACGCCAATGCAGCGTAACTCGGTTCGACGAATATTTATTAAAAAATATCGAGTGGCTTGTTACTTACAACCTTATTAAAAAAAGTGGATGATGACATAAAAGCCCTTTTTTGGCTGAAAATGGAAATTGATTGCCCACTTTTATTTGGACAAATTGTTAAATAATGTATACACAATTTTCGCAAATTAACGACTCTGATTTACAGTCGTGAGATCAGAAACTTTGAAATTATCTACTGCTGAAATCATGACCTTCCAATTAATCAGTAGAAATTTAGGAGTTTCGAGTACTGATCTAGATTTTCAATCAAAACAAGGCTCTTGCCCCACTGTGTAGTCTTATTAATAAAGTTCAAAATACCACATCACTGAATATTTTTTTATAAATATTCGTCGGACTGCATTACGGTGCTTTGTCGCGCGTACCTTATAAAATATTTGAATTTAAAATATCGATATTTCCCCCGAATTATCTTCAAAATCATTAGTTGCGGGAAGAAACATTTCCAACCGAAAAGGTGCTTCAATCTCATTATCCGCTATCATTACGCAACATAAAAATTCGACAACCGTCGCGACATCGTTCGTCCTGTTATATCATTAGCCTCATACCATAGAAATCGCATTTACCAAACGCTACGCAATTTAGCGCTGAAAGCGATCCTCCGACACTCGGCGCAAACTTAATTTGCCAAACGAAAAGCTGATTCCGGCGGACCCCCGGCGAAACGATAAAGCGCATTAACAAAACTCTCTCCGCATATTTTCGTCCGCGCTCCTCACGGCTTTCGTATATTCTGCGCGCGTTGTCCCTCTTTGTCGCAGGCAGCGACATCGTTCGCATATTTTCGCCTCGCCCCTAACAATCGCCCGATTTGACGCCGATTCCGCCGGAATAAAAGGGGCGCGAAATCCGCTAAGCCCACCGTTTTGCACTTCGCGCCGACCATTTTGCGCGGCCAACGGCGCAGAGCCCCCGTGCTCCTCCGTTCCAATTAGCTGCGCTATTTAATTAAACGAAATCTACGCGCAAAATGACTTTCCGATATGGCGATACGGAAACACGTTTTCGGCAGAAGGTTCCCGAGTGGTCATATAGGAAACTCGGGTATGCGTACAGGCAGATGTGAATTTGTCGTTCTTTTAATAATAGTTAAGGAGCCTTTTTTTCGTTGGAAATTGGAACTCACGTGGGAATGTTTTATTCTTAGAATTCTGTACGCGTTTTGGGGCGGTCGGTGTGTAAAAATTTGAAACGTATAATATGCAAATCTATAATACATCAGTTAACATTTTGACTGCCGTGATGGTCACCAGTGGCCGGTGCAATAGATTTTGCTGAAGATCAAAAATATTCGCGATGAATAGCAATAATTATTTTATAAATGCAGTTGTTATTGGAATAGTGATTCGATCCTTTGGTCTGCAATACCTGCACACTATTTACATTTTGCATAATTCAGTCGAACGCTATAGTATTTCATAGCATCGCCATTCTAATATAGTAAAATACGATTGGCAATCAACGTGTTAACATTTTGACTGACCAAAACTCGACATGTGCAGTATGGACAAAAGACAGTTACAAACAATTATTGTCACATCGTGATATAACAAGTGCAGTATACATGACCATAAGATGTCGACTTACAGACATATTTTATTATTGTGGACTTTTGATGAAGAAGACGTGGACGCCTCGAAAGTACAAAATTCTAGGAACTAAGCATTCTTAAATTCCAAGTGAATTCCAATTTCCAACCAAAAACGGCCTTTTTCCTCATTATTCTCGATTTGTTGTAAGGTAAAATAATAATTTGTGAACAACACTCAAGATCTTGCCTTTCGCGCCTTTGATATTTTCGCGTTGAAATCAAAGCACCGACGTATGGAAATGCACAGAAACGGAGAGCGGGCGAAGATACATATGTATGGCGGATGAAAAGGCAAAATAAACGGCATATGATAATGCGAAAACACGCTTTCAATTACGTATGAAAGACCTATTCTACGCGAAACTTCATGTGAGCAGAGAAAATACGCCCTATGAAAATACCAATATCGTGTAGCTGATTTAAAAGCAATGAGAGCGGATAGGCTAAAAATGTGTTGTAATCGAGCATAGAAATCCGCGAATGTCAAAACGTCGTAAAACTGACAACGGATTACGGACGTCTGGAATTAGCTAAAAATGAAAACATGATATCATATAAAAACGTGAAAAGACGAGAGTGCATAATTACATTGTGGCGCTGAAAATGTGTGTACGTTAGTTGGAGCTATAATGGTACTTTCAAATGTTCCGTGTCACGAAAACTACGTATTATGTTCTTCATGAAGAAATTCATTACTTTTTATTATGACGAGCATACTCTTAAGTTGCTGCTGAAATTGTAATTGTAATAGAAACCAAAGAATATCCAGATGTTTTTAAATGTTCTGAGCATATGGAGGGCAAGACAAAATCAAACGAAGAGGTAAAGAGCGTTAATAATTAATATTAAAGAAACTATATATAGTGTAGTGTATAATTATCCGTCGTATCTATTGTTCGCAGTAATTGATTATTTCACTTGATAATTAAGGAATATATAAAACCCCCTTGCGGTTGAAAATGCTTAAAGTCAGAATTTTATTATTAACGTATCAAATGATTCTCAAAATTGATGAAAATGATATGCGAAATGGTGGAATGGAAGAGTGATTAGCACAATTGCTATCTACTCTTGTGGACGGCAGCCTCTCGTATCGAAACATGTCGAGAGTTTTAATAATGAAATTCTAAAGTCAAGTATTTTCAGCCATGATTCTTACAGATTCCTTCATTTTCCAACTAAAATATAGAAAGGTTTGAATTAAACACGCCGTCTAGTGAGTTATTACAATAAATCTTTCAATAAACTTTAACAAACAACTTTATCTGAAATAAATCTCCGTTTCGCACATTCTTTACCTGAAGCCAGTTATTAAGAAAATGAACAAATAAAACTGTAATTTAATTTAAACTTAATTATATACTATAGCATCCAGACATTCTGTGTGTTTGACGAGTATCCTATTCATCGCTTATTTCTTGCGACACATTTTACGTACATACTTTCCCAGATATCGCAACAGCCAACTGCTTAAGTCATTACATGTCATCGATAATTAACGAAAGCACTGCCTTCCTTAGACCTCATAGGAAAATGATCGCATAATAAAATGACATATACCTGAACTCTTAAAGAACACAGTACAACGTTAATGACACTTGACACTAAGGCAAGCCATTAAACTCTTGCTACAAAGATCGAACTTATACCATTGCACTAAATCGATTGACCACATTAAATATAAATAGCACGCTTTATAATTATTTCCGTGCGTCCAGTTTCTTCCCATTGCAGTACCAGCTGAATTTTTCCAACCGCTTACGATACATCGATGCCGATAGAAATTGAATGACCGCGATAAACTCTTCTTACCCGACATGGTCGCGATTAGTGCACCAATAAAGCGCATAACAGAACACGTCTAGCTTGAAATCTTTAGATTCATTGGCGTGGCTCTGTCTCGTTTGAAAGACCTGGACGTGCTTTAATCGCGTCCCGCACACACGAACGACCTCTTATGATGTACAAGTTGACAAATCGCCGCTGGCAATCGGCCCACGCGCGGATACCTTCCTCTTAATACTTCAATTACGCGCGTGTGGGAAGGAAACGCTCGCGAAGTAATTGATACCTACTTCAAATAGGATAATTAGCGAACCAGTCCGTACGTGAAGTACGCGCGGACAAATTGCCTTTTTTCTCATTTTTCCGCGTCCCGTAGGATCGGTTTATCCACCCGTAGCACCAATGAAAAATTGCCCGAATAATGTCTAAAGACGTGGCTCTTTGTGATCGTTTCCAGTCGCATTGATACGAATTCTCTGTACTTTTCGACGCCATCGTCTCTACGCGTATTCACGCAGTTCGTCAAGAAAAAGAAACACTCTGCTCGAATGTCTTTACGCGTGTATTCACTTCACAAACGCGTTATTTAGTTACCGCACTGTTAGTCCTGCTTCCGATGTTTTTTTGTACGCGGATGAGCCCCCAAAAATATGTAGGATCTTGGGCGGGCTGAAACAGTTTAGTGGGGTAGGTGAAAAAGGAATAAACGTCGAAACGCAAAAGGATGTCTAGCGCCTACTTAAAATTCGTCTTTTCTCGAGCGCGGCTGCTCATCGACTCGATTTTGCGTCGCTCGCACGTAAGGTCCCGAAAAACAAAAGCCCCTCGTCCTTTGTCGGCAACGCGCGACGCGCTCATCCACACGCATTTCGCCGCACGAACAAAAGAACGAAGGGTACCGAGAAAAATTTGCTTCCTACACTTGTGAGCGGTTGTTTAAGTGTTAAGACAACGTATTTTTAAATTATATCAGAATCATAAAATGATGAAATATCAGAATCATAAAATTTAAAAATCGTGAAATTTAAGAATGATGCAATTCAAAGAACGCGAAATTTAGTCATGAAATTTAAGAATAATGCAATTCAAAGAACGCGACATTGAAAGTCATGAAATTTAAGAATAATGCAATTCAAAGAACGCGAAATTTAAAGTCATGAAATTTAAGACTAATGCAATTCGAAGAACGCGAAATTTAAAGTCATACAATTTAAGAATAATGCAATTCAAAGAACGCGAAATTTAAAGTCATGAAATTTAAGAATGATGCAATTCAAAGAACACGAAATTTAAAGTCATAACATTTGAGAATAATGCAATTCAAAGAACGCGAAATTTAAAGTCATGAAATTTAAGAATAATGCAATTCAAAGAACGCGAAATTTAAAGTCATGAAAGTGAAAACTTCAGAAGTCATGAAATTGAAAAAGTATGAAATTTAAGAATCACGAAATTCAAAAATTACGAAACTTAAACATCATAAAATTGGAAGTGCATGCTAGATTTAGTGTTAAGGTCAATTGCTTTGACAGTCCTCGTCTGTGTCGTAGCAGGAAGTTTCCGGTGCACGGATGTTACGAGCGATGTCGAGAGAGATTACTCGTGTTTCGATGGCAAGTGGATTCCCGCGGCTTATTATTGACTGAAGAAATAATGACGAAACTTCGAGTGCGCTCGCAGTGTTCGCTAATAAGTGCGGATACGCCGAGCGACTCGTTTCTCCCGTTTTCGACTCGTTTGTGCCGTCGGAAATGATAAAGTTCGGGCGGAATGCGAAAATTATTCGACGCTTACCCGCCCGCCGAACTTCGCTCGATCCACGGGCGACGCGAAATTATTTCGGCACGTTACATCGCGCAAATTGGAAAATATTTGCCTGCCAACAATTTCGCCGATTTTATAGACATTATTTTGCAAATCGAAAAAAATACGTAAACGAGGGTATGACCGGTAACGTCGGCGCGCCGCTGTTCGGAAATGGTAAAATATTTCTTGCCGCGACTCGCGTCCACGATTTTGCAGACGTTTCACGGGGGAAAAAACACAAAATCAAGTTGCGCGCAACGGACGCCAATGCACCGTAACTCGGTTCGACGAATATTTATTAAAAAATATTGGTGGCTTGTTACTTACAACCTTATTAAAAAAAGTGGATGATGACATAAAAGCCCTTTTTTGGTTGAAAATGGAAATTGATTGGCCACTTTTATTTGGACAAATTGTTAAATAATGTATACACAATTTTCGCAAATTAACGACTCTGATTTACAGTCGTGAGATCAGAAACTTTGAAATTATCTACTGCTGAAATCATGACCTTCCAATTAATCGCTAGAAAATTGGGACTTCTGAATACCGATCTAGATTTTCAACCAAAACAGGGCTTATTAATAAAGTTCAAAATACCACATCACTCAAAATTTTTTTTATAAATATTCATCGGACAGCGTTACGGTGCTTTGTCGCGCGTACCTTATAAAATATTTGAATTTAAAATATTGATATTTCCCCCGAAATATCTTCAAAATCATTAGTTGCGGGAAGAAACATTTCCAAGCGAAAAGGTGCTTCAATCTCATTATCCGCTATCATTACGCAACATAAAAATTCGACAACCGTCGCGACATCGTTCGTCCTGTTATATCATTAGCCTCATACCATAGAAATCGCATTTACCAAACGCTACGCAATTTAGCGCTGAAAGCGATCCTCCGACACTCGGCGCAAACTTAATTTGCCAAACGAAAAGCTGATTCCGGCCGACCCCCGGCGAAACGATAAAGCGCATTAACAAAACTCTCTCCGCATATTTTCGTCCGCGCTCCTCACGGCTTTCGTATATTCTGCGCGCGTTGTCCCTCTTTGTCGCAGGCAGCGACATCGTTCGCATATTTTCGCCTCGCCCCTAACAATCGCCCGATTTGACGCCGATTCCGCCGGAATAAAAGGGGCACGAAATCCGCTAAGCCCACCGTTTTGCACTTCGCGCCGACCATTTTGCGCGGCCAACGGCGCAGAGCCCTCGTGCTCCTCCGTTCCAATTAGCTGCGCTATTTAATTAAACGAAATCTACGCGCAAAATGACTTTCCGATATGGCGATACGGAAACACGTTTTCGGCAGAAGGTTCCCGAGTGGTCATATAGGAGACTCGGGTATGCGTACAGGCAGATGTGAATTTGTCGTTTTTTTAATAATAGTTAAGGAGCCTTTTTTTCGTTGGAAATTGGAACTCACGTGGGAATGTTTTATTCTTAGAACTCTGTACGCGTTTTGGGGCGTTCGGTGTGTAAAAATTTGAAATGTATAATATGCAAATCTACATCTGTTAACACTTTGACTGCCGTTGTGGTCACTGGCGACCGGCGCAATAGATTTTACTGAAGATCTAAAATATTTGCAATGGATAGCAATAATTATTTTATAAATGCAGTTATTGTGAGAATAGTGATGCCACCCTTTTGTCTCCAGTACCTACACATTATTTACATTTTGCATAATTCAGTCAAACGCTGTAGTATTTCATAGCATCGCCGTTTTAATATAGTAAAATACGCTTGGCAATCAACGTGTTAACATTTTGACTGCCGTGATGGTCACCAGTGGCCGGTGCAATAGATTTGACTGAAGATCCAAAATATTCGCAATGGATAGCAATAATTATTTTATAAATGCAGTTATTGTCAGAATAGTGATGCCATCCTTTTGTCTCCAGTACCTACACATTATTTACATTTTGCGTAATTCAGTCAAACGCTGTAGTATTTAGATATAACAATTTTAGATATAGCATCGCCGTTCTAGTACAGCAAAATACGCACGGCAGTCAAAGTGTTAAATACTCAACCATACATGAATAAATGACCGACCAAAACTCGACATGTGCAGTGTGGACAAAAGGCAGTTACAAACAATTATTGTCACATCGTGATATAACAAGTGCAGTATACATGACCATAAGATGTCGACTTACAGACATATTTTATTATTGTGGACTTTTGATGAAGAAGGCGTGGACGCCTCGAAAGTACAAAATTCTAAGAACTAAGCATTCTTAAGTTCCAAGTGAATTCCAATTTCCAACCAAAAACGGACTTTTTCCTCATTATTCTCGATTTGTTGTAAGGTAAAATAATAATTTGTGAACAACACTCAAGATTAGCCTTTCGCGCCTATTGATATTTTCGCGTTGAAATCAAAGCACCGACGTATGGAAATGCACAGAAACGGAGAGCGGGCGAAGATACATATGTATGGCGGATGAAAAGGCGAAAACGTAAAGATATGATAATGCGAAAACACGAGAGGGTGGGCGTATGAAAGACCTAGTCTACGCGAAACTTCGGAAATGTGAGCAGACGAAAGTACAGTATGAAAATACCAATGTCGTGTAGCTGATGTAAAAGATATGAGAGCGTAGAAGGCTGAAAATGTGAGGAGAGCGAGAGCATAAAAATCCGCGAATGTCAAAACGTCGTAAAACTGACAACGGATTACGGACGCGTGGAATTAGCTAAAAATGAAAACATGATATCATATAAAAACGTGAAAAGAGGAGAGTGCATAATTACATTGTGACGCGGCTGAAAATGTGTGTACGTTAGTTGGAGATATAATGGTACTTTCAAATGTTCCGAATCTGGAAAACTACGTATTATGTTCTTCATGAAGAAATTCCATTACTTTTTATTATGACGAGCATACTCTGTAAGTTGCTGCTGAAATTGTAATTGTAATAGAAACCAAAGAATATCCAGATGTTTTTAAATGTTCTGAGCATATGGAGGGCAAGACAAAATCAAACGAAGAGGTAAAGAGCGTTAATAATTAATATTAAAGAAACTATATATAGTGTAGTGTATAATTATCTGTCGTATCTATTGTTCGCAGTAATTTATTATTTCACTTGAAAATTAAGGAATATATAAAACCCCCTTGCGGTTGAAAATGCTTAAAGTCAGAATTTTATTATTAACGTATCAAATGATTCTCAAAACTGATGAAAATGATATGCGAAATGGTGGAATGGAAGAGTGATTAGCACAATTGCTATCTACTCTTGTGGAGGGGGTACCCTCTCGTATCGAAACATGTCGAGAGTTTTAATAATGAAATTCTAAAGTCAAGTATTTTCAGTCATAAGAGGGCTTTACAGATTCCTTCATTTTCCAACTAAAATATAGAAAGGTTTGAATTAAACACGTCATCTAGTGAGTTATTACAATAAATCTTTCAATAAACTTTAACAAACAACTTTATCTCAAACAAATCTCCGTTTCGCACATTCTTTACCTCAAGCCAGTTATTAAGAAAATGAACAAATAAAATTGTAATTTAATTTAAACTTAATTATATACTATAGCATCCAGACATTCTGTGTGTTTGACGAGTATACTAGTCATCGCTTACTTCTTGCGACACATTTTACGTACATACTTTCCCAGATATCGCAACAGCCAACTGGTTAAGTATTACATGTCATCGTGCAATTAACGAAAGCACTGCCTTCCTTCAAGAGTCCTCATAAAAATGATCGCATAATAAAATGACATATACCTGAACTCTTAAAGAACACAGTACAACGTTAATGACACTTGACACTAAGGCAAGCCATTAAGGGGTTATGCCTACTTGGGTTGGTGAAAAAAAAATCGATTTTTTTTATTGCACTTTCTAAATGTACATAATTTTAAGAACATTCCCTCAAAAGTACATAAGAATCGGAGCACACGTTAAAAAATTATAAGCGTTTATCTGGAGCGCTACTATGTATGATTAGTAAAGAGCTTGAAACTTTAAACGTGATTATCTCGAAACTGTGTTTTTTAACACGTTGGCTGCCGTGGGGGTCACCGGTGACCGGCGCAAGAGATTTTACTGAAGATCCAAAATATTCGCAATGGGTAGTAATAATTATTTTATAAATGCAGTTATTGTTAGAATAGTGATGCGATGCTTTGGTCTCCAATATGTGCACATTATTTACATTTTGCATAATTCAGTCAAACGCTGTAGTATTTCATAGCATCGCCGTTCTAATACGGCAAAATACGCACGGCAGTCAACGTGTTAAAACATTTTGCGGTGATCGATTTCTCAAAAAGATCGGACTCTAATTTTATATACTTATTTGTTATTACAATAGGCAGGGCCTGAACGAAGGATTTTTTATTTCGGTAACAAAAAAAAAAGTTACAACATAAAAACGAAAGTTAATTCACCTCGAAAGACGGATTTTTTCGTAAAAATGTCATTCTTGTAAAAATTCAAACTTTTCCAAATCCTTCGTTCAGGCCCTGCCTATTGTAATGACAAATAAGTAATGAAATTAGAGTCCGATCGGTGAAGTAGTTTTTGAGAAATCGTGGACCGCAAGTGATGAAAATAAACGGAAACTCTAGGAGAAGAGCTATATTTCCTCCATTTTTTCATATTTTCTTCTAAAAAAATGTATACAAGTACCACTAAATACGTACTTTTTGGTAGTATTTTGCGAATTTTAATTAGTACTCACTAAAACGGCAAAAAAAAATCTTGAAAATCATGTAATTTCGCCGATCCCAAGTAGGCATAACCATTTAAACTCTTGCTACAAAGATCGAACTTATACCATTGCA
The DNA here is from genome assembly GCA_033815515.1 of Cryptocheilus praepositus. Classification (NCBI taxonomy): domain Eukaryota; kingdom Metazoa; phylum Arthropoda; class Insecta; order Hymenoptera; family Pompilidae; genus Cryptocheilus; species Cryptocheilus praepositus. The sequence continues at coordinate 6,813,338 of JAWWQZ010000314.1, forward strand.
CTAAATCGATTGACCACATTAAATATAAATAGCACGCTTTATAATTATTTCCGTGCGTCCAGTTTCTTCCCATTGCAATACCAGCTGAATTTTTCCAACCGCTTACGATACATCGATGCCGATAGAAATTGAATGACCGCGATAAACTCTTCTTACCCGACATGGTCGCGATTAGTGCACCAATAAAGCGCATAACAGAACACGTCTAGCTTGAAATCTTTAGATTCATTGGCGTGGCTCTGTCTCGTTTGAAAGACCTGGACGTGCTTTAATCGCGTCCCGCACACACGAACGACCTCTTATGATGTACAAGTTGACAAATCGCCGCTGGCAATCGGCCCACGCGCGGATACCTTCCTCTTAATACTTCAATTACGCGCGTGTGGGAAGGAAACGCTCGCGAGAAGTAATTGATACCTACTTCAAATAGGATAATTAGCGAACCAGTCCGTACGTGAAGTACGCGCGGACAAATTGCCGTTTCTTTTTTGGCGTCCGAGGGATCGGACGGGCTTGAAATGAAAAATGTAAACTCGAATAACGTCTAAAGACGAAGCGCTTTGTGATCGTTGCCAGCGCATTGATACGGTGAATTCTCTGAATTCATGCGTGAACGCATAGGTGTGCGCGCTTGTGTTTGTTAATTGACCCGGCAAAACTCGCTAATTGGCCACTCGACTAAAACGCGATAAATAGTTCGATTTTCGGTAGTGGGGGTTGTTTTGTACGCGGATGAAACGTTAATTGCGTATTAATGCGCTGAATGAAAATTAAAAATGCACAAAGCCGAACGCGGGATGTATGTGCATGGGTGTAATTACGAATTTCCGTTTGAAACTGCTGTAATATCGTTTGTGATAATGTTGGCCTTTTTACTCGGTTACACACGCACAACAATGTTAATTTGCAAAGATGATGTAGAAATGCTACGTACCATGCGCATTAATTTACCTATCATTCTAATTGCGATTAATATCTATTCTATATAAAAAGAGCTAAATTAAAAAAAGTTTAACCATTTGAATTCGGATAAATTCACCTATCACTTTGGTTGCGATTACCGCGTTAAGGACCGACCACAGATTTTAGGTTCATGTTACAGCACCGCGCGGATTTACCCTTGCATACTGATTCTGAGACTAAAGATTTCGCTTAGGGGACATCGGCTTTTATTCAGCCAATGCTTTGAGAAAAAATATAATATAAAGGAGTCAATGTAATTGATTGAAGCAACGTAAACAAAGGTGTGGATTTTTTTACATTCGTTAAACATTGTGCTAACTTTTTGTGTTAACCCTTTGACTGCTATGGACGCATATATGCGTTCACCCAAATCTGTCTGTGTCGACTATGGGCGCATATTTGCGTCTCCAATCGTTTCGATTTCGACATATTGCAGTCACAATTATCAATGTTCGAGATGAATACAGATGCGTTCTATATCAATAAATTGTCTTGCATTATTTAATCTGGCGTAAATGAAAAATTATAATTATAATTTATTTTCGCCTTACATAATCAATGAATAGCGTTTACACTAGCGAAAAGTGTGTCGTCCTCAGCGAGCGCTTCGGCCGAAAGTATTCAGCAGTCAAAGGGTTAAATTTTTTGCCACCTTTCGACCTAACATTTGAGAACTACTCTTGTAACATTCAGTGCAGTATCTCCTAACTTTATGCATACTGCCTTCCTTTTACACTAGATCATTCTGAGGTCTTCTACCGATAATCGTTTCGTTTTCTTTCCTGTGTATAAGCGGATGATCGGAACAGCAAGCAAAACGGCCTAGGCACTTAGTGCGTTAACATTCATCGTACACAGAGGCATCCCATCCGCGTAACAAACAAACGAACAACCGTAGCAAACGTTCATACCCCCGAAAGCTTCGATAAACATCTCCGACGAGCGACCACCGCGCAAATTGGTCAAACAAAACGCGGCGGCCGAGGCGCAATTTGCCGAATTCCCCAACGATGAAAATGTCATAGATCGCAATAGAAATTTCGTTAACCGCGCGCGGCCGGGCATTTAATCAACCCTGACGTTTCGCGCGCTGCAATTGACGTGCCGCTCGAACGGAAATATTAACGGAACGATTAAACAGAAATTTGTCGGCAACCGGGGAGTCGCGCGTGTTAGAATGGATAGAAGCAATAACTACTTGCGAAATCTTTATTTTGCGTACTCTACAATTCTCCGGTGGTACTATCCTGATCAAAAAGTTTTAGGACCGGCCACCGTATGGCGCCGTCAATCACTCGATTGAAATTGTTTTTTTTCTTGTTAGGTTGCCACATCTGTCATTAACGTTCCCACTGAATTTCAGCGTCATAGTTTAACATTTGTAAAAGGTACACCGTGTTGAGTACATCTACCTTTGTGTGTGTTTTCGATTTTTTACATATTTGAAAGTTGCATCTACTCTGGATCAACGAATTTGCATAAAACTTTGCGTGAAAAATGAATTTCTTCGCGGAACGCGTTACAGCACTCGGAAGGATCTTATGGAAAAATCGAAGACCACTCTGATGGAAATACCAAAAATTGAATACCAGCGATGTTCCGATGTTTGGATCAAGCGCTGGTATAAGTGCGTTACAGTCGATGGGGAGTACTTTGAAGGGGACGATATCAATTATAATGGATAAACTTGTATTTTCGATTTTATGAATAAAGTCCTAAAACTTTTTGATCAAGGTGGTATATCGAGGCGCCAAGGAATGCGACGATCTCACACCCCTTCATTTCCTTTCCCTTTTCCAAACAAAAATCCGTAGCGAAGGAAGCGTATCCGAAGCGAAATCCTCTCGTGACAGGTGCGCATCACAGGTATTTTGATTATGTCTCATGGCATTCCGCACAACAATGACTACTTCACTGCCGGACAATCGCCTAGGATCCCTTTGAATTTCGCCGCAAATTTATTTTCCGCTAACACGTGTGTTATAATTAGGAGAAGAGATAAATTGCGAAATCTTTATTTGACAATAACCAGTCCGAACTTTATACAATTTTCCGGTGGAATGCCGAGGTGCCAAGACATGCGACAATCTACCATCCCTTCCCTTTTTCCAAACAAAAATCCGTAGCGAAGGAGGCCTGTCGTGACAGATGCGCGTCACAGGTATTTTGATTATGTCTCATGGCATTCCGCACAACAATGACTACTTCACTGCCGGACAATCGCCTAGGATCCCTTTGAATTTCGCCACAAATTTATTTTCCGCTAACACGTGTGTTATAATTAGGAGAAGAGATAAATTGCGAAATCTTTATTTGACAATAACCAGTCCGAACTTTATACAATTTTCCGGTGGAATGCCGAGGTGCCAAGAAATGCGACAATCTACCACCCCTTCATTCCCCTTCCCTTTTCCAAACAAAAATCCGTAGTGACAGGTGCGCATCACAGGTATTTTGATTATGTCCCATCGCATTCCGCACAACAATGACTACTTCAGTGTCGGACAATCATCTAAGACCCCTCTCAATTTCGCCGCAAAATTTTTTTCCGCTAACACGCGCTAACGAGCTTCGCCGACGAACAGACGAAGTAACGCGTGGCACGGATATTACAGGCGATCGCCGCAATAAATGTCGAAAGTGGATAACCATCGCCGTGCGTTCCTCGCGGCGCATCGGTAAAAAGGCGAAAACACGTCGTTACGGATTTTATTGCGAGCGTTAACCTGTTAGGAGCAGCGACTCGGTGCGAGAGAAGAATGCTGCCGCACAAAGTCCCACCTATAAACCGCACAATGTACATAATTACGCATCGCGTTTCCGGGCGTGCCCGACGAAACCGCGGCGGCGTACTTCGCTGCTGGGAAGAAGAAAAAGCTGCGGGAGTTCGACTGTAAACGCTTCAACGCGGAATTATAAGCTAATATTGAACGCGGGGTCAGATATTCGGGGAGCCACCGATTGCGTCCGCCGCTCGCAAACTCGGAAACGAAAGGTTTGCGGTGGGGGGGTAGCGTGATTAATTGATAGGGCGGCTTCTGATGTGAAGAGGAAAACGGAAGGCTTGCTGTCCGATGACGATGTTTCAGCTGAGAATACGGGGTTGTGCGGTAAACGTCGGGTTTGATGGTAGTAAATATCAGTGGCTACTTATACTTTGTGTTACTGTATGGGAAAGTGTGAAATGAAAGGAGTGTGGTGAAGAAGTAACGTAGTGAATTAATAGGACTACTTTTGGAAGGCTGTGGAAAATAGAACATTTTCACTGCAACGAATTCTGTTATACATCAGTGTTGGGAAATTAATGGCGTTCGATAGCGATGTTTTCGAATGAGAAATTCAGGGTATAAGATCGGGTTTAATGATAGTAATTATCAGTTACTTCCTCTATTTTGTGTTACTGTATAGGAAAGTGTGAAATGGAGAAGTAACGTAATGAATTAATAGGGCAGTTTTTCGTATGCTGTGGAAAATAGAACATTTTCACTGCAACGAATTCTGTTATAGATCAGTGTTGGGAAATTAATGGCGTTCGATAGCGATGTTTTCGAATGAGAAATTCAGGGTTGTAAGATCGGGTTTAATGATGGTAATTATTAGTCACTACCTCTATTTTATGTTACTGTATGGGAAGGTGTGAAATGGAGAAGTAACGTAGTGAATTAATAGGATTGTTTTTGGTATGCTATGTAAAGTAGAACATTTTCACTGCAACGAATTCTGTTATACGTCAGTGTTGGGAAATTAATGGCGTTCGATAGCGATGTTTTCGAATGAGAAATTCAGGGTATAAGATCGGGTTTAATGATAGTAATTATCAGTTACTTCCTCTATTTTGTGTTACTGTATAGGAAAGTGTGAAATGGAGAAGTAACGTAATGAATTAATAGGGCTGTTTTTGGAATGCTGTGGAAAATAGAACATTTTCACTGCAACGAATTCTGTTCTACGTCAGTGTTAGGAAATTAATGGCGTTCGATAGCGATGTTTTCGAATGAGAAATTCAGGGTATAAGATCGGGTTTAATGATAGCAATTATCAGTTACTCCCTCTATTTTATGTTACTGCATGGGAAAGTGTGAAATGGAGAAGTAACGTAATGAATTAATAGGGCAGTTTTTCGTATGTTGTGGAAAATAGAACATTTTCGCTGCAACGAATTCTGTTGTACATCACTGTTGGGAAATTAATGGCGTTCGATAGCGATGTTTTCGAATGAGAAATTCAGGGTTATATGATCGGGTTCAATGATAGCAATTATCAGTTACTCCCTCTATTTTATGTTACTGTATGGGAAAGTGTGAAATGGAGAAGTAACGTAATGAATTAATAGGGCAGTTTTTCGTATGCTGTGGAAAATAGAACATTTTCACTGCAACGAATACTGTTGTACGTCAGTATTGGGAAATTAATGGCGTTCGATAGCGATGTTTTGGAATGAGAAATTCAGGGTTATAAGATCGGGTTTAATGATAGTAATCATCAGTTACTCCCTCTATTTTGTGTTACTGTATAGGAAAGTGTGAAATGGAGAAGTAACGTAATGAATTAAATGGGCTGTTTTTGGCATGCTGTGGAAAATAGAACATTTTCATTGCAAGCAATTCTGTTGTACGTCAGTATTGGGAAATTAATGGCGTTCGATAGTGATGTTTTGGAATTAGAAATTCAGGGTATAAGATCAGGTCTAATGATAGCAATTATCAGTTACTCCCTCTATTTTATGTTACTGCATGGGAAAGTGTGAAATGGTGAAGTAACGTAATGAATTAATAGGGCTGTTTTTCGTATGCTGTGGAAAATAGAACATTTTCACTGCAACGAATTCTATTATACGTCAGTGTTGGGAAATTAATGGCGTTCGATAGCGATGTTTTCGAATGAGAAATTCAGGGTTATAAGATCGGGTTTAATGATAGCAATTATCAGTTACTCCCTCTATTTTATGTTACTGCATGGGAAACTGTGAAATGGAGAAGTAACGTAATGAATTAATAGGGTTGTTTTTGGTATGCTGTGGAAAATAGAACATTTTCACTGCAACGAATTCTGTTGTACGTCAGTGTTGGGAAATTAATGGCGTTCGATAGCGATGTTTTGGAATGAGGAATTCAGGGTTAGAAGATCGAGTTTAATGATGGTAATTATCGATCACTACCTGTATTTTATGTTACTCTATGGGAAAGTGTAAAGTGGAGAAGTAACATAATGAATTAATAGGGCTGTTTTCCGTATTCTGTGCAAAATAGAATCAGTGTTGGGAAATTAATGGCGTTCGATAGCGATGTTTTCGAATGAGAAATTCAGGGTTATAAGATCGGGTTTAATGATAGCAATTATCAGTTACTCCCTCTATTTTATGTTACTGTATGGGAAAGTGTGAAATGGAGAAGTAACGTAATGAATTAATAGGGCAGTTTTTCGTATGCTGTGGAAAATATACAATTTTCACTGCAACGAATACTGTTGTACGTCAGTATTGGGAAATTAATGGCGTTCGATAGCGATGTTTTGGAATGAGGAATTCAGGGTTAGAAGATCGAGTTTAATGATCGTAATTATCAGTCACTACCTGTATTTTATGTGCCTATCTGCGAAACCGTGGAATGAGAGGTTTGTAGCATAGAAGCAGAGTAATGAATTAATAAAGCAATCTTTGGTATGCTGTGGAAAATAGAACATTTTTACTGCAACAAATTCTGCGGTACATCAGTGTTATGCAATTATTGGCGTTCGATAGCGATGTTTTGGTATGAGAAATTCGGGATTGCAAGATCGGGTTTGATGATTCTAATTATCAGTTCCTGTCTGTATTTTATGGATCTGTCTGGGAAACTATGAAATGAGAGGTTTGCGGTACAGAAGTAGCGCATTGAATTAATAACGCAGGTTCTGGTATGCTGTGAGAAACAGAATATTTTCACCGCAACAAGTTCTGTGCTGCATCAACGTTGCGGAATTGTTGGCGTTCGACGGCGATGTTTTAAAATGAGAAATTCAGAATTTTAAGATCGGGTATTATGATACTAATTATCAATTATTACCCGTATTTTATGTTTCTGTCTGGAAAACTATGAAATGAAAAGTTTCGAGTGCAGAAGTAACGTAATTAATTAACGGCGCAGTTTCCGATATGCTGTGAAAAACAGAGAAAATTGGCACTGCAACCAATTCTGCGGTACATTAATATTGTGCAGGTGCCGACGTTCCGGAGCAAAGTTTTGAAATCAGAAACCCAAGAATTTCAAATCGGGTTTAATGATATTAACTACCACTACTAGTACATGTTACTACCTGTGTTTTATGTTTCATGCAGCGGTCAGCATTTGCTGTAACTTTGTAATAAAGCGTTTACTGCCGAACTTTATGCAATATTTTCTTCTTATTTTCACGCATCGTTTATGCTTCTGCGATTTATTGGAAAAGCCCCAAAAATGTTGCCCAACAGCGACACATGTGTTTCAACATTGTCATCATCATCATTCTACAGCATGTTTCACGATTGTCACATCTGCGTATTGGTTTACTATTTTAGATTCAGCTGATTTTCGCTGCCGAAGGATTTAGACAAACTCCGTTTTCGTGTTTCGGCGAAAATCCTTAATTAGCGTAACTTTTCGGTTTAATTAATTGTCATTTTGTATTCCGAGCTGCAGGAGGAATCGGACGCGGCAGTCGGCGGGCGAATTTTCGTAATTTGCGCGAGAAATGTCGCACTCTCACCTTCCGACCGCCATGGCCCGAAAATGAACGCTAACGAAATGAACGCTCTTATCGCGGTAGCGTAATGTCCCTGTTTATATAATCTTTGCGACATGTTGGCTCCGCGAAATTTACGCGCGGTACTGGCCAAATTACGCGGAAGAACGTTTTGTGGCCCGAATTCACCCTTACTCCGGCTATTTATAATAATTGTCTACCGCGAAACGTTTCTTCACGTCGAAATATATTAAATTTTCCCGTATCGATAATTACGGGGAGATGTATGTGATCGGATAATTGAGCAGTTAATTTTCTTAGACTAATTTGCCGATGTTTAAATAAAGATGTCGAAAACAGGTTGCGGAAAAGTTCACAAATCTTATATCTTTACGGTTGAAAAATGGTATAAGTTTCTGGCATTAAAATAAACTAAACTAGGTCACATCCGCATTAAAACTTTGACTGCCATGCGTATTTTACTATATTAAAACCACAACATGATGAAGTACTACAGAATATGATTGAATTGTGTAAAATGAAAATAATGCGAAGGTACCGGAGACGAAAGAATTGAATCTATTTAATATTAATTGCATTTACAAAATTATAAATGCTACCGATTGAGTATTTTTTGAATTTTTTTTGAGACCCTTTGCACCGATGACCTGCCATGCGTATTTTACTATATTAAAACAGCAACGTGATGAAGTACTGCAGAATATGATTTAATTGTGCAAAATGAAAATAATGCAAAGGTACCGGAGACGAAAGAATTGAATCTATTTAATATTAATTGCATTTACAAAATTATAAATGCTACCGATTGGGTATTTTTTGAATTTTTTTTTAGACCCTTTGCACCGATGACCTGCCATCCGTATTTTACTATATTAAAACCGCAACGTGATGAAGTACTGCAGAATATGATTTAATTGTGCAAAAAAAAAGAATGCGAAGGTACCGGAGACGAAAGAATTGAATCTATTAATATTAATTGCATTTACAAAATGATAAATCATACCGATTGGCTATTTTCTGAATTTTTCGTCAAAACTTTAGCGCCGGTCACCTGCCATGCGTATTTTACTATATTAAAACCGCAACGTGATGAAGTACTACAGAATATGATTGAATTGTGCAAAATAAAAAGAATGCGAAGGTACCGGAGACGAAAGAATTGAATCTATTTAATATTAATTGCATTTACAAAATGATAAATGCTACCGATTGGGTATTTTTTGAATTTTTTTTGAGACCCTTTGCACCGATGACCTGCCATGCGTATTTTACTATATTAAAACCGCAACGTGATGAAGTACTACAGAATATGATTGAATTGTGCAAAATAAAAATAATGCAAAGGTACCGGAGACGAAAGAATTGAATCTATTTAATATTAATTGCATTTACAAAATTATAAATGCTACCGATTGAGTATTTTTTTAATTTTTTTTGAGACCCTTTGCACCGATGACGTGCCATGCGTATTTTACTATATTAAAACCGCAACATGATGAAGTACTACAGAATATGATTGAATTGTGCAAAATGAAAATAACGCGAAGGTATCGGAGATCAAAGAATTTCATCACTATTTAATATTAATTGCATTTACAAAATTATAAATGCTACCGATTGGGTATTTTTTTAATTTTTCGTGAGACTTTTTGCGCCGGTCTCCGGTGACTACCGTGGCAGTCAACATGTTAATAATGAACGTCCAAATAATCGGACAGTTAATTTTCCAACGTGAAATCTAGTTTCTTCAAATAACGATAAAATATACCGTTTGTTGAAATATTCACGTATATTTCCATACTACCATTAGCAAACCCAACTTCGCCAACTGCAATCTTCTTGTGAGTCAAATCGCAAACAATTCTATTTACGCGGCTACTGTTACAAAAAGCGCATCCTGCGTAAAGACACTTTGCGCAGATAACAGAATGTTCAGACAACAGTATCGGATATTATAATATTTGCATAACGCGTGTTCTGCCACAAGAGCATTCGCTGTCGTCGATTTGGCTAATTTCTCACTGACCAACGATTGCGCCACGATTATTACCCCTTTGAGTGCTGAATACTTTTGGCCAAAGCCCTCGCTGAGGAAGAAACACTTTTCGCTAGTGAGAACTCTACTGATACATTATTTAAGGCGCAAATAAGTTTTAATGATAATTCTGTATTTGCGCCAAATAAAATAATGCAAGAAAATTATTTGATAAAGAACGCATCTGTATTCATCTCATACATTTATAATTGTGGCTACAGTAGGTGAGAAATCTAAACGGTTGGGGACGCATATATGCGCCCATAGTCGATACCGATAGATTTCGGCGGACGCATATATGCGTCCATAGCACTCAAAGGGTTATAACACCCGGCGCAGCGTGCCAAGGAAACAAAAGCGATAAAACCTAATATGGCAACTTGGATGCGATGACTCAACGAAGACTTTGATTGTCGCACGCCTACATTGTGGACACTTTCCGCGCGGATCGGCTGTTTTCTGACATCGATAATACGATACGATCGCCGCTAAGATAGACGCAGATAACGGAAGATGTTCAACATTTGGCGACATGCGATATTGAACAGCGAGTTTCAGTTCGACACACGCACAGTCTAAGCACTGATAATACTTCGACGCCCGCATCATATAGTATTGTTAGGATAATATTTGCAATGTATACTGCGCAGTCTCCATATTTGCACTGTCCACAGGCTCATTGCTGTCATTATAGAAACGTAAATGAGCACCGTGGAATACTATGTGCAGCGCCGCTTTAATAAGCTGACATTTAAGTAACTTCGCACGTTGGGCTCATTATATCCTTGTACCTGCACGCACGTATCAACCGATAACAGTGTACCGGGCGTACTAAATTTAATAATGTAAAAGAACAGTCTGCGTGTCTGCAGCCGAAAAATGCTGCGTTGCGTTATTAGCAGTTTTAAAGCAAAGTTACTCAACGTGGTTAATATATTGCCTTTGTGGGTTGAGATCTTTCATTGTTAGCCAAACTAATTTATGCAGGCAACATATGCTTCGAAACCTTGCAGTAGTCTTTTCAGGAGTATTTATAAAGGAAAAGAATGTGGTCGATCTCAACGAATAAAGGCTGTCGTTTATATCAACGTGTTATCGGCGGTTTTAATATAAAGTTGGTCAAACTTGCTTTATATATTGGTATAAGTGTGTACGCTTATTGGTTCAGGTACTTTACTATTAACCAAGCTAATTTATGTCCGCAACGTATGCTTCGAAATCTTGTGGTTCTTTATGAATGCATATAAAGAAAATGATTGCCAACCATGCCAATGAATAAAGGTAGTCATTTACACCAACGTGTTATTAGCAATTCAAAAATAATGTTGCGCAACCCTGGTTAATGCCGTTATAAATGTATGCATCTATTGGTTGAAATATTTGATTATTAACCAAACTAATTCATGCACATAATATATGCTCCCTTGTGATTCCATTTTTATGAATCTATATAAAGAAAAAAATTGTCAACCATCTCAACGATTAAAAGCACTCATTTGCACCAACACATTATTGGCCATTTTAATACAAAGTCACTCAACCCTGGTTAATAGACACATATGTGCACTTATTGGTTGACATATTTTATTATCAGCCAAATTAACGTATGCATGCAACAAATGCATCACAACTCGTGGTTACCACCAATTTAATTAAAGAAAAAAATTGTCAGCCATTCCACAAAGCATGCATTCATACAAACACGTTATTTGCAACTTTAATACAAACTTGCTGAACTCTGATTAATACACACATGTGTGCACTTATTGGTTCAGATATTTTATCATCACTAAACTAACATATATACATAATATATGCTTCGAAACCTTGTAGTTATCATGAGTTTGTTTAAAGAAAAAAATTATCAACCATCCACTGAATAAAATTACTCATTCGCCCGAACATGATATTAGCAATTTTAATACAAACTTGCCGAACCCCGATTAATATATACATATGTACATTTATTGGCTGAGATTCTTTATTAGATCCAAACTAACGTCTTCACACATACGCTCTTAGCATCATTGTCCTCGCTTCATGAATGCATATAAAGAAAACTGTCAACTATCCCACCGAATAAAGCGACCCATTCGTCCGAACACGATATTAGCAATTTTAATACAAACTTGCCGAACCCCGATTAATATGTACATATATACTCTTATTGGCTGAAATTCTTTATTAGATCCAAACTAACGTCTGCACACATTCGCTCCTAACATCGTTGCCCTCTCTTCATGAATGCATATAAAGAAGAAAACTGTCAACTATCCCACCGAATAAAGCGACTAATTCGCCTGAACACGATATTATCAATTTTAATACAAACTTGCCGAACCCCGATTAATATATACATATGTACACTTAGTGGCTGAGATTCCTTATTAGATCCAAACTAACGTCTGCACACATACGCTCTTAACATCGTTGCCCTCTCTTCATAAATGCATATAAAGAAGAAAACTGTCAACTATCCCACCGAATAAAGCGACTCATTCGCCCGAACACGATATTAGTAATTTTAATACAAATTTGCTGAACTCTGATTAATACACACATGTGTGCACTTTCTCGGTTAAGATATTTTATCATCACTAAACTAACATCTATACCCAATATATGCTTTGAAACTTTGTGATTATCATGCGTTTGGTTAAAGAAAAAAAATTATCAACCATCCTGAATGAAAGTACTCATTCGCCCGAACACGATATTAGCAATTTTAATACAAACTTGCCGAACCCCGATTAATATATACATATGTGCACTTATTGGCTGAGATTCTTTATTAGATCCAAATTAACGTCTGCACACATACGCTCCTAACATCGTTACCCTCTCTCCATGACTGCATATAAAGAAGAAAACCGTCAACTATCCCACCGAATAAAGCGACTCATTCGCATGAACACGTCATTAGCAACCGAACTGCAATGACTCGCATTTTTTAAGCGGCATCGCGTGCATCGTCCGCTGCACACGTCGGGTTCCGAAGAAAATAGAGGAGCTTGGTTCAGTAGACGGACGGTCCGACGAACGGCCGACGTCCGGGATCGATGCATTAGAGGCACAATCCGGCCAGAAATCGCGGAGAAAGTTAGCAAAGTCGAAAAGCCCCTGAATGCATCCGCCAATGTGCCGTCCTTGGCAGCCGAGCTGGGCGACAAAGAATTGTCATCCGCCAGCACGCTCGCCGCTATCTGCCAGCGGACAATAGTTCTCCCGGCCGCGAAAGAGGGTTTCACAATAATAGGAAAAAAGGCGACCCTCGCTATTCATGCCTAAAGCGGTTATTTCTCACTATAATTTAATAACGGCTTGTATTTTGATAACGTTATTATTTCGCGCGATTCCGAAACGCTGTCGATTTTCGGCTGGCCTTCCTTTTTTCGCGCTGTCTCGCTTTTCGTTCGTTGGTGCGACGTGATATCGTGATTGGTCGGCGGCCGACTCAACGGCAGATTTTGAAATGCTCCGAGGCACAAAGGAGAACGACTGCCCGCTGATCGGGCCCGATACGTATAGACGATCGACTAAAGATACACTCGTTGCCTCGTGACCGTCGGAAATTTCATGTCTGGCTCAGATTTTCCAGCGGCAATTACCGGGGAGATGCCGTAATCCTGGTGCGTGAGACCTTTTAACACGCCGTGGAAACCGTAGACATGTACCATATATACTTGCGTGCAAGTTTAGATGGGTAATTATATATATATATATGTGTTACAACAAAATGCAACACAACACTAATTCTTTAATTATATGTACATATATATATTGGTGTTGTATTGAACTTTTGGCCAGTGACAGATTCAATTGTTATATGTACTTTGGTGATGTAACGTAAGATTTGTGGTTTAACAGTCGCTGCCTAGATCGTACCGTTGCTGACTGTGAATTTGTTAATAATTGTTCAAAATTACTCAGCTCATTGACAGAAGCTGGCTACGAAGAATTTAGCACGGCATATTTGACCGATTAAATCGTACCATTTTTTGAAATAGTGAATTTCAAAATTGTCGATACCAAGATCGTACCATTTTTGCGAGCAATGGAGTTTGTAAATAACTTTTCGACAGGACGTGGTTACGAAAAATTTAGTACAGCGTATTTAGTTAATTAAATCGTACCGTATTTTAAAATAGCGAATTTATAAAGGAAGTCGGTATCTATATCATACCATTTTTTCGAACAATAAATTTTAGAAATAACTGTTGGACAGAAGGATGTTTACGGAAAATTTAGCGCGGCATATTTAGTTAATTAAATCGTACCGTTTTTAAAAAATAGCGAATTTATAAATAAAGTCGGTATCTAGATCATACCATTTTTGCGAACAATACATTTTGTAAATAACTGTTAGACAGGAGATGGTTACGAAAAATTTAGTACAGCGTATTTAGTTAATTAAATCGTACCGTATTCTAAAATAGCGAATTTATAAATAAAGTCGGTATCTACATAATGCCATTTTTGCGAACAATAAATTTTAGAAATAACTGTTAGACAGAAGTATGTTTACGGACAATTTAGCGCGACATGTTTAATTAATTAAATCATACCGTTCCTAAAAATAGTGAATTTGTAAATGAGTATACGCGAAATGTAGGTTACGAAAGATTTACCACCACACATAGCTAATACTACGTGTGTCTCGCAAATTGTACGTGGCACATCTATTTATTCAATGCCACGATCGCAGCACAATTAACAATAACGTACGTAACCGAATGCGTGCTTTTGCAGTTGCCTCGATTATCTCAGCAAATCTGAATATATTTTTCGTCCTCTTACGTAATCGGTACGCTTGAAGCAACTTTACTATGTTATCAAAGAACGTGACGTAACAGCTATTTTCGGAGCAGTTACGTTTTGTGAAGTAGTATCGCAATTAATTTTAATCTCGCGCAGGCTGAAATTTGTGGAAATCCGTTTTAGCGAAATAATAGAAGGATTCCTCGGGGTCGACGAGGATACTTTGAAATCCGGTATGCCTGTTTCGCCGATCGCAAATAAGCGTTTGTTCAAGCTCTTGCCTGTTTGGCCGACGTTTCACTTATACCCCCGCGTTCCAATCGCGTTCCAATACATAAATCGGAGCCACGTAGTCTTTCGATATTCCCCCACCGACTTTCGAAAGCGCGGTAAACAAAGGAATAACCCGGGATTGGGCGAAGACCGCCAGAAATATCGACGAGCGTCGTATGATTAAATGATGTTACAAGACAGCGTAACGTTTTCCCAAATCTCACGAGCACATCTAAAACAGTTTCTTAATATTTCGTAATATCGATGCTTTGTTAACTGTTATTTGTAATGTATAGCCCATCATTTTCTTTATACGCCGGAACAGGCACTGCGAAAAATATTATGTTTATGTAAAAGAAATTCTGAATTTCTGTATATTATATTCTGAATGTTAATATTATTTATAATTAAAGTAATTTCGAAATATTTCGCAATATCCATACCGTTGAAACCGCTACATGTACTCTGTAATTCATTACAAATTTTATTTTCGTACTAGAAGAGTCGCTGTAAAAAATATTATGTTTACCTGAAATAATTTCGTAATATTTTACCATACCCACAGTTTTCAACTGCAGACTGAATTATAAATGTTCTTTTTGCGGCAGAACAAAGCGGTGCAAATTAACGTTATATTTATCTGAAACAATTCCGTAATATTTTATAACATCCATACTATTTAAACCAGCCTCTGCACTGAACATTGCATTACAAATTCACGTTTTACGCCAGAACAGAGCGCCGCAAAAACGCTTGTATTTATTCGAACCACTTTCGTAATATTTCATAATATCCATACATCGCGAACCGCTACCTATATTCTGCAGTGCATTACAAATTTACTTTCTCCACCAGAACAAAGCGCCGCGAAAACTATTATATTAGCAATTACTTCATTCGAACGATCGAAATTTGACGTGCTCTTCACCTTTCGCGGCAACTTATCCATAGATTTCCGATATTCGATCAATTCGCAATCCGTCATGTTCCTTTCCACGTTCGCACGAAATAAAAGTTCGACTTTTATTTTGAAGTTCCTCATGACATCCGGCGACGTCTCTATCTATCCTCGTGTCTTACATTTCAGTTTATTCTTTCTCCGTACATAATAGCTTATTTGATGATGAGTAGTCGGTTGGCCGACGATACAAATACTGATACAGACGCGAAATCTATCATATTAGCAATTACTTCGTTTGGACAACCAAAATTTTACGTGCGCTTCACTTTTCGCGGTAACTTATCCGTAGATTTCCGATATTCAATCAATACGCAATCCGTCATGTTCCTTTCCACGTTCGCAAGAAATAAAAATTCGACTTTAATTTGAAGTTTCTTATGACATCATGCGGCGACGTCTCTATCTATCCTCGTGTCTTACATTTCAGTTTATTCTTTGTCCGTACATAATAGCTTATTTGATGATGAGTAGTCGGTTGGCCGACGATACAAATACTGATACAGACGCGAAATCTATCATATTAGCAATTACTTCGTTTGGACAACCAAAATTTTACGTGCGCTTCACCTTTCGCGGCACTCATCCATAGATTTCCGATATCCGATCAATTCGCAATCCGTCATGTTCCTTTCCACATTCCCACGAAATAAAAGTTCGACTTTTATTTTGAAGTTTCTCATGACATCATCCGGCGACGTCTCTATCTATCCTCGTGTCTTACATTTCAGTTTATTCTTTGTCCGTACATAATAGCTTATTTGATGATGAGTAGTCGGTTGGCCGACAATACAAATACTGATACAGACGCGAAATCTATCATATTAGCAATTACTTCGTTTGGACAACCAAAATTTTACGTGCGCTTCACCTTTCGCGGCAACTTATCCATAGATTTCCGATATTCGATCAATTCGCAATCCGTCATGTTCCTTTCCACATTCGCACGAAATAAAAGTTCGACTTTTATTTTGAAGTTCCTCATGACATCCGGCGACGTCTCTATCTATCCTCGTGTCTTACATTTCAGTTTATTCTTTGTCCGTACATAATAGCTTATTTGATGATGAGTAGTCGGTTGGCTGACGATACAAATACTGATACAGACGCGAAATCTATCATATTAGCAATTACTTCGTTTGGACAACCAAAATTTTACGTGCGCTTCACCTTTCGCGGCAACTTATCCATAGATTTCCGATATTCGATCAATTCGCAATCCGTCATGTTTCTTTCCACGTCTGCACGAAATAAAAGTTCGACTTTTATTTTGAAGATTCTCATGACATCCGGCGACGTCTCTATCTATCCTCGTGTCTTACATTTCAGTTTATTCTTTGTCCGTACATAATAGCTTATTTGATGATGAGTAGTCGGTTGGCCGACGATACAAATACTGATACAGACGCGAAATAAATGACACGTCCGTGTCTTATTACGACATTCTGAATACGGAGCGGGTATGAGAACTTATGGATACGTGTATGCGCGTAGAGACCGACTAACGTGTCGTGTCGTGTACGTACACGTATGATTAAGCGAAAGCTCCTTCACTGTATTACACTACATCGCGCGTCGGCCTACAGGTGTCGCAGTGTTCCGCCGGCAGTGCTACATATGTGCACGTATATATATATATATATATACATGTGCACGTATATACATATCGTGCACGAGCGCGTTACATAAAACATCTACGTATCTCGGCAGCGTACAAATTTGTTTAAACACGTGTGTACGATGAATTGACTTCAATCTGCCTGTAATTGTCCTCCCAAGTTTGTATGCGGCACGTAATATAAATTCGCTCCTACGTACACACGCGTCCCGTCATAATCGTTCTGTGTCCGCCGGAGACGTGCGTTTACACGGAATTCAATATGCGCGCAGGCGTCTGCCTGTATTCCACGCACACATGCTGTTTTATGCTGTGGGACTAACGTTAGACGTATGTTTCGTTTGCACACGAACGCGTGCACACCTGTGTGCGTATCTACACGATGCGTGCATAGACGAATGCGTGCACACGTGTTTATAGGTATCTAGGCGATGCGTGCACGAATCCGTGCAGTCGAATGCGTGCACACGAGTGTGCGTGTTTACACGAATGCGTGCACACGTGCGTATGTTTCTATTCGAATGCGTGCACACGTGTGTACGTTTCTATGCGAATGCGTGCATACGTGTGTATGTTTCAATGGGAATGCGTGCACACGTGTGTACGTTTCTATGCAAATGCGTGCACACGTGTGTGCGTGTCTACACGATGCGTGCACATGTGTGTCCGTTTCTATGCGAATGCGTGCACACGTGTGTACGTTTCTATGCGAATGCGTGATAACGTGTGTACGTTTCTATGCGAATGCGTGATAACGTGTGTACGGTTTCTATGCGAATGCGTGATAACGTGTGTACGGTTTCTATGCGAATGCGTGATAACGTGTGTACGGTTTCTATGCGAACGCGTGCACACGGTTTACGTTTTTATACTAATGCGTGCAGACATGTGAACGTTTTTATGCGAATGCGTGCACACGTTGTACGTTTCTATGTGAATGCGTGCACACGTTTACGTTTCTATACGATGCGTGCATATGTTACGTTTCTATACGAATGCGTGCATACGTGTGTACGTGCTATACGAATTCTTGCAGACGTGTGTACGTTTCTATGCGAATGCGTGCACACGTGTTTATAGGTATCTAGGCAATGCGTGCACGTGTGTACGTTACTATGCGAATGCGTGCATACGAGTGTATGTTTCTATGCGAATGCGTGCATGCGTCTATACGTTTCTATGCGAATGCGTGCACACGTGTGTACGTTTCTATGCGAATGCGTGCACACGTGTGTACGCGTGTCTACACGCACACACGTACACACGTGTGCACGTACCTATGCGAATGCATGCACACGTGTATACATTTTTATACGAATTACGTTACGAAGTTACGTTTCTATATGAATGCGTGCACGCGTGTGTACGGTTTCTATGCGAATGCGTGATAACGTGTGTACGGTTTCTATGCGAATGCGTGATAACGTGTGTACGGTTTCTATGCGAACGCGTGCACACGGTTTACGTTTTTATACTAATGCGTGCAGACATGTGAACGTTTTTATGCGAATGCGTGCACACGTTGTACGTTTCTATGTGAATGCGTGCACACGTTTACGTTTCTATACGATGCGTGCATATGTTACGTTTCTATACGAATGCGTGCATACGTGTGTACGTGCTATACGAATTCTTGCAGACGTGTGTACGTTTCTATGCGAATGCGTGCACACGTGTATACGTTTCTATGCGAATGCGTGTACACGTGTGTACGTTACTATGCGAATGCGTGCATACGTCTATATGTTTCTATGCGAATGCGTGCATGCGTCTATACGTTTCTATGCGAATGCGTGCATGCGTCTATACGTTTCTATGCGAATGCGTGCACACGAGTACGCGTGTCTACACGAACACGTACACACGTGTGCACGTACCTATGCGAATGCATGCACACGTGTATACATTTTTATACGAATTACGTTACGAAGTTACGTTTCTATATGAATGCGTGCACGCGTGTGTACGTAACTATGCGAATGCGTGCACGCATCTATACGTTTCTATACGAATGCGTGCATACGTGTGTACGTGCTATACGAATTCTTGCAGACGTGTGTACGTTTCTATGCGAATGCGTGCACACGTGTATACGTTTCTATGCGAATGCGTGTACACGTGTGTACGTTACTATGCGAATGCGTGCATACGTCTATATGTTTCTATGCGAATGCGTGCATGCGTCTATACGTTTCTGTGCGATTGCGTGCATGTGTCTATACGTTTCTATGCGAATGCGTGCACACGAGTACGCGTGTCTACACGAACACGTACACACGTGTGCACGTATCTATGCGAATGCATGCACACGTGTATACATTTTTATACGAATTACGTTACGAAGTTACGTTTCTATATGAATGCGTGCACGCGTGTGTACGTAACTATGCGAATGCGTGCACGCATCTATACGTTTCTATGCGAATGCGTGCACACGTGTATACATTTCTACACAAATGCGTGCACGCGTCTATACGTTTCTATGCGAATGCGTGCACACGAGTACGCGTGTCTACGCGAACACGTACACACGTGTGCACGTATCTATGCGAATGCATGCACACGTGTATACATTTTTATACGAATTACGTTACGAAGTTACGTTTCTATATGAATGCGTGCACGCGTGTGTACGTAACTATGCGAATGCGTGCACGCATCTATACGTTTCTATGCGAATGCGTGCACACGTGTATACATTTCATACACAAATGCGTGCACACGAGTACGCGTGCTACACGAACACGTACCCACGTGTGCACGTATCTATGCGAATGCATGCACACGTGTATAAATTTTTATACGAATTACGTTACGAAGTTACGTTTCTATATGAATGCGTGCACGCGTGTGTACGTAACTATGCGAATGCGTGCACGCATCTATACGTTTCTATGCGAATGCGTGCACACGTGTATACATTTCTACACAAATGCCTGCACGCGTGCGTTTGTATCCACAAGAATGCGTGCCACGTATGCCAGGTCTACACGAATGCGTGCACACATCTGCGCGTGTGGCACGTAAGTGTCGGCAGCATATGTGCTCCCCCTCTGCACACAGACGCACGTAATTACATGTGACAGTGACATCCAAAACGAACGGTGACGCATCCGTGCATGCTGGCACGCTGATTCGCTTCTCTTTATCTTCGCGCCGAGCGAATGGAAGGAAGCACATTGGCGGACGTGAATTTATAATTAACGCCGGGAAAAAGCCCTATCGCCACGGTTGTCGTCGGTATCGTGCGTGTGAATCTCGGCGTGCCCTGTTTTTCTTGGCCAAATGGTTCTAGCGTGCTGGAAACTTGGACTGAGACGTTGAGACGGCAGATTTCAAACGATGCATGTTGACGATATTTGAATTCGAAGTAATATTATATAATGTAGTGGAATGTAGTATTAACATAAGTAGAATGGGAAGAATTGAAGGAAAATAGTCTGGTATTCAATTGAGTTTTGATGGCAGATGGCAGATTTCAAAGAATGCATGTTGACGATGTTAGAATTCAAAGTAATATTATATAATGTGATGGACTGTAGTATTAACATAAACAGAATGGAAAGAATTGAAAGAAAATAATCTGGTATTCAATTGAGTTTTGATGGCAGATGGCAGATTTCAAACGATGCATGTTGACGATATTTGAATTCAAAGTAATATTATATAATGTAGTGGAATGTAGTATTAACACAAATAGAATGGAAAGAATTGAAGAAAAATAGTTTGGTATCCGATTAAGTTGTTTCATTAGTTTTTCTTTTCCACTTTTTTATTTCTTTATAGAATTGAAGATAACTCAATGAATAGAACTGATGAAACTTTAATCAATTGAAATACGAAATAAATAGAATTGAGCAAAAATAGTCTGATGTCCAATTGACCCTATCACTAATCGATTGTATCCAGAAATTCGACATATTTCAGGGCCCATGGAAAAAGACATGTCAATATTACTATCAGGAATTCAATCTTATTCGCGAGTCTTCCTCATATCTCCAAAGGTTGACCCTCCTCTCTTGACAACTTTGATATGCGATGTTTCTGACCAATAAACGGCTTCAAATTCAATAGAATCGAAAAAAATAGTCTGATGTCCTGTTGACTCGTTTTATTATTAATTATTTACGTCAACGAGTTCGATATGTTTCGAGGTAAAAGAAACATATCGAATTAGCAATCAGGAATAAATTTTATCTGCGAGTATTTTTGATTTTTCACAAACGATGTGCCACCTATTTTGGCATTTTCATATGCAATCTTTCTTAAAAATAAACGGCTGCACAAATGGTGCAAATCAAAAACAAATTTCTGTAGCTTTTTATTGACGAAGAACACCGTTTGTAAAAACAATTACGAAAACCCGCGAATAAATTTTAGTCCTGAGAAGAGAATTCAAGAACTTTGGAACATATTGAGTTTATTAACATATCAATATTATTTTCCTTCAACTGATATCGTTGTGGTTGATAGGGTAGAAAGAAATAAAATATTGAAGGCATTACTTCGATGTACGCGTTAATTAATTTTTCGCTTGTGTTTAATCCGTTGCTGTGTATCATTGTGCAACAATGCTGCGCGGATTTTATACATTTCCACCGAAGGATTCTTCGTTGCATACGTAAAAACTAAGCTAAACGAATGCGTTTGCGTAAATCGCAATGTTTGAACGCGCCGTTGTGCAGTCGTGCGGTTACGTAATTTTACGGCTCCGCGACTATTATTGTTACACAATCATTATTAATCGTCGCACGTTTATGTTTTAATTATGGAAACGGCGCGCGATATTATTTGAAAAAGCCAGCCACATCAATATCCCCGTCCCTTCGATATTTCATTCCGAATATAAATCATATTTTCGATATCATGCTTTGTACCGTGGACGTCAATACGCTGGCGGTAAAACAAACGGCAATTTGCCTCTCTTTATCTTTGAGAGAGCGGCCGGCGGGGAGGGAATATCGAGCGGATATGAATTTAAATAATCGAAGGAAAAACGGTCGCGCGGGGGCGCAAAAACGGATCTTCAGTACAGAACGCTTTTAAATCGTACGGTATTTTCAGAGCGGCGCTCATTAAGGCCAAATTGACTTGTTGAATTATTGATTTTTGTAACTCGCTAAAATTGCGTAAAACGCCCGAGAGCCGAGGCGCGAGACGGGCGAAAAACGCGAATTAATGTTTACAGCCGACAAATAAACCTTTGATTCATTTTCCTGTTACGTTTCGTTTCGAGCATTGACCGAAAAGGGAATTGCAGATGTGCTAACTCATCGCGAGAACGAATGGTTCGGAGCGATTCAATTCGCGAATGCGCCGTGCCGGATTGTTGCAAAATTGAAAAAGTGCCGGCGTCGCAGGAACGTGTCTCTTCGGGAGCGAAAAATATCACGTTAGACGTTCAACGCGAAACAGGTCTCGGAATTTGATATTTCTCTTCCGCTGGCAGTCCACTTTCAATACGTCGACAGTGTATAAGAAGCACTGTATCAGGCTAATGTTTTTCTTCGCGGCGCTTTTAGCCACGCTGCAGCTGAGTCAGTCGAAGAATGATTGCACCAGCTGTATACGAGCAAAGGCGAGAGTACATCGCTAATTAATTATTTTCGTTCTTCGCAACAAAGCCATTCTCTTTTCCTGTCGGCATTCTCAACTTTGTTTCAAAATCGCCGTTTATCACCGATAAGTTTCTTATCGGACATTCGGCGTTCATATGTGAAATTAAAAATCTTCTCTACTCATACTTCTATTATTATTCATTTGTAATAGATGAATTAGTAACGAGTATATTGTTCTTTAAAATCTTTCTCATATTTCCATTGTTAATCATTTATAATAGACATATTAGTAAGATATATATTATCTTCGAAAGTCTGTTCTTCTCATATTTCTGTTGTCAATTATTTATAATTTTAATTCAGCAACTCAATATCTGATATATATTGAATATCTGTATATTCGCAAACTACCATATATGAAAATGTTGTCATACTGTTCTTGAAATTTATAAAATTTTATTAAAAAATCCCACATATGCGCGGGGTATTTAATAACAAGTAAAGTCTGGGTTAGGTATTAGGATTAGTAACGAGTATATTGTTGTTTAAAATCTTTCTCATATTTCCATTGTTAATCATTTATAATAGACATATTGGTAAGATATACATTATCTTCGAAAGTCTGTTCCTCTCATATTTCTGTTGTCAATTATTTATAATTTTAATTCAGCAACTCAATATCTGATATATATTGAGTATCTGTATATTCGTCAACAATCATAAACGAAAATGTTGTCATACTGTTCGTGAAATTTATAACATTTTATTAAAAAATTCCCATATATGCGCGGGATATTTAATAACAAGTAAAGTCTGCTCAGCGTATAAATTATTGCTTCCAGCCATATGACATTTTATTGAGCCGCAGCAATTAAATGTCATATAAAATAATACTTCGTACGAGCACATCTGTTACTTTTAAGTTGAATCTAATTTACGCCTTGTCACGGTACGTTCACTTCTTTAAACTCCATTTAGACATGGACGAAAAAAATTGAGATTAAATCTTGTAGAACGTGGAACTTATTTCCATTTCTATCGTACATTCTGCACAAAAAGCACGTCGAAAGACTTACTTCAATCTAAATGATACACGCACTGTTTCCGGTATTTCTAGTCGGCGAAACATCTAATTCCAACGTTTTATGCGTATCGGATTGAATGTAAAAACAGCGAGCATTGAAGTAAGCGGCGTTCGCGTTTTCTATAGTCTGATTGTAAGCTTCGAGTCGTTCGAACAAGAGCTCGCCTCTTCAAACGACTCGAACAACGAGAGACTACGATAATAATGTTGAACTTCCGTTAATGGACCCCCGCATCTCGTTACAGACGCCAAGACATCTGAAACCCTAAAGGATCTTCTCAGCTTCGCCATTATTTATTGAGAAAATTGCACAAAATAATTTCGATGCGTATAATTTCGAGCGCAATTTTTTCGAATCTATTTTACACCAATTTTTGTTGCAAAGATTAATTGCTGCTGAAGGATTAAGTCTTGTGATCTCGATTTTTTCAAGTCTATTTTAACCAAATTTTCTGTTGCAAACAGTGATCGTTATTAACCTTTCTTTGCATGATTTTTTCTTTATTGGTGAAATAAATCAAGGTGATATAATTCATGTTCAAAATGAAAGGAAAAATGGTTAAAAAAATCTTAGTATATATTTATAGTATAAATTTAGCAAAAAACAATATGATGGAAATTTCCATCATCATGCAAAGTTAGATGAATGTGAACTTGTTCTTTTATATAATTTTTGGGCATTCAATGTTATGATGGAAATTTCCACCATCATGCAAAGAAGGGTTAAAGGATCCTGTCTCGTGACCGCAATTGTTTTTATCTCAACTTTATGAGAGATTTTTATTTGCAAACTGCTTTGTTGTCGAAGTATTCAGTCTTGCGGCCGCAATTTTTTCCGACTATTGTAATCAAATTTTTTGTCGTAAACAGTGATCGTTATTGAACAATTTATTCTCGGGACCGCAACTTTTTCAAGTTTTTTTTTAACTAAATTTTTTGTCACAAACCATGATCGTATCGAACGATTCCGTCTCATGGCCGCAATTTTGTTCAACTCTGCCTTAAACTAATTTTTTTTGCGTACAATGATTGTTACTCGAAAGTTCAGTGTAGCGATCGCAAATTTGTTATTTCTATTTATTAAACTCAAATTTTTGCTTCGACCAGCGACACGTTGTTCGACAGTTGATCTCTGCAGGCCACCGTTTTTTAAAATTCCATTTCTTTAATCCGTTTATTTCGGTGCGTCGAAAAAAATAGATTTAAAAATTCGCGACCGACGAGCCTTTTTCGCTCGGAATTTAGTTGGTCGACGAGTCCGAGCGTACATTGCAAGACTGCGAGCACTCGCATTCGCTATTGGCAGAAACTGTACGTCGACTTCACAATTCCTCCGAGTGTACCTCTCTCACATCCTGTATCCTCGAGCCGGAAAAGATTAACAAGCAAGAAGCACTCGTAAACATCGCGAATTAAACATACAGCGAGCGAGAGAGAGAGAGAGGAAAGCCGGGCAAAAAGATGCGGGAATTGATTGCGTCTGCCGATTGAAGTAGGAAAACGCACGGAAATCGACGCGTATAAAATGAGAAAGCGGACGTCTTGACGTCCATCGTCTCATAGAAGCGTATAATCCCATGCAGATCATTAACTACGAGCGTAATTTAATTAACACTTTATCCATCGATGGTATTGCTTTTTATCTGTAATGGGCTCTTTCAGTTGTTTAGTTTTCATTCGACAATTTTGTGTCAGTTTTATGCCGGGGATGATGTGTTAGTAGTGTTTGCTTTACAGCGAATTTTCATTTTCATTTTTATTTTATATATGAAATATAAAAGCCAAACAAACAACTGTGCTTCGAAAAGAGTGATCAAAACTTCGAATACGCTTTCTACGTGTGGAGAGAAATAAAAAGTTTATGTACGGATGTTTGCAAATATTTGGATTTGGTAGTTGTGAGAATGTGAATTGGATGACACGTTAGTAATGTTTATTTTATCACTTGAATTTCCATTCTTACGCGGCATATGGAATTTGTTAGAAAAACAAACTGTGCTTCAAAACGAGTATTCAAAACTTGTGCCTTCCATGCGAAATCAATGCAAATAAAATGTAGTCAGCGTCTTGACGTCGGTTATCTCATAGAAATGAATAATCTCATGCAGATCATTAACTACGAGCGTAATTTAATTAACACTTTATCCATCGATGGTATTGCTTTTTATCTGTAATGGGCTCTTTCAGTTGTTTAGTTTTCATTCGACAATTTTGTGTCAGTTTTATGCCGGGGATGATGTGTTAGTAGTGTTTGCTTTACAGCGAATTTTCATTTTCATTTTTATTTTTATTTTATATATGAAATATAAAAGCCAAACGACTGTGCTTCGAAAAGAGTGATCAAAACTTCGAATACGCTTTCTACGTGTGGAGAGAAATAAAAAGTTTATGTACGGATGTTTGCAAATATTTGGATTTGGTAGTTATGAGAATGTGAATTGAATGATACGTTAGTAATGTTTACTTTATCACCTGAATTTTCATTCTTACGCGGCATATGGAATTTGTTAGAAAAACAAACTGTGCTTCAAAACGAGTATTCAAAACTTGTGCTTTCCATGCAAAATCAATGCAAACAAAATGTAGTCAGTGTCTTGACGTCGGTTATCTCATAGAAACGAATAATCTCATGCAGATTATTAACTACGAGCGTAATTTAATTAACACTTTATCCACCGATGGTATTGCTTTTTATCTGTAATGGGCTCTTTCAATTGTTTAGTTTTCATTCGACAATTTTGTGTCAGTTTTACGCCGGGGACGATGTGTTAGTAGTGTTTGCTTTACAGCGAATTTTCATTTTTATTTTTATTTTATTTATGAAATATAAAAGCCAAACAACTGTGCTTCGAAAAGAGTGATCAAAACTTCGAATACGCTTTCTACGTGTGGAGAGAAATAAAAAGTTTATGTACGGATGTTTGCAAATATTTGGATTTGGTAGTTATGAGAATGTGAATTGAATGATACGTTAGTAGTGTTTACTTTATCACTTGAATTTTCATCTTTACGCGGCATATGGAATTTGTTAGAAAAACAAACTGCGCTTCAAAACGAGTATTCAAAACTTGTGCCTTCCATGCGAAATCAATGCAAACAAAATGTAGTCAGTGTCTTGACTTCGGTTATCTCATAGAAGCGTATAATCCCATGCAGATCATTAACTACGAGCGTAATTTAATTAACACATTATCCATCGACGTTATCACATTTTATCTCTGACGGACTCTTTCAATTGTTTAGTTTCCCCGACAATTTTGTGTCAACTTTGTACCGGAGACGTTTTCGTACTTTCTAAAATGTCAATTTTTTTTACCTTTTTTGTAACCGCGTGTATGGTTTTTGTGAACGTGATTCGACGCTGTCACTCGTTATTCACGCACTCGCATGCCAGAGAATGGCGGAGAAATAGCGACGGAGGAAAGACGAGAAAAGAGACAGGAGAGAATCGAAGAAAGGGAAGAAGTAGGAATGCCGTGGGAACGGAATCCATTCGGGATCTTTATAATAGGAACGGCTGGTGGTACCTATGGAATACCTTTCCATGTGCCACTGAAAATATTAATCGTGCGACCGACACCATTAATTCTCGAGCTCAAGCTCCTCTTGCTTCAATTTCTTTGCAGAAATTTGATCTACATACATTAATGGTACTCAGTACTCAAAGACAGCGTTCCCCGAATTTACTCTGAATCGGAAGAATTTGGCGAGCAGCGTTAATATTTTTGATATCTCGTAAACACGGTTTGGTGCGCATGATAATATTTTTATAGAGCAGAATTCAAGAAATGTGTTCTGCAACGTATACTGTACTTTTCGTGAACATTGAAGTCATCAGAGTAATTAAAAGCGATACTGCATATGACGCTTAAAAATTGTCAACTTCCGAACGTGCGCATAAATAAAGCACAAGAATGCATTAACACGTTCACTGCCGTGCGTATTTTGCCGTATTAAAACGGCGATGCTATGAAATAGTACAGCGTTTGACTGAATTATGCAAAATGTAAATAAAGTGCAAGTATTGGAGACCAAAGAATCGCATCACTATTCTTACAATAACTGCATTTATAAAATAATTATTACTATCGATTGCGAATATTTTCGATCTTCAGTCAAATCTCTTGCGTCGGTCACCGGTGACTCCCACAGCAACCAACGTGTTAATAAAAAATGAATGACTCTAAAGTCTTGTCACGGTTAAAGTTTTATTTTATACATTACAATGTGTTCAAATCTCTACGCATTCCCCTCCTCAGACGCGTACAAATATTTCGTGTCACTACAAAGTGTCATAGCGTTTGAAATGTCTGCGTAAAGGAGACCGGAGGGTCTCGAAACATTACGAGATTTGAAGACATCAGAATAAATGAAACTTCAACCACCGTGGGGCCGGGAGACTTAAAACTCCCCGAAGGTCGAAAAAAAATGAAACGGGCGAATAAAAAATAACAGAACGCAACCGTGAAGGCCGAAGTCGAAAAGTTTCGAAAAATCTTCGCGCACACTTCAGCTCTGTTCCGCAGGCAGAGCGCCGTTCTATTATAAAGTTTTCATAGCTACGTAGCGTTTGTCAGTAATGCCGTGCATGGCGGTTACTTTTTGGGGCAAAAAGGCAGCGGCGGAAAAAGCTGCTCCTTTATGAATTCCTTCGCCATTCCGGTGGAAATCGATTGGACACGACGCACGATAACAATTTCCACGTACGCTCGCCATCGCTGTGCGCTCGACGAGACATTACCCGTGCGCTTCGAATGAAAAGAAAGCGAAAGAGGGAAACAAGTACCGGCGCAGATGTGTTAAATGAAACGTAACGCACCGCGAAGTACTCCGTAATTCGTCCGCTTACGCATGCGTCCTTTGCATGTCTTTTCATACGGGCCGTTTCATAATTCAGTCATTTTCTGTTTAACCCCTTGCCGCCTCAATAAGTTCGGAAGATTGCGAGCCAAGCCGGTAGAAAAAGATTCTCGTCAAAAGGCCCAAATTGATGCGCGTGAATGGTCGCATTACGAAGCGATTTTCATTTATTTCGTTTTTGGTGAATTAAATGAATTAAAAATTTGTTTTTATTTTTAACCCTTTGACTGCTATAAACGCATATATGTATGCGCCCACCGAAATCTATCAGTGTAGACTATAGGCACATGTATGCGTTTCCCAATTGTTTCGGGTTCTTACCTATTGTCGCCACAATTGCCAATGTACGAGATGAATACAGATGCGTTTCTTATCAAATAATTTTCTTGTATTATTTAAATTGGCCTAAATGAAAAATTACCGGTAGACCTTCGTTGCGCCTTACATAATCAATCAATAGAATTTGCACTAGCTGTAAGTATTTCGTCCTCAGCGAGCGCTTCGGCCGGAATTATTCAGCAGTCAAAGGGTTAAAGGAGTCAAATTTAGTTTTTTGAATTGAAAATGTGCACGTAATATTTTCATATGTTATTTTCGTTTATGTTAGTGTTTTCATATATACGCACACACGCCAATACTTACATGTCACATTAATGTGTGATGTATTATATATTACATACATATATGTAAATATATGTTATAGAGTTGTAATTATTATATATAATTAATATACATTATACTATAATATATACATGCATATAACACATGTATGAGAGCGTGCGTGTGTATTTAATGCAATAGCCTAAAGCAAACTGTTAGCGGTTTGCGCTACGGCAATTTACATTAATATGCTTCTGCACGCGTGCAATTGTAGTTGGAAAATAATCGCATCGACGTGAAGCTATGTTCATCTAGCGTCGACTTTTTTGTCTGACGTTGCTTCATTCTTTACAAGTGCTCAATCAGACAATTTATGTACTAGTAAAACTCCGGGATTCTGCCAAAAATGTTAACAATGAAAATAAGGATACAAGAGAAAGTTGTTTATATTTTTCGGACTAATACGTTTTCGTGCTCAATATTCTAGTCGCAGCTATAATTCAAGCTCTTAAATAAAACCCCGCAGCTAGACCGAAAGGAAATTACGGAAACACGTTATCCGAGACAGATTTACAGAAGAAGCGAGCGATTTGGCGCGACGCTAAACTGGCTGTTCTCATTTCGCGACTTCCACGCATAATGTGGATCCGCAGGAAATCGCTCGACACATTTCGGATAGCCGAAGATCCGCTTCTTTCTGTCATCTGGCTTCGTGTGTTCGCCCCAACGCGATCGTTGCCAAGTTCGGTCGTATTGGACTACAGACACCGATCCGTGTACATAATTGTCGGTGCCAGCTGTTGGTGATCCGATTTATAAAATGATCAGTAGTGCCATTGCACAAAAGAACAAAAGTTAATCGTTTCCAAACGGCCTCGCCTGTCAGTTGAGTCACCGGTTAGTTTCGTTGTATTTTAATAAAATTCTAGTTATGCAGTTAAAACGCGTTTATCATTTGCTTTGCGCATCGCAAGACGTCGGACGTAGAATTTATTCTCGGTATCCAAACAACTGAGTTAAACCAGCTCTAAACCGCTTAGACTTTTGATTGTGTCTCCGGTTAATTTTGTTGTATTTTAATAAAATTCTAATTACGCTGCTAAAACACGTTTATCATTTGCTTCGCGCATCGCAAGACGTCGGATGTAGAATTTATTCTCGGTATCCGAACAACTGAGTTAAACCAGCTCTAAACCGCTTAGGCTTTTGGTTGTGTCTCCAGTTAGTTTCGTTGTATTTGAATAAAATTCTAGTTATGTAGTTAAAACGCGTTTATTCTCGGTATCCAAACAACTGAGTTAAACCAGCTCCAAACCGCTTAGCCTTTTGATTGTGTCTCCGGTTAATTTCGTTGTATTTTACTAAAATTCTAGTTACGCTGTTAAAACACGTTTATCATATGCTTTATGCATCGCAAGACGTCAGACTTAAAATTTATTCTCGGTATCCAAACAACTGAGTTAAACCAGCTCCAAACCGCTTAGCCTTTTGGTTGTGTCTCCGGTTAATTTCGTTGTATTTTAATAAAATTCTAGTTATGCAGTTAAAACGCATTTATTAGTTGCTTTGCGCATCGCAAGATATCGGACGTAGAATTTATTCTCGATATCCAAACAACTGAGTTAAACCAGCTCCAAACCGCTTAGCCTTTTCGTCATGCCTGCAGTCAATTACATTACATGTCTCGTTTCGGTTTAATAAAGTTCTTGTCGCCCAGTTAAAACGCGTCTATCACTTGCTTTGCCGCGTGCAAAAGATCGAAGGACGTCGGACACAGAATTTATTCTCGCTATCCAAACAACGCGGGGAATGAGCGCGGCAAGAAAAAGCCGGCAAAGCAAGGAGCGAAGGAGCAACAAAATAACGGGTCGCATCACTATTAATATTGAACCGTCACATAACCGCATTGAATGGCAGTCGGAACGCCGCTCCAAATGCCACTATTACTACGGCTAGCGCAGTAATAACGACATCAATAATAACAGTGATCGCGTAACGAGGCCAACAAGAAGAAAAGAGGAGTTGGCGGAGCAGCGGGAGAAGCTTCTCCCGATTAATCGTCCTATACTTTTGCACGCCACTGTACACAGAGTGGTAGCTATCATACACGATTCCATCATATACAATTCGCGTCCGTGCCTCGGCCACGACCAACGGCGCATTATAAATAACTTTCAGTATCGTGATGTGTATCCACTTGGAGTCGCGTACAGGGCGTTACAGAAAGACAGCCGAAATTTTGGGTGTGGGATCTTCATCAGAGCTTTTGTTTTCTTATATATGGAATGTAGAATGTGTTGTCGATATGAAAAAAGATGCGCTTGCGTGAAATTTTATTTTTGCTTGGTATATGGAATTTGAAGGCAAAAGAAGCAGCTGTGCTTCAACTGAAGTGATCGAAACGTTGGATATGCTTTGTAGGTTTCGAGCGAAATAAAAATGTTCATGTACAGACGTCTGTAAATATTGCATTTTGTAGTTATGAGAAAATAAATTGGATCATGTATTAGTACTATTTTCTGTACAGTTTGATTCCTTCTTATTTGGTATGTGGAATTCGAAATTAAAACAAACAGTTGCGCTTAAAAAAGATTGATATCTATAAATACTGTATTTTGTAGACGTGAGAAGATTAATTCGATCGTATATCTGTAGTATTTGGTTTACTATCTGAATTTGTATTCTTACTTAGTATATGAAATCCAAAACCGAAACAAACAGCTGTGCTTGAAAAAGTCGTGTACATACGTCGGCAATAATTTTATTTTATGATTGTGAGAACATAATTAGGATTATATGTTAGCAGTATTTGCATTGCGTGCACTAGGTATTTCAGCTAAAAACGTGTTTTAGATACAAAATTCGTGTAAACTTATTTTCTTACTTCGGTACGTGAAATCCGTAACCATCGTGATGCGTAACCTTTTTGAAGCACTCTGTATAAGAACATAGTTCGACGCGAGTGTGCATGCGTGTCGGTGTAGGATAGCATATAGGGTGGTCGAAAATGGTGATGCACCGAAAAGTCGCGGCGACATTCGTGAGTGTTCACTGAACATGTTCAATTAACCTGCTATCTACATATTTTTTATGCGCTACAGAAATGCGTTGAATGTTCATGCGGTGTAAAGCGATTGAAAGTGTGAGAAACGTATTTTGGGTCGTATGATTTTCGTCCCATCGCATATGTGAAGCTGCACATGTGTTAAACGTGTGTTAAACTTGCCGAGGATGTCTGTTCGTACAATGTTCCCCATGGATGGCGTCAGCCACACTGTAAACAGCTTCGGACGTCGGACATAATACCGATAATAATCTAATCTTTATGTCTCTTAATGCGCCCCAGTAAAACCACCGTAATTTTGATTCGCTTTCAACTTTCCGTAAGTTCAGACATTGACATAAACTTCATCCCATGACGTCCCATCATAAACAGTTTCGTACACGGTATACAATCGCAGATAAAAGTATAACTTTAATGTTACCCAATCCCAACGACTTTTTTTCTCGGCGGCACCCGTAATAGCGACATTTATTTGATATGAGACGACAGAAGCAGGAATTCTGCCAACTGGCCATATATGACTTTACCGTCGTGTCTTCGGTAACACGTGACGTCAACATGGCTATACATACGTACTTATCAATATTCGCGGATAATGTGCAAAGACCAATAAAAGTGCCCAAAAGTGTCAAGTCTCGTCAGGCATTTTTCTTTACAAATTGCCAGAAATATTTTATTTTCATCCGCTAAGAATAAGACCCTTATAAATGTTTTTCGATGATTTCGTTCTCTTGCGCACGTACGCAGGCAACAATGAAAATAGCAATGCAAATACTAGGAATTTGCATATTCTGATGGAAACCTGAATAACGAAATAACTATAGGTAAATCTACGAAATAGTAGGTACTTTTGTACAAGTGTCCAAAACAGTTCTATTTTTACGCGTTGATAATAAAAACCTCCCTTACATTCATAAATTTGTAGTAACGTATTTCCATTACTTCGTTCTCGTGCAAGCGAAAAGAGCACTGCAAATAATAGGCATTTGCATATTCTATTGGAGACGAGAATAACCAAAGCATTTCAAGTTGATATATTAAGAACCTGTTTCTCCACAAATGCCCGAAAGCCGAATTTAAGCACCGAAAATAAGTACCTCCCTTAAATTTATACACTGACAGTAATATGTTTCGATTACCTCATTCTCTTGAAAACACACGCGAGCAACAATGAAAATAGCAACGCGAAGAATAGACACTCGCATCTTCTGTCGGTGGCCGAAATAACCAAAAAGCTTTATACTAAAGTATTAAGTGCTTCTCCTCCATAAATGGTCGAAAACTCTATTTTGTACACAAAAAATAAACAGTCCTCTTAAATTCATACACTGATCGTAATGTATTTCGATTATACCGTTCTCTCGCAAACAAACGAGAGCAACAATGAAAATAGCGACGCGAAGAATAATCGGTCAGCAGTCGAAATAATCAAAAAGCTTCATGTTAAACTACTAAGTACCTTTTCCTCCACAGATGGCCGAAGTCCCAATTTTATGCCCCGAAAATAAGTACCTCAAAAAATTCATGTATTGATATTAATGTATTTCGATTGCCCCATTCTCTTGCAAACACACGCGAGCAACAATGAAAATAGCAACGCAAAGAATAGACACTCGCATATTCTGTCAGTGGCCAAAATAATGAAAAAGCTTCAAGTTAAACTGCTAAGTACCTTTTCCTGTACAGATGCCCGGTCCCACTTTTATGCATCGAAAATAAGTACCTCCGAAAATTCATATATTGACATTAATGTATTTCGATTACCCCATTCTCTTGCAAACACTCGCGAGCAACAATGAAAATAGCAACACGAAGAATAGATACTCGCATATTCTGGTGGTGGCCGAAATAATGGAAAAGCTTCAAGTTTAACTACTAAGTACCTTCTCCTCCACATATGGCCGAAGTCCCAATTTTATGCACCGAAAATAAGTACCTCCAAAAATTCATGTATTGACATTAACGTATTTCGATTGCCCCATTCTCTTGCAAACACACGCGAGCAACAATGAAAATAGCAACGCAAAGAATAGACACTCGCATATTCTTTCGGTGGCCGAAATAATGAAAAAGCTTCAAGTTAAACTGCTAAGTACCTTCTCCTCCACAGATGCCCGGTCCCACTTTTATGCACCGAAAATAAGTACCTCCGAAAATTCATATATTGACATTAATGTATTTCGATTACCCCATTCTCTTGCAAATACACGCGAGCAACAATGAAAATAGCAACGCAAAAAATAAACGCTAGCATATTCTTTCGGTGGCCGAAATAATGAAAAAGCTTCAAGTTAAACTGCTAAGTACCTTTTCCTCTACAGATGCCCGGTCCCACTTTTATGCGCCGAAAATAAGTACCTCCCGCAAATTCATACATTGACAGTAATATATTTCGATGACTCCGTTTGCGCGCGGACGAAAATAGTAATGGAAAGAATAAGCAGTCGCATATTCTGCTGGAGACGGGAATAACCAAACTCCGTGACGTTTCTGTTACATTATTGGTGGCAGTAGGAGCAAAGCAGCAGTACTCCTAATAGCACGTAGCAGTTATTGTGCCGCGCCACCATCAATGCGAACTCTGCGCGTTCACGTCGACATTCGCAAGTGCCACGAGAACTGCGCCTCTCGACCTATCCGACCGTTTAACCTCCTCCACGAACTTCCCGATTTTATTGTGGCAACGGACGTTATTATTTCACGCGTTTCGCCCACGCGAACGTCGGATCGTTAAGTGTCTTTTTATGCGGACGCCTCTGGGACAATGCTAGAAAACATATATGCCTTGCCAGTATGTGTTTAGCGTGTCTAATGATGAATGTGGAATGATGCGTGATTAGCAAGGATTTTTAACGGAAGATTCTCAGATGCACAAGACTTTTGAAGCTGAAATCTGGTGATATTGAAAATATTGGTCGAACTTGGAGTGAAAAGTTATGAGAGTGTGCGATGGTCTTTTATTACTTTGGCAATACGGCGGGTATGATTAATATTAGATAAAAGTACGGAGACTGTCGGTATAAGTTCCGGGGTATTTTGATGGTTTTATTAATGGATCGATACGAATATGTATAGAAATTCAGTTTCTCATCAGGGTTCTAATTTTGAAAACTGTCGTGTAGCTGCGAGTTTATCCGAACCTGTCAAATTGACGGGGTTTGAATTTCATGATGTGTTACTCTTATTTTCTGGCAATTTTTAGCGAATTTTATCAATGAGTGATACGAATATATACGCAAATTCGTTTCCGTTACAGGTTTCGATGTTTTAAATCCTATACGCTGCATACCTATTTTCCGGTAAATTTTGTTTTTAGAGGATGCAGCAAGCGTATTTAATAATTTCTCGAAATAGCTGTATTTATTTGGTGGGACGATGCTTTGAGGATGATGTTTAGGACACTGCGATTATTTTCGACTATTATTTTTTAGCAAGGTTTGCTGCTTTGTTTGTTAATGAAACCATACGAATATGTAATCAAATTCATTTTCTTCTCAGGCTTCCAATATTGAATTTCTGTATACTGTAATATCTACATGTATATTTAACTGGATACTCGTCAATGAATATGCTTCAAACTCCACAAGCAAAATAACACAAACCATACTATTATTTTCTAGGGATGTTTGCTTACTTTTCATTAATGGAACGATGCAAATATACATACAACATCCAATTCTTCTTTAGACTTCCGATATTGAATTTCCGTATGTTGTATACCTACATATTCATCTAGATACTCGTCAAATGAATAGATTTCAAATAGCATACGCAATATGACAGACATACTGTTACTTTCTAGTAACTTTTGCTGACTTTTTACTAACAGAAAGATACGAACATACATGCAAATTCATTACCCCCTCAGGCTTCCAATATTGAGTTTCTACATGTTGCATATCTACACATTTATTCAGATACCCGTCAAATGAATGTTTCGAATTGCACAAGCAAAATAACAGAAACTATACTATTATTTGCTGGGGATGTTTGCTTACTTTTCATTAATGGAACGATGCAAATATACATACAACATCCGATTCTTCTTTAGACTTCCGATATTGAATTTCCGTATGTTGTATACCTACATATTCATCTAGATACTCGTCAAATGAATAGATTTCAAATAGCATACGCAATATGACAGACATACTGTTACTTTCTAGCAACTTTTGCTGACTTTTTACTAACAGAAAGATACGAATACACATGCAAATTCATTTCCCCCCAGGCTTCCAATATTGAGTTTTTACATGTTGCATATCTACACATTTATCCAGATACCCGTCAAATGAATGTTTCGAATTGCACACCCGAAATGATAGAAATACACTATTATTTTCTAGGGATGTTTGCTTACTTTTCATTAATGGAACGATGCAAATATACATACAACATCCGATTCTTCTTTAGACTTCCGATATTAAACTTCCGTATGTTGTATACCTACATATTCATCTAGATACTCGTCAAATGAATAGATTTCAAATAGCATACGCAATATGACAGACATACTGTTACTTTCTAGCAACTTTTCCTGACTTTTTACTAACAGAAAGATACGAACATACATGCAAATTCATTTCCCCCCCCCCCCCCCCCCCCAGGCTTCCAATATTGAGCTTTTACATGTTGCATATCTACACATTTATCCAGATACCCGTCAAATGAATGTTTCGAATTGCACGCGCGAAATGACAGAAACTATACTATTATTTTCCAGGGATGTTTGCTTACTTTTCATTAATGGAACGATGCAAATATACATACAACATCCGATTCTTCTTTAGACTTCCGATATTGAATTTCCGTATGTTGTATATACCTACATATTCATCTAGATACTCGTCAAATGAATAGATTTCGAATAGCATACGCAATATGATAGACTTTCTAGCAACTTTTGCTGACTTTTTACTAACAGAAAGATACGAATACACATGCAAATTCATTTCCCCCCCCCCCCCCCCAGGCTTCCAATATTGAGTTTCTACATGTTGCATATCTACACATTTATTCAGATACCCGTCAAATGAATGTTTCGAATTGCACACGCCAAATGACAGAAATACGCTATTATTTTCTAGCAACGTCCGGCGCATTTCTACCAACAGAACGACTCGAGTACACATCCGCATTGAATTCCTCCTGAGGCATCCAATTTTCGAATTCCGTCCGTCTTACACCCGCACACCGCTGCGTATGACATCGTACACCCACACACTCCTCCGTCCATCCAGCGTTAACGTTTGTACTTGCACGCGAAATTGCACGTTACAGCCGGGGCGTCGTGTCGATCATTTGACATTGTCCTCTCTGACACCGGCGAAAATGATTTCCGGCGGCTTTCCCGCTTTTCGTCCGCAGCATGATTGTCAGTTCCCATTGAAACCGCCGAAAGAATGCGGCTCGAGCGAGACAGACGCCCACCGCTATAGATCGACTCGTTGCACATCGCGTCCGGAGGACAGCCGGGTCGAATCAATAATCCGCGCTAACCGAAAAGATGCACATTACTTTCGCGACTCGTGGCCACGCGATCGTGCACTTTTTTTCGCGTCTGCCACGCACGTTGATCTTCCGCGCGCCGATTTTCATTGCCGGCCGTTTATGCGGCTTGCCGTTTTCCCGAAAGCGACGGGCGGACGATATTCTTTTGTCGCGAAACAATGCGCGCGGCGGCTCCGATAAAAGCGCGCAAAAACGATCGCGAAACAATTTCGAAGCGGTTTCGAAAAATACGCGGGTATTGCCGTGCGCGGGCGATGTAGCGGCTTTGACAGATAATTAGACGACTGCTTTGACACGTTGGCTTCCAAGCATATTTTACTATATTAGAATGACGATGCTATGAAATACTGCAACGTTCGAATGAATTATGCAAAATGTAAATAATGTGTAGGTATTGCAGACCAAAGGATCGAATCACTATTTTAATAACAACTGCATTTATAAAATAATATTTGCTACCCATTGCGAATATTTTGGATCTTCAATACAATTTTTTGCGTCGGTAACTTGTCGCGAAACAATGCGCGCGGCGGCTCCGATAAAAGCGCGCAAAAACGATCGCGAAACAATTTCGAAGCGGTTTCGAAAAATACGCGGGTATTGCCGTGCGCGGGCGATGAAGCGGCTTTGACAGATAATTAGGCGACTGCTTTGACACGTTGACTTCCAAGCATATTTTACTATATTAGAATGACGATGCTATGAAATACTGCGACGTTCGAATGAATTATGCAAAATGTAAATAATGTGTAGGTATTGCAGACCAAAGGATCGAATCACTATTTTAATAACAACTGCATTTATAAAATAATATTTGCTACCCATTGCGAGTATTTTGGATCTTCAATACAATTTTTTGCGTCGGTAACTTGTCGCGAAACAATGCGCGCGGCGGCTCCGATAAAAGCGCGCAAAAACGATCGCGAAACAATTTCGAAGCGGTTTCGAAAAATACGCGGGTATTGCCGTGCGCGGGCGATGAAGCGGCTTTGACAGATAATTAGACGACTGCTTTGACACGTTGGCTTCCAAGCATATTTTACTATATTAGAATGACGATGCTATGAAATACTGCAACGTTCGAATGAATTATGCAAAATGTAAATAATGTGTAGGTATTGCAGACCAAAGGGTCGAATCACTATTTTAATAACAACTGCATTTATAAAATAATATTTGCTACCCATTGCGAATATTTTGGATCTTCAATACAATTTTTTGCGTCGGTAACCGGTGACCATCGCGCGGCGGCTCCGATAAAAGCGCGCAAAAACGATCGCGAAACAATTTCGAAGCGGTTTCGAAAAATACGCGGGTATTGCCGTGCGCGGGCGATGAAGCGGCTTTGACAGATAATTAGACGACTGCTTTGACACGTTGACTTCCAAGCATATTTTACTATATTATTAGAATGACGATGCTATGAAATACTGCAACGTTCAAATGAATTATGCAAAATGTAAATAATGTGTAGGTATTGCAGACCAAAGGATCGAATCACTATTTTAATAACAACTGCATTTATAAGATAATATTTGCTACCCATTGCGAATATTTTGGATCTTCAATACAATTTTTTGCGTCGGTAACCGGTGGCCATCATGGCAGTCAAAGTGTTAACACGTTGTGTGCCGAGGTATAAAATAATGCAGAGGTATTGGAGGGCGAAACTTTGAATTACTATTCTAATACAAAGTGCATTTATAAAATTGCAAATGCTACTAATTTCCATTTTTTTGCATTTTTAGTGAACTCTCTTAGGCCGGAGAAATTACCGAATGATTGTAGTCATTCTCAGCTACAGAAACCATACATTTATTCACGTGTATAATCGCAAAACGCCGAGAAATATTTTTGGAATAATTGACATCACTTGGCTATGTTCAAAATTTCCTGTATCGAAATGTGACGTTGAGCCACTCAATATAAGACCTGCCAGAACGAAATCCGATGTCAAGCGACACTCGATATAGGACGGCGAAGTGTTCAGAATAGTACGCCTGCGATAGAATATGCCAGCAATAAAATACAATTTTTAATCAAATCTATAAATTAAGTTCAATCGAAGCAAACGAAACCGCATTTTAATAAAATACTAAAATATTTTATTCATCTTTATTGGGATATATATTATAAAATCCAATTGAAATTTTATCGCTTATTCTTTTCGAAGGTGTGCCAATGTTCAACGCAATCGCCAATATGCATTGCGGATTCGTTCGAACATGTATCGCAATACTAAGATATTTGTGGTCTTTTACTTTGCATTTTTTCGAACGTGCAATACGATATTGTTAATTTCCTCCCGTTCGAATTATGTCCTCTCAAGTACTGCAATTCACCCCCAAGTTGATCAATCAAAAATTGTATACAAATCGGACATCGGTTTATATATTTTTTTCGTACCCCTCACTTATGCTGGATCAGAAATATTTTACATGTTGACTGTCAAGCGTATTTTGCTATGTTAGAACCGCGATGCGATGAAATACTACAGACTATGATTAAATCCTGCAAAATGAAGGTAACGCAGAGTTATTAGAAGCCAAAGTATAGAAGCACTGTTCCAATATCAATTGCTTTACAATATTGCAAATAGGCTACATTGCGAATTTTTTGCATTTCTAGTAAAATTATTCGCGCCGGTCACCGTACATTTTGCTATGCGATGAAATACTGCAGACTATTATTAAATTATGCAAAATGAAGGTAACGCAGAGTTGTTAGAAGCCAAAGCACCGAAGCACCGTTCCAATATCAATTGCTTTTACAAGATTGCAAATATGATATCAATATCATCAAACATAATATAAATAAGATTGCAATCATTGCGAATTTTTTGCATTTTTAGTAAAATCTTTTGCACTGGTCACCGGTTAATGTGTCAATGAAACAAACATTTTGGACGCATTGTGTGTTTGCACACGTTTTCTCCATGATAACGTGCAATCGTAAAACGCTAAGACTTCCGGCACCGCGCACGTTTGATCGAACGCAATTTTCGTTCGTTTCTTGTCAACCGCTGCACGTTTCGCACTCCGCCACTCAGCTTCTCCCCTTTCCGGTATCCTTGCAACCCCTGCCAAGCCGTTTCGATCCCCTTGCACCCCTTTGCAAGCGCGCGCGCGCACTTTCCCGCCCCCGTCTGCGTATCGGTGTTTAAACAAGCGAAACCACCCAGTGTCGAGCGGCAATGCGGCTAATTTACGAGGAACAACTTCGCAACCGAGCGGAGAGAGAACTCGTCTAGGAGCCTAAACGCTTTTCTTCGTCGGAATAGAAAGCGATTCATGTTGGTGAACCTGTATGCAGCAATGTGCTTTTATGTGTGAATTTTTCATTGACATTAACAATGGGAGGATGCGTTGGATGAATACTATAAACGAAGCAAAAATGTATCTGACTTGCGAATTGTGGCATTTTAATTCGATGCGATCAGGAAGAAAGAT
The DNA here is from genome assembly GCA_033815515.1 of Cryptocheilus praepositus. Classification (NCBI taxonomy): domain Eukaryota; kingdom Metazoa; phylum Arthropoda; class Insecta; order Hymenoptera; family Pompilidae; genus Cryptocheilus; species Cryptocheilus praepositus. The sequence continues at coordinate 6,854,789 of JAWWQZ010000314.1, forward strand.
TTTTGCCGTGTTATTCTTAATATACTAGTTTCTTCTTAATATTTCTTTTCTATTCTATTTCTATCCTATAATTCTTAATATAATAGTTGGATGCTTCGAATGAAGCAAAGAGTGTTTGATTCAAAGTTTATTATACACGAATTTTATTTTTGGGAAGAAAGACTTGTTATTTTTAATATCTTTACTTTTATACGGTAGAAAAAATATGGGTTTATTATAAACGAATTTTCGTTTTAATTTTATACTGTGTGTTTTTTTTCTATAATACGGTAGCAATATTAAATAAAGCGATGCGTGCGTCCGGATATCAATGCTTGTTTTGTCAATGTGCTTTTGTACGCGAATTTTGCATTGGCATTGGCAATCAGAGAGTATATTGGTTGAGCACTATGGACGACGCAGATTCTGCCTGCCTCGCAAATTGTGGCATTTTCATTTCGTGCGACCGGAAGATTTTTGTTCGCTGCTTTCGACATAATACGGTATCAAAATGTAATAAAGCGACGCGTACGTACGGATATCGGTGTCCATTTTAAGCATATGCATTGTTGCGCTCGAAAGCTTCGTAAAGTGAGGAAAGGAATCCATAGTTCGACGGTTTAACGGAAAATGCATCTAGTTCGCGATTTGCACGGTACATAAACTGCGGCATTTTAAATTTGCACAATGGATTTTCGCCGTGTAATTTCGATACGACGCGATAGCAAAATGAAATAAAGCGACACACCCGTACGGATATCGGTGTTCATTTTGTGCATGTGCATCGTCGCACGCCGAAGCGTTCGAAACAGAAGGAATCTATAGTGCGCCAGTTTGACGCAAAACGCATCTCACCGACGTTCTGCACTGTACGCGGATTGTAACATTTTCGTTTCATTTAGTTTTGCACAGTCGGCAGAATGATTCGCTTTTTTTTGTTCGTGATGTCATTTCGATTTAACATGGTAGCAAAATGAAATAGACAGATGCATACGTTCGGATATCGATGCTTGTTCTGTCAATGTACGTTCCTACACCCGCAATTCGCCGAAACTGCGTTCGAAATAAAAGAGGACGGTTGGGCACTGTGCATTGCTGGAAGTCTACCTGACCCGTTATTTATACAATACTCGGATTACAGCGTTTTGGTTTTATTTAGTTACGCGCGGTCGGAGGCATAATATGAATTTTTGTTGTACACAACGATTTCCATATAACACGATAGTAAAAGAAAAATACGCCGGCGTTTGCGCGCCATGTAAATTTTATTAAAATTTACAAGTTACCGCACTCGGTTCATTAAACAATTGCAAACGGTGAAAAACTTTGAAAATTGTGTACCTACGATACAAACCGACAGGTTGTCATCGACGAAATTTATGTTTGACAAAATACAATCTTCTTTAAAATTCATAAAACATTTTTGATTTGGCAGCTTACGCAACATGTTGAAAAAATATTATGAGAAAAATACGCCGGCGTTTGCGCGCCATTTAAATTTTATTAAAATTTACAAGTTACCGCACTCGGTTCATTAAACAATTGCAAACGGTGAAAAACTTCGAAAATTGTGTAGCTACGATACAAACCGACAGGTTGTCATCGACGAAATTTATGTTTGACAAAATACAATCTTCTTCAAAATTCATAAAACATTTTTGATTTGGCAGCTTACGCAACATGTTGAAAAAATTTTATTCGAATACGTATAATATGTAACATAGTTGCGGACGAAAACGGGAACGGTCACAACGATTGCGTGTAATAAATTTCTACGCGGCATTAAAAGAATCGTGAGTTGGCTATTCGCGGATCTTAATTGCCCTGAAATTATAATCGAGGCCGTTTTGTTTTCCTGCCGGGATTTCTCGAACGTCAGCGGATGGCGATGGATCGCTTCTCGTTAAACGGTACAGAAGTACAGTTCGCATAATTTATTCCTCCGTCTCTCTCTGGCCAGTCGCACGGTCGGTCGATTGGGAAAAAATGCAGCGACGATAATCGATCGAGTTTAGGCGGTTACGGAATACGGAATATACGAAACATGCATTTTTTTCGTTCATTAACCTTTGGCCAAATCCGCCAACTGACGTGTGGCTTCAAATCATCGTCGGGTTTATCGCGATGTCTAGATTTTCGACCGGAATTAACGTTCGCGGCCTCACTAACTCATTAATGGAAATTATTAATTTAATTAACCCTCTTTCCTGTTAAGAAAACGAAACGCGTATATCTCAACACCTCTTTTTCTCATTTTTTTTTTGCTACTTTTACCGGCTTCCGTTTTCCATTTTTCTCTCTTTTCTCTTTTCAACGTTTTCACTCACTTCGTTTCTCGCAATTTTTGATCTCTCGTTTTGTCTTGCCGTTTCTATCGCGTTCATTCTCCATCAGATTTCCTCGTCGTTCGTTTTCGCATCCGCTTTCTCACTTTTTGGTATTTTTTCTTATTGCAATCCTTTAAAACTTTCGCTACGCTATGTGTTTTTATTATATAATAATATTTCTCGACATTTCAGAATATTGACGTAGTTCTCTTTAAATATAATGCCAAAATACCTTTCTTGTCAATATAGTGTTACACATTCCCGCGAAAACTCATTAAAATACATTAACATCCACTGTGACCTATTGTACACGTTTTTATTGACTTAATGCCAATTGTGTCACCATCGTTTCGCTAAAATGCCAGAACGCGCGTTATTAACTATCAGATTCCACACGTTTTTATCAACAAACTGCCAATTGTGTCACTTGGATTTACCAGAATCCCGGAAGCCGCATTATTAACTGTCATAAATTACCTTTTTTGTTAAGGTAATACCACATATTACCACATATTGCCACGTAATCCGTATATTATCTGACAATTAGTTTGCCGAGTCGTTAATTTTCCCTGCATCTCCGCTCCTCTCTGCTTTTCAACCCATCCCATTCCAGTCCATGTTTGTCGTTACGGAGCCGGCACAGATCAATAGAGCGTCGCAGTTAAAATTCTTCCACTCTGCTCTCTGTTCGCCAAGCACCTTACCGACTAGAGCAAATTTTTGAACAAAACTGAGAAGAGAAATGGAGAGAAAGACTTTGCTCGACGTCTAACAATTCGTTAAGGGGTTATGCCTACTTGGGTTGGTGAAAAAAATCGACTTTTTTTATTGCATTTTCTTAATGTACATCATTTTAAGAATATTTCCTCAAAAGTACATAAGAATCGGAGCACACGTTCAAAAATTATAAGCGTTTATTTGGAGCGCTACTATGTATGATTAGTAAAGAGCTTGAAACTTTAAACGCGATTATTTCGAAACCGTGTTTTAAAAACATACGGTTGCGGTGACCACGATTTCTCAACAACTACTTCACCGATCGGACTCTAATTTTATATACTTATTTGTCATTACAATAGGCAGGGCCTGAACGAAGGATTTTTTATTTCGGTAATAAAAAAAAAAGTTACAACATAAAAACGACAGTTAAATCACCTCAAAACACGGATTTTTTCGTAAAATTGCTGCCATTCTTGTAAAAATTAAAATTTTTCAAAATCCTTCGTTCAGGCCTTGCCTATTGTAATGAGAAATAAGTATATAAAATTAGAATCCGATCGGTGAAGTAGTTTTTGAGAAATCGTGGTCACCGCAAGTGATGAAAATAAACGGAACCTCTAGGAGAAGACCTATATTTTCTCCATTTTTCAATATTTTCTTGTAAAAAAATGTATACAAGTACCACTAAATACGAACTTTTTGGTAGTATTTTGCGAATTTTAATTAGTACTCACTGAAATGGCACAAAAAAATGTTGAAAATCATGTCATTTCGGCGATCCCAAGTAGGCATAACCCCTTAATTCGTTGCAAATATAGTTCTGTGTAATTCTATGTTTCTTTTGTGATGTATTAAATGTGCAAAAACAAGATGGATTAATGGTACAGATATTACTCTGGCACCTTTGTAGCTTCATTGACGAATGGGTTATTTGTATATGACGCTTAAGTCAAATTAATTCACGATGCTCGTGTGCAATAGGATCCTGCATTAAGGGGTTATGCCTACTTGGGTTGGTGAAAAAAATCGACTTTTTTTATTGCATTTTCTTAATGTACATCATTTTAAGAATATTTCCTCAAAAGTACATAAGAATCGGAGCACACGTTCAAAAATGATAAGCGTTTATCTGGAGCGCTACTATGTATGAATAGTAAAGAGCTTGAAACTTTAAACGCGATTATCTCGAAACTGTGTTTCTTAAAACATACGGTTGCGGTGACCACGATTTCTCAAAAACTACTTCACCGATCGGATTCTAATTTTATATACTTATTTGTCATTACAATAGGCACGGCCTGAACGAAGGATTTTTTATTTCGGTAATAAAAAAAAAGTTACAACATAAAAACGACTGTTAGATCACCTCAAAACACGGATTTTTTCGTAAAATTGCTGCCATTCTTGTAAAAATTAAAATTTTTCAAAATCCTTCGGTCAGGCCCTGTCCATTGTAATGACAAATAAGTATATAAAATTAGAGTCCGATCGGTGAAGTAGTTTTTGAGAAATCGTGGTCACCGCAAGTGATGAAAATAAACGGAACCTCTAGGAGAAGGGCTATATTTCCTCCGTTTTTCAATATTTTCTTATAAAAAAATGTATACAAGTACCACTAAATACGAACATTTTGGTAGTATTTTGCGAATTTTAATTAGTACTCACTGAAATGGCAAAAAAAAATGTTGAAAATCATGTCATTTCGCCGATCCCAAGTAGGCATAACTCCTTAATGCACGACCGATAAATCATTGAAGACGTCTCCCATTTTCACTTTCCGTTTCTTCGTATCGACGGAGTACAAATACCAATTTTACACATACACATTTCGACGCGTTTCAATTTATGTGCGCTTTGTTTTCTAGGAATATTTTCGAGTTCGGAATACACGTACGAATTGCGGCATACAAATTGCAACATTACACATATCAGTTTTAGCAGGTTTCAACTTATGCGTACTTTACTGTCTTCAAGTACGTTGGATATTATTCAATTGCCGTACCAGCGGCGGAATTGATTGAAACTGTTGATTTATGACAGGTAATCACAAACAGCGTGTTTCTTTTTATCCCTTTTAAATCATGAGTTTTTGCCAATCGAAGTTGACGTCTAAATGGACAAGTGATTCGGAAATGAAGACGCATAGAGAACGAAAACAAGTATATCCATCACGGGTTTTATGTTGTGCGTGCCGCTGTTTTGTCTTAATTCATCTCAATTTATCCGTCGAATCCAGTATACCTTTGAACGATCCGAGAGATCCGTCAAAAATTGTCAGTCACGTCAAGTGTCGTCTGAATCCGAGTGACGCAAATATACCACGAATTCAGAGGTTGAGTTGAACATATCCTTGACAGCACAAGAAGACTTACGTTATCGAGCTTCGAAAACCTGTTTCCAAATTTTTCATCGCAATTCAATTTGTTCCCGTAATATGATTGTTCCGCTAAGATCTTCGTACTTTCTCGATAATTGAACCGTTCCGTCGAATAACGGTCGTTATTGCAATTCGCTAATTTGTAGAAAGTGTACTAGACGTTTTTATCACTGATGTTATTTACCGCTGCAACGTAAACCGTTATTCTACCGACACGGTTCAGATTGTTTCCAAGCCATATCGATGTATTTCATCTAACATTCTTCAAGAACATTAAAGTTTTGGCAAAGAACTCGCCTTTAACAAATTGAAACATGCCAATCCACATACCATATTCAAATATCAATGCACCCATTGAAGCCACTTGTCACTGTGATCCGCGTAATTACTTGAATGTTTCAGATTGAAAGATACCGAGCGAATATTCGATGAAAGTTTGTACATTTTTCAAACAAGCGAGACGAACATTCTCGAACGAATATTTTGAAAATATGTTAGCTTGCATTGTTATTCGACGGAATATTTTAACTTTTTAGACGATCTGTAAGACATGGAATTAATATTGTCGGTCGAATATTTTTTAAAATCATAACACGACGTCATTCCGCCGACCGCTTAAATTTCCCGATGAAAAATTCAAAAACACATTAATGTACGTTCCCATTCCGCCGAATATTTTAATTTTTTTGCCGCGACTCATAAAACGCAGGACTGAAACCGTCGGCCTAAGATTCCTTAAATTTATAAAGTCTCGTCATTCCATCGATAACTTATATTTTTTTTTATTGCCGTCTACATGTTTCTCTATAAAATGCGCAACTCCTTAATTGTTTTCCAATCGGAACTTTGCACTATACATCGTGAATCCTCCAAATATTTATATCAAACATTGCCGATGAAACATTCAAAAAGGCATTAACGTGCATTCTCATTCCGCCAGATATTTGAATTTTTTTGCCCGAGCCATAAAACGCGGGACTAATACCGTCGGCCTGAGATTCGGTAAATTTATAAAGTCTCGTCATTCCTTCTACCGCTTACATTTTTTTATTGCCATCTACATGTTTTCCTATAAAATGCGCAACTTCTTAATTGTTTTCCAATCGGAAATTTGCACTATACATCGTGAATCCTTCGAATATTTGAATTTTCTTGCAAATCGAAAATACGAGGGGCCAAACATCGCCAATGAAAAATTCAAAAAGGCATTAACGTGCATTCTCATTCCACGGGATATTTGAATTTTTTGCCCGAGCCATAAAATGCGGATCTAATACCGTCAGCCCGAGATTCCTTAAATTTATAAAGTCCGAAATTTACACTATACATCGTCAATTCTTGAAATATTTGAATTTTCTTCGAATCGAAAATATGCAGCGCAAACATCGCCGATGAAAAATTCAAAAAGGCATTAACGTGCATTCTCATTCCACGGGATATTTGAATTTTTTGCCCGAGCCATAAAATGCGGGTCTAATACCATCAGCCCGAGATTCCTTAAATTTATAAAGTCCGAAATTTGCACTATACATCGTAAATTCTTGAAATATTTGAATTTTCTTCCGAATCGAAAATATGCAGGGCAAACATCGCCGATGAAAAATTCAAAAAGGCATTAACGTGCATTCTCATTCCACGGGATATTTGAATTTTTTGCCAGAGCCATAAAATGCGGGTCTAATACCGTCAGCCCGAGATTCCTTAAAATTATAAAGTCCGAAATTTACACTATACATCGTCAATTCTTGAAATATTTGAATTTTCTTCGAATCGAAAATATGCAGGGCAAACATCGCCGATGAAAAATTCAAAAAGGCATTAACGTGCATTCTCATTCCGCCGGATATTTGAATGTTTTTGCCCGAGCCATAAAACGCGGGACTAATACCGTCGGCCTGAGATTCGGTAAATTTATAAAGTCTCGTCATTCCTCCGACCGCTTAAATTTCCCGATTGCCATCGGCCGATCGTAAACACTCTCCCGTATGCAGCGCGCAATCCGTTTATGCCTTCCCCGATCGGGAAGACGCGAGGTGAGCATCGCCGATCGAAGTTTTTGAAAATTTAATCAGATTCCCTTTCGCTCGCCACGCGCTTAACTCTTCCACTTTGACGATAAAAACGTTCCGGGGGAATATTGATCTCTGGCTTCTAGCCGGCTTCGGCCCCGCCGCCGCTCGAAGGTGACTCATTATAGAGTCAAGATTTAATTCTAAGAATACCACTCCGCCTGTAAGTGCTAAAACTAATTATCTCGCCCGTCCACTTTGTTTAACGCGAGTATTCCGCGAACGAACTTTAATTACGTAGAAGCGCGGCCTGTTTCTCTTCCTTTTTTTCCCCTCCGACCTCGCGATTATCGGCGTTGTTGTTCCGATAGAATTGTCGTTTGGCGGAAAGACGTTGTGGCGTCAACTTTCGGCCAAATTCGCGAACTGACATGAGTTTATCGGGATAAGCAGATTTTCGATGGGAATTAATGCTCGCAGTGTCGTCGAGGCATTGATCGAAATTATTCATATAATTAGCCCGCCTGGCAAGGAAGCGGAGCGTATTTCTGTCAACGACAATTGTTTTTTTGTGTGCTACTTTTACCAGATCCCGTTTCCCATTTTTGTCCGTTTTCTCTTCTTCGCGCTTTCACTCTCTCGGTTTCTTGCAATTTTTCATTATACGTTTCTTTTTTGGCGTTTCCGCCGTGTTCTTTGTCGTTCAGATTTCCTTGACGTTTGTTTTCGCATCGGGCTTTGTATTTTTTGGTATTTTTTCTTGTTACGAGTCTTTAATTTTTTTCGACGGACGTGTTACGTAATTGTTCACTGTTTCTCGGTTTTTGTGTGATTTCTTAGACTATTATTGCAATTTTAGTTTTCTATTCCACATCACCTTTCTTGTGCTATATGTTTATATTATATAATAATGTGTGATCCATGGCGTCTACTGAATACCATTACTTTGTATTAATAAGGGGTCAATAATACTATAGACTATCATTGCAATTTTACTTTTCTATTTCACATCACCTTTGTTGTGCTATGTGTTTATATTATATAATAATGTGTGATGCATGCCGTCTACTAAACACCATTACTTTGTATTAATAAGGGGTCAATAATACTATAGACTATCATTGCAATTTTACTTTTCTATTTCGCACCACCTTTCTTATGCTATATGTTTATATTATATAATAATGTGTGGTCCATGGCGTCTACTGAACACCATTACTTTGTAATAATAAGGGGTCAATAATACTACGGCAATATTTTGATACGTCGATAAATGCACTATTAATTACCGTGAAATGCCTTTTTTATTAATATAGTGTGACATATTACTAGGGCATCTGACTAAAATAATGAAAAGACATTAGACACCGTTAGTTTATATTAACAAGATCCCAACAGTATCACATAAATTCTCTGCTACGTCGAGAAATACACTGATAACTTGAAATAACGTTTCCATAGTATTGTCGTACGTCAGAAAAACGTCATATGCAAATCTTAATAAAAACGTTCGCTTTTCTGTTTCAGGTAAGATTCGGCACGTTGCCTTGGTATATTGGACAGTGGAGATAAAGAATGAGGGGAGTTGCGTAATCGTTACGGAAACGTTGCCAGGTGAGATTTGCATAAACATTCGCGTTCCGTAAACATTCTGCTTCTCTCTTGTCTGTGAGAACTAGATCGGCGATTCGTCTGTAAGCGATCCAGCTGAGAGAACCGACGCGATCGCTTTTAGGTCAAACATAACAGCGCGCATTCTGTACATATGACGCGGGCAATAAATATTCAGGGCCGCATTCATAAAGCGGAGAAAGAAGGTTTCGGTGGAAAATAAGAATATCTGTTTTGTCGGTTGATTGAAATGTTTGACGGGATGATGCCAAAATTAATATTTCGCTCGAAGCAGCTTGACGTAGCACGTATTGGATGACGTGGGTAATTTTGAACAAAGCCACATTTATGTGTATTTTTTCTTTACTATATGTGAAGTCCTTTTTTGGTTGGAGATGCTGATTATACGACTTTAGTGCTATAGTTGGGTTGACATCGATCTAATGTTCGTGTTTAGGTGCAATAACGGCGATGGAAAATGAGGTAGAAAGGCATTTCTTTTATTACATTTCGGCCATAACATATTAAGGTTTATATCAATTTCTATAAGACTACACAACCTAATATAATAATATTTAACATAAAATAAAATAAAATTATAAATATTATTATGACTTTATTTACCCACGTGTATGCATTTTTCCTAATTAGATAAGATTCTGTAATATTTGTAGTCTTATTTCATATTACGTTAATCATTATTGCAGTCCTTTATCACATTATATTAGTACATTATATTCCATTGTGCAATATTATATTTATATAATATATTATTTATATTATTTATATAATTCCTTTCTGTCTCTTCAAGAATCTAGAAATATGGACATGCATTCTAAAATTAATTTCTCTAAAAATATGTGCAATGTAAAGATTGAAATTCTACAGATAATAATTACGTCAGTCACTCTTCCATCTCGAAACTTTACACATCACTTGTATTAATTTGCTAATGACATGTCTGACGTTATTATTGTATCTAAAAGAGTATATTATTGCCTCTAAGAAGCTACATATAATAACAGCAGACACGTCATTTCCAAATTAGTAGAAGTGATGTGGAACGTGTGTAGATGGAAGAGATAGCGTCATTATTATCTCTTTACAAAGTTTACGTGCTGTGCGGAAGTGAGCGAGCACCTGCGTGTTGGCCTATGGTCGTTGAGGACTGACTTATATTTGTACTTAATGGACTAATGTTTCCAGTTATCAGCGTTTTCAACCGAAAAGTGCTTTATATCTCTTAAGGGGTTATGCCTACTTGGGATGGGCGAAATTACATGATTTTCAACATTTTTTTTGTCATTTTAGTGAGTACTAATTAAAATTCGCAAAATACTACCAAAAAGTACGTATTTAGTGGTACTTGTATACATTTTTTTATAAGAAAATATTAAAAAATGGAGGAAATATAGCTCTTCTCCTAGAGCTTCCGTTTATTTTCATCACTTGCGGTGACCACGATTTCTCAAAAACTACTTCACCGATCGGACTCTAATTTTATATACCTATTTGTCATTATAATAGGCAGGGCCTAAACGAAGAATTTTGAAAAATTTAAATTTTTACAAGAATGGCAGCAATTTTACGAAAAAATCCGTGTTTTGAGGTGGTCTAACTCTCGTTTTTATGTTGTAACTTTTTTTTTTATTACCGAAATAAAAAATCCTTCGTTCGGGCCCTGCCTATTGTAATGACAAATAAGTATATAAAATTAGAGTCCGATCGGTGAAGTAATTTTTGAGAAATCGTGGTCACCGCAACCGTATGTTTTAAGAAACACAGTTTCGAGATAATCGCGTTTAAAGTTTCAAGCTTTTTACTAATCATACATAGTAGCGCTCCAGATAAACGCTTATAATTTTTGAACGTGTGCTCCGATTCTTATGTACTTTTGAGGAAATATTCTTAAAATGTTCTACATTAACCGTTTGAGTACGGGAGCATTTTCTTCTGAATATGCTAAAAGTCCGGGATGAAATGCGTAGTATTTTTTTTTGGGAAACAATGAAAATGGTTATAATCAACACTAATTGTTATGTAACAAGTAATTATGATAAAAAAAAATTTTTATTTTCACTTATCACAAAAATGTTTTGCTGCGCAAATATCATGAATTCCTTTTTTACATATAGCGCAAATTAGGTTGGATCGTTTAATTCCATTACCATTTTTATTACTGCATACATCACACTGGCGCAAATTTCGCCCAGGCAATTTTTCTAAAGAAAATTGTTTACTTATTGGTGATGTTCCTGTGGCATTTTTGCTTGCTAACCATTCCTCCTCTATAGTGTCAATAATGTTCGAAGTAAATTGCAGTCTATTTAATTTTTTACCACGACGTAAAAATATATTATTTTCCGAATATATTATATGATTGCGTAAAATATCCCCAACTGCTACTGATATTACTGCAACAAACGCCGTTCAACATCTCTCAATTTCCTTGTTTCTGAATCATTCCCATGATTTTCGTTTTGAATGCGTCACTCCCAATGATACTGCCAATTCTTGTTGCGTTTGACACGAGTCTTGATCAAGTAATGCCTCCAATTCTGCATCTTCGAAAAACCGCCTTGCCGGTCTTCGACGTCAAAATCACCGTTCTTCAACTCTAACAGCAGCGTCTTACTCAGCCGCAGATTTCTTCATATTAAAGCAGAAAATTAAAACCTCCCGCAAATGACGAGAATTTCGCTCGTAAGCGCATTCTCGATACAAAACAGGAGAAGCGCTATCGTGCTGTGCCGTATTTTTGGCATACGACAAGTGAAGCGTATTTTTGGCATACGACAAGTGAAGCGCGATAGCGCTTCCCCGGACTCAAACGGTTAAGAAAATGCAATAAAAAAAAGTCGATTTTTTTCACCAACCCAAGTAGGCATAACCCCTTAATCATTTAGTAGCGGGTATTGTTCGTGACAGAGCTGATTATACGGAAGAGCAGATATCAGCGGCTGAGGGCATGCAGTTTAGTTAACTTTACTTTACTTTATCATTCGTTAAAGTTCGGAACGCGATAGGATCGGCCCCCCCTTTCTTCGCCGGCGCATTCATTTAATAGCAGCTGAATGAGAGACTTCCAAGATGGCCAGTCATTTGCATACTCCCCGTCAGCGAATGCCAGACTCGAATATCAAGAACGACTAATGTTTCCTTCGTGAAAATTGACGCGGCGACGAGGAAACTCGCCGTTCGACTTTTTATGTCACGCCTCAAATGTTGCGCCAGCGATTCTTGTTACTTTTTCATCGCCGGCGCTCTCGGGTTTCAGCTTATCTCCCAGGAAGCTCGCAAAAACGACGGCGATAGGCACAGTTAGTTGCAACTGGCAATTTAAAGATTTCGGTCGCTGCCACTGTCCGCTCACAGTTTGTTTCATAGAAAACGTGAATAACGATGACTGTTAGAATTAGTTAGACGCCCGGTTTACGCTTTGTCATCGTTAAACTTGCGGAACGATAACGTCACGACCGTTTTAATTCGCCGAGATTTCAACTTCTGCGGGCGTGGGTAGACGATTTGAAAGACATTGTGACAGATCGTTATCGAGTTCAGATAACGTCGGTTGCATCTGGGAAAACATAGATTTACATCTCTGGCGCTTCTGGCTTTCGGTTTCCTGTCGAGGAAGCTTGTAAAGTGACAACGTTAGATTTTGTTACCGTTGGAATAGTAAAGATATCGATCGTTGGCGCGCCCAATGGCAATTTATTTTTCACAGAATCAGTTAAGAATATTACGTTCGGAAAAATATTTATTAAATATTCTTTGTCACGGAATAAAGGTTTTTTATTCTTTTAAATTTTGCGCTTTTCTATTATTAGATTAATTAAATTAATTTTTTTTATGAAGATAGTAGGAAATTAGTGTCGACAAATCGTTGAATCGGCAATTGTATAATTTGGACCGGAATTACAATCGCCATGCAATTATCGTCTGATATTTTCACGACGGAAAAGTGAAAATTTCCAGACCGCGCCTTCATATAAACTTTTTTTCTCATTTCAATATAGAATCCATACTAAACTTTACGAAACAGCTTATGCACGTGTGACTGAAAATTAGAAAATGGCCCGACGCCAAAAATAAGCGTAATAAGTCGAACCTTTGGCAGATCGAAAAGTTGGCGACAGCGAAGTCGACCGTGATGGAACAAAAATTTGCCAACGTCAGGAAATAGCTGCCGGCAAAACAATTAAAATAAAATTTCCGTTCGGTAAAACGCGAAATTATCCTTATGAGTCTTCGTATATAATTTTACGCGACAACTTTTCTATATGTAATTTTTGCTGTCCGCGTTAAAACGTTGCGCGAGACAAATGTTATCGTCTTTCAATGTGTTTATATCGTCGTGATCGGATTTCACGCCTCCGCACGCGAACAACACACGTATCGATGGACACGTAAGAAGAATCATCGACCACCTTCAGCCATTCCGGCCTCCAATTTCAGCGTTATAGGCAAGATATATAACGAAGCTGACACTGTAGCGAGTCGTTTCTCTTTATCGGCCGGATTATTGCCCGTCTTGAAACGAATTAGCGGATACGTCCCGATTAATAAAGGTGCGGAGCGTGCTTGGGTTTTAACGTCTGCGTCAAATTCAGTCAATTACGCTACAAAACGAAATGCTTATTTTCTGCAGCAAATTGGTGGATATTTATAAGGTGTGTTAATTAATGAGAAAAAGATTAATGTTTTTGACTTTTTGTCAAACCTCCAGGAGGCGACCATTAAACAGTTTGCTACAATTTCTTACGTATGAAGTTCTTGTATGCATTTGACACAATTGTACATACGGCTGCTAATAAATACTTTTGTTGCTATCAGCGGTGGCTCGTGACTTAAACTTGTAAAGACGCAGTAACTACCGAAATAAGTATACATACTCTATAAGCACAGTTTCCTACACTTTTAAAGTTTACATCTAAAGAAATCAGTTATTGTCACTATCATTATTCGGTGGATATCCGTAGAACTGTTCCAGTTATTAAAAATGCAAAACGTGTTTGAGTTCGATGTTTGCATAAAATACGATTATCAACGCCATCAAAGAAAATGTATAATACCAATACTACGGATAAAGTAAAATCGTCCAAACCAGCCATAACCAGTATATATATATATATATATATATATATAATGTCATGCCATGCAGTAGTGCATAGAAATACTCCGATGAATAAATACGTAGAACCCGCTTGAATTTCAACTTTTTATCAAATGAAATCATGGAGGCCTTAAAAGAAAATATATAATAAAATACTATGGGTTAATGCACAAAACTGTTGTGATTAATGAAAGAATAGAACGCATTTGGCTTCGGAATTTTCTGTAAAAACAAATCAATAATACTACAAAAAACGTAGTTTGCATTGCGAATTAAAGCTTGCATAAAACGTAATCTACGATGCTACGAAAAACTGTATTTTGCATTGCGTATTAAAGCTTGCATAAAACGTAATCTACGATGCTACGAAAAAATGTGTTTTGCATTGCGAATTAAAGCTTGCATAAAACGTAAGCCTTAAAAAAAAAAAGGAATTTTGCGTTGCGAACACATCATATATTGGCCATGATAGAAGTTGATAATGACGAATTTATAGCGAGCGAAAAAAAGTGATTAACATTAATGCCATTCGTGTAGCGCGTGTTATTGATACTCGCTGTTTGATAATGCGTTGTACTATCTTCTGATGTTTCCGCCGCGTTTCATTTTATAGGTGCTACGTGTTCGATGCTCATACAATAACTGTTCCGCGATTACGGGCTGGTTAAATACATGTACTTATGCTTTTTTTCCAGATAGGCGGCAATTACTAATGGTTTTTAATGTTACCTCCATCATAGCATAGTGACCACGAAAGTTGAAAGGTCAAACGCGGTTTCAATATTTCTAATGTTGCGTATAAAAAATGGAAGGTTGTCTAAACAAAATGTACAAACTGCACATATCAATTAGCGCTGCAATGAAACGTGACGTTAAATTGATTATTAATAGAGAAACGTTACGAGACACGAAGCGACAAACTGCTGACGCTATCTTTACAGAAATCTACTGCGTCATCGGCAAAAAGAACAGGACGCGTGAAATGAAAGAAAAACGGACACGACCTCGTCCGAGGTAATAAAGATTAAGTAAAGCAAAAACGCTGTTATTTCGTGTACACGGCAAAATACTAAGAGTAACTAGTTTGAATAATATAAATATTAATATAAATAATACGCAAATTAGAAAATGGAGGGAAACCAGATGCGACCTCGTTAAAAGTTTGCAAACTGAAGAAACGCAAAGCTATTATAGATACATATTAAAAAATATAATAAATATCTCATCTGAATAATGTAAACGCTAATATAAATGATACGCGGTGTTAAAAATGAAATAAAAACAGACGCGACCTCGTTAAAAGTTTGCAAATTAAAACAAAGTAAAAAATGAAAGCCGTTACGTGGACACGTAAACATACAAATCCAAATAACATAAACATTAATACAAACAAAAATGTAATAATAAAAATGGAAGACGAGCAGAAGCGACCTCGTTGAAAGTTTGCAAAACGAGATAAAGCGAAGAAGCAAAGCCATTACAGATACACGATGAAATGTAATAAATGTCCCATTTAAATAACATAAACGTTAATATAAATGACGCACGGTATTAAAAATGAGATGAAACCAGACGCGATCTCGTTGAAACTTTTCAAAATAAAGTAAAGCAAAAAAGCAAAGCCATTACAGATACACATAAAAATATAATAAACGTCTCATTTAAATGACGCAAACGTTAATACAAACGATACACGGTATTAAACGTGAAACAAAAACAGACGCGACCTCGTTAAAAGTTTGCAAAATGAAACAAAGTAAAAAATTAAAGCCGCTACGTGGACACGTAAACATACAAAAACGGCTTATCCAAATAACATAAACATTAATACAAACAAAAATGGAAGACAAAAACAGACGCGACCTCGTTGAAAGTTTGCAAAAAGATAAAGCGAAAATGAAACATTACAGATACACGATGAAATGTAATAAATGTCCCATTTAAATAACATAAACGTTAATATAAATGACGCACGGTATTAAAAATGTGATGAAAACAGACGCGATCTCGTTGAAACTGTGCAAAACGAAGTAAAGCAAAAAAGCAAAGCCATTACAGATACACATAAAAATATAATAAACGTCTCATTTGAATGACGCAAACGTTAATACAAACGATACACAGTATTAAACGTGAAACAAAAACAGACGCGACCTCGTTAAAAGTTTGCAAAATGAAACAAAGTAAAAAATTAAAACCGTTACGTGGACACGTAAACATACAAAAATGGCTTATCCAAATAACATAAACATTAATACAAACACAAATGGAAGACGAACAGAAGTGACCTGGTTGAAAGTTTGCAAAACGAGATAAAGCGAAGAAGCGAAACTATTACAGATACACGATGAAATGTAATAAATGTCCCATTTAAATAACGTAAACGTTAATATAAATGACGCACGGTATTAAAAATGAGATGAAACCAGACGCGATCTCGTTAAAACTTTGCAAAATGAAGTAAAGCAAAGAAGCAAATCCACTACAGCCACATACAAAAACGTTACACCCGTTAGCTACATAAATGTCGCTTATCTAAATACGTACATCGCGTACACAAAAACTGCCTGTCCAAATAATACAAAATCGCCGCATAAATACGCACGTGCCCCCATAACATAGAACGCTCGCATTAAGGGGTTATGCCTACTTGGGTTGGTGAAAAAAATCGACTTTTTTTTTATTGCATCTTCTTAATGTACATCATTGTAAGAATATTTCCTCAAAAGTACATAAGAATCGGAGCACACGTTCAAAAATTATAAGCGTTTATCTGGAGCGCTACTATGAATGATTAGTAAAGAGCTCGAAACTTTAAACACGATTATCTCGAAACTGTGTTTTTTAAAACATACGGTTGCGGTGACCACGATTTCTCAAAAACTACTTCACCGATCGGACTCTAATTTTATATACTTATTTATCATTGCAATAGGTAGGGCCTGAACGAAGGATTTCTTATTCCGGTAATAACAAAAAAAGTTACAACATAAAAACGAAAGTCGGTTCACCTCGAAAGACGGATTTTCTCGTAAAAGTATTGTCATTCTTGTAAAAATTCAAATTTTTCCAAATCCTTCGTTCAGGCCCTGCCTATTGTAATGACAAATAAGTATATGAAATTAGAGTCCGATCGGTGAAGTAGTTTTTGAGAAATCGTGGTCACCGCAAGTGATGAAAATAAACGAAAGCTCTAGGAGAAGAGCTATATTTCCTCCATTTTTTAATATTTTCTTATAAAAAAAATTATACAAATACCACTAAATACGTACTTTTTGGTAGTATTTTGCGAATTTTAATTAGTACTCACTAAAACGGCAAAAAAAAATCTTGAAAATCATGTCATTTTGCCGATCCCAAGTAGGCATAACCCCCTTAAGCTAAAAAATGGCCGCGCACCGCCGTGAAATCCGTCAAAGCCTCGTACGGGCTCATTCCATTATTTTTAACCGCTGATTCAGTCGTCGACGTGGAGCCCACACGCGATACCGCGTATAATAAGGTGCCGGCTAGAAAACGATAACGCGACAGTGTCGTTGCAAGAAAGAACGCGCCTCGCCACCGTAAAAAGTAGCGAAACGGTCGAAAGGAAGGAAAAACAGGTGCGACCTTGCTTCTTTCGTCGGCTTATTTAGGCGCCTCTCATCGTCGATCTTTCGGGCGTAAACACAATTCTTTGGCTTGAGCATGCGTGAACGCAAGTGGGTTATATCCTGTCGCGGACACACACACCCACGCGTGCATTGCAGAAAGAGAAAGAGAAAGAGAAAGACGAATGGTACAATGTCCAGCGCGAATGGTATCGGTGGCCTTCGCGGCGGACGAGGATTACCGGTGCAAATTGACTCCATTAGAAAATCTGCTTTCCCGCACTTCTGCTTTAACCGTTCGAGTGCGGAAGAATTTTCTTATGTGTATGCTAAAATTGCGGAATGAAATGCGTAGTTATTTTTTGGGGGAAAATAATAAAAATGGTTATAATTAACTCTAATTATTATAAAAAAAAGTAATTTTTACTAACAAAAATGTTTTTTACTACAAGTAAATAAATAACCCTTTGAGCGCTATGGACGCATATATGCGTCCGCCGAAATCTGTCGGTGTCGACTATGGGCGCATATACGCGCTTTGGAATCGTTACAATTTCTGACCTACTGCAGCCACAATTATCAATATATGAGACAAATACAGATGCGTTCTTTATCAAATTATATACTTGCATTACTTAATTTGGCGTAAATGAAGTATTACCATTGGAACTTCGGTGCGCCTTATATAATCAATCAATAGAGTTCAAACTATCGAAAAGTATCTGTGCCACAACGAACGGGAGTATTCAGCAGTCAAAGCTCGGTCGTCAGCGTGTTAACCCTCTGACTGCTATGGACGCATATATGCGTCCGCCGAAATCTATGTGTCTCGACTATGGACGCATATATGCGTTTCCCAATCGTTTCGATTTCTTACCTACTGCAGCCGCAATTATGAATGTTTGACATGAATACAGATGCGTTCTTTACCGAATAATTTTCTTGCATTATTTAATTTGGCGTAAATGTAGAGTTATCATTGGAAATTAGCTGCGTCTTATATAATCGATCAATAAATTTCACAGTAGTGAAAAGTGTTTCGTCTTCTGCGAGCGCTTTGGCCGGAAGTATTCAGCAGTCAAAGGGATAAAACACAGTGGTAAAATATAGTAGAGCCGTGGATGGTGGTACAATAGAAAAAGTGATCCAATTATTTTGATATAATTGGTTGTTGTACATAAAATTGTTTTGTATATCTATCTTTTTACATTGGCTTATTTTTTGTACCGTACCATGATCCACGGCTCTAGTATATTTTACCACTGTGTTTTATTTTAATTTTTAAATTATTAAAAACCACAATTAAACGAAATTGATAATCAACTGCAATGGATATAAATGCAACTGTTCTCAATTGATTCGAAAATTATCCGAACGAACAGCAGCGTGGTCTCCGTAGTTTTAGCATAGGACAAGCGAAGCGTGATTGCGCTTCACCGCACTCAAACGGTTAAATAAATCGGTTTCTTCTAAATAGACTAATCTGTAGGAATCGGAAGTGTGACCATGAGTCGAAAGGGCAGCTGCGCTGTGTTGCACATTTCGAAAGACACAAAGTTCTGGCCACATCGCGAAAGACTAAAGATGTGCGAAGTATGGCTAGTGATCATTTTTATTATAAGACGTAATTGTTATCCCAAACTATTTGTAACACCGGTGGAATATATTTTCATTAACACATTGCGTACGAGTCACGAGGTATCTCGTTTTAATGTTGATCAGTACGTTGCTATAGTAATGAAGCCTTGCGGCAACTTTTGATAGTATTGGGTTGGAGGGAAAGTTCTGTCGTATTTAAATAAAATATTTGAATTAATTTATAAAAATATGTGTTTAATATTAATCATAATACATGTAATGTGTTGTATGATGAATGCCAAACTCTTCTGCAATTTCTCGACTTGTTAAATGTGGATTATTTTGCAACTTGGATCGTAAAACATCATTATCGATCTTGGATAGTCGTCCAGATCGATCACTTTCTTGGAGGCTCAGATCCCCGGAACGAAATTTGCTAAACCATCTTTGACAAGTACGAACATTTACAATATCTTTTCCAAATACCGCACATAAATTTTTACATGTAACCGATGCGTTGCTTCCTTTTTGGAATTCATACAAAATGCAGTGTCGTAAATGCACTTTATCTACTGACATGTTTTCCACTTTAAATATCACAAGTAAATGATGAATGGTAAAAAAGGACTCCTTTTATATTATACAGCAGCTATAAAAAAAACAAAAAAAAAATCCGAATGACTCACTAGCCAGATGTTTTTTTTATTTACAAGAAAAATTACCTGCCTATTAAAAATACGACAGAACTTTCCCTCCAACCCAATATAATTGCGAAGTAAATGAATGTTAGAATACCGGACAAGTGTAAACGTATCAGTCGGCATTAAAAAAAGCTTGTATGTACTGTACTCAACTTTTTAGGACGTTCAAAAATGTACGCAATGTTTTAATTTAGTGAATTCGATTTATTCCCTGCATTTTCCTTCCTACAAATGTGTAACGTTTCCTCGAAATGGGTTAGTGTGCAATGTTTCTGCGGAATAGTCTGGTGTATAATGTTTCTTTGAAATTGACGAAGTGCGGCATTCTGTGTGAATTAGTCGTTTTAATATAATTGTTTCGTATAGTCGGAATGTAAATTTCATATAAACGCTATCTCGGTCAAGACGGAAAAATAGAAGCTATGACCGATGCGTTTCTTGCAAGTCATGCATAATGTATCGCACATGTTCACTTGTGCATAAATTAAGTATACTAAATAATCCAATCGCAGCATTCTATATAAATTATCAAGATTAATAAACATTGTTTCGTAACCAAATTAGAACATAATTTTCAAATGAATGCTGTCATGGTTAACTTTGAAAAATTCCACAATTTAACACATGCTTTTCTTGGAAGTCTTATGTAATGTATTGGTCACGTCCACTTGTACACAGATAAAATATACTAAATGACCCAAGTGTCAATTTTAAAATTCTAAATTTTTTATATAAATATTAATATTTGTAAACTATACATTTTAATCAAACTAGAATGTAGATTTCATATAAACGCTATTACGGTCAACTTGGAAAACCCCACGTTATGATCTATGCCTTTTTTGCAAGTCTTACGTGATATATTGCGCACGTTCTCTTGTACACACGTGTAACACAGTAAATACACTAAATAAACGGAATGAAGCATTTTATATAAATGTCAGGTATGTGTGACGCATGGTAGCAAACGTGTTAAGACACTGTTTGCGTTGATTATGTAATGGTGCTATCAACGTATTTTATAGTTTGGATTATTGATACTTAAAAATTCTTCGCCAGAATTTTCGAACATTTAATATTGTACGTGGGCTGTTAAAAATTTCCGTGGAATAATTAGAATTGATTAAAACCGTCAAATTTCGTTGATTGCCCAATGATTATCTACGTTTGTTTAATACTTTATTTCGCGGTATTAAGTGTCATTGATGTGATTCTTGCAAAATCTGCAGAGACAAAAGTTTTATCAGGGTGATTAGAATTTATTACGATGGTTCCAACGATCAGCTGATTGCGCAGCGATTATCTGCGCTTCATACTTTTGATTCGTGGTATTCAATATCATTGACGTAAATTTTTCACGGATATGGCACAGTTAAATGTTTTAACGGAACAATCTTTGAATAATTTTTATCATTCAAGAAATCTCGTTAATGTCTCAGTCTTTACGTACGTTTTAAACTTTCTCTTCTCGGCACGGTATATCATTGGCGTAAACTTTAAAGAATACTTAAAAGTTAAACTCAACAGTTTCATTGAAAGAGTAGTTGAATTATCGTCAAAGAAACCTTGTTAATTGCTCCATATTTACGTACTATTTAGAATCGTGATTCGAAACATTGCATATCATTGACGTAAGTCTTAACAAATTGCGGAGACACAGACGTTTTAACGGAATACTTAGCATTTATTACGATTGTTCAAGGAATTTTCTTGATTGCGCATTGATTATCTACATTTAAAGCTTTTGTTCTTGACATCGACCGATTTTGTTTCTTGACATTATGAATCATAGCATTAACTTTGACGAATGCATGCATGCATATTAAGCATTTGATTCCTGATATAAAAAAAAAAAATATATATATATATATATATATATATATATATATATATATTGTAATTGGATTCCTAATATAAAATAATAAAAATATTATCGCCGGTAAAAATTTAATTGTGCAGCGATTATCTACATTTCATATTGTTGTTTCTTGACATTATGTATCATTGATATTAAGTTTAACGAATGCATAGAATAACCATTGCATTATTCAAATTTCGTTAATTACGCATATTTAATTCTAAATAAAATATGCCGTTGACGTGATCATTAATAGACGGGCAGAGTCAAAAGTTTTATATATGTACATATATAAAATAAACATTTATTTATGAAATTTTATATATCCTATACTCTTTATTCTTGCCATCAAAAATGACTGACGTAAAATTTTGCGAAAAACGCAGAATCAAAAATTCTATTATGACATGCCAAACTTATTTTCGATCGCGCGAGAAATTTTGTTAATTGCTTATTTATTGTTTAAATTTCGTTAACTTCGCAGCATGCGTGCATCCGAGTGGATACTGACTAGTACAGCTTTCAAAGCTGACACATTATCGTTCTGAGTCTCCCCGGCAAACACGTAGCAAGGAACTTTTTGTACCGCGATAAATTGCCTGTCGGTATTACGATAACTTATTTGCAGTGGCTGTCGATAGTGGCATTATTAACTCGGCGAATTGGTAAACAAATAATTGTGACTCCCAATCGTAACTACGCTGATAACGCGTTGTCTATCAGTGGCTTTTAAGTCGTGCTGAAGTAATTATGGCTCATCATTGTTGTACACTTTGCTACATGTATCGCTTCGAACTAATTTTACTGCAGAAACCGCTTTACCAATTATCGGAAACATTTAATTTTAATATTAAAATATTCAATAATATTGTATATGTTATTGTAAATATTTAGTTATCATCATTTTTCTAATGTTGCGAACGCACATTATATCTTTTCTGCACCAGTTAGCTGTTTACGCAATGTTTTGTTATCACGGGTATACTCTTTATCGGTAAAAAGTAGATGCAAGTTGCTGTTCAAATCGCAGTTATACTGAAAACTAAACTATATTCATAAATTTTAAAATGTTTTGAATATTTGGAAACCAAGACGATATAAAATGTATAAATAATTATCATATCAAATGCAAATAATTATTATTGCTATAGTTAGGATAATTATTCCTTGGCACGTCTTCGGTGCAGTAATTTATTATAATAAGACTCTTCAACAAACTTTACCAAACAACCTTATCTCAAACAAATCTCTTCCTTATACATTCGTCACTTCATGTCAGTACTAACATTAAAAAGTAAAGCAGCTATTTTACTACAACTTAATTCTATGCTATAGCAGCCACGTATTATCTGTGTTTGACAAGTATATTCGTCATCGCTTCCTTCTTGCGACACATTCTAGGTATACACTTTTCACAGATATCGCAGCAGCTACCTAGTTAATCAGTTTTGCTGTAAGTAAAATGTTTCCCTCTTGCCGCATGCGGAGTCGTCGCTGATCGGCATTTATTCACGCACACTGCTCGCATTTGCACAATTAGCGTGTTTACAGGCTACGGAACAGGTATCTTGTCTACCCGCCTTGCCTTTACGCCTCGTTTCAGAGGATTGTATGCATACGTAAAATGAGTAAACACGCGTGCGTGCACGGCTGTTTAATAGCGTGTGTAATGACGCGACGAACGTGAGACACGCTCACGTGTGATGAACGTATTGCTGCATTCAAAATGAGACGCCTTTTTATTGTTCAAATGTACAAGTTCTATTTGTTAACTCGAAAAAGACTGTCTTATAGGAAAACTTTGCCACAAAATAAAAAACAGAATGTAGGTTAAATTACCATGAAATGGTGCAATACAACCGGTATACAGGAACACAATTATGAACATTATGGATTCCTGAAGAGGGAACCTGTGTGGTCTTGAAATATGTCGAGTTAATAATTGAAATTCCATGTTTCAAGCATAGAAAGGCATATAATTTTAAATATTAAAAATGGTTTAAAAACAGTAAAATAAAAAACAGAATGTGAGTTAAAGTTCTCCTGCATCGGGTACCCGTGTGGTTCCGAAGCATGTCAAGTTAGCCAATAAAAGTTTAACATTTCAATGACGCGACGAACGTGAGACACGCTCACGTGTGATGAACGTATTGCTGCATTCGAAATGAGACGCCTTTTTATTGTTCAAATGTACAAGTTCTATTTGTTAACTCGAAAAAGACTGTCTTATGAGAAAATTTTGCCATAAAATAAAAAACAGTGTAGGTTAAAATACCATGGGATGGCACAACACAACCGGCATACAGCAACACAAGTATAAACATTATGGATTCCTGAAGAGGGAACCCGCGTGGTCTTGAAATATGTCGAGTTAATAATTGAAATTCCATGTTTCAAGCATAGAAAGGCATATAATTTTAAATATTAAAAATGATTCAAAAACAGTAAAATAAAAAATACAAACAATACATACAATACAAAAACATTAAAATACCCTGGGATGGCACAACACAACCGGCATATAGCAACACAAGGATAAACATTATGGATTCCTGAAGAGGGAACCCGCGTGGTATTGAAATATGTCGAGTTAATAATTGAAATTCCATGTGTCAAGCATAGAAAGGCATATAATTTTAAATATTAAAAATGGTTCAAAAACAGTAAAATAAAAAACAGAATGTGTGTTAAAGTTCTCCTGCATCGGGTACCCGTGTGGTTCCAAAGCATGTCATGTTAGCCAATAAAAGTTTAACATTTCAACTATAAAAAGGCGTCTTTGTTTAACACTTTGACTGCCATGATGGTCACCGGTGCACCGACGGAAGAAATTTTACTGAAGATCCAAAATGCTCGCAATGGGTAGCAATTATTATTTTATAAATGCAGTTGTTATTGTTAGAATAGTGATGCGATCCTTTGGTCTCCAATACTTACATATTACTTACATTTTACATAATTCAGTCAAATACTAGTATTTTATGTTCTAATACAGCAAAATTCGCATGGGTCAACGTGTTAACACTTTAACCGCCATGATGGTCACCGGTGACCGGCGCAAAAGGTTTGACTGAAGATTCAAAATATTCGGAAGGGGTAGCAATGATTATTTTATAAATTCAGTTATTGTTAGAATAGCGATGCGATCCTTCGGTCTCCAATACTTACATATTACTTACATCTTACATAATTCAGTCAAATACTAGTATTTTATGTTCTAATACAGCAAAATTCGCATGGGTCAACGTGTTAACACTTTAACCGCCATGATGGTCACCGGTGACCGGCGCAAAAGGTTTGACTGAAGATTCAAAATATTCAGAATGGGTAGCAATGATTATTTTACAAATTCAGTTATTGTTAGAATAGCGATGCAATCCTTAGGTCTTCAATGCCTAATGCCAATGCCCCATATTCGGAATGGGCAGCAATTATTATTTTATAAATGCAGTTGTTATAAGAATAGTGATGCGATCCTTTGGTCTCCAATACCTGCGCATTATTTACATTCTGCATTATTCAGGCGAACGCTGTAGTATTTCATAGCATCGCCGTTCTAATATAGTAAAATACGCTTGGCAGTCAACGTGTTAAATACTTCGAAAGCCTAAAAAACGATAAAGGAATCTCACATACGTCTATACACACACGGTTCGTCTAGCATAAACTATTCCCGTGCATATTTCCATGCTATTCATTTACTTTCGCACTTATCATTTTTCAGCATACCCAAATGTAAGCTTTCGAGGCAATTTGTACGTGTCTGTACGCGCATAACCGGAGAATCGCAACTAGTTGCGCGAAAGCTGCAAATAATTGCACGAACGTCAAGTGGCTAAATGATCGTCGCGATGGCGGATCAGAGATTTGCCTCGCTTGATAGAGACCGGCGAGATATTTATGTCATTCGCCGCACGTAGTGTGCGTGTATATATTCGATTATCGCGCGCCCGTAATATTTTGATCATCCTAATAAACAATCCTGTTATCTAATCGCCGAACGCTTTACGATCCGTACGAACGCATCGCTGTGCGGCTCGATCTTCCAGTGCAAATTACAATTTTCGCGAATAATTTAATCCGCATCCTTCGAAGCAGAGGCGCACTGATAATATAGTTATGAAGCCGATGATTTTGCGGATAAAGCCTTCGGAAAAAAACGCGAAAACGGGCTACGGGCAGCCATTAATTGCAATGTTGGCGATTTTATGTTACGGTAATAATACGTTGAAGCTCTGTATTCATTATGGTAATAACGACAACGACAACGACGAAGAGTGCAATTATTAACTGCGATCGTAATGACGTCCAACGGTTGATAGTCGGTCTTAAGAACCTGGAATACTAAATTTCATTTTTACGGACTCTCTGCCAGCTTTAATTGTTATGTTCTATTAGATGAAACTGCGATTAGTATGTTTAACGGATGAAGCACTTGCGATTAAACTGACTAATTTATCAGTAGATAAATTTAATTAAATTATTTTATATCATATTCTTTAAAGATTTTAATTAATTATTATTAATACAAATATGTTGAGATATTGAATTTAATATTGTTATTGATAATTACTAAATTATTTATACTTATTATGAGTAAAATTGATAATTGGTTATTAAATGAATGTCATTCTTGAAATAAATATCAATCGTATTCACTGATTAACATTTAGTCACATATATTAATGATTAGTGAAATCGATTTAGTTATAATTACCGTGCCTATGATTATTGGATGCAAAATTTTGTTATTATCCAAGACCGATCAATGACAATCGGAACGAAATTAAATAATTAAAAAGTTGAAAAGAGAGAAGAACGAATCCGACGTTCGGCACTATGTGCGTCTCTTTAAATGAATTAATTGTGTTGATTGACCAAACATTTTATGAATTTTAAATAGAACCGACATTTTTCTGTGTTGTTATTACTTGCAATGTATCGGAAATTTCTAATGGAAACAGATATTCGAATAAACTTCGAGTTTGTACACATATTCCTCAATAATAACTAGCAATATTTTTGTATCTGTTTAGAGGGAACACTCGAGTGCAAACCACCAATTTCGTGTTGCATATCTAATTGATATGTTACAATAGACGAACACGTTTCCCCGACGATCCGTACATGTATATAGGTGCTCCACATCACTATACTCATTTTTCAATATTTTCGGAATAAAACGCCCGCGACACCGGCTTTTCATCCGACTGAAAATCCTTCACTTGCTTATTACTGACATTTTCAATTCAATTAACACAAAAAAATGGATTTGATTTTTAAATCATTTTGAATTATACCAAACACATGTACACCGTACCTACACTCTCTGCATATATTCCGGAATTCTGTATACCTGTGCATATACTTTTAACCACTTGCGCTACGATTTAATTTTCGGCTGCCGCGCTCTACAATATAACATGCCGGCACAAAAGATTTTACTATAAATGCAAAAAATTCGCCATAAAGCCTAGTAGCAGCTATTGATGTAGTAGCAGCGTCTATGTAAAAGACACGTCGTTTCTGCTTCCGCGACAAATGCCTATCGACGTGGTATACATGTGGCTGGCGGCTTTGGAATAAAAGCATCTCGACGTGCGTGGCACGTCTTTATAGCGCAAGTGGTTAATGTATATACATACTTTAACACTTTGACTGCCATGATGGTCACCGGTGACCAACGCAAGAAATTTGACTGAAGATCCAAAATATTCGCAATGTGTAGCAATTATTATTTTATAAATGCAGTTGTTATTACAATAGTGATTCGATCCTTTGGTCTGCAATAGCTGCACATTATTTACATTTTGCATAATTCAGTCGAACGCTGTAGTACTTCATAGCATCGTCGTTCTAATATAGTAAAATACGCTTGGCAGTCAAAGTGTTAATGTACATACATACATCACAGTCACAATAAAACGAGCGTTCGTCGCGAAACTGGCTTTTCGTCCGGCCGAAAATCTTTAAATCTCCTATTACGCGCAATTAGAAACGGCGGCGCGCGAGTGAAAGAAACGGGGCGAAAGTTGCGGGGCGCGGCCTGGAAAAGTGCTCGAGAGCAAACCTTCGGAAAGTGTTACGAACGACGAGAGGGAAATGAAACGGGCGCGGAAGCGAGAAAACCCCATGAAACGCCGGGGGTTCAAAGGGACTACAAAGTGCGCCGGGGGCGCGACCGAAACTCTTGAGGGGGTGGAAAAGGCGAGGGCGACGGACGGGCAGCGTGCGAGAGAAGAAAGTGACGGGGCCGGAGAAAGTGAGAAAGCCGGCGGATGAGGATAGAGACGGGAAAAAAGAGGGTTGACAGCGTATGAACGAGGGTTAGCGAGGGGAACGTCGAGATGGGAGGGTGAAGTGAGACGACAGACTGCGCTGTTTTATCGGACTCTCCTCCATTCGTGGTTCATTACCGTTATTCTTTGCTTCAATCTTTTCCGCACCCCGTTGCGCCCGTGCACTCGGAGATTCGCATCTGTTTTTGCGACGCCGCGGAGTTTGAAGCGACGATGAGCAAAACTGCTTGGATAGAGAATCAACACGTTGCGTGACCGGTGCGAAATATTTCACTAAAAATGCAAAAAATTCGAAATTGGTGGCACTTATGCCAGGGTGGGGTCCGATAACAAATGAATAGCGGGCTGCGTACATAAAACGGGAAGAGTGCGATAGTCAGTTAGTTTTTCTGGAACATCAGCTGAAGCGTGCGATAGTTATTTAGCGCAACCAATTCACACATTTGTTAACCCATTGACTGCCACGCAAATTTACCGCGTCTTGCCCTGGGTGCCAGAGTTTTATTTTAACACGTTGACTGCCGTGCGTATTTTGTCGTATTAGAACGGCGATGCTATGAAATACTGCAGCGTTTGACTGAATTATGCAAAATGTAAATTATGTGCAAATATTGGAGACCAAAGAGTCGCATCACTATTCTAACAATAACTGTATTTATAAAATAATTATTACTACCCATTACGAATATTTTGGATCTTCAGTAAAATCTCTTGCGCCGGTCACCGGTGACCCCCACGGCAGCCAACGTGTTAAAGAAGACATGAAGTTTTACAAAATATAATATTATTAAGTTACTGATATAATATTGTAATTGTAAAATTGTATGGCATTTACAGTATTTGCCCGTGCACTCGGAGATTCGCATCTGTTTTTGCGACGCAGAGTTTGAAGCGACGATGAGCAAAACTGCTTGGATAGAGAATCAACACGTTGCGTGTCCGGTGCAAAATATTTCACTAAAAATGCAAAGAATTCGAAATTGGTGGCACTTATGCCAGGGTGGGGTCCGATAACAAATGAATAGCGGGCTGTGTACATAAAACGGGAAGAGTGCGATAGTCAGTTAGTTTTTCTGGAACATCAGCTGAAGCGTGCGATAGTCATTCAGCGCAACCAATTCACACATTTGGCATTTATAGTTTTGTTTTATTTTAAGATGTTTTACAAAATATAATATTATTAAGTTACTGATATAATATTGTAATTGTAAAATTGTAAGACATTTACACTATTTACTCGTGCACTCGGAGATTCGCATCCGTTTTTGCGACGCGGAGTTTAAAGCGACGATGAGCAAAACTGCTTGGATAGAGAATCAACACGTTGGTGACCGGCGCGAAATATTTTACGAAAAATGCAAAACATTCGAAATTGGTGGCACTTATGCCAGGGTGGGGTCCGATAACAAATGAATAGCGCGCTGCATACATAAAACGGGACGAACGCGACCGTCAGTTTTTCTGGAAGATCAGCTGAAGCATGCAATACTCATTTAGCGCAACCAATTCACACATTTGTTAAAT
Organism: Cryptocheilus praepositus; assembly: GCA_033815515.1. Classification (NCBI taxonomy): domain Eukaryota; kingdom Metazoa; phylum Arthropoda; class Insecta; order Hymenoptera; family Pompilidae; genus Cryptocheilus; species Cryptocheilus praepositus. The sequence continues at coordinate 6,884,478 of JAWWQZ010000314.1, forward strand.
TATCTCGATACATAGTAGTATTAAAAATAGTGTACCGTTAAATCTCCAACCTCTGCACTATCCGATCCTACATTTATGTTTTTATAAATGCATTTTCTATTGGAAGAGTAAATCAAACATTTTAATTTTCCACAATTCAATGGTACTCTGTAGCGCTTCGTCATGCTGTGGTTCTAATGTAGCAAATTACACTCGGCAAGCAACGTGCTAACAAATCATACTGTATTGAGAAGTGACATTTTCATTTTCGACAATTTAATGTCGTGGCGTTGCAGTTCTAATGTAGTAAAATACACTCGCCAGACCACCCATTAAAGCAGTCGTTTAATTACCTTCAACTCACTAAAAATGCAAACGATCCGCAACCAATGGCATTTATAGTTTTGTAAATGCAATTGATATTGGAAAAATTATGCAATCCTTTGGTCTTCGACACCCCCCGCACTATTTTAATTTTGCGTAATTCAATCATATTCTGCAGTACTACACGCGTTGTAATTCTAGTATAGAAAAATATGCGCGGCAGTGAATGTGTTAAAGAGATAAGTGATCGGGAACGTGTTGAGATTATCGGTGTAATGTTGTGGAAATAAATAGCGAGGTATTGAGATGGTTTTAGTAAAGGCTATGAAAGGTGCATGTTTTAAGCTGGTATTTAAATAATTTAATAACTTATTTAAATAATTGTGGTAAAAGCCATTTAATTCGGAGACAATTTGAATGCTGACTTTAGATGCAGTTAACAAAGAATCACGTTAAAATCAAAATTGACGTAATTTCTCTAATCGGTATTTCCGTTACGATAACGGCAATGACAGTGATAAAAACAATAATGCCATGATAATTGATACACGCAGATATACGCAGATAAAATAAACGAGATAAGTAATTGACGTTGCCAGTGCGATTATCAACTTGATACGCAGCTATTTTTGTCAAGGCTAGTAAAGTATTTAAAGAACAAAATCTTATTACCGACACGACAAACTTTGCTCTTCATATTTAAATTGGGCTTTCATTCTATTCTCGGCGTCCTTAAAACTAGCAGCGTTTGAAATATAAAAATGTTGCATGACAAACAAATATTCTGGTCCGCCGGTAAATCCGTTTAACGACTTTGTTCAACTTAATCCGCTCGTCAGAAATTCTTGACTTTATATTGTGGAATAATAATAACAGCCGCGCGTAATATTTGTCGATGCGCGCCGAGAAGGACGGCGAGCTAATCTGAATATCGATTGGCACGATTCCGAGTGGATTTCCTTCCCTACGTCGCTGCTTTTTCCACACTCAACATTCTAATAACATCGTTTCGTCTGTTTTTCGTAGTGAATGAGATACATCGAGTCATAGAAGTGTAACGAAAAGTGCAATGCTTATTTAATCGGACGAAGCCAATAAAATAAAAAGAACATACAATTTTAGTGACAAGTGAGAAGTTATATTTTGGCATATGTCACATTTAATCACACTCTGCTGATATTATGAGAATTCTTTTTTAAAGCAAACTAAATGTCCAAATTGTAAATTGTGATATAATGTGAATATAAAGCTATGTATGGAACTCGAGTATAAGGCTTTATAGGACTCGTATTTTTTTTGTAAAAAAATATTGCATCGATAATTGTTCCGGATGTTGTAGTCGATTTTGTTCTATCATTATTCATCTTCAATTTCAATTTGTCGTCTAAGAAGTCAATCAATAGTTACGCTCTTAGCTTGGCAAAATTTACATTGAAACCACCACCCAATATAATTGGTATTTCACCCTAATTTTTGTTCAACAAAGCTGCACCGGGTAAAGTATAAGCAAGTGATATCTCGTGTATAAAATCGATTATATCACTGATTCTCTTATTTGCTGGCATGTACACGGTCAGAACAAGAATTGTTTGCCCACTTTCCACAGTACGTCATGCTACACATATTTCCCCCACTGCTGTCGCATTCACAGGACAAGCGTTCATCTGTTTTAACGTGAAATCCATGTGAGCAGTGACAGATGACAGCACCATGTGAGCGTTGCACTTTTCGTCACGGTTCCATGACTCAATGTGTCGACTTACTCTACCGCGAAATAAGAAGTTCCACGTCGAAAATAATCGGATCGAAGAGAAAAATGAAATAACCCGCCAAAATGTGGGTCGATACCGGCGAAAATAATTACACGCATAATTAAGTACGCCTTAAACATTCTGTTACCTAGAAATTTGATATTCTCGTGTCTTTGAAGTTTCACTTCTGACGTTCGCTTCTCTCCGCTCTGGCCTTGTTTGCCGCAAAAATAAATGCAGCCGCGAACTTCCGGAGCGCCGGGGAAATTCATCGAGAAAATAATCAGCGGCGGAGGAGAAATTTTTCTCCGGAACGCCTTCGTTAGATGGTCAGATTCAAAAGAATCTCGTAATCCGACGTAACAAAGCATTCGACGGGTCTCCTTCCTTCGCTCCCGTTCCCTTGACTCTCGTCAACGGGTAGATAAAGTGGTCCTTACTTTATTTTCGCCCCCGACTTCTCGAATCTCCCGTTCCGTTAATTGACAAGCGACAATCGAGGATTCTGCGGGGACTGGACGACACGGACAGAGACAGAACGTCGGGAAAAAAGGAAGGCCGCGCACTTTCGAGTCAAAGGACCGACATCAATTACCCAATCATTAGCTGGTAACTTTATTGGATGTAACTTCATTGCAATTCGACCTTTTTGCTAATGTTAAATCATTTTTACCGTTTCAATACATAAAAAAATGTTGACTTTTTGATAATGTTAAATAATTTTTGCCTTTTTGACAATCCCAAATAATTTTTACCTTTTCGAGAATGTTATATAATTTTTGGCTTTCTAATAATATTAAATCATTTTTGCCTGCTTGATAATGTTAAATAATTTTGCCCTTTTGATACAGTTAACACGTTGACTGCCACGCGTATTTTACTATATTAAAACCGCAACGGGATGAAGTACTACAGAATATGATTGAATTGTGCAAAATGAAAATAATGCGAAATTATCGGAGACCAAAGAATTGTATCACTATTTAATATTAATTGCATTTTTAAAATTATAAATGCGACCGATTGAGTACTTTTTGAATTTTTCGTGAGACCTTTTGCGCCGGTCACCGATGACCACCATGGCAGTCAAAGTGTTAAATTAATTTTACCCTTTCGAATATGAAATAATTTTGACTTATTTTTTATAATGTTATATAATTTTTGCCTTTCTGATAATGTGAGGTGATTTTTTAAGTAATTTAACTTTAATAGGCAAAAATGACAACATTAGCAGGTAGCGACCCGACGCCCGTTTTTTCCTGCCAAATTTTCCGCCGATTTTTCATCGGGCTTTTTTCCTCGTCGCCGTTCCTCATTCTGCTCTCTTTGTTTTCGTACGACGTATGCGCGTCCGCTGTCGTTTTAACATTTTATTGAGTCGCCGAATTTTCTCCCCCCGGTCATATTTATTTTGATGACTGCGCCGCCGCTTTTTTCCATATTCCGCAGCGGCTTCGGACGCTCTCGCTCGGGCTTGTTTTACAATAAATATGAGGATTGAAAATATGGATCGCCCGTTACGTAACGAACGGGGAAATCTGTGAAATATAGAGTCCGTTTCGCGATGAAGCGCCGAAGATTTTCCGGGGAAAAGCCCCGCCATTTCGCCGATTTATAACATTTTAACTGACGCCGCAGCGTCGGCGTAACTAATAAATGCGTTACGACGTAAAATGTTCCATAAAAATCTGCAGCCGACCATCCGTCAAATGTAGAATCACAATATACGGCGTCCGCAATCTATTACGCAACTCGTCGTATCCCGGTTTTATCATCAGCGCCGACTAAACATTGCACCATCCTGTATTTTTTATCCGCGGTCACGACAATTTGTAATATTTTAACCGACCCGGCAGCATTCAGCGACTAATAAATGCGTCACAACGTAAAATCTTCCGCCAAAATATCTGCAGCCGACCGTCCGCCAAATGTAGAGTCACAATACACTGTGTCCACGATCTATTACCTAACTCGTCATATCCCAGTCTTATCATCATTGCCGAGTAAACATTGCACCATCCTCTCTCTGTTTGTCTTTCTTTCTGTCCTGTGTTTTTATCTGCAGTGCCGACAATTTACAATATTTAACCGAACCGGCAGCATTCGCGAAACTAATAAATGTGTTGCAATATAAAATGTTTCATAAAAAAATGTACAGCCAAACTGTCCATTAAATGAAGATTCAAAATACACGCTATGTGTGATATTATATACAAGTCATCATACCCGATTCTTACTGTGTCCACCGTATAAATATTTGACCACTCTTTTCTCTCTCTCTCTCTCTCTCTCGATGCAAGAGAGAGAGAGAGAGAGAGAGAGAGAGAGAGATTTAATATATATATATAAGAACATATATATATTATATCACTAAATTCCCATATATATATATATATATGTATGTGTGTGGGAATTTAGTGATATAATAAATGTTTATTAAAAAGAATTGAATAAGAATACAATACAAGATATTCCGCGTGTATCGAATCGCTTCCCCGTGATGGTCTTCGGACGACTGACGCTCAAGCCAAGCTCTCGCTCTTTTCTTCTTGTAAACAAACAAAACGTGGATCACACCGTCCATCGCTAATCTTATTTACTTCTCTAGCAACGAACTTATTCTGGAATCTTCCAAACAAGTCTCTAATGTAAATACCGATTAATAAATGCCTATTGAGATGATTATTGATCACGCATGATACACACACACTCAATCGGATATTGCCAATTCATATCGCGATACTACATATATATATATATATATATATATATATGTTACTGTGAATGACCGAAATTGGAGAATGTCGACTTTCACCGGTGAATGTCAACAGATACCAAATACGTCGGTGAAAGATCGAACATTTCATTACATTGTTGTACATTCGGATCCTCTCCGGTGTGTGTCGACCATTAGTGCATGGTGAATGTCAACATTTACCGGTGTAAATCAGAAATAAGGGTATTTAGCAAATATTTCGGACATACGCCAAGCGACTATGTGAATGTTGACATTCACCGGTGAAAGTCGACATTCTCCAGATTTCAGTGTTTCACTGTAATATATATATATATATATATCACTATTTACATATATATATCACTCTTTCTGTCTCGCCATTTCATCGAATTACAACACTTTAATCATCACCGGAGCATCGAAATAACTAACAAACGCATCACTTCAAATTTTCCACTAAAACCCCATGAACACCCATCACCCTAATTTGAAATCCCAACACACCGAGCCTTCGTTCGATCGCAGAAACTCATCATACCGATTTTTCTCATGACCGCCACATAAACATTGCACCATCCTCTTTCGCTTTCTCTCTCGCATCTTCTTTCTGAGCGCTTCCCGTCTCTTTCGCTCTAGCAGGGCTACCTTTCCGGTCACGTTCCGCCTCGGAACGCCTCGACCGCGACGTAACGGTAAGTTTAGCGCGTAGAGAATGACCCGACAGGATCAAAGGACCCACGAGGCTATCCTTGAAAGCCCGCCCACGGCGGCTCGCACTCGTCGAAAGAAAGACAGACGACCGCCTGAGTTTTTCCGCCGAATTGCACCTATTCAAATATTCATGTTCCACCTTCTCGCCTCCGCCTTCTTTCTCTCTGCCCGCATATTCCGCTCTTCGTCTTTTCGTCGCGTCAGCCTTTTTCGTCCTGTTGCTCTCCGGCGTTTTCCAGACGACAGGTGCGCGGCCGGTTTTACTTTCGTGGCGTCGTCCTCCTTCGATCGCAGGTCGCGATAATCGCGGATCGCGAAAGTGATTTCGTTTGGGTTTTATTCAGAGTCGAACTCCGAAGCCGCTTCGTACGGGATGCGCTAATGAATTCTGCGTATAAAACTCGTGCGAGACTTTTCGGGGTTTTTGTGGAAGCGGAAAATACGGCGAAATGCGGCAAAAATGTGTTAATTATTTTTACGCGTGATTTTGGGAGGGTGCGTTATATTTGCGTATACAGGAGATGTAGATGTTTTAACCTTTTGTACTCCGCTGTCCCCTCTCAGGGGACATTAAAGTTTGTTAAAGATTACAGGGAATTAACTTATTCCAGCGCAACTTTTTGAGACGTGCACGTTTGCCTGAAGTTTTCTCTTGAAATGGCATAAGAATACAAATCAAATCATAGTAAAGTTACTAAGACATAAAAAAAACAGCGGGTTTTGTTACGACGCACAAACCACCGGACCTTGAAAATTTTAATCTCGATACGCCATAAAACCGATGTGGGACAAAGAAAACGGGATTGCATTGTTTGTTTTGACACAAAAACACCTGGTGGCAGGCGTCGAACGACTTATTATTGTCAAACGTGCATAAATCACCCTGCAATGCATACTGGGGAGTGTTTTAAAATTTATCACATCGTACAAAATTATAACAAAAGAAAATATTGACTTTTTGCAAATATTTATTTCGCGATGTTAACCAATTAATTTAAGTCCAATATCATTATAATACGTTACTTGGTTCCAAAACTATACTAAATAATAGGTGGGGTGCACGGAGAAATGGTTCGGAGTGCAAAGGGTTAAGGACAGAAGACCGCGTCTTCGATTATTGTATAAAACAGTTTAACTTCATGCGGTTGTTCGGGTGCTTTATATATTTTTCGATGTCAACCAATTCATTTAAGTCCAATATCATTCTAATACGTTATTTGGTTCCAAAACTATACTAAATAATAGGTGGGGTTGCATGGAGAAATGGTTATAATTGCATCTTGTTATAAAACAGTTTAACTTCATGCGGTTGTTCGTGTGCTTTATATTCCGTGGCATTTATAATTGTGCTTAGAGTGTGTTTGTAATATGGATATTGCATAGGTTGACTCTGAACTTTGTATGAAAAATTTAAAATAGACAGAAAGTTCGGGTGATTAGTATATGTTAAATGGGCAGGAAATCCACTCGAAGCAATTGATAAAATAAAGCAGAGGGTGAATTTCCTCCAGGAGGTAGTCATCCTTTGATTTATTTCAACTTCTATTCGGCTGTATTTTCCAATTGTGGTACCAATGTACTACGTCCGACAGATACTCCTCCTGTTACGAAGGATTTAAAGTAGACAAACAAGTCAACCTTATTAGTATATAAAAAAAATAGGCAGAAAATCCAACCGAAGCCTCAGACAAAATAATTTTCCCCGAAAGATACTCATTCTCTGATTTATTTTATCTACAGTTTGGCCTGGATTTCGTGATATTTTATGTATACTAATCAGGCTGGATTATCCAATGTTCGTAGCAATACAAAACTTCCGGCAGGTAATCCTCGTTCTATGAAGGATTTAAAATAGACTAAAAATCCAGCCTCGATACTATATATCAAACAAGCAGGAAATCCAGCCAACACCGTAGATAAAATAAATCAAAGGATAAGTATCTTCCGCAGAGAACTTCTTGAAAAATCCATAGTGTAAATGGATTCTGAGCACAATTTTAGACACCATGTAACATAAAACGCGCGAACAATAGAATTAAGTTAAATTTATATCTTTGGTCCCGAAATTTGTTACGGAATTGACAATTTACTATTATATACTTATAATTGACAACTTACTACTTATATAGTTCTTGGTCCCTTGTACATACAACACAATTTCTTTACGACGTCTAATTTTGATTAAAGTATTACTTATACATCAAGTATAGTATTAAAGCTATCGTTTGGGTTCTATTATTTAGTACGCACGCATTATTACTTGCATTTCGAATCATTGATTCCTTACATGTTATTTGCTTTAGCATATGCTGTAAAATACGTACATATACAAAAAGGGAAACAAATAAAAATACTATTGCCAGTTTCCGATTCAATTGTATTTTATACTCATAAATGTCATTACGTAATATGGCATTTTCAGTCGTTTGGCGATTGTCATGTTCTACCCGAATCTTCCGAACTTATTGGTGCGACAGACGAGTTAAACACGGTTACACCGTCGTTTCCAGAATAATAAACATTTTCCGGCACTGAAGCAAGCGGGCGCGCGCGTTAGTGGAAATTAAACAAACGCGCGAAACATGTACATCGACGACAAATCTGGCATGTTCGATGGTCGGCAACGCGCAAACAATAGAATTAAGTTAAACTTATATCTTTGGTCTCGAAATTTATTACGGAATTGACAACTTACTATTATATACTTATAATTGACAACTTACTACTTATATAGTTCTTGGTCCCTTGTACATAAAACACAATTTCTTTACGACGTCTAATTTCGATTAAAGTATTACTTATACATCAAGTATAGTATTAAAGCTATCGTTTGGGTTCTATTATTTAGTATGCACGCATTATTACTTGCATTTCGAATCATTGATTCTTTACATGTTATTTGCTTTAGCATATGCTGTAAAATACGTACATATACAAAAAGGGAAACAAATAAAAATATTATTGCCAGTTTCCGATTCAATTGTATTTTATACTCATAAATGTCATTACGTAATATGGCATTTTCAGTCGTTTGGCGATTGTCATGTTCTACCCGAATCTTCCGAACTTATTGGTGCGACAGACGAGTTAAACACGGTTACACCGTCGTTTCCAGAATAATAAACATTTTCCGGCACTGAAGCAAGCGGGCGCGCGCGTTAGTGGAAATTAAACAAACGCGCGAAACATGTACATCGACGACAAATCTGGCATGTTCGATGGTCGGCAACAAATACCGTCCGCGATAAAAGCCCTTAGCCTCGAACCCTCGGTGACTGCACTTTATTCGATTTTTATCCGACGACCAACGTGCAGTAACAATCGCGCGTGCGCGCGCCCGCTGTATTACCGTGGATTTACAGGCGATTAAATAATGCGGGAGTGCAGCCGCGAGATAAAATTCGATGCGTTCATCATTTTAGCTTTACTGTGTCCGACTGTTCCTAATTCAGCAATAACGCGCTTTTTATCGTTTTAACAGACATTCGCGTTCGACGAAAGTCTGTGGCTGGATTTTATTCCCCGATTTTCAGATGAAACACATTTTTATACGTATGGCAAGTTTGAGGATACGATAATTCAAGCTGTTAAGCGTTTATCTTTATAGATTTACTGTAACAACGTAACAGCTGTATAACGAAAATGCTGATAGGATTTTATTCTTCGATTTTTCAACAACAGATTATTCTTCGATTTTCGAATGAAACACATTTTTATATGTGCAACAAGTTTAAGCATACAATAAATCAAAATCTTAAGTCTTCATCGTTTTGCATCAATATTCGACAGTTCTTCATTAGTGAATCGAATTTAGAGTGTTCAGATATGAATGGAATGCTTTGATTGATGTATTCTTATTTCTTTTTTAATTCTGCTCACATGCCCCGAATTTTTTCGTCTAAACACAACAAACTCATAAAATAACATACGGTTGACAAAGAAGAGGAAAAATCGGTTAATTTACGAATAACTCATTTTTTATTTATTTCACGTAAATGAATTCCAGCAAAAAATAAATTGCTAGGTTCATTCTTGAATATTCCGCTAAATTACGTTTATCTAAATAAAAAATACATTTTTACGGATACTGTCAGTCAACCTTTGAATTCAGTTGCACTCGAAAATGCACGTCCGCAGGGTCCAGCGATTTAATTATTATTTTTTTGAGGGCACACGTTATTGCGTCAACGATGACTATGCGTCTGCAAACGTTTCCGGCGACGGAACTATCGAATTTGCCAGTGGCCCTCCCTTTGCTTTGCTTTGACAGCAGACGAACACAGACGAAAAATGTCGAATGGGGAAAAGTGCGTTTCTGTGTACAGAAAGGTGGGCCCGCGTACATTGCGAGCACTGGGAGGAAGCGATAGGAAAAACCCAGATATTTCTACGATACATCTAATTCCGTGTTATTCTTAAATAAACATGTTTCCCAGACTTATACCGGCTGTAAGCAAATTCATACAGATAGTAGGAGAAAGTTTCAATGATCGTGCTACGTAAGATATTTTATGTTATATTTCCCGCTTGTTAATAGTGCCTGTGCAATTAATATTAATTTATTGGCAGTGTTTTCATAAAATAACGTGAACTGGAGAATTGCTTCGTAAAAGTAATATTTATATTTTTATTATCTATTATTACTAAGCAAATCTTTAGTTCGCGTTATATTATGAAAACGTTGCCAATGAATTGTAATTTTAGTACGTAATAAATTACATTCTGCGAATAAATCACAATCGTACTACGTAAGATATTTTATATTATTTTTCCTGCTTGCTACTAGTGCCTGTGCAATTAATGTTAATTTATTGACAGTGTTTTCATAAAATAACGTGAACTGGAGAATTGCTTGGTAAAAGTAATATTTATATTTTTATTATCTATTATTATTAAGCAAATCTTTATTTCGCGCTATATTACGAACACGTTGCCAATAAATTGTAATTTTAGTAAGTAATAAATTACATGCTACGAATAAATCACAATCGTACTACGTAAGATACTTTATATTATATTTCCTGCTTGCTACTAGTGCCTGGGCAATTTCTTTCAACTTATCGGCAGCGTTTTATAAAATGACATAACATAGCGATTCGGAGTTTATATAAATATCCAGAAAACGTTACGTTGCTAATTGTTCCAGATCTTGTAGTCGATATTGTTCCATCATTAGTCTAACCAGTCGACCATCGCGCTATATTACGAAAACGTTGCCAATGAATTGTAATTTGAGTACGTAATAAAATACATGCTGCGAATAAATCACAATCGTACTACGTAAGATACTTTATAGTATATTTCCTGTTTGCTACTAGTTGCTGGGCAATTTCTTTTAACTTATTGGCAGCGTTTTATAAAATGACGAAACATAGCGAATCGGAGTTTATCTAAATATCCAGAAAACATTACGTTGCTATTTGTTCCAGATCTTGTAGTCGATATTCTTCCATCATTAGTCTAAACAGTCGATCAGTGGTCGTGGTTCTGGCTCGTCGAAGCTTACGTTTAAATCACTCAATCTAATTGGTATTTCAACCGAATTTTTGTTCAACAAAGCTGCACCCTCCGGAGTACATGCAAGCGATATCTCACGCATAAAATCAATTACATCACTGCCTCTCTTGTTTCTGATATATACAGAGCCGCAACAAGAATTGTTTGCCCACTTTCCATAGTACGTCACGCTGCACATGCTTCCCCCACTGCTGTCCTATTCCCAAACAAAGCGTTCATTTGTTTTAACGTGAAATCCGTGTGAGCAACGGACAGATGACAGCTGCACGTGAGCGTTGCACTTTTCATTACGCTCCCATGACTTAACTCCCCGACTTACTCTGCCCGCGAAATACTAAGTTTCTCTCGAAAAACCGTTCCCCCGAATTCGTCGCTTCTGCTTCCTCTCTCTCCCGGAATTGCCTAAGCTAAATCGATTGTTATCAGCGTGGAGCCTACATATAATAAATGATGTAACGCCGGGCGACAATTTAGCGGCCGACCGACGGAAAATTTGTTTCGCGCAACCGCACAATCCCGATCCTGCATTAAACGGAAAATCGTCGCAGCGCCGGCGGGCGCGATTATGCAAATTGCACCTTGCTAATTGGTTATTTAGATTGTTATTTATATTGCGCCGGTCCGGAATTCGTCGCGGATCGAGTCGGGCGGAAAAACAATGGCCGCGCGAAATCGCTTTGTTCGGGCTCTTTCTCGCCTCCACCCGCCCACGCAGCTTTGTGCATGAAATACTCGCGCATCGACGTTCGGCGAATTTAATGTCGTCGAATGATTATTCATTAATACGCCGCTGTCCATTAATATAAGGTGCTAATGAATAGCGTTAATTTCCATCGGCCGCGCATCATGTTCGCATAAATAGATTGCCGGCGGATACGTGTGTGCGGGCGTGTGCGTGATTAATTAGATTACATCGCGGCGGTGTGTTTGTGGATGTTACGCGATGCCACGACGAAACGCAACGGGACGTTATATTTGTACTGTTATCGCGATAATAATTTAAAGCCTTTGTTTGCGCGCGTCCCATGGATTTGATGCATTTCGTATTGATGCGGTAATATGTATTCTGTCGCGACGGTTAGAACTTTTGTTTAAATGTTACGCCGCGTCGGAGTGCCTACGTTTCCGTTGATACTGCTCTACGGTTGGGCTTTTAGCTGGGATTGGGTGGCTGATGGGAACGGATGAGTTAGGTGTTAAGAACGTAATTGTTGACGATTGGGAAAAATCGAGTAATTATCTGCTACGCGATGTTCTGAAATAGATGGCTATTCCTGCGTTAAACGTGCAATTGTTTGCGTTTCAACGAAATCGACTAGTTATTTGATATTTGAAGTTCTATAATCAACTAAGTATGTGCTTCGTTGCGTCCCGCAATATTTGAAATTAAACAGCGATTTATTGGTTAACCCTTTTAGTGCCGGCCGACGATATATCGTCGTTCGCAACACTTGCGAAAAGTGCCAACAACGATATATCGTTGCGCATCCAATAGCGCCTTACTATTCGCATTGCGAGAGAACTCTATCTCAAAATAAATTTATAATACGTTATAAATGGTCTAATTTTATTAGGAGGGAATTAAAAAAAAATAGTTTTTCGGTTTAACTTTATATTACCTATAACAATTACTTGTTTCGGAAGAGATAATCCGTCCGGCGCTTACCATCTACCTATTCTTTATTTTTTATATGGAATATTATTTATTTTGTTACAAAATATTTTGGAAATGCAAAGTATATACTTTGTCATAAATGGTCTATATAAAGTTATGATGAAAAAATGACTTTTCGAATGTGGTAATACGTTTTGAAAGAGAGAACTCAATTTTTATTTTCTTTATGATCATTTATACCTTTGTTATTTATATCATTTTCAATGAATATAGAAAATTTAGTGTTATTGCTTTATTCTCTATTTCGTCCTTAATACACTGCTGTTTGAATTATATAAATAATGTTTGATTTTTATGAACCTTCTTCCAAACCCTAGTAAAATCGTGAAATTCAGCCGGTTATCTTCGCATAGGCACCTCTTTTTCGCCCGGCACTAAAAGGGTTAAAAATGTAATTGTACGCAATGAAGACAGATTGACAAATTATTTGATATATGGACTAATACTATTTTATAGCATTCTGAAATAAACAGCCATTTCTATATTAAAAAATTAATCGTTTGCAGTTGAGAAAAATCAACTGAAACGAAATGATCTGAAACGTTAACTTCCGCAATATTTAAAAATAAACAGTAATTTCCGTATTAAAAATGTCATTATTTGTGATCGAGCGAAATTGACTAATTATATGATACGCTTGAATGGTACCTCTAAATGAGCAGTAATTCACGATGTTTCTTTACTTGCGATATATTACCATATTTTCTATTTAACTCCTCTGATTTAGTTGATCTCTCGGTATCGTGGAATTTGCCAGGTTTCACCTATATTGAGCAACACGAATTATATAACAAATCGATATGCCACACGTTCGCACACGACATTTCGTACTGCATCATTCGAAAAGACAAATGTGGGCGATCGTGGGTCTTGCGCACGTAAAACGTGACGGTCGTTTGTATTCTACACGTACATTTTATACATACTCGCACTCTGTATCATTCGATCGGGATCCCGCAATAACAACAGCTGACGTAACATCGTGACTAACGTTCGGTGAAAGGAGGAAATTGCGCCAATAAACTAGAAGAATTTGAAAAGACACGTTGACCGGCCAAACAACACATTTAAAAATCCGAAAATTTGGAATTAGTCTTTTTTTTTTAATTTGAATAGTGAAGCAACGAATGAAGACCTCTTATGGTCGAAGGTATTGACTTTCAAATTTTATTGCTGAATTTCTCGATATATTTTGGGGCCACTGGTGCTCCCATATTAGTAGTCTTTAAAAGGTGTATGTGTGTTGCAAGATTTTTGTTTTGTACAATGTCAAATTTTTCTTTGGCTTTCGGGTAGTAATTTTGTTAACTTCTCTTCCAACAATTTCTTTGGCTTCCAATTTCTTTGGTTTTCAATTTCATAATAAAAAAACTCGTATTACAGGATTTTTGTTGTATATACTGTCAAATTTTTCAGTGACTTACGAATTGTAATTGTGTTGATCACCTTTGCATCTTACAACGAAACTTGGGATTTTTGTGTTATTCACAATTTTTGTGTCGAAATTAAGCTTTACTGTTTTCTCCACCTTCCTAAAGTATTTAAACCGTTATGGTTGAAGCGTCAACTTAATTTATTAACTGCATTACTGCGATTACAAATATTCGATACTCCTGAGCAGAAACCCATATGCTTCCGAATCCGTCGAATCAACAAATAAACTCCTGGTTTGATGAAAAGCCGTGTCATTTGAAACAGCCGAAAAATCGGGCGCGCGTCGCCTGTGTGGCAGAAAAAAAAATGTTCCCGCTAACGTAACATTCGTCCCGTTTTCCTGTCCGAAGGCCAGCAAAGAGCGACGAGTCCCCTCGAACTTTTTATCGCGTCCCAGAAGGCCGACGTTTTTATCTCCGAGCTTCAGGAGAGGCGGTGAGCTTTAGTGATTTCGACGATTCTCTTTTCCTACATTCATCGACACCGATGGCTTTTCCCGCTGCTCAGCCCCTCCCTCCCCCCATTCCGCCATTATTCCCTCACGTCCTCCACCCCTTCCGCCCTTTTGTTCTTCGTTTTATTTTCTTTCACCTTCGCCGTCTCTTTTTTATTTCGCCCACGGTACTTCATGCACTTATGTCCCATTTTGTCCGACCGGAGGACGGATTCTTCTTGCCTTCCCTCGTCCGCCCGCTTCCACCTTCTGCCCCCTTCTTATTCGCATTCCAGTAATCACTGCATTCGCGGTCTCTCGAATCGGATCGCTGCCCGGGGCGGGGTAAACGAAAAAATTTGACAAGTCGTGACAAATTGGAGGGAGTGCGCGAGGCGAGTCCTTTCAGCCCGGTGCTTTTACCACCGCGGGTGACTCCGGCCGAATAGAGGACCGGCCACCGACAACACCCGGCTCCGAGGACAAATATTACGCGGGGGCGGTAGTTTGTCAACGAGTCAGAGCTGCACGCGGAACGCATGTACGCCGACTGTTCGATTTACGCAGAGTATCGGGTCCGCGTGCTTGTCTGTTGGCTGAATGAAAAACGTGTAAGGCCAGGCTGTCGGTGGGAAAGAAGTGGCGAGAAAGGAAAACAAATATTAAGAACAGGAATAAGGCTCTGTTACGAAGATAGAAATTAATAAAGAATTATGACGTTTTGGAAGACGAAAGTAAATTTTCTACGGTATCACTATAGCTACTGTAATTGGAAGCAATCAATCCTATATCTTGTTAATCGACACACGTGTCATTTGCATCACTTAAAAGATTTGTAAATCCGATAGAAATCAATAAAGAATTATGACGTTTTGGAAGACGAAAGTAAAATTTTCTACGGTCTGACTATAGCTAATGTAATTGAAAACAATCAACCTTGTTAATTGACATACGTGTCATTTGCATCACTAAAAATAATTGTAAATCCGATAGAAATCAACAAAGAATTATGACGTTTTGGAAGTAAAACAAACATTTTCTACGGTGTCACTATAGCTACTGTAATTGAAAGCAATCAACTTTATCTTGTTAATCGACACATACGTATCATTTGCATCACTTAAAATATTTGTAAATCCGATAGAAATTAACAAAGAATTATGACGTTTTGGAAGACGAAAGTACATTTTCTACGGTGTCACTATAGCTACTGTAATTGAAAGCACTCAACCTTATCTTGTTAATTGACACACGCGTGTCATTTGCATCACTTAAAATATTTGTAAATCCGACAGAGATCAACAAAGAATTATGACGTTTTGGAAGACAAAAGCAAATTTTCCACGGTGTCACTATAGCTACTGTAATTGAAAGCAATCAATCCTATCTTGTTAATCGACACACGTGTCATTTGCATCACTTAAAATATTTGTAAACCGATAGAGATCAACAAAGAATTATGACGTTTTGGAAGACGAAAGCAAATTTTCTACGGTGTCACTATAGCTACTGTAATTAAAAGCAATCAAATTTATCTTGTTAATCGACACACACGTGTTATCTCCATCACTTAAAATATTTGAATTATAAATCCGGTAGAAATGAACAAAGAATTATGACGTTTTGGAAGCCGAACGTAAAATTTCTACGGTGTCACTATAACTACTGTAATTGAAAGCAATCAACGGTATCTTGTTAATCGACACACACGTGTAATTTGCGTCACTTAAAATATTTGTAAATCCGATAGAAATCAACAAAGAATTATGACGTTTTGGAAGACAAAAAAACACTTTCTACGGTGTCACTATAGCTACTGTAATTGAAAGCAATCAACCTTATCTTGTTAATTGACACACGCGTGTCATTTGCATCACTTAAAATATTTGTAAATCCGATAGAGATCAACAAAGAATTATGACATTTTGGAAGACGAAAGCAAATGTTCCACGGTGTCACTATAGCTACTGTAATTGAAAGCAATCAATCTTATCTGGTTAATCGACACATACGTGTCATTTGCATCGTTTAAAATATTTGTAAATCCGATAGAAATGAATATAGAATCATGACGTTTTGGAAGACCAAAGTATGAAGAATGTTTACGTTTTCGAATAATTTCTTCTTAATTTTTCCCATTATTACTTGTTTTTATGTACTTGTTAAGAGTACTTTGTAAAGATGTACTTTACAAAGAGTTTCTGCCAATGCATGAATTTGTTTCTTCATAATCACTGTTATATTTATCATTACGTTGCCTTTCAGATGATATATAATTGAGTTCTATGATTAAGTCATACGTATTATATAATTGTAAATAACGAAACTAACTATGAACAGATTTGTGGAAAAAGCCGGCGAGTTCGCCTAAGGTGTATTTGCCGCATGTACAATTTGACCAGGAGGGGTGACCGGTACGATGCAGGTCGTTGAGGTGACGCCATCGAATGGCATCGCAGTACCGTGCGGCCAAACTATCGTCCAGCATAATGGACTGAACTATGTGCCACGGTCGTGTAACCGTGCTGCTCGGAATACATATGAATATATGCATACACGGACGCGTAGTGCGGCGCACTGAAATTAAGCCCGTTCAACAATGTCACTTTGACAAAAATCTAGACGGCAGAAGGTGGGCGATGACACCGTTTTCTGCGGTTTTCCGGTCAGACTTTCATTATCTTACGTCACGACGTTATAAGTTTCTGAATTTTACTGGGGTCTTCGGTGTCAAATTTTAGAATTTGGAGTCGAACGAAAATAACGAACCGTTCTTCGGTTGACTTTTTGAAAACAGTGTTGTAACGCGGTCATATGATTTTTTGATAGATATTTTCATGTGTCGAACTGTACATTAAAAAGGAATATTATCGGTGCAGCCGGATGATGCTGTTTTTGTTTCTACTGCTAACGAATTTTGTAATGAATCATTTCTCACCGAATGGTCGGTGAAAATAATTTTGATTGAAAAGCTGTACGTATACCTATGTTTCGGTACAACGAAAATAGTTACAAGAGACTCGATATTGTCCCAGATTATTTTCCTTTTATTCGAATTTTGTGAATTTTGCTCGAATATACTTTTTCGTAATTCTAAGTCGTTACTCGACGAGATGCAATCGCAATGCGTTGTCATGGGTCGTGATAAAAGTATGCGAATCCTTGCTTTGCAGCCGATCGATTACGGACATTATCGTGGCGTTAATCAAAGCTGCGGAGCAAATACCGGCAGCCGCTGAGTAATCATTAACTCGGACGCGCACACGTTCCATTAACTATGCACGAACCTCAGTTTCACTTGTTACTACCGGAGGATTCTTAATTTCTGCGTGACCGTGGGTTTCAAGGTTCGCTTAACTGACGGAAGTATGTTTAGGTATAATATATTTGCTAACAAAAAGAACGCAGTTTGATAAACGGCATAAAATATTTAAGCAATTGCAAGTATGACAATGAAAATACGGAACAAAATAAATTAAATTAATTAAACTGGAATGAAGTTAACATTGACATGAGATTGTGAATTTCACGTTTTGTTTTTAACTGGCAGAAGTGTGTTTAGATATATTACATTTGCTAACGAAAAAAACGCACTTTGATAAACGGCATAAAATATTTAAGCAATCGCAAGTATGACAATGAAAATACGGAACAAAATAAGTTAAATTAATTAAATTGGAATGAAGTTAACATTGACAAGAGATCGTGAATTTCACGTTTCGTTTTTAATTAGCAGAAGTGTGTTTAGATATTATATTTATTAAAGCAAAGAATACACTTTGAAGTTCGCATAAAAATTGTGTAAACACACCCAAATATGGCACCGAAAATAAGGAACAAATTAAATGAAATAAATAAAGCTGGGATAATGTTGACGGTAATTTTTGTTGAGCAGCACAGTTATTTATTTTACGCGAATCTATTGCTGCCGGTGCATACAATCCTGCGCATCGTTTCAATTAAGTTAACATTGACATGAGATTATGAATTTCACGTTTCGTTTTTAAGTAGCATAAGTGTGTTTAATTATATTTATTAGAGCAAAGAATATAGTTTGAAGTTCGCACAAAAATTTGCAAACACACCTAAACGTAACAGTGAAAATAAGAATAAAACAAGTGAAATAAATAAAACTGAGATAAAGTTGACGGTAATTTTTGTCGAGCAGCACAGTCATTTATTTTATGCGAGTGTATTGCTGCCGGTGCATACAATCCTGCGCATCGTTTCAATTAAGATAAACAATATTTTCTTAATATCTCTCTGATTTAGATAAAGAGCAAATACTTTCTGCGAACTAAAATCATACGTCTACCCACAACTTCTGTGAACGTGACCTCGACAACTCCGGAAGAAACTGATTGACAAAAACCGTCACTCCCAAAGCTCTCACCGAAACATGTCGTTTCAGCTGGACACTTCCGATCGACTCTCTCCCAGCAGAATAATCTGCGCCGCCCCCGCCTCATCCTCCACCCGTTTCGACCTACGCCGCAACTGCTCAATAACCAAAGATTAAAATATCGCGCGTCCACCCTCGTAAAACGAAAACGTCGTCCGCCATAGAACCGCGATCGATGCCGTAAAGCCTCCGACACGCTAATGTGCGACAAATTTTCGCGAAATCCGTCAGTCGCGTCTGTCAGATCGCGCAGACATTGACGTGTCTCGTCGATCGGAATGAAAAATCTGCGGGACGCGGGAGCGGTAACAAACGGCTTGCGTCAGAGAAATTAGTTTTAACGATTCGTTACACGGCCGACCCCTCCACTATCGGCCACCACCGTTGGCCACCACCGTCGGCCACCACCACCGGCCACTTCCCCTAACTTCGACCCCACCGGCTGCTGCATGCGCGCCCCTATCGATTGGTTATCGGAATAATGGCCGGGGTGCGGGTAATTCGTGCTGTCGGTGTTGGTAATTCGCCGCGTGCGTGTGGGTAATTCGGTAATAGCAACTTATGCGCACGTACCTGTGCCGTCTATTGGCGAATCCGAATGACGCGAAACTTTCGATGATCTTTTTGTTATAGGCTGATCGGTCGTATCGGCGAGTTCATACGCTCACTCGTAGTTAGTCATTATGTATGGTGGCTTGACATTGTGTGCTAGTGCCTTGATATAATATATATATATATATATGCATATGTATATTTATGTATTAGGTGTACAACTTTGCTTCCGCCGTTTTGCAATAGATGGCTGTAGCGGTAAGTGGTAGTCGAAATATATATATACAATAAGCTTAGGCATTTGTAAACATAACGCCATCGAAATATTAGTCGATTTGTGTCTGCATCATAAAGTCATTCTCGATTAAACATGTCAGCTTACGAGCCAAAATCTGCGGCTGAGGCTCATCGAATGCTCTCAAATACCTATGGTGAGGCCGCTATTAGTGAAAGAACGTGCCGAGAGTGGTTTCAACGCTTCAAGAACGGTGATTTTGACGTCGAAGACCGGCAAGGCGGTGGAAGAGAGAAGGTTTTCGAAGATGCAGAATTGGAGGCATTACTTGATCAAGACTCGTGTCAAACGCAACAAGAATTGGCAGTATCATTGGGAGTGACGCAACAAGCCATTTCAAAACGCCTGAAAATCATGGGAATGATTCAGAAACAAGGAAATTGGGTGCCGTACGAGTTGAAGCCGAGAGATGTTGAACGGCGTTTGTTTGCTTGTGAACAGCTGCTTGCAAGGCAAAGACGGAAAGGATTTCTGCATCGCATTGTGACTGGGGACGAAAAATGGGTTCAATATATATATATGCCATGCTTCCACGTCGACGGCCAATCCGAATATTCACGGTTCCAAGGTCATGCTCTGTATTTGGTGGGACCATCTCGGCGTATATATATATATAACCGACTGAAACAATCACAGGCGATCGTTATCGAACGCAATTAATGCGTTTGAGCCGAGCATTAAAAGACATATATATACGAGAGACATATAAAGTGATTTTACAGCACGACAATGCTCGACCCCATGTTGCGAAAGTGGTCAAGACATACTTGGAAACGTTGAAATGGGAAACCCCACCCGCCGTATTCTCCAGACGTTGATCGGACTATCACTTGTTTCGATCAATGGCACACGGCCTGGCTGACCAGCACTTCCGGTCTTATGAAGAAGTAAAAAATTGGATCGATTCGTGGATCGCTTCAAAAGATGACCAGTTTTTTCAACGCGGGATTCGTACGCTGCCCGAAAGATGGGAGAAAGTAGTGGCCAGCGATGGACAATACTTTGAATCATAAATATATATATATATAAAGCCTCGAATTTCGGAAAAAAACGGCGGAAGCAAAGTTGTACACCTAATATAAACGTATGCATACATATATATATCCACATATACACGTATGTCTCTATAAATATTTATCCACGTATACATATATATGTATATGAATGCAATATAGGTGGCGAATCCGAATGACGCGAAACTTTCGATGATCTTTTTGTTATAGGCTGATCGGTCGTATCGGCGAGTATATACGCTCACTCGTATAATAGTTGGTCATTATGTATGGTCGCTTGAGATTATGTGTGCTAGTGCGTTGATATATCATATATACATATTTATATATACAGGTATACATGTATATACAGGGTGCGGCGCCAAAATCCGGACAAATCAAACATTTTTTGGAACATAATTTTTGTTGCAATAATAGAAAAATAAAAAATTTTTATAGTTAGAAGTTAGAAGTTAAAAAATTTCAATAGCGGCTCTTAATGATGAGACGTTGGGATGTCTGGACTTGTTGGTGACCCTTTCGATCACGCTCCATACATAATAGTCCAAAAGGATTTAAATCTCATCATTAAAAGCCGCTAGTGAAGCGGCATTCGCCGATATTCGTTAAAACGGGCCTGCGACAGATTCAGACCGAGAATATAGACGGTCATTGAAGCAGAGGGGGGTTATATTGAATGAATGTTTTCTTTATGACCCAACAAACAATACAGTAACAAAAAAAAATTTTACTTTTCTACTATTGCAATAAACATTGTTCCAAAAAAAATGTTTAATTTATACGGATTTTGGCGCCGTACCCTATATATCCACGTATGCATTATTATATGTATATATGTATTTATCTCGTATACATATGTAAATATATATCTATATGGATGTAATATAGGTATAACATATTATTCGACACTTTCGATGAAATCTTCGCTGCGCACTGAATGCCATTTTTGATTTTGCGGAACGAAGCGAAGTCTCGGTACTATCAGCGAGTACATACGGTCACTCGTAATTAGCCGTTATCTCCATTGTGGCTAGAAATTATCTGTGCAGGTGCGTTAATTACCAGTTATCGTGTGGATCTAATAGTAACGATCAAATTATCTGACACTTCCGATGAACTTTTCGCTGTGGGCTGATCAGTGCTTGGTGTGCCAACGGTATCAAATAGGGTAACGGCATTTTTTATTTTGCAGAAAGATGCGAAGACTATACTATCGGCGAGTTCATACGCTCACTAATAATTAGTCATTATGTCTATAGTGACTTGTAATTATATCTACTGGTACGTTACTAGTTATAGTATAAATATAATAGTGATGATCATATAATCCGAAAATTTCGATGTTTTTTGAAATTTCAATGCTTTGATGGGCGAACAGTAGCAAATGTGGCGACATAATTGTTTGTTTTGCGAAACAAAGCAATGTCTCGATACTATTGGCGAGTTCAAATGCTCACTGGTAATTAATCATTACGTCCATACTGATTTGTAATTATCTCTACTAGTGTGTTAATTACTAGCTATCGTATGAATGTACTACGATGCAAAACTTTTGATGATCTTTTCACTGGGCGCTGATGAGTGGTTGGAGTTCTAACGGTAGCGAATGTGGCAACATAATTTTTTATTTAGCCGAACAAAGCGAAGTCTCGATACTCTCAGCGAGTACATACGCTCAGTAGTAATTAGCCATTATCTCTATAGTGGCTTGTAATTATCTCTATTAGTGCGTTAATTACTAGCTATCGTATGAATGTAATACTGACGTTCAATTTCTTTCTCTTCTTGAAGCGCTCTAAAGTATTAGCAATAATACGCGTTTTTATCATTGAAATGTGGAACTTTTATTTATTAACCCGACATGTTTTGGGACCAAACAAATTCCCGATGCAGAAGTGCATTATATTTATAATTGTATCAGTGTATGCTGGTTGTATTGTGTTGTTTTACGGTACTTCTATTTGCATTCCGTCTTTTGTTTTGTCACGAAGGCTTTGTCGCAAAATAAAAAACAGAGCGATATTAATATGTTCTGCAAAAAAAAAATTTACACATTTGCTACCGTTGAAATCCTAAACACCGATCAGCGAACAGCCAACGCATCATCGAAAGCTTCTAATCATATGATCATTAGTATTATATTCAGGCGATAATTAGTAATTAACGTGTTCGTAGAGATAATTATGTGCTGGTATAGAGATAATGGCTAATTACTAGTGACCGTATGAACTCGCCACTATTTCAAATTTGCCAGTTTCTACCTCAAAATTAAAAACACGATGAAAACATTTAACATATGTAATTTTTTTTACACTCAGAAACCTTTCATACTTGACCTTTTCTGGGAAGCAATTATGCTAATTTGATTTTCTTTTTACTCAAACAATGGCTGTC
The DNA here is from genome assembly GCA_033815515.1 of Cryptocheilus praepositus. Taxonomy (NCBI): domain Eukaryota; kingdom Metazoa; phylum Arthropoda; class Insecta; order Hymenoptera; family Pompilidae; genus Cryptocheilus; species Cryptocheilus praepositus. The sequence goes on from JAWWQZ010000314.1 coordinate 6,907,695, forward strand.
GGGTACGTGACAACGATAATAACATACTGTGTTACAACATTAAATTAAATTAAATGTTCACGAACATTTTCGCGGTTGCCGTTGCTTTAATTTCAGTGTGGTTCTTAGCGTGCAAGTATAAATCTCAGTCAATTATTCGTTGAACAGTTGGGTGGTTTGTTGGAGTACTGTTTGGTTGGAAATTCATACGAGGCATTATTTCGAAGTCGACGTATCACTTCCATTTGCCATTCGCGTCGCCAGTTAACATTTCGCCGACAAAGTCGCAACACAAGAAGATGTACATTTGTCATGACGAAGGATGAAATGGCCTCTTTTCCCCGGCGAGTGGTTCGCGACCATTGGGAAACTTATGGGCGACCATTTCTCCGTCGGTCGCATGCTAGAAACTCGAGAAACTCGGGGGAAGCGCGTATTTATCGTTTACATCGTCGGTGGAGACTTTTCCTGTCGGAGGAACCGGCCAAACCTCGCCTTTTTTTACAACTTCTTCACATTTTGTCCCCGTAGAAAACGTTAATTTGCGGACAAAACATCAATTTTGATTAACGGCAAAATAATCAAAGATTATCAGTATCGTAAGGAGATAATCGACGATGCTCAAATATTTTCATCTAGTGTTTGCGTTGCACGATTCCATCACGAAGTACTGAATCCTTGACAATGTCGTCTTAATCCACGGACAAAGCATAAGTTTCAGTCAATGAAGAAATAATAAAAATTATTATTATCAGAAACAGACAACTGCCGAGTACCTCATTATTTTCATCTAGTCTGCGTTTGCAACGTTGTTTGAATCCACGAGCAAAACAGCAATTTCAATTAACAGCTTAATAATCGAAGGTTATCTCTATCACAATTGGGTAATCGGCGGGTTCACGATTATTTTTATCTAGTCTCTGCATTTTATGATTTTATCACGAAATATTGAATTTGGCAACGTTGTCTCAATCTACGAGCAAACCATCAAATTCAATCGACGGCGTAATAATAAAACGCGATTATTACCACAAAGTTAAATCAATGATACCCGATGATTTTCATCAAGCCGTTGCGTTTTCTAATTTCGCCACAAAATGTTACATATGTCAACGTTATCCTGAAAATCAAAACAAATCTACAGTGGTCAATTATCTTCATCCGAAACCATTACGTTTGCAACATAGCGCTTTTCATTCCCCCACAAAAACATGAATCTAATTCTTATCTAGCCTCTGCATTTTATGATTTTATCGTGAAATATTGAATTTGGCCACGTTGTTTCAATCCACGAACAAACCATCACATTCAATCGACAGCGTAATAATAAAATGCGATCATTACGACAAAGATTAAATCAATGATACCCGATTATTTTCATTAAGCCTTTGCGTTTTCTTATTTCACCACAAAATGTTACATTTGTCAACGTTATCCTAAAAACCATCTACAAATCGACGGTGGTCGATTATCTTCATCCGAAACAATTGCGTTTGCAACATACCGCTTTTCATTGACCCACCAAAACATAAATCTAATTTTTATCTAGTCTCCGCATTTTATAATTTTATCGCGAAATATTGAATTTGACACGAGCAAGCCATCAAATTCAATCGCCGCAGCAATAATAAAACACGATTATTACCACAAAGTTAAATCAATGATACCCGATTATTTTCATCAAGCCGTTGCGTTTTCTAATTTCGCCACAAAATGTTACATATGTCAACGTTATCCTGAAAATCAAAACAAATCTACAGTGGTCAATTATCTTCATCCGAAACCATTGCGTTTGCAACATAGCGCTTTTCATTCCCCCACCAAAACATGAATCTAATTTTTATCTAGCCTCTGCATTTTATAATTTTATCGCGAAATATTGAATTTGACACAAGCAAACCATCAAATTCAATCGCCGCAGCAATAATAAAACGCGATCATTACGACAAAGTTAAATCAATGATACCCGATTACTTTCATCTCAAGCCTTTGTGTTTTCTTATTTCACCACAGAATGTTACATTTGTCAACGTTATCCTAAACACCATCAACAAATCGACGGTGGTCGACTATGTTCATCCGAAACTATTGCTCTTGCAACATACCGCTTTTCATTCACCCACCAATCGGCGCCCTCAAAATCACTAACAACCCCCATATTCTTCTCGACAAATAAACAGTCGCTTCCCGAACTCTTGGGCCCTTACCCCCTTCACCTGCCTCTCCCCAGCATTGACATTACTTACTCGCACGTCGGCCACCCCGCATCGAAAGAGCGTTTTCATCGTTTCCCCCGTTTATCCGATTTCGCATTTGAGTAATTACCGTTGAGCGGCCCGCTCGATTCTGCCCGATTGTTTTCGCCGCGCGAACTGGCATCGATCGCCGAACGCGTCGAAACGCGGGGCTGGAAGGCAGGGGTTGGCGAAAAAAATATCGAATACTCGCGTGCCGCGTGCGAACGCGACGAACACTTTGTGCGCCCGGAGTACCTTTATGACGGAGGGGGCGGACGTCTCTTCCGCTCGCATTTTTCGCATTCGCTTTTCCGAAATGAACATCGCCGGCGAGCGCTTTTGCCTGTATTACCAAGTGTGCAGCCGTGTACGCGCGTTATTTCGGACGCCTCGTGCTCCGCGTGCGTCAAAGTGATAAACTGTTTGCGCTTTATTTTCCGCCCTCCACCCCCGCCGGGGTCTGTGTGCACAAAGCCCTTCCCCGGTGCCTCGCCGATTTTTCGCGTTTTCGGGCGAAACTGCGAATTTCGGGCGCGAAGCATGCGGCGCAGAATCAGTTTCGGGGGTAATCGTCATAAATTGATATTAGGGCGACGAACGGGAGTTTGGGCGGCGGGTGGCTGAGTTGTTTATTTCGGCATGTTAGCGCTCGTGGACGATGTACGAAGATAAATGTGTTTGGGGATGAGTGGTGATGCTGGATGATAGTGCGCTGGCGGAAAGGTGCATAGGGCTAATAGAGGCGATGCTGGGGTTATGCGATGTTTTGTATGAAATTAGGCTTAGAATTGATGTAAGCAGGATGACGGCGCTGCGGGTGTTCGGAAATGTTGTTTAAAGTTCATCCGGTGTGGAAAGATATTGGTGTGACAAGGTGTAATGCGGAAAGTAAGATTTTTAACACGTTGAGTGGCATGGTGGTCATCGGTGACCATTAACACGTTGACTGCCACGGTGGTCACCGATGACCGGCGCAAAAGATTTTACTATAAATGCAAAAAAATTCGCCATGAAGCCTATTTGCAATCTTGTAAAAGCCATTGATATTGGAATGATGCTTTAATATTTTGGCTTCTAATAACTCTGCGTTACCTTTATTTTGCACGATTTAATCATACGCTGCAGTATTCTATTGAATCGCGGTTCTAACATAGCAAAATACGTTTGGCACTCAACGTGTTAATGAACTTATAGAAACGCCGTGATAGTTACCGGCGACCAATGCAAATGATCTCGATAGAGATGCGTAAAAATTTCTAAACAATAACAGTCGTTATTTTGTAAATGCAATTAATAATAGGTACACAACTTTGCTCCCGCCGTTTTTTCCCTTTCGTCCAATGCAAAAAACGGCGGCAATTAATATTAGAACAGAGATTCGACCCTTTGCTCTTTACTGTATCTGCCTTATATCAGTTTTACATAATTCAATCACATCATATAAAATTTAATCACATAAAATTATAAAATATAAAATTTAATCATATAAAATTTAATCACGACAATTCTGATTTGGACTATTCCGGTGCGGCACTGGAAACAAAATTAGCAAAATACGCACGGCAGTCAATATGTTAAGAATTGCAAAACAAAAAACTCTCCGGCATTCATATAATGCCAATATTTAATTATCCTAAGTCTCACTACATTTTTGCAGTGCAACGAAACTGAACTGTTATTCGAGTACTCCGAGTATACATGACCCTATCGCCGCACCCTCTCATCAAATATTTCTCCTTTTCATTTCATTACTTCCATTAACCCATTCGTATGCGCAAGCGGAATAATCCGCACACGCTGATTGACAATTATAACGAAACGCGTAATAATCCGCGAAGTACTACGTTCATTCAATGCAAACCGCAGAATAATACGCTGGCCATGTTCTTATTTCGCCTAATGTGAAACATTCCGCGGGTACCTTGCGAGCAGCAGAAGCAATGAATAAAAAATTTGAATCTTCTAGTGAATTACCAGTAAGTTTTAGCTTTTGTAATGCCGTTCAGACGAGAAAAAATATACAGTAGACTCCTGTATAAAATTTTTCATTATATTATGCTCTCTAATAAAAAACGGGATTTCAGTGCTTGCTCTAATCAAGCATAGTATAGTTTGTTATCTCGATCGGAACAAATTGATTTTTCTTCTTTTTGTTGTAATTTTGTACAACGCGATGTTATACAACTCATAACGTATTAACTGCGTTATACGAGGGTCTACTGTACTACAATGAAAAATTTATCGTTACGTGAAAATATGCGATAATACAGGCTGATTGTCAGCTAGACGTCTCCGATGAATGAAATTAGTGGCGTATTGAGAATTATGATTCAGATTGATTAACCCATTCACTACTAGGTTTAAATTATGTAATTTCATTCGTATTGCCATTTTGGTTTCGTCTGTTGGCGTTTATATAAACTTTGTTATTCTTTATGAGTGTATATATATTTGTCCAGATTTTTCACAGAAATAACATCCAAATTAGTGGCAAGAGTTAAGACCGAACAACCGCCGATTTGACCCCCTTCACGTTTAAAGCACGCGCATTCAATTTGTCGTCAATTAAATACACACACATATAGCGTTTCGACGAGTAACGGGCTCAATATCGAATAATCGCAGCGTTTATGCGTCAATCGACTCGATCCCGAGATTCGCTTATCCTCTCGTTTAACGTCCTTTACCGATGTTTTTCGGCGGAACGAGGAAAATCAAATCGTTCACTTTGAAGAAATCAATTCTCGTGACTTTTTCGGCCAATGGCGACACGGATTCGACAAAGGCCGAATATTTCGTGAAAGCGATTCACCGCCGCTTTCTATCTCTGAATATGACATATGCACGCACACAGTCGCGCAGCCAGGGGGGTTGTGCACGAAGGTGTGCGCGTATAAGTGTGCGCGTGCAATAACGTCGACCACCTACCGAACGAATCGTACGATATCCGGACTGAATGGTGTCAAATATAAAGTCCTGTTACAAACGCACTCGCGTTCGTTTGTGTTTTTCTATCGTCCGCGACGCACGGAATTTTTATATTGTCAACACGGCGCACGCCGTGATTCGTTATTCTATGCAGTTTTGTACCCTGTAAAATCTGTGTTTGACGAGCTTTGCGCTGTATCGCGCACCGTTCTATGGAGTCCATGTATTAGGTGTACAAATGAATAATCCAAATGATTTTGAGCGGTTATGAAATCAATTTTAAATTGAATAGATTTTCCCACTCTTTTGTGGTTATGCAGTGTTGACATATAGCTATTAAAAATAACAAATAGTTTTACAAAAAGTCCAACATAACCTTTAATATTATTCAGTTGAGTAGAGTCGAAAATGGCAACAGATAAGGTGCATATTCGACATTGCATTCTTTACGAATTCAAACAAGGAAAAAATGCTGCAAGAGCATGCGAATCGATTTGTTTCTTCCTCGGCGAAGGTGTTGTATCATACGATGTGTGCGCATTTGGGTTTAAGCGGTAATTTCAGTCTAATCGACAAACAACGGCCTGGAGGCCCTCGGAAGTGCAATAAAGATGATTTGGAAAAACTGCTCATCGAGAATTCGGCACAAACGCAAAATGGGCTTGCGGGACAGTTGGGAGTAACGCAGCAAACGATTTCCAAAAGCCTACATGAGATGGGAAAGATCCGGAAAGAAGGAAAATGGGTTCCGCATGAACTCAGTGAAAGCAACAAAAATCAACGAGTGACAGCGTGTCTTTCTCTCCTCAATAAGCAGCGTCGAAAGTCTTTCTTGTGGAAAATCGTTACGGGCGATGAGAAATGGATATTCTATGACAATCCGAAACGTAGAAAGTCATGGGTAAATCCTGGCGAACCATCAACATCGGTCGCAAAACCAAATCGCTTCGGAAAAAATGTTCTGCTCTGCATTTGGTGGGATATCAAGGGCGTACTTTATTATGAGTTGTTGGAAGCGGGTGAAACAGTTACTGCGGACTGCTACCAACGCCAATAAATCTGCTTGTGTCAAGAATTGGAACGAAAACGCCCGTATACCGGCAAAGGAAAACGTCCAGTGAAATGACTGCATGACAACGCTAGGCCACACATTGCTTCCAATACAAAAGACATCATAATGAGCCTTGGTTGGGACGTCTTGCAGCACCCGGCGTATTCACCAGACCTTGCTCCAACCGATTACCACTTGTTTCGATCGATGCAAAACGCCTTGTCCGATATGCACTTCCAATCAATCGATGAGATCCGAAAATGGCTTGACGGTTTTATCGTATCCAAAGACGTAACATTTTTTCGAGGTGGAATTCATCAGCTGCCTGAAAGATGGCTTAAAGTCATAGAAAGCAACGGCAGGTACTTTGATTAAAAAATTTAATTTACTTTGTTTTAAAATAAACTTTGAATTTAGCTGAAAAAAATTGGATTATTCATTTGTACACCTAATATTTTGGCGCAGTTTTCCACTGTCTTACGGCGTATTGATCCGCTTGACGTCGCATTACTGGAAATCAGTGTAGCGTGGTGTGTGAGTAACTGAGCGCGCAATATCGTAAAGTTCGCGGAAGATGACGTGTAAACGGTGCAGCGTGCAGAAACGAGAAAGCGCAAAAACGGGCTCAGCGAAATTTGGTCCGACGGTGGACGGAATAAAGCCGGTAATAATCCGGTAGGTGCGCGGCATTTGATCGGCGGCCGATGTTTGGACGAACGTTTTCCGTCCCGGTACCGGGGAATAATTATTGAAACACCGGTTATTTGCGGAGTTATTATCGCGCGAACGGATTCCGACGGATGATCCGGTGAAATCAAAATTGTACACAAAATAATATCTGTCAAATTCGCTTTAATGTTTTTTTTTCTTCTCTAACTTAATCACGGCGCGACAATGAAAACGTGGCGTTTTTCGATATGGAGAAATGTGTAGCAGTTGCAAAAAATAACTCAGCCAATCGCTTTCAGTTTGAAAAAATAAGTGGCTAATATTAGAAATTATTTACCTCGTTATCATCATGCGTGCATGTACCGATAAACTGTCCAACAAAATTAAAATTATATAAACCCCGGCAACTATTAAATTTCCTTTAATACTTCCCATTTGAATTTAGACCTTAATTGACGAATGATGATAAATCTACGGCATTCTTTTATTTGGAAACATAAGTAGCTAATATAAGAAATTATCTACCCCATTGTCATCATGGGTATGTGCAATTTCCAATTTTCAATTTCCTTAAATATTTTATTTTTGTCTTAGAGCTTAATTGTTCTTGTGTAGGAAAATGATTAGAGTGTTATAATCGATACAAAGAGTGAAAGTATAATTAAGTTAAAAATGAAATACGCCGTTCGTTTTTCTTGGTTAATTTATATGCTCGCAGCGCAAGCATTCTGTCAGAAATAACTAATTGTCACAAGAACTACGGAGAGTCTATACGCGAGTGAAGTGACTCGTTAGTTGACATTCAAAACGAAATTCCACGAACGTGGGTGACCGCGTCGAACGAACAGACGAACAATGCGCCAACGATGGTCAACAATGCGATATACATTTCAATGGCTCCTTAACGATCCGCGTCGCCGCGCAGAAACCTGTTTATCGGGCTTAACCCTAGACATCGGTAATAACAGACATGATTCCAATCGGCTTAGCCAACCTGCTTCCGTTGGGTTCGTCATTTCTAGCGTTAGAAACCTTCAAACGTTGGAAACCCAATCATCGGTGTTCACGTGTCTAGAATTCGCAGTGACATCGTTGACTGTGACGGTGTCGTAATTTACGCTTTATACGAATTTCTTATTTTATTTACTATTTTATTACTTTACATGCCAAATATATTATACTTCCTATATTTTTATATGTTACGTCATAATTTACGTCTGATACGTATATTTTATTTTATTCATCATTTTACCGTTTTATATTTTAAGTATATTATATATGTTGCATTTTATTATTTTACGCGATAATTTGCGCTTGATACGTATTTTACGATATTACGCCGGCGTAAATTGCGTTTGATGACAGAAGTCAGTTAATGTTCGATTTATTTGATGCTGAGAGTCGGCGGATAGGTAAATGGAGGGGTATGTAGGTCTGCGGACATATAGTTTCGTGTGTATCTAGACAAATAGGCGTCTGTGCTTATGTAGGTCAATATATGTTTATATCCGCGAATATCGGGGACGTAAATCTCTACATCGACGAACTACTACGCCCACGCAATTGTATGTGCGATATTACAGAATTTCCAGTATCGACACTTTCAAGAATTCAACCTACACGATCACTGCATGTTGACATTTTCTATAATTCTATAGTCGTGGAAATGAAGGTGCAACAATATTCTAAATAACTTGTTAGTGCAACGTTTCAAAATGTCCGGTAGCAACACTTTCAAGAACTGAACTCAAATGATTATTATACTTAAACTGTCCTTTTATTTTTTCCGATAAATCCGTAATATTTTAAATCATGACCGATTTCTAAAATTTGTTTATTAAATAACTCTCATGCCTGTATTAATATTCTGAATTTGTTAGGGAGACATTACAAAATTTCCACTAACAACACCCTCAAATACTAAACTTTTTATGTTGTCCGACAATTCTGATATTTCGCATAACACGTTTTAACAATTAAATGTTTTAAATAACGATCAATCTTCCAAATGCATGATTAATGGAATGTTCTAAAGAAACCATCGAAAATATGTTAACGTTATCGGCACCTACTTCCCAATTGTGCCACGAATTACGGAACACGCCATAGTATATGCGAATCTGATGGCGCATGGCCAGCAGCGTGCGAGAAACTCGCGAGCAGGCGGGCAATTATTATGCATGCACAATGCAGAAATAATTATCACGCCGACGCGCGGTTATTTGCATTTCGGCGGCTAATAGTAAGCCGCGAAGGTTTATTAGGCCGCCGAGACGCCGGCCGGCAATTCCCTCCGAAGCATATGCTGACAAGCCTCTTTTCCTCTGCAAGCCGCTTTCTATAGTCGCACGGATGTAAGAATGTTTTCCTATTTTATACGCCCGCATGACATCTATCCGCTGTCGATCCCTTCGTTTTTCGTTATCACGCGGATCGTTGCAGATGCATAGAAATAGTTTTTTGCAATTTAACACAGGCCTGCAACCTTTTAACTGCTATGGACACATATATGCGTTTGCAGATCGGACGTTCGTCAGTTTTTTCGTCCTCGCAAGTACTCCACACACAATTATCAAGGTATAAGTATACGAGTGTTCTACAGCAAACGACTGTCTTGCATTATTTAATTCTGTGTAATTGAAGAATTAAACATTGAAGCCCTATGAACGCATATATGCGTTCGATAAAAATTATCAGTATGAACTACGGTCGCATATATGCGTTTGCGGATTGGACGTTCGTCAGTTTTTTCGTCCTCGCAAGTACTCCACACACAATTATCAAGGTATAAATATACGAGTGTTCTGCAGCAAACGACTGTCTTGCATTATTTAATTCTGTGTAATTGAAGAATTAAGCATTAAAGCCCTATGAACGCATATATGTGTTCGATAAAAATTATCAGTATGAACTACGGTCGCATATATGCGTTTGCGGATTGGCGTTCGTCAATTTTTTCGTTCTCGCAAGTACTCTACACACAATTATCAAGGTATAAATATACGAGTGTTCTGCAGCAAACGACTGTCTTGCATTATTTAATTCTGTGTAATTGAAGAATTAACACGTTGACTGCCATGGTGGTCATCGGTGACCGGCGCAAAAGGTCTCACGAAAAACTCAAAAAATACCCAATCGGTCGCATTTATAATTTTGTAAAAGCAATTAATATTAGATAGTGATTCAATTCTTTGGTCTCCAATACCTTCGCATTATTTTCATTTTGCACAATTCATTCCTATTCTGTAGCACTTCATCCGATTGCAATTTTAATATAGTAAAATACGCGTGGCAGTCAAAGTGTTAAGCATTGAAGCCCTATGAACGTATATATGCGTTCGATAAAAATTCTTAGTATGAACTACGGTCGCATATATGCGTTTCTCAACTTTTCTGGTCCCCCACGCGTTGCCCTCACAATAATCTGCGATCTAATTTCACAATAATCTATAATAAAGTGCTTTATTTCGTTTGGCGGAACGGACAAATTACAATTATAACTTAGCAGTGCTTCGTGTAATTAATCAGCCGACTTAACATTGGCACAGAAGTGTTCAGTCCTCAGCGAGCACTTTTCCAAAATTACGACCGCACGACCTAAGACGATTCCCGGTTTGGTTTACTGTCAACCTCGTCGATGCACGATTCCAATTCGTTCCGCCCTCTGTTCTCCGTTATCGCGTTTTACTACGCGCAGATTTCGAACGTACGATAATCCAATTTTCCTTCTAATCCGATCCAACCTCGCAATTCCGTGCTGCGTTCCGAGAGCGTCGTTTGTCGCTTTACCGCGCCGGATATCGAAGGTGAAACGGTATACGATAGTATGTGACCCTCGTTCGCACTCGTGCGCGCGGCCGATTTTGATAAGGTCAGCTGTTTGATTTTCTAATGGAGAGCCGGTCGACCCCTCGCGTCCTCTAAGTTGGCCCTTTGCAGACAGGCACTTTTTTAAGTGCACTCAACTGTGGTTAGAAAATATTTTCTTTACTCAACGACAACATTTGCGACGCACTGGCACCGGGACTTAGCTGAAAGCTAGAATTTGAAGAACGAACGGATGTCTTGGAAATGGTGGCGAATTTAAACGATTGGTGGCTTCAGCTGATACTTGTCAAAAGAACGATTTTTGTTTTTATCGTTACTCTAACGATGTCGCGATTATTAATACATTTTTCGATTCGGTTCTATGTAAAAATAATGTTTCATGTAAATGCCGCATTTTCTTATTTAATTAAAACTGCTGAGGAGGATTAACCTGAGAATCGAAACGCACCTATTAATGTTCACAAACGTGTAATGAAGGATAGATACAGGGACTAAACTTTGCGCCGATACCTCTTCAACATCATTATTAGTTTCGCTAGTTTTTTAACGACCACATGAACTCATCGCAATTTCTAAAACATCTGCTTTTTCTGTAAATTTCAAATAACGCTCGAAATATCTAATGCGTATATACATCTGAATGCTAGATATATGGGACCCGTCAATTTGACTTATGTCCGGAGGAATAGATACACAACGTCCAGAATTTCGAAATGAGACGTCTGAGGCGGAAACGAATTTGCATACGTATTCATATCGTCCCATTAACAAATCTCAGCAAAATTGCTAGAAAATCATAATAGTAGTTTCTGCGGTTCTCCTCGCGACACCCAAAACCTGTCAAATTAAATTCCGCTGAATCTACTGTCGGGCAGAAAATTTCGTGATATGTAACGTAAAAACGTCAGACTAACGGCGTATGAAACTTACGATGACAATAACGGAAATTGTAGACTGGTATAACGAGGACATTTTCTTCGGTACAACGATGCAATTCGACTAAGCGGAAGCACGATCCAGTTTGACAATTTTACAGGAATACTACACCGCGTCGCAACGCAAAGCACCATTAAATTTACATGTAGCCGCAGTACGGATTTTGACTTTTCCACCTTTATCGCCCGGCATTCGCACATACATCGACGGTACCTATAAGTCGCCGGGTAAGAACATTCAGAAATCCCAAAGTAATTTTCTACGCTGAATTTCCCCCGACGGTCCGCGTGGCTTTAAAGAAGATATTGTCGACAGCAAAGATTCCAATATTCCGTGGCGTGCGCAACGTTTATGTTTCTTTGCGCATGACGACCGAGAAACAAGCTATGATAACGTACCAGTGTGCGCAAGGATAAACGCGACACGGAGAGAAAAACTGTAGAAAACCAATAACTCTTAAAAGTGCTTTAGTATTCTTCCTTTTGATTTACATCTTACTTAACATTTTGACTGCCGTGCGTATTTTACTATATTAAAACCGCAACGTGATGGAGTACTCCAGAATATGATTAAATCGCGCAAAATGAAAATAATGCGAAGGCATCGGAGAACAAAGAATTTAAACACTATTTAATATTAATTGCATTTACAAAATCATAAATGCTACCGATTGGGTATTTTTTGAATTTTTCGTGAGACTTTTCGCGCCGGTCACCGATGACCACCATGACAGTCAAAGTGTTAATGAACGGCCATAAATCCACGTTTTTCATTTGAAGACATGAGTATGTAATAGAAGAAGTTACTTGTCTCATTGTCATCGTGTATACGTGCAGCAACAAATAAAGTAAAATGCAAACTATACAAAGTCAACAGTTTTTAAATTTGCTTTATATTACGTGTTCTTATTTAGAACTTAATAGACGAACGGCAATACATTTCTGGCCTTCTTTTAACCCTTTTCGGACGCATGTCTGCTCTCAGACACCAAAACATAAAACCGTACTAATCATATACTGTATTCATCCATGTATCAGTTTACAATTTATCTGCACAAATATAAATATCTAATGGATCTATTCACGAACTCATGCGACCTATTCAAGAATTCTTATCATTTGGAGATAACGAAATCCAGTGCGAACAAAGCTGTTATTTCTCGCTCGACATGCAATACGCTGAGGTAAGCTGGAAAACTGCACATAATGCGCTATTGCGAAGACGTAAGAAGTAAAAATGGTGCTGTATGTTCTAATAGAAAAATTAAGGGCGGAAGACGTTAAACAAATTATTTTTGCAGTCCTTGCAGTCGAAAACCAGGATTGCATATTGGAGACTGTTTTGAAAAATTCCACACATTGCAGAACTATAAAATATAATTTTTACAAGAAAAAAAACATTAAAACATATTATTCTATAAACACATAAATAAGGTTATCGTAAGAATTAATAAATCTTATTTATTCTTCATAATCCTGCATGTTATGTATCACTGCGCTTTCAGCGGAAATTAATTCCGACCAGTACGATACCCATGTCCAAATTAAATACGTCTGAAAAGGGTTAATAGGAATATAAATAGCTAACCTACACAGTTATTTACACAATTATGAAACAAAATTGAAACTGTACCAAAACGCGTTCCTCCCCCAGACTTATACACATCACACCGACCGATTATCAAACTTAAAATTGCCCAAAACCGCCAACTACTAAATTTCCATCAGCAACTCTTTGATCCAGGTCTCAACTAACGGCAAAAATTCGCATATTCCGCGACATGCGCAACGTTTACGTTCCTCTGTTGTGCGCGACGTCCGAGAAAGAACCTCCGACATGCACCAATGTACGCGAAGAAACGGGCGACACACAGAGACAAAAAGCCATTCTCTCCCATTCTCCTCCATTCTCTCAGCATAAGTGCTCCAGTGTTCTCCATTTTCATTGTATAACTCGAATCAGTGGTATCGCGACGCACAACATATTCAGATATTCGGCGCACACACGCGCAAGGAAACGCCAGATGCGGGGATCCCGGCGATGGAGAAGAGAATTTGTGGGAAGAGGCGGCGGATATATGCGCTTTATGCGCGTGGCTTGCGAACGACAGGCGAGCGAGTGAGAAGACGCGCGATTAAACGAGGCAAGAATGAGAGACTGCGCCAATGCATGTGCGGTTACTTAGAGACGCGCTACATGAAAAAATTCATCGAAAATGCTAAATGCGGGAGGCTCGGCGTTCCACTTTCGACGCATGAGACTCGACTAATTCTGTGCTACTTTTTTTGTCGGGGTTTGCACTATGCCCACGATTCTGCACGTTAAGGGAACATGTGTTGTAAGAGAATGAATTGATTTGACAAACGTCTTAACGAGAAGAGCAACGATATGGAAGTGTGAGTACAGGAAGAAGATAAATAAAAAGGGGGGCATAGATGATTTTGTCATTATGTCGTAAAACAGTATTCTACAGATATTGTGTGTATATACAGTATATACCGATGTTTCTTCTTACAGTTTTCAATTAAATGCAGTTCCAAAATCGAATCAGTCGTAAGCAGATAAATAGCAACGAGTTCACGCGGTTACTGGTTAAAATGAATAGAGATGTTAGTCAGTTTCAAATATTTTCGATATGCGCAATTGTCATACATGAGATTCGACTAATTCTGTGCTAGTTTTTTGTCGGGGGTTTGCACTATGTCCACGATTCTGCACGTTAAGGGAACACGTGTTATAAGAGAATGAATTGATTTGACAAACGTCTTAACGAGAAGAGCAACGATATGGAAGTGTGGGTACAGGAAGAAGATGAATAAAAATGGGGGCATAGATGATTTTGTCATTATGTCGTAAAACCGGGTTCTGGATGTATATACAGTATATGTGTATATCGATGTTTCTTGTCACAGTTTTTAATTAATCGCAGTTGCAAAATCGCTTCAATTATAAGCAGACAGGTAGCAGGGAGTAGTAACGAATTCACGCAGTTACTGGTTAAATTTAAAACCGATTTTAATCGGTTTCAAATATTTTCGATATACGCAACTGTCATACATGAAAGCTGACTAATTCTGTACTACTTTTTGTGAGGAGTTTACACTACGCATTAGAAGGACACCTGTTATAATAGAATAAAGCAATTTAACAAACGTCTTAAAGTGACGAGTTTCGATACAGAACTGCAACTACAGGAAGAAGTTAAATAAAAGAGAGCATATAAATAATTTTGTCACCATGCAGTAATATAGTATCCTACAGAAATTACATATGTTGATTATTCTTCTCACAATCTTGAGTAAACACGGCGGAACTTTCATCAAGATCCTGCTTGAGGTGCTAAAACACGCGATTTTCTAATCGAATATTTTTGCCGTCTAAATATGCGTGAAGCCAATTATGTACACGCCCACAGAGTAAACAAGTCGCGCGTACTAGATCCGTGGATATGTCTAAATAGTTGCACGACCAGATTTCCAGGTCTCTCCCACTGCATGCGTTACAGGTTTCTATCGAAAGAGGCGAACAAACGTTTCGCACGTCGACATATTCCATTAATTGCCATCTTAATTTATCCATCGCCACGCCGGCGGTCCCGTTCGTTCGTCGATCTACAGTTACTCCTAAAAGTATTCGGACACCAACGAAATTTAAGAATTTTGTCAAGTGACCATATTACTTGTGAAAGAATTGTGTATCAGAATGTTATATTGCTAATGTAATAAATACTCATATTTAAAATTATTCAAACGGCTAAAGTACCTAGAACAAAAGACGCAATAAAAAATTGACATTGTTTATTCTAAAACAGATGTATTGGGATTAATGTAATGTGATTAATATTCGATAAATGTTCGAGTACGTTTGCCACAGTATAATTGAACATGTTTCCAAAATGTTTACTTCAATAATCTACAATCTCGAGCTACAATAAATGTTGTTTCAAGCAAAGAAAGATTTAATTCGATTATTGTATAATTTATACAGACGCATCATTAATTAATCGAATTTGGTCAACATTATATATATATATTAATTCTCGATAATTGCACGAATACCTTTGTCACGGTATAATTAAGCAAACTTTCAGGAGTTGTGTACAATTAATAACTTTAAGCTACAATAAATAATACAATTCTACGCTACACGGACTGTTTCATAAATAATACCGACACATCGTTAATTAATCGGGTTTGGTCAGTGCCGGAATACTTTTGGGCGTAACTGTATAATTTACGTCCGCCGTCTGGTCCCCGCCAACTTCATCTAACGGTACGTCGGATAGTCTATTCACGGCCGTTAAAACCGCGCAATATCGACAGATTGCGCAAACCGGCCGACGGGCTTGTAATTCTGCATGGCGGGCGTTTCGTAAGTGGCTGTTAGAAAAAAAAAAAAACACGCAGAAACGCGACTCCGCCGTTTTCATATTTCATCTTTGATGCTCGGGCGAGCGGCGACGAGAATTTGAATGGCGAATTCGAGAGTTCGCTAAGTTATGGCGGGGCAATCGCGGATAATACGTTTCTTACTTTTTTCTTGCGTCTTCTTTCTCCGCCCCGTTCCGTCTCTCGCTTTCTCCCGCCGTCTCTCCGCGTTTTTGCGCCTTCTCTCTTTTGGAAGAGAGCGATTGATGACGGTAGATTTATCGCGACGATAACTCTCGGCGATATTCCTTTAAGAGCGAGAGGACGAGCGGATGAAAAGGACAGAGATCGCTTTATTACGCTCGTAGTCGACGACCGCGAATGAAAGTCAAGCGCGTCCGTTACAATTTTTTCGTGTGTCCGTATACGCGCTGCTTGGCTCACTAAAAACCGTAATGCTACGTAATTAAATCGCGACATTCGAAATCTGGGAATAAATTCCGTTTCTGCGCGTTAAGGTATTAAACTGTGCAGTTTTAGCGAGTTGGAGAATTTAGGAAGAAAATAGTGAAATACAGAAACCGGTAGTAGGCATTGAAGGATGTGAAATTGGCGATAATCTGTGAGGTGATGAATGTCTGAGAAAGAGACTTGTTTCAGATGTAGATGATTATTATAATTCGTTAACACTTTGACTGGCATGGTGATCACCGGTGACCGGCGCAAAAGATTTTACTAAAAATGCAAAAAATTCGCCACGAAGCCTATTTGCAATCTTGAAAAGCAATTGATATTGGAACGGTGTTTCAATACTTTTGCTTCTAACAACTCTGCGTTACCTTTATTTTGCATGATTTAATCATACTCTGTAGTATTTCATTGGATCGCAATTCTAACATAGCAAAATACGCTTGGCAGTCAACGTGTTAAATAGTTTTATGATAATTTACTGTACTGAAGACGTACGTGGGATAATTATCCTAACCAATAAATATCCTGCCCCTAAATTACACACAGCTTTTTGTAATAACTATGTATATTTCTGAAGTGAAACACACATGTGTATAAAGATATATTTTCAACCCATAATATTAAATTGAATTACATACTTTCAGTACATAATTACATATGTTCTAATTATTTTTTTACCCTACAAATTTCCGATTCAGTTATCTTTGAAGTTCCACTTCTAATGCGCGTTGCGTTTACGCGTCTTCTTTATTTATTTGTTTTACTCCTACTTGGCCTCCAGATATTCAAAGCATCCTCAAATTTACGAACACATTTCAGTCGTTACTAAAATTACAATTTAAACAGCAACTCACGACTGCGTTTTACGCGTGGCGAGCATACTTGTGACACCATGAAATATTGCCATTTCTTCATGACACCTACACTCGTCGAAAACAACTAACCGGTTAAACAGACAAGGAAAAACGAAAAACGACGCGAGCAAATTATTGGCGCCTTATTGCGCCGTTAAAGTATTAACGAAGTTAACAGATTTGTTTTTATGTCTTGCAGGTGAGTCAAGAGCTACCGACAAATTGTGTTCGCACCGACCGCGCAAAGCCCAAGAATAAACCGCAACTACCAGGTTAGATGATTTAAGCGCCCGTACACGTTTCGGCGCATAATGAAAGCACAGTGTGGCGGTTGGGAAAAAAAAATACAACTACGGACTGAGACTTGAGCGACGTCAAAACGCTTTAATGTCGGATAAGCCAGTCCCCGATTAAATTATCGATTAATCCGTATCCGCATACGTTAGTTACCCTGAAAGTTATTTTGAGCCTGCCACGCGGCATGATATAACGTGCTAATGCTGAGAATCGTTCGAACGTTTCTGCGCGCAATTCCGTCACTCTGTAAACCAGCAATGCCATAATCATTCAATTCTATAATTTTCCGGCGACCGACCTTCAATGCGCGGTGACGTAATTTGTCGATTTCTAGTTCGCTACGGACGCGCAGTTAAGTAATTATCAGTAGTCGCGACGAATTCTCACGACCGATGGAAATTAAATACACTGTCATTGGTTTAATCGAAAAATTTGATCACTTCTTATATGCTTTTTCGGGGCAGATTCTGTCACTTTATATTTTCATATTTTCAAATATGTAAGAGCGACAGATATTATTTTATCCGGACAGATATTATTTAATTCGGTCATTTCTTATACGCTTTTCTTGGAGCAGATTCTATCACTTTATATTTTCATATTTTCAACTATGTAAGAGCGACAGACATTATTTTATTCGGACAGATATTATTTAATTCGGTCACTTCTTATATGCTTTTTTGGGGCAGATTCTATCACTTTATATTTTCATATTTTCAACTATGTAAGAGCGACAGATATTATTTTATTAGGGCAGGTATTATTTAATTCGGTCACTACTTATATGCTTTTTTGGGGCAAATTCTACCACTTTATATTTTCATATTTTTAACTGTGTAAGAGCGACAGATATTATTTTATTCGGACAGATATTATTTAATTCGGTCACTTCTTATATGCTTTTTTGGGGCAGATTCTATCACTTTATATTTTCATATTTTCAACTGTGTAAGAGTAACAGATATTATTTTATTAGGACAGATATTATTTAATTCCGTCACTTCTTATATGCTTTTTTGGGGCAGATTCTATCACTTTATATTTTCATATTTTTAACTGTGTAAGAGCGACAGATATTATTTTATTAGGACAGATATTATTTAATTCGGCCACTTCTTATATGCTTTTCTTGGGGCAGATTCTATCACTTTATATTTTCATATTTTCAAATATGTAAGAGCGACAGATATTATTTTATTCGGACAGATATTATTTAATTCGGTCACTTCTTATATGCTTTTCTTGGGGCAGATTCTATCACTTTGTATTTTCATATTTTCAACTGTATAAGAGCGACAGATATTATCAATGCTGCCAGATGGCAGATAATTATTGTAGCTGTTGAAGAATTCTGTAGTGAATAATTGAATTAAAAAAAAAGAAATCTCAGGATATAGGACGGAAACGAAAAATTACCCAATTATAACTTCAAACAAATCTAAGTTACGGAAAGAAAATCATTGAAATAAGCTTATTTTTAGCTTTGCATATTACTACAGTCGCTTCCCCGATGCCATTGATTTAGCATTGTTTCAAAAATAAACGTACCAAAGAGCTTGCACTATAGAATAAACCAACGATGGCCATAATTTAGCGAACTTCCACTCGTCGTCGCTCTTGGCTCTGCTTCTAAGAGGCACACGGTTACTAGGCGATTCTCAAAATCGGTGACATTTATTGGGCAGCAACACATGCCGCCGACTACGACGAATTTCTGGCATAGCGTAAACGGATCATACACGCGGTTTATTCTATGCGAATGCTTCCTCCTTCTGCGTCTCCCTCTATTCCCATCCCTAATTCTCTGAATGCGTCTCCTCATAGTCGTTCTAACAAATTTAACCGACCCGCCTCGTTTATTCTGACAAACGACGGCTGGACTAAAAGCGTGGGTCACAGATTTTTTTAAATTTTCCACATAACTTCTTTATCGGAAAATATTGAATGCGCATTTTGCTGAAAGCGGTAACATTATTCTCGAAAAAAATTTATTACTATCAATATTATCACATCATCATAGTTCGAGACTCGTATGGTTTTTTACTTTTTATCGTAATATTTTTTGTTCTTGCGTATATATGTAGTTTTCTAAACAGTGTGTATTCGTAGAAAAAGAAGCATACGTGTACTTTCATTTTCAATATTTAACACGTTGACTGCCAAGCGTATTTGACTATATTAGAACAGCGATGCTATGAAATAATACAGCGTTCGACAGAATTATGCAAAATGTAAATAATGTGCAGGTATTGAAGACCAAATGATCGCATCACTATTCTAATAACAACTGCATTTAGAAAATAATAAATGCTACACATTGCGAAAATGTTGGATCTTCAGGAAAATTTCTTGCGTCGGTCACCGGTGACCATCATGGCAGTCAAAGTGTTAAACACGTCTGCAACACTTCAGCGTAACGGGAAAACTGATGTTTCACTCTGATTTCTTGGAAAAACAAAGTAGTATTACCATTTTTGACAAAAGACATATCCAATGTGTTTGGTAACGAAGGTGTGTGCAAAGTTTGAAAAAAAATCTGTGACCCAAACTTCTATCCCTCCGCTCGTAAGCTTAATAGCATCCCATCTGCTGAAATCAAAACCAACTCGTGGCGTTTTCACATTTTTTCGAGCTACACCACTCCGCCCATTCGCCAAATTTTGCAAATGCGCTCGATCGCCGTCGCATGTGGGAACTAACGATAAAATCTCGTGCCGCGTCACATGCCGAGAGTCGATTTGCAGTTTGCGTAACGATGAAGGGCCCGAGATGTTTTTCGATGCTGTCGTTCTGTGAGTCACGAAATGTTTTGTCGCGCCCGTATTTTGTTAACCGTGTATCAGTCCGCTGTCGCTTCCAGGCGCGTTTGATAAAGGCCGACTGTCGGGTCGCTTCTTTATCGACGGTTGGCACTGCTTTCTCAGTTAATGGACGTCCATTAAGCGAGAACGCGAACTTTTCAAGCTGCTCATCGATTTTCCACGCTTCCCTGGCTTCGACTCCCGAACGTTCATTTCGAATGAGCGCTACTGCTTTTGAGGCCGATGTTTTCGGTTAATTCTCGACTAATTGCCTTTGCCCGACTATGCCCGGGGCACGTTTTTTTGTTCATTTCGAAGCGCGCCACGGTAATCCCGAAATGTCACCGCTCATAAAGGACATACGAAAATAAATATGTTTGACAATGTGCGTTCATGCTTGACAATACTACTGTCGCGAAAAGCTGTATGGTGACAAATAGAGGCGATTCTGACGTTATGCAATATTTTGTATGAAATGAAGATTAGAATTCATGTAAACGTTCACGGTGTTGCAGGTTTTCATTAATGGTGTTATTCAAGATTCCTCCGCCACGTAAAGATATTATTGCTTTCCCGGTCTTCCTTATCCACAGCTATAAAAGAATATTTCAAATCCCGAAATGTCACCGCTCATAATGGACATACGAAAATAAATATGTTTGACAATGTGCGTTCATGCTTGACAATAGTACTGTCGCGAAAAGCTGTATGGTGACAAATAGAGGCGATCCTGACGTTATGCAATATTTTGTATGAAATGAAGATTAGAATGCATGTAAACGTTCGCGGTGTTGCAGGTTTTCATTAATGTTGTTATTCGAGATTCCTCCGCCACGTTACACAGATTCCTCCGACCATTCCATATTACACAGATTTTCAATAAACATAACTCACCACCTCCCATTTCGACCTCTTAATTTCAAGTCTCTTGACGAAAATGGCAGCTTTTTAGATTCATTACATTACAAAATCTTGTTCAGCACACAACTCATTTAGCACATATACATCAGAACTATATCAAACATTTTGTACTGGTTTACCATTAGTTAAACGAAAAATAGATGTACTCCTCCATAAAAGGTCGAGTTTATTGCGTTTTAGTCCTGTAAAGTGGATACATTCCAACGTGTAACACGAAAAGTAATATTTTTAAGAATTGCAAATCAAGAAACTTCACAATATTCATGTAATGGCAGTATCTAATTTATACTAGGGTTCACCACACTTTTTGACGTGCAACGAAATTGAACTGCTCTGTTATTCGAGTCCTCCGTGTATACATGACCCTATCGCCGCACCCTCTCATCAAATATTTCTCCTTTTCGTTCCATTACTTCCATTAACCCATTTGTATCCACAAGCGGAATAATCACGCTGATTATCAATTATTACGAAGCGCGTAATGATCCGCGAGCTACAATGTTCTTCGATACAAACCGCGGAATATTACGCTCGCCGCGATGCTCTTATCTCGCCAAATGCAAAACATTCCACGGGTGCCTTGCTAGCAGCAGAAGCAATGAATAAAAAATTCGAAACTTTCAGTGGATTACCAGTTTTAGCTTTTTCGATGTCGCTCGGACAAAAAGGAATACAGAGTAGACTTCTCGCTTAATGTGTTTCTATATAACGCGCTATATAATAAAATGTGGGAATTCACCGTTTGCTGTAGTCGAATATAGTGTAGGCTGTTATCACGATCGCAAGACATTTTTTTTCTTGTAATTTCGTACAGCATGGTTTTGTACAACGACTAAAATATTAAGCGTGTTATACGAGGGTCTATTGTAGTACAATAAAAAGTTTATCATTACCGAATAATTGTTCTGTGCGGATGAATATATGCTAAAGAGGTTTGTTTGAGCTAAAGTTGTTTGTCAAAATTGATTGTGTTTAATTTCAAGCGCGTTATATTAACCGCGTTATACGAGGGTTTACTGTAGTAGAATAAAAAGTTTATCATTACCGAATAATTGCTTTGAGCTGATAAATATATGCCAAAGAGGTTTGTTTGAGCTAAAGTTGTTTGTCAAAATTGATTGTGTTTAATTTCAAGCGTAATATATTTATTTGGTCACTTCCACACATTTTATAAAAATACGATATGTTAATAATAAAATTCTGAAATCAAATTCCATTTTCAACCATAAGAAACCTTGATATATTTGTTCATTCCCCAAGTAAACTCATAAATGACTGAAAAACATACTTGAGGTAAATATTCTACCGGATAAATCTAATCCAATCCCTACACTGCACACGGTTTTCCATAATAATTATTTCTTTATCCCTTCGGTTGACTTTTTTGAAACAACTTACAATTACGTTTTCACGAGTATACTCGTCGCAACACAAAATATTGCCGTCTCTCCACGACGCGTTCATTCGCCAGCATATATGCCAAAAAGATTTGTTTAAGCTAAAGTTGTTTGTCAAAATTTATTGAAGTCTTATAAAAATAAATGGCTGAGCCATGTGTTGAATTTCAACCGTATTATATTTTATTTGGTCACTTCCACGCATTTTATAAAAATATGATACGTTAATAATAAAATTCTGAAATCAAATTCCATTTTCAACCATAAGAAAGCTTGAGATATTCGTTCATTCCCTAAGTAAACTCATAAATGATTGAAAAACATACATGAGGTAATTATTCTACCGGATAAATCTAATCCAATCCCTACACTACACACGGTTTTCCATAATAATTATTTCTTTATCCCTTCGGTTGACTTTTTTGAAACAACTTACAATTACGTTTTCACGAATATACTCAATATACAAAATGTTGCCGTTTCTCCACGACGCGTTCATTCGCCAGCATGTATGCCAAAGAGGTTTGTTTGAGCTAAAGTTGTTTGTCAACATTTATTCAAATCTTATTATAATAAATGGCTGAGCCATGTGTTGAATTTCAACCGTACTATATTTTATTTTATCACTTCCACGCATTTTAAAAAATATAATACGTTAATAATAAAATTCTGAAATCAAATACCATTTTCAACCACAAGAAAGCTTGATATATTCGTTCATTCCCCAAGTAAACTCATAAATGACTGAAAAACATACATGACGTAATTATTCTACCGGATAAATCGAATCCAATCCCTACACTTCACACGGTTTTCCATAATAATTATTTCTTTATCCCTTCGGTTGACTTTTTTGAAACAACATACAATTACGTTTTCACGAGTATACTCGACGCAACACAAAATGTTGCCGTTTCTCGACGCATTCATTCGCCAGCCACCACAGACTGGGTAGTCAGACACAGGGTGTTCAGAATTCGGGGACACCGTGTATAAAGTCGCAACGGCTGAGAACCGCAGCATTACTCGTTTCAACACAGATGCAGGGAGGATGCGCGTGCGTGTGCGCGAGTGTCGTGTAAATTTACGGAGGAAGCCAAACGATCTTAACGCACGGTCTTAAGCTTCTAATTAAAAGCCACGATGCCTGGCTTTAATTTGCCGTGCCTCCATTCAGGGGTTCAGCCCGCGAGCAGTTGCGCCGAAGTGACACTCGTCCGCTCGACTTTTCGACAATGCGCCAGCTGCCTTGCTTTTTTCAAACCCTCGCGCGTCCTTTTGTCCTGCGAAAATTTCTCGCCGCACGCGTGCGTCAAATTGCGGCTCTGCGGCCTCGAGGGGAAAACGTTATCAAAGTTACGAGTCGGTGACGCTGTTGTTACAATTGCAGCCAGATAGCGATTAAGTCTGCGGCGACTGAGTCATCTTTCGACACCGAGCCGCGCTGATGAATTTCTGCTCTTGACGACGTACTGCATATTTTTAGTTTACCGACGGCGGAGAGTGCGGAGATTAGGGATTCGTTGCGGTGGGAATGACGGGCGGATAAATTTTGTTGGTATCGCATTGAAGGAATATGGCGTTTGCCCAAATTACGTGATGCTGGATGAATATAATTCGTATTGAATAAAAATGGTTCGGTTTCCCAATATTTTAGATCTAACAAAATTACGTGATTTTGGATGAATGGGATTGGTATTGAATAAAAATGGTCCGGTTTTCTAATATTTTAGATCTACCAAAATTACGTGATGTTGCATGAATGTGATTGGTATTGGTTAAAAATGATTCGATTTCCTAATATTTTAGATCTACGGAAATTACGTGTGCTGGATGAATGTGATTGGGATTGAATAAAAATGGTCCGGTTTCCCAATAGTTTAGATCTGCCAAAATTACGTGATTTTGGACGAATGGGATTGGTATTGAATAAAAATGATTCGGTTTCCAAATATATTAGATCTACCGAAATTACGTGATGCTGGATGAATGTGATTGGTATTGAATAAAAATGGTCCGGTTTCTTAATATTTTAGATCCACCGAAATTATATAATGCTGGATGAATGTGATTAGTATTGAATAAAAATGGTCCGGTTTCTTAATATTTTAGATCTACCGAAATTACGTGATGCTCGATGAATGTGATTGGTATTGAATAAAAATGATTTGATTTCCTAATATTTTAGATCCACCGAAATTACGTGATGCTGGATGAATGTGATTGGTATTAAATAAAAATGGTTCGGTTTCCTAATATTTTAGATCTACTGAAATTACGTGTGTTGGATGAACATGATTGGTATTGAATAAAAATGGTCCGGTTTCCTAATATTTTAGATCTACCAAAATTACGTGATGCTGGATGAATGTGATTGGTATTGAATAAAAATGGTTCGGTTTCCTAATATTTTAGATCCACCGAAATTACGTGATGCTGGATGAATATGATTGGTATTGAATAAAAATGGCCTGGTTTCCAAATATTTTAGATCTACCGAATTTACGTGATGCTGGATGAATGTGATTGGTATTGAATAAAAATGGTTCGGTTTCCTAATATTTTAGATCCACCGAAATTACGTGATGCTGGATGAATGTGATTGGTATTGAATAAAAATGGTTCGGTTTCCCAATATTTTAGATCTACCAAAATTACGTGATGCTGGATGAATGTGATTGGTATTGAATAAAAATGGTTCGGTTTCCTAATATTTTAGATTTACCAAAATTACAAGATGCTGAATGTATTGATATTGAGTTGATGGAAAGCAGGGTGGTTTCCAAATATTTTTAGTTTGACGTTGCCAGTGAGTGCAGAAATTGTAATTTTTTTGTAAATAAATTAAGTTTAAAAAAAAGTTTAGAAATACAAAATAGCCTGGATTCCGGTTGTTCCCAAATATTTTTAGTTTGTCGCTGGCAGTGAATGTTAAAATTGTAAATTTGTTTCGGTGGAAAGGACCTATAGGTGAATATAATTTATATTGAATTGGAGGAAAATAGCCGGGTTTTCAAATATTTTTAGTTTGCCCAAATTACTTCATACTGGATGTATGTATATAATTGATATTGAATTTAATGAAAATAACTTAGTCTCCGGTTGAATATTTACTGCCGTAACACTATTACCGAATATTAACTACCGAAGATTAAATACAGAATTCCAAGAAGGAGGTCCAAGGACTTGAAATCTGATAAGTTTTTTGACATAATTTATTAATAATAAAACAAGTTAACTGGAAACCATTGATTTTAAATCTCTGAAGTTCACGCTGAAGAATCAATTAGACTTGATTTTTCCCACTTGTTCCGAACGAATTGCTTCGTTCCGTTAAATAATGGCGCAAATAATTGATATATTTTTGACTAAGGACTCCAACTGATTTACGTTCTAATATAAAATACTAATACTGCATACGTTTTGTCAAACATACGAGTAATTAGTCGAATAAACCATGAGGTTTTATTCGAACAGCGCTGCCTTCGTTATTCTTGCGTTTCATCGTTTATTCAAATGACATTTTACTCAACTCCGTCTGACACAGGTGTGCATTAAATACTGAAGCTTCGACGACCCGCGAGTTTTCAGGCAAAAACGATATTGTGTGACATTAAATGTCGGCCAGATCGATATCTACATTACCCTCTACGTCTTCGTCTCTTTCTGTCTCTACGTTTCTCTCTCGTCTTCGTTCGCTTTATACAGAATTGAGTCATAAAATAAATCGACTGCGCGAATGCATATTGTTGACGCCTCAAGGAAGAAAGATTGTGTCCCCATTACTTCGCTACGCTGCTAATAATAGATAACGTGTTTAATTTCAATCATACTAGATTCATGCTTGACTTTAGACTTTTATTATTAAAACTCTCGACCACTGTTGTCCTATCTTTAGGAGTCTACAAATTTTCTCTGATATATAGATAGTAGTTATGTTAATCACTTTTCCTTCCTAGTATCTTACACATCAGTTTCACTAAGTTTGAAAATGGCGAGAGTTTTAATAATAACATTTTAAAGTCAAGCATTTTTAATCACAAGAGCTTTTATATATTCCTTCATTATTCAAGTAAAGTACGTTGCTAATGTAATAGCAATAATTATCGTTTAGCTTCGCAGAACCGACTGCTGCTCAAGTTGCGTGTCATATGCCACATGCAAAATTTCGGCGCCAATGACAATTTCGACAGTGCGGTTATTTGCGATGCGGAATAGAAAATAAGAACCGTCCCATTATATAATGCACGCCCGTAGCCCGTAGCGCTCGATCTGTGCAAATGGCCGCCTCGAAACATCGAGGCCTTTAGTTAATTGCAACAACGACAATGAACATGCGTTGTCACGTGTGAACAAAATTTAATCAATATATAAAATTAACATATCGAATTCGCGCTCGTGATTCGGCTCGCTGAATAATGTATACTCGCGTACACTCGTATGTCGCGCAGTTTAACCTATGTAAACGGCAGTTTCGAAATACTTCGCGATTTTAATTAATAGCCATAATAACATCTAGCATCTAATTAAAATTGAATTAACTCACGCCAGAGCTCGCATTATGCTCGAACGTAATCAGTATTCTGCTCTCGAGTACGCAGAGCGCATCAACGGTATTTACTCTAATTCACATTACGTTTTATTAATGCCAGTTATTACTTTCGTACAAACAGTCGGAACGAGCGCACAGTTGATTCCCGCGTTACATCGTTATTTCTGCGCGGCATAACATATTACATCCGCCCACGTACGCGCATCCACACACACTTTGGCATCCCACTCGGCGTGTATCCATTAGAATAGCTCGGGAATAATAACACGCGGCAAATCCGTTCCACCTAGTTTCCGTTCGAACGCGCGCGGGGGCATGGTAACAGAAAAAAAAAATAGCAGACGTTCTATCGGAAACGTTTTTGACGCCTTTGCGAGGAATCGGACTAACAATAGAAGATGCGTGACTCCTTGGCGGAATTTATAAAAAGATTTAACGCGCGCGGTGCCAAGAAAATTAAGTGGGCTGCGCAACGACGGTCAAATTTTATTTGAAGAAAATAGCGGAGATTTTGTTTATGTTTTCACAAACGTAGGTAGTCACTCGGCAGGATTCTTAAATGTCCCATTAACGCATTGATTGCCGTGAATTTCAACTCGACACACAAACGTAACATTTTCTGTTACGATGACTATATACGCTGTACTAAAACGCGTTTAGGATCATAAATAAATTGCCTTCGACAAAATTCTATTTTGTCGGAAGCAAAGCTAGTGATGATTCATACATACTACTTGACATTTAACACATTGACTGCCGTGCGTATTTTGCCGTATTAGAACGGCGATGCTATGAAATACTACAGCGTTTGACTGAATTATGCAAAATGTAAATAATGTGCAAGTATTGGAGGCCAAAGAATCGCATCACTATTCTAACAATAACTGCATTTATAAAATAATTACTACCCATTGCGAATATTTTGGATCTTCAGTAAAATCTCTTGCGCCGGTCACCGGTGACCCCCACGGCAGCCAACGTGTTAATATATTGCATGACGCATAACGTCTGCGATGATGTGCAACAACCGATGGATGTAACAATTTTGTAAAACGACATATTCCGCTATTGAGAAAAATTCATACTGTTTCCGACTAGAAATATCCACAAAGCAAATGTAGAGAACCATGTTTATTTTCTGATAAAGTAAGGAAACCCTTGACTCCACATTTTACTTCCTGGTCTACGGAATCTGTCTAATGAACAATAACCGACACGTTTGGCGACATAAAAAGTCTCGTGTACCCCCTCGTCTATTTCTCCTGTTTTCCTTCTTGCCAGACACGCGTGCGTGATGTGAAAAATGGACGTGGCAATCAATGCGCTAAAAGCCGATAACGGCAGATAACAGTCCTTTGCCGCGCGGAAATTTTAAGAAAATCTCGTTACCAACCGGCAGCGTCGTGCTTCTCTGCCTCTGCCTCTGCCGGCAAACGCATTCATGAATATTTTAAGAACCCGCGCTGGCTCTCCGGGCATTCGGTGTGTAGGCAGCTTTACCCTCGGAAACATCTCAAATTCCACTTCGCATTGAGTGCCTCCTGCCCCCTCTATTATGCCCGCTCTTTGTGGCGTTCGAATTGAACGCGAAACCGGAGAATGTGCTCATATCGCGCGTGTTCGCACGAAAGGGCCAAACGGTGGCGTTACACTATCGAAAACGATCATTTTTGTCACCGAAAAAAAATCGGCTCTTTCCTATTGCGGGGTCTGCAAACGTTGACAATTCAGCGATTCTGCATACCATGACGTTCTCCTTTCAATCTGTGAATGACGGTCATTCGTAGCTCGAGTCTTTGGAATAGTAATAGCTCGAATACTGTGTCAGTCGGATTTTCACTTAATTTGTTCATGTGTACCTTAGGCAGAATGAAAAAGTAAGCGCGTGTGTTGACGTTTGTGAAATTTTGTTTGAAAGAAAAATCTATATTTATGGTGCTTCTTTCTCTGTATTATGTTTTCCTTATAAATTGTAGCGTGCATCAAAATGTAACGGCATTATCGGAAAATCTGTATTAAATTAATATAAAAACTGATTTTGCAGTGTATGATAAAATAGGTGCATAGAACATATTTAATGAATTAATTAAATTTGATAGGCTAGCAAGGTACGATTCGACTGAAAAATTGCCCATACGATCTAAATATTTATACAACATACAGTTTTGTACACGCATCAATTACTTCATCATACATCACGAAATATCGATTAGTTTAAATTTTAATTAATACGCCTTCCTCATGGAAATTCCTTTCTTTGAAGTTGCCTATGCCATCTAAATATTTATATAACATTCAGTTTTTCTCGGGCATCAACTACTTTATTATACCCCACAAAATATCGATTAGCTTCAATTTTAACTCATACACATTCCTCTTGAAAATTAATTTCTTGGAAGTTGCCATTAAAATATTTGTGTAACGATCAGTTTTTCACGCACATCAACTACTTTATCATACCCCACAAAATATCGATTAGCTTAAATGTTAACTCATACACATTCCTCTTGAAAATTAATTTCTTCAAAGTTACCTGTGCTATCTCAATATTTATATAACACAGAGTTTTGCACGCGTGTCAACTACTTTGTCATACCCCACGAAATATCGATTAGCTCAAATTTTAACTCATACACATTCCTCTTGAAAATTCATTTCTTTGAAGTTGCCATTAAAATATTTGTGTAACGTTCAGTTTTTCGCGCACATCAACTACTTCATCATACACCACGAAATATCGATTAGCTTAAATTTTAATTAATACGCCTTCCTCGTGGCAATTCATTTCTTTGAAGTTGCCTATGCCATCTAAATATTTATATAACATTCAGTTTTTCACGCACATCAACTACTTTATCATACCCCACAAAATATCGATTAGCTTCAATTTTAACTCATACACACTCCTCTTGAAAATTCATTTCTTTGAAGTTGCCATCAAAATATTTGTGTAACGTTCAGTTTTTCGCGCACATCACCTACTTTATCATACCCCACAAAATATCGATTAGCTTAAATGTTAACTCATACACATTCCTCTTGAAAATTAATTTCTTCAAAGTTGCCTGTGCTATCTCAATATTTATATAACACAGAGTTTTGCACGCGTATCAACTACTTTATCATACACCACGAGATATCGATTATCTAAAATATTACTTGATACATATTCCTTGCGGACATGCACCTCTTTAACACGCATTCACAGTAATGGCGCCCATAATAAACATAATCCCATAAGAACAGACCCGCGATAAGAATGGTCACCTCTTTCTCGCTACACGTTCATATTTTCTGACCACCCGGTACGTGGGTGCAGAAGGCACACCATCGCGTAATACACTCTCGTCGTGGAGGGGACGTACGACGACGCAGGGCATCTGTTTCGTATGTGCACCGTGAATTTGAACACGTGTTTCATTTAAATATTTGTACCTGAAAGTCTCCTACGTCGCCAATTTACACAAACGCCTCGGCGTAGCGTCGTTTGTTCGATTTTGTTCGGTCGTCGCTGAGAATGAGGAACGCACGGGGCCCCATCGGTGGCCGTTTGATTCGCGCGTTTTTGAACCGACCCGACCGGCGAGGCGAAGAATGTCATTTGCGCGATGCGAAGCGGACGACAGCGGATGTCGGGCATTCCGAGATTTTTATGCTGCCAGTGCCTCCGACGTTTCGTTTTGCCGAGAGCCTCGTCTGCCAGCGGCAGACTTGCGTTTATGACGATAGTTTACGGGGCCTCGCGATCTTACGACGCCTTAATTTCATTTATTTTATTTACGGGCGAAAGTCTGATTACGAGAGCGAATGCAAAGAAACGGGGCGAAAAAGTAGGGGACAGTAGGACACCGGCGGAAATAAGATTAAAAGTGAGCGAACGATTTCCACGATATGGCGCGTGCAATGTTTGCCGAGCGAATGGATTATCGTTGAACGGTTCAACGAAGCGACTGAAATATTGTACGTAACGATACAGGCAAGGACGTATTTGAAGTGATAATGAAAGCCTTGTCTCCCAGCGGCGAAGTTACGTTTGTGACAATATTTCCGAGGCTAGCATCTCAGAATGCTGTAGTTTCGTTTTGTTCAGTTACGGGCGAAAGTTTGAATACGAGGGCGTATGCAATTAACAAAGCAAAGAAATTTGGAAACAGCAGGAGACTAGCAGAAATAAAGTTAAAAATAGGTGAACATTTCTTTCGCGTGCAATATTTATGGAGTAGATAAATCGTATGTGCTGTTGTCGTGAATTGAAGTTGCTAAAATATAATATATAACGATGCAGGCAGGAACATATTTGACGTGATAATATAAGTCTTGTATCTCAGTGGCGAACTTACGTTTGTGACAATATTTCCGAGGCTAGGATCTTAGAATGCTGTAGTTTCGTTTTGTTCAATTACGGGCGAAAGTTTGAATACGAGGGCGTATACAATTAAACAAAGCAAAGAAATTTGGAAACAGCAGGAGACTGAAATTAGTAGCAGAAATAAAGTTAAAAATAGGTGAACATTTCTTTCGTGTACAATATTTATGGAGTAGATAAATCGTATGTGCTGTCGTTGAGTATTGAAGTTGCTAAAATATAATATATAACCAGGCAGGCAGGAACATATTTGACGTGATAATATAAGTCTTGTCTCCCAGCGGCGAAGTTACGTTTGTGACAATATTTCCGAGGCTAGCATCTCAGAATGCTGTAGTTTCGTTTTGTTCAGTTACGGGTGAAAGTTTGAATACGAGGGCGTATGCAATTAAACAAAGCAAAGAAATTTGGAAACAGCAGGAGATTGAAATTAGTAGCAGAAATAAAGTTAAAAATAGGTGAACACTTCTTTCGTGTACAATATTTATGGAGTAGATAAATCGTATGTGCTGTCGTTGAGTATTGAAGTTGCTAGAATATAATATATAACCAGGCAGAAACATATTTGACGTGATAATGTAAGTCTTTTCCCCTGGCAGCGAATTTGCGTTTAAGACGACAGCCTAGGAGGCTTTAGGTCCTTACACTACTTTAATTTAATTTATTTAATTTACGAGTGGAAGTCTGATTACAATCGCGTACGCAACAGAAAAAAGCAAAATGATGGAGACAACAGAAGACTGACGGAAATAAAGTTGAAAATGGGTGAACTTTTTTTTTCCATGCAATGTACGCGATGCAGATAAATCGAATGTGTTGTCATCGAGCGCTGAAATTGCTAAAATATAGAACATGACAATGCACGCAGAGACACATTTGAACTGATAGTGATTACAATTGGACGAGGCCAGCGAGTTGTTCAGCTGACACGCGGTCGAAAAAGAGTTCCAAAACACGTCGGCCGTTAGTTTCACGGGGCCTCACCTTTTTCCCCGATATCATAATGGGAACCTGTTTTTCCCCTGTAAGGCGATTGAGAGTCGTTTCGTCATTCGTCGCGATCGTGAACGAATAGGCCTCCGACACACTCGACAGTGCATATTCCTGCGCATAACGTGCACATACAAATATTTTTCAACGAATTTCTCTGGTCTTTTCGGAATAAGTCGGAATAATGATACAACGTGGCACTACTTCTATTTTCCTCCTTCCGGTATTCGCGAATACCCCGAACGCTGGCTGCTCAGATCTTATTAAGATGGGACGTCTAAATGACTCGAGCGGCCGCGTCATTTCAATGCAAGCGATAATCCGTGCTCGCATCGATAATATACGCGTGCTGTGTAGAAACTTCACGGTAGATAAAAAGAATTTATTTAACACATTCCGCGTTCCGGACCGAATGTGGTCATTCGTTCAGGTCGGTAATATTAGGATTAGACGTTTTGGTTCTGATGTATGCAGTAGAATTTTTGTAATGCTGTGAATAATACGATTATCAAGGAAGGGGTGTGTAGTTTAAGATGCGTTAGGTAATGAAGTGATCATTTGAATTTTTAAGGAATTATCTTAACAAACACATGGTTGCACATTTACTCATTTGCGCGAGTCGCAATGAGTGCATGCTTCTACATTTTCATTTTGCAATGCTACGTATGATTACAAGGAGGAAAAATGATGTAATTATTTCTTGGCAAAAGTCTGGAAAAAAAACGGGGGAGAATATGTAAGGAATTTTCAAAGGTAAAATACGCAAATCTATAATACTCAAACAAGTATATGCATACTGTATTTCCTCAGTTTGACTTTACTTTAAAAACGCACTGAACTTAATAAACACCAGGTTTAACATGTTGACTGCCAAGCGTATTTTACTATATTAGAACGGCGATGCTATGAAATACTACAGCGTTTGACTGAATTATGCGAAATGAAAATAATGTGCAGGTATCGGAGACCAAACGATCGCATCAGTCCTCTAGCAACAACTGCGTTTATAAAATAATAATTACTACCCATTGCGAATATTTTGGATCTTCAGTAAAATCTTTTCCATTGGTCACCGGTGACCATCATGGCAATCAAAGTGTTAATCAAGCCGTAATTGTGGCCTGAAAGCCGCGCAAATAAATGTTCTACAATCGTTCTACAATGAGAATTCGAAATGGCTCAAACGTAAAGTTGAAGATATTGAACGACCGCATTTTGTGCCATCATTTACATGCGACGTGATATAACCGGTAAATTGTAACAACGCGGCCGCATCGATGTCGGGCAATGCTTATCGGCGCGCAAAGAAGAAGCCGAGAACGCGCGGAGCAAAAGGCGGCCGCGTATTTTCGCGGAAATTAATTCGGAGCGGCGTGATGCCGCTGATATTATTCCGCGACTGGTAGATAAGAGTGAATATTGGAGTCACGCCAGCTGCCGCACCGCTGGGAAGTTCTATATTCCGCTTCCTCCGGGAATGAATGAATGAATGGTGAATTTAAAGATCCCCCGGGCGACATCGAAATTGTTGGCGAATTGACAAAACGCCGGAGCGTGGGGGAACGTAGAGGAAAAGAATGAGAGTGAGAGTGTGTATTTGTGTGTGTGTGTGCATGTAAGAGAGAGAGGACTAGTTGAAAAAGCGACAAACAAAATCCGCGCTCTGTGTACTTACGTCGCTGCGCTTGTTTTGTGACTTTGCAAAATTATTCTATCGCCGACGCGTCCGACATGCATACACAGTAAAACTTTTGCACACGTTCTGCGCAGTACGACGTCTTTGGATTTTAAACGCGACTTCGATATGCCGTGTACGATAGTGTAGCGAACTGCGCTAACACGTAACTAGTGATAATTTATGGGTTTAAGATACTTTCTTCTGCAAAGAATTTCTTCCGTAATCTTTATGTACTGAGAACGCATTTGACGCGTTGCTTTCGTCAGTGCCGCCAGCTGCTTATGCAGTTTATGCGTTTTCGCTGTCACGCGAATTTTTGTGAGCAGAAAAACTCAATATATGTTATACACATACATTATTTCAGTGGAATACTGTTTTGTTGCATAGCAACAGAATTATTTATATGTATCTCTTTTGTCTATCTTCTTCGTGCGATTGCAGTTTCGAATTGCAGTGGAATACTGTTTTGTTACATAGCAACAGAATTATTTATATGCATCTCTTTTGTCTATCTTCTTCGTGCGATTGCAGTTTCGAATTGCAGTGGAATACTGTTTTGTTACATAGCAACAAAATTGTTTACATACATCTCTTTTGAAACGATTGCATTTTGTTACATAGCAACAGAATTATTTATATGCATCTCTTTTGTCTATCTTCTTCGTGCGATTGCAGTTTCGAATTGCAGTGGAATACTGTTTTGTTACATAGCAACAGAATTATTTATATGTATCTCTTTTGTCTATCTTCTTCGTGCGATTGCAGTTCCGTATTATGGCTCGGTACGTCAAGACCTTTATAAAATTCCTTTATTCTATGCTAATAAACGTTCATTTGACGTGTAAAACCTCGAGTGCAGTACAAACCCGCGGCAATTTTACTGTTTTTTCTCGCGATCTCATGTTAAACACCGGCATTGCGCGCGCGGTCGTAAATGCACACGAATTTAACTGGGAAACTTTTTGAGCGATAATTAAACGCGATGAGAACGGATATTCGAAATCAGCGCAGAATTATATTATAACGCAGGTATGTGTACGCGCACGGTCGTTGATGATGCTAAAACTACGCTCTGCCTGAAACGTCATATTTCATAGAACCCGCCGCTGCCACGAATAACCTCGTATTTAATGAAACAAATACACATCGCGTGCGTACGTGCATGTCACGCGCGTATTCGTTATTTTCGTCAATTTATTGTCTCCGCCAATGACAACTGGCTCTACATAATAACCGCCGACTCACTTTTCACCCCCTCGACTCCGTTTCTTTATCTGCGTCCATCTTTATCATTCCGTCTTGTCGTGTTTTGTTCTGTCTCCATTCATCTCACTCCACTTCTCTTACTCCGTCTCGTTTCATCTCAATGTCGTTCGTAATGCACACGCGTGTTCGTGCATACCTAAGGCCTTTAGAGAGGAGAGAGAGAGAGAGAGAGAGATGACCTTATGGCGGTCTATAGTGGTCGGTAGTGATGGGACTTATACCCTCGCAGCAGGTTCGGTTCGCGCAAACTATTCAGTTGGCATCTTTATGTATGCACATTCGTAAATACGTTGCTATCGAACGGCTGAATCTTAGATCTGCGCGCAAAGTAATGTGTCTATTAGAGTAGACGCATAAAACGGGTGTGCACTTACGCGTAGATGCGTAAGCCCGAGCATATTTAAAAAAAGTACTGCCGATATGCCGTTGACGTTGCGTATGCGGAAGACTGTGTACTTTTCGTCTGATATGTACAGTGAAAGCATGAAACGCGTAATGACGAGGAAACGAGTATATATTCTTGAAGATTTCGAAATTTATTGAAATGCTCGTGAGTATGTTTACTATCTTTGGGGAACGCTGTTAATGCATAATTTAGTATATGTTTGGACTTACGCGTAACTACAAAGAAACGAGAATATGTACCTAAAGATTTATGCATTTAATAAAATACACGTGAATAAATTGACTGTTTTAATGGACGTTGTTAATGACTGAGTTAGTATATGTTTCAATTTACGCGTAATTACGAGAAAATGTATATATGTTCTTAAAAATTTCGGAATTTAATAAATTGCATGTGAATGAATTTACTACTTTTGATGCACGCTGTTAAAGACTAAGTTATTATATTAATTATATTTATTTAATTAATTTATTAATATAATTTATCATCTTTAGAGCAACGCGAAACTACGAGGAAACATGTTTACTATTTTTAGCGAACGCTGTTAATATCCAACTCAGTATACATTTACACTCCTCACTTTACCGTCGCTGCTTACATTCTTACATCTCAAGACGAAACAAAAATGTCGCAACTCCTGCACCTTGCGCACACTTGCCCGCCAGCAAATCCGCATTAATTATTTTACCGTATCCAAGTAAACATTTAAACTGTTCGCGACGAATAACTTTTCCCAACCATTGATGTTTATTAAAACAAAGGTTTCCACATCATTTTTTTCTCCATGAAATAGTATTAGAAATCATTACTACAAATTAATTCACAGAACATAGACTAACTAGCGATACCATAAATTTGAATCCGCGAGTTCCTAATCTCGAAGTGCGCGCGTGCGGCAACTGGCGTTAATTGAAAATTTGAAAATCGTAATTGGATTAATCCCATCGCTAGTGGCGAGGGCAGGCAGAAAGGAAGAAAGAAGGAGACGGAGAACGCTTGAGCGAGTGTATCCGGTCGTTGCCACGTCCAGAGCTCGTTCACTTGTGTTGTCTCCCACCAGGCCTTTCTGTCCGCGCGCGTTAGGATGCTCTCACATCTGAGAGCGAATAAACCCGAAAATAAGGGCCCGCATTTTCGGCACAGGACAAAATTGCCGGCGAAATTAATTGCCAGCCACTTTCTGCCCCGCCGCAAGATCATCGTAATCCGCACTCGCTCGGCGGTGGAGAACATTTTTGGAAACAAAGATGGGGTAGACAGTTTTGTTCGTTTCGATGCGTCTGTGAGGTAGTTCAAGCATACCGGAGATAAAATGCACTGTAGCTGAGATTTCGAAAGCCGGGTGCGCTGAAGTGTATCAGTTGAAATAACAATTATCGATTTTTGTTTGTGAGGTATATGGGTGCGTAGGTGCTGTTATAAAAATGTCTAAAGTGCACGACGACTACAGACGTAAACAAGTTGTACATTCATTGAATGTGTTCGAAAATGCGTCAGAGTGTACCAGTTAAAGTAACAATGATCGATTTTTTGTTATTTATGCGGCTTATGTGTGCGTGGGTGTTGTTATAAAAATGTCTAACGTGTACATTGACGACAGACGTAAACACGTTGTATATTCATTTATTGAATGTGTTTGAAAATGCGTCAGAATGTACGCGTTAAAATAAAAATGATCGATTTTTTGTTATTTATGCAGTTTATGTGTGCGTAGATGATGTTATAAAAATGCCTAATGTTTACGTTGGCTCCAGCTTTGTGTGAAATGACAATAGAGTGCATAAGTTCGCACGTATTTCTATGGATATTGTAAAATAAGGAGCTTATTCAAACGTCGGAAAAGAAATAATTGGATGTTACTCTGATGTACGGTTGATCGTAATAAGGTTACTTTTTGCGCTTCTTATGCGTAGAAAATTCGTTCCACCGAATCTTTTACGTATTAAAATTCAGTTTTACGTGAAATGTCAGTAAAATGTCGGACTTAAAATTCACGGTATTTGGGATTTGGAAACTTGAGTGCTAACGCTTGAATTCGCAGACATTTGTATGGATAATATGAAATGTGGAAGTGATTGAAACGACGGAAAAGAAGTTGGAGATATCCAGTTACTATCACTCCAGAAAATTCTAATACCCGGTGCTCGAATTGTTTAATTTGGGCGGAGGTATTTTATTTGGGTAAAATTTCAATTTATACTCAAGCGTCGAAAAATCGGCCAGTTCGAATTAAGCACAGAGAAAAGTTCCCGTCAAGTTTATCTAAATGAAACAAAAAAAAAAGGTTGATTGTAATAAGAGTATTTTTTATACTCACTATACGTTAGAACAAAGTTTCTACATCTTAAAATGCAGTCTCACGTAAAATGTCAGACTTAAAATGCCCAGTGTCTGGGTTGTCGGAAATTTCAGTACTACCTCTTGAATTCGCAGATATTTCTATGGATAATGTCAAATGTGGCATCCAGTTACTGTCGCTCCGAAAAATGCTACCCGACGTCCAAATGTTTTGATTCGATTGTAGATGTTTCTGATGATGACGTACTTGGGCAAAATTTCGTTTTATATTCATGCGCCGAAAAAGCAGCCGGTCCGCCCAAATCTCCGGACAATATTTCCGTAACGTTGCCCACGAAATTAGGCCGAAAAAGAAACGTTCCCGTCAATTTCGCCGAAACTGAAAAAAGGATGATTGGGCGCAAGACTATTTTTTGCGCTCGCTATACGTAGAAACTCCGTTCTAACAATACGACACGTCACGTCACGCATTAGCAAGCGCGTATATCGCCGATTACGCAAATATTACACTACATTCCTCGTGTCAGGGTCGGCTTTAGTAGCAGAAAATCTTTTCCCTTAGCCGGCTGGCAACGAAGCCAAGTGTCCACCATCTAAATGCGCGACTTCTGCTCTGCCACTTATGACGCGAGTAAAAATCCCGTGACACATCGAATTCTCTTTGAAAAACGAAACGCCCGGTCGTTTGATACACCCCCCTCTAGCACGAAAAATGTCTCGTCCATATTTGTGTCCGTCACCCGCCGCTACTGAAATATTGCGGTTGGCGGATAGTTTCTTTTTTGTCCGTCTTTTATCTCGTGTATGTTATTTCATCGTCAATGGAGACCGTTCAAACTCTTTTTCGCGCGACCTTTGTCTCTCTCAAAATCGAGATTGGCTTCTCACGCGACCGGCAAAAAGGGAGAAAGAATGAGAGAGAAAGAGAGAGAGAGTGAGAGGGGGGAGGGACGAAAAAACAAAAAGATTTAGCGGACAAACGTGACGCGAATGTCTCTTTGGTCGGGGAGCGAGAGAGTGGACGGAAGAATTTTTGTCGAACCAGTTCGCGGATGTGTGCGTGAATAGCAAGATGGTCGCTTAGGTTTGTGAGATAACGAAACAGATATTAAATGCACGGCGCTGGCGAACGGTCGCTGTTACACGTTGCGTTCGATTTCTACGCGCGTTCGTGCGAAAACGCGTGAGAGGCGAGGAAAATTTTCTTGAAAGAGTTACTAATAAAAATGCACGTTTTGCTTGCGTCGCAGTTTGTACGTAGAGCTAAGAAGAATCATGCGTGCTCAGTAAACGTGGTATAAAGCAGGTTGCGAGCACGGCAGAGTGTACGAAACGTAATTTCCGCTAATCCAATTCCTTCTAGATAAACCACCTTTCGAAGCACACCGTGTAACATTCGCTCGCTCAGCAATTTCACTATTTTCCCCTTGGTCCAGGATTTCCACTTAAATACCTTAGTTTAACCGGCGGCTTAACTATTGTCCATATCGTAGGAAGATCGTGCGCTGCTGCGGCGAGAAATAAATGTGCCCGATGTTATTTGACTAACGTAATAACGTCGTCGTAAGCATTTCAACGGCCGTCCGCGTGTATTTGCGTTTCTCATCATTATTTCTTAATGTTAGTCATTTTGTGCCTGTTTCGCTTGAGTGCTTTTAATTTATCCTGTACAAAGTAAATCAGGGGACGTCTTTCGGAGGAAACTTGTGAAAAATCCGTAGGATAAGTAGACTCTGTGCACAGTTTTAATTACCATGTAGCATCAAAATATACGAGCAGTAGAATTAAGATTGACATATTTTTACATGGGCATCAAAACGTGTAGAGCTTCTGCAGGATAAAACTATTCATAAAACCATTTTAACGAAGGCAGGCGCAAAAATTAAAGAAAGTAATTTAAATTACATTTTTTAATTTCAAATTAATTCATACTACATGTTTTAATTTAATTTAATTTGTTCAGATGTTTTAAGTTAAATTTAAAAAAATAATAACAGATCAACAAAAAAGGTTGAATTTGTAATTGAATTAATTCAATATATATTTGCCCGCGCTTTTTCCATCACCGGCATCTACATATTAAATCTGTGCAAACTCGTATCCCGTATCCCATAAATCTAATTTATTAAAATTACATTTTCTAATTTGAAATGAATTTCTTCCGATTTTTTAAGTTAAATAAAATAAAATGAAAGGAAACCAACGAACTAACACAAAAGTTTGAATTTACAATCAAAATGTAGTCCAATAAATATTTGTACGCGCTTTTTCTACGTGTTAAATCTCTGCACAAACATATCCCGTATTCAATAAACGTCGTAATATATTAATATGAGAAATGGCATCGACATTTTTGTTTGCGAGTCGCGATCATTCTAGAGAAAGCAGTTCGCATCGCGGACAGTTCTTTTTCGAGACGCATCGAACCTCTTTCCTGGTTCCTGGGTAACGCCCAGCAATATCTGGCACTTAGAAAAATTCTCCCCGCAGCGAAATTACATATTTCTCGCTTTCCGCGCGCAAAGCGATCGGTGTGTGTAGAAGCGGCGGTAAGAATCGTAAACGCGACCGCGAAAGAGCCACTAATTTTCTACTTACGTCGATAGCGAAACGTAGATTTCACGGCTGAGAAGTGTGCTGATCAGCGTAACTGCTTGCCTCACGCATGGATGGTGTAACGCAGACCTGACGAAAACAGAGAAATTCAACATTATCGTAACGATCACAGTACTTGTAGACGTAAATGTGTAAGTGAGACAAAAAGCAATTTACCCGATATTATGAGGTTAAGCAAAAATGCGCAAACGTTGAAATCAGCAGAAAAATATGTATATGTTACAGTGAAACACCGAAATCTGGAGAATGTCGACTTTCACCGGTGAATGTCAACATTCACATAGTCGCTTGGTGTATGTCCGAAATATTTGCTAAATACCCTTATTTCTGACTTACACTGGTAAATGTTGACATTCACCATGCACTAATGGTCGACACACACCGGAGAGGGTCCGAATGTACAACAATGTAATGAAATATTCGATCTTTCACCGACGTATTTGGTATTTGTTGACATTCACCGGTGAAAGTCCACATTTTCCAATTTCGGTCATTCACGGTAACATATACACGTATATGATCTTTATTAATTGCAGCTTTACGCCCGTAGAATGGACTTGGTTTATAATTTTTGCGTTATTTGTATGGCTTGCCAATCATTCATGCACTTGCGCATACTTTGTTTTAATAAATTACCCTATTATTTTATGTTTTAATTCTGTTTTGTATGAAGCCGTCGAACTTTGGTTTCGTTTCTTTTTCGACTATTTTCTTTAACTTTGTATGTAGCTTGTCCGTTTTTACACTTTAGAATTCTAACAGATGTTTTAGTTTGCCCGCAACTATTGCAAGTAATGCAATTGGCGTGGTTGACACACAACAAAAATGGTGGTTGGTACACACAAAAATAAGTAAAAAGCTCAGCTCGAAATCTAGTAATGGAGTACACACGTAGTGTCTACATATATGTTTTGAGGTAGCCATTGACTAATCATTAGAAGTAAATGTTTGGTTGTCAAGCATGTTCAATCTCCTCGTTCCATATATCGCTTTCACTAATTTTTGGCAAAATTGTGTTCAATTTCAGTCAGTTTCAATTATCGACCATTGACGTGGCTAATTTTTGACGATGAAATTATTTACGGGCGACGATCAAATCAACGACTCCGATTTACAGTCATAAAATAAAGGCTTATGAAGTTAAGTCAAGAAAATCAATTTACAATTTCTGTCAACTTGCGACTTGGTATCAGTTTTAAGTTAACTTCCTTGAATCTCAATAAAAGTGACATGTGAAGTGAAGAAACCTAAATACATTGAGGAACCTCACATCCACTCCTGACGAAACATGCAAAACATTAAAATAAAAGTTCTCAATCGATTTCCATTTTCAACAAAAATCTCGCTGTTTTATCGTTATCCTCTGTTATAAATAAGACTAAACGCGAAGCACTTACGCAGGCTGCGAAATACGATGTGTCCCGTAGTCTTTGTAACGCGGCCGAAATTCTGCGAATCAGCGGAAAATTGAGTGCCCGTCGTGCATTTGGCAGTACTCAGTCCATATAGCCGAGCGCTCGCTATAGAACGATGGTATAGTTCTATATTTACATGAGCGGAAAGTTCATCGTGCTCTCTGCTGCGTTCTGGCCCCGCGTAGTTTAGAGCTTAATTAGTAACGCTGATTTGTAGCGACCGATTAACCGGAGTTAGACGTCGCTCGAAGCTCGTAACTCGCGGGGGCATTGAATGCGGGACGTATTAATTGATTCGTTATCCGTCCGCTGGCGGGTCGATAGTCGACGCGCCCGAAATTCGTCGGCATTGCATTTTCCTAAACGTTGTTCAGAGCAAATGCGAAGAGTGTGTTCATTAGTTGACCGCACGCTGACGAACGTGAGTGCACGACACGCTTACGAAAGTTGTCCGTTTCGATATGTGCGTGGATCAACAGAAAGTAACATGTTCAAGACTGAAAAGCGTTGTGCAAAACGTGATAACTGTGTAAATTGGAAAAAGAAGATTTTTATGTCTGTAATGTTTTCGTATCCGGTAAACGGTAAATTTCAATCTTTGATAATAGGCTGTTACACCT
The DNA here is from genome assembly GCA_033815515.1 of Cryptocheilus praepositus. Taxonomy (NCBI): domain Eukaryota; kingdom Metazoa; phylum Arthropoda; class Insecta; order Hymenoptera; family Pompilidae; genus Cryptocheilus; species Cryptocheilus praepositus. The sequence continues at coordinate 6,950,638 of JAWWQZ010000314.1, forward strand.
TTAACACTAGGTTTACGGGCGTTTCTTATATACCTATCTCTACGAGCACCCGTCAAATTGACGGGTAGGTGAAAATACGTATTTACGTTAAAAAATCAATTTATTCAAACTAAGTCTGAGTTGAACAATATAAGGCTTCACGTAAAAATAAAATATTAATAAGTCAATATTTTTTTCCGAATATCTTTTCGATACGACATTTAGTCTGCTGCATGCTTTGAGTTTCGAATACTCTGGTAAGCGAGTTCGTTTAATACAAAGTAACATGACACCCGGGCCACACAATTCGCTTTGTCACATTATCGAAGCGCTATTCAGATAATGAGTTGGGGGTATCTTAGACTTTTCTTTCACTCTTATACACGTATTTACTATTGGAGGAATAATTTTACAAACGAAGCAAATATATAAGGATTGTTTACGTAATCAGCTAATCCGTCAAATTGACGGGTTTCGTAGAGATAGGTATACCACATACAAATTTGAAAATTTAGAAAGCTTAAGGAAATAATAATTGTGTGTATAAATTCTTTTAATGAAATTATGAATTTACGATGCAAAGTAGCTAAGATTATTGGTATGGTTTTTTGGGTGTTTCATTTCAAAGTTTGAAATCCGTCAAATTGACGGCTCCCGTAAACCTAGTGTTAAATTCGATACATACGTTATCTCTAATTGAAATTGTATTTTCGTCACTATTGGGCAACGCTTTACATACTAGTTTTTAAAATGTTTCCACCGATGTTTCCTAACAAGTGGTGAAGAAGAAACTATCTTCCCAGGGACTGAGTTTTGTGCGGACTTCTCGATAATATCGATGTTTTATTTAAATTGAAAAGCACAAAAATATCGAATAAATTTGAAGTAAAAATAGAAGGGAAAGGAAGTTGTATCGCTGATTACTGGATTATGAAAGTAAACTTTAAATAGATAAAAATCAATATTTGTTATGTTATTAATAACATCAAAGAAGCTTACGAGAACAGATGGAAGATAGGTCCTGTATCTCAGAGTCAGTAGAAACATAGCGTATAAATGGTACGAGAAATGGTATTTATAAAGGGACTGTAATTTAAAAGTCACTCAGAGTTTTCGCGATTGTTGCCTTCTATATGTACATACATACACTGCCGGTGGCGAGTTGGGATAAAATAAGAGACGGTCGATGTTTGCTGATTCGAATTATAGGGCAAACGAGTTAGAAGTAAGTGGTCGTGATTATTGGCTATCAGATAATCAGTAACCGTAAATTATTATTGAAAATAAACCAGTCTATTATCGTTGGTCGAGATAGATTACTTATGAGGCCGTAATCAGATAATGATTATGTTCTTTGCTGATAGAATCAATTGATTATCCGAGTGTTAAAATAGAAATCGTGATTTTTTTATTACCGAAATATCTGGATCAAACATAAATAGTGTTTATATTAGAGCTCCACTATGATTTTGTGCATCTCGAGCAGAATTGGTGTCATAGTCATTAGTCATAATATTATTTCATCGTAGCAATTCCAATAAAGCTTGAAATAATCTCGGAACGATCAATAATCAGCGATTGCTGATTACGAAAGTAATTTGTAATTAACGATTGATTCCAATGACGATTACTTGATTAATATCAGCCAACATTTATTTTCGCCCGCCTGCCAAGATAACAAACGATCACAGGAAAACTTTGCCTGCGGAAGCATAGCATCGAGCGGTATAATTAGCCTAGCACAACAAACAAACCAATTGTTTGAAAAACATCAGTCCTATACCTAGCGAAAGAGAGCAAGCCACGATAAGAATGTAAAAAAAGGCGCGAATGAACAAAACATCCAGCGGTAGTGCCTAATAGGATCTTTTCATTAAAAAGGGATTCATTGATTGTGATGACCACTGTGTGACTTATTTGTAATTACATTACATCGTGAAAAGAAGGAACCAAATATTCTGAAGCCAATTTGCTTTTTTTCGGAAAAACACAAGACCACATAATTTACTGATTTTCACGCGTTCGTTCCTATTCCTTTAATTGCCAAATAAACACGCGTTTTTTCGAACACCCAAACTACCAGCCAAACTGACTAGATGTCCCGTTCCGACGAAAAAGCAGGAACGGTCACGTGAGTTATTCCGCAGCGGCGCGGCGAAAAAAATGATGCAACTTTCGAGTCCGTTCGAGGAAACATTTAGTTGAAAAGTTTACCGAGGCGGTAATTTCTGGCGACTCACCCCGCGCGCTCTTTTTCTCTTAACGCTCGCGCTTTTTCCTCTTCCCTCGTTTGTTCCCTTTCATTCTCTTTCTCTCATTTTCAGCGTCCCTCTTTTTGCAGAAGCGAGCGTCTCCTCTTTCTCCGACCGACGCGCCCGGCCTCGTCCTCTTCTTCGTCGGACAATATTTTATCGGTTTTCGCGTTACTATAGCAACGCTCTCCGGGCACCCAACTCTCCAAGTTCTCTGCCGAACGAACCTCGTGCGGCTCCTTTTTCTTCTACATACCCATATCCCATCCCCTCGGCCACCCCTTTCTCTCCACGCTCTCGTGCTTTCTTTTGACCATTATGCAGCGATTTGTCCCCCCACGGCTCTCCTCATCCACCGGCCCTCTTCATTCTTCACACCCCCCTCCGCCTTTCGGACTTTTTGCATTTCGCGGAGAAACCGCGTTCTTCGGGCTTTCCGACCAAATTTGCGTCCTCGTTTGGACAGCGTGTCTGCGGATTCTGCTGTTACGGTCTGCTCCTGGGTTTAGGGCGGCTTGCCTACTGCTCTTAGTAATACGCTAATTGATTGAAATGGTAATGAGAACTGAATTGCAACGTTTTCTCGGTGCGGTCGGAAGGGTAAATATGGAGAAAATTGTGTAATTAATCAATAGAGCGGTTGGAGTAAACTAATGTAAGAGATGATGAAGACTTTCTTTGCAAAATTCTATAGATGCAATGGTCACTTGATATGTGTAAAATTGTATAATTGATCGACAAAACGGTTAGAATAAAATAACTATACTGCCGTGATGGAATTATAATGAGAACTGAATTGCAAATTTTCTCGCTGCGATCGGAAGGGTCAATATGGGAAAAATTGTATAATTAATATAACGGTCGGAGTAAAATAATGTAATAAATGATGAAGAATTTCTTTGTAAATCTCTATAGATGCAATGGTCACTTGATATGTGTAAAATTCGAGATATTTTAGGAGCAGCATAAATTGCGTACTATTGATAGTAGTATGGGAATTGATTGAAATGCTAATGAGAACTGAATTACAACATTTTCTCGGCGCGATCGAAAGGGTCAATATGGAGAAAATTGTGTAATTAATCAATAGAACGGTCGGAGTAAAATAATGTAAGAAATAATGAAGAATTTCTTTGCAAATCTCTATAGATGCAATGGTCACTTGATATGTATAAATTTGATATGTGTAAAATTTGAGATATCTTAGGAGCAGCATAAGTTGCGTACTAATGATAATAGTATGGCAATAGAACGGAATGGTAATGAGAACTGAATTGCAAAATTGTGTCGGCGCGATCGGAAGGGTCAATATGTGCAAAGTTGTATAATTAATATAACGGTCGGAGTAAAATAATGTAATAAATGATGAAGAATTTCTTTGCAAATCTCTATAGATGCAATGGTCACTTGATATGTGTAAAATTCGAGATATTTTAGGAGCAGCATAAATTGCGTACTATTGATAGTAGTATGGAAATTGATTGAAATGCTAATGAGAACTGAATTGCAACATTTTCTCGGTGCGATCGGAAGGGTCAATATGGTGAAAATTGTGTAATGAGTCAATAAAACGGTCGGAGTAAAATAATGTAAGAGATAATGAAGAATTTCTTTGCAAAATTCTATAGATGCAATGGTCACTTGATATGTATAAAACTGATATGTGTAAAATTCGAGATATATTAGGAGCAGCATGAGTCGCGTACTATTGATAGTAGTATGGGAATTGATTGGAATAGTAATGAGAACTGAATTGCAACATTTTCGCGATGCGATCGGAAGGGTCAATATAGGGAAAATTGTGTAATTAATCAATAAAATGGACGGAATAAAATAATGTAAGAGATAATGAAGAATTTCATTGCAAAATTCTATAGATGCAATGGTCACTTGATATGTGTAAAATTCGAGATATTTTAGGAGCAACATGAGTTGCGTACTAATGATAGTAGTATGGGAATTGATTGGAATGGTAATGAGAACTGAATTGCAAAATTCTGTCGGCGCGATCGGAAGAGTCAATATGTGCAAAATTGTGTAATTAATCAATAAAACGTGAAAATAAAATAATATAAAATATAATGAAATATGTATATTACTGCTGTTGATGTGGAGGGTTTCATGCTGATGGTAGTAATATGGAATTAATTGAGATGATAATAAAAAGTTGCATTGCAAAATTCTATTGGCATATTCGATCACTTAATATGTAAAAAATTGTACAATTAATCAGTAAAACGATCGAAATGTAATAACTGAAAACATAATGAAGGATGTATATTATTGTGGTTTGATATCGTATAAGCAAACTACTATGACATGGTCTGATGCTATGACTGTCAGTTATCTTTCGAGGAAACGTGCATTACTTACTGATGTCAGTAATACAGTAATTGATTGGGATGATAGTGAAAAATTGCATTGCAAAATTTTATTGACGCAGTCGGTCAACTGATGCAATCAGTAATTGATTAGAATGATAATGAAAAATGCATATCAACGCGGTAGATGACGTATTTGCAAATTACTGCGTTGTTATAATGTAATGTTACGAGTACTAGTTATGCTGATTTCAGCACGCGATACATGCTAATATTTTTAATATGGTCATCGATGAAGATTATTGGAAAAATGCTTACTAACGCGGTAGATGTATATGCAAACTAGTGCGTTGTTACAGTGTAATGTTGCGAGTACTAATTATTTCGATATTTGTAATACGGCCATCGATGAAGATTATTGGAAAACTATAAATCATTTTCCCATGTAATAAGAGTCGTACATATGGTCATCGGTCAATGTGGTACTGGACAATTTTATTCTGATTGACATCACTTATCGTGTTAGTATTCGCTCTTTCTGCACACAAGGTCTCAGAGTTTATCGCACAAGCTTCATTACGGGTAATAAAAGTATCGAGTATCTAAGAAAGAATTTCGCATAACGCTGCATTTTCATGTATTGATCGCTCGTATCAATATGAGCTTGACACCGCTGCAACATTGAATCTCCATATGCAAATATCCGCGTATTCTTTGTTTAAATATATTCACGACACTTGGGACAATATTTTACAACGTACTGCTCGTTACTAGTTTCCGTACAAGTTTTCACGGTCACCTTTAATAATCTCAGATAGTAAACACGCCTAGAAGAAGCCAAGAAGATAAACATTATCCAACGGCGTGTCACTTATGTACACAGAGTGTCACTTATCTGAGGCAGCGTCGTTATTATTTCCTGAACAGAAATTCCAAATGACAACTTCTTAATATACCATTTCCATAACACTTTCTGGTATATGGCCAATTATAACAGCTCCTATATCTGACAACTTCCTAATATAATATTATTTCCTGAACAGAAATTCCAAATGACAACTTCTTAACCCTCTATGGGCCCGCGTGACTTTGAAGTCACATATCGATAAATCGATATTTTATTAAGTAGTTTAATTTTGTTTTACTAGATGGCGTATACATTTTGTTATATAATGTCTCCTTAGTAACCAATAACATGCTTGATGCGGTTGTCAGCTCTATCCTGAAATGTCAAAGTAAATGCTTTTGAAAGTTGTCTGCCAATAGAAACGAAAGGAACCATCTTGTGCAATTCTCATTATTTCTTCTTCTATCGGTGTTTGTTAAACAAAAAAGCGTACTTAATAGCTTTTAGTTTGTATATCAATAATGTCTTATTTGTTTGCATTTAAACAATCATTTTATTACTATTTTCACGTAATATAGCTTTGTGATTTTTAAGACACAATGGGCTATAATGGTAGGGTTCAGTGTATTTGCGATAACGTTTGTGTTTTCCTTGCGTTTTAGTTTTATATATCAGAGGCCCAAAATATGGATAGAAATCATATAAAAATAAAAGAGGAATAGGAATAAGAAGCATTTGGAGTAATAAATTCGAAGGTTCTTTATCAGATTCTGATTCTAACGGAGATCATCCGATAGTATTTACCCGACGACGTATAAATATTATTGATAGCAACGATGAATTTAGTAGTAGAAAATTATCAGATAAGGAAATGCAACGTATATCTATGCTTAATGTCAAACGCCAACTGTTTTATGGAATTCCGTACTTAAGCTCTTATACACACAAGATCAAACGCTGTAAGCCGTTGTTACTTCAAAGTTACAAAATGTATTTGTTATAATTAAATTGTTGAAACTGCTGAATTCATTGTTAATATGTATTTCGAGGGTGATATTTGTTGATTTCACGTTACATAGATTTTGTATAGCCACCAAAAAAATTCGGTCCATAGAGGGTTAACTTACTGATACCAAGATAGCCGGTGTCAAGGGATAAGAACGGAGCGAACAGATATTTCCTAGGTAATGCTGCTGATTGCTTCGAAGTTGCGCCGGTGGTTACTGAAGGCCGGTCAGGGATATGCTAACTGATAAACGTGGATACGCCGGTGTACCTTGATAAATTAGGTGGTTATATAAAAATCTGGCTGAAACTGGTATAGCACAGAATTAAAGAAGATTCTTCACCTATGAATTTGCCATCTTAGTCGATTTAGAATCGCAAAAATTGACTTGCGGTTCATAACAAAACATGTCTTACTCCAACCAAAACGCACACGATCGGCAGTATTAACGCGTCTATGAACAATTACCTTATTATGTTGGAAGGAGCATTGTAGAATGAGACATACTACAACATTACACCGCTTTTCCCTATCATATAATGAGCCATTTCATTTAATTTGGGGCCACAACAAGTTCAGGACACACGACACGGACACAGGAACATCTGAAATCTGTCCATTACAAAAATGGCATAGCTTGGTGACACCTACCGACGCCTTCCCACGCCTACCGACGCTTACCGACGAGTCCCCACGCCTTCCCACGTCCACCGACGCGTCCCCACGCCTTCCGACGCGTCCCCACGCCTTTCCACGCCTCCCGGCGCCTTCCCATGGCTTCCCATGCCTTCCCACGCCAACGCACGTCCGACGCTTTCCCACGCCTCCGAGTCCACACGAAACCCGACGCCACGCGACGCTGGACGCCTCCCGATACCACCCGCCGCTCGACATCTACCGATGTCTCCTGACGCCACCCGACGCTCGACATCTACCGACGTCTGACGCCTACTGACGCCACCCAACACTCGATGCCTGCCGACGCTTCCTGACTGATCCCGACGCTATCAGACGCTTGACGCCTACTGACGCCTCGCGACGCCACCTGACGCTGGACTCCTATCGACACCACCCGACCCTCGACATCTACCGACGCTTCCTCACGCTACCCGACGCTCGACACCTACCGACGTCTGACGCCTCCCGACACCACCCGACGCTCGATGCCTCCTAACTGCTCCCGACGTTACTACACGCTTGAGACCTCCCGACGCTTCCCGACGCCATACCATGCCGCGCCGCACAGGCGACGGAGATGACCATCAATGGTGTATTTCAACTTTGAGGCATGGATGCGTATGCGCATTTAACTTACTGATACCAAGATAGCCGGTGTCAAGGGATAAGAACGGAGCGAACAGATATTTTCTAGGTAATGCTGCTGATTGCTTCGAAGTTGCGCCGGTGGTTACTGAAGGCCGGTCAGGGATATGCTAACTGATAAACGTGGATACGCCGGTGTACCTTGATAAATTAGGTGGTTATATAAAAATCTGGCTGAAACTGGTATAGCACAGAAGTAAAGGAGATTCTTCACCTATGAATTTGCCATCTTAGTCGATTTAGAATCGCAAAAATTGACTTGCGGTTCATAACAAAACATGTCTTACTCCAACTAAAACGCACACGATCGGCAGTATTAACGCGTCTATGAACAATTACCTTATTATGTTAGAAGGAGCATTGTAGAATGAGACATACTACAACATTACACCGCTTTTCCCTATCATATAATGAGCCATTTCATTTAATTTGGGGCCACAACAAGTTCAGGACACACGACACGGACACAGGAACATCTGAAATCTGTCTATTACAAAAATGGCATAGCTTGGTGACACCTACCGACGCCTTCCCACGCCTACCGACGCGTCCCCACGCCTTCCCACGCCCACCGACGCGTCCCCACGCCTTCCCATGCCCACCGACGCGTCCCCACGCCTTCCGACGCTTACCGACGCGTCCCCACGCCTTCCGACGCCCACCGACGCGTCCCCACGCCTTCCGACGCTTACCGACGCGTCCTCACTTCCGACGCCCACCGACGCGTCCCCACGCCTTCCGACGCCTACCGACGCGTCCCCACGCCTTTCCACGCCTCCCGGCGCCTTCCCATGGCTTCCCATGCCTTCCCACGCCAACGCACGTCCGACGCTTTCCCACGCCTCCGAGTCCACACGAAACCCGACGCCACGCGACGCTGGACGCCTCCCGATACCACCCGCCGCTCGACATCTACCGATGTCTCCTGACGCCACCCGACGCTCGACATCTACCGACGTCTGACGCCTACTGACGCCACCCAACACTCGATGCCTGCCGACGCTTCCTGACTGATCCCGACGCTATCAGACGCTTGACGCCTACTGACGCCACCTGACGCTGGACTCCTATCGGCACCACCCGACCCTCGACATCTACCGACGCTTCCTCACGCTACCCGACGCTCGACACCTACCGACGTCTGACGCCTCCCGACACCACCCGACGCTCGATGCCTCCTAACTGCTCCCGACGTTACTACACGCTTGAGACCTCCCGACGCTTCCCGACGCCATACCATGCCGCGCCGCACAGGCGACGGAAATGACCATCAATGGTGTATTTCAACTTTGAGGCATGGATGCGTATGCGCATTTAACTTACTGATACCAAGATAGCCGGTGTCAAGGGATAAGAACGGAGCGAACAGATATTTTCTAGGTAATGCTGCTGATTGCTTCGAAGTTGCGCCGGTGGTTACTGAAGGCCGGTCAGGGATATGCTAACTGATAAACGTGGATACGCCGGTGTACCTTGATAAATTAGGTGGTTATATAAAAATCTGGCTGAAACTGGTATAGCACAGAAGTAAAGGAGATTCTTCACCTATGAATTTGCCATCTTAGTCGATTTAGAATCGCAAAAATTGACTTGCGGTTCATAACAAAACATGTCTTACTCCAACTAAAACGCACACGATCGGCAGTATTAACGCGTCTATGAACAATTACCTTATTATGTTAGAAGGAGCATTGTAGAATGAGACATACTACAACATTACACCGCTTTTCCCTATCATATAATGAGCCATTTCATTTAATTTGGGGCCACAACAAGTTCAGGACACACGACACGGACACAGGAACATCTGAAATCTGTCTATTACAAAAATGGCATAGCTTGGTGACACCTACCGACGCCTTCCCACGCCTACCGACGCGACGCGTCCCCACGCCTTCCCACGCCCACCGACGCGTCCCCACGCCTTCCGACGCTTACCGACGCGTCCCCACGCCTTCCGACGCCCACCGACGCGTCCCCACGCCTTCCGACGCTTACCGACGCGTCCTCACTTCCGACGCCCACCGACGCGTCCCCACGCCTTCCGACGCCTACCGACGCGTCCCCACGCCTTTCCACGCCTCCCGGCGCCTTCCCATGGCTTCCCATGCCTTCCCACGCCAACGCACGTCCGACGCTTTCCCACGCCTCCGAGTCCACACGAAACCCGACGCCACGCGACGCTGGACGCCTCCCGATACCACCCGCCGCTCGACATCTACCGATGTCTCCTGACGCCACCCGACGCTCGACATCTACCGACGTCTGACGCCTACTGACGCCACCCAACACTCGATGACGCCACCCAACACTCGATGCCTGCCGACGCTTCCTGACTGATCCCGACGCTATCAGACGCTTGACGCCCGCCTGACGCCACCTGACGCTGGACTCCTATCGGCACCACCCGACCCTCGACATCTACCGACGCTTCCTCACGCTACCCGACGCTCGACACCTACCGACGTCTGACGCCTCCCGACACCACCCGACGCTCGATGCCTCCTAACTGCTCCCGACGTTACTACACGCTTTAGACCTCCCGACGCTTCCCGACGCTATGCCATGCCGCGCCGCACAGGCGACGGAAATGACCATCAATGGTGTATTTCAACTTTGAGGCATGGATGCGTATGCGCATTTAACTTACTGATACCAAGATAGCCGGTGTCAAGGGATAAGAACGGAGCGAACAGATATTTTCTAGGTAATGCTGCTGATTGCTTCGAAGTTGCGCCGGTGGTTACTGAAGGCCGGTCAGGGATATGCTAACTGATAAACGTGGATACGCCGGTGTACCTTGATAAATTAGGTGGTTATATAAAAATCTGGCTGAAACTGGTATAGCACAGAAGTAAAGGAGATTCTTCACCTATGAATTTGCCATCTTAGTCGATTTAGAATCGCAAAAATTGACTTGCGGTTCATAACAAAACATGTCTTACTCCAACCAAAACGCACACGATCGGCAGTATTAACGCGTCTATGAACAATTACCTTATTATGTTAGAAGGAGCATTGTAGAATGAGACATACTACAACATTACACCGCTTTTCCCTATCATATAATGAGCCATTTCATTTAATTTGGGGCCACAACAAGTTCAGGACACACGACACGGACACAGGAACATCTGAAATCTGTCTATTACAAAAATGGCATAGCTTGGTGACACCTACCGACGCCTTCCCACGCCTACCGACGCGTCCCCACGCCTTCCCACGCCCACCGACGCGTCCCCACGCCTTCCGACGCTTACCGACGCGTCCCCACGCCTTCCGACGCCCACCGACGCGTCCCCACGCCTTCCGACGCTTACCGACGCGTCCTCACTTCCGACGCCCACCGACGCGTCCCCACGCCTTCCGACGCCTACCGACGCGTCCCCACGCCTTTCCACGCCTCCCGGCGCCTTCCCATGGCTTCCCATGCCTTCCCACGCCAACGCACGTCCGACGCTTTCCCACGCCTCCGAGTCCACACGAAACCCGACGCCACGCGACGCTGGACGCCTCCCGATACCACCCGCCGCTCGACATCTACCGATGTCTCCTGACGCCACCCGACGCTCGACATCTACCGACGTCTGACGCCTACTGACGCCACCCAACACTCGATGCCTGCCGACGCTTCCTGACTGATCCCGACGCTATCAGACGCTTGACGCCTACTGACGCCACGTGACGCTGGACTCCTATCGACACCACCCGACCCTCGACATCTACCGACGCTTCCTCACGCTACCCGACGCTCGACACCTACCGACGTCTGACGCCTCCCGACACCACCCGACGCTCGATGCCTCCTAACTGCTCCCAACGTTACTACACGCTTGAGACCTCCCGACGCTTCCCGACGCCATACCATGCCGCGCCGCACAGGCGACGGAGATGACCATCAATGGTGTATTTCAACTTTGAGGCATGGATGCGTATGCGCATTTAACTTACTGATACCAAGATAGCCGGTGTCAAGGGATAAGAACGGAGCGAACAGATATTTTCTAGGTAATGCTGCTGATTGCTTCGAAGTTGCGCCGGTGGTTACTGAAGGCCGGTCAGGGATATGCTAACTGATAAACGTGGATACGCCGGTGTACCTTGATAAATTAGGTGGTTATATAAAAATCTGGCTGAAACTGGTATAGCACAGAATTAAAGGAGATTCTTCACCTATGAATTTGCCATCTTAGTCGATTTAGAATCGCAAAAATTGACTTGCGGTTCATAACAAAACATGTCTTACTCCAACTAAAACGCACACGATCGGCAGTATTAACGCGTCTATGAACAATTACCTTATTATGTTAGAAGGAGCATTGTAGAATGAGACATACTACAACATTACACCGCTTTTCCCTATCATATAATGAGCCATTTCATTTAATTTGGGGCCACAACAAGTTCAGGACACACGACACGGACACAGGAACATCTGAAATCTGTCTATTACAAAAATGGCATAGCTTGGTGACACCTACCGACGCCTTCCCACGCCTACCGACGCGTCCCCACGCCTTCCCACGCCCACCGACGCGTCCCCACGCCTTCCGACGCTTACCGACGCGTCCCCACGCCTTCCGACGCCCACCGACGCGTCCCCACGCCTTCCGACGCTTACCGACGCGTCCTCACTTCCGACGCCCACCGACGCGTCCCCACGCCTTCCGACGCCTACCGACGCGTCCCCACGCCTTTCCACGCCTCCCGGCGCCTTCCCATGGCTTCCCATGCCTTCCCACGCCAACGCACGTCCGACGCTTTCCCACGCCTCCGAGTCCACACGAAACCCGACGCCACGCGACGCTGGACGCCTCCCGATACCACCCGCCGCTCGACATCTACCGATGTCTCCTGACGCCACCCGACGCTCGACATCTACCGATCTCTGACGCCTACTGACGCCACCCAACACTCGATGCCTGCCGACGCTTCCTGACTGATCCCGACGCTATCAGACGCTTGACGCCTACTGACGCCTCCCGACGCCACCTGACGCTGGACTCCTATCGACACCACCCGACCCTCGACATCTACCGACGCTTCCTCACGCTACCCGACGCTCGACACCTACCGACGTCTGACGCCTCCCGACACCACCCGACGCTCGATGCCTCCTAACTGCTCCCGACGTTACTACACGCTTGAGACCTCCCGACGCTTCCCGACGCCATACCATGCCGCGCCGCACAGGCGACGGAGATGACCATCAATGGTGTATTTCAACTTTGAGGCATGGATGCGTATGCGCATTTAACTTACTGATACCAAGATAGCCGGTGTCAAGGGATAAGAACGGAGCGAACAGATATTTCCTAGGTAATGCTGCTGATTGCTTCGAAGTTGCGCCGGTGGTTACTGAAGGCCGGTCAGGGATATGCTAACTGATAAACGTGGATACGCCGGTGTACCTTGATAAATTAGGTGGTTATATAAAAATCTGGCTGAAACTGGTATAGCACAGAATTAAAGGAGATTCTTCACCTATGAATTTGCCATCTTAGTCGATTTAGAATCGCAAAAATTGACTTGCGGTTCATAACAAAACATGTCTTACTCCAACCAAAACGCACACGATCGGCAGTATTAACGCGTCTATGAACAATTACCTTATTATGTTAGAAGGAGCATTGTAGAATGAGACATACTACAACATTACACCGCTTTTCCCTATCATATAATGAGCCATTTCATTTAATTTGGGGCCACAACAAGTTCAAGACACACGACACGGACACAGGAACATCTGAAATCTGTCCATTACAAAAATGGCATAGCTTGGTGACACCTACCGACGCCTTCCCACGCCTACCGACGCTTACCGACGCGTCCCCACGCCTTCCCACGCCCACCGACGCGTCCCCACGCCTTCCGACGCTTCCGACGCGTTCCGACGCCCACCGACGCGTCCCCACGCCTTCCGACGCTTACCGACGCGTCCCCACGCCTTCCGACGCCCACCGACGCGTCCCCACGCCTTCCGACGCTTACCGACGCGTCCCCACTCCGACGCCCACCGACGCGTCCCCACGCCTTCCGACGCCCACCGACGCGTCCCCACGCCTTCCGACGCTTACCGACGCGTCCCCACGCCTTCCGACGCCCGCCGACGCGTCCCCACGCCTTCCGACGCTTACCGACGCGTCCCCACTTCCGACGCCCACCGACGCGTCCTCACGCCTTCCGACGCCTACCGACGCGTCCCCACGCCTTTCCCCGCCTCCCGGCGCCTTCCCACGCCAACGCACGTCCGACGCTTTCCCACGCCTCCGAGTCCACACGAAACTCGACGCCACGCGACGCTGGACGCCTCCCGATACCACTCGCCACTCGACATCTACCGATGTCTCCTGACGCCACCCGACGCTCGACATCTACCGATCTCTGACGCCTACTGACGCCACCCAACACTCGATGCCTGCCGACGCTTCCTGACTGATCCCGACGCTATCAGACGCTTGACGCCTACTGACGCCTCCCGACGCCACCTGACGCTGGACTCCTATCGACACCACCCGACCCTCGACATCTACCGACGCTTCCTCACGCTACCCGACGCTCGACACCTACCGACGTCTGACGCCTCCCGACACCACCCGACGCTCGATGCCTCCTAACTGCTCCCGACGTTACTACACGCTTGAGACCTCCCGACGCTTCCCGACGCCATACCATGCCGCGCCGCACAGGCGACGGAGATGACCATCAATGGTGTATTTCAACTTTGAGGCATGGATGCGTATGCGCATTTAACTTACTGATACCAAGATAGCCGGTGTCAAGGGATAAGAACGGAGCGAACAGATATTTTCTAGGTAATGCTGCTGATTGCTTCGAAGTTGCGCCGGTGGTTACTGAAGGCCGGTCAGGGATATGCTAACTGATAAACGTGGATACGCCGGTGTACCTTGATAAATTAGGTGGTTATATAAAAATCTGGCTGAAACTGGTATAGCACAGAATTAAAGGAGATTCTTCACCTATGAATTTGCCATCTTAGTCGATTTAGAATCGCAAAAATTGACTTGCGGTTCATAACAAAACATGTCTTACTCCAGCCAAAACGCACACGATCGGCAGTATTAACGCGTATATGAACAATTACCTTATTATGTTAGAAGGAGCATTGTAGAATGAGACATACTACAACATTACACCGCTTTTCCCTATCATATAATGAGCCATTTCATTTAATTTGGGGCCACAACAAGTTCAGGACACACGACACGGACACAGGAACATCTGAAATCTGTCCATTACAAAAATGGCATAGCTTGGTGACACCTACCGACGCCTTCCCACGCCTTCCCACGCCCACCGACGCGTCCCCACGCCTTCCGACGCTTACCGACGCGTCCCCACGCCTTCCGACGCCCACCGACGCGTCCCCACGCCTTCCGACGCTTACCGACGCGTCCCCACGCCTTCCGACGCCCACCGACGCGTCCCCACGCCTTCCGACGCTTACCGACGCGTCCCGGCGCCTTCCGACGCCCACCGATGCGCGTCCCACGCCTTCCGACGCTTACCGACGCGCCCACGCCTTCGCGACGCGTCCCCACGCCTTCCGACGCTTACCGACGCGTCCCCACTTCCGACGCCCACCGACGCGTCCTCACGCCTTCCGACGCCTACCGACGCGTCCCCACGCCTTTCCACGCCTCCCGGCGCCTTCCCATGCCTTCTCACGCCAACGCACGTCCGACGCTTTCCCACGCCTCCGAGTCCACACGAAACTCGACGCCACGCGACGCTGGACGCCTCCCGATACCACCCGCCACTCGACATCTACCGATGTCTCCTGACGCCACCCGACGCTCGACATCTACCGATCTCTGACGCCTACTGACGCCACCCAACACTCGATGCCTGCCGACGCTTCCTGACTGATCCCGACGCTATCAGACGCTTGACGCCTACTGACGCCTCCCGACGCCACCTGACGCTGGACTCCTATCGACACCACCCGACCCTCGACATCTACCGACGCTTCCTCACGCTACCCGACGCTCGACACCTACCGACGTCTGACGCCTCCCGACACCACCCGACGCTCGATGCCTCCTAACTGCTCCCGACGTTACTACACGCTTGAGACCTCCCGACGCTTCCCGACGCCATACCATGCCGCGCCGCACAGGCGACGGAGATGACCATCAATGGTGTATTTCAACTTTGAGGCATGGATGCGTATGCGCATTTAACTTACTGGTACCAAGATAGCCGGTGTCAAGGGATAAGAACGGAGCGAACAGATATTTCCTAGGTAATGCTGCTGATTGCTTCGAAGTTGCGCCGGTGGTTACTGAAGGCCGGTCAGGGATATGCTAACTGATAAACGTGGATACGCCGGTGTACCTTGATAAATTAGGTGGTTATATAAAAATCTGGCTGAAACTGGTATAGCACAGAATTAAAGGAGATTCTTCACCTATGAATTTGCCATCTTAGTCGATTTAGAATCGCAAAAATTGACTTGCGGTTCATAACAAAACATGTCTTACTCCAACCAAAACGCACACGATCGGCAGTATTAACGCGTCTATGAACAATTACCTCATTATGTTAGAAGGAGCATTGTAGAATGAGACATACTACAACATTACACCGCTTTTCCCTATCATATAATGAGCCATTTCATTTAATTTGGGGCCACAACAAGTTCAAGACACACGACACGGACACAGGAACATCTGAAATCTGTCCATTACAAAAATGGCATAGCTTGGTGACACCTACCGACGCCTTCCCACGCCTACCGACGCTTACCGACGCGTCCCCACGCCTTCCCACGCCCACCGACGCGTCCCCACGCCTTCCGACGCTTACCGACGCGTCCCCACGCCTTCCGACGCCCACCGACGCGTCCCCACGCCTTCCGACGCTTACCGACGCGTCCCCACGCCTTCCGACGCCCACCGACGCGTCCCCACGCCTTCCGACGCTTACCGACGCGTCCCCACTTCCGACGCCCACCGACGCGTCCCCACGCCTTCCGACGCCCACCGACGCGTCCCCACGCCTTCCGACGCCCACCGACGCGTCCCCACGCCTTCCGACGCTTACCGACGCGTCCCCACGCCTTCCGACGCCCACCGACGCGTCCCCACGCCTTCCGACGCGTCCCCACGCCTTCCGACGCTTACCGACGCGTCCCCACTTCCGACGCCCACCGACGCGTCCTCACGCCTTCCGACGCCTACCGACGCGTCCCCACGCCTTTCCACGCCTCCCGGCGCCTTCCCACGCCAACGCACGTCCGACGCTTTCCCACGCCTCCGAGTCCACACGAAACTCGACGCCACGCGACGCTGGACGCCTCCCGATACCACTCGCCACTCGACATCTACCGATGTCTCCTGACGCCACCCGACGCTCGACATCTACCGATCTCTGACGCCTACTGACGCCACCCAACACTCGATGCCTGCCGACGCTTACTGACTGATCCCGACGCTATCAGACGCTTGACGCCTACTGACGCCTCCCGACGCCACCTGACGCTGGACTCCTATCGACACCACCCGACCCTCGACATCTACCGACGCTTCCTCACGCTACCCGACGCTCGACACCTACCGACGTCTGACGCCTCCCGACACCACCCGACGCTCGATGCCTCCTAACTGCTCCCGACGTTACTACACGCTTGAGACCTCCCGACGCTTCCCGACGCCATACCATGCCGCGCCGCACAGGCGACGGAGATGACCATCAATGGTGTATTTCAACTTTGAGGCATGGATGCGTATGCGCATTTAACTTACTGATACCAAGATAGCCGGTGTCAAGGGATAAGAACGGAGCGAACAGATATTTTCTAGGTAATGCTGCTGATTGCTTCGAAGTTGCGCCGGTGGTTACTGAAGGCCGGTCAGGGATATGCTAACTGATAAACGTGGATACGCCGGTGTACCTTGATAAATTAGGTGGTTATATAAAAATCTGGCTGAAACTGGTATAGCACAGAATTAAAGGAGATTCTTCACCTATGAATTTGCCATCTTAGTCGATTTAGAATCGCAAAAATTGACTTGCGGTTCATAACAAAACATGTCTTACTCCAGCCAAAACGCACACGATCGGCAGTATTAACGCGTATATGAACAATTACCTTATTATGTTAGAAGGAGCATTGTAGAATGAGACATACTACAACATTACACCGCTTTTCCCTATCATATAATGAGCCATTTCATTTAATTTGGGGCCACAACAAGTTCAGGACACACGACACGGACACAGGAACATCTGAAATCTGTCCATTACAAAAATGGCATAGCTTGGTGACACCTACCGACGCCTTCCCACGCCTACCGACGCTTACCGACGCGTCCCCACTTCCGACGCCCACCGACGCGTCCCCACGTCTTTCCACGCCTCCCGGCGCCTTCCCATGCCTTCCCATGCCTTCCCACGCCAACGCACGTCCGACGCTTTCCCACGCCTCCGAGTCCACACGAAACTCGACGCCACGCGACGCTGGACGCCTCCCGATACCACCCGCCACTCGACATCTACCGATGTCTCCTGACGCCACCCGACGCTCGACATCTACCGATCTCTGACGCCTACTGACGCCACCCAACACTCGATGCCTGCCGACGCTTCCTGACTGATCCCGACGCTATCAGACGCTTGACGCCTACTGACGCCGCCCGACGCCACCTGACGCTGGACTCCTATCGACACCACCCGACCCTCGACATCTACCGACGCTTCCTCACGCTACCCGACGCTCGACACCTACCGACGTCTGACGCCTCCCGACACCACCCGACGCTCGATGCCTCCTAACTGCTCCCGACGTTACTACACGCTTGAGACCTCCCGACGCTTCCCGACGCCATACCATGCCGCGCCGCACAGGGGACGGAGATGACCATCAATGGTGTATTTCAACTTTGAGGCATGGATGCGTATACGCATTTAACCCTCTATGGGCCCGCGTGACTTTGAAGTCACATATCGATAAATCGATATTTTATTAAGTAGTTTAATTTTATTTTACTAGATGGCGTATACATTTTGTTATATAATGTCCCCTTAGTAACCAATAACATGCTTGATGCGGTTGTCAGCTCTATCCTGAAATGTCAAAGTAAATGCTTTTGAAAGTTGTCTGCCAATAGAAACGAAAGGAACCATCTTGTGCAATTCTCATTATTTCTTCTTCTATCGGTGTTTGTTAAACAAAAAAGCGTACTTAATAGCTTTTAGTTTGTATATCAATAATGTCTTATTTGTTTGCATTTAAACAATCATTTTATTACTATTTTCACGTAATATAGCTTTGTGATTTTTAAGACACAATGGGCTATAATGGTAGGGTTCAGTGTATTTGCGGTAACGTTTGTGTTTTCCTTGCGTTTTAGTTTTATATATCAGAGGCCCAAAATATGGATAGAAATCATATAAAAATAAAAGAGGAATAGGAATAAGAAGCATTTGGAGTAATAAATTCGAAGGTTCTTTATCAGATTCTGATTCTAACGGAGATCATCCGATAGTATTTACCCGACGACGTATAAATATTATTGATAGCAACGATGAATTTAGTAGTAGAAAATTATCAGATAAGGAAATGCAACGTATATCTATGCTTAATGTCAAACGCCAACTGTTTTATGGAATTCCGTACTTAAGCTCTTATACACACAAGATCAAACGTTGTAAGCCGTTGTTACTTCAAAGTTACAAAATGTATTTGTTATAATTAAATTGTTGAAACTGCTGAATTCATTGTTAATATGTATTTCGAGGTTGATATTTGTTGATTTCACGTTACATAGATTTTGTATAGCCACCAAAAAAAATTCGGTCCATAGAGGGTTAATATACCATTTTCATAACAGTTTCTGGTATATGGCCAATTATAACAGCTCCTATATCTGACAACTTCCTAATATAATATTATTTCCTGAACAGAAATACCAAATAACAACTTCTTAATATACCATTTCCATAACACTTTCTGGTATATGGCCAATTATAACAGCTCCTATATCTGACAACTTCCTAATATAATATTATTTCCTGAACAGAAATTCCAAATGACAACTTCTTAATATACCATTTTCATAAGACTTTCTAGTATATGGCCAATTATAACAACTCCTATATCTGACAACTTCCTAATATAATATTATTTCCTGAACAGAAATTCCAAATGACAACTTCTTAATATACGATTTCCATAACACTTTCTAGTATATGGCCAATTATAACAGCTCCTATATCTGACAACTTCCTAATATAATATTATGTCCTGAACAGAAATTCCAAATGACAATTTCTTAATATACCATATCCATAACACTTTCTGGTATATGGCCAATTATAACAGCTCCTATATCTGACAACTTCCTAATATAATATTATTTCCTGAACAGAAATTCCAAATGACAACTTCTTAATATACCATTTCCATAACACTTTCTGGTATATGGCCAATTATAACAGCTCCTATATGCGACAATTTCCTAATAAAGTATTTCTGGATGTACGTTTATCGTCCAAGCTTGTACGGCACACTCTGCGACACTCTGTACGTTAATGCGCAGTGACCCGTGAAGATTAATCTCAATTCATTATTGGGTGTCCTCTATTTTTTGCAACTTAATTACATTTGTCGCGATACACTGTCTCCTGACTTTCGTATCCAGCGAGAATAATCCGAGAAAGGCAAGATTGTTTTAGTATTCCATATTCTCCAACAACACAATTTGCTCCGTTAATAGCTCCGCCAACATGTGTTCCAATTATATTCCCAACGTACTCTCGGGCGAATTTTGCCCTCTTATTACATCCACTCCGAATTAACTTTCCCTAATAAGAAAAAGTAATCAGCCGGCTCCCTAATAAAAGAATTCAACAACCTCATTACTCCGGTTCTATTATTCGCGCGACACAACAGGGTATACCAAGATTTTTGTAACAGTCTGTTTCACTTCGGATTATTGATTTCCGGGCGGTACTTGACGCACTGCCGGTATATACGTTTGTTTCCACGATGTTTCAAGTATTTTTTGTGCAATCGCGTGATGGATTGCCCGGGAGTTTGGTTTTCTTCGTGCACGTTGGAGTGCGATAAATGGAAATGCAGTAAATAGAAGCGTAATGAATCGAGATTAACAAATGGCATGCTGTATCAGCGCATGCTAGACTCAACTTTATTCGGCCGACAGATAATACGTAACACAACGAACAGAATGTCTCTGGAATAAAATCAGGCATAACCGTATAAATGGAACATTCGTATAAATTATTATTTATATAAATATTTCTATTTCCATAATATCTATCTAGATATTGCTAAGTATATATTTATATAAATTAATATTTACGTTATTCGCGTGCATTAGAAACAAAAGATATTAACCCTTTGACTGCCATGATGGTCACCGGTGACCACCGCAAAACATTTTACTGAAGATTCAAAATATTCGCAATGAGTAGCAATTATTATTTTATGAATGCAGTTGTTGTTAGAATAGTGATACGATCCTTTCGTCTCCAATACCTGCACATTATTTACGTTTTGCATACTTCAGTTAAACGCTGTAGTATTTCATAGCATTGCCGTTCTAATATAGTAAAATACTCTCGTCAGTCAACGTGGTGAATGATTATATTCGAAACGACAACTAGAATAATTTGTTTGCGAATAACTAATAATATAGAATGGGCCTCAGTTTATAGTACATAGCCAATAATAATTCAATACAACATTCTAGTTAATATCATGTACACCAGCGTTTCCTTTACAACAATACGACCACTGCCCACCTCTGACATAAGAAGCAGACACTTGTAACTAACTTCTAATTTTCGAAGACACGTGTTTCCATCGTTCTTTCCTTTAAGATTCCCAGATAAGACAAACATTGTAACGAGTATTTGCATAATAGACTGGGGAGCCAAAAAAAGAGATGAAACGTCAGTTAACATTGCATTACGAGAGAAATTTAAGGAATAGAAGGCGAGTTGCAGGCTAATGATACCTTAACAATTGTCAGATACGTGTACGGTATATTGTTTATCATAGTAATTACCTTGCATGAAGGAGTTCTAACGTACGCCTTTACGACTGTGAAATAGCCGAGTATTACCCGTCTCTTTGTCCCTGTTTCTATTACTGTACTACCTACAGTTAGTGTAGCTGCTCGTATATCGATCAATTTCGAATAATACTTCGTGAAAACGTAGTTTATCGACTAATTCTGTGAAAATAATGAATTCGTAGATATTTCCAAAAATTCCCGTAATGAATATAATGCGAAAAATCGTCGTTCCAATAATTTGCGAAGTTACCAAGAAGAAAAATAAGAAATCGATAGAAATATAATAACAAGAAGTATTCGTACAGATTATTATTTTCTAATTATGGCTGATATTGTCGGTATCGTTAGAAGCGTCATACCATCAGCAGAGTTTGAAACTTTGTATTATCGCAAATTATCGCTGAAGACTGGAACGAAAATATACGACAGAGGAACAAAAAATTATGATTAATTTGCAATTAATTTGGTTGCATTGTACGTATTGTACGGATTTCCAAGAATATATAGAAACTCGTTTATACAAAATTACGTATTATTCAAAACCGTTCGGTCCACAAATACGTCATTTTTCTGTCTTCTACATTTTCAACTCTCGCCGACTACGTTACACACACAGTTCGGAACTTTGTATTATCGCAAATTATCGCTGAAAACTGAAACGAAAATATGCGGAAAGTACGACAGAAGATCAAAAAATTATGATTAATTTTCAATTCATTTGTTTGCATTGTATCTGTTGTATGGATTTTCAAGAATATATAGAAACTCGTTTATACAAAATTACGTATTATTCAAAACCGTTCGGTCCACAAATACGTCATTTTTCTGTCTTCCACATCCGCAACTCTTGCCGACTACGTTACACACTTCTACACGTGTCACTATTACGTTCTGTGTTCTTGTTTCCGTGTGGTGCGCGTGATTTCATGGTTTTCCACGTGCTGCGGGTGGCTTTGTTAACAGTTTCCGTCTCTGATTCTCTGTCCTCTGTCTTTGCTTCTTTATTTGCAGCCATATCTGCCTTTGTCTTCGGATTCTCTTCCGTGTCTGTCGTCATCTCAGTCGTCGTTTTGTTCGTCCGTGTGTTTCTGTTCCTACATGTGCTACGCTGTCTGTTTCTTTTTCCTGCGGTTATGCTTTGCCTCGCGCATCTTTATTTTCGTTGTTGACATGTAGTTTATTGGATGGTTGACATAAATTATAATGACGCGCCTTGATAGCGAGTTTAATAAAACAGATTGTTCGCGGACTGGGAGACAATGCGGATCCCTTTTAACAAGCCCTCAGAATTTTAGCATGCAGAGCTCCTACCGTATTAAATCAAACTATTCAGTTGGAACAGGAACAGAAATTCTGAACATTATCAAAAGGGTTGAGCTTGCAATCAAGATGGATCAGAATTTAAATAGTAACATTATTACTGTTAGAGTTTTGCATAACACCAATGGTTTTAGACTTTTACTGAACAGTTAGTATGATAACACAAAATGATTTCTTAAACTTCTCAACACAATGAGCTTCAATAGGGGAGTGTAATCACATGAAGAAGATAGAGAAAAGAAAGCATATAAACAACTCTGTTGTTATGTAATAAAACAGTATCCTACAAAAATACCATATATGTACAACACATATTAATTTTCTTTGTCACAATTCCGACAGCGCAAATTGTGGGAGTTGTACTACACGCTCCGTATAGCACATTAGCACAGCTAGAAAAGGTCACATTCAAATGAACTGAACAAACAGCAGCAGGTTCTTATTATAATGACTACAATTCATTATAATTTATCCTTCCTAACTAAAACAACATTACAGTTTTGTCAATCATCGCTCAATACATTTGAAAAACAAAACAGTACCGTCTAGAAATTACATACAACACGTATTGATTTTTCTTCTCTCAATTACGACATTACAAATTCTGGAAATTATACTGCAGGCTACGTATACCACATTACCGTAGCTAGAAAAAGGTCACTTACGAATGATCGAAACCAGCAGCGGCAGTAGGCGTTCTCATTATGATGACTACAATCTATTATAATTTATCCTTCGTAACAGAAACAATATTAAATTTGTTGTCAACTATCGCGCAATGAATTTCAACAACAAAACAGTACCCTCCAGAAATTAAATATATACAGCACACATTGATTTTTTTCTCACAATTGCGACGGCACAAATTGTGGAAATAGTACTGCACGCTTAAAATAGCATGTAGCCGCAGTTAGAAAAGGTCACATTCAAATAAACTGAACGAACCGCAGCAGCTTCTTATTATATTATAATTACTATGATGCATTGAAATGTATCCTTCGTAAGAAAAACATTATTAAATTTTTCGTCAACCATCGCACAATACGTTGCAACAATACCCTTTTAGTCTACTACTTTCCATTGTGCATCATCATTTTTGTCGTTTCTCCGTCTTGTTCTATTCTCGACGTCTGCTTCTTCCTCTCGCTCGCCTTTGTTTCCTTTGCCGTTTCTGTCTCAATACTCCTCTCACTTTTGTGTCTCCCTTCCTTGTGTCACTTCTCGTTCGCCCCTCTCTTCGCCAATCCGCACGCACATGCGTGTTTCTGCCAATGCGACTCCATCCTTGATAAATCGGAGCGCGCACGGTTTGTGCAACAAACAAACGGGAGGTCGTAATGCGTGTATCTAGTTACGCCACAGGGCCGCACTCCTGGCACAACGAATCAGCGAAATGATTTTCTCCCGACGCCACTTTACGGCACTGTCTCCTTCGCAAGCTTCCTCCGTGACATTTTAGTTGTCGCCGGAGTCGCAGTTCTTGCGAGAAGAATCTGCTGTGGTGTAAACGAATTTTCAGAGATGGAGATCATACGTTGTTTCACCCTTCAAAATGTGTAAAGGTCAAAAATGTATGTTTTCAGTGGCCAATATTAACACGTTGACTGCCACGGTAGTCATTGGTGACGGCACAAAAGATTTTACTACAAATGCAAAAAAAAATCGCCATGGAGCCTATTTGCAATCTTGTAAAAGCAATTGACATTAAAACGGTGCTTCAATACTTTGGGTTCTAATAACTCGGCGTTACCTTCATTTTGCACGATTTAATCATACTCTGCAGTATTTCATCGCATCGCGGTTGTAACATAGCAAAATACGCGTGTCAGTCAAAGTGTTAATTGTAATATATAAATATTTTTCTTGTAATAACCGGTATTAACACTTTAACTGCAACGTTATATTGGGAAGCAAGGTAGAGAGAATAAATGCAGTTTCTAAATTCTGTGAAGGAATTGGCATGTTTATAAAACTATAATCGTACGTAAAAACAGGAAGTATAGTATCGACAGAATAATTTCAAGGTAGAAACGTGCCAAGCAAATATACGTAATAGTGTTCGAGTACCCAAATATTTTAAACTATGCGCTAGAATTAACCACCCGTGTGTAAAATTAGCTGCGACCAAGTAAGTTACATAGACAAATTAGCAGCAATTACTACAACTCTCCTTTACAATATGCTCTATATTAAAACTTTAACGACCGCTAGCCGATTAATCGGCTTTTCGGTTATATTAGATAAAATAAATATCAGATGATATTATGACAATTCAAAATGACAATAAAATTACGCTGCTTTGAAACCAAAGGATTCTCAACAGCACATTCAGTATTTTTCAGTTACAAAGCTTTACAAATAGGCACATACAGAATTCCTGTGCGATATCCAAAACAGAGTCGGTCGTTAGTGAGTGGCATCTTCAGTCAATAGCGGTCGGTAAAGTGTTAATTATAATATAAATATTTTTTGGGTAGTATTAATATAATACGAATATTATTTTGCAACGAGTAGTAATTTAAGGAGATTGCATAAAATGATTTCTATGCGCATATTCTTGTTATAACGTAACACTTAATTGCAAGCGGCGATATATCTGAGACGACAAGACGATTAGCGAAGCGATGTTTGCATGTTCATATAGCCCTCTTGACTTGAACTTCTTTTGCAACTCCATCTATTTCTAAGCAAAGTTTCTTTTGTGTCAAGGTTAAAATGATGTGGCTTCAAGCACGGAAAACACGAATATTCATTCCGTCGCGATGCTTTAATAATTAATTCTTCGATAGATGAGCAATTTTGTGCGGTCTTCAAATTAGTTCACTCTGAGTTTATGTGCCACATTCTACTATTATCCAAGTAAATTCCAAGCAAAACAATGTTTTCATACTTGATTCTCCACACCTTTTTGACAGCTAGAGAAATGTGGTTAGAAATATGGGGTTGGAAAAAGGTAAAAAGTTGCAGGAAAAAGATGAAAACTTTTTTTCAACCCCGTTTCCTTTAAGCCGAGTTTCTATTATATTTAGATAAAAATGGTTGTGTATTCAATTACAGAAAAACGCGAATATTCAAATGCCGCGATGCGTCAATAATTCGTTTTTCAATACATCAGCAATTTTGTGCAGACTTTCCAATATAGTTGACTGAGCGTTTGTGTACCATTTTCTAGGTTAATCCAAATAAATTCCACCGGTACAGTGTTTTCATACTCGATTCTTCAAACGTCCTTTTTGACATACAGAAAAACATGATCTAAAAGATGGGATTGAAAAAAAGTTGTAATAAAAAGAAACCTGAACCTTCGGACACCGTGTTACTAGACGTTCACCTTGCCGTTTGAATTATATCACCACTTAAATTTATGAGTTACATTATGAGAAAACTAGGCGCATGCAAATGATTTTATACAGTTTTCTTAAAAACTACTGATCACCGGAAAACCATGTTTTATCATTTTGCATGCCTTAAAAGGGTCAGAATCATACGGACCTCAAGCTCAAAACCTGTTCACACCTTTCTTTCCTTTCATAAAAATTATGTCATTGCAGATTTTCAATTACGGTACTGTGTTTTTTTTTTCACAAGTTTTCTTCATGACATTTCGGTTTCCGTCAGAATTTGAACTCTTAGATTGATGCAAATGTTGCTATTACAAAATGTTTATTTCTGCTACGATAAAAGCATACTCGTAATGCGTTATATTCTTCTGCTGAAAGCTGTAATTTTGTGCATTCCGGTTATTACGTTAAATTACCAAACGTTTGGCTCCATGGTTACAGCAAATTGTTCCATTTCCGTTCACAAATGTGGGTTAAAATAGCCGAATTCGACGTTAATCGAAATTTGCAAGATTGAGAGTGTTTTGTATGGTTGCTTTTACGGAATTCGTAATTGAGACAGCGCTCGTTATATCCCATCACGTAGATTGTATAATCAAACGGCTTTGTACTATCGGTTCTGTATTTGCTGCGTTAGCAAACAGGTCACACGGATCCACGCGTGTGTATATATCTAATATCTGGACACACTGATAATCACTGATTACAGCGTCTACATTTGCAGGCATCGTACACGAAACTGGATCTCATTTAGAGTGCATCGTTTATTAATATCCAGCGAATGCATTTCGCTCACGTGTTCTGTCTGTTATTTAGGGTAGAATAACACGGATTATAAAAGCACAATTAATATGCATATTAAGGCAGCGGATATTAAAGTATAAATTATTTATCCGCATTGTACGACTATTAATATTCGGTACCGCCTGATCACATTGCGCGAGTGCATTGTAGGTAAACACGTTGCATTGCGTGCTGGGTAAATTTTGACCGTCTATGAATTGCGACTTTGTTGCTCTTGCCTTAACCAGTTTCCTGTTTGTCACGAGTATACACGACATGAAGAAATGGCAATATTTTGTGTTATGACGCATATACTCGTTATGCGTAAAAAGTAGTTGCCAATTATCATTAAATAATATAAATTATTATTATAATAATTAAAAACTAAAAATACATTCGTAAATTTTGTACTGTTTCGAACTTTTCAAGATCAATACGAAATAAAATGAATAAATAAAATAAAAGATGTTTAAAAAATGACAAAGAAAGGTTTGCTAATGCGTTTACTAAACTAATGGACCCCTAATGGATTTTTCAAGAATCACTTTATGTGAAAAAACAATAATGTGTTGTTGTAATACATATATCGGTTTAAAAGTGCTCCAAATTTAACTGTTGATATAACTGCGACAAGATAAACTATAAAAACGGCAATGCGTGCTATTTAATTGCAGAGTAGTGCAGTAGACAAATAATTCATATAAACATAGAAACAGACTGTAGCAATAGGTCTTCTCGTTATAATTAGTCCAATTCATCATAATTTATAATCCCCAATAACGTATTAGTACATTAATTATTAACACTCCATTTACGGAACCGGTAAATTTGTCGAATATCCGGAACAATAGGTACGTGACGTACAGAATATCAAAATATGAAGCCCGATGAGGAAATGTTTTGCATCTCTCTTCGTATCGTTTCATTAATAAAAGTGAGCATAAATTGCTAGAAATAATAGTAAGTTTCTGTAACTTTGCTCGTAAAATCCGAATCAATCCAGTGAAACTGACGGATCCAATAAATTTAGTGTCAGCCATTGCACAGTATATGTTTGAACAGTATCTTACAATCTTCGACTTTCATTAAACTAAATGAAAAAATCTAATTCATCATAATTTATAATCCACAATAGCATACTATTATAACAGTTCCTATCGTATTCAATAAAACTAAAGCCATTTTTTATATCGGCTGTTTGTGTTTCAATAGAATAATTCTCTGCGCTAGATGGTTTAAAACACAAGGGTTTCCTCTTCAGAAGCTAAGTGGGCTTCTATTGTCCGATTTCGGTGCACTCCCAATATAATCGTAGAGTAGTGGTATTTTCGTATTTGTATGATATGGAAAAGCTATAATCAAATTGGTAATGCACCAACCCCTACGGTATATATAGTTTTTTCATAGCAATTATCTACATTTTTTTATATATTCGTTTTCCATCGTCTTGCTCACCAAACACTCAAAACGTCTTAAAATTACAGAACATATTTCAGTTCCCCGAAAATTGCAATTTAAACAGACACTTGCAACCCCTCTTTACGCATAACGCATATACCCATCATCGCAGAAACCACAGCTGTTTCCTCATGACGAGCATACACGTCAAAAACAGTTAACTGCCCAAACAAAATGACGCAAAATCAATCGCCTCACTGCGCATCATTACTCGCTTTGTTCCGCTCGTCTAATGTACCTAATCTATATACAGTATCTTTCATAGCAATCATCTATATTTTTCGTATAATCATTTTAAATCATCTTGGCCAGCAAACATTCAAAACATCTTAAAATTGCCGAACATACTTCAGTTCCCACGAAAATGTCGACATAAACACTTACTCCCTCCTGCTCTTCCGCGCATAACGCGTGTACTTGTCATATCACAAACCATTCCCGTTTCCTCATGACGAGTATAGACGTCAAAAACAGTTAACTGCCAAAACAAAATGACGCAAAATCAATCGCCTCATTGCGCATCATTACTCGCTTTGTTCCACTCGTCTAATGTATCTAATCCAATCCCTACGCTATATACAGTACCTTTCATAACAATCATCTATTTTTTGTATAATCATTTTACATCGTCTTGGCCATCAAACATTTAAAAGATCTTAACACTTTAACGACCGCTAGCCGATTAATCGACTTTTCGGTTCCAACAGCTATTTACCGGTAGCCTATTAATCGGCTTTTCAGTGATCAACGGTTATATTAGATAAAATAAATATCAGATGATATTATGACAATTCTAAATAACAATAAAATTACACTGCTTTGAAACCAAAGGATTCTCAACAACACATTCAGTATTTTTCAGTTATAAAGCTTTACAAATATAAGCACATACACAATTCCTGCGCGATATCCAAAACAGAATCGGTCGTTAGTGAGTGGCATCTTCAGTCAATAGCGGTCGATAAAGTGTTAAAATTGTCGAACATACTTCCCACGAAAATTTCGACTTAAACACTTACTCCCTACCGCTCTTCCGCGCATAACGCGTGTGCTTGTCATATCACAAACCATTCCCGTTTCCTCCTGACGAGTATAGACGTCAAAAACAGCTGACAGCCGGAGCAGAATGCCGTCGCCCCGGAAAATCAATCGCCCCGCTTTGTTGTTCCGCTCGGTCGCGCGGAACGATTAATCGATGAGATAAAGTTGCGAAACATAAGCGGTGTCGCGGACAATTCCGGCGAAGGCGATGAATGTTTGTGAAAGAACGAGTAGCGGCGCTCCACGGCGGATTTGTCGGATTGCGTTGAGGGTTGGTTAAGGGGTGTTCGTTCGTTCATCAACTCCCTCGCCCCCGTCCATTCCTCGCCCTCGCTCGCGCGCTCGCAATTTTGCTATCTTACACGGCAGACACGCCGGGCGAAACCACAATGCCCTCTGGCCCTCTTCTCCCTCGGCACTGCTTTGTACAGGGCGAATCAAATTAGACCGACCGAGAGGGAGAGAATGAGCTGACAGAGTGAGCGATGAAAGTAAGGAGCCGCGATCGAGAAAGTCTACGAAAGCTACGGAAACGGTAGAGATTAAAGAGACGGCGCAGGAGAATGATTTGCGTGAAGATGAAATAATGAAACAGCGAGGCGGAAAGATGTAATAATTTTCGTTTGCTGCGGCGGATGGGGCTTCGGTGGGGTGATCGAGTTATTTTAAAGGGAATGCTGATAGGTCAGGGGAGAAGCACGCGTGAGTTGGTTATAAAGAAAACCGCTGCGTCACCCCTTGACCGGAGAAGATAGTAGTTTAGTTGGAAAAAACGAAGCCGCTGGAAAGCGAACGGGGCGCCTCGGGTCGCTCTAATAATTACGGAGGGATCTAGGAGTTAAGAAGCTCGACGCTGTGCGCGGCAGCAATGATAATTGCAAATTTGAGGTTATCGATTGGATGAAAAGTGATGCGACGGGAATATGAGAAAAAGAGAGCTACGAGTTAAATTTACTCGTTCCGGTAGAATCAAAGGCAAGGATAATTGCGATTTTGATATTTTCAGTGACGTGGTCGCTGATGCGGCGAAAACATAAAATAATAATGTGTGTTCGTTATATGTACCTTTCGACTGTAATCGAAAGTAATAATAATTGCAAATCCGATCGTCAGTACTCCGGTCTTTGCCGTCGTATACGAAATTAATAATAATTGGGAACTTTATGTCATTAAATTTAAAAAAATACCTGTTTGCAATTTTCACTTTTTTCACTGATAATCGATGCGATAATAATGGAAAACTTTATGTCATCAATTATCTGGATGCTGCCACTTATCTGATCGCTGTTGCGACATAAACATAAAAAAAATATCCATGCATACCTTCCACCCTTTTTCCGCCGTAATCGACCGTCAGTCGCTCGGAACCTGACATAAATATAATAAAAAAAAAAAAAATATGCGACAATAATCGAAAATTTTATGCTCTCACTTATCTGATCGCTGTTGCGACATAAACATAAAAAAAATATCCATGCTTAGCTTCCACCCTTTCTGCCATAATCGCAACAATAATAATTATAAATTCTACCGTCAGTCGCTCGGATGCTGACCTGACGTAAATATAATAAAAAAAAAAAACATGTCCACCCGTAATTTTTCCTTTTTCTCGCGGCGGCCGACTTTCCGTTCCCGAATTGTAGAAACGACTAAGTGTTTCCGGCGAGCGACGTTACAACTCCGCAGTTTTACGTTACATCGCATGTCGGTGCCCGTTTTCCTTGCATTTCCAACGCGCCATTTTGCCAGCAGGTGCTCTCGCGCTCGGTTTATTATTCATTCACGCACGCTCACGACGGCGCGCTGAAGAAATTGCGGCGCTCGCACATAAGGCGCGATGTTTTCTTTAAACCGCGCCCCGTAAAAAGTGCGCCGTAATAATACGCCGGCGATTATTATTAGTCGACCCTCCCCGACAGCGTTTCGCACCGCAGACTATTCCCGGGCGGTTGACATTCACACGGGAGGCGGAGTTATTAATTAAGCGGCAAAACTATTTTTGACTGGCATCCGCAACTAACAGTCGGCTATTGTTCGAAAACAGAAGCCGCGGCTGTTCGAACGAGTCTATTCCGGAGTTCATCCGACGTTACGGACGTAGCGCTCACTTAGTCGATTAAATTAGTCGCTCGATCGATTCGGTCAGTTAATTCGGCGACGTCAGACTACAGGCACGTGTAGCGCAGAACTTTCCGCAGATTCTTGACTCCCGCAATAACGCGAGTCACTGCCGAAGACGGGATGATTTAATTCTTTGGGGCACGGTGGGATTAAAAGTGTCCCACCTTTTTGATGTATTTCACGGCATGGTGGGACATTTTTAGTCCCACCTCGAAATCTTGCAGTAGCTGCATGTGCATAGGTTTATATGGCGTCTTATTTACGTAAAGTAGTTGGTAATATCTTCCAACAATGTTACAAATGTATTCCTTGTGTTGGCAACATTCAACATACAATTATCGGTTGACCAATTGTTATAACCGGAAGGTTTACTGCAGTAACATTTTTTTCTTAGTTTCATGTAAAAAGTCGCGTAGGTAAGTTAATTTTTATAAAAATTCGTTCTTTATAAGTGAGTAACGAGTTTTATAATAAAAATAAATGGTTAAATTGGTTTGCAAATTATGAAAGTATAGTAGGATTTTATTTGTCCCACCATGCAACTTGTGGAGTAACACAAAAAAAATAATTTTTCTTTATTGTTTATGTTTGTCCTTCTTTGATCGCGGATTATAATGATAATGTGAATGCAGTGGATAAATTTGATCAATTAATGTTTAATTACAACCTTGATCGTCGCAGTAAAAAATGGTGGCACCGCATACTGTTTTATTCCTTGACGCGTGTGTTGTTAATGCATATATTTTATATAAACAATTGGGTAAAACAATTACATTAAAAGCGTTTAAAGGTCAATGTGCCGAATGATTTATTAGTCAAACATTTATAGATCATAGCACACTAACTAAGTGTACCAATAACTCATTATCAATCCAAATACGTAAACACAACCCTAACGTTTCAATAGAAATAAGAAAGCGAGATTCAAAACATTTACCAAAACGTTCGTCTCGTAAACGATGTGCACTTTGTAGTACAAAAAAAAAAAAAGGAAGTTCGCACACTTTGGTCTTGTACTGTGTGCAAAGTGCCCCTATGCTTAGGAAAGAATATGTGTTTTAACAAGTACCATTCATAAACCTATGTGGCACGGTGGGACTATTTGAGCCGCGCCCAATACCAACAAATTTAATTAACCATTACTATTTTGTTATGTTTTTACATGATATTATACCGTTATTAATAAAAATATACCAATTTTGTTTCATTTAAAACCCGATAAAATTCCTGTGCAACATGGATCAATTTTTGGTCTGAAATTCTGTGCCTCAAAGAGTTAATCGGAGAGCAAGGTTTGCTCTTCCGCGCAGTGCTTTTATAACATGTTTATGAATTTAACAATTGCCGCTGCGTTTGCCAATATTGTCGCTTTGGCGAAGCTGAAATAATTGCAGTCGGGGCGGAACAAAGACTAAGAAAATTGAGTATTGTACGTAAGCGTGGGTCGATAACCCGGTGGTTAGCGTTAAATGGCATAAACGTTGCCAAATGTGAAAATGGTCAGAATAATTAAATACGCATTGGTTTGTACTAGTTCGCCGAACAATCGCTGCCCGTTCTGTAATTAGTCCTTTCTGTTCATTCCACTCCGTTGTTTCTGTGTTAAATAGGACCGGTCGCATGTGCTTTTATATGCAAAACAAAGCATTTGTAATATTTAACGTGACCTCGTGTAGGTGCGGTGCCCACTGGCAAACTATTATTTGCGATTTTCACCGTTAAATGCTGCAACGTTATATTGGGAAGCAACGTGGAGAGAATAAATGTAATTTTTAAATTCTGTGGAGGAATTGGCATGTTTATAAAACTATAATCGTACGTAAAAACAGGAAGTAAAGTATCGACAGAATAATTTCAAGGTAGAAACGTGCCAAGCAAATATACGTAATGGTGTTCGGATATCCAAATATTTTAAACTATTCACCAGAATTAACCACCCAGTGCGTAAAATTAGCTGCGATCAAGTAAGTTGCATAGACAAAATAGCAGCAATTACTACAACTCTCCTTTACAACATGCTCTATATTAACACTTTAACGACTGCTAATCGATTAATTGACTTTTCGGGTCCAACTGCTATTTATCGGTAGCCGATTAATCGGCTTTTCAGTGATCAACGGTTATATTAGATAAAATAAATATCAGATGATATTATGACAATTCTAAACGACAATAAAATTACACTGCTTTGAAACCAAAGGATTCTCAACAACACATAATATATTAATATAATAACTATAATATGTTAATATTTTTTGGGTAGTGTTAATATAATATACGAATATTATTTGGCAACGGGTAATAATTTAAAGAGATTGCATAAAATGGTTTCTATGCGCATATTCTTGTTATAACCTAACATTTAAAATTGCAAGCGGCGATATACCTCAGGCGACAAGACGATTACCGAAGCGATGTTTTTCCGTTTTTGACCGAGAATGAAATAACAAACCACGTTTTTCTAAATCACGTTAAAACATTCGGTTTTGCCGTATTAACAAATTAACTACGCACAGGACGTTCCACCAGTTTGACCGGTTCGATATACGACAGCTTATCGCACTAGTGCATTTGCGCGAACTGCTCTTACGGTTTTTACGTTTGGGTAGTGTTAATATAATATACGAATATTATTTTGCAACGGGTAATAATTTAAGGAGATTGCATAAAATGGTTTCTATGCGCATATTCTTGTTATAACGTAACACTTAATTGCAAGCGGCGATATAGCTCAGGCGACAAGACGTTTTTCCGTTTTTGACCGAAAATGAAATGACAAACCACGTTTTTCTAAATCACGTTAAAACATTCGGTTTGACCGTATTAACAAATTAACTACGCACAGGACGTTCCACCGGTTTGACCAGTTCGATATACGACAGCTTATCGCACTAGTGCATTTGCGCGAACTGCTCTTACGGTTTTTACGTGTTCACTTGAAGCCTCATTCGAGCGTCACGGATTACGATACCCCCTTTATGTATACGGACTTACATAGGTGGACACACAGTCGGTCACAACTCACGCACGAACGGACAACGCGTAACGAGCGTGTAAATTCCCACAACTCCCCGCGACATCACCCCATGCAACCCTTCCCGCCGCGGCACTTCTCACCTCGCCACTCGAGAGGCTTTTATTTATTTATGGAATACATTCCGGGATTCAATTTGGCTCGCGCGTTTGTTTGCCCGCCACGCGTTGTTTGTCCGCTTCCTTTCGCGTTCTGCAATTTCGAACGGCCCGTTACATGGCCCGGGAGACATCGATTTTCGGTTATCGCACGAAATAAGGGACACTACTTGGCAACCCGCTTCTAAGGCTCTTATCGATATTGAGACGCAGCGATGGACGCGCTTGCAGAGGTATCGTATTATTATCTATGATTATAGTATTACTTGGACACTGAATACTATACTAGTGTTTACGGTACTACATTTTTAACTTATTGATACTGCGACGTTGCGATGGAAGCTTGCATAGGTATTACGTTATTATATATGATTATAATATTGCTTTGTTATTAAATACGATAGTAGTATTTAGGGTACTATATGTTTATCTTAATGACACTGAAACGCTACTTATTATATTATTATGTATAATTATAGTGTTTGGGCTACTACATTTTTATCGTATTGGTACTGAAACATTACGATGGAAGCGTTTACATTGATATTACGTTATTATGTATGATTATAATATTGCTTGGTTACTAAATGCAATAGTAGTATTTAGGGTACTACACGTTTGTCTTAATGACACTGAAACGCTACTTATTATATTATATTATTATATATAATTATAGAATGTGGGCTACTACATTTTTATCCTGTTGGTACTGAAACATCACGATGGAAGCGCTTGCATACGTATTATATTATTAAATATAATTACACTATGCTATCTTACTCGTCGAGCATCTCTATATATTGGTAACTAATCCTTGGTCGTTTATTCACACATAGGAAAACGCGAATATTTCTTTACTAGATCTAATACTTTGATATCTGTCTAACGTTAAATGCCAAGAGCATTTTGTTCATCTTTCCGTTTACCTTCCAATGCTGTCAACCGAAGAACAAGCAAAGTTGCGATAAGATTACACGTAGCCCTTCGTAGGTACCTACACTTTTTGTTTTCAACAAGTTAGTTCTGTTTCCGAACTTTTTTTACCCATAATGGTAACGGAGGCGGTGAGTAAAAGTTTTCATCGCCGGCTGATGGAAATATTAAAGAATATATTAAAACGAATAAAGTAAGTAATGTAACTAATAAAATATATTAAATTCCCAACTGATAATAATAAAAGTAATTTTCACGTACATTTTCATTTTGTTGTGATCTTAAAACTTTTTAACTTTTAATAGAGGGACGTTCTATATTAACTTCGGTATCGTCGATCACCGGTGACCGACACGGCACTTAACGTGTTACGACCGGCGCCTGATTTGTAGGGAAAATGAACGAAAAATCTTATGCGGGTTTTCTTAAAGTTTGAAGTCGTTGAATTGTTACTCGAAAAAGGAATGTTAATATTCGCAAAAGGGACAAAGTTCGAAGCTTATTGCGGTCGTGTCACACAAATGAGGGCGCCAGGACCTGAAAGTTTAACCGCGTTTTTCGTGAAACTACATTTTTAGACCGCGTTGGCATGATTGCTTGAGACGATTAATTTGATCAACTTGAAATTTTAAGCGGACACCGAGTACGTGTCGCTTACAAGAATTTTTGTGTCAGTTTAAAAGATGTCGGAGCAATTTCGAATTATATGTTGTTCAATGTAGTAAATTCCCTAACGAAACACGGACTATTTTTATAAAAAAATAATTATTAACTACCATATATTCTGTAAAAAAAACAGCAGAAGTAAAATACCTAACATTAGAAGCGCGTTTTTCCTGAAACTGCATTTTTAGACCGCCTTGGCATGATTGCTTAAGACAATTAATTTGATCAACTTAAAATTTTAAGCGGACACCGAATACGTGTCGCTTACAAGAATTTTTGTGTTAGTTTAAAGGATGGAGCAATTTCGAATTATGTGTTCTTCAATGTAGTAAATCCTCTAACGAAACACAGAATATTTTTATAAAAAAAAAATAATTATTCACTACCACATATTCTGTCAAAAAAACACAACCGAGGTAAAATACCTAACATTAGACAGTAATGAAATTATACAATATGGTTATAGTTTATACTTTATGTTCCTTCGTTATCCAATTGAAATCATAATAAGGTGGAGATTAAGCTCGTCATCCTCGTGTTTTTTCTAACTAAGTCTACGCAGTTAGCTCCGAAAAAGAAGCAATCGACGCTTAATGGACGCTGCAAATCAAACGAGCTTCATCAGTTAGCTTTCGATACGATGCGAAATGGACTATTCTCGTCAAGCTAAATAATACGCACACTCGCACACCGTCGAAGCTTCGGAAGCATTTATTTTGAAAGCAGCCTTTGAGCTCGATTGAATCTCGCATCCTTCATGCGACCTTTAGCTGTCGATACTTTCCACCTCCCTCATATTTTCCTCCGCTTCCCTCTTTCGGAATCCACCTTTCCCTCCCGTCCTTCGTTTGCCCTACGATCGTCTATCTTTACGGTTCCGTACCTCTTAGCTCGTTTCTAAATTTGATTTCGTCCTCTCCCCTCTCGCCCCTGTTTTATCCCCGTTCTTCGAAGAAAAACGAATTTTCTTGCGTATCGATGATCGTTGATAAGGAACATTGTTTTTTCGAGCTTCAGAAATACGTAGTCGATCGGATGTGATCTAGCGATAGGCGAATTGACTATTTTCTTCAGACTACACCCGTATGCTAATGACAGCGTTTCCGGAATTTGTAGTATTTGAACCTAAGTTATTCTAATATCGTACATCATTTATGAAACTCATTGTATTTGAATCGAAATTATTCTAATCAGCATTTCTGAAATTAATAGTTGTTGTAAGCGAAATTATTCTAATACCGCATACAGGCGTTTTCTCATGGCAAGACGTGTATGTTTTATGCAAATTTCTATCTGTTTCTCGTTTTCTGTCAAATATCTTTAATGTCGAGGAAAATAAAAATGTGTTCTACCGATTAAAAGAATGAATGGTTTATATACACCTCGTAAATATAATATGTATATAAGAGAATATTGATTAGTGGTATTTAATTCTCTGCAGACCTATTTAACACGTTGACTGCCAAGCATATTTTGCTACGTTAGAACCGCGATGCGATGAAATACTGCAGAGCACGACTAAATCGTGCAAAATGAAGGTAACGGTAATATTCCAATATCAATTGCTTTTACAAGATTGTAAATAGGCTTCATTGCGAATGTTTTGCATTTTTAGTAAAACCTTTTGCGCCGGTCACCGCGTATTTTGCTATGTTAGACTGCGATTACACTGCGATGCGATGAAATACTGCAGAGTATAATTAAATCGTGCGAAATAAAGGTAACGTGAAATTATTACTAGAAAAAGTCAAAGTGTTGAAGCACCGTTCCAATATCAATTGCTTTTACATGATTGCAAAAAGGCTTCATTGCGAATTTTTTGCATTTTTAATCAAATCTTTTGCGCCGGTCACCTGTGACCACCGTGGCAGTCAACGTGTTAATATCCTGCTGCTTATTCACACGTTCGCACATTACTTCCCCAGTGCCACGAAACAAGCTTCTTAATAATAAATCGCTTACAACCTGATTACATTGCAACGCTTCCAAAATATCTGTAATATTCAATCTTCTACAGACTTCTTTAATATCCCGATGCTTATTCACACGTTCGCAACATTAGCTTCCCAGCGTGAGATATGCCGTCACAGTTCCTTCGGGTTTGTCACGGGTCTCAAATTTTGCCAGGCACTTTTATTCACCCCGGCCTCATTCGCGTGGCTCTACTATTTTGAGAATTTCGCGCTTTGACAGTGATTGGTGGGGCGGACGGAGTGGCAGAGAAAGGGAAGGAGAGAAAGGGGGCAGAGACAAAATAGAGACGCTCATCTGGATTCCAGTGCTATTCTCGCGTTGTCGGCGATGAACGCGATGAAAGAAATTAACCGCCGCCGGGTGGAATTCGCGCCCGGAAATTCCATGTAACTAATGAAGATTTCCACGCTGACCCGCTTAGACTCGGCTAAATCCGCGGCAAACCGTATTTCCTTTAATACCCGCCGACGCTTCGATAACTTGCGCAATCACGGCCAAGCCTGCGTCACTTGTTTCGTTCGAGAATTTCAATTTCGTCCAATCTCAAATTTAGAACGAAACTAATATTGAAGAGGTGTCTGCGCAAAGTTCGAGGAAGCTATTCTCTCCTTCGCGGACTGTTTGTAAACATCGGACGGAACATTTCGATTATAGTGCGAATCCTGCTCGATGGAATGTGGTACTTTAAAATCTGAAGACGGCTGTTAACGAGTAATAACAGTTAAAATGACATCAGGAAATTTGGAATTTGCATGAAAAATTATTTTTACCTAGAACTGAAGCAGGGAATGTATTAACAATTCTGATGCCGTTTCAGTAAAAAGAAAAGAAAATAATATTTCTTACATACGTATGAATATATATATATTGTTAATGAAACTAGTGAACTTTTTAGTTCGTCACTGTCTCTAAGGCAACCGTTTGTTCTGCAGATTTGAGTGTTAAGATCCAATCGCCACTACCTCTTCAATATCGGTTTTGTTTAATCATTTTAAATACAGACGGTGGTACCAATATTTTTATTTGTACTTAAATTGAATTGGTGTTAAACATGAACAGCTTAAATTAGAATGGTACTATTAGGATTTACTTCACCATGACCGAAGTCGCACGTGCCCAAATAAACCTCCTAAATATGTTACCCGATTCTAGCAACTATTATAAAAAGAAAAGAAAATAATATTTCTTACAAATGTATGTAATGAAATTGTTGAACTTTTTAATTCGCTACTGTCTCTAAGGCAACCGTTTGTTCTGCAGATTTGATTGTTAAGATCCAATCGCCGTTACCTCTTCAATATCGGTTTTGTTTAATCATTTTAAATACAGACGGTGGTACAAATATTTTTATTTTTACTTAAATTGAATTGGTGTTAAACATGAACAGCTTAAATTAGAACGGTACTATTAGGATTTACTTCACCATGACCGAAGTCGCACGTGCCCAAATAAACCTCCTAAATATGTTACCCGATTCTAGCAACTAATTAAATCCGTGTGCAGCTGTGTCTGGTTTAGACTTCTTTTATGCATCTTTCATGTGTAACTCATGAAATTGCAGTAATAAGATTCTGTATTCAGCATTTCCAAACAAACAAGAGCTTTATATTCGTTAATTATTTAAGTAAAGTACAACAAGTTTCGAATTAAATCCATCATCTAATTTAAATCGTAATCGCCCATTCTTTGCCGGTTGTACTAACAAACGGATCGGTGGGCTGATAAAAGTGGAAAAAAATAAATCCCGTGAGACTGAATCATTAGTGTACGCCTTTTCGGTGACTAATTAATAACGTTTCAAACTGCAACGCTAACGATTCTGTATTATACGAACGCGCATTGCCGATAACGCGACGCGTTAATGACCCTGCCTCCCCTCATTAAACTCCTAATTGAACGTAATACACACTCGACGTAATCTTACAAAAAATATGAAACTGTCTTGTTGTAGAAACCAATAATAACAATCAGTAATACAATTAACAAATAGTACAGTCGATTCGGTACGAGTGGCTCGTGTAATTTACGTTGAAATGCATTTCATGTTTGTTTAGATACTAAGTACATTTCAGGGTATGTGCGTTATTTTTTTAATTACTTGCTGTATAATCTTTTAAAACATGTGTCCGCGCGCAAAAAAAAACATATATGTCGCATCGATACAAAGTATTAAACAAATATCAGTGTCAATTACATTTCAATAATGTTTCGATACCAAGTGTATTATTTGCGAATTTTTTCTTTGAATACGATGTACAATTTTTTGTACAGTTCACTACTCTTCGTTTAATATTTGTTTAGATACTAAGTATATTTCAGGCTACGTGCATTATTTTTTTAATTACTTGCTCTACAATCTTTTATAACACCTGTTGGACAAAAAAGTGTATATGTAGTATCGACATAAAAATTAAACGAAGACCACTTTCAATTACGCTTCAATAATGTTTCGACACCGGATACACTTTTGAGGAATTTTTTCCTCGAACGCAACGTACATTTTTTTTTACACAAACGCGCAGGCCCGCGCAATAATTATCGGAACGAGCGGAGAACGTAGATCGAAATTTTGAAACGTCTTGTAGAAGATACGCAGAGGATAATACGCCGCGTCCATCCTACGTGACTTCCTGTCTCAACGTTATTGGCTTTATTACAAAGCACTTTTCGTCGGGCAAATTCCTTCGACGGTGGCCAACCACCCACCCTCCCAGCCCTCGACAACGGCTCGCTGACGTTATTGAAATTTCAACTTTAGATTCATAAAGTAAGCTAACTCGGTTAACTTTAAATTAGCCGCGGGTAATACGAGTGGACGTGCATTTTTAACAAATGTCGACGATGTAAACGTCCGCAGTTCGCGCCGGCAATCTGTTACGCGCTTTTATTGCGGCAATCTGTTGTTAAACATTTGCAAAACTTTCCCGATGCGACTCCGGACGAAACGCAATGCTGATTGGTATTAAATCGTTTAACGGACGTTGCCCTGCCTATAGTATAGATAATTTGAATGTCTGTTTTTCGTTGCATATGTCTCATTTTATCCTGTGAGGGCTCTACTAATTTAATATGGTAATAAGCTAATATATATTGCAAATTGCAATAATACAGAGACAATAGAATTTGGCAAAACTTATTTGCGAATTGAAACTATTTTTTTTAATAATTATAAATGAAAATGAAATAATAATAATTTGTACTTCAATAAATGTTACATATGTTACGCAATAATACAGAGACAATAAAATTTGGCTAAACTTATTTGCGAGTTGGAGTTATTTTTTTAATGACTATAAATGAAAATGAAATAATAATAATTTGTACTTTAATAAATGTAGTAGCCTTCATATATAGGCATGGCTTCTGTTGCCAATCTATTATTTGCGATTTTGATCAGTAAATGGCATAAACGTCATCAAATGCGAAAATGGTCAGAATAATTAAATACGCATTGATTTTACTAGTTCGCCGAACAATAACTGCCCGTTCTGTAATTACTCCTTTCTGTTTACTCAATTCCGTTGTTTCTATGTCAAATAGGACCGCCCGTATGCGCTTTTATATGCAAAACAAAGCAGTTATAATATTTAACGTACGCCTCATATAGGTTTGGTTTCAACTGGCAATCTGTTATTTGCGATTTCTATTGTTCCTGCAACGTTATATTGGCAAACGAAGCAATTTAATAAATGCACCTTTTAAAATTTTGTGAAAGAATTTAATTTGTAAAATGTTCAGTCTCGTAAAAGAAGGAAAAATAAAATATAAGCGATCAGCGGAATAATTTCAGTGCAGAAACGTGCAAAGCAAATATATGTAATAGTGTAATGGTAACCAAATACTTTAAATGCGGCATAACCTCCAGGAAAAGAAAAAGTTGTTCATATTTCGAAACATAAGCAGCTAATGACCACTGTAGTCGAAGTTGTACAAAATTTAACCAAAAAAAAATCCTGCAACGTTTCCAAACACAAAAATCCGTCGAAATACTAAAGACCCAATAACTTATGCTAGTTCGCGGAACAATTGCTGCTGATTCTGCAATTAAAGGCCTTTCTGCTTGCTCTACATTGATACTACCACGAGGGTTGTCAGTCGAATGTCCTTTTATATGCAAAGAAGACAGTTACAATACCAAACGTGACCTCGAATGGGGACACGCGTCGGGCAGCCAAAATTGCCCATTTCGCCCAACAAAACCCCTTTCTGGAAGCCACAGTCTAGCACATTTTACGTGAGAAAATACGACGGTCTGCTGCATTTCTTCTTGCATTGCAGAATTTTATGTTTAACGCCAAGTCAAATTGCTGATACGAACACTTCGTCAGTTGACTGAACAGAGAATAGCAAAAGTATGCGATATATTAAATGAAATTAAATCGATATATGCGATGAATTAGAGTTATGTACTGTAACAGTAATATTAATAAATTTGTCCATTTTACCTAACTCAACCGCTTTCTAAAAACTATTGCCTAGTATAGTTTACAAGAGAAAACATAGTCGGCTTT
Organism: Cryptocheilus praepositus; assembly: GCA_033815515.1. Taxonomy (NCBI): domain Eukaryota; kingdom Metazoa; phylum Arthropoda; class Insecta; order Hymenoptera; family Pompilidae; genus Cryptocheilus; species Cryptocheilus praepositus. Next base: position 6,993,709 of record JAWWQZ010000314.1, read on the forward strand.
TGCATTTCCTTTTTCCATTGCGGAATTTTATGTTCAACGCTACATAAAATTCCTGACACAAACAGTTCGCAAGTTAAATGTAGTAAAGAGAATAATAAAAATATGTGGTCGTTTCGAAAAGGTAAGCAGTTGAAATATACTACATTCGACAATGACCATAAATTATAATTACGCGCTTAAACAGCAATGATAATAAAATAACACCAGAAACTCATAAATTGCTTCCCCGAAACAGTATTTGCAAAATAAAGCATGGCAGACCATAACGCAGTATTACCGAACCATTATCCAAGCGCTCAGAATATTAGCCGCTAATACAGAAACTCCACATTAGCGAACTAACTGCCTCAAAGCTATCGTATGACGCGCAATTATCCGACGAAACTCCTCGAAAGAAACTCATTTACAAATAAACGAAACCTGCAAAAGCAATCACACCTCCCATTACCATACATTCATTACGACTGCTATTTTCCTCTAACGCAATCTTAACACGTTGACTGTCGAGCGTATTTTGCTATGTTAGAACCGCGATGCAATGAAATATTGCAGAATATGATTAAATCGTGGAAAATGAAGGTAACGCAGAGTTGTTAGAAGCCAAAATATTGAAGTTCCAATATCAATTGCTTTTACAAAATTGCAAAAAGGCTTCATTGCGAATTTTTTGCATTTTTAGTAAAATATTTTGCGCCGGTCACCGGTGACCACCGTGGCAGTCAATGTATTAACACATAAACTGCCAAGCATATTTTGCTATGTTGGAACTGCGATGCGATGAAATACTGCAGAATATGATTAAATCGTGGAAAATAAAGGTAACGTAGAGTTGTTAGAAGCCAAAGTATTGATGTTCGAATATCAATTGCTTTTACAAGATTGCAAAAAGGCTTCATTGCAAATTTTTTGCATTTTTAATAAAATCTTGGCAATCAACGTGTTAATATGTTCGTCCACTGTCGTATGGCCTGCATCTTCCGATATCTTCTTATTCGTTATAAAAAATTAAAAAAAAAAGTAGGGCGTGCGGACACATTTTTACTGACTGTAGGTCAGACTCGAACGTTTTACATAAAATCGCGGTTAGTACACGAGTCGTTAAAAGGTAACGCACACAAAGTCAGTCCGACACTGCGCGTGGGAGGGTGGCCAAGAGTGGGGGGTCTAGCGTATGGTATTTCGACGCCGATAATGAGAGCGTCGGGCGAGGAAATCGATGAAAGAGCGTGCCTACGGGGGAAAGGGAAGAGGGCAAGGGGAGAGGGAACACGAGCATGCACGACACGCCGTACACATCGCGGCTTGGCAGTCATTCAAGATCGCGTGCGAGCGATTCGAATCTGGCGACATTTCCACCAAAGAGAATGGGACTGAAAGAAAGGCGGACTCGAGGAAAGAGAAAAAGTTGGAAGGCAGAAAAGCGAAGATGGGGAATGGGAAAGGGAAAAGATGAAAGAGATGGTGACGTATAGGAAAATTCAGAGAAGGGGAAAATTGAGGGGAATGTGAGAAGTGGAAGACGTCGGTGTGACGGATGACGCAAATTAAATGTTCGCAAATTAAATATGCATGCACTTGGTGTGAAGTCAATGAAGAAAGACTCTTTGGCGAAAAAGAGAAATGGTAGAGAACGCGAAATACAATAAAAAGGAGAGAAATGTAGGAAGAAATGGGAATTAATTAAAATATGAGAAGTAGAGGACCTGAAATTGACGGGTGACGCTATGATGCGTGCAGTTCGAATCTGGCGACATTTTCAGAAAAGAAAATGGGCGTAAAAGAAGAAGAAGTTGGAAGACAAAAAAGGGAAGATGGGGGCGGGAAAGAGGACGAATGAAAGGGAAGGCGACGTGCAGGAAAATGTTCGGGAATGGGAGAATTAAATAAAATATGGGAAGCGACAGATGTGGAACTTATGATTGACATTAAGATCGGAAATGAAAGTTGTTATGAATTACTCATAAATTTGGTATGAAGTCTATGAGTAAGGATTCTTTGATGAAAATGAAAAATGACAGAGAACGTTAAATACAAGAAAATGAGAGGAGCGTAGAAAGAAATAGAAATTAAATAAAATATGAGAATCACAAGACGTGGAATTGACTACTAATTCTAAGATTGCAAATGAAAGCTACTGCGAAATACTCGCACAGTTGGCATGAAGTCCCTGATTCTTTCGCAAACAAGCGGAGGATGAGAGGGAACGCGTAATGTGAGAAAATGAGAGGAACGCGCGAAGAAATGGAAAATTAAACAGAACGTAGACGGTTGTAGACGCCGAATGAACGGGTAACACCAAGATCGCAAACGAAAGCTGCTGCGAAATTGTAAAGATTCGTTCGATTGAAACGACGGATCCGGTAAAAGTTACATCGTCGAGAAACCGAGTAAACCCGATTGCTTATTGCGGTCCCATAAATTCCGCAGTTCGCTTTTATCGCGTCGCGGTTGTGTAAGCGGCTCTTAAACGACTCCATTGTGGCGGCAGATCTGTTGTAAAGGAGGGAATCGCGAGTGAGAAGAGCCTTTGGCGTACTTCGCGACAAACAAACTCTACAAGACATGCAGCCGCAAGTGCGATAAGGGAAGACAAATGAATCACGTCAAAGAAAAAAAATTATGAAACCAAAGAAACGCAGTGTGAAGGCCATAAAAGCGAAAAATAAAACGCTACGGAAAGACAGTTGAATGAGATCGCGGGGAAAAATGTTATTTTACCGAATAACGTAAAGTGCGCAGCCCATCCGCACGAAGAACAAAGGAGTAAAGAAAAACAATTCAGTCGGATCAAAGAAAAAAATGCCAGACCAATAAAATCAAATGTAAAATAGTTTATCAACGCGAGGAACAAAGCAACAGAGAAAGGCAATTGAATCGGATTGAAGAATAAAAAAACAATTGAACAAAAAAAGCCAAGTATAAAGACCATTGGCACAAAGAATGAAACGATAAAGAAATACAATTGAATTGGGTACAACAAAACAGAAATTATCGAATCCGTAAAATAAAACGTAAAGCCCGCAAACATGAAGAATAAAGCGAGGGAAAAAGGCAGTTGAATGAGGTCAAAGAAAAAAATCGCCGAACCGAAATAATCAAGCGTAAGGCCTATAATCGCAACTGAATAAGAAGAGAAAGAAAGAAAAGAAAGACAACTGAATAAGCTCTAAGAAAGCAAATTAACTGACATCGCCCACACACACAAAGAACAAAACGTTATACAATTAAATCAGATTAACGAAAAAAAAACACAGACACAAATAAAACGATAAAGAAAGACAATTGAAACAGATCGAAGAAAAAAACCATCGTGCCAAGAAAATTAAGTGCAAATCTCATAAACGCGAGGAACGAAAGGATGTTGAGAATTTCGTTGCATGTTCCGCGGCGTTTCGCATAAATCAACGGAAGAAAATCGTTAGGCAGAAAAGGGAAGAACGTGAAAATGGCAGGTGTTGGAACAGAAGGTGTGTTGCTAAAGTGGGGTGGCGAGGGACTCTATAAGGTTGGGAATAAAGTTAGTTAGACGCGGGAATAAAATGTTGGCAGGCTTTGCATCGTGGGCAATGGTGCCGGTTGACGCCGTTGTAGTTGCGCTTATGGTTACCTTAGTTCGTTGGTGAGTGCGCTTTGAACGTGTGTGGGCGACGGTTCGTTGCAATTTGCATGCTTTTATGCGGGTGCGAAGTTTACAGCGCCTGTACACACTATTGCGCATAAGTATGCGACGAGGCATGAGCTTCTTTTCCAAAAATGTACGAATAACGTAGGCGGGACTTGTACGAAACGATCGCATAAATCGTTGACATAAATCGTCGTGTTATTGGCAGTGATGTCTAATGACAGTTGTATGAACGAAATTAGAAATGAGAAATGGTGGACTGATTACAATTTATACGTGTTACGCAGGTTTACAAAAATTCGGGACGAGTTATGCCACATTTTAGAAATGAGAAGAAAATCATATAACATATAATATAGTATAAGGCGTCTAATACGGTTATAGCGACTTTTATGGCAATTACACGCGTTTACAAAAATTCGGGACGAATTATGCCACATTTTAGAAATGAGAAGAAAATCGTGTAACATATAATATAGTATAAGGCGTCTAATACGGTTATAGCGACTTTTATGGCAATTACACGCATTTACAAAAATTAGGTATGAATGATGCAGCTTTTTATATAGCTGATAGGAACTTAGAAATGAGAAGAAAATAGAAAATGTAATATAAAATATCTAATACGATTATAGCAAATTTTTCTATGTTCATATAATCGTATATTAGTAATAACTAATATTTCACAAGAGTTTTCGGGTAATATACCATGCAGCTGATATTGGAATGGTACGCACAATTAAAATAACTATTGGGTTATTCTTTTGTGAGACAGAAATCAGCCTGGAAACGGTGGCCAAATTGGTTGGAGTGACGCCAAAATCGGCTGAAATATTCGTAATGAAACATAGCGGGTTGACACAGACGAAACGGAAATTTAATAAATTCGTTCACCAACAACTGTCGGCATTGTTCTTTATATAGAGAGGAGGAGTGTATGTTTTAACACGAAAAATTCGGATCAGCGACGGACGGAAATTAACGGCGATCGTGATCGATAAAATACCGAATCGGGTCAGATTTCAATAGTTAGCTATTTTTCGGTTTGCAAAAATAAATTGAACGGGGATAAATTTCGCTGACATTCGCATCTCTATTTTTCGCTGTGAAATGTATTTGAACGCGACGCTCTTCACCGGTAATAACAAAGTCAATTTTGCAGTAACAGGCTATAGGCAGCGCGTGTTTCGGACCGAGTGGAATTTTTGTACATTGGTACGAGTCAATCTCAGGCGACCATCGACAAACTTCGTCGCCCGTCTTGATCAGACAAATCAACCAATTTTTTTTTATTTTGGCCGCACTTTGAAAATAACCACAACGATCCCAACTTATCGACAAACGATGCTGTTTTAAAAAGACCACTATTTCCAAATATAAGAAGTTTTTCTACTTAAATGATTAAGAAATTTTAAGCCGTTTCATTACTTGACAATACTGTCTTTATTACTATATAGAACTTTATTACTGAAACTCAGCATGTTGCTCTGTTCAGAAGTCTCCAAAAATTGATGTATGCTACAAAATTTGTTTTGTTAAAAAATATGTGTGTTGTAAAGATTCAAACTTACGAATAGTAATGATGTCAAGATTTATTATGCCACCTGTTCGGGAGTGTACACAAATGAATTTGCACATCATTTGGAAATGGTGTTTGACGAATAATTTTCAATCAAGGAAGGGCTTCGTATTCCTTGATCATTTAAGTAAATCACAATAAGGCTGAAATTAAATACATCAGCTAACAACAAGTTTCTGTTCGTTAACGACCGTTTGAGCTCGACAAACGCAACGCGGTCTAAGTCAAAGTTCCCAACGATTAGCAAGCTGCGTTGTTCCATTTGCTATATTGGATCTCAGAAAATCTCTCTGAATAATTACGCGTCACCCCTCTCACGCCGATTCACAGGGTGTGCCCCTTTAACCGGTTAGCTGTTTTTGACGAGTCAGAAAGGAAGAAAATATAAATAATTATTATGAAAAAATTATACATAGTGTTAGGATTTAAGTAGTTTTATCAGCCAAGATAATTATCCCACGTATATCTGCGATACAGTAATTCTCTTCCATAGACTTTAACAAACGGCTTCATCTCAAACAAATCTTTTTTTCACACATTCATCACCTCATTTACCAAAAAGCCTTGTCAATAATCAAATAAAAAATAAAACAATAATTTAATTACAATTTAATTCTACATTGCAATCGCCACACATGTTCTGTATTTGATGAATATATTTGCCATCGCTTACTTTTTGCGACACCTCTTAGGTGCAAACTTTTCATAAAAGTTGCAATAGCTAACTGATTAATCACAAACGTTCATTACTTCTACAATTTTTCATCCCGCCTTATACTCGACTGCGGTCAAAATCATTCCAAACGAGCTGAACAAAACACGTTTGCAGATAAAAGCGTATTAATTAGTAAAGGTATTATTAGTAAAGGCATTTTCTACAAGAATTCGGCAGCTGCAGGTGAAACTGCAATAATCTGGCGCGGCCGCGAAATGGGCAGCAGAGAAAAATATCGGTCAAAGGTTTTTCTTTGAAGCGCGTTGACCTCTGACAAACGAGGCTTAGAGCGTCTGAAAGAAGGACCGACTGGCTGACTGGCTGAAATAATTCTGAGCAACGGCACAAAAGAACCTGCCCGGCGATTTCTTCTGGTTTTGGCCTGTTAGCGAAGGGACACCCTGTATAGGGCGAGCTAGCGAGAAATTCCTATTAAAGGAGGAAATTCAAGGAAGTCCAGAATTTAACGAGCTCGAGTTACGTCTTGCGGAACGATCTATCCGCGGGACACCCTTTCGCCAAGAAAAGGACCAGCGAGGGGAAAGATTGAAATTGCACGGGCGCGCGGGAGAAACGGTGTAACAAAGTATCGCGGGCGATTACTGAAATTTCTCTCTCAACGCGAAACGCACCCTCAGTGCAGCGAGTCTGAAGCAAGGCATTATCTTTGCGACAACGCGGCAGTGAAAGGTGTATGCAATTATAGTGTCATCGTACGAAAACGTGTCATGAATGTGTGCATGAAGTTGCGTATTGATAAACCATTCTTACCGGATAATAATTGAGCCGTTTATTTTGAAAGTGGCCTAACTCCGTTTTTCAATATTTTCCGGTTACCATGGTTACATGTAAAATTGTATGTTATTTATCAGTAAATGTTATTTATCTCTATTTGAAGATAATTGGAGTTAGGCCACTTTCAAAATAAACGGCTCAATTATTTGTTTTTGCAAAAAGTTCTTCAACCTGTTTCTTCATTTAATAACACGCAAAAGGAAAAAGTATTGCGGGCGATTACTGAAATTTCTCTCTCAACGCGAAACGCACCCTCAGTGCAGCGAGTCTGAAGCAAGGCATTATCTTTGCGACAACGCGGCAGTGAAAGGTGTATGCAATTATAGTGTCATCGTACGAAAACGTGTCATGAAACTGTCCATGAAGTTGCGTATTGATAAACCATTCTTACCGGATAATAATTGAGCCGTTTATTTTGAAAGTGGCCTAACTCCGTTTTTCAATATTTTCCGGTTACCATGGTTACATGTAAAATTCTATGTTATTTATCAGTAAATTTTATTTATCTCGATTTGAAGATAAATGGAATTAGGCCGCTTTCAAAATAAACGGCTCAATTATTTGTTTTTGCAAAAAGTTCTTCAACCTGTTTCTTCACTTAATAATACGCGAAAGGACGTGAAAAATTATCGCGGGCGATTACTGAAATTTATCTCTCAACGCGAAACGCACCCTCAGTGCAGCAAGTCTGAAATAAGGGATTATTTTTGCGACAACGCGGCAGTGAAAGGTGTATGCAATTATAGTGCCATCGTACGAAAACGTGTCATGAATCTGTCCATGAAGTTGCGTATTGATAAACCATTGTTACAGGATAATAATTATTTGTTTTTGCAAAGAATTCTCCAACCTGTTTCTTCACTTAATAATACGCAAAAGGACGTAAAAAAGTATTGCGGATAGTTACGGAAGTTTCTGTCGCAACGCGAAACGCACCCTCAATGCAGCGAATGTGAAGCAAGGCATTATCTTTGCGACAACGCGACAGTGAAAGGTGTAATTAGTGTCATCGTACGATAATGTGTCATGAATCTGTCCGTGAAATTGCGTATTGATAAACAATTTTTACCGGTTAATAATACTTCGTTTTTACAAAGAAACACTTCTATTTCTTTCTTCGGATCATGCGTACAGTGTAAACACTTTCGCACTTTTCATTTTCATAACAAGTGCTTCAGAAAACCATACAAAATCTGCACTAACTTATATATATATATATATATATATATATATGTGTGTATATATAAGCATGTCAAATAGACAAATTCGTCTGGAATGATACTCATCCTCTGATTTACCTCGCTTACTGTTCCAACTCGATTTTCTGTCACTTCCACATATGCTTGCATATATCAAATTTATATTACAGTATTTCGACTGGATTTTCTACCTATGCATATAGGCAGAAATATATACAACATGCATAATGTAGACAGAAAACCAGCCGAAATGGTAGACAAAGTAAACCACTGGATGAGCATCCTTCCGGTGGATTCTGTGAAAAATCCACACCGCTACTAAAGAAAACCCTTGAAAGCACGTTGAACTCCCGCATTCCTAAATAAACCATTCAACCACAATAGGCCCACCAATCTTCAACATACCCAAAGAATTTCAAAAGTGCAACCAAATATACCAAATATCAGAAATTGACTCTTTTCGTCAACCAACGTTCTGAGAGAGATCCATCATTTACCGCCGTCTAAAATGTTGCCCAGCGCCCCTGACATAAGTTGCCGCCGACAATCGTTATCCAAACTCCGCATTAATTATCGTCCGCGCGACTAAGACTCTTTCGCTAATCCAGCGCTAATTGCGGCAACCAGCCAGTGACTTATGCACGTGCACGGGAAATCGTCCGTCGTCGTTCTCCTCGAAACTCGCGACCGCCAGGCGTCCCTTGACTGATTCCGCGCCGCGCAAACGACGCTGACAAGCGGCGAAGAACTGTTATGTAGTTTCGCGTAATTACTCGCGTCGCCGAATTTCGTCGGAAAAGGGGCGAGTGGGACTCTTCGGAACAGCGATTCGGCGAGTTCACTCGGCGGCGCCCCGAATTCGGGTAAACAGTTGTCCGTCAAAAGCCGACGTTAATCCGTCGAAATTCGCCGCATTCTACGCGACCGGCGTATGCAAACTCGGTAATCTGTGTATTCTGCGCGGATGCCGTAACGCGCCGGCGTTGTGGAAGTGCCTTGAGCAAATAGACGCGGGGATGCGCGCTACGACGGATGATAAGGCGATTTTGTTCGAGAAAAAATCATCGACAGATATTGATACTGGGCTCGCGGGATTCGGCCAATCAGTTGTGCGGCCTGCGAAATATTTTAACACTTTACCGACCGCTATTGACTAAAGATGCCACTCACTAACGACCGACACTGTTTTGGATATCGCGCAGGAATTGTGTATGTGCCTATTTGTAAAGCTTTATAACTGAAAAATACTGAATGTGTTGCTGAGAATCCTTTGGTTTCAAAGCGGTGTAATTCTATTGTTATTTAGAATTGTCATAATATCATCTGATATTTATTCTATCCATTGCCACTGAAAAGCCGATTAATCGGCTACCGGTAAATAGCAGTTGGAACCGAAAAGTCGATTAATCGGCTAGCGGTTGTTAAAGTGTTAAGGTGAATGCGTTAAAGGAAAATATGTTAGAATGCTTTGTAAGGAAATAGCGGAGGGTGTAAATAATAGTCGCCAGGACCCGGTGACTTGATGAATAACCGCAAAAGTGGGTATATAACTTAGAAAAATTCAGTAGTATAAAAAAAATCGATATACATTGATAGTAGATTTACGAGATTCGTCGATTTGACGCATGTACGAAGGGGTGGGTGTATGATATGAAGAGTTTCAATATTATAATAAGGTAGACTTGTTAAAACAAACAAATCATCGAGAAATATTTATATTAAATTCACGGGATCCGACGATCGACGGGTAGCTGGAGAAATGGGTACGCAACGTGTAGAATTCCAATATTTTATGGTAACGGAGTATATGTATAACTGAAAAAAATTCAGTAGTATAAAAAAAATCGATATACATTGATAGTAGATTTACGAGATTCGTCGATTTGACGCGTGTACGAAGGGATGGATGTATGATATGAAGAGTTTCAATATTATAATAAGGTAGACTTGTCAAAACAAACAAATCATCGCGAAATATTTATATTAAATTCGCGGGATCCGATGATCGACGGGTAGCCGGGGAAATGGGTACGCGACGTGTAGAATTCTAATATTTTATGGTAAGGGGGTATATAACTGAAAGAAATTCAGTAGTATAAAAGTAGATTTACGGGATTCGTCGATTTGACACATGTACGAAGGGATGGATGTATGATATAAAGAGTTTCAATATTATAATAAGGTAGACTTGTTAAAACAAACAAATCATCGAGAAATATTTATATTAAATTCACGGGATCCGACGATCGACGGGTAGCTGGAGAAATGGGTACGCGACGTGTAGAATTCCAATATTTTATGGTGGACACGGTAAAAGAAAATAATGATCGATGGAAGTTAATAGTAGATTCATGGGACTCGGCGATTTGATGGATAACGGCAAAATGGGTATATAACATATGGAAATTCAATGATATGAAAAAAGCCAATAACATTAAATTTGTTGACTTGACGGCTACAGGAAGAAATGGGTATTTGATACGAAGTGTTTCAACATTATAATAAAGTAGACTTGTTAAAATAAACAAATCGTCAATAGATATTAATATTAAATTTACAAAGTCCGACGAATTGACGGATAACCGCAAAAGTATATACATGACGTACAGGAATTTCAATATTATAATAAGGTAGACTTGTTAAATCAAACAAATTATCGATAGGTATTAATATTAAATCCACGCGATTCGTCGATTCGACAGATATCCGCAGAAATGGGTATACGACATATAGAATTTCAATATTATAATGAGGTGATTTTGTTAAAAAAAAGAATCGATAGATATTAACACTAGATTCACGGAATCCGTTGGTTTGTCGGGTATCCGAGGAATGGGAATGCGAAGTACAGAATTTCAATATTAGTCGCCTGAGGAGGAAATTAATTTAGACATACATGTCGGAATCGATAGTGCATTGTTGTTGCTGGACATTTGGGATCAGTATAATACTAAATCAAACAGGATAATCGCGATAGTTGCGTTAGGAAATCGTTACAGTATAAAATAGCGTCTGAATATATCCGTATCGTTCCATTAATAAAAGTCAGCAAAGATTGCAATAAAATAAGAGACATCGTTTCTATCATTTTGTTCGTGAAATTCGAAACCCATTAAATCAACGGCTTCCGTAAATCTAGTGTTAATCGTCGACGCCTGTATCGTCGATTTTAGTGGCCAAATTTGCGGGCGCGTGTATGTTGCTGCCAGTGGCCAGAAATAATTGACTGGTGTGACGAAATTAATTGATGCGTGTGGTTGTCGGGGAAAAATTAAAAAATGTCTCTCTTCGTCTTTCATGAAAGTTTAAAATATTGAAACTGTGGCTCCAAAAAAGAAAATGTTAATATTACCAAGAATTAGAGAACTTGAACGTCGATAAGCAAGTCCCAAAAACATGCAAATTAATTGCTTTTAAAATTAGTAATCGGCAAATTTGTCATTTTATATATATGATATTATATGCACTATTATATTGTCACGTTGTATAAAATATTATTTGATCGCGAAGAGTGTAAATAATTACTATACGTAGGTACACGATTTACACGATTTGATTAGATAGAATTCACTTATTTTGCAGATAAACTTAATTGTAGCAGTATATTAGAATCATCAAAAATGTTCCAAATGAATCATTAAAATTCGAAAAGAAAGTGGCACTGTTCGCAAACGATGAAAGTGTCGCGAAAACGGACGTAATACGACAGAGCGGAGGCTAGAAAGAAGTTGCAGTAAAATAAATTATGCAAAGTACCTTCCTCCGTCAGAATATGAAATTGCGTTCGCCCAAACGAATTTTAGTCACACGGCGCGAACAACAAGCAATCCGCTATCTGCTGAGGCAACCAATTTACGGGTTTGACAATTTATCGCTAATTTACATCGAAGGCCTACCCTGACGTCAAGTAAATATTGCTCAAGTCGTTTAGTTCGCCAAACGATCGGATATAAACGCAAGAATTCACCCGATATTCTAAAAACGAAAATATATTTTTAATTACATAGATTCGGAGCACATTTACGACGTTATTCGTCGTACTTCGGTTCTTGCGCAGTAAGTAATAAAAGCAGTGCTAAAGCCTGCTTTCGAAAGACAATTTAATTTTCCCAACTCGCGATCTACGTTGAAACACTCTCCGTTTACGATTAATGGTCGCAAGTTACGACTCTGACTATTGCGTGGGTCGTTACGTCGCCGTTGATAAAGTTATAACTATTGTCTTTCTCTGTTTCAGGTGAGTCGAAAAACGCCACGGGCTGAGCTAATCTCAATGAGGTAAAACGCAAGAGTAATCTGCGGCGAAAAGGTTAGAAATTAACCACGATTCATTGTGTGAATCATAGTAAGCAGTTCTATGAACACATGGCTCGGGGACTTTGATTTATTCCCTACGCGTGATTCATGTCTGTATTAAGTATACCGTATGATCTTCGATTTTAATAATGTGCGTCGCCACGGTACTGCGAAATTTGTCGGGGAATCAATTTTCTTAAAGCCGCTTCGCCATGTATTTTCATAAAAGTTTTAAAGATATTCAGGGCGGTTTCTTCGAAACTCTTTACGCGTCTGAGCCGATTTGGAGACTATTTTTTGTATGTTATTCAACTTTTCAAACCGGTCGAATTGACCAGTGTGCAAAAATCATGTCAGCCAGATTAAGAAATGGCGTTTTCTGAAAAACGCAGTTCAAGTTTTCTCACTGCACTCCGCTCCCAAGAGACATGATGTCAGCAAATGTCCTGCATCTAGTTTAACACGTTCGACGCCATGTCACCCAAATATGGGCTACAAGCAAGTAACCGCATATTTGGAAAAAATGTTTAACAGTAGTAAAGGTATTTAACACACACACACACAACTGAATGTGAGAGCGTACAAATATTGTATGCTAAAATACATATAATTCTATTTAGTCGCAGTCTTTTTACAATCTTTCTAGTTCTACCAGTAGAGTATGTCCACCTGTCTAGCGACAAAAAATATATATTTGCCTAATTATTTGCGCTGCAGACTTTGTTTGTAACTATCAAAATATGCGTTGGATTCGATGCATACTACCAGCGCTATTACTTTGAGGACATGATATTCCCGTAACTAAAAGCCCTCCATACGTTGTAACATTAATCTATCATATTTAACACACACACACAATTGTATGCGAGAGCGTACAAATATTGCATACATAAAATACATATAATTCGATTTAGTCGCAGTCTTTTTACAATCTTTCTAGTTCCAGAGTGTGTCCGCCTGTCTAGCGACAAAAAATATATATTCGACTAATTATTTCCGCTGCAAACTTTGTTTCACTATCAAAATATGTGTTGGATTCGATGCATACTACCAGCGCTATTACTTTGAGGACATGATATTCCCGTATCTAAAAGCCCTCCAAATGTTGTAACATTAATCTATCATATTTAACACACACACAATTTTGTATGTGAGAGCGTACAAATATTGCATAGATAAAATACATATAATTCTATTTAGTCGCAGTCTTTTTACAATCTTTCTAGTTCTAGAGTGTGTCCACCTGTCTAGCGACAAAAAATATATGTTCGCCTAATTATTTGCGCTGCAAACTTTGTTTCTAACTATCAAAATATGTGTTGGATTCGATGCATACTACCAGTGTTATTACTTTGAGGACATGATATTCCCGTAACTAAAAGCCCTCCAAATGTTGTAACATTAATCTATCTTCGTACAGCGACAACCGCTCTGGAAAAACAGACAATGCGTCGTCGGTATTTTTTCATTCCCGACGACGAACGTGTTAATCTGTCGAAAGCTGCCTCAAAACGTTGTCACACGCTCGCACATAGTGCGCGGATCGAGAGGCGCAAAACAGGTTTTTCGAATCGTGAAAGTAAATACTGAAGCGCGATCCGTTTCCGTTTCGAAAAAAACACTTTATCCTCGCCGCCGCACCTGCCCCTATCTTTTCTTTGCCGCCCCTGCCAGCGGAAAGCATTCTCGAGTCGTCGTAAAATTCAAAAGACCGTCCATGACAAGCTTGTCGTAATTCTGGGATCGGGGATAGAAAAAGGCAGGCTCCGTCGAAAACGGTTTGATTCATTGAAGGATTTCGAGTGGATTTTCCTTTTACATTACCAAAGCTGACGTCACTTCCCAGATTCTCGCGCCTCTCCGCTCTCGGCTGTCTCGTTTTACTGCGACGCGTCATCGATCGCGGTGTTTACGTAACGTTTCATCGCTTTTCCTCGTTTCGGTGCTTTTTCTTAGACTTCTTTGAAGCTCGTCTTCGCGTAATTCCGCGGCGTCGCGGTAATTCTGAATTATACGCTCTTTGCATAATATGCGCGAGTTGAGGAACGTGCCGTCGAAATGCTGCTTGAATAATTGCGCTGGCGACTATGAAAATGGTCTAAGTCGAGAGACAGTCAAAAAATATTATTGTACAGTTTGTCGGAACCGTTGAATAGAGGTGAAACGAAAAACATGTTATTTAGACTACTTTTACAATCACAAACAAAATTAAGTATCCTCGTCGATACATTTTGATGTTCAATTAAACGAAGCATTCGCATTTCAAGGGAGAATGCGCTAAAATTAAACGTGGTAATACAACTTTGTCCCCCTACCGCTCTCGGAAATGCTTTGATTCCTTGTAATTCGATTCGACGTGGCATTACTGTTTGGAACTATAATCAAATTACGTCCTATCATCTGTACAAAGCATTGTCTGATATATAGATGCCATCGTTTATAGAGTCTGAAATTTATGGACTCTGTTTTATGTACTTTCTATGATATACGAACTCAGCTAGCTATGTATCACCCTGTACACCGACCGATACTACCACCGTACAATAAATTCGCACCGCAAATTCGACCAGCGTTCATCAGCAGGCACGTTCAAAAAGTATAAGCGCTAAAAAGCACCGGTAATTTTCCATTTTCCACCGACACCATTCGCGTCTTTCAACTATAAACAATTAGCGGTAAGTTTTCGTGGCAGAGAAGAAACTGTTGGACGAGGGGAGTCAAGGCATAGAAGGGTAGAAAGGGTCGGAGTGAAAGGGGGAGAGTAAAAAAAGACCGTTTTACCGAGAATATATCGCGGTGTATGAAGCGGTGACAGTTTATTGCCACGGTACACACGGCTACTTCTATGTAATGCACATACAGGGTGCCTCATAGTTCCGTTATACAGGGTGTTTCCGAAAATGTACGCATAACTTCGGGAACAGATGCAGTACGCTGAAGTATGAAAAAGATTCGTATGATTATGGGCCTGATATAACCTTGTTATCGTATGAAACACAGTTGTAGGAAGAAAAAAATTTAATACGTGCTCTTAATGATAATAGGATATATAGAAATTTGCTAATACATTTCACAGTAATCCGAAGTGATATTTTACATTGAAATGCAGTCTCCAAACAGTTTCTATGAAAATAATTAACACGTTGACTGCCACGGTGGTCACCGGTGACCGGCGCAAAAAAATTTTACTAAAAATGTAAAATATCGCAATGAAGCCTACTTGCAATTTTGTAAAAGCAATTGATGTTGGTACGGTGCTTCAATACTTTGGCTTCTAAAAACTCCTTCATTTTGCACGATTTAATCATACTCTGCAGTATTTCATCGCATTGCGGTTCTGACATAAGAAAATATGTTTCGCAATCAACGTGTTAAATAACGTCTTTTTCTAATTTTAGTGTACCAAATCTATCACTGAAGTTATGCCTGCATTTTAGGAAACACTCTTTTATAAATATCGAATATCAATTTTAATACAGCATTCTTGTAGAAAACCGCCATAAAGGAGTGACGAAAATCGTATACTGTAAAAGACACACCGCCATGTTGAATTTTCGAAAACGAATCCCTACGTGAAAAAGATTCTACACGTCCGATGTATCTTTCACTTGGAGTCACCTTGTTCACGGTTGAACCACGATTTACGGGACACACTATATGATGCACGTATATAAGAAAGCCCCTCTATAAATCATACCATTCACTTACTCGCGTGTTGCCGTTCGTTCTGACAGTAATAGGGGACGAAGGGGGGGTAAAAAATTGATACTACAAATCTATACAATTTTCTGGCTAGAGGGGGACCTCGAAATATTAGGATCCTTTAATATCTTCCTAGAACGCGTCTACCGTCAATGCGATATTACTGCTATCGATTAGATTAAAAATTACGGTGTACTCGCATCACATGTGACGATCGATGTACCCGCAATGAGATTATTGAAATACATGGACGTCGGAATACGGGCTACTTGGCAAGACAATATTTGCACAAGGCGTCTCTTCAGCACGCTGAAACAATATACACCCGTCCCACAATTTACGCGGCAGTTTTTTGCGCGAATTTGTTTTACACGGTCAGATAGGTTCGGTTGTTCAACATTTTTCATGGAATTTATTATATGATGTAACAGTATGACGCAAATTTCTACTTGAACGTATCGGTTGCGTAACTCTGACCTTTTTGTTGCCTTTGTCACGATAAAGTTTAAAATTAATCGTATATGTGATAAAAATTTATTTTCGTTTTATGGAAGGTCATTATGTGTTTTTAAACTATGTGAAATAAATATGTTTTAATATTTTCTTAGAAGATATATAAATAAAGACTTTATTTACGCAATTTTCATTCGCGTAAAACGAATCCACGTGGAACGGATATTTCACGTAAATTGAGAGACGATTAGTATACCCTATAATTTTGAATGTATCAGTGACTTGGTTAAACACGACTGCATTTATGAGAAGTATCAGTTTGTGCGATAAAAATTAACAGTATTTTTGTACTTCTGTTTACATTTTATGACCTTTAGATTGTTAGTCTAAGAGGCAATTTTTATGTTCGCAAAACTGACACAGCTAGAAGCTTATTCCGGTCGAATCGCACAAGGAAAAGCACTAAAACCTGAAAGCTTAAACTCGTTTTTCTCGGAACAGAATGTTTGAACCGCACTAGCATTTTTACCCGGTGAAAAAACCGTACATTTCTGGTGAAAAATGGAAAATTGATATTAATTATCTGTCATTTCCTTATGGCTCATTACTTATCGTTATTTGTTCTCAGTGGCACCTGTAATAGCAATATTTATGTGGAATAACATGTTTACGTTTTATTTCGAAGTATTATAACAGAAAGAATTCAACCAACAAACTATGTATGTTCTTTTATCGCCGTATCTTCGACGACATGAGATGTCACCCGGTTATATAAATACATAAAATTCGCGGATAGACAATCCAACAAAATATTTCAAAATGTTTCAAATTTATCTATCGAGTACTTTCTTGTTTAGGCATTTGCAAAGGGAATTCTATGTTCATGCGTTGGAAAACAGACAAAAAATGGCTGAAACTGAGAATTCAATTTTACCAAATGTGCGTCAATCAATCCGACACGGAAAGTACCATCGCAACTTCTGTTCGAATAGTGTCCAATTGAACCGTCCGAACGAATCGATATCAATCTATCGACGCGTAAAAGACTATTTTGTAATGTTCTTCCGATATAGCAATCGATAGGATTGACTTTGATTTATTAACTACGCACGAAATTGATATGCATACGGCGGTAGTATTGATATGCAAACTATCGCCATATTGACTATGCCCAAGGTAATTCAAAGTTAAATCATCTTTGATTAAATTGCATTTCCGTGTACGGTTACGGTTAAACTCGACCTATCATATCGCAACTTTCTATCAGATGGGCGTTATCAAAGTGAACGTATATACAAATAATTATTTTAAGAAGTTCTTTATGACATTTTCCTATCCAATTACTCAGGGAAATGAGAACATTTTTGTCTAGTAATATTTAAGACCGAGTTAGTTACGAGTGCTTCGCTTCGCTCGGGTATAAACTGATGAAAGTTAAACTGAGTATTACTTTTCTGTTTGACCTCAATATTTAGAACGACGTATTATTCGAAAAATAAATTGGAGGAAAATAATTTAGCTTTAATAGCTATCTACGAGATTACCGGAGAATCACTGGTGCATCCATTACCGTTTTAAAACGCATCTTCATATTGCCGTTTCGTATAATATTTCACATTTTCATTTGACCAACTGGTCGTAGCTTTAACGTTACTTTGTGCCAATAAAAAAATGCGTGCCATAAAAGCTATGCCAAATTTCCGAACTGTCATATACATTTTAATCACCATTCCAAAATATTTTTTCACGCGGTCACCATTTTATACGACACTTCGCATTTTCACAGTATCAACGTTACTTTGGTGGAACATAAAAAAATATTCTCGCCTCCGCCTTTGACCGATCCCCTCTCGCATCCCCCGCATTATTTCTCGCATTGAGCTAATAATGATATACCATTCAATAAACTTTAAAAGCTATGCTAAATTTCCGAAACATCATTACCATTCCAAAATATTTTTTTACGCGGTCACCATTGTATACGGCACTTCGCATTTTCACAGTATCAACGTTACTTTGGTGGAACAAAAAAAAATATTCTCGCCTCCGCCTTTGACCGATCCCCTTTCGCAATGCGCGCAATATTTCTCGCGCCGAGCTAATAATGATATAACATTCGATAAACTTTAAAAAGTGTGCCAAATTTCCAAAGTATCATATATATTTTAATTACCATTCCAAAATATTTTTTCACGCGGTCACCATTTTATACGACACTTCGCATTTTCGCAGTATCACCGTTACTTTGGCGGAACAAAAAAAATATTCTTGCCTCCGCCTTTGACCGATCCCCTTGCAACCCCCGCATTATTTCTCGCGCCGAGCTAATAATGATATATCATTCATGAACTTTAAAAGCTACGCCAAATTTCCGAAATATATATATTTTGATTAGCATTCCAAAATATTTTTTCACGCGGTCACCATTTTATACGACACTTCGCATTTTCACCGTATCAACGTTACTTTGGTGGAACAAAAAAAAATATTCTCGCCTCCGCCTTTGATCGATCCCCTCTTGCAACCCCCGCTTTATTTCTCGTGCCGATCTAATAATGATATATCATTCGATAAACTTTAAAAGGTGTGCCAAATTTCCAAAGTATCATATATATTTTAATTACCGTTCCAAAATATTTTTTCACGAGGTCACCATTTTATACGACACTTCGCATTTTCACAGTATCACCGTTACTTTGGTGGAACAAAAAAAAATATTCTTGCCTCCGCCTTTGACCGATCCCCTCTCGCAACGCGCGCATTATTTCTCGCGCCGAGCTAATAATGATATATCATAATATAATAATGATAATATCATAATGATAATGATATATCATTCATGAACTTTAAAACCTACGCCAAATTTCCGAAATATATATACTTTAATCACCATTCCAAAATATTTTTTCACGCGGTCACCATTTTATACGACACTTCGCATTTTCACAGTATCACCGTTACTTTGGTGGAACAAAAAAAAATATTCTCGCCTCCGCCTTTGACCGATCCCCTCTCGCAACGCGCGCATTATTTCTCGCGCCGAGCCAATAATGACCGAAACAAGATGCGCGTCCGTACGAATCAATTGCGATCGATAGAGCAGCAACCCCTTTCCGCAATGCTGTCATACATGCCCCTTACCCTCCGCGGCCCTTCGCCGGCAGACATTCCGCGCGTCATTTCGCTCTTATTGATCACTCCTGCATACGTTTGTGCCGAGCGAAGTTACACGACCGGCATTTCGTGCCTTATTGATTCGTCGCGCATTTGTCCCGCGCCAGGAAACGATATGTTGCGATATCATACATGAATATCCGAGAGGTTAAGTGCCGCGAATGAATATATAAATGGTCGTCGGGGCTCGAAATGATCGAACGAAGACCGCTGTGCCAACATTATAGGGGAGTCAGGCCGTATTAAGGGTGTAAGGGTCGCTGTACCGTGTGCATGCGAGTGTGTGCGCTCATCTGTGGCTTTACGTGTGGAAGTGTGTGTGTGAATGTGTGTGTGAGCGACGCGTGCGAGTGGCAACCCTCTTCCTGGCTCCTCTTTTCTCTAACAATAGCTCACCTCTACCCCTATGCCCGACGCGCCACCCTTCTACCAGAAGATATTCAGCCTTTTTTCCTTGAATTAGCAGCGTGAGAGACAGGGCGAACGGTGGAAGGTGGAGGAAAATGGAGAGAAGTGACCGACAGACCCGGCGCACAATGCACGATTCTTAATCTGTCGACTTTTTGTCGCCGCGAAAAAACGTAATCGAGACTTTCGGAGTTTCGCGAGGAATTGCGAGTTTTGACGGGCGCGACTCGATTGTCGCCGTTTTTTCTCGAGTGCGGAGGAAGAATGGGCGAAGAAAGTTGCGTGTGCTCGTACGAGTGTGACAATGCTTTTATGAGAGGAGCAAAGAAAAGTGCCAATTTGCGCAAAGTCGAAATACAGTTCAGCTCTCATATACAGTGTGCATGGGGTGTACTGCGCGATTGAGGTGGATTTCGCTATTTTTGTTGAGCACGGAGAAAGAATGAGAGAAGAAAGTTGCGCGGTGTATGTCCATGCGTGGCGATACTTTTCTAACAAGAGCAGAATGGCAATTTACGCAAAGTAACGAATATAGTTTCGTTCGAGGGAAAAGCATTGCGCGCGTGTGTACGGGGTGAACTGCGCCATTGAGCTGGCTATGGCTATTTTTTGTGGACTAGAGGAGAAAATGGAAGAAGGGAATCGCTTGGTATATTTCCATGCGTGGCAGTAAGTTTCTAACAGGAGTAAGGAAAAGCGCCAATTTACGCGAAGTAAGAAAACAGTTTCATTCGAAGTAAAAGCACGATCGCATGTGTGTATATATGGGGTGAACTGCGCAATTGAGATCGACTATGACTAATTTTTGTTGACAAGAGAAAAGAATGGAAGAAGAAAGTTGCGTGATATATTTCCATGTGTGACAATACTGTTCTAACAAGAGTAAAGAAAAGTGCCAATTTACGCAGAGTAACAAATATAACTTCAATCAAAGTAAAAGCACGCTCGCTCGCGTGTGTGCATTTGGAATAAACTGCTCAATTGAGATCGACTACGACTAATTTTTGTTGACAAGAGAAAAGAATGAAAGAAGAAAGTTGCGCGATATATTTCCATGTGTGACAATGCTGTTCTAACAGGAGTAAAGAAAAGTGCCAATTTACGCAGAGTAACAAATATAATTTCAATCAAAGTAAAAGCACGTTCGCTCGCGTGTATGCATTTGGAATAAACTGCTCAATTGTGATCGACTGTGACTAATTTTTGTTGACAAGAGAAAATAACGAAAGAAGAAAGTTGCGTGATATATTTCCATGTGTGACAATACTGTTCTAACAAGAGTAAAGAAAAGTGCCAATTTACGTAGAGTAACAAATATAACTTCAATCAAAGTAAAAGCACGTTCGCTCGCGTGTGTGCATTTGGAATAAACTGCTCAATTGAGACCGACTATAACTATTTTATATTGACCTACGAAAAGAATGAAAGGAGAAAGTTGCGTGATATATTTATATGCGTGACAATACTTTTCTGACAAGAGTGCCGATTTACAAGAAAAATGCCAATTTACGTAGAGTAACAAATATAACTTCAATCAAAGTAAAAGCACGCCCGCGCGTCTGCTTATAGGGCGAACTGCACAACTCACACAGGCTATGGCTATTTTTTGTCGACTAGATAAAAGAGCGAAAGAAGAAAATTGCCTGATATATTTCTATGCGCGGCAATACTTTTCTAGCGAGTCTAAAGAAAACTGCCAATTCACGCAAAGTAACGAATACAGTTCCAATCGCAATAAAAGCACCAGCTTTCTAGCACATCGTTGCATTTTCGCATAAAGTGTCTTCTGCAGATATCTCCCAGCTTTGTCGTGCAGTTATTACAAAAAAAAAAAAAAAAAAAAAGAAAGAAAACTGTACTACCCGTACCAATTGCATGACACAACCTGCCTAGCGGGAGCCCAGGTCGAAAGTTTGTTCTTTTTGCGATGAGCGCAGAAGCGGCCGGCCAGAGCTAAAAGTGACGACGGACTTGATTTTCGGTGGACTGAGGATTTCTCCTCGACATGTCCGCTTGTCCGAGGTCATGTACGCGAAGGTGTTACGCCGGAGTGAAAATGGGGTCGAATAGAGCCCGAACGTCGTAAGAAGGTTAAGCAGACACGGATTCCGATCCGTCCCCTACCACGGGCATTCTCCTGGCCCCTCTCCCATCTTTCTATTAAGAACCAGTTCTCTGCGACGCGTACAGAGCGGGGCCCCGTACTTTGAATAAACTTTGAATATACTTCGGATTTTTCTGCCACGCGCGGTCGCAAGATTGTCAATTTAGCCGAACTTTGTTTGGCCTGCTCCGCACGTTTGCGCGCGCGCGCGCGCACAAAAAGACAGGCACGAGAGCTTAATACGAAAACTGGTTTCGTTACAGCTGGCGGGATATTTCTGAGTGAAACATTTTCGATAGCGAAGTGGAGGGAAGCGGTTAAGGTGTAATTACCGACGGTACTGCGGATGGGAAAGTATCGGAAACGACGAATGATGCGGGCGTCGCACAAAGGCGGAGTTTTTGAATAAAGTTTTATCGTTCTCGGGTCCCCATTAGAATTTCTGTTCTTTCGCGCTTTTGGCACGCATCCACCGAGGCGATTGAATTTTAAGCGAGCGACACAGAGAGCACACAATGCGTGTG
The DNA here is from genome assembly GCA_033815515.1 of Cryptocheilus praepositus. Taxonomy (NCBI): domain Eukaryota; kingdom Metazoa; phylum Arthropoda; class Insecta; order Hymenoptera; family Pompilidae; genus Cryptocheilus; species Cryptocheilus praepositus. The sequence goes on from JAWWQZ010000314.1 coordinate 7,016,280, forward strand.
TTTCGTACCGGTACTGCCGAGAGTCGGTACGTTACGCGTTCTACGTGACATAAATTGTACATAAAATATGAAGATCCCGGGCGGCAGTTCATAGGATAGCGGTATTTTGCGATTTTCCGAAGGCGAAACTAAATTGCGCTCGGGCGGTCGGCATTTTTCTCTTTTTTTTCCTCTCGCTCTCGGCATCTCGCCTTTCAGACCACGAGTTCCCAGTACAAACGGCGTTCGATCGGCTTCGTCCGGATTAATGGATGATTCAGCCTCACTCTCTTTCTCCGTCCCTCGCCCAGCAATTCGGCACTTAAGTTTATTGAGAATATCTCGCGTGCTATTATAGCGTCAGGTCGAATTGTCTGCTGCGTCAAGGTAAAATGCGGGCGGAAAGTTATTTCAATGTCACGGAGCTTTCTTTTATCGTGGCATCCAATTATACGGGGTGTTCCAACATTGACGGGACGATTACACATAAAATAAATGACGATAACACGTAAAATAAAGTGTTTTGGTACAATTTACTTATGCTCAGTGTTTCAATATTAATGATATGATTCGAAAAGGACCGATTCGTTGTGAGGAAATGAATCGAAAACATGAGATGAAATATAGTGATGCAATTTTTGTAAAATGTTACAATTACTTTAACGGTATAAAATTTCTTTTATGATAATTCAATATTCCAATATTGATAATGCGATTGAAAAAGGACTGATTCATTGTGGGCAAGTAAATCGGAAAGCTAAAACAAAATCTTGTCATTCGATTTTTAACCCTTTGCACTCGACTGTCCCCTCTGAGGGGACACCAAGATACTTCGTGTTATTACTGAAGAAAATGTACGTACAGAAAACAATTGTTCAAATATTTGTTTCCTTAAGATTTTTTCCGGGGAGTTACAAGTTAAGGCAATGAGATAGAATTAATAATCTGTGTGCTATTTAATATTTAGTAAATTCGTGGTCAATAAACTGAAAGGAGAATTCTAGCGACTGCAAGAACCACCTTCTATATATTCCTGCAATAGGCTGAATGATAAACTGCAAGTTGTTGTGTAAACATTGTATATGCTCGGAAGAAAAAATGACACGTGAAAAACCATAAACAAGTTATTACTGCGATATGTGTTTGAATAAACCCGCAATGCACATTGGTGAATGAACTATAACGCATTAAAAAAGAATAGGCTATAAAATTTCAATTTTGTTTCAACATAAATGTATCAGCAAAGTTATATGCAAAACATCATTTGAGCAGAGTATTTTTTTTCAAAACTATAGCATTTTAAACGAAACGTTGCGCTATTTGCTACTTCGTGAAGAAACATGTCCGAGTGCAAAGGGTTAAAAGACATTAAAACAATGCCGAGTAAACGTTATATTAACGCTACAAGCTTTCTTCTACCGCAGCATCCAATTATACAACCCTCCAGTTCCGAACAGAAAAGTAGAATAAAATTGTACACCGCCTTCGCGACACGTTAAAACAATCATCGCCCTTCAGCTGCTCTTTCTCGCAATTTTCCCAAGAACAAACTTTACCCCGCAACATTTAATTTCGCACTTTCGTTATACCGCCCCGCACACGCTCAGCCAATTCCCAGCTGTTCCACCGATACCGCTCACCCTCGCCGGTCCGAAAAAAAATCGAAACAAAAAGCACCGTCAAACGCACTATCCGAAGTTTGTATCACGCCTCGCCCCGATCAATTTTCACGTGATAAACATCGCGCCTCTCAGCGCAGCCACATACTGCGCCGTCATAACGTTGACTCTATTAATTCATCCGAGCATATTACGAACGTGGGAACGCGATCGTAAAATCGTTCGTTCCGTCAAACAACGCGCTCGATTCACGGGGTCCGCCATCCTTCGCGACTTTCGCGCCAACGCGATCATTATCTCCGATGCGAGCAATTATCGTTATCACTCTCGTTGAGAGAGAATGCCACAGTCGGAGAGAGGCATCGTGCGCGAAACGAGGTGCATAACGAGTCGCACGACCGAAGGAGCCGGCGTAGATTGGAGTAAATTCACTTTATTACTTCATGAGTAAGCAAGAGACAAGGGAAGCGAGTAGTTTATTGAGAATTACTGTGATAAATAAGGCGAGGGTTGGCCGGTGGGAGAGGCTGGGAGGCGGTGGACGGCTCGAATCGAGGAGAACGGACTCCGTGAATTCGCCTTGTACAATCCACAATTTCGATGCGCACGCTTTCTGTCCGAATCAAACGGGCACTGGCAAATCTCACGTTTCGCCGCAGTGGAAACTTCACTTCGGATGGTTTGCTTTTAACGTTGGAGATGGCTGCAGTCACTTGGCAACGAACGTTTCGCAATTATAGTAACGGTTTTCGTATTTTCGTGACTTGACGCTTGTTAACACTTTGACTGCTCGCGGTTCATCGCATCGCGGTTCTAACATAGCAAAATACGCTTGAGCAAAATACGCAAAAGATTATACTAAAAATGCAAAAAATTCGCAATGAACCCTACTTGCAATCTTGTAAAAGCAATCGATATTAGAAAGGTGCTTCAATATTTTTGCTTTTAACAACTCTGCGTTACCTTTATTTTGCATAATTTAATTATACTCCGTAGAATTTCATCGCATCGCGTTTCTAACGTAGCAAAATACGCTTGAGCAAAATATGCGAAAGATTATATCGCGTTTCTAACGTAGCAAAATACGCTTGAGCAAAATATGCGAAAGATTATATTAAAAATGCAAAAAATTCGCAATGAACCCTACTTGCAATCTTGTAAAAGCAATTGATATTAGAAAGGTGCTTCAATATTTTTGCTTTTAACAACTCTGCGTTACCTTTATTTTGCATAATTTAATTATACTCCGCAGAATTTCATTGCATCGCGGTTCTAACATAGCAAAATACGCTTGAGCAAAATACGCAAAAGATTATACTAAAAGTGCAAAAAATTCGCTATGAACCCTACTTGCAATCTTGTAAAAGCAATTGATATTAGAAAGGTGCTTCAATATTTTTGCTTTTAACAACTCTGCGTTACCTTTATTTTGCATAATTTAATTATACTCCGCAGAATTTCATCGCATCGCGGTTCTAACATAGCAAAATACGCTTGAGCAAAATACGCAAAAGATTATATTAAAAATGCAAAAAATTCGCAATGAACCCTACTTGCAATCTTGTAAAAGCAATCGATATTAGAAAGATGCTTCAATATTTTTGCTTTTAACAACTCTGCGTTACCTTTATTTTGTATAATTTAATTATACTCCGTAGAATTTCATCGCATCGCGGTTCTAACGTAGCAAAATACGCTTGAGCAAAATATGCGAAAGATTTTACTAAAAATGCAAAAAATTCGCAATGAAGCCCATTTGCAATTTTGTAAAAGCAATTCATATCGGGACGGTGCTTCAATACTTCGGCTTCTAATGACTCTGCGTTACTTTTCTTTTGCACGATTTAATTATACTCTGCAGTATTTCATCGCATCGCGGTTCTAACATAGCAAAATATGCTTGGCAGTCAAAGTGTTAAATTAGAAGTTTCCAATGATGGAGGGAAAAGTCAAGTGGTAGCAATCATTTCGGGTTGCAGTGACTTTTTTTATGTTTACGCGGCTTGTGGTTTTTAATTTTAATATTCGTTCACGAAAAAATTAAATTTGCAACAACTGACCCTTAATTGCACTAACTATCTTCGTATCATTGATTTATATAACTCACCCTATCAACGCCGTTGACTATACCGCGAACAGTACACTTCGAATTTTCATTATTGCTATCCAATAGTCCGCGAACTTGTTGAAAATTAACCGGTCACGTTGAAACGATTCTTTTTCCGCCAGCCGACGATCAATAACAATTACGCGCATGTCATTTCCTGTTATAAATTCCTTATGCGTCATGGATTTTTAGCAACATGATCTCGTGGGAATAGACCCAGTACCGTTTAATGCTGAAACGCACAGTGCTTAATACGTTAAACGTTCGCAATCGAGTAATGAATGTCCCGATAACGAGGCAGTTGATGCTGAAAATAATAAACGCAAAAAAGGAAGTGTCTCCCGAGACTGGTTAGTCGTCAGTCGATGTCGGATTACAAGGCAAGTTACAACGTTAACAACGATGAGGGTTACGTCGAGATGTGTATCGGGTGCATCAAATTTTCCAGGATTGATTACAAAGCTATCCCTGACGCCAGATACGATCCATCATGCCGGAACGCGATCGTGTTATCGGCTTCATCGTGTCAGCGGTGCTCATACGTGTCGAACATCGTTCAATAACGAGGCGCAAACATTTTTTAACGTAATTATTTCCGCACGGAAATACATCAAATCGCTCGCTCGGTCAATTTTCAGCGTTAAAAATATACCCAACAAATTCAATCTCCAATTATCACTCTGACGCGCTGAACATTTTTTACGGTACAAAAATGAAAAAGAAAAAGTACAGCGATTAATGTCAACGTGATGCATGTTGTACGTTGATTAGTCCCGGGCACGAAACGTTTGGTGGATTTAAATTGATTACAATTTAACATTTTTATTAAGGTTAAAGAAGTAGATATGTCTCTACTCGTAAGAAAGGTAGAAAACCCAGTCTGATTAGCATATGTAAAATCTTCCCGGGGAAATTTGCGAAAAATCCATAGTATAAGTAGATCTGAGCATAAATCCGATGTAACACACATAGGGACAATAGAATTGAGACAAACTTATTTATACAATAGACCCTCGAAGAAGAGGATCAACTGAAACGTTTAGTTTGCGACGGAGTTTATGACTGCCTTCCCATCTCATTTAAATACAAAGTCTGATTATTGGTCAAATAAAAGAACGGCCGGCGATACATGCAGGCGAATCATGTGCTTCTATGTGCTCGTATACATTGAGATAAGGTCCGCCAATTTTAAGCACGAAGAATACACCAAAAAATTAAATCTTCAATTATCACTCAGACACACTGAACATTTTTTACACTACAAAAATTAAAAAAAAATACAGCGATCTATGTCCACGTGTCGCATATCGTTTGCTGATTTCGAGCGCAAAACGCTTAGTTTTCAACGCAGTTTATGACTATTTTTCCACGCATGCAAATTTCTACATGTTCATATATATGTATGTAAGATCGTATTCATTGAGATAAGCTCCGCCAATTTTAAGCATTAAAAATACACTGAAAGAATTCACTCTTCAATTATCATTCTGACGAGTTGAATATTTTTTACGTTACAAAAATTAAAAAAAAAATACAGCGATCAATACCCACGTGTCGCATAGCGTTTGTTGATTTTGAGCACAAGACGTTTAGTTTTCGACGCAGTTTATGACTATCTTCCCACGCATGCAAATTTCTACATGATCGTATATATATATGTATATATATATGTATGTAAGATCGTATTCATTGAGATAAGCTTCGCCAATTTTAAGCATTAAAAATACACCAACAAATTAAATCTTCAATTATCACTCAGACGCGTTGAACATTTTTTACGTTACAAAAATTAAAAAAAAAAATACAGCGATCAATGCCCACGTGTCGCATATCGTTTGCTGATTTCGAGCGCAAAACGTTTAGTTTTCAGTTTATGACTATCTTCCCACGCATGCAAATTTCTACATGGTCGTATATATCTATATATGTAAGATCGTATTCATTGAGATAAGCTCCGCCAATTGTAAGCATTAAAAATACACTGACAGAATTCACTCTCCAATTATCATTCTGACGAGTTGAATATTTTTTACGCTACAAAAATTGACTAAAAAATACAGCGATGAATGCCGACGCGTCTCGTATCGTTTGCTGATTAGTTCCGGGCGCAAAGCGCTTAGTTTTCGGCGCAGTTTATGACTGCCTTCCCACTGCGTGCCAACACAAAGTTTGATTAAGGGTCAAATAAAAGGACGGCCGACGGTGTATGCACGCGGATCATGTGCTTCTATATGCTCGTACGTATATACGTAAGGTCGTATTCATTGAGATAAGCGATTGATGCACTCCCCGGCGCAAGAACGTCGGTTGATAATGGAGGCTCGTGCCTATCAGGGGCCGGTAAAGTAGGCCACCGTAAAATGCCGCTCTTGGACGCCGGCGAAACGGTCGATGCCAAAAGTGGGACTGGAGGAATTAAAAAAAAAAGGAGGGTGCGTGACCGCCACGCGTGTTAGAAGTGAAACTTCGAACATGTAGGAATAGAAAATTTGTAGACTAAAAGAATATTTAAGGCATTTGTAATTATGCGTCGAAAATATAAGTTTGTTTGCTAGGGCCCATGTCTGGAATCTAAAAATGAAATAATGGGTTTATGATAGCTAAAATATGACACCTATTCTATCTAAATATTTATCTAAATATCTACAAAATACTGCGACGATATTTTTCTGTTCGATTATTTTATGCGCTGCCAATACACGATTATAATACTTTTATGGTACACTTAAACGATGAAACAAAAAAAAATATGAGTTTAATAAAATCTAATTATGTTCGAGTTTTATACATAGCTTTATCCAACAGTTAACATTCTTTCGTTATCGAAAAAATAAAGTTTCAACCTCTGACATTTAATCGGTTTCAGACAAAAAATTCTCTTAATATTAGTAGACTGTGATGAAACCTGATATTATTTTAAAGTATAATTTCTATCGGTTGCCACAGTTACTTGTTTATTTTATTTTATTGGCCTCGACCAGTTAAATAAGCGTTGCACTTTTCGCCACGCTTCTGTGACTTAACGTGTCGACTTACTCTAGCGCAGAAAAAGAAGTTTTCCTTCAATAAAGTTTAGAATTTTAACATTTAATCTATTTTAGTAGTTCTACGTTTAATCTATATTATATTGAATCTATTATATTATAAACTTCATATATTTCAAAGTATAATAATTAGTATAGTTATTATACTTTGAAATATATGAAGTTTCATCACAGTCTACTAATATTATGAGATTTCTTTTCCTGAAATAGATTAAACGTTAAAATTCTAAACTATATAAACTGTATAAACTATAACTATACTAATTATTATACTTTGAAATATATGAAGTTTTATCACAGTCTACTAATGCTATGTATAATTAATACAGTTGCTTGCTTGTTTATTTTATTGTATCGGCCTCAGTTAATTGAATAAGCATTGCCCTTTCTGTTACGCTTCTATGACGCGACGTGTCAATTCAGTCTACCGCAAAAAAAAGTTTCACTTCAAAAAGAGCGTTTTATCCACCCAAATGCATAAACGATCACCATTGTATTACGCAATGCCCAACACTCGCGCAACTTAATATTACAAGCGTTTTCGATGAACAAATAGCATGCGAACGCAGCAATTATGCACAGCGCCGTTTATTTATTTATTCGCCGGCGGATAGACGAACAGAAACGGTAGCCTAAGAATTTTCGAAAGCACGCAATTAACTCGGCGAAGAAATCTGCTAACACCGCAGCGTCTATTATTAGCCGAAGATCGTGTACTCGCGATCGACTCTTGACAGATGATCTGCGCGAAATATATTTTCCGCGATCGTCGACGGGCGAGAATTTTTCGCGCCGAATTCAGGCCAGAACCGGTTGCTTCCTTTTCGTTCATCCGCTGCATCTGATAGAAAAGTATGCATTACGGGACGGAGTAATGAAACGGCGACGGTGGTTTCGCGCTAGAAGTATGCATAACAGTGTTACACGGAATGTACTTCGCGAGCACACACTGTAACCACCTTTGCATTCTCATTTGAAAACAAATTACGTCATGTCACGTATATGCCACCACGTCGTTCTGCACAGTGGGAAAGCGGAGAGACGCACACAACGAATGTGCGAGATACAGGCAGACAGTGCTCGCGTATATGCGACGCTGTTAATTCTCAATGGACACACTCGGCGATGTACGTATTTCGCTTTATTAATTCACGATCGATTAAGTTCCGATATCGGGGACCGTTTTACTGCCGCTCCCGATAAACTCGCTTCTACTACGTTAGATTTAATACATGAAAGTGAACGGGCGCGTTTGGCACGTTCTATTGGATCTGTCGAAATGTTGTCTCAGTTTTTTCTACCGCCTTTCTGCGCTCGGTTAGTATAGTTTAAATGCGTATTTACGAAACTCCCGATAACCTTCCGTTGTCTGTGCGAGTATTAACGGACCCAACTGAGGCGTTTGCGTTTATCGGCAGTTTGCCACAAAATTTGACAAGAATATTTGATAGAAGAAGTAGAAAAGATTTTAAGCGGAACATAAAAGCGAAATGTTCTCTCATTTATTTTCTGCCGTATTTGTTTGGTTGGTTGGTATAATGTAAACGTGTTTATGAAATTAAATGTATTAATTTCATAAATTTCATAAATCTAATTATTATTAAATAATTAAATTTGTGAAATTCCTGATAATATTCTATATTCTTTGTTCATACTAAACGACTCACGTAAAATATTTGCATTTGTCGTTGGTTTGTCACGAAACTTGACAAGAATACTTTACCCCGAAATCACCAAAAGATTTTAAGTGGAACGTCAGACTATTTCAGAACTTGTGCACCTGCTTCAGTTGTGTTTAAGATGGACGTTTATATCAATAAGAGATTCTGAGGCTAAAAAAGTGGCAGAACATTTCAACATACCTAAATTTAACGTCTCGCGCACCGTTACAATGTGGTTTTAATCTCGGATTCTTCGAATCAGTGTTTCAAAATACAGCGGTAATAACTAGACTATTAGTTTGAACGTGTTTACAAGATCAGTCGAGTATTAATATAGAGGGGACGAGAAAAAGCAATGACGCGTTTCGTTTTTGTGGAATAACAGTGCTCGAAGAAGTAAAGCATCGTTGATATGTTTATTCGGTAGTTAATATAAATTTTAACAACATACTTTGGCAGCAACTGTAATGAAATACACAAATAGATAAAAAAAACTCGTGGGTAAGCAACGAAATATTCGTGCAACCTCTGTTCAGAATTTAATCAACGGTCTCTCGACAAAGCATTAGAGTTTCCTTTGTCATCACACAATGGAGCAGCATAAACATTATAAATTGGTAGAACAGAAGCAGCATTGTACTCTTCTGATATATATTTATTATTCTTTATGATGATTTGTAGCCCCAAATTAAATCGTTACTATTATTTTAGATTAACTATCGAGTAATCTATATTTAAACAATATTTCACAGCTTTGCACATACTTACTAGAAGAATGTGAATAATATTAATCATTTTTGTGTATATATTTATCCATTCCGTATTTCCCTTAATTCCTTGTTTGTTATCTTAATCATATTATTTACGTATTTTTACATTACATGGTATTTAAACCTGTGCTTAGAGGCTACTTACAGTAAAGATTTTTCACAAGTTTCCTCTGAAAGATACTCATCCTCTATTTTACTTCGTCTACTGTTTCGACTGGATTTTCTACCTTTTTCAAATACCATGTACCATAAAAACACGCGAACAACAGAATTCCTACACGATGAAATAAATGATGAACATGAACGAATACGGTTGAATTTTCAATCATATTAACACTTTGACTGCCATGGTGGTCACCGGTGACAGGCGCAAACATTTTACTAAAAATGCAAAAAATTCGTAATATAGTCTATTTGCAATCTTGTAAAAGCAATTGATGTTGGAACTGCGCTTCAATACTTTGGCTTCTAACAACTCTGCGTTACCTTAATTTTGCACGATTTAATAATATCCTGCAGTATTTTATTGCATCGCGGTTCTAACATAGCAAAATAGTCAATATTAAGCCAATAAATTGCTGCACAAATAGTTCGAACATTTTTCCCAATTTCCTTTTTCGTAACAGACGGTATCCGCCAGTTACGTTTCTTGGCATTATTAATACGTTTTACGCGTACCTCGCATTGCATCGGCGCTGTTTCGAAATTATTTCGGACCCAGAGGTCATTTCAGTCAATACGCGGGGAAACAGCGGCGAATGAGTCGATATTTATAGAAATGCAATATCGTAGTCGGGAGTGAACGAGAGAAGCGTAAGAGCGCTCGCCCCGCTCATCGCGTATTCCACGGTTATTCGAAACGAAACGAAACGAAACGAAACGAAACGGGAGGAACGGGAAACGACGGGAACAAGCCGCACACGGCAAATTCGTACTATCTTATCTTCGACCCTAAGCAAATTACGCGTTAGAGCGCGTTGAGACGAAACGCGATTACGCTCTCCCCATTTATACGTCATTACGATCCGCGTATGTGCGTATTTCAATATGACCGTCGTGTGGACCGCGGACGCTGCGAAAATGATCCCTACACGAAATGTCATCTCGCGCCGTTTGTCCTTTGAACCGTAACCTTTGTGGCGAGAGCAATTTAACGACTGCGCCGCGCTCTTATATAATGAAAAAATAACGGAAAGAAAAAAGGCGGCTGCCAAGCGGCAGCGTAAACCGAGAGGAGCAAGATGAGAAACACTGTCACGAGCAGGTTGACTGTTTCGCTCCCACCACTTTTCCCCCTCGTGGCCCCTACCTCTACCGCCGCGGACTCCATGTTACACGCTGCGGACTATCTTCCGCGCCAATCGATACGCATTTAATTAATTAAGAGTCTGATGTACTGCATATTGCTACCGAATAGCCGCACCGAGAGGGCATTGTATTTACCGCTTTCGATGCAGAAATCAATGCGCGAACGAGGCTTTAACGCGATTGCGGCGAGTCGTTTAATAAATCAGTTATTTACCGCAATGACGGATTGGCGAGGAAAAAGTTTCTCCGCTGTTTATTGATGTCACGTGGCGAACGTTGCGTAACGTCGAACGACGTGAAGTGTCACTGACGGATCACGGCACGTTTCCCGGTTTCGATTCTGCTCACGACAAAATCAATCTCGAGAGCGTTTGTGCGTTTTAGATGCGTCGGCCGAACGAAATGGGCGCTTTGACGATGTGTGTTTGTAGCAATAACGGTAATACGGGCAAAGCACTTTATGTATGCACACGACGGTAAACAAAATAATCGAGTTTTCGGACGCCAGGTGCTTTTTTCGAACGGAATCGTATCATGGGCAATGCTACAAAAGCATTGATATCGGGTGCATGGGTAAATGAGTTTCCGAAGCTTAAACTGAAATGCAGTTTTTGCAAAAATCAAACTTCCGCGGTAACGATGGAAAGCTCAGGTGTCAATAAAAAATTGTTGGTCATCTCCTATTTATATGTCTAAGCGTATAAACAGTTTTGATAATCAAATATAATACTTTATGTATGCACACGACGGAAAAATTGGTGGTCATCTCCTATTTATATATCTAAGCGTATAAACAGTTTTGATAATCAAATATAATACTTTGTGTATACACATGACGGTAAACAAAATAATCGATGGAAGCCACGAACGGAATCGTATCATGGGCAATGCTACAAAAGCATTGAAATATAAGTTTCCGAAGCTTAAACTGAAATGGAGTTTTTGCAAAAATCAAACTTCCGCGGTAACGATGGAAAGCTCAGGTGTCAATGAAAAATTGTTGGTCATCTCCTATTTGTATATCTAAGCATATAAACAGTTTTGATAATCAAATATAATACTTTATGTATGCACACGACGGAAAAATTGGTGGTCATCTCCTATTTATATATCTAAGCGTATAAACAGTTTTGATAATCAAATATAATACTTTATGTATGCACACGACGGTAAACAAAATAATCGAGTTTTCGGACGCCAGGTGCTTTTTTCGAACGGAATCGTATCATGGGCAATGCTACAAAAGCATTGATATCGGGTGCATGGATAAATGAGTTTCCGAAGCTTAAACTGAAATGCAGTTTTTGTAAAAATCAAACTTCCGCGATAACGATGGAAAGCTCAGGTCTGAATGAAAAATTGTTGGTCATCTATTTACATATCTGTGTGTACAAACACTTTTGATAAGCCAATATAAAAGGCGACTACTGTTCTACGTCTGGCACAGTTAATATCTTTTTAGGTAAATATTTGTATCCTGGTAAAAAAGAGACTGTGGATACCTCCGATTTACATATCTCTTTAAATAAACAGTTATGGCAATCAACTATAAGAGATAGCGACTGTCCTATGCCCTGCGCAATTAATCACTTTTCAGATAAATATTTCTATTCTGGTAAAAAAAATGTTTGGACACCTCTGATTTATGTATCTCCCCATATAAACAACGTTGATAATCAACTATAAAAGATAGCAACTGTTCTACATCCTGCATAAATAATAACTTTCCACATAATTATTTCTATCCCGCTAATAAAAAAAAATAGTTAGACACCTCCGATTTATATATCTTCCTATATAACATCTTTGATAATGGACTATAAGAAACTTTTCACATAAATATTTCTGTATTCGCAAAAAAAAATGTTGGATACCTCCGATTTATATACCTCTTTATACAGATAGTTTTGATGCTCAACTAACAGCGACTGTCTTACACGATTAATAATTTCTCAGATAAATATTTCCATCCTGGCAAGCCGCTTATTTTGAGTTGCCGATCGATCGTAACCGCCTTTACTTGCAATGTACACGTTATAATAGTGAAATCACGGCGAGGTCTTTGAAAAACATCACTCACCCCCGTGTAACCCCCGAGAGCGATAAGGGTTAATTAAGAAAGTGTCCCGTAAATGGTTCGCATTTTTTTGTCCGCGCAACAAAAAGCGCCGGAGGAACAAACACACGGAACTCTCTCAACTTCAACGGTCGGAGAACGGGAACAAAAGAAGTATAAGCAAGATTTACTGGTGAGCACTGGCTCTTTAATTCTATGGGCAGGTTCTTTGCCCGTGGAAAGCACTCCAATTCAAAGTTAACTTTATTTAACAACGAAAACTTCCGAAAGTTTAAATAAACTGCGAGGACCGTTCCGAGAGAAACAAGGAGGGAGATAAAGAAATGTGCGTGTTTGTGTGCGCGGCGCTCCGGTAATGTGTGAAATCCAGCTTTTATACAGGGTGTCCCGTAATACGCGGTATGGCAGCGAAGATTTTATGTGTGGCACGTTATTATTTTTTAAATTTGCTTTTTTCAAGTAGAACGTTGCATCGCAAGTGATCGCATAAATTTGACAGTGTCAGTCACAGTAATTAAATAAGTCGCGATAATGTCACTAAAATATTAAGTACATTTTATTAACTGCATTGTACGTTGCTTAAGTATCTGCATACTCTAGATATGGCAGCCGATATTTTATGTGTCACGTTATTATTCTTTAAATTCACATTTTTCAAGTAGAACGTTGCATCGCAAATTTGATAGTGTTAATCACAGTAACTAAATAAGTCACGATAATATCACTAAAATATTACGTACATTTTATTAACAGCATTGAACATTCTTTACGTATCTGGATACTGTAGATGTGGCAGTGGATATTTGATGTGTGACGTTATTATTCTTTAAATTTCCTTTTTTCAAGTAGAACGTTGCGTCGCAAGTGATGGCATAAATTTGACAGTGTCAATCACAGTAATTAAACAAGTTGCGATGATGTCACTAAAATATTAAGTACATTTTATTAACTGCATTGAACATTGTTTACGTATCGAGATATTTTAGATGTGGCCGCGGATATTTTATGCATCACGTTACTATTCTTTAAATTTGCTTTTTTCCAGTTGAACGTTGCATCGAAAGTAATCACATAAATTTAACAGTGTCAATCACAGTAATTAAATTAGTCGCGATAATGTCACTAAAATATTAAGTACATTTTATTAACTGCATTGAACGTTGTTTACGTATATGGATACTCTAGATATGGCAGCGAATATTTTATGTATCACGTTATTATTCTTTAAATTTACTTTTTCCAAGTAGAACGTTGCACTGAAAGTAATCGCGTAAATTGGCCAGTGCTGATCACTCGGACTAAATAAATGGCAAGAATTTTAGTAAAATATGAAGTATGTTTTACTCCTTTTCAGTTGCATCGCTAATGAGCGCGTTCGCGCGATAAATAAACAAAATGGACTAATTAAGCTTTTCTAACGAAGTTCTCCTGACCGTTTCGCTATTCGCGTTGACTCACGAAATTCCGAATGTTCTCTACAATGCGCTTTCGCGTTATTCTCCGTTTACGTTAAGTCGCCGGCAGGACGGTTTTGTCGAAAATTACAACGTAATCGGGAGTTCCGCGTAATTTCATTAAGCAGTTTTCGACCGCCCGGGCAAATTTCGACAATGAGTCCGCGTAATTTGCGGTTCGGGAGTTTCGTTTCGCATTGTCCGTCTCCGTCCTGCGAAATTGCGCCGGCAAACATCCCTTTCGACACGCACATTCTCCGCGAAAGCCATACCTCTCGTTCCTCCCGTAGAAATTTGCGCAACATACTTTTACGGGCGTGCGCGCAGCGAAAAATTTCAAATAGTTTACGGGCGTTGATTACGTTAATCAAACAAATGCTAGTCGGCAGGTGATTATTCTTTGTTTCCTCCTGCGCAAAGTGAGACGCGAATTGAACGCGGACTCTACTGTTTTAAACTTTTGCACTTGTAAAGCTTGCATGTAACGAAACTCGTACGAAATTCTTCAAGGTTTCTGCTGAATATAGGAAAGAAATGTATGTTTTAGATTTAGGAAGATTTTATCATAATTAACACGTTGACTGGCGAGAGTATTTTACTGTATTAGAACGGCGATGCTATGAAATACTACAGCGTTTAACTGAATTATGCAAAATGTAAATAATGTGTAGGTATTGGAGACCAAAGGATCGCATCACTATTCTAACAACAACTGCATTCATAAAATAATAATTGCTACTCATTGCGAATATTTTGAAATCTTCAATAAAATCTTTCGCGCTGGCCATCATGGCAAAGTGTTAAAAATGTATCATGATTAAAAAATCAGTATAATTAGCAGCTGTATATTTCCATACATAGAAATTCAATTCCACGTGAAAGAAGTGAGTATACAACGAAAAATATTGCGTCCAATTAAAAATACAACTAACAGTCACTCCACTTCATATAAAAAAAACCGACCTGCTATGCACGTACAAAATATTGTTTTATTTCTATTTTTACTTTTGCGTTTCATATATACACATCGAGAGTAATTTACTTACTAGCGAATAATAATTGCTACTCATTGCGAATATTTTGAATCTTGACTAAAATCTTTCGCGGTGGTCACCGGTGACCATCATGGCAAAGTGTTAAAAATGTATCATGATTAAAAAATCAGTATAATCAGCAGCTGTATAATTACATACTTAGAAATTCAATTCCACGTGAAAGAAGTGAGTATATACCGAAAAATATTGCGTCCAATTAAAAATACAACTAACAGTCACTCCACTTCATATAAAAAACGACCTGCTATGCGCGTACAAAATATTGTTTTATTTCTATTTTTACTTTTGCGTTTCATAT
Organism: Cryptocheilus praepositus; assembly: GCA_033815515.1. Taxonomy (NCBI): domain Eukaryota; kingdom Metazoa; phylum Arthropoda; class Insecta; order Hymenoptera; family Pompilidae; genus Cryptocheilus; species Cryptocheilus praepositus. The sequence goes on from JAWWQZ010000314.1 coordinate 7,031,652, forward strand.
ATACACATCGAGAGTAATTTACTTACTAGCGAATAATAATTGCTACTCATTGCGAATATTTTGAATCTTGACTAAAATCTTTCGCGGTGGTCACCGGTGACCATCAATTGTTAAAAATGTATCATGATTAAAAAATCAGTATAATCAGCAGCTGTATAATTACACACTTAGAAATTCAATTCTACGTGGAAGAAGTGAGTATATAACGAAAAATATTGCGTCCAATTAAAAATACAACTAACAGTCACTCCACTTCATATAAAAAAACCGACCTGCTATGCACGTACAAAATATTGTTTTATTTCTATTTTTACTTTTGCGTTTCATATATACACATCGAGAGTAATTTACTTACTAGCGAATAATAATTGCTACTCATTGCGAATATTTTTAATCTTGACTAAAATCTTTCGCGGTGGTCACCGGTGACCATCAAGTGTTAAAAATGTATCATGATTAAAAAATCAGTATAATCAGCAGCTGTATAATGACATACTTAGAAATTCAATTCCACGTGAAAGAAGTGAGTATATAACGAAAAATATTGCGTCCAATTAAAAATACAACTAACAGTCACTCCACTTCATATAAAAAAACGACCTGCTATGCACCTACAAAATATTGTTTTATTTCTATTTTTACTTTTGCGTTTCATATATACACATCGAGAGTAATTTACTTACTAGCGAATAATAATTGCTACTCATTGCGAATATTTTGAATCTTCAGTAAAACCTTTCGCGGTGGTCACCGATGACCATCATGGCAAAGTGTTAAAAATGTATCATGATTAAAAAATCAGTATAATTAGCAGCTGTATAATTACATACTTAGAAATTCAATTCCACGTGAAAGAAGTGAGTATATAACGAAAAATGTTGCGTCCAATTAAAAATACAACTAACAGTCACTCCACTTCATATAAAAAAAACCGACCTGCTATGCACGTACAAAATATTGTTTTATTTCTATTTTTACTTTTGCGTTTCATATATACACATCGAGAGTAATTTACTTACTAGCGAATACCGCGGGCGGGCGTACGAAATTTTTAGTTTCCAATGCGAAGTTGTGAGTGCGAAAGTTTCAGCGCGCTTTTTACGTTACGGCGCGTCGATGAGCGAAAAAATTCGACGAAAAACGCCGCTCTCCGCGCGATACATTATCGAAAGGAGCAAAACTCCCGGCATGCCCGGAGAACGGCATGACGGGGGATTGTAATATTTATAGTCGAGCATTAGGCAGGTATGGGAATCGTCCGTGTACAGTGACTTGTAAAAGTTACGTCGCGACGCCGTTCCCGGTACAATGTCCGACTTGGATGCTGCAATTCCCGGCAGGAATTCGCTCCGAAGTTTTGACGTTCCAACCTTTTGCATGCTCCACAGCTTCTACCTCGCGAAATTTAAACAGTTCCGGATCCATCGTGTAGAATGTGCATTTCTATACACACATATACTAACTACATATATACGTTAATGCTTGGCCTTTTATCGATCTCACAATTCGCACGGTGCATGTCCTGTAATAATATGGCCAGGATCAATACCTCGTAACTGTCACCCTAAGGAAACTTGGTCAAACTGCTCAATTTTCAAGAATATGCTACGAAAGTATGCTGAATTTTAAGAATCTATAGCCGGAAGCGTGATATAATGAAATAATGACAAACGTTGGAATAAAATATAAAAGACGTAGTAAGCGCGCAATTCTAAGGCATCCAATTAATCGGCAAGTACAAAGCATCGAAATTGTAATCTCCTATTTTATTTAACACGTTGTCTGCCAAGCGTAATTTGCTCTGTTAGAACCGCATCTACAACCGCAATTAATCGGCAACTACAAAGCATCGAAATTGTAATCTCCTATTTTATTTAACACGTTGACTGCCAAGCGTATTTTGCTATGTTAGAACCGCGATGCAATGAAATACTGCAGAATATGATTAAAATCGGCAACGCAGAGTGATTAAAAGACAAAGTATTAAAACACCGTTCCGCTTTTACAAGATTGCAATTAGGCTTCTCGAATTTTTTGCATTTTTTAAAATCTTTTTTTAACGTGGCAGTTGTATTAACACATAAACTGCCAAGCATATTTTGCTATGTTAGAACCGCGATGCAATGAAATACTGCAGAATATGATTAAATGATGCAAAATGAAGGCAACGCAGAGTGATTAGAAGACAAAGTATTGAAACACCGTTCCAATATTAATTACTTTTACAAGATTGCAATTAGGCTTCATTGCGAATTTTTTGCATTTTTAGTAAAATCTTTTGCGTCGGTCACCGGTAACCACCGTGGCAGTCAACGTGTTAAAATCAAAGATTTGACGTCTAGGTGAAACATAACAGATTACATCAGGCCGACATTGAAAATAACAGAACTTCGAAGAATATCAGATGACAAGACATTTCGCGTAGAAATTCCATATTACAGAAAATTCCGAGAAAATTTCGATTACCGGGTACATTACCCTGACAGTATTTATACACATCCACCTGTACAGAGGTTCGGACTACGGCAGACAACGTACGAAAAAGTACGGATTCGATTACAAACGACGCGTGTAACTCGAGGCTCGCAGCGCCGATGGCCGTGCAATTTTTCATTAAAACAGAAATGTGTCGCTGATATATAACGTCCTCGCTAGATCGCACGAGTCGATTAGTGCTAATTCCGGCCGGCCGTAATGAAAAACAATGTTATTCGCCGAGCGAGCGGCTGTGTCAGATATTAAAACTTTAATCATTTCTATTTCAGAGTACAGACCCCGCGATAAGCCACCCATTGCTGATTTACAGAGCGCGCGTACAGTTGCTGGCAAAAGTTCCGACGAAGCCGAACTTGATCGATCCAGTTACGTGCGCGAGTTTATTCCGTTATATCGAACGTATTTTAAACGGCGCACAGAAACTCGATGCGCCGTTAATAATTACGCGACTCTCATGTGAGTTCGGCTAAAAATCTGCACAGTCAAATAATCATTTTTGTAGCGTCGAGCAAATGTTTATAACAGTATTTGATATGATATGAATTAATGATAAAATGAATAAATCGTAAGGCAGGTCTAGCATACACGACCGATAAAATGTTAATTAAATTATTTGATATGGGGACAATCAATAATCGAAATAAATAGATTATACGCTGGGATTAACGTGAGCGATGGATGAAGTGTTAATTAAAGTATGCGATGTAACTAGAATTAATGATGAACTAGAATTAAATTATTCGGCGTGACTGCAATTAATAGTCGGCATAAATAAATCGTAAGCCAGGACTAATGTAATGAATCAATAAAATTAACCGTCGTTTACTGGTTAAACGCGTGTCCGTTAATCGTTAATCAAATTTAACCTTGTCGAACCCGATTTTTTTACAGATATTTTCATATTTTTAACTGCATAATAGAGATAAATGTTATCAGTGCAGCGGCACGATAAGATTTTGTTTTTATTATCGAGGAATTCTGTAGTGAATAATCGGTCATCGAATTTTCATGTTTTCGTCAATGATAATAACTATAATTTAAAGAAACTTAATGTACACAAGCCCCCTTTTGGTTGAGAATGTTGACCATAGACCTATATTACTTTGACTCTCCAGGAATCTACAGAAATTGATGTGTGTTACACAATCTGTTCCTTCAAACATTACTTGTGTAATTGACAAAATTTATTTCCTCAAAAATCATTTTAATCATGTAACCCTTTGCACTCGACTGTCCCCTCTGAGGAGACACGAAGATACTTCGCGTTATTACTGAGGAAAATATATGTTCAAAAAACGTTTGTTCAAATATTTGTTTCCTTAAGATTTTTCCGGGGAGTTACAAGGTAAGGCAATGAGATAGAATTAATAATCTGTGTGCTATTTAATATTCAGCAAATTCGTGGTCAATAAACTGAGAGGAGAATTCTAGCTACTGCAAGAACAACCTTCTATATATTCCTGCAATAGGCTGAATGATAAACCGCAAGTTATTGTATAAACATTGTATATGCTCGGAAGAAAAAATGACACGTGAAAGAACATAAACAAGTTATTACTGCGATATGTGTTTGAATAAACCCGCAATGCACATTGGTGAATGAATTATGACGCATTCGAAAACAATAAGCTATAAAATTTCAATTTTGTTTCAACACAAATGTATCAGCAAAGTTATATGCAAATCATCATTTGAGCAGAGTATTTTTTTCAAAACTATACCATTTTAAACGAAATATTACGCTATTCTCTACTTCGTGAAGAAACATGTCCGAATGCAAAGGGTTAACGTTGGAGATGGTGCCTGCAGTCACTTGGACAACACAACAACGAACGTTTCGTAATTATAGTAACGGTTTTCGTATTTTCGTGACTTGACGCTTGTTAATACATTGACTGCCACGATGGTCACCGGTGACGGGTGTAAAAGATTTTACTAAAAATGCAAAAAATTCGTAATGTAGCCTATTTGCAATGTTGTAAAAGCAATTGATATTGAAACGGTGCTTCAATAGTTTGGCTCCTATCAACTCTACGTTACCCTTATTTTGCATGATTTGAACAGAGTATTTTTTTCAAAACTATACCATTTTAAACGAAATATTGCGCTATTCTCTACTTCGTGAAGAAACATGTCCGAGTGCAAAGGGTTAAGTAAATTACAATAAGGTTGAAATTAAACACATCATCTTTAAAGCGTGAACATTAACATATCTTAACACGTTTCGCTTTCTACCCCGAGTAAATGGCAAGGGACGAAATTGTTTCATATTCTAACTCTTCTACGCAATCTAACAAAGACGCCACAGATTATCTATTTGCAATCTTTAACGACAGACCGGTATTTTCGCTATCACTGCGAAAAACTAATTGTTCGCGCGTGGTATTGGGTTGGAGGGAAAGTTCTGTCGTATTTTTAATAGGCAGGTAATTTTTCTTGTAAATAAAAAAAACATCTGGCTAGTGAGTCATTCGGATTTTTTTTTTGTTTTTTTTATAGCTGCTGTATAATATAAAAGGAGTCCTTTTTTACCGTTCATAATTTACTTGTGATATTTAAAGTGAAAAACATGTCTGTAAATAAAGTGCGTTTACGACACTGCATTTTGTGTGAATTCCAAAAAGGAAGCAACACATCGGTTGCATGTAAAAATTTATGTGCGGTATTTGGAAAAGATATTGTAAATGTTCGTACTTGTCAAAGATGGTTTAGCAAATTTCGTTCCGGCGATTTGAGCCTAAAAGTGATCGATCTGGACGACCATCCAAGATCGATAATGATGTTTTACGATCCATGTTGGAAAATAATCCACATTTAACAAGTCGAGAAATTGCAGAAGAGTTTGGCATTCGCCATACAACACATTAAATGTATTATGATTAATATTAAACACATATTTTTATAAATTAATTCAAATATTTTCTTTGAAATACGACAGAACTTTCCCTCCAACCCAATAGAAATCACTTCTTGCCTCCGCGTCTCTTCTTCTGTGTGCAATCGCGTTCCACGCGGCATTCTTTATGTCGTCCATAAATCACACCTATCCGCTCGTCGTGTAGTTAACGTTAACGTTAACGACTATCGATCACGACGCGTATAAGTGGCACCCCCTCCTCCCTTTCTCAACCCACCCACGCTTAAACATCAACCGAACACCCTCGTCCCTCGTATTCGTAAGTGGACCGTCGCGTAATTAGCAATTAGAAGGTACGGCACTGCACGGAAACGTGGACACAAGTCTGACACGAGGTAGGACACGAGATAACAGGACCGACCGGAAAATCCACGAAATATTGCTCGCCAGTTTTGTCGGCAAAACGGACGGCACGACGTTCGATTAAACGTCGTTGTATCAGAGTTTTGATTGCTTTTAATCGGAGAGTTTAAACGTCAGGGCACGTGTTCGACAAAAATTTGTCTAGCCAACGGAAACAATGCGCGTGTCACGTGAATTTTGAATAAAATTGTGTGTGAAGCTACTAAATGAATATTAAACAATTTTGTCGGATGGCGAATCGTTTGTTGAAAATATTTGTATTGGAACGCCAATCCAGGAAAGAAATGTTGTGGAAATAAGTGTGCTTTCATTTGAATATTTTCTGTGACAATAAACATTTCGAATAGCAGATACGTTGTGCCAATGAATTTTTGTTTGGTTCAATATTTATTCGGTAATATCTATTATATGTATCTTTTTCCATTAAAATATTGTCTAATAGCAACTTCAATGTTAATTCAAATAATCAGGCATCGGTACACTTTAATGCATTAACGTGAATAATTATTGACAGATTTAAATAATGAGATATGTAAATAGCTAACTGTTCAAATACGTCAGTTACTGAAAATACGTACAATCACGGTTGCCGGTAACTTCGATAATACCTTCGTAATGAAGTATAAAACGTAGCGTCATATTTATACGTTATCAGAACGAGAAAAAAAACGGAAACCCGTGACTCTGTTACTTCAAACTTCGAATTTTTCCTCGTAGCGATAAGTAAATGTTTCCGTTCCGTTCCACTCCCGTTCGTCGTTCATCAAGTTATTACTTTGCTGGTACTTCACTTAAAGCACTTTGCTGTACTGCGGAGGGCGCTAATTACATTTAATTACAGTTGTTCCTGGCGGATTTTTACAGGAACGAATCAAATAAAATGCCCGGTTCGGATATTGAAGCACAAATACAATTTAAGGATGATTTCAATAAGTGTTATTAATAACAGTCATACAGTATAATCGTACCAACTTCGTGAACAAGATTTCAAAACCTGCTATGTTCATCAAAGTCGAGAACGTCGACTTATTCGATTATCGTACCTTAATTGTGAAACCATATGTTAAAAATCGGAATAACGTTCTATTCGATTACCGTTTAGTACACGCTTTATTAAAGTTCCAAAAAAGAAAGCCGTTCGAAGTGTGAGAGACAAAAAGCGCACTCACCGAAAGAAACGAAAAACTCAACCGGAGAAAATTGTGCACACGCCCGCAGAATGAACGAAAGACGAAACAAAAGAGTGAAAGAAGAATTCGGTGCAGTAAGATTTTCAGCTGACGTTCTCTGGTTTCAACTTAAATTAGCCTCGATCGAAGCAAAAGTCAATTTTATACATTTCCACCTGTTTTTGACCATTTGAAAAAATTAGAGCGTCACGCTTTCAATTCAAAGCTTCTGACAAAAACGGCAGTGGTCTTTTCAACCAATTAGCTACTTTTGACGAGTAACTGGTCCCGAAGAAATTACACTATTTTGTGTTATAACAAGTGTAGTTCTCATGCGGAAAAGGTAGTTACCATTTCTACTTCAATTGCAATTAAGTGGCTACAAAAATAATACATCCGCGAATTTCCAGATGTTTAACCCTTTGCACTCGGTTGTCCCCTCTGAGGGGACATGAAAGTTTATTAGCGATTACGGAGAATAAACTTATTCCACCGCAATGTTTTAAGAAACACATGTTCTCCTGTAGTTTTCTATTAAAATGGCACAAAAAAACAAATCAAAATATGATAAAATTAACAAGATGCATGATAAATAAATCAACCGTTTTACACGTCGAAAAAGAACGTGCGAAGTGCATTCACGACGGACTATACACTTCTCTAATCCGTTGAACAATTTGTAGATTTACTGGATTAGGCATACAAAGGTACACGGGTATGGCTCAATGATATGGGAAACTTGATAAGATAATAAAGAAATCCGAAAACTGAGAGAAGAAATTTACAAGATCTCAGTTCGCAGTTCGCAATTCGAATCTCAGAAGAAAGAAAACAGCAAAAACCAATGACACACCACAAGTTTGTGAAAAGTCTTGTAAAGCAATTGACCAATATGTGTTCTTCAATGTCCACAAATTCATATAAACCAAATTTCATTACAATTCCTTACTTGGTTCTAAAATTATACTCTATAATATCACGTTTCCAAGGGTGTATGTTTTCGCGAAAAAGTGGCGTCGAGTTGCTGGTAGATAACGTCCGAAACGGTGCCGAGTGCAGAGGGTTAAAATATTTCGAGACCTACAAGAGAAAAAGTACACAAATAATTATTATACAAATACTGCATATAGCGTAAACAGAGTAGTTCTTCTCTTTCTCTTTCAACCGTTTTGCCTTTTCATTATCACTTTCCTAGAAAAATAAACGAAGTCACCCGATCGTGACTTAACCCTTTGCGGTCGGCAGATTTCGATCTTAAGAGTACCAGCAGGTTGGATGATATTTAGCATTTCGCAGTTACTTGTTCGTACAAAATTTAAAGTTAATATATGGATACTAAAACACGCAGAATTTGTTGAAACTGATTTGTTGGGTTTATTACTACTTGGAATACGTAAGAATACAGATTTTTAATCTCTGTAATGTTCTAAAGTATGCTATTTCGTAAAACAATCACCGTTATGAAGTTCTGGCTTTCGTGTACAAGTATCACAGTACGTGTGTATTTGTCGTCTTTGTACCGCAATTTTCCTGTCGAAACATACTACATAGTCTTTCTTGATTCCTGAACGAATTATATGAAATTAATTATTTAGTGATTTACTAAGATAGTGTTTGGTGCCGGAAATTTCCTATTAACCGATCGACTAAACATTTCACAAAAGTGTGTCAGTGGCTTTTCGTTGTTCTGTGGTTTTATTATTTTATACAGTATGTATGAGTTGATGACCCATATCGGCACGCCCCAACAAACAATTGCATTTTCGAAGGTTCCCGCTGCGGAATATCGACTTCTACAATGATTTAAAAATGTCCCCGCTACGGGGACACCGACTTCTATGACGATTGAGAAATGTCCCCGCAACGGGGACACCGATCGCAAAGGGTTAATTCAACATTATACCAGGCACACAGCCCTACCTTTGACGAGTATACTCGTCGTCGCTCGCCTCCCGCGGCACATTTTAAGTGGTCCCTTTTGAAAGAGGTCGCAACAGCTAACTGCTTAACCGTAGCTCGCGCGGCAATACAAACTCCGGTTGTACGCGGCGAAAATCCTCCTCGCGAAGTTCCAAACTATCGTAGCGCGCGACGGTGAGCATGCTAGATGAGGCGCGGGGTAAAAATCGCCGGGAAAGAGGGATCGCGTCGTCGCCATTGGACCTTTCCAATTCCGTGTCGGCAATATTAACGTCTGCCACGGCGTGTCGATCCATCCGTCAACATGTGTATGTGGCGCTGACAATGGAGAACAGTACTCGTTAGCAGTCTGTCAGGAGCGACGACGGTATCACGTCTGCGCCGAATCCCGCGCGCGGCTCTAATACCCAACGGCGTCAGCAAAAATATTTATGCCGAAGCAATGAAATGTCGCGACGCTGCCGAACGCGGCTGGCAAAGGATTTTCCATAATACATCCCCAAGCCCCGCGCACCACCGCTGGCAACGTCGACTCCATGTTACGGGCTCTGTATATAATATTGCGGAACTTGCGCAATAGAAAGTTTGCCTGATACGAAACTCCGTAGATTATGATATCTGCTGCTTGTAGAATCCGTACGCCGCGGAAGTTTATTCTATGTGCGCGCTCGGCACGGTTTCTGTATATTGCAGTTGTTTGGCGTAGAAATCTGATGATAGCGTATTAAGACGGGTAAACAAAGTACGTCGGCGTTTATGTATTTTTGACGTGCGCACGTAGTGTCGGCATCGCGGGGCGAAGTAAAAGTTACGGGGCGCAAACTTTTCGTAATGCATACCCTGTAGATATGATATCTGCGGTATACAGCGTGTAACAGGGGATCGTGTAGTGTAAGCCTTACGGTGTATTATGTCTGCACATTATTGAGTTTCCTCGCATTATCTACTATCGAGTACCGGGAAGCCGTTAATAATCTAAGAGAACAGAACCGAGGACAGTAATACATTTTTGAGGCGTCTGTTTGTTGGGGTCGCCGTAGAAATTTGACGATGCTGTATTAGATTAGGTAGATAAGCCACATTTCAATTTATGCGTATTAACCCTTTTCGGACGCATGTCTGCTCTCAGACACCATAGCCCTTTTACCGTTCCGGTCGTATGTCTGCTCTCAGACACCAAAACATAAAACCGTACTAATCATATACTGTATTCATCCATGTATCAGTTTACAATTTATCTACACATATATAAATATCTAATGGATCTATTCACGAACTCATGCGACCTATTCAAGAATTCTTATTATTTGGAGATAACGAAATCCACTGCGAACAAAAGCTGTTATTTCTCGCTCGACATGCAATACGCTGAGGTAAGCTGGAAAACTGCACATAATGCGCCATTGCGAAGACGTAAGAAGTAAAGATTGTGCTGTATGTTCTAATAGAAAAATTAAGGGTGGAGGACATCAAACAAATTATTTTTGCAGTAATTGCAGTCGGAAATCAGGACTGCACATTGGAGACCGTTTTGAAAAATTCCACACATTGCAGAACTATAAAATATAATTTTTACAAAAAAAAAAAACATTAAAGCATATTATTCTATAAACATATAAATAAGGTTATCATAAGAATTAATAAATCTTATTTATTCTTCATAATCCTGCATGTTATGTATCACTGCGCTTTCAGCGGAAATTAATTCCGACCAGTACGATACCCATGTCCAAATTAAATACGTCCGAAAAGGGTTAATATTGCGCCCTGTGTGATATATAATTTTGTCCGTATACGCATACGGTGTATATACTATCTCCGTAGTATGTAATCTGTAACACTGGATCTTGGAGAGTAAACACTACAGTCTATTATGTCTACACGTAATTGCGTCTCCCCGCACTATCTGCTATCGAGTAACGGAAATTCGCTGATATTCCAGCAGAATGGGACCTAAGATAATAACAAATTTGTGAAACATCTCTGAGCATTGCAGTTGGCATAGAAATCTAATGACGTTGTTATTAGAACGTACGAATAAGCTACAGATACGCTTACATGATTTTAACGTTCGTACACAGGAGTGATATTAGACTCGGGGCCATATCAAATTGTCTTAACGTACCCGTATTCCATATAAACGGTATCGCAGTATACAATCCGTAACTCTAGATTCTGTTGTGTAAACATCGTCTATTATGTCTACAGATAATTGCCTCTCCCCACACTACCTGCTATCGAATAACGGAAATTCGCTAATGTTCCAGTAGAATGAGACCTAAGATAATAATACATTTCTGAAACGTCTCTTCGTATTGCAATTAGCAGAAAAATCGCATGACGTGTTATCAGATTGCATGAACAAGCTACACGTACATTTTCATGACTTCATCGTTTATACGTACGCCTGATATTACATTCTGCACCGTATCAAATTTTCTGAACACACCCACACTCTATACGAACCGCATCACACTACGTAATCGGTAGCACTAGATCCTACGGTATTAACACATCAAATTTTCTAAGCGTATCACCATATGCAATCCGTGGCACTAGATCCTACAGTACAAACATATCAAATTTTCTTAATACACCCACCCCCCGCGCGACCCGTATCACAGTATGCAATCCACAGCACCAGAACCCATACTATAAACATCGACCATTACGTCTACCCATAATTGCCCCTCCCCGTGCAATCTGCCACCGACTAACGGAAATCCGTTAACGTTCGAGCGGAATAGGACCGAAGACAACAATAAATTCCTGCATCGCCGCCCAACGATCATTTCTCTCTGACCGTCCGCACGTCCAGACTTCATAGGCCATAATGTCTACATATTATCGAGTTTACGTAACACAGGAACCCGCTGCAATCCCTCAGGATAAGCGACGCTGTCACGTCGGCGGAGCGCGCCAAATCCACAAACCGAACACCACAACAACTACCGATGGCGGACTTACGGCGTCAGCGAAAATATTTATGCCGCCGCGCCGATGAAATATCGACGGGGTCGCGGAAAAGGGCCGCGGCCGAAAGAGAGGGGCCGAGTGTGTCGCGCACACAAATGAAATCGTCTATCTCTCGTCGGCGAAACAAGAGAATCCTATTCGTAACCGACGGCGATCGATCATGCGGGGCTCCTTTCGTAAACACTGCAATTCTCTCTCCATATCCTTCCGTTCGGTCTGTCGTTCTGCCGTTCGCCACCCCGCCCGCGTCGCATATTTCACGGACGATACTTTCACTCTACTCGCGCTTTCGTCATATATACCCGGCCACGGGCAAAGTGGAAACTCCGGTAGGAATAAGAGTTTAATAACTTGACGGGCGAAAAAAACGTCGCCTCGAACATTAATCAATTTGATACGACGACGCGTACGACGGTGGGGCCGGGCTACAATTGGATGTGGCAACTCTGAGCGACAGAATGCGCGCGTTTGCGGAATTGGAGATGCGGGAGATCAAAGTTTTTCCGACTCGTGTCTTTGATGTCGGACAAAATTTGATCCTCTTTCGGCAGCGTGCGAGTGCGGCGCGTCGATTTTTGAAACGGGCTTTCGCGATTTATCCTCGAATTGCGCGTCGGGGAATAGAGAGAGGGGGAGAGAGGAAGAAAAATGAAAAAAAATGCGCGAGGCGTGCGAATAAAATGTACAGTGCGGAAGTAGTGGACGCTTCTCCGTTTTGATACCCCCCACTTTGTTACAATTGAGAAATTTGAGCTGGCAGTAAATATCGTCGATAATGCCTCTACGGTTGCTTTAAACAAGACCCGGAATGCGCGTATCAAAACACGAAACTTTACATAAATATGTACCCGGCAAACCTTCACTGTTCTAGTTATGTGTACATAAACAGACTATTCTAAACAAATGCACGAATGTACGAACTGCGGAAGTAAATGTTGTCGACACTATCTGTATAACCAGCCCCTTTATCTGTTCGACAATTTCTAAACCAAACTCAGACTAATTTTTTAAAACACATTGTCTGCTGTTTGCAGCATACACCTTTGACAACACAATCGCGGATAGTAGAAAACATTCGGTTTCACGAACTCGACGTTCAACGGGTTTATAGAAGACAAACTGTCACTTTCGTCTGAGAAAATCGGGCATACGAATTGATCCACTACAACTAAATTCTCCGTTTTGATACCCCCCACTTTGTTACAATTGAGAAATTTGAGCTGGCAGTAAATATCGTTGATAATACCTCTACGGTTGCTTTAAACAAGACACGGAATGCGCGTATCAAAACACGAAACTTTACATAAATATGTAGCCGACGAACCTTCACTGTTCTAGTTATGTGTACATAAACAGACTATTCTAAACAAATGCTCGAATGTACGAACTGCGGAAGTAAAGGTTGTCGACACTATCTGTATAACCAGCCCCTTTATCTGTTCGACAATTTCTAAACCAAACTCAGGCTAATTTTTTAAAACACATTGTCTGCTATTTGCAGCATACACTTTTGCGCACAATCGCGCATGATAGAAAACATTCGGTCTCACGACCTCGGCGTTCAACGGGTTTATAGAAGACAAACTGTCACTTTCGGCTGAGAAAATCCGGCATACGAATTGATCCACTACAACTAAATTCTCCGTTTTGATACTCCCCACTTTGTTACAATTGAGAAATTTGAGCTGGCAGTAAATATCGTTGATAATACCTCTACGGTTGCTTTAAACAAGACACGGAATGTGCGTATCAAAACAAGAAACTTTACATAAATATGTACCCGGCAAACCTTCACTGTTCCAGTTATATATACATAAACAGACTATTCTAAACAAATGCTCGAATGTACGAACTGCGGAAGTAAAGGTTGTCGACACTGTCTGTATAAACAGCCCCTTTTTCTGTTCGACAATTTCTAAACCAAACTTATGACTAATTTTTTTAAAACACATTGTCTGCTGTTTGCAGCATACACCTTTGAGAACATAATCGCGCATGATAGAAAACATTCGGTTTCACGAACTCGCCTTCAACGGGTTTATAGAAGACAAACTGTCACTTTCGTCTGAGAAAATCCGGCATACGAACTGATCCACTACAACTAACGTGTGTCGCGTTCGTGAATTGTATCTGCGATAAAATATAAACCGAGAGAACGCGGCGATATATTCATCGTTCTGGCGCATTTTGTTCGATCATTCGTTTTTCCACGATGCGGTCGACGTTACGATCGAAAACATTTTCTCGGCAGAAAAGTCGAACAGTGGCGGCTTGTGTCTTGAAATTGTGGCGGTGCTCTAACTTTCGAAATATATATAGATACTGTAATTATAGTGTATTCGCGTAAAATTATGGTCGGAAGTAAATGAAAATATATATGAAAAAGCATTGCTTGTTGTCAAAATAATTATTCAGTTTGACATTATTCAAAATTACTTAAAAACAAAATCCGGTTTTCTTTTATTACGAGCGGAAAGGCCAAGAAATTTTTTCCTAACATTTGCGCGATTGTTGTGGAATTTTGTCTTCAGTGAAATCATCGCGAATGCATTTAATCTATACTACTTCATAATAACCCCCAGAAATGTTTTTGCTCTCTTTCAATACTTACGATATTATATAATATTATATATGTATATATACTTCAATACTTTCAATACAGAGAGCGATAATTATTATTACTAGCTGATAAAATGAAATGTTACAAGTAAAAATAAACAAATGAACAGATGATTTATCGATAAAAATTGAGGGTGCAGCTCTGCAGCACCTATACACGAGCCGCCTCTGAGTACAAATATTCCAACATTCATTGTTTTCCCACAATACGTCCCGTTCTTCTCTGCGTGAGTGAACGATTAATGTCCGACCGCGTGGCTGTTATTTAATTATTCCCCTTGAACTTAACGATTTTCACGATGCCAGGCGTGCGGATATTTAATGGAGGAGCGCAACTTGACCTGGAATATTGCCATAAAGCTTATCCGCGGAGGATCCGCTGAATTATATAGACCGTTGCAGTCTCGAGAGATATGCACAAGTCGACGCTCAGTTAAGTTTGCTTAATGAATTTGCCTTTTCCTCTCGCTGTCCCCCTTTTACCTCCGTCTCTCGGTCGCATTCCGACTTTTCTTCCATTCTTCCCTTTCTCCGTCGTTTCCCACCTCTGTATCGTCGTTCTTAGCTCATCCATTTTGCCTCTTTTTAGCTGCATTCCACTCTCCATTTGCTTTACGTCGTGTGTGTCTCTTTACGACGTTACTTTCGAGTTGATACACATACGCGTATGTAGGTGCACGTGAAGAGTGTCGAGTATATGAATAAGAAAAATGTTTCTGCGACTTTTTATGTAGAGTGTGTTCAGATTGAGGATCGTATTAAGAGTGAATTATAGTATTTCGGAAAGTACATTACTGTGCCATGCGTCGATATGGTGTGTATCTTTACTAAAGCGGCTGTTTGACTTCCATAACTGTGAGCAGTGGGCATTACGGTATTTGGGGAAAAAATACGTTTTGGTGGAAGCGGCTTTTCGGAAATGCTTCAATGGTAAACGCGTATAATTCGGCAAGTTCGAAGTATTTAATGTCTGCGTATTTTTCATTCTATACCTCGTAATAACGCGTGGGGGCAAACTCATCACGTGGGGTATGAAACGAGAAATCCTACAATTGCGTAATAAAAATTTAAAGCCCCACGAAATTGCAAATTCTCTGAATATCTCTATACCCGCTTGGCGTCGAGTTTGAAAGCACGCCGATGAAAACGACAATTTTCACACAAGCCCCCGAATTTCAAAAAGCAACACACTAATCATTTAATCCGTCGTTTCTGGAAGCAATCGTTTTAAAATTGTACATAATTCCCTATAATTTATATGCGGCGCCACTGACAACGATCCCTTCAAGACTACACTTAATTAGCAAATAAATATTTTCTTATTCCTATGCTCACCCCTACAATTCTATTTGTATGCATTGCCTCTGAAAGCAATCGCTTCAAACCCATGCATAATCCGCAAATAAATCTTTTTCTTTTAATGCTTCCACTAATAGATTACATGCATCTTCTCTGAAAGTGGTCACTTTAACAGTACATCTAAGGAAAAACTAAATATTTTCTTATTTATTTCGCCACTATAATTTCCAAGCATCGCCTCTGCAATCACTCTAAAACTACACATAATTTGCAAATAAACATTTTCTTACTCGGATGCTCACAATTGTCGTTTCCATACATCGGTTCTGAAACCAATCGCTTTAGAAGTACGCATAATTTGCAAATAAACATTTCCTTATTCCCATGCTCGCCACTATCGTTTACGCGCATCACTTCCGAAAGCGATCGCTTTAAAACTGTGTATAATTTGCAAATAAACATTCGCTTATTCTCTTGCTCGCCACTTTATAATACTTTCATTCACACGCATCTGAAAGCGATCGCTTCAAGACTACACTCAATTAGCACATAAATATTTTCTTATTGACACGCTCGCCACTGTAGTTCAGCTTTCAGGCAGTGACGCCGACTCCCCCGATCGCGCATAAGTATATCCAATTAGGTCATTGATTAACAAAGACCACATTGGCTGACTCGCTTTGCGTGACATCTGTTGCTGTCAAAGTGCCTCCAGCTCTCTCGCGCTCTGATCCGCAGCTTATTCCGGTGCTTTGACGACGGAGCGTTAGAGTTTATACGATTAACGCGATTCCATCCCAGAAACGTTCCGTGCCAATTGCGCAATTGCGCAAAATGCGATTTTCGGGCCCGTTGTCCATCGGGCGCCGTCAGTTTCGCAGAAACCATCATTTCCAGCGTTCGCGCATATTTCGACCGTCACGCGTCGTCCCGCCCGTCTCCATTTCTCCGCTTCTCACATGAATTTGCATTACAATTCCCGCGGGCGCGCTGCAAACACGCGCGTGTGTACACGGTAAAGCGCACGGGCGTATTAACGTTTTGTAACGTTGATTTTCGATTTGCAATGTTCCCGGTACGTGCTGTTACGCAAATTCGTTGAGTACTCGCGGCTCTCTATGATGTTTGCTGTTACTTGTCATTCGGTAATTCTCCCGTTGTTTTGAAGTCATTATGAACTCTGCGCGCGTAGCTGCATAATTTAGATATTCCGTATACGTAGGTCGGCAAGTAAATGTGCATTCTAATCCCGCGCTCGCGCTTCTGTAATGGTGCGAGCGTATTTAATTTACACATTTTTTTGTCATTAAGTATTTGCCTCGGCGTACGTACTCGACGTAGCTGCGTTTTAAACGTTTCTTTCGGAGGTAACGCGGAAGTTTTTAGGATTTTATTTGAGACGCTCCGTAACGAGGCCATCCGTACAACGCAATTAGTGCCGTTGCGCATCGTACAACGCGTAATTCAGTCCGATGAGCACGGGGGCTTTGTTTAATATGCTCTCCCGTGGGGGAAACGTTAGGCCGCAAGCGTATGGTGTTAAGTAATAAGTTTATTGGCGTCGCATGTGCAACGTATGCACGTATACAATCTTAGTCGCAAACTCTAATAGACAGAAAATAAATATAAATGAAGATGTGTAATGGCGATGCATCATTTGACTTTTCCCAGTTCTAAACTCGGTTGATATTACGTTCAACTCATGTGTGCTTACGGTGTTTTACTTGTAAAAAGTAAATAGTGACCCTGTCGTAAACCGTGGAATATTAAATTTTATATTCAATTAGCTTAACCTGCATGGAGTTCTTATCGTTTGAAGTAGTAATTTTTTTAACTTATCTACTGCCTTCGTTAATTATTACGTGATGCCTGCTTATGTAATCGTGCGCTAAATTTAGAAATTTTATCTTTAAGCATTACCAGTAAGCATACAGGCATATTTCATACGTACAAATAGACATACTGATAAAGTCTTTCAATTACAGAAAATAATTATAAATATTGTGAGGATAAATGTTCTCTGTACTGTCAAAACGTTTCGTTACCCTGCGGGTTTTTGAACAATTCTTCATGATAATAACAAATGACAATAATGGCAATAATAGATCTCTGAATTACTAAAATTTATGTGACACAAACGATTACTCTTTTTGCTTCTGATATATGCCTTACCATTTTTATAATAGTGAAAACAACATAATTATCAAGAAAAGTATGTACAGTTTAAGATGCATTAGATAACAAAGCAATAAAATTCATTTGTAATAAATAACTTTAACAATCATATTTTTGAATTTCACACACTTTCATCGTGTAATGTCATGCCGAGTTATAGAGAATGAAAAATATATAATTATTTGTTGACAAATTCTGGAAAGTAGGAACGGAGAAAAATTTGTAAGGAACTTCTAAAGGTGATATATGCAAATCTGTAACACTCAAATAAGTACGTACATACTCTGTTTCCTCCGTTTGACTTTACTTTGAAACACACTGAACTAGATAAACACCGGTTTTAATCAAGCAGTAACTGTTGCCTCAGCGACGCGCGAATAAACGGCTGACCGAAACTCGATATGTGCCGTTTGAACAGAAGGCAGTCAAAAAAAAACGTCTGTCATGCCGCGTGGGACGCACACGTCCCACGATTTAACATGCTCGGTACGCATGACATTAAGATGTCGATACCCGGCTTCGCAATAAATCTATTAAAAATTCTCCGTCTTACAACGAAAATTCGAAATACCCCGTACGGAAAGCTCAAGCTTCGTGACGCGTTAGTCGACGTTGAGCAATTTCTGCCTTAATTAAAAAGTAAATACTGACAGACATCCGAATTAAAGAGCGACAAGCGCGGAACGCATGACATTAAGATGTCGATACTCGGCTTCGCAATCAATCTATTAAAAATTCTCCGTCTTACAACGAAAATTCGAAATGCCCCGTACGGAAAGCTCAAGCTTCGCGGCGCGTTGGCCGACGTTGAGCAATTTCTGCCTTAATTAAAAAGTAAATACTGACAGACATCAGAATTAAAGAGCGATAAGTACGGAACGCATGACATTAAGATGTCGATACCCGGCTTCGCAATAAATCTATTAAAAATTCTCCGTCTTACAACGAAAATTCGAAATACCCCGTACGGAAAGCTCAAGCTTCGCGGCGCGTTAACCGCCGTTGCGCAATTTCTGCCTTAATTAAAAAATAAATACTGACAGACATCCGAATTAAAGAGCGACAAGCGCGGAACGCATGACATTAAGATGTCGATACCCGGCTTCGCAATAAATCTATTAACACGTTGACTGCCAAGCGTATTTTACTATATTAGAACGGCGATGCTATGAAATACTACAGCGTTCGACTGAATTATGCAAAATGTAAATAATGTGCAGGTATTGCAGACCAAAGGATCGAATCACTATTCTAATAACAGCAGCATTTATAAGATAATAATTGCTATCCATTGCGAATATTTTGGATCTTCAGTGAAATTTCTTGCGTCGGTCACCGATGACCATCATGGCAGTCAAAGTGTTAAAAATTCTCCGTCTTACAACAAAAATTCGAAATGCCTCGTACGAAAAGCTCGAGCTTCGCGGCGCGTTAGC
The DNA here is from genome assembly GCA_033815515.1 of Cryptocheilus praepositus. Taxonomy (NCBI): domain Eukaryota; kingdom Metazoa; phylum Arthropoda; class Insecta; order Hymenoptera; family Pompilidae; genus Cryptocheilus; species Cryptocheilus praepositus. The sequence goes on from JAWWQZ010000314.1 coordinate 7,051,022, forward strand.
CTAGGTTGAGCAATTTCTGCCTTAATTAAAAAGTAAATACTCACAGACATCAGAATTTAAGAGCGACAAGTACGGGACGCGCGTCTCTGTCGTTCAAGCGAAAATGAATAAACAGGCGGCACAAAAGCGCGAATAATGAGCCTTTTAAATCTCGCCACTCTGTTTCGCAAAGAAATGACTCTCGGCCACTTCATTTCGCCGAAGAATCTTCGCGCACGCATCCTGCGCACTGCGCTCGGGAGACAAAAGGCGCGACGACAAAGGAGGCGCTATTTATTAATTTCGCCCCATTAATTCGCCTTTTTACCCGCGGACAGCGACAACACTGCGCATAATTCGTAATTGACTGAGCGCCCGGTTCGGTTGCTCCGCCATTGAGGAGGTGAGGCGGGCCGCCGTCATTAATCAACGTCCGCCAGAAAGAATAAGTTGAAAGCGTTCCCCGTGGAAACGATGAAAGAGTGTCAGCGTCGTCGGCGCTGCCCACTTTGCGCCGCAGATTCCCTTTTCGCCGGTGTCTTTCTATCGTTCTGTCGTTCTGCCGCGCTGCCGGCGTGTTTCTTGCGCCCGCTAACGGACGCGACGCGTAATGGGATAGATCTAATCAAGCTTCGCTTCAACCTACACCGCCGGCCCCTTTCCACCCTCGAATCTCTCTATCTGGCTGCCGCCGTTTTTGTCTTCGACGCCCCGGCCGCACCGACGCGCGAACCTAATTAGTCGTGTTAACCGAATCGGCGGAAAAAGTTTCCTGTCGTGACCCCGATGGCGCGCGTATTTTTTTAACTCCTGCAAATTGTTTTAGCGCAAGCGTTAACGCGGTGGAATGTGGTTAAGTGGAGCAAATGCGATATGGAAAAAATACGTGCGATATGAAGATTGGATTAGAAATCTTAAATGGGTCTATTTGGCGCCAGTGCTTTTTATTCTAATCGCACTTGGCTTTCGTCGAGTACCCCGAATGTCACGTCATTAAAGCGTAATCAGTCGTGTTAACCGAATCCGAAAAAAAGTGTCCTGCCGTGACCCCGATGGCGTGCGTATTTTTTTAACTCCTGCAAATTGTTTTAGCGCGAGCGTTAACGCGGTGGAATGTGGTTAAGGGAGAGCAAATGCGCTCGCAACTATCAGGCGGTGATATGGAAATATGTGCGATGTGAAGATTGGATTAGAAATCTTAACACTTTAACGACCGCTAGCCGATTAATCGACTTTTCGGTTCCAACTACTATTTACCGGTAGCCGATTAATCGGCTTTTCAGTGGTCAACGGTTATATTATTAGGTGTACAACTTTGCTTCCGCCGTTTTGCAATAGATGGCTGTAGCGGTAAGTGGTAGTCGAAATAAATAGATCGTAGATGTCATACAATAAGCTTAGGCATTTGTAAACATAACGCCATCGAAATATTAGTCGATTTGTGTCTGCATCATAAAGTCATTCTCGATTAAACATGTCAGCTTACGAGCCAAATTCTCGTCATTTGCGGGAGGTTTTAATTTTCTGCTTTAATATGAAGAAATCTGCGGCTGAGGCTCATCGAATGCTCTCAAATACCTATGGTGAGGCCGCTATTAGTGAAAGAACGTGCCGAGAGTGGTTTCAACGCTTCAAGAACGGTGATTTTGACGTCGAAGACCGGCAAGGCGGTGGAAGAGAGAAGGTTTTCGAAGATGCAGAATTGGAGGCATTACTTGATCAAGACTCGTGTCAAACGCAACAAGAATTGGCAGTATCATTGGGAGTGACGCAACAAGCCATTTCAAAACGCCTGAAAATCATGGGAATGATTCAGAAACAAGGAAATTGGGTGCCGTACGAGTTGAAGCCGAGAGATGTTGAACGGCGTTTGTTTTTGTGAACAGCTGCTTGCAAGGCAAAGACGGAAAGGATTTCTGCATCGCATTGTGACTGGGGACGAAAAATGGGTTCATTACGATAATCCCAAGCGCAGAAAATCATGGGGATATCCCGGCCATGCTTCCACGTCGACGGCCAAACCGAATATTCACGGTTCCAAGGTCATGCTCTGTATTTGGTGGGACCATCTCGGCGTAGTGCATTATGAGTTGTTAAAACCGACTGAAACAATCACAGGCGATCGTTATCGAACGCAATTAATGCGTTTGAGCCGAGCATTAAAAGACAAACGGCCGCAATACAACGAGAGACATGATAAAGTGATTTTACAGCACGACAATGCTCGACCCCATGTTGCGAAAGTGGTCAAGACATACTTGGAAACGTTGAAATGGGAAGTCCTACCCCACCCGCCGTATTCTCCAGACGTTCTCGGACTATCACTTGTTTCGATCAATGGCACACGGCCTGGCTGACCAGCACTTCCGGTCTTATGAAGAAGTAAAAAATTGGATCGATTCGTGGATCGCTTCAAAAGATGACCAGTTTTTTCAACGCGGGATTCGTACGCTGCCCGAAAGATGGGAGAAAGTAGTGGCCAGCGATGGACAATACTTTGAATCATAAACGTATAACCAGTTTTTTACAATAAAGCCTCGAATTTCGGAAAAAACGGCGGAAGCAAAGTTGTACACCTAATAAATAAAATAAATATCCGCTGATATTATGACAATTCTAAGTGACAAAATTACACTGCTTTGAAACCAAAGGATTCTCAACAACACATTCAGTATTTTTCAGTTATAAAGCTTTACAAATAGATATCGAAAACAGAATCCGTCGTGAGTGAGTGGCATCTTCAGTCAATAACGGTTGGTAAAGTATTAAATCGGTCTATTTGGCGCTAGTACTTTTTATCCTAATCGCACTTGGCTTTCGTCGAGTACCCCGAATGTCACGTAATCAAAACGTAATTAGTTCTGTTAACTGAATTTAGTGAGAAAGTTTGCTGTCGTGAGCTCGATGACGTGCGTATTTTATGAACGAGGTACAAATTAATTTAAACGTAAATACGAAAGACGAGTACGTGTGAGATGGTGACTGGTGTGCAGGGTGGGAGAAAAGGAAACGTGTGACGTACGAAAATTAGGTCAGAATTTTTGAATCTCTATACTTGGCACCCGCTCATTTTGTTTTAATCTCGCGGAACTATGTTCAAACGTTCCGAATGCTACGTCATTAAAGCGTAATTAGTTCTGTTAACCGAATCGGCGGAAAAAGTTTGGTGCCGTGACCCGGATGGCACGCGTATTTTTTTAACTCCAGCAAATTGTTTTAGTATTTGCGTTAACACGGTGAAATGTGGATGCGAGAGAACAAATAAATTTTATACGAAGACTGGTGTGCAAGGCAATGTGTAGAAAAAGTATAGCGTGCGAAAATTGGGTCAAAATTCTTAAATCTCTCTATTTGGTACTCGCTCCATTTGTTTTAATCACGCGTAAGTATCCTCAAGAGTCCTGTTAACCGAATCGAGCGAAAAAGTTTTGCTGCGCTCCCGTCGACAGAACGCGTATTTTTTAAACTATGAACCGTGAATACGAGAGAACAAATGCATTTGACATGATAACTGGAGACCAGGGCAGAGAATAGAAAAAGTGTGACAAGCGAAAATTGTATCAGAATTTTTTAATCTCTGCATTTGCTACCCACCGCTTTTGTTTTATTCACGTATGACATGCGAAAGTTGGGTCAGAATTCTTAAATCTCTATATTTGACTCCCGCAACATTTTGTTTTCGCAGTTAAAACGTATTTCGTCATATTAACGAAATTGACCAGAAAAATATTACTATCGTGACCTCGGTGGATTATTTCTGCAATCGGACCCAAATTATTTTAATATTCGTAATAACACCGTCGCGGAGCAAAGCATAACAGAGAAAAAGTAAATGCATTTGGATGATTGGAGTCCTGGACCGGGAAAAATGTAGAGCGTGACATATGAAAATTAGATCAAGAATCATGCAAGCGTTTAAAGTCTCAAAAGAATAAAATGACTGATCGGGCCTTAGGACCCGCTATAATTGATGTGTGCAAAACAGAATGTCAGACTGTACGCTTCGTTAAACTCCCAGCCATTTAACCGCTTCCTACTAAATGTTGCATAATTTTTAACTTTACGCCCAGAACCCTGCGGAACATATACTGTTAACTTTAACTTTATTAAAACATTACTGGCTCAAACCACGAAGCTAATTTACATTAACAATGAATCGCCGTGCGTGTGCGAAATAATAGCCGAGACGTGAGATGTGTGCAACGCTGAGACCTATTAAATGGAAATGAAACGCTTTACGTGAAAATGTCGTTCTATCGGCGGTGCGTAATATCGAATCGAAATGCTGTGACGACGAGCGGCGGAATTTTTGTTCGTCGAAACCAGCCGGTCGGTGAACTATTGTGCTGCTGGCACATTATTAACAAAAGAGATTTCGTTCAACCGCGTGACGACGTTGCACGTTAACCGGCGCATTGTGCGACGTTTGTTTAACGGCACGCTATTGATTTGTAGGAACAAAGTACATTAAACGATCAGAACTGCAGTGAGAACGCCGAAATTCGCGTTGCCACGTTTCCACATCGTTTCTCCCACTCCCGCGCAAACATATTCTCGTTAAGCGTAACTTTCCTTTTATCGGATTTTATTTGCGACCGCGGGTGTAATCAGAAATATCGATTTCCATGCGGCGCTGAATAATTCATCGAGAAGAGGGTACTTCCCTTCCTATTTTACCATCTTTTATCCGCGCACGATATGAACTTTGTCGATATCGACGGAGAAACGGTGTTGCGCGAGAGGGACAGGTCCGTGTGCAGCGCCGAAAGTAAAGTTGCGAAACTTATAAAAGTTCAATTATGTTCGAATCTTTTACGAGAGCGTTTCGATGCGGTGTCGGTCGATGCATTTATACTAAATTGATTGCTCCTAACATTTTTCGAAGGAAGTACCGTTAACACTTTGACTGCCATGCGTATTTTACTATATTAAAACTGCAACGGGATGAAGTACTACAGAATACGATTGAATTGTGCAAAGTGAAAATAATGCGAAGGTATCGGAGGCCAAAGAATTTAATCGCTATCTAATATTAATTGCATTTACAAAATTATAAATGCGACCGACTGGGTATTTTTTTAATTTTTCTTGAGACCTTTTACGCCGGTCACCGATGACCACCATGGCAGTCAAAGTGTTAACTCATTGCGTACGGGTGACGAGAAATCTCGTCTTTAGCAAACCGAACGTTGAGGCCGGGTGACGAGACTTGACGAGTTGAGAAATTAAACATGATAATATTGTCATTATTACGATACCAAGGTAACGAAGCCTTGCGTGAGCTTTTAACAGAAGATTCGCGAAATAAATGAATGTCGAAATGTCGAAACAGTAGAAAACAATCGGCCAGTATCACAATTACATCAGTGAGTCCGGTCATTAGTCTATCGTATCTTATAAAAGATTTTATTATTGTGCATTTTATTATTTGAACGATAGCATTTTAATTTGTGAGGAAACAGTTTTTGAATTAGTTCACAAAATAACCCCTAATTTCAAAAAAATCAAACATGTCTCATAGAAATGAAGAAAATGAAAGCCAAAATGAATTATTGTTTGATGATTTATCTGATGTACCAAATAACATTTCAAGTGAAAGGGATTTTAGTGACGATAGCGACATTGTTGCAATAAGTGATGGTATTAAACGAAGAAAGAGGATGAATAAAGAATATAATATTTCAAGCGAAAGTGAAGATTTGGAGCTTGAAGTTGATGAGACTATAATTGAAGAATGGACAAAAAAGGATACTTCTGCAAATTTGGAACCATTTGAAAGAATTTCTGGTATGCTTACACCATCACAAAGAAACTGCAATCTGAAAGATGCAGTCAACTGTATATTTGGCAATGAATTTTTCGAAATTATTAGTGAGGAAACAAATCGGTATTATTCACAAAATTCACATAAGTATAAGTCTAAATTGAAACAAGGAAAATGGAGGAATGTCTCGTGTTCAGAAATAAAGAAATTGTTTGGAATATTTATTGTAAATGCGAATTAAAAAAATGCATGCATGCATTGCACAATGTTGTCTTGACTAAGAATGACACTATCACTGGTCCCCAAAAAATACTTTAGGACGTTAAGTAAAAAATTTTGAAGTTGCTTTCCCATGCATCAAAATTCAACAATTTTTAATAACGCCATGACAACCGCATATCTTGAACTTGTCTATTTTTTTATTATAATAACGATGAACATGCCAACGTCTACCAGAGTTACAATGTAAATAAGGGAGGGCGAAATGAATGGCCAAAAAACTCTCGTCAATCGAGGCAATCCGGTTGCTTCAATAATGCAATAAGGAAAGTGTATTCGCGCTATATATTGACCGTGTCACACCTTGGCGCGAATAAATTTGTCGCGAGCGAACGGACGCTCTGCAAGGCTAACCTGATTTTTGATACTCCCCTAACGCGCACCCGACCAAGTGGCTTGATATCGTCTCTCCTCTTAAAATATCCCCCGCCACGCGGCGGCGAAAAATTAAGTGCCACTTCAGCCGGGAAAACCAGTTCGTACTTTTAACAGGCTGAACACCACCTATACATGGATGACGGGCAAGTTACCACATGTTTGCACGAGTTTTTAAGAGTAATGAAAGCATTTAACACTGACAACACACAAACTACGTGCTAATACTTATAAATACTATATATGGAAAAAATATAAAATATTGTGTTTTTTTTTAACACTTGGCATGCGGGCATACTTCGCCGCCGAATTTCGCGTGCAGCGGGCGTTTTTTCTTGAATCGCGCGGAAGTTTGGTTATTCAGAAAAATCGCAGTAAATCGAAAACTACTTCGTTTTTATGAACGAAACTTTTTTTATTTCACACTTAAATATATACTGTATGATTATTTAACAAAAAAACAAACGATATTTTCACGAAATCATAAAAATAAGCGATTTTTAAAGTTTTCCACACTATCATACGAAAAGTCCGATAATTTGTCAGCGCATATTTCTTCATCACTATCGTTGTCACAACGGCTCATTTGATGAATTTTGTAATTAATAATAAAAAATCAAGCTTCAAATTGATGAAACACGTTCTGGAGCTAAGAATTCGATTGAAGACGAAATAACTCAGCAAAAGATCGAGTAACTCAACAATCATAACTTATGGGAAAAAAAATGCAAAGCGTTGCCTAGCAACGCAAATAACACGCATATAATGTATATATTTAGGTGGTGGATATCCACTAACAAAAAATATAAATACGTATTTGTACGTGACCCGCGCTCCAGTGACAGACTACAAAAAACGTAAAAATACGTTGCCCGCATGCCAAGTTTTAAGATGTCCTGCGAAACGATTTAAGCAAATTTCTGGAAGTTCTGGACAGTTAACACGTTGACTGCCGTGTGTATTTTACTGTATTAGAACAGCGATGGTATGAAATACCAGAGCGTTTAAATGAATTATGCAAAATGTAAATAATGTGCAGGTATTGGAGACCAAAGAATCGCATCACTATTCTAACACTAACTGCATTTATAAAATAATTATTGCTACCCGTTGCGAATATTTTGGATCTCCAGTAAAATCTTTGGCGGTGGTCACCGATGACCATCACGGCAGTCAAAGTGTTAAGGCAATGAATTACAATTTGTTAGAATTCTGCTATATCTAGAATTTGTCTACTTGTCTAGCAGCAAAAGTACTAATTCTATTATCAAAGTGTGTTGTACTCTGGCGTATGCTACCAACGCTACTACTTTGAAAACATGATCATTTTGTATCTGAAAGTTACCTAAATCTTGTAACTTTAATTTTCGAGCAGTTCCAATTATATCGGAAAAACAGACATGTCATTTTCAGTAACTTATGTTGATAATTTGGATACTTAATTTCGGGCAGTTCCAATTATACTGGAAAAAACAGACATGTCATTTTCAGTAACTTATGTTGATAATTTGGATACTTAATTTCATCCAGAATGTACAATCACCGTTGCGCGCAAGGAAAAATCCAAGTTGAAGAAGCGTTAAGCAAATTAGTCGAATTTATCTTTCGCAGGTGCCTTCCAATTGCGACGCTGTCAACATTCATCGAAGTAGCGGGGATGTTAATATTTCGCGTGCAAGAAAAATGGTCGGTGGGGTCGGCCGAAGGTTTAATCGATCAGTTTCGGGTGCGGACGTTTTTTGCGTCGTGCTCACGTGATTTTCACGAAGCAGATATTGAATACCTTCGTGAGAAAGTTCCGACGCGCGTTGGGGTAATAATAATCTGTAGATCCGATCTATCACCCGCCCTGACGAGAATAGCGAAGGTGTAAGGTCAAACATCGGAATGATTTCTCTCCGACCTTGCGCGAAATGTCTCTAGAACGGATCGTATGAGTATTCGTTAGAATTTGTCAGCAGCGTAGCAAAGTCGTGAACTACATTTTTCGCCCTAAATTATCCCGCTAACAAATCCCGGATTTCCAATATAGATAAGTTGATCCAAAAGTCGCGCGGAATATGAAATAATTGCATTTTTTGGAGTGCTCAGAAGTGCAATCTATTAAAATATAAATTATGAAAAATTGAAGCGTGTTCGATATTTGACCCAGCAAGTTTAACAAAAAGACGCATAAAATACGAAATAACAATTGTATTTTTGTACCCCACTCAGAAGTGCAATCTATGAAAATGATAAATTATCAAATATTTAAGCGTATATTCCGAATGCATAATCCAAGTGAATTTTCAATTGCTGTGACTTAATGCATGAACATTGTCTTAAAATATCACCTGCCTCTATTACATCGCAATAAAATAACTAAATTTTCAGTTAAACGTTCGACAACAAAAATGACCAGCTCCCATCTATGCTATCAGCACAATGTCGTCATAAAATTGATTGATTCGCTACTCGCGGCGGATTGAATTTATGCGAATGCACTTTTTTACGAGCAGCGATCATAACGTGAAACGGGAAACGCAACGGTCATTGACTGGAAGTCGAGGTTTCTCTTTAATTCGATTTTGAGCCGACGACGATTCGGCAAATCGCGAATAGCCGGTATTCCTTCTACAAACAGTTTGTTCAGCTACACGCGAAATCTGTTTCTGACAGTTACTCAAAGCGGAACCCCCCATGCACGCACATAACTGTGGCGGCATATCGATTTTCGAAGCGCAAACAAGTAGTTGCCCTCGGTGGCACAATGTTAATTGACTGTTTTTGCTTTACGTTATGATAGCATCGTGAACGACCGCTGTAACGATGGTATCGGCTCGGCAGATTGCAGCTAATCTAAATTGCAACCTATTATGTATAATGCGCGTACAGTGTGTTTGGTAATTCGTGGTACGAGAAGGAAAGTAGTGATTTCCAGGGAAATTATAGATTCGCGGTCTTAAGTGAAATAAACTGCGACTTGTGAGATCGATTGTTGAGCTGGAGTATGTGAATCGTAACAGTAGCGTCTTTTTTCGCAACTAACATCGGTTGTGATACATAGTGTGTAATCGTGCCAGAAGGTATAATGAGTGTTAATGCACGAATGATGCGCACTTAATCAATTTTATGGTACGCCCCGCATTACAATGCATACGCAATGAAAACTAATTAATTCAATTTCCTGCGCCCCGTGTTTTGAATCTAATTAAAATCTAGTCTCAATTTAACGTATTTCGATTCAGCTTCGCTCGGGCAGAAACGCTCTGAATAGAGTGTGCGTTATGGGTGATATTCTAATTTGTATAAACATCGAATTAATGAATGTACTTCGAGCGAAATGTAAAGCGCGAAATCTACGGCAATCCCGAGTACGGAGTTTCAATTATTGAAAACATGAAAGCTTTATGCATATCTGCATGGAATGTTTTTCGTTTGAATTCTGTATTAATCAGAGCAAGAACTTATTTCTCCGCATACAAATTCATTTCATTTTACCTCGCGTTAAATGCGAATATTGCATGTTTGCACGTAGAAGGAATTAAGCCAATTATCAATTTCAATTTTTTAATCAATTTTCCTTGTAACGTCGTACCACCTACAACTTCATTCATACTAATGGTGTGTTGGAAAAACATACACAACGTACCAATATACGTGAATATTTTTTTTTATCAACCATTTAATCAATTAGAGGTACGATTTTATTATTGCCAAATACCGATTACTGATAATCGAGACTAAAATATTTAAAATTATTTCAAAGATTAAAAATATTTAAAAGGTTAAAAATAATTTGTTAAAATGAATTCATTCCTTTGAAGAGGACAGGCACATACTGCTAAAACGTCGGATTAATTTGTTCTCTGCTTTTAACCTTTTAAATAATTTCATTTCATTTTAAATTATTTAATAATAATAAAATCTTGCTTTCACAATCCAGCACCGAAATATTCTAAAATGTACGGTATCAGTTGCGTAATGTTTAAATCTATTATCCTAGCTACCTTAGTGCATTTGTTTTGTTACCACAATGGAATTAGACGTGTCGTTTTTAAACCACTGCCGAAACATCGTATTAACATTACTCCACTTCCAATTTTTTGAATAATTTAATTTCGCTTCAACTATCAGTAATCGGTATTCACTAATAATAAAATGTTGTCTTTATAATTCATCAGTGTAATTTTTTGATAACCTACGGTATCGATTACGTAACATTTACATCTATTACCCTGGCTACCTCAATGCGTTTTCTTTATTACTGTCACGGAATTAGGTGTATCTCTTTTTAACTACTGCCAAAACAACCGTTTAAATAATTACATTTCGTTCCGTTTATCAACCAGTATTCGCCAGTAATGAACTCTTGCCTTCATAACTCACCAGTGTAATTTTTTGATAACCTACTGTATCGATTGCGTAATATATTCATCTATTACCTGCCTATCTCAATTTTTCTTTGTTACTGTCACGGAATTAGGTGTATCTCTTTTTAACTACTGCCAAAACAACCGTTTAAATAATTACATTTCGTTCCGTTTATCAACCAGTATTCGCCAGTAATGAACCCTTGCCTTCATAACCCGCCAGTGTAATTTTCTGATAACCTGCTGTATCGATTGCGTAACATATTCATGTATTACCTACCTATCTCAATTTTTTCCTTGTTACTGTCACGGAATTAGGTGTATCTCTTTTCAACTACTGCCAAAACAACCGTTTAAATAATCAAATTTCGTACCGTTTATCAGTGACCAGTATTTGCCAGTAATGAACTCTTGCCTTCATAACCCACCAGTGTAATTTTCTGATAACCTATTATATCGATTGCGTAACATTTACATCTATTACCCTGGCTACCTCAATGCGTTTTCTTTATTACTATCACGGAATTAGGTGTATCTCTTTTTAACTACTGCCAAAACAACCGTTTAAATAATTAAATTTCGTTCCGTTTATCAGTGACCAGTATTCGCCTGCCTTCATAACCCACCAGTGTAATTTTTCATTACCTGTTATATCGATTGTAACATTTACATCTATTACTGGCTACCACAATGCGTTCGCTTTGTTATTGTCGCGGAATTAGGTGTATCTCTTTTTAACTACTGCCAAAACAACCGTTTAAATAATTAAATTTCGTTCCGTTTATCAGTGACCAGTATTTGCCAGTAATGAACTCTTGCCTTCATAACCCACCAGTGTAATTTTCTGATAACCTATTATATCGATTGCGTAACATTTACATCTGTTACCCTGGCTACCTCAATGCGTTCGCTTTGTTATTGTCGCGGAATTAGATGTGTCCCTTTTAAACCAACGACAACACAGTTACGGCGCTAAGCACATCGCGGCGCAAAAAGCGGAAACAACGTAGCGAATTGTAAATCCAATGAATAGGTAACGTCCGAACGAGTTTCCCCTGAAAGTTCGCTTCTCCGCGCCTTTCCACAATTGTCCTGTTCCCAGCGGCGAGACGCCGTGTATATTTCATTCGACCGCCTCTTAATAGGCGAACGGGCGAACTACTTTCTGAAATATAATACATCCCCCGTACGGCGAACACCAGACGACGTCATTACGAGGGTCGCGGGTCCAATTAAATTATACCAGACTTAAATAATTTTGGAATATGAAGCCCTTTTTGCTTGAGAATTATAATAGTGAAGTTCTGTAGTCAACAGCATTTGCAATTAAAAAAGGACAACATGTTTCTTTGCCTAGTAGTGATTACCATGTCGTTTCGTATAAAATCTGTAGATTCGGAAAGAATTATTATGTTCAAATGTTATTTTGCGTGAAACTTTATTGGCTTATATTTCATGAAATAAAAATGAAATTTGATGCCTTCTACTTTTCTAAGATGTGGAAACGTCCACCCATATGCGTTACGTGTTTAGTCGATCAAGTATTCCAATAATAAGTTGTTTGTTATCTTTCACTTAGTACTTTTATAATAATATTTAATAATAATATAATAATATTCAATAACATTCAAGAATATTCAATAATAATAATTTTATAATAATATAATAATATTCAGCGCCGTTCGGCCTACCACCTGAATATGTTGTAGAAAATTATGTAGCAGTTACGAAAATTCACCTCTCAATTGGCCACCAAAAATTACATACATTTTAAACAGAACAAGAGATTTTTCATTTTTTGCACGGCTTTTACTTTAGCGTATCAGAAGTATCTAAATGAAAGAGATATTATGTTAAAATTTGTGCTTGAATACAGCTTTCTCAATAATAATCTTCAAACTTTCCTGTCCCGCCAGAGTAGACACTCGAGTGCAGAGAGTTAATTTTAATAAATCACAATAAGCTCGAAACGAAAAACACCGTCTAATACTACATTAGATGGGAGCATGAATTTTCACGGATCGAACGTCTTCGCGCTCCCATTTTCTCATTGATCGCAGGGAAATTTCGCGCATTGTTCGACCTGGTAAATCCCAGTACGCGCGTGCAATTGAAATATAGTGGGCAGAAGTCCATGGAAATGCATTTGATCGATAAACTTGCTCGCCGAGCGAGAATGGCTGTAGCCAATGTATTTTCACCCTCGAAAAGCAAAAGTTCTCGCTCACTCTTCTGTCTCGTTCCCTCCTTTGCCGTTTCGGCCCGGTCTTTTACCCTCCCGCTCTTTCTCGCTTTCGCTCACTGGCAGCTTCTCTGTCTACCTTTTCCTGGCACGTGAATATGGAAGGCGCTTGCGCGTAGACGAGACGTGAACACTATGTGTATACACGAATACAGGGTGTCTCAAAATGGTTAGTCGTAGCATTAATAATTTTTGTGCCTGTTCTGGTCGAATAGTTCTATTTAATCCTGTAGGAGTTCTACGTATTTCGAGGCCCATGGGTCTCCTCTTCAGGAGTACAATGGATTTTTCACAATTTCTTTCGGAAGATACTCTTTTCTAATTTATTTTGTCAACTGTTATGTCTGTACTTTCTGCTTGCCTATTATATCTGTACTTCTGTATTTTATTTTGTGTATCTGTCTTATATGTGTTTAGAGAATGTAAAATATATTTGATAGATGCTTATAGAATGTAGAGTGCACAGCTGCTACACGATTAAATAGAATTGCACAGCTAAAACAGGCACGACCAAATATTGACATTATTAAAAGTGTGGTGTCAAATTAAACCCCGCAAGAATTGGTCTCTGGACGAACTGTTCTGCTCACCTCCACATTATGTTTACAAATCTATCCGACTCTTGGGCTATTAGGCCATAACTTTATACACGTTAAAAGGCAAAATATATATACTTTTAGGTAAACTCCTTTTCTTATATTCATACATCAGACACAGAACCGAAATTACGACATGCCTTGGTGAAATTACCTGTATACAGATATGTACATGTACACGCCCACACCTTCCCTGTCTACCGCTTTTTCTGCTAAAACAGCATTCCTTCCGTTCTAACTAAATAAAGAACACGCTCTTAACAGTTACTATATACTCATTAATTTATCATAACAAAAAATGAAAAAATGCATAAATACATATTTAAGTGCACTTCTTTTCTTATTTTTATACATCAACCCCTGAACGGAAATTACGACTAGCTTTTCTGAAACGCCCTGTGCACATATATGTACATTCATTTATGTATACGTATACACACACCTTCTCGGTATATCCCTCTTTGTGCTAAAACAGCTTTCTTTCCGTTCTAACTAAATAAATAACATGTTCATAGCACTTACTATATATTTTAATTAACTTATCATAGCAAGAAAATAAAAAATGCATAAATACATGTTTAGGTGCACTTCTTTCCTTATTTTTGTGCATCAACCCCTGAACGGAAATTACGACGAGCTTTTCTGAAACACCCTGTGCACATATATGTACATTCATTTATGTATACGTATACACACACCTTCTCGGTCTATCTCACTTTCTGCTAAAACAGCTTTCTTTCCGTTCTAACTAAATAAATAACATGTTCATAGCACTTACTATATATTTTAATTAACTTATAGCAAGAAAATAAAAAATGCATAAATACATGTTTTGGTGCACTTCTTTCCTTATTTTTGTGCATCAACCCCTGAACGGAAATTACGACTAGCTTTTCTGAAACGCCCTGTGCACATATATGTACATTCACACACACCTTCTCGGTATATCCCTCTTTGTGCTAAAACAGCTTTCTTTCCGTCCTAACTAAATAAACAACATGTTCATAGCACTTACTATTAAGTTATCATAGCAAGAAAATAAAAAATGCATAAATACACGTTTAGGTGCACTTCTTTCCTTATTTTTATACATCAACCCCTGAACGGAAATTACGACTAGCTTTTCTGAAATGCCCTGTGCGCATATATGTACATTCATTTATGTACATGTATACACACCCCTTCTCGGTATATCCCTCTTTCTGCTAAAATAGCTTTCTTTCCGTCCTAACTAAATAAACAACATGTTCATAGCACTTACTATTAAGTTATCATAGGAAGAAAATAAAAAATGCATAAATACACGTTTAGGTGCACTTCTTTCCTTATTTTTATACATCAACCCCTGAACGGAAATTACGACTAGCTTTTCTGAAACGCCCTGTGCACATATATGTACATTCATTTATGTATACGTATACACACACCTTCTCGGTATATCCCTCTTTCTGCTAAAACAGCTTTCTTTCCGTTCTAACTAAATAAATAACATGTTCATAGCATTTACTATACATTCATTAAGTTATCATAGCAAGAAAATAAAAAATGCATAAATACATGTTTAGGTGCACTTCTTTCCTTATTTTTACACATCAACCCCTGAACGAAAATTACGACAACTCTTTTTGAAACCTCCTGTGCCCATACATGTACATTCATTTATATACATGCATACACACACCTTCTCGGTATATCCCTCTTTCTGCTAAAACAGCTTTCTTTCCGTCCTAACTAAATAAACAACATGTTCATAGCACTTACTATTAAGTTATCATAGCAAGAAAATAAAAAATGCATAAATACACGTTTAGGTGCACTTCTTTCCTTATTTTTATACATCAACCCCTGAACGGAAATTACGACAAGCTTTTCTGAAACGCCCTGTGCACATATATGTACATTCATTTATGTATACGTAGGACATACACACAGCTTCTCGGTCTATCTCACTTTCTGCTAAAACAGAGAACGTACTAATGCGCACTTGCGTCGTTCCACACATGCGCACGAGAACTCACCCACACAAGTTTTGTAGCCGTAGACACGCTTGCACGTATAGAAGCCTCGCCGCGTGGGGGGAGAAAAGGGATTGAATACTTTAATGCGGAAATTTCGCTGGGATATTTTCATTTTGCAATTAAGCCGAGCGCGGGGGAGGGGCAGACGAAACGGGTGGGGTGAGAACTGCAAAGCAAAATAGTCGATTAAAAAGCGCGTGCAATGAAAAAGTGAAGAGCCGCAGAGAGAATGTCGGACAATAATGGCGAGGCACGGTGTGCAGAGAAGGAATACCCTTTTGGCGCCGAACGAGCTGTTAAACGCCATTATGCCGATTATGCAAACTCGCCGGCATTAATTACGATCGCCGAGGTCGAAAATTTCAACGTTTTAGTAATTCCGACAATTAACTAAGAACGCGCAGCGGCTTATTTTTCATGTGAGAAGAAAAATCCATATTGGGCTGTATATATGTGTAATTTCTGAAGGATAGTATTTTATCGTTAAAGTATATTGTGCGAAGATTGTCGATAACGGTAATATTGTTTTTATTACGAAGGATAAATTATAATGGATCGCAGTAATCATAGTAAGAAGGCCTACTGCTGTTACTTGTTTCGTTCATTCGTAAGTGACCTTTTTCTGGCTGCGGTAACGTGGTATACGTAGCGTGCAGTATAATTTACACAATTTGTAACGTCGCAATTGCGAGAAGGAAAATCAATATGCGTTTTGTACATATGCCATATCTGCAGGGTACTGCTTTACTCTTGAAATCTATTGTGCGGTTGACAGCGATAATATGGCTTTTCTTGCGAAGAATAAATTATAATGGACCGTAGTAATTATAATAATGCAAATTAAAATCTGTTGTGCTGTTCGCGACAACTGCAACATTGTTTTACTACGAAAGGTAAATTTTAATGGATTCTAGTAATTATAACGGGAAGGCCGGCTGCTGCTGTTTGTTTCGTTCATTCGTAAGTGACTTTTTTCTAGTTGCGGTAACGTGCTGTACGAAGCGTGCAGTACAATTTTCACAATTTTTGTTCTCGGAATCGCGAGAGAAAAAATCAATATATGTTGTATATGTATGTCACGTCTGTATAATACCGTTATTTTTTTCAAGCCTGTTGTAAGGTTGACTACAACTGTAATATAGCTTTTCTTCGGAAAAAATAATTATAATGGACTGTAGTAATTATAATAAGCACGCCTGCTGCTGCTGTTTATTCCTTTTATCCGTAAGTGACCTTTTTCTAGTTCCGCTAACGGGGTATACAAAGCATACAGTACAATTTCCCCAAGTCATTCTGCCATAATCGTGAGAAGAAAAATCATTATATGTTTTATGTGTATATATGTCATTTCCGTTGGATACTATTTTACTACACAGCAACGCAGTTGTTTATATGTCATCTTTTCTCTTCTGTCCCACTTTCGTATTGAGGCTCGTTATCTTAAAACGTATTCGAAATGACCTTATTCTATCACAACAAATGTTCGCTTAACGCGTAAAACCGCCGTCGTAGTCGAAACGCCTGACATTTCATATACGTGTAGGAATTTAATACGTGAAACTATTATAGATAGTATAATATTATATAGTATATAGATATAGATATAATATTATATACTATATAATTATATTAATTATATTAATATTATAATATTATATATTATATAGAATACTAGATAGTATAATATAATAACAACACAATCAAAACACTTTCGTCTTATTTTCTAATCTTTCGTCGTTTCATCTTTACGTCTTATCGTCTTTATGTCTTATCACCAACTAGCTACTAAGCAACCAAAATAACACAATTCAATAAACTCGTCACCTATGATACATCAATATAATAATTGAGAATCACAAGTGAACTTTCCTCACCAACTAGAGGACCCTGTATTTGAGATCCCACATACGAATTTCCGATTCCCGATACGGCGCGCGAACGAAAGTAAAGTAATGACCAGCGACGACTGTACATTTTCGCAATTGCCATCACGGCTTTTGTACGGACGTTCGCGTATTCATTTTGCCCGCGCTTCGTTATAAACGCCCGACGATTTATTTTCAATACGGCGAGCGGAGATTTGAATAATATCCGAAGCGAACGGTCCCGGCCCGGCCATAACTCGTCGCGAGAAGGTCCCTCAATTATACACGCTTCGCGTTTATCGTTTCACGACTAGGAGAAACGAGGCTGAACGGTGAATTAGGGGAAGCGACTGAACTAATTAAATCCGAACGTTCCGATAAAACAATCTTATGAAACCCGCGCGACCCGAAGCTTCTTACGTTCGATAGAAGTCGCGATCCGTTAATAGTTGAGTTTTTCGATCTGTCGCGACTGAACTGCATGACAGGGATAGTTAACACGTTGACTGCCGAACGTATTTCATTAGAACATTAACAACAATTCGACAATTGTCTAAAATGAATACAATGGTTAGGTATTGGAGGCCAAATATTTGAATTGCTATTCTAATGCGATATTGCTATAAATTGCTAAAAAGGTTTTTATAAAATTGCAATGCGATTTATTGCGTAAATTGCTAAAAAGGTATTTATAAAATTGCAATGCGATTAATTTCCAGTTTTTTTTGCATTTATAATGCAACCTTTTGCGCCGGTCACCGGTGAGCACCACGACATTCAACGTGTTAACCCTTTGCACTCGGACATGTTTCTTCACGAAGTAGCGAATAGCGCAACATTTTGTTTAAAAAGGTATAGTTTTGAAAAAAAATACCCTGCTCAAATTGCATATAATTTTGCTGATACATTTATGTTGAAACAAAACTGAAATTTTCTAGCCTATTCTTTTTGAATGCGTTATAGTTCATTCACCAATGTGCATTGCGGGTTTATTCAAACACATATCGCAATAATAACTTGTTTATGATCTTTCACGTGTCATTATTTCTTCCGAGCATATACAATGTTTACACAATAACTTGCAGTTTATCATTCAGCCTATTGCAGGAATATATAGAAGGTTGTTCTTGCAGTCGCTAGAATTCTCCTCTCAGTTCATTGACCACGAATTTACTAAATATCAAATAGCACGCAGATTATTAATTCTATCTCATTGCCTTAACTTGTAACTCCCCGGAAAAAATCTTAAGGAAACAAATATTTGAACAATCGTTTTCTGTACATATAATACATTTTCCTCAGTAATGACACGAAGTATCTTCGTGTCCCCTCAGAGGGGACAGTCGAGTGCAAAGGGTTAAAAGTTTCGGGGCTGTTTTAATAATTTCGTAAGTCCGCCAAGCTGCGCGTATGGACGGAGACTCACGGGGTTCGGGATTAATCGATGAGGTCCTGTTCAGTGGCGGATTAAGGGATCTCCGTACCTGGGCGATTAACTGTGCTTAATAGGCAGGTGCTTTTAGTGGATAAGCGGAATACATTAGTAAATGCTTCGTTAATGTGAATCCCGTGCCACCCGGTGCTACGAAGTGTGCGTCCGTATTGGAGGGGTACAAACAAGCGCGCAAAAAAATGCAGGAAACGTCTCGTCTACTCGTTTGTCAACGGCTGCGACACAAGTAATCTGATAAACTGACAGAGTTTAAATGAACAAATTTATATGGTAGGTGAAGAGAGCATGATTCTAATCACTGGCGATTGTCAGCTACTGCGATTTCTTTGAAAAGCGTGTACTTAAAGTGCTATAAAAAATAAATAGTGACGAGTATACTGAGTACACAGAGTATGTGTGGCTGTTATTATACAGAATTACGTTGTAACTAACTAATAACTAATCTACTAAACTAATCGATTCCTAACACTATAGACACTTTTTCCGTGATAATAATTTATATTTTTTTGTTTCTCCGTTTCATTTCGTCTTGCCCTTCAAATATTCGAAACATCTTGAAATTTACGAGTGTACTTTAGTTTTCACTAAAAATGCAGTTTAAAACTGCTGCTACTTCTTTGAAAAGCGTGTACTTAAAGTGTGCTATAAAAATAAGTATTGGCAAATATACTGAGTACCCAAAGTAGGTGTGGCTATTATTACAGAATTACGTTGTAATGAAGCTAACTAATAACTAATCTACTAATCGATTCCCAACATTATACACACTTTTTTTCATGATAATAATATATATTTTTTTGTTTCTTCGTTTCATTTCGTCTTGCCCTTCAAATATTTGAAACATCTTAAAATTTACGAGTGTACTTTAGTTTTCACTAAAAATGCAGTTTAAAGCTGCTGCGATTTCTTTGAAAAGCGTGTACTTAAAGCGTGCTATAAAAATAAGTATTGGTGAATATACTGAGTACACAGAGTATGTGTGGTCTGTTATTATACAGAATTACATTATAATGAAACTAACTAATAATTAATCTACTAAACTAATCGACTCCCAACCCTATACACACTTTTTTTCATGATAATAATTTATATTTTTTGTTTCTTCGTTTCATATTGTCTTGCCCTTCGAATATTCGAAACATCTTAAAATTTACGAGTGTACTTTAGTTTTCACTAAAAATGCAGTTTAAACGACGTCTCGTAACGACTTTTTTACACATGACGAGTATACACGCAAACAGAAAATATTTCTTCGTGACGAGTGTACTCGCAATAAACAGCAAACTGGTTAAAAAAGAGGAAATGAAACCATAACCACGGTATGTCCATCGACATGGCTTGCGAGAGTTACTGATTATTTTCCTCCCGCTGGTCCATCGGATGAAACGAGCCGCCATTTTCAGTCGCGCTTTTTTCGCCGGGTAATCGGTTTTCGCGCGAAGCGGCTTAAAACAAAAGGTAAAAGATAGCACGAGGTCGGTATATATGGGCACACAGGGAAATGCACGGGCGAGGACAGGAGAAGCTCGAAAGAACGAAAGGAGTGACGTAAAACTGGTAATAAAACGTGTTGTGCAAGAAAGCTATAAATATAGAAGATATCGCTAATAAAGACCGCGCAGAAACGGTGCAGGGTATGCCGAAAGAACGTAAGGAATTAAAATTAATGGGGCGATATTAAAAGTACGAAAATGAATTAAATATGGGTTAAGAACGGACGTTAAGATGCGAACGCGCGTTTTTCAACATTACACGGAAATGTAATAACATGAAAAACACAGTGGGAAAGGGGCGAGACGTGAAAAAAAAAGCGGAGCGGGAGAGAAACAAAAGACCGTAAAGAGAAAATATGAAAACATAATAAAACGCGAGGAAAGGGCAGAATTCAATTTAGCCGGTGAAAATTTTAGAAAAGAGAACGCGCGTGAATCATAACTGAAATTACGTAGCGACTTGCGACGAAAGAGAAACGGTTAGTTGCATAAATTAATCTTAATATTCGACGCAAAGGGGAGGAGGTAAAAACAGCGAACGGACGGGTCGCGTAAAGGGATGTTAAGGAAATCGGTGAAAGCGGAGAATGACTGAAAAATAAGCAGTGCCATAAAGGGGTTGAAACGCGCGAGAGCGAGAGAACTGAAAGGACCGTTGTAAAAGGGAATAACAGGGAAAGGGGCAACAGAAATAAAAGGATCCAGAGTATTGAATGCGGACGGCGAAATAAACAAACTCAAAAACCTTGAAGAACAGTTGCGCACAGTGGAGAGCGAAAAATTGTGACGGAAACAAAGATGAATGGACAGGTTGTGACAGAATGAAACTGGACAAGAGAGGGAGAGAGAGAAAGACAAAAAGGCAGCATCGAAATGCGGGACTACAATGATCCGGCGGAAAATCGCAGGGACAAAAGTATCGAATTAACGCGGTCATGTATGAGAATGTAATGCGCAAACGTGCGCAGAGCACGCTCTCGCACACATTGTGTGCGCAAATGAAATACGATCAAAGGTATAAAGTGATGCCCGACAAGCGCGAGAAAGGGTAGGAAAGCCAGAGCGCCGTAAATCTAGACACCTGCTAATGGAAATGTTGGAATATCTCGCCCGTGCCTCGCGAATATCCACAGTCTGCGCAATGAACCGGATGTTAATGAGAGATGGGCGTTAATAATACTTTGCCTAATATTTTAAGCTTGTCAAATTTGCTCGCCGTCACGTTTAGTAGTGCTGATGGATTTATTCGTTAATAGTTTGTCAATTGCTCTGGTAACTATCGGACTGCCTTAACCCATTCGAGACGACGATTTTTTTCGAACACGGTCCCCAGGAGCGAATTTTTTTTTTTGCTTTATATTGTTCATTTTTAATAAAAAAAACATGTTTACTATGGAAATCACCCAATTCGTTAGTGAATTCACATAAATAAGATCATTGCACACCAGGTGTGCAGCTCGCTCCTCGGAAAATTTTTATTGCGAGGAGCGGATTGAACACCATGTGTGCAATGTAAGGTAAAATGGAAATACGTCATTAAAAAATGTAGAAACATTTATTTAAAAAATATTTACGTAATATAAAATCGTTATTTTGCTTTCAATAAGAAAGAACAGAATATAATGCAAAGAAAATGTTTAAAAAGTAGTAAAAAGTTAAAACAAAATAAGTTGAATAATGAAAAAAATAACATAAACGAGAAATAAATTTTTAGAAAAGTGTCTGAAGATAATAAAGTAATGTAACTCAGTAATAAAAAAAGTATATAATTTTCTAAATACATTTTTAGGAAATAGTACACTGATCGTAAAGTAATTACGTGTATACATTAGTTGGGTGATGGTAGCGCTTGAAACATTTTCCCAAACATAATCCAGGATTAGCGACACAAGCAGGACAAGAGTAATTACTACATTTATATTTTCCTTCTTTGTAGCACTGTCGGCAATTCATACTATTTTACTTGTAAGAAAGGCTACAGATAATTTTTAGATTTTTTGGTACACAGTAAAACCAATGCCAAATTTTGTTTTCCTGTACTTTACAGATTTCATTCGTTCAAGAAAAATCTTGTTTCGACGTCTAGTTTACTCAGAATAACTGATAATTGCACATTACTGTTATTGCGCACGCGGTGTGCAGACCGTCTTATAGCCTCGGAAATCAGGTCTCAAATGGGTTAACATTAGGTAGATTGATAGAAAATTAATAATTAACTTAATTGCAATTCACCCTTTTTGATCATTTAATTTTGCCTATTTTGGCTGAATGGACCTGTGGACCTCCAAGTATATAGAGCTGCAGAATTACATGGAACGATTCGACTATTATAGGCAAAGATGATTAATATTACGAAAATGAATATCAACCCTTGGCGGACGGAATGATGGGAAATTGCACTCTCTATTATGCTGAGTTACCGCATAGTCGTTTGAAATCGTCAGCGAATGCATGCATGTACATGGACGCAGATTACAGAAATGTTCTTATTAATATTCAGCTTTCGAGCCAAGAAATTTGCACTTGGTACATATTCAATGTAACTTTACAAATACAATTTAATTCTCTTATTCATTGATGCAAGAAACGACGGAAAAGCTACGTGAATTGATTCCAAACTATACAATGTGCTTGGCTGCAGTTATTTTACGTCTATTCATTTTCTACCTATTTTCGGTTATATCGCCAGTGTTATTGCAAACTCTGGAACGCGAGTTGCAGTTTTCTGATTCTGTTTGTACTCTCTTTGAATTTCCGAGTCGATTGAAGATTTATTTTCTGATCCCATTGTAGATGTTATTTTATATTATTTTTCAATCAATTGTTAACTACATCTCCAGAACTATTGCGAATTTTTCACTTCGGCTTGCGCCGTTCTAAGTTATTTTCGACCCAACTCGATATACTAAAAGCACAACTAATGGTACGGGCCCGAAACCAAAAAAAGAGATTGAGATTTTCCGCCTATTTTCGCGTATTTTCGGCCTATTTTTCTTATTTTTTTCTCTATTTTTACTTATAACTCAACTATATCAATTAAACAGCTATAACAATTGAAGTTAGTCTAACTGAAAAAAATTGTTGGAAATTCTTGAAATAGTCCTATCTCAGAATTCAATAGATGGACAATTGTCCATTTTCAGCAAATAGTACCGGAGAAAGAAAAGTGAAACAATCTGCCTATTAAATAGTGCCGTAATCTCTATCAAATAGTACCGGAAAAAAAAATGTGAAACAATCTGCCTATTTTTCGCCATGCGCCGAAAATAAAGTCTCTTCCGTGGTATTGACTACATCTAAGTGTTTCAAGTAACTCTGTAGAAATACATTCATTTTACAATAAGATTGTTATATAGTTAAGATGAATACATGCATTATTTCGATTTGCACTGTTCTCAGATATAGATTAAATTCCCACAAGAATGTTTTTCCTGGTCGCATATTTGGCTTGCACTAAGTGCATACACGCGTCAATAGTTGGCAGAGGGTTAGTCACACAGTTCCTCTTGATGAAAATACGAAGTAACTGACAAATTTCCGAAAAATAAGAAAACACGATTGCGGCCATCTTTCCGTTCTCCCGACTGGAGCTTCCGACGATACCCCCTTTTGTTCCGAAAATTATTTGAAACGCGGACGGCGAGGTCTGGCGTAGAATGCGAATGAGGAGAAATATCGTGGTGTGAGAGTATATGTATCTGTGCGCCGACGTGCATGGGCGGTAAAGAAAGATAGATCGAGGTTGGAATGAGGAAGGTAGTAAATGAGGGGATGAGAGCGAAACAGAAGGAGATGAGAGGAAGCGGACTACTAAATTCAAAATATAAGAGAAATGCATCAGAGGTGGGCAGAGCAAAGGGGAAGCTAAATACAAAATATATGAGAAACAGAGAGAAAGAGTGCCGCGCCAGAAGAGAAAGAGAGAGACAAGGATAGGAAGGGAAGGAGACAGCAGAGGAGACGAAGCAGAGAAGCAGAGAAGGAGAGAGAGATAGAGAGGAGAGTAAGAGAGCAAGAGGGAGAGCTCAATCGATCCGGAAGCACCGTGTGTAAACCACCGAGCATAATCAAATTCCTCTTACTTCGAGTCTCGTCTCCAAGTGCCACTGTTTTCACTCGACTCACACCGAATCAGCCCCTCGAAATCTGTTTTTCGCCTTTCCCCACCGAACTAATTACGAATCGGCAACATTTGTTCCCCGACAAGGCATCGCCGCTAATTAACCGATTTGCCGATTACCCCTTTTAACGCTAATTCCCATTAATTAACGCTGAATGCGGTGAAACAGTTGATCGATTCGGCCTCGTTCGAGCTCCCCTCTTTGACTTTGAAAAGTCATCTTTCGAGAGATTACCGTCGGACGAACCCCCGGCATCCACTTTTCCGCTCCCCTTAGAAACTCCTTGCGACCCTCGCGCGATAAACATTCACGGAACAAGTCGTCCGGCGTTCGTTCGGAAGTTCAACGGCGCATGACGTACTCCGCGAACTAAATATTAACGGAAACGTTGAAAGCGACGCGTGTCCGTTTAATACACGAGGCTTATGCCAAAGTAATGAATCCGCGTAAGAAGTCTCATTGGATTAAATTATTATCGACGGCCAATGAATTTGCAAAACTGATCAACCGCTTGCATCCCTCGCGCGATAAACATTCCCGAAATAAGTGGTTCAATGTTCGTTCGAATTTTCAACGGCGCATGACGTACTCCGCGAACTAAATATTAACGAAAACGTTGAAAGCGACGCGTGTTCGTTTAATGGATGAATATTATACAAAAATAATGAATCCGCGTAAGAAGTCTCATTGAATTAAATTATCGACGAGTGAGCCAATGAATTTGCAAAATTGATGAACCGCTTGCAACCCTCGCGCGATAAACATTCCTGAAATAAGTGGCCCGATATTCGTTTGAATTTTCAACGGCGCATGACGTACTCCGCGAACTAAATATTAACGGGAAAACGTTGAAAGCGACGCGTATCCGTTTAATGCACGAGGCTTATGCCAAAATAATGAATCCGCGTAAGAAGTCTCATTGGATTAAATTATTATCGATAAGTGGGCCAATGAATTTGCAAAACTGATGAACCGCTTGCAACCCTCACGCGATAAACATTCCCGAAATAAGTGGTTCGATGTTCGTTCGAATTTTCAACGGCGCATGACGTACTCCGCGAACTAAATATTAACGGAAACGTTGAAAGCGACGCGTGTTCGTTTAATACACGAGGCTTATGCCAAAATAATGAATCCGCGTAAGAAGTCTCATTGGATTAAATTATCGACAAGTGAGCCAATGAATTTGCAAAATTGATGAACCGCTTGCAACCCTCGCGCGATAAACATTCCTGAAATAAGTGGTCCGATATTCGTTTGAATTTTCAACGGCGCATGACGTACTCCGCGAACTAAATATTAACGAGAAAACGTTGAAAGCGACGCGTATCCGTTTAATGCACGAGGCTTATGCCAAAATAATGAATCCGCGTAAGAAGTCTCACTGGATTAAATTATTATCGACGAGTGGGCCAATGAATTTGCAAAACTGATGAACCGCTTGCAACCCTCGCGCGATAAACATTCCCGAAATAAGTGGTTCGATGTTCGTTCGAATTTTCAACGGCGCATGACGTACTCCGCGAACTAAATATTAACGAAAACGTTGAAAGCGACGCGTGTTCGTTTAATGCATAAATATTATGCAAAAATAATGAATCCGCGTAAGAAGTCTCATTGAATTAAATTATTATCGACGGCCAATGAATTTGCAAAACTGATGAACCGCTTGCAACCCTCGCGCGATAAACATTTCCGAAATAAGTGGTTCGATGTTCGTTCGAATTTTTAACGGCGCATGACGTACTCCGCGAACTAAATATTAACGGAAACTTTGAAAGCGACGCATATCCGTTTAATGCACGAGGCTTATGCCAAAATAATGAATCCGCGTAAGAAGTCTCACTGGATTAAATTATTATCGACGAGTGGGCCAATGAATTTGCAAAACTGATGAACCGCTTGCAACCCTCGCGCGAAAAACATTCTCGAAATAAGTGGTTCGATGTTCATTCGAATTTTCAACGGCACGTGACGTACTGCGTGAACTAAATATTAACGAGAAAACGTTGAAAGCGACGCGTGTCCGTTTAATGCATGAATATTATGCAAAAGTAATGAAACCGCGTAAGAACTCGCGTTCAGGGTACGTTTTCATTATTCCGGCACGGTTAATAAAAGACTAAATTATTATCGGCGTGCGAGGCGATTAATTTGCAAAACTGATGAAATAATCGCGCGCCCTAGTTGGCAAAGTCGGCAGTTGGCAGTATTTCGGAGCTTCACCACCAATTCTCTCTTAATACTTGCAATTAACCAGCAAGCAAATCGCTCATAAACCAGCCATCCATCCCTCTGCATTTTACAGACGTTTCAGAATTTTCTTTTATGCGAAGAAAATTCAATATTTGTTTTAAATATATATATATATATGGACAAAGTTGTTTATATGCTCCCCTTTGTATTTCTTCGCGTAGTAGCAATTCCGTATTGAAACTCGTTGCGTTAAAACGTTTGTAAAGTGACTTCGTCCTATTATAACAAATGTTCAGCTAATGTGTAAATCGTTGGAATAGTGGAAACCCCTGACACCTTTTGTTACGTTTGCGCGAGCAATTATTTACGCGAGTCTCGTTGCATCGCGTTCGATCGATTAAAACGGAAACGTGCTGGCGGTGGTTCGTTCGTCGAATTCGAAATTTTGCGAAGTAATGGACCGCCTTTTACAAATTGTCGAACCATTTAGCCTCGTCGCCCGTCACGGCTAATCGGTTATTACTACTTAAGTTAGCCGGTCCAACGACCGACGATCAGTTCGCGAGCCAATGAAATATGGATCGGAACTTTTGGGTCACCCTATATTTCCTGAAAGCGTACCATTGCCCCATCTACCACCGCGTGCTCCAGGGTTTAATCTAACAATGATTTATGTTGCGCAGCGGCTCTCATCCTCCACGGATTTCCGAACCAACTCCACGTCAAAATGAATTTCGACGTTCGCCCGGGATGTTTTATCAGCGAAAATTCAAGCTCACGTCTGGCAATTTAATAAACGCCTAAACGAATACTGTGAAATATTTGCTATTTCGGTCGATTGAAGCCGCGCGCGATTTTTCCAATTTTTCGATCAATTGGGATCACATTCCATTAGATATGAAATAATATAGATTAAAATTGTCGATACTTTATTTAAGAGCAATAAATAAAGTTTAAGGCCAGTAATTTGGTGAGCGATTGCGATCGATCCGTCAGAGTGTACTTATCGAACATGAGAGAAACGACGGTGAACCGAAGTGAATCTTTGTAAACTACGTCGGTTTATCTGAGAACTGCAGCGGGAAAGTGTTATAAAGCGAAACGATTGCTGAGCACCGCTGAATAAGCGCTGAGCGCTACATATTCCACTCCACGACTTGTACACTCGGTATGAATGTATTATGTACGCCTGGCGAATATGTCAACTGCAGAATATCGCGGATTTATACCGGCCTCGAATTTTTTTATTACTTTGCAATTACTCGCCCGCGCGCATTCATATTTGACGTGTTACGCCGTGAAGTAGGAAATAATTTAATAAAAAGAATTATCGCGAGTGCGCGATACTGTGTGCGGTGAAATCGATTACAATCGGGCTCGACGTCGATATCATTTAAAAAACCAATAGACCGACGATAATCGTACCGAGGGTAGGGGTCAAACGTGAATTTTCGTGGGCATTAATTATTGTTTCGCGACTCACGCGGAGCGGCGGACGTCGATAAAATGAATACTTGAATAATAAAATCCCGCCAATATCGGAGAGTGAAAAATGAATGTAATTGAAAAAACACGGGTACGAATTACCGTAGCGAAGGCAACGTAAAATTCATTTTAAAACATGAATATACGGGCAATAAATGCGAACGCGCCGGTCGTGGCAGCGGAGAAGTAACGTAGGTCCCTAATAAAATTCCTATTATCCAATTTTCCCCGCTGCTCATATTATTTTCTAAACCGCAGCCCCGGTACCTTTTCTTTCTCTTTAGTCTTCGCGTGCCTATGATGAAAGATATCCCGTACCATCTATTTTAATTTAAGTTACAAAAGACCACTTAAGAAGTTGAGCGAAAGAAAAGAGACGATAGGGGCGGGGAGAGGGACATGAGGAAGGTGGAAGATGAGATTTTCAGGGCAGATAGAAAGTTTCGCGGGGTGTGATAATATCGTCGTGAGCATAGTTTGAGTGCATAAATCCTCTGCCGCGAAACGACGGGTGCATATTATTATGCGCAATGCGATCTGGAGTATGCTCCGATATACTGCATCCTTAAAACATCACATTCACGAACCTCATCCCGTTTCCCTTTCGGCCGACAAACTTTGCTTTGATCCGCGTACGCGTATACAGAATATTTCAGCTTTAGCTAACGGGGACATTTCTATTTCTGTCCTTTCTAGTAATCACGGTGCTTACGTTACTGACAGTCAACATCACTAATTTACCATGCCATTTAATTAATCCAATTATCCGACGTTATCGACGGACTGCGATACTGAATTAATCCACGTCTACGTAATAGCTGACGTCAGCTCGACATACATAGCGGCGGTGTTACATGTTTTTAAGCTCCTTATTCGAACGTAAGAGCTTTAATAAACGTTTACCCCTCAATTTCTTATCGCATTCCCGAGATATTTCATACAGTTTTCCCTTCGACAATCGAATGAGTATCGCGATTTTATTTCTTACCGCCGTACCGCTCATATTATATTGGTTGCTAACCCCTTCCCGAAGTTGAGATTAAGCTCTCAAGCCTCGCAAGTGGACTGGTCTGTCGGAAACTTGAACACTACTACGAACCTGTAATATTTGACCAAATCTCGCCTTCCGCCCGAATCTACCCTCCTTCTCCATTCCCCCATCCTTTCTCTCAATCCCGTTTCTCTAACGCCCGGCCCCCAACGTTTCTTTCACGCCAGTATTTTGTCTTATGTCTCGGTTTTCGCTTTTCTACCCTTTCACTCCATCCCATTTCTGTTACACTCTCACCCTAATGTTTCCCTGACTATACCATTGTCTCTTACTTTCTCCTTTATTCACTCCCGCGTCGTTTTATTCTATCTTCCTTTCTCAGGCACTTGCTCTTTGTCACCCTCTACCGTATTGTCTTTTCCCCCACCCTTCTTCTACCAATCCCCTTCATTCAGCCGTCTTCTCTCTAATTCTGCTGACTATCCCTACTCCTCACGGAACTCTCTCACTCTCACTCTCGACACTACCTCTCTCCGGCACTTAACTTTTGTCTCCCTTCCTCCCATATCTCTCACCCCATTATCCCGGTGTTGGTGAATTGATAGGTTATCGGTGTGTTTAGGGCCCGATGCGAATCGCCATAGCAACGTCGGAATACATTTCCACTCTGATTCGGTGCATACCGTCCGTGGCATGCGCTCCACGTTATGTACTTGTTCGCCCGCCGTTGTACTAACCGCGGCGCATTGTTACGACTACCGACACACATTCTCTCAATGTGTGTTCATGTACGTCACGGCGGGTATGTACGTAAACCCTAGCGATTCACAACATCCGTACATACACTACTGACCAAAAGCTCAGAGATTCAAACAATTCTTGTGGAAAGTTTGTTGATGTTTATCTTTAATATAGTTATGTTTTAATTGTAGGTTTAATCTCAACGGTATGAGAAATAGCATATTTCCGATAACCGAAAGGTACATTTATATTAACACGTTGACTGCCACGCGTATTTTATTATATTAAAACCGCAACGGGATGAAGTACTACAGAATATGATTGAATTGTGCAAAATGAAAATAATGCGAAGGTATCGGAGACCAAAGAATTGAATCACTATTTAACATTAATTGCATTTTCAAAATTATAAATGCGACCGATTGAGTATTTTTTGAATTTTTCATGAGACCTTTTGCGCCGGTCACCGATGACCACCATGGCAGTCAAAGTGTTAAGACAATCAAGTGCACAGATGTGAATAATTTGAATTTATGTAAAACGGGTAAGATGATGTGAACTTTTGGTCGGTGGTAAACCCTAGCGATTCACAACATCCGTACATACACTACTGACCAAATGCTCAGAGATTCAAACAATTCTTGTGGAAAGTTTGTTGACGTTTTATCTTTAATATAGTTATCTTTTAATTGTAGGTTTAATCTCAACGGTATGAGAAATAGCATATTTCCGATAACCGAAAGGTACATTTATATTAAGACAATCAAGTACACGGATGTGAATAATTTGAATTTATGTAAAACGGGTAAGGTGATGTGAACTTTTGGTCGGTGGTGTACGTACATAGGTACAAGCTACTGAATTTATGGTTCGCGGTACTATGCTGGAAATATTTTTTCGACACCCTGCCCATCTATCTTTTACTCGTACGTAGCGATGGAAATGATAGGGGAAACGAGCCTACGGCTGTATACGAGGTGTTTATGTTTACAGCGAATTACTCATGTAGAATCCGGGGTCGACGATTCTGGTTACGCGTTCTGACTTTTGATGGTAAACTAATTGCAGTTTTGCTAATTATAATTTCTAAAAGTTATAATTGTTCCGCTCACCTCTAGCTGAATTCCGGCCGGCATGATTCTGCTACCACACGAGCTCTTGCAATAATCCATCTTAAAATTAAAATTAAATAGTGAGATTAAAAATTCGATAAACATACGCAGACTTTTGTCAGTATTATAAAATAATGTTCATGCTTACAATATAAAAATGCGTCCACTGCGGGTAAGTGTAATCCAATAATTTCACTGTATTATTCACTTCACACTCGCGCAATGACTCTATTACCGGTTATGGAAAGCATTTGCACCGCGATTGAGGACGTACTAAGCATTACTAAGCAGACAAAATATAGAATATACGGTATACGGTAAAAGAATACTCAATATATTATATACCGACGACAATACCGAATATTTTATACACGGCGAACAAGATTTTCGAATATATTATATCCAGCGATGAGCTCTTCCAGTAATCCATCTGAAAACAGAAAAAAATAATGAGATTAAAAATTCGGTTAACACACAAAAATTTTATCACTATTGTAAAATAATTTTCATACTTACAATATATAAATGCGTCCGCTGCGGGTAAGTGTAATCCAATAATTTCACTGTATTATTCACTTCACACTCGCGTATAATCTCTATTGCCGGTTATGGAAAGCTACATGAATTTGCACCGCGCGTATTACATAGATCACATATTTCATTCGGAAAACGTAATTATCATTTAGGGTATACTAATGGTAATAAGTCAAAACATAAAATATATTATATACGGCAAGAAAAATACTGAATGTATTATACAATAAACGCTTGTATTGACTATTTGATATACTGCAATAAAAATTTAGAATATTTTATATAGCGACGACAATATCGAATATTTTATACACGGCAAACGAGATTTCCGAATATATGTTACGACAACGGCGATGTCGAACATATTATATCCAGCGATGAGCTCTTCCAGTAATCCATCTTGAAACAGAAAGAACATAATAAAATTAAAAATTCGGTAAATACACAAAGATTTTTATCACTATTGTAAAATAATTTTCATACTTACAATATATAAATGCGTCCGCTGCGGGTAAGTGTAATCCAATAATTTCACTGTATTATTCACTTCACACTCGCGTATAATCTCTATTGCCGGTTATGGAAAGCTACATGAATTTGCATCGCGCGTATTACATAGATCACATATTTCATTCGGAAAACGTAATTATCATTTAAGGTATACTAATGGTAATAAGTCAAAACATAAAATATATTATATACGGCAAAAAATACTGAATGTATTGCACGGTAAACGGCCGTATTGACTATTTGATATACTGCAATAAAAATTTAGAATATTTTATATAGCGACGACAATATCGAATATTTTATACACGGCAAACGAGATTTCCGAATATATGTTACGACAACGGCGATGTCGAACATATTATATCCAGCGATGAGCTCTTCCAGTAATCCAATCTTAAAACAAAAAGAAAATAATAAAATTAAAAATACGGTAAATACACAAAGATTTTTATCACTACTGTAAAATAATGTTCATACTTACAATATATAAATGCGTCCGCTGCGGGTAAGTGTAATCCAATAATTTTGTTGTATTCACTTCACACTCGCGTATTGACTCTATTACTGATTACGAATTTGCAACGCACGTATTGCAAAAGTCACACATTGTATGCAGGAAAACATTGCAAACATAATTGAGGAAGTATTAACCGTTGTATATCACAACATAGAATATATTATATGCGGCAACAAATATATTGA
The DNA here is from genome assembly GCA_033815515.1 of Cryptocheilus praepositus. Classification (NCBI taxonomy): domain Eukaryota; kingdom Metazoa; phylum Arthropoda; class Insecta; order Hymenoptera; family Pompilidae; genus Cryptocheilus; species Cryptocheilus praepositus. The sequence continues at coordinate 7,083,830 of JAWWQZ010000314.1, forward strand.
CTATATTATACGATAACTCTTGGCTTCATAAAAATTTTGGAATATTACATTTGCATTCATTATTCATCTGAATATGCATTTAAAGTGAAAAAAATAATTCCGCATAAATATTAATATCTTGCATACAATGTGTTAATAATGCATAAGACGTGCATTGCATTGCATTGCACACGACTGCAATATTCTTCCCCTGAAAAATAAATGGTGTGATTAAATAACTTCGACGATCATTGCATCATCCACTTTGCATCATTAGAGAGACAAAGACAGAAGTATGGCGTGACGAAAATGGAAGATGAATATGTAGGTCAAATGTAACGAGTTTCGCATTCAATAAGAAATCTAATAGGAATAATACCCTTACCTCAGTAAAACATCAATACTGTAGCAGATAACTAATTGGGCAACCGTTCGATATGATTTTCGGTCAATTTAATCAACTTATTTTACTATTAAACGATCTAATTTGAAGAGCACCAAAAACGACGCCGAATGCACTTAACGGTTACTTCCAACTGAGAAGACGATTGACCAAAAATGGCCGACAAGTGCATAAAATAGTTAAAAATGGCGAAACCGTTACGTTGCACATTCCCGATGAAAAAGCAAGCAAATATCGAACTTCACTAAACTATCGAAAATCTGCGTATTGAACCACAAAAAAACTCCCAATTATCGAATATGTCCTTCGGTTACTATTATTTATTAACCCCTGGCAAGAAATATTACAGTTACAACTTCGACGATCATTGCATCATCCACTTTGCAGCATTAGAGAGACAAAGACAGAAGTATGGCGTGACGAAAATGGAAGATGAATAAGTAGGTCAAATGCAACGAGTTTTGCATTCAATAAGAAATCAAATAGGAATAATACCCTTACCTCAGTAAAACATCGATACTGTGGCAGATAACTAATTGGGCAACCGTTAGATATGATTTTCGGTCAATTTAATCAACTTATTTTACTATTAAACGATCTAATTTGAAGAGCACGAAAAACGACGCCGAATGCACTTAACGGTTACTTCCAACTGAGAAGACGATTGACCAAAAATGGCCGACAAGCGCATAAAATAGTTAAAAATGGCGAAACCGTTACGTTGCACATTCCCGATGAAAAAGCAAGCAAATATCGAACTTCACTAAACTATCGAAAATCTGCGTATTGAAGCACAAAAAAACTCCCAATTATCGAATATGTCCTTCGGTTACCATTATTTATTAACCCCTGGCAAGAAATAATCCAATTCGCGAAAATCCGAAAATCGACTCGACCAATTTCGCCAACGGCCATTAAGGAACAATAGAGAAACGTTGTGGGGAGCAAGGCCCACGATTACGATTTTTAAAATCACTCACCTGCTCGATACTCTCTTCTTGCCGAGGTCGCCAGTACCCAAAAAATGTTGCCTGGGATGCATGGAATACCTGTGCACAATTATTTTTATGATTAACGCGAATAATTAGGTATTTTGCGAATATATTATACTTACGATATTAAGACGACCAAACGACCGTTGGGTGATCCCGTTGACACTGCTGCCAATCTTACATCATCACCGCGTTCCTAAATGAGATGAGGGCTTTCCACAGGGCGCCAATTCCACACACACACACACATACAGAACAATGTCCAGCTCGAAAGTACGTTATTGCGAGCATTTAATTACTTGCATAAAGACTGAAACAAATCGGTTGACACGAATTTAGAACGAAATGCGACGCAAATGTTTGTGGAATAATTTGAGACGCGACGTATTGAGGAAGTTAATGTGATTTTAGGCCGGATCGATCTAATATTGGTTACGGTCGACATCGCTCCGAGCAGTCTGACGTTGTGGCGAGATGTGAAGTGGTTAAGGGTGCATACTAATTATATAGAAATGATGGACCGGTACTTCATCGTGTTTTTGACTCAACGCTTAGGGAATATGCAACTATTTACGTAAATTACCTTGAAAATTAACGGGCCCGTTCCACCGCTTGTAACCGTAGACCACTAACTGCACCGCCACTGCTGCAAACATTTAAACGTTAAAAACTGACGCTGCATCTCATTAGGGCGAGTATTTACGAGCGATAGGCAATTGTTTTCATGACAACATGTAGAATGTTCAATTACCGGATATTTTTACACTGCTTTATTTATTTGACATGCATGCACGTTTTTAATCAAAATTTATGATATCAATCAGCATATAATGATCAATATGTAAACCTGCGTAATTATTACTGAATATTGGATTTACGTTGGAAATCGTGCTTCATGCATTACTAAACATCCATTATAACGTATTGATTTTATATTTCCTCCGGCTTTACGACAAATAACAGAAAAACACGGAAACGATCACATGAGCGCACAAAATAACACGAGACTCGGGAAAGTAAATATTGAGAGCATTATTGAGCAGTGCGCGGAAATTTAGTTCGCGAAATACAATCGCACAGACAATCAACGTGGCACGGTGTTACGAGAGAGAAATTACGGCGAATATTCAAACGTTGCATTACAATTGCACCGAGCCAATCAAGACTGCGGATCGGGAAAAGATGACCATTTAACTGTACAATCATGCTCTGACATTGTGCCTGATATCGAACTGATTATACATTACCGCGATAATTATCCGCCGACAAAGGATCCGTCGATCGGCGAAACGTCGAATGTTAACGGCTAAATTAGCAGGGCTGCCAACGCAGTTTAATGAAAATTCAGCACCCCGCCGTTAGCGGGTATTTCGAAAATTTTCTTTATTAATCCGTAATTAAACGAACGCTACAGAGGTAATACAAATTCATCAGTAATTCCTGAAAATATGAAAGAAAATAAGACATAAAAAAATAAATGCGAGACAATTTAAAATTCATATGTATATGTACATAAGTATTGTAATTATCAAAATTCAACCTGACAGTGGGTCAATACGAGCGAGTCGTTTTGTGAGGGAATTGTGTGGAAAAGCGTACGAAAGACGAGATATTAACAATTCATTATTCTCAACGTTTTCATTATACATGCACAACGTGTCGTGACATGTGATATTCAGTTCAGGCATATATTCACGAGTCGAATACAATGAAAATCGCGCTCTGCTAGCTTGTTTATCGTCCTTTCGAATTTTACTGTGAATAGAAAGGACCTTTTTAAAAAAAGCGAACTGACAGGGGAAGGGGTTCGCGAGCAATTTCACGGTGGCAAAGTGAAGTAATGGAAGTTAAATATTCGATGCACTATTGGAAACGTCGCGGAAATGTTGTCCCGCGAAACTCAGTGGTATGCATATTCAGCGACCGATGTATTATAATCAAATTATACGAGGAATAATCAGAGCCGATGTTTCCATGACGACGAATCGACTGAAACTCAACGGACATTCATTACCTAAACGAACAGAGAGCAAACTAAACTATACCTGAGAGTGGCGCAGTCTACGTACAGAAAGCAAATGAAAAACGTTAACATCTTATTTACATCTAGTCGAACATGTAACACAGAGATCGTATTCTACGGACCGTTATAAGCATTTAGATTGCGCTTTTCGTTGTATCATAATTTTTGCTACGTCGTGTACTTTGTATAGAGGTGAATAATTATCCGCGTCGCATGATATACGTGGGAAGTTAAAAGCGTCTGAGTGCGATCGATGAAACCATTCCCGTGATCTCGACTTTCTAACGAATTACAGTTAGCAACGTATGCGGCTGTAATCTCGGAGAATGGCTTATTAAAGACGTAATAACGAAACGTGATTCTTCCTCGAGTTGGCGGGCTCGCTCGTTATTACACAGGTAGAGAAAGATGTGGAGAAGGAGACTTTCTCGTAAAACGTGCACGATTTCTCGATGGAAGGTGGCCTGTTACTTAATACTTTCATCGATTAATGTTATTTCCGTGCGTCCGTACGTGTCCGTGGCATTTACCATATTTATAAAGCGTTGAACCGTATCAGCATATCTTGCACTCATACTTATTTTCTGGTAGAATAATTACGTCCTTGAACAAAAATTAGTATATTACATTATAATATTGCCTTAATTAGTATATTCAGATTCAACGTACATACATACTCAAAAGCATATTCTACTAATTAGACCTTGCATACATTTTTTGGTAGAGTAATTACCTCTTTGATCAAAAATGATTTTGTTACATTATTACGTTACCTTAATCCGTATATTAGGCTTCAACATATACACGTGTTCAAAGTGATATCTGGAGCGATTTCACGATGATGCAATCGAGTGTATGGAAACATTTGTGAAACATTCTAGTAACTAGAACTGCATAGCTCAGAGCTCTCTCAACTGACAGCACACAAATGTAATACATAAGTGCACGTAAGTGGCTCGTGTACGTACAATACAGTGAGCCAAGGAGTGGCTTGACTTCTCTATTAAAGAAGACCTTCCCTCGGCTCATCAGTTTCGTCATGTAAAGGTGCACTGACCTCGAATCCGACTAAATGTTCTTGCACCCACAAGCGAGTCGAATCAACCGTTTGTCTGCGCTCCACTTCGCAATTGGACGGCTTTAATTTACTTATCGTTCGGCAAGAATATACATTGCGGCACGATACAACACGACCTATGCAATAATAAGTAGTACTAAAGAGTAGTAGAATTAAATTTTTAGTAGTATTAAAGTTATATTAGTAATACTAAGTAGTATTAAAGATTTCTTATTGCGCAATCGTAATTACATATTTATACATAATTCCTATTCATTTCATTTGGCATTTGAAAGACGCCACGAATTTGTTTTCGTCTACACACGTCTAACGATATATTGACCTCTGTGCGTCTCGAAGTGGAAAGTAAGCGTCTACTTAATTTCTCCGTCAAAATCTGAGACATCGACTTCAAAGGACGGCTGGAAACCGCCGAGCATGGAGAGCAACCTCGAAAGTCGGTAAATTCGTGGACGCCGGGGTCGAAAAAGGTCCAAAAGCCAGTAAGGGGTGGACAAGCGTGGGCGAGGACGGAGAGGCAGAAGGAGAGAGAGAAAAAAAACGTAACATTTACGTCGTAAAGTTTTTCTTTCAGCTTCGTGTCCTGCACGATATCTCGGCTTCCGCCTTGAATTCGTCGTTTTTCGCGATCTCTCTTTTTCTCCGCTTCTCCCTTTTTGCCCTTCGTCTGTGTTTGAGACTCGAGGTTTGTTTCCAGATTCGCCCCGGTGCGAGGGAGGAATAAAACGATGAGAGGGTCGGACGGAAAAAGAGAGAAAATGCGGGGTCGAGAGAAACGGGATGGAAAAAGAGAAGGGAGAAAGGGGAGTGAACTCTGTTAGGGTGAGAAAGAAAGAGAGAAAGGAGAGGATAGAGAAATTGAGAGGGTGAGAGTGAATGAGAGTAAGGGAGATAAAAAAAGTGGCGGAGGGAAGATAGTGGACGAGCCAGCAGAAAATATATATACGGTGAGGTAGAAATCGTTGTACAATCAGGAGCAGTGTAATTCTATTTGACTACTGAATTCCTATGACACTGCACCAAACAAGTAAAATAATTCTTTCGCACGTGCTTTCATTTCTTGGGATACACGTGTTCGATGGTTAATAACTTATACATAATGGCAATTAACACATTTTGTAATGTAAGAAGTTATGAAAATTACTTCTCCGAAAATTCTAACTGCCTCGAGGAAAGTTTCTTTTACATTTTCGATTTACTCTGCCGAATAAAATGACGGCATGATTTCTTGTACCGTGAATTCCATCCACCGTGTATATCAGGAGGGGGACTACTATTGGAAGAACTGGAGCGGCTGGAGGGATGAGGAGGACATGGATGAGCACGAAGCTAAAAGATGAAAGTATAACCCAGGCAACACAGTGGCTCCCAAGCCAAATAGAACATTATGTCCGAACGTATAAATAAACTAGTTTCCGAAGTTCGCCGCACGAGAAACCGATAGCTTTTGCCACATCGCCGAGCCATTTTCCATCCTCGACCAAGGCTCAACCCCTCTCCTTCGGAAATAATTTCTGACTATTTAGAAACAACGTCACATCCCTGCCGACGTCCTGAAGTTTCCACAGTTCGCAAGCTTTTCCCAGAATTATTTTCGCGACGAATTTTGAAGCAGAAACTTTGTCTGCGCATTGTGGACTTTATACTTTCAAATGATTACTTGTATAGTGTATATGATGCGCGCTAGATCTTTTTGTGCTCTAGTTATAATCTAGTAGTAGGGCACTTTTTCAAAGTTTAGCTGAATAGAGCGCATCATTTGTATGTAGACGACATGAACGATGCCGCGGTCGCGAGTAATAATTCTTACCGCAATCGTGTGGCAGATTCTTCGACTAATTCCTCGTCCATTACCCAACCCGTTTAGTTTGGTAATTGTCGAGCTCCGCATTCATTAAATACCGGCAATGTTAGCGTCCGTTAAAGCATCCTAGAGCAGCAAATTCAAACAGCCTGCAATAACGTACGCGTCCCTGCGTAGATAGGGCGAAACGCAATTCGTGGTGTATCTAAAATAGCAAATTACAGTTCGTGGAACGATCATTCGAAAATGTGTAACAAATGTTCACATAACCTCACCGTCGAATTTCTTTTCAAGAATCCCTTTACTAAAAAAACATAAAAATAAAATAGAACTGCCATCGAGGTTTTATAACAACTGTTTGTTGCAAGTTTTCTAATGACGGAAGTATTTCACCTGGTAAAGTTTGGGTACTTCATCCCGTATACATATATATCAACACCTTCTTTGTTTCTCTCCCGATAACAGGATCTGGTGTTTCGATTTATCGTTAATGAACATTCAGTATTTAAGTCGAGAAAGATACGCGGGTGAATTGCACTAGCCGCGCATTCACGAAGCTTAACAGTGCTCCAATTTCTTTCTTCTCGGTAGTCTCATAAATATTCGGCAAGCGAGCTCTCGTGCAACAGGAATCGGGGTCGTTTCTACCACCGAAACGCACATAAGAGATGCGTCCTTGAGCCACTCGAAACGTAATTAAGCCCGCTTTATTTTAAAGCTAACGAACGTCATTCAGAGAAAGCGTGTGAAGTTAATTGAAAGTATTAATTGAGTGCATGTCCTACCTCGTACTCGTCAGCTGTTCGTGGACCTGTTTCTTTTCATTAATATTTCGTCATTTGTAAGTACTGGATTGCACAATGACGAAATAACACATGCAGGTGGTTAATACTTCGAGGAACTATGAAAACCTTACCTAAAAGTAAGCACTTAAAATGATTATCAACATGATCCAGATAAAATCGAAGAATCCGCTTCACTGCGGTAAATAAAGCAGAAATTACGAAAGTTCACATATTGAGTTGCATATCTACCTCAATCAACGGTTAGTTCCCTGGTGGACGTACAATGAGACGCCATCTCTCGTTTGAAAGCTGCTAATCGACAGTCTCTATGCGTCGGTAGGTCGGATAAAGAAGATTCCCGCGCAATGTACCTTCGGATGCGGTTTGAGGTTATGTTTTCGTAAACATCCTACGATTGACTGGTAAAATCGATTAATAATCAAACCCAATCTCAACACATTTTCCACAAAACCACGTATGTCATCAATAAAACATGAAAACACTTGCTACGTTCATAATCACAGAATCACATTACGTTCGAACATATCCGATCATTATGTCAATACAAGGGAGTCGAATTATGAAACTTACCAAAACGTCACCTTTCTGTTTCAGGACGAAGTGTTGACGATCTCTGAAAAGGTAGTGGTCCGCGTCCACGACCTTGTGACGTGGTTATCACCTACATTAGAGTGGTCATGGGGTCGCGAAGTGTCATACCTTCCGACGCCGTCGTCCTCTCCGGAAAGCAGTCCCCTGAGGTACGAAATGCCACAACCTCAAGTCCTCACGGACCCAGGCATCGACTTTTCCGACGTCGACAAGCAGCAGAAGGAGTTCGAGTGCAGTATAAACTCGTCGTCCAGAAGAGCTGAGCATTGCTGCCAAACTAAAGTAGTCGTGCTTTCCTATCCGAGGTATTGCCGATATCGTGCGTTGCTGCGCCGATTGGAAGGTGCCGAACCTTCCTGGTTGTGTTCCTCTATTGCCGCTGCACTCGGAGGTTTCACTGCTACGCCAGGCACGAGGGTACTCTTCTGCAGGGACACGTTTGATTACCCTGACTTGGAGACCCACGAACTTCTATGTAATCACTTAGGTAAGTTTACGCGAGTCTTACCTCTTACTACCTTCGCACTCTGCATTTCATTGCACTCGTCACTTTTCCCATTATCATGATGTCTGGAGACGCGGAAAAACGTGGGAAACCGGTCATTTTCGCGGCTTCGGTGGTTACTTAGAACTGCGGCATCTGGTGCCGTAAGTCATAAAAGTTGGGACTTTTGGGGGAAAAGTGTTTTAATTCTGTTCGACCGATACGGCGATCGATTAGAACCAGGGGGCAATCAGTTTTCAATTTAACCTCTGAAAGGGTTTGACAAGTGATGTACCGACGGAGTTTGTCGTCAATCCGTAAAAATGAAATTCCTTGAAATACAGTCTTTTGAATCGTTCCAATTCGGTCCACTGGGAGTCAAAATGTTTCAATGCAACGCATCGACCCTTCCACTTCTCCTACCGTGGGCCCTATAGTGGTTTGTTTTTATTCACGCCTCCTTCGCGTGTTCATCGAGGCGCGTCACTAGTCGTTGTCGCAGAAAGTTTCGTTTCGACGCGAAAGACACTCGTGTAATCCGGCTTAAGGTGTCCCAACTTGCCCTGTCACGTGTTCCGCATGTCCAGTCCTAATTTTTCACCGGCAACTGACGTGCGCGTTTCTCTGCAACCGCATCGCGACCGTTATCAAAGATACGATCTGCGATGTTCTGAAGTGCAAGTGTTTGGTGCAAAGAGTGAAAAGACCGAGGGATGATGACAAACGACTGGGATAACTAATTATTTGCAAGTGACGCTGATTATGGGTATCATTATGAAGATAAAAGAGAATAAGATCGTCTACTTTCAGTTGGGTAAGAGACATTCCTGTCAGAAGCCACGTGTTTGTATAATCGAACGCATCACTGTTGCTTAGACAGGTCCATTTAATTGTTTTAAACAGTACAGCTACAGGTGGAGAGATTGTATTGATGCTGTACTGGATGAGTGTAGAATTCTTATTGCGTCCATACTTTCGCTGCACCAATTTAGGCTATGACACCGTTCCTATATCATGTAAAATGGGCGGTATGCGTAGAACAGGGGAAAGTATAATAAACAGCGCGTGCATTAGCAATGACGTCGGTTTATTATAACATTCGATTTTGTGTACTGTGTCCTTGGTTTTCATAGTAGTAAGCGTCTTAAAAGTATCCAAACCGGCATATGAACATCGTTTGTTCCTTTGATATGTGCCGCCAACGATACGTAAAATGTTACTTCGACGTCCGCTAAGCAACAGTGTCAGCTGATAGAGACCTTGAGATCGTCGTATCAAACTTTTAGCTTCTGTTCTCCCGTAATTTACGCGGAACTTGCGAATTTCCATATGACCAATATACGACAGTTAATGAAAAATCTATGGTGCCAAGGCGATTTATTCTTGCATTGCAGTCGAATAAATTGATTGTTTATGAATGTTCTACGTGATTTTCGCTTTTCAACGTTTCAGGGCGATCGAATGATTCATACGTTTACACATAATCGCTTGCACGTGCCAAACGTCGTGTGTGTCTGCCCCTTTGTGCTTGCCCGTGCATTATCGCCTGACCGACGTCTCGTTAATCACTTCGCGTTTGAATCGCAACACTCCAGATTCGATTCGATACAGTGTCTATAAAGTTACGCCACATGAAAAATAATTTGCTGCCCGTTTGTATCGGAATTTACGTACTCTTGAACAATGGGGACAACACGGGCGCGCCTATTTTAAAAATGTACCGCTAAGAATAGAGAACGTGCCATTTTTATGCAAGCCCGTTATCATTAAACCCTGTTGAGCCCGATATATTTGAATATGGGACAAAACAAACTACCGAATTCAGAAAAAGTGTGCGTATAACGGAGAACGTGTTTACGTCTTTGTTCGCCGTTCGAAATAAAATCGCGTCCCTTTGATAATGCCGGGATATACAGCGCGGGACGGTCAAAGACGCTCATGACAAAGGGCATGATTTCCGTGTGGATTAAGATAAGACAAACAACTGCGCTACTTCCACGACCACTTTACGTACACACCGGTGGACGTTTATTTCTGGCGCCTGACAGAACGCTTTTGCTTTCAGCGCCTAAACTTAAGGGACGACCACGAAGAAAACGCAAGAAGCGCAGTGCATCACCGGGGGAGTCCAGCAATGAGAGCGAAGCCTCAGTTGCATCCACCTCGAAAAGTGCATCGACAACTTCCAGCATCAGCGTGCCCGGGACCGTTGGCAGACCACCTTTGTCGGGGGTTCGTAGAAGCGAACGGAAAACGAGCGCTGAAGAAAAGAAATTCATGTTTGATGTCCAGAACTTCATGAAAACGCGCGGCACGCCCGTCGGAAAAATGCCATTATTAGGATATAGACAGAGTTAGTACTCTATTTCAGTTTCTATCCCGCTATATATGATACATGATATGCTTTATTCAAAGGAATCACTAATAATGTTTATTCATTCTTCGTACAGTCGATCTGTACTTGTTCTATACAAAAGTTCAATCATTGGGTGGCTACGACTCTGTAAGTGCTGGCCGACTTTGGAAATCCATATATGATGATATTGGCGGAAATACGGGATCCACCAGTGCTGCGACGATTACACGTAGACATTATGAAAGGTGCGACGGTTTCCAATTTTATTTGCATTATCAATGCTATATGAATGTATTCAGGGACACCTTTGCTAATGAGTTATTCTTTTAGGTTGCTATTGCCGTACGAAAGGTACCAACGGGGTGAAGAATCGAAACTTAGACTGACACACGGGAGACGAACCAAGAGTAGCAGTATTTCCGAAGACACGGAAGTTAAACAGGAATCTAATAATAGTTATCCGTCGGAAGCATCGCTACCATCCTCGGAAACTCCTTCCACGACTACCACAACACCACCTTTACAGCCAGTCCCCTCCGCTACGGTAACTAATTTTTCAATCGACTGACTTAATGTGATGCGTTTTCATTCATCTTGTCCAATTATTTGAAAATTCGCGGGTATCTTGCGCATTACTGTCATTATTCTCTACTTATAATTTATACTTCCTGCAGCCGTTCCTGTCTGTTGACAAGCCAAAATCGGAAAGTGGCAAGACATCATCGTTACGTAGCGTTCGTGTGAAGCCAGAACGTCTGAAATCCCTGAACACGATAATCGCCAACAGTACTCCGCCTGCCAACCAGCAAGCCAATCAACTGCCAAGTTCACCACCTTCCTCAAACACATTGGTGTCGACGCCATGCAGCACACCCTCAACGACACCCACAAATGGAACTGGAAGTCAGAGCGTCCTCGAACGACAACTAAACAGTCCTCTGATATCGCAACAAGTGCCACCTTCATGTTCTCCGCCTGGTCAGCCAGTCAGTGCAGTTTCCACGAATGCCGCAACAGTGGTCACCTTGACACCACCTCCAGAGAAAGACATGAAAGAGATCAAATTGGACACAAAGCAAACCACGCTATTAGCGCAAGGCAAGGAAAATATTCCCTTATTTGGTGAGAAGTCGATTTTCGCCGAAAAAGCGATCGTAGCCCCTAGATCGCCAGAAGTAATCGACCTGGAAACGGAAAGCGATACTAGCAGGGACAAAATTATCATTCCCAGCTTTAAAAAGCGTAAGTTAGAGATCTTGAGAGAAGGTGGCTTGGAGGTGACGGCCGTTGAGCTGGACGCAAGACCGAGCGTTATTCAGAGTAACGTCGCCCCTCCGCCTCCAGCGATGAAGACAGATGAAAAACCGCCTATTTCTTATCCGCTACCGGTCACGCCCAACTCCATCCCGAAGTTAATCTCGGTAACGGTGACGCCGGATATCGGGCACATGTTATCTTCGCCCCAAGAAAGTCAGAGTGCTCATCATCAGCCACGATTGCCGAACCAGAATAAGCAGCCGACTCATCACAACAACAACAACAACAAAAACAATACGACGAATAATAATAACACTAATGCTAATAATAATAATAGTAGTAGTAATACGAGTAATAATAGTACCGCAAATAGTCGGGTGATAAACTTGGGCACGTCGAATAACGCCGCCCTCTTGCAACTCTATGCGAATGCGAACGTTACACCGGCGTCGACGATGAACGCGAATCAACGTTTCCTGCCGCCCAGTGTCCCGAACGGCAGGCTAATGCCGCCAAAAGTGACGCAGTCGAGGTCAATATTCGCGCACAACGAAAAGACCGTCTACGGGAACCCTAAGGATATCATTCTCGTACCACCGAAGTATCGTCCAGCGCCGCAACGTTTGCCTCCGCCACATCATCCCCATCATCATCATCCAGCGAGCAGCGCGACTGAAAGTAGTCAGGGTGGAGTTCTCGACTTGACGCAGAAACCCAACGAGAAACCAACTTTCTCGAGACCAAGCCTCGAAATCGTCAGGGTACCTGTCGTGCCAAGGCCTAATCCGCTGAGTCTAGACCTGAGGAATCAAGTGAGCAAAGACAAGCCTCAGGATTGTTCGAAGCGAGCCCAGTTCCCAGTTTATCAAAACGTTCTCGACAGCAAAACCATTGCCTCGAACAACTTAGAGATCACGCTTGTCAATCCGAAGCAGAAAAACAACCACATGAGCGGGCCGCACGTCCAAGTGCCAAGTCCGCCGAACCGGCCAGGCCAGATGACGCCTCAGCGGAGACAGCAGGTCAACGGGAAGTTCTCCGCAAGAAGCGAGCCCGTGTCTCCGTACACACCGAGAAAGCCAAGTAGTCATCCGGTGATACCGAACGTTCCGAATTTGAACAACCTGAACAGCGGGAATGCCTTTCCGCGGATGACGATGCAACAACAGATGAGCATAGGTCGAAGGAAAGCGGAGACAGGCAGGGATCAGCAACGTCGGATAAGTGAGGGCGATAAGCCGACGATAGCGCAACAACAGCAGCAACAAGAGGCCAGGCAGGAAGCCGGTAGGCGACACAGTGTGCCCAGCATACCGTCCGGTTACGTGCCCAGTGTACCACAGAACAATCATCCGGCTTTCCTGCCGCAACTGCCAAACGCGCCTGGCAAGTTCCTACCAATGCTGGATCCGATGTACTACTCAGCGTTCTATAATGGTTTGTTCCATCCGCCGCTTCCACCCACCGCGGCCACATCCTTTCTACCGCCGGAATTCAACGCGTACTACAAGGAACTACTCGCTTCCTCGCAAACAAGACTGGGGATGACGGGGCAGCATCAGACAGCCCCGACGTCTAAGTAGATAAAATGGGATCTCACACCTTAGAGTTTCCGGCCGACCGGAACAGAAAGAGAAATTTGCAACGGACTTGAATTTTCCAGAGAGAAAGAAACAGCGATCGATCCGTCGAATCTTCCGCGCAATGTAAATAGGGCGCGCACGTTGTTCACGAGGAGAACATGTTCGTTGCCGTGATTTCGAAGTTTGTTACGGTACCTAGAGAGAGAGAAAGTTAGTCGCCGGAGAGATGTGTCGAATGATACTGTTCGAGGTAAAACTTCGCAGAGTGTTGATGCGCAATAAATGGTAGAGGGCACGTTATGTGCGGAGTTTAGCTGGATGAAAGTTTTAGCGTCTGACGATGTTTATGGGTTACAGAAAGATCTTTGAACGCGGTATCAAATCTGAGTGAGTAACCGAGACGCAGAGATGTTCGGTCGCAATTGAAAGTATTTCATTTTTGTTTTGTTTTTCGTAACTTGTACACGTCTGCGTTCGACGGATGTTACGTATTTCTATAATTTGTTATATTAAAGACCGACATCGCAGCTTCGTAGAGGAAATATACTTTCTTTTTGTTTTTGTATTAACTGCGGATGAAAGAAGTGCTGAAAAAAGTTATCAATACCAATATGTGTGCGTTGTATGACTCTGTGATAAAAGGTCACGAACGTATCAAAGACCCGTGCGTTCGAGTTTTTGTATTTGCTAGAGAATTAAAAGAGTGCGGTAAATTTTGTTCTTGAAAGATTACGAAACTATTAACATTCGGAGGAAGATAAGTGAATAGGCGCATATGATTATATATTGGTTACGTTGTCAAATTGACGAGACTAGTGTTTAAAAAGATGTGGTGACAGAGGCGTGAAACTTTTGTCGAGTCGCGGCTGACGCGTGTAATTGAGAGGTGAGTAAGGTGCTCACACAGGCCGCGAACCTGTTGTTGTATTTGCCACGTGACGTTTTCCGTTCAATTTCCTTTTTTTAACGTGAGATGTGATATATATACGTATATGCGACGAGAAGGGACGTTCATTCGACGGATCATCACAGCATGTGTAATCATTTACTGTGTAACGGTAAATCTTATGTAGTGACACGCTCGCGAGAACCCTATTCTACCATATAAGTTTAGACAATTTTCATGATTAAAGGAAGATATAAGAAAAAAAGAACACACAGACACACGTATACACACGACACAGTCCCATACACAACCAACACACTGATCTGTAGTCAGCTCTAACTGATAAGTTGCACACAAGCGATGTTATAGCAAAAAGAAGAAACGACGAAATAATGTACATAGTGTATATAATGTCACGTAATCGTTAAGCAAACTAGATAAAGATCCTGCATTATCTTTCAAGAATTACATAAAAAGTGTTAAGTTTAGTAAACTGTACAGGCTGTCTATTCGTGTGGTCAACGATGATCGTCGTATCGGCTGATATTTCCTTACCGAGGTACGAGCAACAGTATTTGCTGGAAATACTGCGCAACCTCTTCATCCGGAAGGTTTGTTTTTATTTAGGGAAGCGTTTGTAATGATTTTCTTTTTTCGTTCTTAGATTAATTCGTCCCCCACGTCGTGCAGTGACAGTGAGACGATAGCATGCGGATTTTCTGTTTTATTTTCATATAACGCGAGAGAGAAAAAGAAAAATTACTTATTACGACCGACTGTTTGTTATATACATATATAAATATATATAAAAATATATATACGATCGACGCCAGAAAAAAATGATTGAAACGCCGCATGCCACAATACTTCGGGAAATAAAAAGAGGACACTTGTGGATGCATCCATGTAAAACCATAGACATATTTATAGAATATGTTCGTTTTAGGATATTCTGATTAAAGAAAAAAGTAATAATAATAAATACGAAGTACCGTTTAAAGCGTTCATATGAACTTAAAGAATGGCATACACACGTGTGCGGTCCTTTTTTGAGCTGGACCATTCTATCCAGAATCAGATTTACATGGCTATGTCTTTCAGTCGTAAACTGTACGGATGTCAGCATTTTTTCTTTATTCACGAGCAGTGAACCCGATAGAGGGAAAATTATCCAATTATTGGAAATGGACGAGTTGTTCGAGAAGAATCGGAAATAATTTCCAGTTGTTAACCGACAAGTTGGAGCCGAAATCTTTGGATGTCATTTAGGTAGATCTCATGATGGGGAAAGAAATGCAGTTGTTATTTTTATATTGTGTACAAGAAGTAAATCGCCACTGTCAGAATGGTGCTAACCGATGGGAAAGAAAAACAGATTTATTGTGAAATATTGTCATGGGAAATTTCACCGTTAAGTTGTTGGGTATCAATAGACGATTTGAGATCTATCTACATTTTGACGCGCATCCGCTTCTAGGATGAACGAAGTTTTGGCTCTGACGCGACTTTGCGAACATGAAACATAAAGCGAATTTCGTTAGTAGCTTTTGCACGAATTGACTTGATGCGTACAACGATGGAACATGAATATCAGTTAATTGAAAACTACTCTTTTCGTTTCCCCAGAAGAGGGTTTGTTGCGAGAATTAATACAAGAACACGTGCCATAAAAACTAGGACTTGCGACCACAGAAATACCCGCGCGATACAAAATACGGTTGTCGTTTGTATATTCACTTTTGATGAGCCCTATCCCGCCCATCCCCATTTAAGGATATAAAAAGAAATAACGAGTAATAACGAAGTTAGACGTTACGAAGTGAAGAAACGAATACGAAAGAGTGCAAAATTGTATGCGAGACAGATTTTAAGCGAATCCCTTCTCTCATCCATTTCTTTTTCTTTCTTTTTTTTTTTTGTTACGTTACGATGACGCGATTGTTTTTTAAATCTCGAATTTTTGCGCATAAGAGATGATGGTGTTAGTGCAAATGGATAAGACGAGAGAAAGGATTAACCAGAGAAAAATATATATAAGTGTGTGAATGAAACAAGAGAGAGGAGATTAGACACCTTTAATTAAATCGAAGGAAGTTCACGTTTCGTTTCTGTTCTTTTTTTTTTTGCAATTTCTCTTCATTTTTGTACCACTTCGCCAAGTGATTTTAGCGTAAACCTTATTATCCCTCCCCTTCTCGTTTTCCCACTTTAATACTAATTATTATTACGATACAAATATTTTTTATTATATGGGCATTTCAGTTCCTAAGTTGGAAATAAAATATCTACTACGAACGAGCTTTTTTTATTGACTACGAAGTATTGAGGAAGGGAAATGCGTGGGAGACAAAGGACTCTTCATCGGAAATTACGAAGTAACCACCCCCGATAGTTGCTATCCATTCTAAAATGCACGGTAAGTAAAGCTGTCAGTTTTGTGAACAAGTCAAACAAGCCCGTCTATAAATACATTGATATCCTTCTGTTTCCATCTACTTTTTTTTCCACGAAAAACCCGCTGTTTCTTTTATGCCAAATTACCTCGTGCCCTTCGCTATGAGGTGCTCAAACTTAATGGTCGTCGCAAAATTCGCGCAGCAACCACTGATGTTTTAGCGTCGGGAATTTCTCGGCGTTCCAACTGAATAAATTCCGTCGGTTATAAATTGTGTCTTGAAAGTAACATAACGAATGGCGGACGCTTCCCATTGGCTGGGCGATGCGGAGAGTGTGCGCGCGCGCACTCCTATGAACCCTAGCAAAACACTCGCAAAAACGAATAAAAAAGGGAATGGCGCGGAATGCACGGGCATGTGCCGCGAAATTTAAAATCCCTTTACGGCGGCTATAAACTGATAACCTGTTTAACCAGTCCAGCCCCGATGCCGTGGCAGGCGCTCGGACGTTTCACTTCGCAAAATCATTTCTATTCCACCCGTTTTTCTCCTCATTTTTCTAGCCTCACTTCTGCCCTCCGGCTACAGGCCGTCTCAAAAGGATTTTAATCGGAGACACATGGAAATCCCAACCGCTCCTCTTGCTCGGGATCCACTTTTTGCGAAACGAACCGCGTAAAGCCGCTTAAGTATTACGCTAACTTATCGTACCGCAGTTGGATGCTCGAACTATTCATTTTCGCGCCCTATGCGATAAATCTGCCGTGACAGAGCGACAGCAGAGGAACCGGTATTTTTCATGCAACGGCCCGCGTTCATTGCGTTCAGCCGATTTTTGTGTTGTCGCGGAAATTGAAAACTGCGCGGCGCCCCCGCGAGGCACGCGTACATTTTTTCGTCCGCGCAGGAAATGCGCGCGGTAAATTGATCGATTATCGTCGAACTGGAACTTCAATCATCGGTGATATAAAGACCATTCATCGACAAACGGGGTAGTACGTAATATAGATGGAACAGTGCTCCTGGCAACGCAGCTAGAAAGGCCGAGCACATACACATTCGTCCTCTTAACGTGCACGTAACTCGCCAGCGTACAATGTGTAGCATACTTCGACGCGTACACGTCGATACGTAAACGCGTACGTGTACATACATGTCGAGTCATCGAAGTGGTAGGGTGGAATTGTGTTTACCTCTCCATCCCCCGGTGACAACCGACAAACATACTCCGGTGTAGCATTGTCGCGCATCGCCGCATGCCAAACCACCTTTGTGTACCTTGCGGTATGGCATAGACCCGGCATTCAGAGACGAAATTCTCGAAAACTTGGATTCGAGCCGCTCTCCGGCATTGTGCAACTTCGCCGCGAAGGATTCCGGAATAGGAGCGACGTAATTTCTTTGTCGATACTCCGCCGGCAAACACGGGCCTGCGTACAGTGAGCGTCATCGACGACGTCGACGTCGACGTCAACGTGGCGACGACGATCTGACACGAAATGTACATTCATTTAAGGCGCCCCGAGATTAAACTTCAATTTCGGACTACCGGACCGACCTCGCGTTGTTCGCCCCGGGATATCAGGATAAAGTACATATGTACATACGTACGCTGTACGCTTCTGTGCTATGAGTACATTGCACAGCGTATACGGCGTATATCGTACGCAACGTACGGCATACACGAGGCTGCATAAATACAGGCTCAACGTCTCTTATCCCGAATTGTTCGAAATCGGTCGTGTCATGGAATGCGAAATTGTGCTAAAGGACCAACTGCGAAACATTCTTTTCGAGACAGTTGCGGTACTACAAATGCTGCTTATTTTCAAGACATCGGATGCGGACGTAGGGTAACGTTCTAAAGGACCAAATGCGAAAGATTATTTTCTAGGATCTAGGATCCTCTCTAGGACACGCAGTTGCGGTACTACGATTACTGCTTATTTGCAAGATATAGAATGGCGCCTGTATATTTTATAGAACTATTCGCGAATAGGCTGTATACAGACGCAATGTATGGAATGTACGAGGCTACATACACACAGACTCAACGTTTCTTATCCTGAATTGTTCGAAATCGCTCGTGTCATGGAATGCGAAATTGTATCGGGACCTTAGGACATTGGATGCGAACGTAGGCTAACTAAAAAACCAAATGCGAAACATTCTTTTCTAGGATCTAAGATCCTCTCTAGGACACGCAGTTGCGGTACTACGAATGCTGCTTATTTTCAAGATATAGAATGGCGCTTGTATATTTTATAGAACTATTTGCGAATACGCTGTATACAGACGCAATGTATGGAATGTACGAGACTGCATAAACACAGACTCAACGTTTCTTATCCTGAATCGTTCGAAACCGTTCGTTTGGTGGAATGCGTGATTGTATTGAGACTTTAGAACATCGGATGTGAACGTAGCGTAACGTTCTAGTGAACCATCTGCGGAACGTTCCCCTCTAACCGATTTGCAGTTATATTACTAAGACTGCTGCTTAATTCCAAGATATAGAATGGCGCCTGTAAATTTTCTAACATCATTTGCGAAACAGGCTGTAGACAGATGTAACGTACGGCATACACGAGGCTGCATAAGTACAGGCTCAACGTCTCTTATCCCGTATCGTTTAAAACCGTTCGTGCGATGGAATGCGAAATTGTACCAATACCTTAGAACATCGGATGTAAACGTACCGTGACGTACTAATGGACTAACTGCGACGCATTCTTATCTAGAATACCTACAATTATAACACTACGATTGTTTCTTAATTCCAAGTTATAGAATAACGCCTGTGCAGTTTTGAATATAATTTGCGAAATTGTACCGAGGCCTTAGAACATCAATTGTGAACGTATTTAACGTTCTAATGGATCAATTGCGGAACGTTCTTATCCAGGCCACAGTTATAAGACTACGACTGCTGCTTAATTCCAAGATATAGAATACCGTCTGTCAATTCTCTAATATAATTTGCGAAACAGGCTATAGACAAACGTAACGTACGGCATACACGAGGCTGCAAAAATCAAGCTTACCGCCTCTTATTCCAAATCGTTCAAAATCGTCCGTACAATGGATTCGAAATTGCACCGAGACCTCAGAACATCAGATGTGAACGTAACGTAACATTCCAATGAACCATCTGCGAAACGTTCTTTTTCAGTACTCTTACAGTTATAACACTGCAACTGTTTCTTAATTCGAAGATATAGAATAGCGCCTGTCAATTCTCTAATATAATTTACGAAACAGGCTATAGACAAACGTAACGTGCGGCATACACGAGACTGCAAAAATACAAGCTTACCGCCTCTTATTCCGAATCGTTCAAAATCGTCCGTACAATGGACTTCGAAATTGCACCGAGACCTTAGAACATCAGATGTGAACGTAGCGTAACATTCTAATGAACCATCTGCAAAACGTTCTTCCCCAGTACTCTTACAGTTATAACACTGCGACTCCTTCTTAATTCGAAGATATAGAATAGCGCCTGTCAATTCTCTAATTTGCGAAACAGGGTATAGACAAACGTAACGTGCGGCATACGCGAGGTTGCAAAAATACAAGCTTACCGCCTTTTATTCCCAATCGTTCAAAATCGTCCGTACAATGGACTTCGAAATTGCACCGCGACTTTAGAACATGAGATGTAAACATAGCGTAACATTCTAATGAACGATCTGCGAAACGTTCTTCCCCAGTACTCTTACAGTTATAACACTGCGACTGCTTCTTAATTCGAAGATACAAAATAGCGCCTGTAAATTTTCCAACACCATTTGCGAAACAGCCTGTACACAGAGCGCGCGCGTACGTGCGCGCGCTAGTTTATAATATAGCTGGACGTTAGAGTTTACGGAGCGTGCCTCCGACCCGGAAAGAAACGCGCTCGCAAATTTACATAATACGCTGGAATTACACGTCGGCCGTTCTGTCGGTGAGCGAGGTAACATCGATACGGGGGAGGCGTATCGATTGAGAAGAGGCGCGAAAGGTTACGAGGGCGTGGGTGGGATGTGGAATACTTCGATGTGCA
Organism: Cryptocheilus praepositus; assembly: GCA_033815515.1. Classification (NCBI taxonomy): domain Eukaryota; kingdom Metazoa; phylum Arthropoda; class Insecta; order Hymenoptera; family Pompilidae; genus Cryptocheilus; species Cryptocheilus praepositus. Next base: position 7,104,516 of record JAWWQZ010000314.1, read on the forward strand.
GGCCTACGCCGACGAGTGACGAGCATGTCATACGTTTCGTGCACGGTCGTGCAGAATGCATGTAACCGACACGAGACGCCGTCTTCCGCTCAGTTCTCATGAGCACTTCACCCACCAGACAATAGTTTACCGTATCGACCTATTCCGCCCTCTTGCGAGGTTTCGTGCCGCGTTCCCATCCGACGCTTCTGCCTCATGCTACCCCGCTCCGTCAACCACGAACTTGCTTCTTCTGGCCTTCCCTTCGTGCTTTTTCGCAGATCTAGCCAGAGTCTCTGCGCCGTGGACTCCAAGGTTTCCAATTCCAGGCTAGGGAGGGCTCTAAGCTGTAACGGAAATCAGTGTTTCAGAACTTTTTGTTTTCTTCTGGGCCTCCCTTCGCGCCTTTTCGCAGATCTAGCCCGAGTCTGTGCGCCATGAACTCAAACGTTTCCAATTCCAGGCTAGGGAAGGCTCGGAGTTGTTCTGGAAATCTGTGCTTCAGGATTTCTTGTTCCTCTCTGGTCTTTTCGCAGATCCAGCCCGAGTCTGCACGCCGTGAACTCAAAGCTTTCCAATACCAGGCTAGCGAAAGCTCTGAGTTGTTCTGAAAATCCGTATTGCAGAATTTTTGAGTTCTTCTGGCCTTCCCTTCGTGCTTTTTCGCAGATCTAGCCAGAGTCTCTGCGTCGTGGACTCCAAGGTTTCAATTCCAGGAGGGAAATGTAACTGATTCAGAATCGCACCTTTTCGCAGATCTAGCCCGAGTCTGTGCGCCATGAACTCAAACGTTTCCAATTCCAGGCTAGGGAAGGCTCGAAGTTGTCCTGGAAATCTGTGCTTCAGGTTTTCTCGGTCCTCTCTCGTCTTTTCGCAGATCTAGCCCGAGTCTGTACGCCGTGAACTCAAAGCTTTCCAATACCAGGCTAGCGAAAGCTCTGAGTTGTTCTGAAATTCCGTATTGCATAATTTTTGAGTTGGCCTTTTCTCCGTGTTTTTTCACAGATCTAGCCCGAATCTCTACGTCGTGAACTCAGGGATTTCCAATTCCAGACTAAGAAAGGCACTGAGTTGTTCTAGAAATCCATATTTGAGGTTCGACGTTCTTCGTTGTCAAAGCTTGCAATTCATTGGCTCGTACGTTTCGAGATGGCTCACTTTTCACGCTTGGAGTGCTATCGGATTCTTCTAATGGCCAGCGGAGTTAATGTTAAACAGAGTATGTAACCGAGTTACGATATTATGTTACACAGTGTGATACATGAGAACCCTTCAGCTACCAGAGTGTGTACTTAAGGGGTGACTGTACCCGAGATTCTACCTGAATTTTTCCCCTTGTTCGGCATTGAACACGGCTCGCACCCTTCGTTCATCGCCGTGTGGCTTCCGAAGGTCGAGATTTGTTCGAAAGTTTGTATGAATGAAACTTATCCTAACATCTCGGAACGGCGCTGTGCTTTCTTCGACCACTGGGCCGTGGGCTAGTAGCTGGCCAAAAGTGAGCACGCGGAAGGTTCGCGGATGGGAAAGACACAAAGAGGGAACGAGAGCAAATGAAATAGAATGGGAGAGAGAGCACGTGCGCCGAAGGGTCGTGCAGATAGTTCAAGCAGGGTCAGTGGAACGTGCTTGTATACGAACTGTCCGCAACTGCCATTCACCTCGTAGTAAACCACGTGTCTAGATATTTCAGACACGTTTGCCAGGTATTTCAGAAGAAGCGGTCTCCTCTGCAGCGGCAAACTAAAGAAAGTGTAAGAGAAATGCGGAATTTAATAAACTGTCAATACCGATGTCGAGTCTCATTAAGCTTTGACATCTGCGTCGACAGTGGCTATATATTCCGCAAGCAATGCGCTTGTTTATGCATTCGTGCCTATGCATACACGTGTTCTTGCATAGAATAAGCAATCGCCGTGATATACGACGCACATGATGTATGCTGCATGTGACATTCTATGCGTTGCATGTTACACGTTATGTCAGATATATGAAATATAAATTATGTGTAACATGTATTGTACGGCGTATAATAGTTCGGTATATAATGCCGTCGCAATTCATCTGTTCATACAACGTAAACATAAACCGTATTCAGTACACGACGCATTATATATAACATCGCAAAATACTGGTATTGCATAATACCTCTAAAGCGTCACTTTTTTCATAATAAATCATCTAGAGATTCAAAGCATCCATCATCCCTTATATAACACATACTGTTGCTGCCGCGTATACTTACTTCAAAATTTGATTTTTGCGCGCATTACGAATTTTCAAATTTAGCGTCATGGCGCTGCGCGCGCATTTCATCTACACGATCGTCATTTGTCTGCCTCTTTCCGCCAGGCCTCATGGCGGGCATTTGCAAGGTCTACGTCCCTCTTCATTTCCTCTTCACCACAGGCTGCCCCCAGTGCTGCACTTCATCCAAATTTCTGTCCCACCTCGATGGGGAGGTAAGAGAACTCAAGTTCAGCAGTTTTCCTATCCCCTTCGTGCTTTCCTGATTCCCATCGATCGAATCATCCATTGACAATGATCGCTTAGCGTCTGGTGCGACAATTCTGTGGACACCATTGTTGACGGTGAGAATTGACCCCGTAGTGAGATCTTATACCTACGTACCACCATTATTATCTGTATCTAAAACACAATAGCTCGTACGTAATATCGCGTGATATGTGCCGCTTTTCTTAGGAACGATGAGAAAATTCGAAATATTTATCGTTGGTAACGTAGCATCTATACCCGCTGTGGCGGATGTTCACTTGATAATTCGACTGTTGCGCGTTCTACACAGTTCCGAATCTAGTCGCAGGGGGGTGCGCGCGCATTCTTCTACGCATGCGTCATTCCTTCCTCTTTCTCTTTCCCTCTCTCTCGGCAGGACATCATGGCCGGCATCAGCAGAGTCCACGTCGCTCCTCGTTTCTCCCTCACCTCAAGCCGTTCCATGTCCTGCCCGACGTCCGAATTTGTGTTCTACATCTGCAGTGGGACGACGCGAACCGAATTCTGCTGCTTTTCGCTCCTGAACATCCTTTCCTGTTTCACGTTGATCGAAACATCGATCGACAACGAACGGCGATCACTGTGCGTCCATGGCGGCCATTTTGTGCACGCCAAACACCCTCGTTGACGAAGAACATTTTCTTCGGAAAAAGGTTTACCTTCTTTTATTTTTTCCATTTTCAAGGTATTCGTGGGGTCAACGCAGAATTGGCCAGAACTGAATACGATTTTAAATGATTCTCTAGATTTTTGGCTTTCTCTCAACCCCGAGATCGGTGAGAATTGAGATAAGGCCAACAAACGAATTTTCTTGGAATATTATTTACTTTATTGCCTTGTTATTTAGTACCTGTCTCATGTTTGAATTGTTATGTCTATACTTTGCACTTTTTCTGTTATTATATAATAATATTTCGATGCGTGCTTTTGTGCGGCACAGCTGGTATATGTCCAGTTTACGTTGCTTAATATTTAATATGACGTATTTAGTATACTAGCTTTTTCCTTTTACTAGCATGTTCCCGTTATTTGGGGAAGTATTCCTGTTCTACGACAACAATGCCCGCGTTCCTAAAATTCAGTTAAAATGAAAACACTGAATGTGACTGATATTGAGGACACTGATATTCACAGAAGGTAATTGTCCCGAAGTAAATGGGCATCGCTTTTCATGAATTTATAATGACAGCGTTGTTATGTTTTTATTGCAGATATTTTTACTTTAACATGAAACCTATGTTAAATACCTGTAGTCCTACCTTTCTTCAATCCACACCACTGTACCTTGATTTGCGTGGGCTTGATGTTATACACTTCCCTTCCAACCAGAGAGATGTTATACACCTTCCTTCCTTCGAGAGTGAAAAGCGCGTTGAAATCGAGGAAAACGCCGAGAAATGAAGAAGGAATATCCCATGATTCCAGTATTGAAGATACCGGCACTACAGATATTCGTAGTTAGTATATAACCTTCTTTACGTTTCTAAATCCATTGAATTTCGATTGCCATAAATATTGAGGTTATGGAATCGTGACATCGTGGATTTATTCATTCGAGCAGAATCCTCTTATTCGCAATCTGATTTTCATCTCTAAACCGTACAGTTCGAAAATCACCAAGATATGTTATAATTTATTTAAAATCTACCTGCGATCAAACTCAGGAATCGTAGCTACAGACAGATAGTTATCTAGATAGTCATCAACGTTATTATTCCGATTTTTAAAGATAAAATACCCTAGCTCTCATTATAACTAGTTGTAGGACCGATTGCGCAATAGAACATATATAACCGCGTACAATTCGGACAATGATAGAATTTCGATAACATCTATCAAACTCCCGCTCGAAACTGTCGAACTCGGACAGGCGACGATGCATTGACCGTCACCGAAGGCGACTTTCCAGCGTCTGTGGAACATAAAAGGCAGCCATACTGACCCCGGATCGCGGGTTATCGAATCGTGCCTTCGCTCTCAGCACCGCCGACAGATAGACATCAGGATGCCGTGCGTAGTACTGACAGACAGTGTGCGAGAGACGGTCGCATGACAGTGAGTGCAAGTAACGTGGGTCGCGACCACTCGCGTGTGTTTACATGAATACGTACTTATAACTGTGTATACACATCGTACGCATGCTTATGTATTCGTGCGTAAACTTTATAGTCTATCGTTTTGCCCGTGTGTGGCCATGTGTGCGTGTGTGTGCGCAGTAAGTAGGCGCGTACGTAAGAAAGAGAGAGAAGGTTAGATAGAGAGAAAGAGAGAGGAAAACGCCAATGAGGTTTACCGAGTGCGCAACGGCCTTGAATTATTTGCCCGTCGAACTTTCGCACTTTTGAGGCGCGCCAGAGGTCAGAGAGCTGCACGCGAAATTTCGGTCTATACGTCGATTTTCGTCCATCCGACTTCCGAACGGGTTTCACGGTTTTTTAACGCTTTAATCTCGGGAGAGTCGGTCCGGCGTGCGCGGGTCCGCTGAGATTCGTTGCATGTGTCGACGGCCTTGAATCATTTACTGAGTCAAAGCCGAAACGTCGGCTGAACTTTTCGCATCGGTTGCTATTCTCGGAAATTAGCGAAGGCTTCATTTTAAGGAGCGTCGCGACTTCTTTTCGTATACAATGTAGGAAACGTTAATTTGGCAGTGCTTAATGCGAGTTTGAATAAGTTTAAGGAATGAGGAATGCAAGTAATAGGGATAATAATAGTGAAAATGCGGAGAACTGCGTCTAATGTAAACACATGCTGTAATTACAGGTTCGCTAGTTTAGAAGATGAAAAGAAAGAAGAATATCTTAGTCGTCGAACGAATGTCTATCTTCGTTCTCTGACACGTGGTACACACACGTTCGAACCGCATTCGTATGCAACGTGGTGATGCATAGAATCTGTCCTTGAGCGTTGCGAGTGAATAAGCCGCATTGTAGCTGGAGTCTTGCTACAATTTTTTCCCACTCCAACAGCCGACTAACTTCGATCCGACTTGGTACGCAAAACTAAATCTACTTATTTCTAACACATTGCAAACATATTAATGGGGAACAGCTGACATGGTATCAAAGTCAAATCTATATGTTACCGCCAATGTGCAAAATGTTAGATATTATATAGAAGCGCAAGCCACGCATACTGCACATCGTGACTCTTGATTTGCCATATAAAATCGGTATTGCGGACGATGCACATGACATAGGCCCGAATATAAAGCACACATTTTTCTTTCTAGTTAATCGTTCGGTAATTTCGAAAATGACAATAGTGGTTAGGGGATGTCATATAGTGAGTTTTGTCTCAGAAATATAGTTGGTGTTTTCTTTGGAATTGGGCAGTGTTCCATTGTCTCTTAGACATTTCGCTGTAGGTGATTTGCGTCTCGGCTAAAAGTGTGCCGTCATCGGAACAGCAAACTGACTGAAGAGAAGCAAGCAATTTCAAGTTGCAAAACTCCTCTCATGAAGGAAGACCGCGTCGCGCGGCAACTTCCCGACCTCGTACTCTAATTCCCTCGAATTTCAGATATTCCGCGATGCGTGAGGTAGGTCCGGCGCCTTTCTCCACCGCCGCGTTTCTATTCGCGCGACTCACGAAGTAACAAGAAAGCATGCCCGATAAAATAGTAGGTTGCTCGACTACGTGACCATATGTACCCTAGTGGGTCGTTGTTAGAAAGAGGGATAAGGGAAGGGTGGCTTCCGCGACGGGTGTCTACGAATGGAAGAAAAAGTGGTGCGCCGACTCAATGCAGTCAGACTGTGATCGCTGTAGAGAGTTTCACCGTTAGGAAATGGGCGAGCAACAGTAGGAAGATTGTAGAATTTTAACTTGAGCGAACTTTAAACATTCTGCAGCGGACACGTAACGTATCACCGGTATGTTAGTAACAGGCTACCCGCAGGTACGACCGTCAGGAGAACTCCTTCCATATTTACCAAAGTTCAAAATAATTCCGTAATTATCTCTGCGCGTAGTTAGAATTAGAGCGTCGCGGGGATGCCATGCACCCTCTCCAATTCGGATTCGAAGTTCGAAACAGAGTTGAGGCGAGCAACTCCGAAACTCCTCTCCTTACATCGTCGCCTAATAGAACGACAAGTCTCTTCGGCGCTATAACCTCCTCGACCCATCGACCCCCTGCTACGTTCCTGGGATAAACGGGCTCTCCCGAAGGGAAGAGACGCGGTGGCCGTACCTAGTGGCGCAACGGCATCAGTGTACACCGGTGTTGGTTCGTACTCGTTGTAGTAGGTGCAGGAGGAAGGCGGGCGGACGGAAGAAGAGAAAGAGGAGGCGAAAGAGGAGCAGGGTGGGTAGGGCCGGGGGTGAACCCCTTATTGATTTTTAGGGTGACACTGTCAACCGGCGAGTGTTGAGTCCCCCGCGACGGGAGACTTTGAAACGACGAGCGAGAAAAAATGTGGCGGCACCGCGCTAAAGAAGGACAGGCCTCGCGATAGCGCGCAACCCGTTTCTCCTGAGCCCGCATCCGCCGAACGTCGAAAATCGGGCAGGTCGCGCTGTTTCTGCCCTCTCGCCTCGTCCCGCGGTCCCGTTTTAAGCTCCGGGCGAGGCCGACGCTTTTTTCGCCCGTGAAAAGTGGCGAGCGCGGCCGGTGACGGAAAAGAGTAACTGTGGCGAGGCGCAGTCCCGTTGCGGTCGGGGGTGCAGCAAGGTTCTCTCTCTCGCAGGGCCGTACGCACCCGTGACCGACCCTCCACCACGTGGAGGTACGCTCTCGTCTGCTCCGTTCTCGCGTGACTTTACGCTCAACCGTTCATGCACTCGCGTGCCCGCGTTTTCCGTTCACGTCTTCCGCGAGTTCCCGCTTTCGCTTGCCTCTGACCTCAGTGAAGGCTCGTAGCATTGACGGTGGACGCGTTTTTTCGCTCGCTGGCGGAAGATTGTTTCGGGTGACGGCGATAGGCCACGTTGTGCGATAGTGTGCTCGTGTGTGCGAAAGTTCGTCTGCGTGGGATTTTTCGTTCGCCCCGAGATTACTAGGAGATTATGTCGTAATCGGGAGCGAGGTAGCGTATCACTTCGTCGTGAAAGGCAATGCACGTCGTGTCGCGCTTGAATCGCAGATTTTTAGCGCGTCGACGTCGACGGAATCGAGAGGTTTCGTTGCGCGAAGAAAAGCCGTTGGCTGAAGCGTTGGCTACCGTGAAATGAATGAAAGTCGCGTCGGGGTTGCCGGAAAGGAGCGCTGACGGGATTAGAGAGAGGGTGAGATCCTGTCTGGCACGCGGTCGCCGTCGAGACGGTCAGAGGCTAACCCGATCTCCATTTTCGTCGATTCTTCCTTCCGAGCCCCGCAGTCGCGTGTTTCGTGTCAGCGTTGTTTACAAATTTCGGCAACGTGCTAACGTTGCAGCCTCTCTCTTTCTCGCGCCGTACACACAACAACGGGGTTGCTCGCATGCAACAGGCGACACCGTGCTGCCAAAGTTTCCTCTTGATTAATCGATCGAAAATTAACAGAGCGCCGAAATAATAATCCGTCAAATTAGCCGGCGCGGCCGCTCGTGTCTGGCAGCTAATTGTCGCGAGTCGAGAAACGACGCCGCGAGACAGAACGAGAACGTGGACTAGGCACTAGGCAAAAGGAGGGGAGTACGGAGAAAACATCAGTCGGATCCTGGCCTTTGTCGCCGTGGGTCGCGAAAACTTTCCCGGCACCTGGCAAACGCCGCCGTTTCCCTTCTCACTCTTTCTCTCTCTCTCTCTCGCGGGCAGAATCAGCGAAACCGACCGCGACAGGTGATCGACCCACGACAACGAGGGTTCGCTTCTCCCGCGGAATAACATTGCAACGTCCTGGCGGAAAAAGCGACTCGCTGCGCGGCGAGTTAAAATCGATACGAAGGGATTACTTCGGCAGGAGTTTGACGAGTGTCGAGAGGAGAAATATCGAGAGTTGGGAGGAGGTTAGCCGGCTGAGGTGGCCCGCCGCCGGGAGCAATGTTTTTTCCACCGTCATCCAGTGTCAGAAGGAACGAGAGACGGGGCCGAGTGAAAAGGGAAAAGTGACACGGAAGCCTTTGTGAAGTCGACGGGGGGAGTTTCTCGGTAGGAAGGGGAGGAAAGTAGGCATCGGGGAGTGAGGAACTGGCGTGTACGTCGTGCAGGGTGCGTCGTTCTGATCGTGTTTGGGCGGGGTGTTTGGCATTCGGCGCCGTGTCGTGGCTCATGCACCGGCTTCGTTAAAAATGGCAGCGCTCCTCGTGGTCCACGTGCGGAATAACAATTACTGTCGGCGGCCGAGGAAGAAATCCAGTTGACACTCGGGCGTGGGGAAAGAGGAAGAGAGAGAGTCGGCGGGCAGGAGAGTCGGGAAGAGAGGTCAGAGAGGCACGAGAGAAGAGAGCGAAGAGAACGAAGACAGAGAAGAGAGAGAGGAGAGAGAGCGAGAGCGAGAAACCGCCGAACACGTGGTTCGGGAGGGACCAACTTCACCTGTGCGTGTGCACATGCATTGTCGACGGTGTATGTGTGCGAACGTGTGTGCTACCCCGCTAGAGACGCCCCTGGCGCACGTGCGTACGTGTATTATTTCCGCGAGCTGGCGATGGTGCACGTGTAAGTGGTGACGGGGCGCGAGTGAAAATTCTCGTGCGGGCCAGTGACTCTCCTTGACCGATAAACAGCGAGGACTCTTCTAATTTCAACCCGCCGCACTCGACGTCGCACGTCTCTTCTACGCCGGCACGCGACACCTACCTCGTTCGAATTTCAACTTGGCACAGTGTGCATCGCCGCTTCGACCACTGGCGAGCCACCCTAGGCAGTGTGGGCAAATAGCATTAACACCGAACGCCATTGCCAAGAAATACTCGACGGTATGAGTGTCAGACCCGCGTGGATCACTACTGTTTCGACGAAAACTCGCCTGACACACTTCGAGCGCGAAGTGTCTCGAGAATAGAAAAGTTCGAGCCGCGGGTGGCCCTCGTGCGCTACGTCCCTGGGCCGAGTAGTAGGGTTGTCTGTTGACTCCGGTGGTGTTTATTCGCGCTTGCCTTTTCCCTCTCTCTCGCACCGGGTTACTTGTGTTTGGAGTTGTCGCGGATTCTTTTTGCAATGTGACTAGCGGGGATGAATGGAGATTAGCGTGATGTGGGACCTGTGCACGCGCCTAATGGTGGGTGCACTGCCGGACGTTGGCATGGGCCGTCGCGAGTTCTCCTGAAAAGGCGGCGAAAAGTGGTGCGAAAATGCCGGCAACGCGACTCCGCCGCGACCCGTTGTTGTCGCGAAGTTTCACGCCTTCGAATCTACTTCTCCACCGACAGACTGTGAATTCGGACTCGTGAGTTGCTCGGCACTCGAGATTCGCTACGATTTGGACTATTGCGAACTCGGGCGATTCGCGAAGCGCGTTTTGCGGATACTATAGGTTAGGTCGCCGGCACATAACCTCTCGATGCCTGTTGCTAAACGGTAACAAAGTGGCTTTTAACCGTAGGACAGCGTTTCTACAGTGTCACGACGTTCTGTCGAGATTGTGCGTTTGGACTGGACAGTGGTAGAGCAGATTTTGAGACCTGGTGCTGGTTCCTACTACGGTGGGTGATCGGTGCAATGGTATGAGCTGGGTGACTGCGGGACAATGAAGGCCAATGGAACAAATAATGGTGAATATTTCTTTTCTCAAAGGTGTTTCCTTACGTGTTGCTCCGATAGTCGATTGGATTTTGGTAGAGTTGGCCAGTCAAGTGATAAAACGAATGCAGTTGTGTCATGGCTACGCTTCAATGTTTACATTGTACCAGATCTAATGCTTTGCTTATCGTGGTTATTTGACAGTACTGCGCATTAAAGAGATGTCTCAGTAATAGGTTTAGGGATTACGCTGATGCAAATTTATTATTACATCGTCAAATTAGTGCACTCAGAATAAGAATTATGATGTTAGATGTACTTTTGATGTACGTAAGGAATGTAGAGCTGTACGTAGTAATTCTGGGTTACCCCATAGGTTTCATAATTTTGTACGCACCTGTCACATATTATTAATTTGTTACATTATATTTATATGTGTTGCATCGAGCAGTGTTTACATCATTGACACCATACTACGTTTCAATATTTCTGCAGTATTGTGTGTTACTTTACATCTTTCACATTGTATATAATGAATTTTTTATTACTATGGCCGTCCTACTGATCATGTTCCCAGAGTTGTGTTGCATTCAATATATCAACAAAATTATTTATTTTGTACCTTTCCAAATCATGTTTGCATAATTGAAGTAATTATCATAATTGACCAATCACCAGTTTCATTGGACTAATTCTGCTTCCTAGAAGCCAAACTGATTTGTTCCACCTTTTTGTAACTTATAATATCATTTGTTTTTTTAATTACTCGAAGTTCAGGTAATAAAAATATTTAGGTAATCATTTTTTTTATCCGCGACTTAATTATAACAGACACACGTTTCCGCATTATCATAACAACGTATCCTCATGTGTAAACTAATAATCGCAGAAGTGGCATATCATTTGTTTCTTAAAAAATTTCACGCGTGGTTTTAGCGAGCATTACAACCCGCATTCCGCTATTTTCCTCTACCTGACAAATTTTTACGTTACCTCCCATTTGTTTATAATTAAATGCCACTACCACGTCAACAAATATTTCAAAACAGCCGAATACAGAATACCGTTAACATATAACACACAATCGACGTCGAAACGTACCTTTCTAAAATTCGTCTACCAACTTCTAAGTTTTGCTTAACACGTAGACTGCCCAGCGTATTTTATTATGTTAGAATCGCGACGCGATGAAATACTGCAGAGTATAATTAAATAGTGCAAGATAAAGGTAACGCAGAGTTATTGGAAGCCAAAGTATTGAAGCATCGTTCCAGTATCAATATCTTTTGCAAGATTGAAAATAGGGTTCATTGCATATTTTTTGCATTTTTAGTAAAACCTTTTCCACCGGTCACCGGTGACCACAGTGGCAACGTGTTAACACGTTGACTGCCAAGCGTATTTTGCTATATTAGAACCGCGATGCGATGAAATACTGCAGAGTATAATTAAATAGTGCAAAATAAAGGTAACGCAGAGTTGTTAGAAGCCAAAGTATTGAAGCATCATTCCAATATCAATATCTTTTGCAAGATTGAAAATAGGGTTCATTGCAAATTTTTTGCATTCTTAGTAATATCTCTTGTGCCGGTTATTTGTGACCATCATTGTAGTCAAACTGTTAACACGTTGACTGCCAAGCGTATTTTGTTATATTAGAATCGCGACGCGATGAAATACTGCAGAGTATAATTAAATAGTGCAAAACAAAGGTAACGCAGAGTTATTACAAGCCAGACTATTGAAGCATCGTTCCAATATCAATTGCTTTTACAACATTGAACATAGGGTTCATGCAAATTTTTTGCATTTTTAGTAAAATCTTTTGCACCAGTCACCGGTGACCACCGTGGCAGTCAACGTGTTAACAACGTACTCCCAACATAAATCACTGTTCCCATCCCCAGCTGCGCACTGTGCTAACGTCTCTCTTCCTTTCCAGGTTGTAGCCGCCTGAATACACCATTGGCAGCCACCACCACCCTGGAGGATCCGGGCACACCAGCCTCCTGGAAGGGCCCGCCGCCCGGCTCGGAGGCCTCTCCGTTCACGCCGAACTCCGTTGGGCAGGGCGGAGGCCCTGCGTCGGGGCCTTACAACAGCACCGGCGGTCCACCCAGCAATGCCGGCTTCCAAGGGCCCAGTCCCTTCCCAGGCGGCGCCGGAAGTCCGGCCGGCGCGCCTCCCTATCAAGGCCCACCACCTGGCAGTGCGACCCCGCAATACACCGCGTCCCCCGCACCGAGTGGCTCTTCAACCCCCGGGCCAGGCCCACCCCCGAACTCGACCGGATTCCCACCGCCTCCGAACAACTCGGGGCCCCCCTACAATGGGCCCGGGCCGAGTCCCTTCGGCTCACCGTCCGGCGGACCGCCGCAATTCGTCGGGAGGCCCGGATCCTCGGGACCGCCGTTCGTGCCGCCAGGAGGTGGGAACCCGCACTTCCCTTCGCCTGGACAACCCTTCGGCGGACCCCAGTACGGAATGCCGCCGGGGAGCCCCTTCGGCCCGGGAGGCCATCCTATGGCGGGACCGATGGGACCTGGACATCCGGCGATGATGGGACCGGCAGGGACTGTGGATAGGATTGACCAAGGGTGAGTGATGCTTTACAGTCTACAGATGCGCTTTTATATTATTGCATGCGTATCGCTGCGTTGCGTACAGATCATCGGGCTGGGTCCGGTACCTGGTCACGATGATAATTATATGGGATGCTGGTGATGCGATCTTGAAGTCGCCAGCGTTGTGGATTTATTTGGGAAGATATAGGGTTTATGCGGGTGGGTGAAAGTTATGTATCGATGCGTTAATAAGCCGCGATTCTGAGGATTTTGAAGTCAATGGGTTTGTGAATTTATTTGTAAAGCTGTTGAGAGACGTAGGAGAGCTTACTTGGGTGGGTGGAAATTGTGTCTTGTTAGTTTAATGAGCTGCGGTAATGTTAATTCGGGATCTGGCCACGATGCTAACTATGCCGTGTGCTGGGGATGCGATTCTGTAGTCATCGATATTGTGGATTTATTTATATAGCTGCTGAGAAACATCATGAGAGTATTTTTGGGTGGGTGAAAATCATGTGTCAATGCGTTAAATAGTGTCAGATTTGACGAAGGGGGATGAAGCTGCTTTATTTATTGTGTGAATACGGCTTAGGGGATTTAATTGTTGAGGGCCAAAATGACGTACAAGCCTCGTATACATGCATGTTCTTATCGTTATATCCGTGAAAAAATCGCACGACTAAGCAGTGTACTTCCGCGGCAACACTCCTCCAAGCAAAGACCCGTCATAAAATGCAGCTTAACCGTACGTGCTCTCGTGGCAACTATTACGTACTGCCCGCGCTGCGGAAAGGATTAACGGGCCCTGAAAAGCCGCGTGAAAGAAAATTAGAATAAGAGAGATAGGCGTCGTTCCTGCGCCGGGCTTTTCACGTTAATGAAACGTAGATATTTGTCGCGTCGCGCCAGGTACGAGGGATACAAAGATTTCATTGGAAAAAGAACGTTTTTCGTAGGGTTTACGCGATTATTCTCGTGCGTGTTGAAATTTAACTAGAGCGTGAACCTTGTCCACTTGCTTTTCGCGCGTCTTTGACCATTTACCATAATTTTCTCAGGCGCGCCGAATTTCTTCGGAAGCTTTTATTACTTCGTATATGGGCGCAAAAAATGCTTAGGGAGCTAATATACAATGGTGAACAAAATAGAAGGTGTATATTACAGAGATTCGTAAGTAATACGATAGGTATCTGTATACGAAAATGATGTACTGTTTCATAAATAAGTTAAAGTATAGTACAGTAATTATAAATAGTAGTACACAAATTCTGTATTACAATATTTAAAAAATTGCGATTTATAGTATAGGTCATAAAATCGGCCGGTTCGCATAGATAGCATAATTACATTTTCGTCACTTTATCCGTAATATTCTATTAAAACGCGAAATTTTATCTACCGTGGAGTATAATGACTTGGATGAAAATGCATTACCTATGCTTTGGATATAATATCCCGCATAATCCTTTGCACGGTTTCGAAACCGTTACTAAAGTTTGACAATCCAAAACCTCACTCCCTCGATATGTAGTCTCGTGCCTTTGTACAATATATTCGGTAACATATGTGTACGATAGATACGTGTGCCCGCGTGCATAATAAGTGGTCTGGAACAGTTTTTCGGATGGTTAATTTCAATAATCATAGTCCAAACCCGTTTCATCCCCAAATTCGATGGTTCAAATATTGGGGGACGCTGTACAATTAAGCAAACGCGCAAAGTTCCCCGCGAGGGAAAAATTTGTCGCGTCTTTTCAGCTTCCCTAGCCGGATCTTGCGGGGCAACATTTGTCTCGTACTTTATTAAGCGCGGGCGACTGCGGGGAGTTCATTAAAAAATCATTAGGCAGCGTAGACGACACGTACTTCATTGGCTTTCTTCGTATAAAGTTCGGTTTGGTTGGTGTGCCAATTTTCTCCCTTTGCATATAATTACGCAACCGGTCAAAAGTTTCGGATAATTAATGCGCCTTACAATTATTTTTTGTCATTATTAAATGTACATTACGTACGTAAAATGTATGAACATAACATAAAGATATTGTACCTAAATCATTTACAAGTTTCGTAGAAGAACTTTTTCGTGCTTCAAACTTATGACAGGATCAGTATAAGCGAGATAGTAGAACGTCATCTATGTTTTAGACAATTTTGTTTCAAATAATGCTCGGTTATGAATTACCATTGATGTGTGTTATTAGGAAATATTATGGAAAGGGTTTAAAAATGTCAAATTTGGTCGTGGTGAGCGTCTTCCCTGGACCCACGACAACTTCTAAATTTCACTCCTCAATCTAGAACTCCTGCCGCACGAATTTTACAAATGATCAATCGCCATTGATAGATCGCCCATCGTACACGCGACCCCTTTTAAACAAGCGCAAAAACGATCATTTGCAGCATAAAGAAAGACGCGACCGATGGCACGCCGGGAGGAAATTTTTATTACTGTCAAATTTTAATTAATCCGCGGCAACCCTATCATTTCGACGACATTGAATAATCGTCCACCTGTCAGAACTCAGTTAACGCTACCCTTCCCTGCCTCTCGCGGGACACCTTTGCTGGAAAGAAATTGCGACAAGATAAATTAACCGAATGAGCGAGGCCTCTTTTTACCCTTCATCGTCTTTAGGTGCTCCTCTTCTCGTAACGTGCGCGCGTTGTTTTGGGGTAACCCCGGTTGAGGTCGATATTACTGAAATGTAATAAAATTCGCGTCAAGTAGCATGTCTCCAAAGCAATATATTTTGCGCTACTCATACTGAAGAGTAGAATTGCAAGTTGCATAAGCCAACGGTTTTACGCGTCTCACGTAGATTTGCCTTACGCAGGGTTTATCGTAATAAAATCCTTGGCCGGATTGTACCGAGGGTGGCGAGGAATACTTTTACCGTCGACTGTACGCGACCCACCTCCCCTTCTTCTCCCTAAACCCTCCTAGCCACCCCGTGTTACGGGGGTGGGCGGGGGAGGGTAAGAACGACGGTTCTCATGTTTCCTGTATTTTAATTTTTCACGATATCTCTCCACCGTCGCTTTGCCCCGGCTGTCTGCGAATTATTTGTCATCTTCCTTTTCCGCGAGTACAACCCCCGTCTTCTCTCCAGTTTGGCTTCTAACGCCTCAGTGCTCCCATTCTTTCGTGATTCCTCGGAACGAGACGGCTTCCAGCGGAGGATTTGATATTCGATCAGCGAGACATTACTGACGGATCGATAGTTAGCACGTGTCGAGATATCTCGAAGAAAGGTGCGGTGCAAGGATGGTGGATCACAAGAATAATGTCGCTTGACGACAGTATCACCGTCTTTGAAACGCCCCAACCAAATTTCCCGGCCGCGATAAAAAGTCACAAACCCCTCCTCCGCTGAATGCTGCCAAACGCTTATATAATTTTCCGCCAAACCCTTTGCCTCCTAAACCCCCCAACAGCGGATTTCCAATATCCCCACATATGGCGATATAGTCTTCGTATTTTTAGCAGGTGTTGTTTTCTTGCGTGTGTCAAAGTCCTTCGTAGCATTTCCCTCGAAACGGCCACCCTTCAACCCCATCGTAGTCCGCCAATTCTCGACCTGGGACCTCTCAAAATAACTTGAACCGCCATTTCTTATTCGTCGAAGCTTAAAAGACACTCGTTGAGAACCGCTCGAGTTGCCTTCCCATCTATACTCTTCCTTCGAAGGAAGGAAGGAGCGAGGGGGTAGTGTGGGGTAGTGAGGGGGTGGCGACGGCGGTGGCGTTGGTGGAGGAGGAGGTGGAGGTGGTGGCGGCGGTGGCGGCGGTGGTGGTGGTGATGGTGGTCGTTCGTCGCTCGGGGCCGACTTCGACTCGCGTCTGCCACCTCCGTTTACACTTTCGCGTGTAGAGGGATCTCGATACGACGGGATCTCTGCTGCGCGTCGCCGCTGTTGCGTTTCGTTACCGTTTGTCTCAGGTCGTGGTCGGGTCCGCGGTTCCACGCTGCTTCTCTTCGTGGAAACAGAGGGAGGAATGCTGAGGAACGGGAGCACTGTACAATGTCCAGTTTCGATGGGGTCCCTTACTGCCAAATCGTGGACAGTGAGAGAAAACCCCTTTTTTCATTGTAAATTGGAAATCGGTCGAGAATTTTTATTGGAAGTCTTGGCGTGGTACGATTCCCCATTTTCAAGCAGAAAAGCGCTGTTTGTATTAGCGGTGATTAGTGACAAAGTTGGAAATAACACGCCGATTAACATTTGCATCAATATTTTTATTGATCATTCAATATTTATTTCGAGATGTTCTTACGAATCAAAGTTACAAGATAGGGATACACAGAAACCTAACGTTTTTGGAAATTACCTTTTCCTGTTATAATACAATGGCATCGTGGGTGGTATTATAAAGTATGTATCTCTTACTTTTTGGTTAGTCAATTATAAGGGAAAGAAAAATGGAGAACTATAGTAAATGGGGTAATAACAAATAATCTAACAGTATAGTAATATATTCTTCTTCTATTTAATTATAATTTTTCACGCCTACACAGGAATTAAAATGTTCGCAATAGAATTCGCAAATTGCTTGTATAATTACACACATTGACAGAACAATTATTTTCGATTCATTGCAACTGTTTGAAATTCACGGAGCATGCTTATTTTCTCACGTGGTTATTTTAGAAATTGTCTAGTCCATGTCGAACTGTCGGTTGATTAGTAGAGCGCGTTAGAAACGTTAAGACAGAAATGTCAACGTGGAGGGTGACAGCATCCAATTCTGACGTTGTAAAGGGCCTTCGTTCAATTCTCAGACCGCAAAAGAGGGTTCGTTTATTACCTCATTGGAGGGTGTTCGGGGAGGTACCGAGGCGTGCGAGAACGTGGAAGTTCGTCGAACGATAGAGACCACCGTTGCTGTTTTTCCATGATTTTTCCACGAACTTTGATTGGAATTTCGTTGCCGCGTCAAATGTGACGCCAAATTAGTTATTTCGCGATATAACCGAATTTTACACTCGGCTCGTTCGCCGATAGATCCTGACGGCCGCAAGGGACAATTTCGATCGCGCGTGAACTTGCGCGATTAAATGAAGCTGCGCAAAAGCAAGCGGGCAGTTAAAGTTGAAAAAGCAAATGGCTACTTGAAGCCCGCCTGCAGTAATCTTAGGAAACGCCATGAAAAAGTCGGCGACGCACCGTGGAGAAGTCGGGAAAATAATAAACGCGACACTTTTGCCCATACGACGCAACACTTTACGTCTCGGCATGCTCACGGCCGGCCGAGTGAGTGAGAAAAGTATACGCAAGTTACATTACACTTGGAAATAACGCGGGGGCTACCATGTATCAGGCACTGTCTCAGAAAGCCAGCTTTGAATTTATGGTTGATAATTTTCTCTCGACACGACTTGTTCGCTCTTCGAATATTTCAACGACCTTCCGTTCACATATTCTGCCCCCTTCGTTTCCCCTGCCCTTTCGGGTTCCTTTTATCGAGATCCGAGAAAGATGACGCTGTTCGGTTTCGCAGTTCACACGCGAATTTCCAAGTTCATATTCAATATTTCGCCGTTTAATTAAACGTTAAAGGCGCCTTAAACGTCTCAACACAACACCAGCGTTCCTCTTGCCGATTCGACAAGAAATGATTGCCGCCATTTTCGGCTGCGTTCATCGAACCCCCGGCGCTTTCAATTATCGCGCAATTATGCGCCATTGTTTTCGGCGCCGGCGTCAATTTTTCCGCGCAAATCTCGCGCCGGCAAAATTTGCGTCGCGGTCCCAATTATTCCGGGGCGCAGCGGCATCAGCGCTGTTTAATTCACCTGCTCCGCGACCGTTACCTTGCCAGCGTTGTCGAATTGTCCCTCGCCGCGAGTGTATTGACCCGACGCGTGACGCAGTGGTAACGTGCACTATTTCGCGTGTCGCCCGGGCGATGGAAAATTAGTCCAAAAAAATGGTCCATCAGTGCGCACTCCTCGGGTTTGCATTATTAACGGTGGCGGCGGTGCGCTGAGGAAAGAGATAGTATTGATTTTTACCGATATTTAGCCGTGGAATTATCCCCTCTACTCTCCTCTTTCTCCCTCTCTCTTTTTCCTTCTCTGTCTGTCAGTCTCTCTTCCTCCCTCTCTCTCTCGGGCTGCTTCTCTCTCTCTCTAGCCACCCCTCTCGCTCCCTTCACGGCTGCCGCCTTCCTTTCCTTCCGTCCTCTACTAACCCCCTTGAACCGTCGTCCCCTTTGGGCCTCCTTCCGCCAGTCGGGCACCCTCCGCGAATCCTGGAGAGACTAGGTGCCGGGGAGAATCTGAATAGCTATGACCCGGAAGGACGTTACTATGCTAAGTGCACGTTGAGCAACGTCGAAAAAACAGCCGCTTTTTACCCCAGTCACCTTTCCTCTCGCCGTCGATCGGGCACCGCTGCATTTTACGAACGAGTCCGCGCAATCTCTAATCGGTCGATCCACGCTGCCGCAGTGATGGGAAATCTCGAATGGGACTCACCGTATTTTCCAGCAGATAAGTCGTGATCGCGCGCGCTGCCATTTTTTGCGTCTTCTTTTAGAAGGAGCGAATGTAATCGACTGGAGATTGAGGTTACGGTTCTCGTGTGGGCGACATGTGGGTGGGTGGATCTTACGTTAAAATGTATTGTTGTTGAGTAGAGTCGACGCGAGTTAGCTGCCGGAAAACACAGGAGCGGTGCCGAACGGCGACGCTCGTTTGCATTTCGCAAATAGTTCGTTTCCAACGGCGCGCGCGCGGTTTTTTGCATCTCCTTTTAGAAGTAACGAACGTAATCCACGTGTTGTGTGTGGAGATTAAGATTAGTTTTTGTGAGCGGCGTGTAGACGGGTGAATATTACGCGAAAATGTATTATTGTCGAGTGGTAGCGTCGATGCGATTTAGCTGCCGAAAAGTACAGTAGTTCTGTAGAACATCGACACTCGTTTGTATTTCGCAAATTTTCTTCTTCGACAGCGCGCACGCCTCATCTTTTGCGTCGTCTTTTAGAAAAAGCGAATGTCATCCCCTGCGTGTGGAGATTAAGGTTATGTTTTATGAGCGACAGGTAGACGGAACATTACATTAAAATGTATTATTGTTGAGTAGCAGAGTCGATGCAATTTGGTCGCGGGAAAACAGTAGTGTTGTCGAACAATCGACGCTCGTTTGCATTTCGCAAATAGTTCGATTCCGACAGCGCGCGCGCGAGGATTGGACAGCGCAGGCATTGTCGGGCCTTACATTTATCGTCGGAGTATTTTTTCACCGCCCACCGTGCAAAACTCGCACTTCGGCACTTGGCGTGGTTTCAAGCTGCCGCCAGCACCGTCGCTGAATTAGCAATAATTTATGGTCCCTCGCTGCATTCTGCTGCATTAACGCTAACCGGAATGCGAACCTTGGACCCTTCCTTCTCTCTCGCGCGCGTTTTCACATCTACCCGTTGTTCGCTTCTTTCTTCCTCCCCCAAACGACTTACCCTCTTCCACATTCCACCCCTTTTTTACGCCGCTCGTGGCGACCTCCGGCGGGGTTGAAGAGGACTCCGCATTGGATGTGCAATCCACAGATATGGCAGGATTGTCCTCGTAATCGTTGCGATTCCGTTGGCACAGAATTTCATTTTTTACACCGACGTCTTTCAACCGTTTTAGAGCTGCTCGGCGTTCAGGTTTCGTGTCAAAAATTACTACGATGTTCGGTGGCAATGCTCAGTTGACGGTGCGCTCAATTTGGGTATTGATCTTTAGACTGTACGTACTATTTGTGGAGAAACAAATTTTGTAACACGCGAACATTTCTGTAAACTCCTGAAGAGGGGGCACCAGTGGCACCGAAACATGTGGAGAATTATAGTAATGAGGTTCTATAGTTAAAAGCATCTATTGATAAGAACAGTAGCAAAGCATACCTTAAAATAGGTTGGGTCCGAATCCGGCGGCTAATTAAATCCATCTGCAGTTATGTCCAGTTTCAATTTTTTTTTGTAATATTTTGAGAACTACAATAATAAGTTCTACAGTCAAAAACATTTTCAACCAAAAAGTGCTTTATATTCCTTAATTATTTAAGTAAATTACAATGACGGCTAAATTAAATAGATCATCCAGAATTTTATTATAGCATTTTCCCACATAGAATTGGAAAGTGCGGCGCATCGCTTTGCTTTTATTGCAATTATTTTAAACAAGCGCTATAGCCTCGTCACTATCCGAGACGATTTAAAAAAAATCCGACATTAGAACGGTACCTGTCCACGTCTAACATTTGTCGTAATATGGAAATCCGTTTGTTGTTGAACTGAAGTAATGTAGCAGTACGAAGAATAACAGTAAACAGTATTCGAAAGTAAAAGAAAAGGCGAGAGAAACAGTAAGTGCGGACTAATGATGGAAGCGTACTAAGAGCGAAAGCAGAAGAGAAACATCAGGAGATAAAGAGAATGATTGAGGAAGGGCGCGGCGAATGAGTGTGAGAGGAAACAATAAGGGAAGGATAAAGGGAGCTAAGGAGAGCGAACTCCCCTTACTAAAATTCAAAAGTTCCTCCCCGAAGTTTACGATGCCGTCTAGCCGGCGCGTCGCCTGAGATTTTCCCGTCTCCGACGGCGTTTCGACTCTCTGTCTTGTTTCCATCTCGGTCTTCTGTGTTCCACGTTCGTTTCCAACCCCCTTTCCGACACTGTCTTAATGTTCGACGCCGTAGTGCCAATTTTACTGCAAACCGCGAATGTTTTTCTGCGGTATAAATGCGAGCGCAAACAGGTTTTGTTAAGAGTGATCTTTACTAGACTTGCTATTAGTTTCATAATTGTCGCAACATATACTGCTAGTGATAAGTTTTGGAGGACGCGATCATTTATTTTTTTTTCTCGAAACGAGGCATCTATTCATTTAAGCAATAGTATGGGCATTCAAGAAATCGGATGTTATGATTTGCATTACTCATGTGAAAGTGTTTGAACAATTCAACAGATAAACAATGATACGAATATTTACGATAATAAAAATGACCACATAAAAAGTACCACATTGAACTGTATTGTCTTGTAAAACAATCAATACGATATTCGTCGGAGTATCGATATTAGAAACAATTCAAATACAATTTTCGTTAACTACATCATTAAATACAATAGATAATTTATATAAAATTTACGATTGGCATCGTATATAATTGCTATTTCCTGAACATGCGTACAAAATGAACTAATTCGACCAACGCGAGTTGTCATTCATTTGGAAATGATCAATAGCTCCAGCTATTGCTCTTGAGAATTTGTCTTGATCAGAATCTTCACAAATCCGGTCATTCCATTTTCTTCGCTTGTCGAGGATACTGGACGCGGTATCCTATGGGGCCCCACGAACGGGGACAATCCGTGCATGACCAGATGTGCGATTGTGCGAGGAATCGAGAGTGACTCATTCGTCGATGGCACATGAGGGAGAAGCGAACGTCAATGGCTTGCGTCCTCCCGCACGTGTGCAGAGTTGCAATATGGGCAACAGCGATGTGTCGAACTCGTTCCCAATATCTCACGGAAGGCGTAGAAACAGCTTTACAAAAGCGTCGGTTCTTACTTTACACTCTGAGACAAGAAATGCCGTTATAATTACAAGTACTGAATAAGAAAGTTAGTCTTCCTTTGTAGCCCGAATTCTCAACTTCCGCTATTCTGTATTCGAACTCTTCAGTCAGGATATCGCGTCTTCGTGTAATTTGTTTATTTACGCCCTCACAAAGCGGTAGGTCAACAGCAGTTGAATTGCGGCTTCAAAGAGGACAGGTATTCGACTATCAAACACCTCTGGAAATGTACTTTTTGATTCGCTTCAAACGCTCGACTTTTGATCCGGACTCTTGTAAACGTGCCGGCGCAGTGCGTAAGAACATTGCGTTAATAAAGTAACGTCGATTTGCGAACTTCAGTAGCAAGGTCGCGTCTTGCCTCATTATGCTAATGAACCGTAATAAAAGTTAATGGCGACAATTCCTATGCGAGGCTTTTTCCCTTCTGTCGGAAGCGACGGCCGTACGGGCATAAGCATAGGAATATGAAATAGCAGTGCAAGAAGCGCAATCCGTCTCTCTTGCTCATTCACTCATAAAGTTCCATTAAACATCCTTGATGCGCGTGCATTCTTACGTTCATCAACGATGTTTAATGGAACTTTATGCGGCTTCACACAGGCTCATACACATTTATTCTTTCCTAGGTAAGGGAGAGTCTCTTTCTCGCTCTCTCTTGTTAAATCAGAAATTTCCCGCGGTATCCGCTAATTGGTAACGGGCAATGGGTTTCGCGTTTCGCCACTGGAACGCCAGGAACGCGACCACTTGAGCTTCTCATATCGTTTCTCCGTGCTGCCGCAGGCTCATCCTCGCCTTTTAGGATAAATGTAATGTGTGGTGACAGACCAAAAATTTAGGAAATTAACATGATTGCGTTCGCGTAACCGCTAGAGACAATGCAGAAATTGTTGTTGGGCAGAGTGGGCAGAAGTACTATAACATTTTCGAGATACAATTTGTTTTGCTAGACGGAATAATGTCGGTCAAAATTTATTTTATTTGCGGGTAGATTTTACGAATTTGAAGGTTCGGAAAATAAAATTTTGTTAAAATTCGAAAATTCTGGTAGCAACTGACAATTTGTAAGCGCCATTGTGATTGGACCCCAGATGAAATTACAAAAATCAATGCGACGTTTCCATTACTTTTTGCATCTATTAAGTTGTTAGGTTCAACTATAGAAATTCCCATAGGCCTACGTAAACTTCCCTTAATACCTGCGATATTGTCATATTCGGAAAAAAATCGTTAGTTTCGATCATTCTAGTATTTTCTCTATCCGTGCCACAAAATTTCAATTTTCCCGCAGCAAACGGCAAATCGACCAGTTCCCATAGGTGCAAATATACGATCGCCATAATACTTGCTATATTACTATATTTTAGTGTTTTTTCTATCCTTGCCTTGCAATGTAGACGATCGTCATCGCATTTAGCTTCCACCGCACTTACTGAACCACCAATTTTTAATACTTTGCGATCACGTCAAAACATCTTCGAAGAATATTGGTGGGGGGAGGGGGTTACCTTACGTGGGGGGTTGGCGCTAATTGCGCAGCCGAGGGTGGACCAGAGGGCACGATCCCGAGAGGCACAGATGGGGTGAACGACGCTGGTAAACTCGTCGACTTTGTGCCGACCTTGCGCCCCGAAGCAACTCCCTGGATCAAGTTTCAACATTATGATAATTTCTCGTCCGACGGCGGAACATTTTCGTAAGAGCGCCGTTACGGATGATTTGTGGCTTTGCGCGTCGCTGTAGCTGATCTATGACCATTCCCAGACTTTAAAGGTGAAATTTAAAAATCCCTAACGACGTTTTTCGAAGAACCCGCGAGACGGGGATTTTTTGGCACGATGTGCGAAACGTTATCATGCGTCTCTTGTCGGTACTTGATTCACTGTGTTGTGCAGTTAGCTGCAAATCTGAGAAATGTTGAGTGGGTCGGCGAGCAGCTAACATTTTGCAAACTTTTGATGCGGCAACTTTTGCGTGTTTTCATGGTTTGTGCGTTGGTCGTAATCGATCGAGCTTTTTAATTGCTACCACTCAGACGTAACCAATTACAATGCCGAGCTTAAATAATGCTAAGAGCGAATTGGGTTGTAATATCCGACGTAATTGTCGGCCGACATTGTTGCAGCATCGAACAGTTATGACTGCGAACGATTGTTCTGAAGTTCGTTGCGCAATTCCCCCTTCCTGCCTAACATTCTGCCGCGATCGTTTCATTAGCTTCCTTCGCCTTGATCTTCGAAAATGACATTTCCGAATCAAATCTCGACCGCAATTAATTTCACTCTACTTTCGCATTTATTCTAACACCGTCTTTCAGGAAATAGAAATCAACTTTGTTATCTGCTACGCTCCCTATTCCGACCGTCGATACTTCCAAAGACCAATCACCTCCCAATAAAACTCTTCCATGCCCTTTCCTCTCCGGAAAATAATTGCGAAATGCAGCAGACAATTGTTCTGAAGTTCATTGCGCTATTCATCCTTCCTACCTAACATTCTGTCGCTACTGTTTCATTAGTTTCGTTCACCTTGATCTTCCAAAAAGATATTTCCAAATCAAATCTCGATACTGCCATAATTAGTTTTTTTACTTCAACCTTTTCGAAGTGTTTGATATAATGCGCCTTTTTATGATTGAAATATAGGATTTATTTATTTATCGCGACATGTTCCGGGACGTATGTCGGGAAGTACCAAGTGACGTGAATAAGTATAATTGAAAATAATGGCAATTAGGGACAAAATGTATTGTTCATATGATTTACATAAAAAACGGTAATTATATGGAGAATAATTATCACTAAAATTGAGCCCTTATTGCCAATAACGCATCGTGGTAAATGTAGTGGGACTATTCGACATGAAATCTAAACAGCGCGATCGCGCTGCAGGGGACTCAAATGGTTAATATCCTGTGGTAAGGTTTTCCCTAGGACAGCCTCTCCCGTGTGCTCATGGTTTAATCACATGCTCAGACAATACAATTAATTTCGCTCCACTTTCGCATTCACTCCATCACCACCTTTCAAGAAAAAGAAATCAACTCCGTCATCTACGACGCTCCCCATTCCAACCACGGACTCCCTCCTCACAATTAACCGTTTTAATATCCTGTGGCAAGGTTTTCCCTAGGTCAGCCCCTTCCGTTTGCCTCAGGTTTAACCACATGCTCAAACAATACAATTAATTCCTCTCCACTTTCGCATTCATTCCATCGCCACCTCCCAAGAAAAAGAACTGAACTCCGTCATCGACGACGCTCCCTATCCCAAGCAGCGATACTTCCAAAGACCAATCACCACCCAATAAAACTCGCCCATGCCCTCTCCTCCGCAGAAAATAATAGCGGGTCCACTTTCCGGAAAACTCATTATTCCGCCGCAGCGTGCAGCTCCTCTCGCCGTTTCTCCGTTTCCGCTTCTCCCCTAACCCGTCGCTTTCCGCGAGCAAACTCGTTGCCTGTTTTCTTTTCCTCACCACTCGATCCGCCATCTCATCGAAACCGGCTTTCCCTTTCTCCGGACGAACGCGACGTGAGCCATTAGCGCAGGTCACGGCGTTATTAAAGACAATGAAGCAAACTTTATACGAGCGGGGGTACGGGGCCAATTACTTGGCAATTAGTCGAGCGAGCAACAAGTGAGCATCGCCACGGACCTCCACCCCCTCCGGCGTCGCCTTTCTCTTCCTTCGTCTTCTCTTCCCACCTTCTCCTTCGCTCTTCACCTCTCTTCTTCTCTCTTCTTCTCTCTTCTCCTCTCTTCTCCTCTCTTCGCTCCTCTCCCCCGCCTCGTCCCTCCAGAATTCCCGTGCAGACGGCTTACCTCACGTTGCACGGGACGCGAAACAGGACGGGCTTGTCTCGATTGTTCGTTCGCGGGAGACGAAGGGTACGACGCCGGAGAAAAGGGAGAAGAGAGGTGCGACGTTGATTGTTTAGACGAGATAACGCTTCCTGTCGATTCTTTCGATACGCGCGCAGGGGTCCCACGCCGAAATTGCGTGGGCTGAGTATAATTAGGCGGCCGGCGAGTGTCAGCCGCTTGCACTGCGTCAGAGGCTTTGCACATGAGCTGACACATTTATTGTAATCGAATGAAGTAGTATTGTCGACGTCCTAACGTAGCGGGACTATGCGGAAGTGCATATGAAAGAGTGTGTGTGAAGGCTTTCGCTAAGTAATAGAACAGTACAGTGTTCTAAAGGAATTATGTACCGTCACATTTTGTGTTGTTATACGTAACTTAAGGGGTTATGCCTACTTGGGATCGGCGAAATGACATGATTTTCAAGATTTTTTTTTGCCGTTTTAGTGAGTACTAATTAAAATTCGCAAAATACTACCAACAAGTACGTATTTAGTGGTATTTGTATACATTTTTTTATAAGAAAATATTAAAAAATGGAGGAAACATAGCCCTTCTCCTAGAGGTTCCGTTTATTTTCATCACTTGCGGTGACCACGATTTCTCAAAAACGACTTCACCGATCGGACTCTAATTTTATGTACTTATTTGTTACTACAATAGGCAGGGTCTGAACGAAACGAATTTTACGAAAAAATCCGTCTTTTGAGGTGGCCTAACTGTCGTTTTTATGTTGTAACGTTTTTTTTTATTACCGAAATAAAAAATCCTTCGTTCAGGCCCTGCCTATTGTAATGACAAAAAGTATATAAAATTAGACAGTTTTTGAGAAATTGCAACCGTATGTTTTAAAAACACAGTTTCGAGATAATTGCGTTTAAAGTTTCAGGCCCTTTACTAATCATACATAGTAGCGCTCCAGATAAACACTTATAATTTTTGAACGTGTGCTCCGATTCTTATGTACTTTTGAGGAAATATTCTTAAAATGATGTACATTAAGAAAATGCAATAAAAAAAATCGATTTTTTTTCACCAACCCAAGTAGGCATAACCCCTTAAACGGAAGTTGGAAACTTTAAGATGTTTTGAATATTTTGAGGACAACATGAAATAAAATGAATACTTAATAAAATTGGGTGCGTGGCCGGCATGTTCATTGGAAATGAAACTTCAAAGACAGGATAGGAACTTTGTAGGATAAAAGAATATGTAAAACATATGTAATTATGCGTTAAAAATATATCTTTATTGACCAGTGCTCGTGTCTTCACAGGAAGCTGAACACAAGAGTCATAAATTCGGGATTGGAGGGTATCTAAATATTTATAAAATATCGCGACGGTATTTTTATGTTGACATCCTTTGCGCTAGTCACCGATGACCTCAACGACTGACACCATGTCAAGTCAATTTTGGGCGTCGAATGTTTATGTTGTATGATTAGTTTTTCGAGCAGTAACTTCAACACAAGTCACGAAGCACCTCTACTCGGACAGGAGTTTACCGTGACGCTGTTGATCCAACGGTTTTCAGACGTAAGATTCGGTAGAAACGCGTGAGTTGTTGACGCAGATGTAGAATTTGTGCTAACTAAGGTAGAACGTGCGAAATTTCCCTTGTACTTACGTTCGTCTGTAACTAATGGTAAAGTAGACACATCAGCCTGTCGGCGGATTTAACGAAGTGAGGCGCACTGGAAGTTATAATGACGTGATCGCGATCATCGACAATAATTATTTCGAGGACGTCACGCGCATACGTCTAATTCTAATTATAATTTTTGCTCGGTCGCACTTACTTCCCTTCCGCGGCACTCGTCCAGGTGGCCAGGCGTCGTCAACTGGCTGCGAACAAATTCACCCTGGCCGCTTCTTTCTCTGTTCTGTCTGTGTTTCCCTTTCTTTAACCTCTCATTGCACCCTCGCTCTCGTCCTTCTCTGTTTCTCAACTTTTTTACCCACCGCGCTCCTTCCTTTCAGTCCACTCCTTCCCTTTCTCGACTCTTCCCTCATCGCACTCTTATTTTCTTCCTCCCGCCTTCCTCGTTCCTGAACTTTTCTCTCTTGGCGCTCCGTCCCTTTTTCCCCGATCCTCTCTTTTTTTTGTTTAACTCCTCTCTCATTGCGTTTTTATTTTTCCTCCCGCGTTGTCTCTCTTTCCATCATTCCGCCTTCTTCCACCTTTCAACCACGCTCTCTCGTATTGCAGCCCTTACATCCGCTTTCTTTCTCCTCATCGCCCTTTCTCCTTTTCCGCACTTCTATGTATTTACACATTCACGATTTCTGACCCATACCGCGACAGTCGCGTTATGTACACCCTTGAGCATTCAGGTACGTAGATGTAAAGGGTGTAGGCAGGCAAAGGGGTGCACTGCGAAAGAGTACACTCCGCTTCAAGATTCGCCATTTTCCTTCGCATTCTTCACCCCTCGCGCTTCTAACCAAATTTCGCACTGGCCGTTGTCGCGTGTTGCGATCACCCGCTCGCGAGTATTACCGCTTTATTCATTATCGAATGCTAACCGAGCTGCGTATTTATTAACGGAACCGTATCGCGTAAGGTACATCCGCTTGATATGGAATTACGTATGTCTGCTCGCACGTTATTGTCTTACGCCGGAATTCCTGCATTCGCAACGACAACCGGCCTCGCGTAGTTCGCGCGAACAAATATTCAGTCGATATATTTCTCTGCATCCCTTTCATTCGCTGATCAATATTCGAAATGACAGGGTTAACACTTTGACTGCCACGGTGGTCACCGGTGACTGGCACAAAAGATTGTACTAACAATGTAAAAAAGTTCGCAATGAAGCCTATTTGTAATGTTGTAAATGCAATTGATATTGGAACAGTGCTTCAATATTTTGCCTTCTAATAAATTTGCGTTATCCTCATTTTGCACGATTTAATCATACTCTGCAGTATTTTATCGCATCGCGGTTCTAACATAGCAAAATACGCTTGGCAGTCAACGTGTTAACAGCTGCAAAATGCTCGACCATTTTTTTTTTTATCCGGAAACGATCAAATAATATTCGGCTTTACGAAGTCTTGACATTTAAGTTCGATCGATCGGCTGCATTTACCAACTTCCGTTCCACTTCGAATTGTGAGCGATCATCGTCGGTACGCTCACATGTTCAGTCGAACGTCTCAAGCCTCGCTGTCACTCGAATTAACCAATCTCACCTAATCAGCCCTCCATCTACCTTTCCCTCCTTTCTCTTTTCGCGGTCTCGGCTTCATTTCTCTCAGTTTCTCCGCCGGCAAGCGTTACGTCGTGAGTTACGCAAAGTCGAAAACGGACGATTAATGATCGACCGGCATTCCGAGGAGTCTCGATGTTGCATCGCTGTGCATTGCGTCAGCTGCAATTGCATCGGCCCGAGATCACTGCTCGGAGCCGGTAAATTAATTATGACGGGCTTTCGACATCGGAGCGAATTCCGCGCCGGGCAGAAAAGGGCAAAGCGCAGAACGCGCCGCGTTAACGTAAACGTTCGTCTCTTTATCTCGAGCACCCTTTCGCGTTTCGCCGCCTACCCTGTCAGACTTCCAAGAATCCTCCCCCGAGAAATTCCCGGACGCTCGACGACTTGAAAAACGCTACGTCTTTTAAGACGCATGAATATTAATGTTCAATTCGCCCCCTGTGTGTATAAGGGTGCTGGCAAGGCTCCCGGAATAAAGAGCAATAGGCTAATTCAGCCGGCGAAATGTGTCGAACGAGTAAGACTGTCCATTTCCGAAACTCTAATGTTTTCGTTTACAGTGACATGCCGTTGTTAGTGAATTTTATAGAACGTTTACGAGTATGGTCTACACTAGTTGAATCGGAGGAACGAAGAAATTAGCAGTAGCATATGTCGAACGTATAGGAATAATGAATGCGGAATAAGAAGAACTGATAAATTGGATGGTGGGATTATCAGAAAATATATAAAACGTATAATATTATAAATATCGGAAAGATTAAAGTTGTCATTTTCGAAGATTTTCGATTGTTAGTGAATTTGATCGAATATTCCTGGGTATGTTCCGCAGTCGTTGGATACGGAGAACGATGGGATTAGTGGTAGCATATGTCGAACGTATACAAATAATGAATGCACAATAAGAACGAATAAATAGAATGATGGAACTAGCTGTAGAATATGTCGAATCGTATTAAAATAACGGGTAAAGAATAATAAACGGGGAAATATGTTGAACGTATAAAATTGTGAATTTGTGAAACTTTAACTTTGTAATTTTCAAAGATGTTCGATTGTTAATGATTTTGACCGTATGTGTTCAAGTATGCTCTGCAGTCGTTGGATAGGAGAAACGATTGGATTAGCAAGTTTTCGTTACTTCCGCGAAGTGCACGTATGCGCGATCGTAAAAAGAAATTGTGAACGAAAACGACGCATAAAAAGCGGTTGTTAGGGTTTCATCCAGACCTGGAGAACGTGTCCACTGGATAGAACAGTTGAATTGACCGACCCGACCAATTATCCTGTTGCATTCTAACGTCGAGTAATTATCCTCGTTCGTATGAAAGCGCGTTCGCGACGTCAGTGTCCAAAGAAGTACATCCAAATGGCGAGCGAAAGAAAAAGACGCGCCATTCCTCCGTTCTTTTCTCTTCTCCGTAAAACATAATGGTCCTCTTGACTTCAAGAAACATGAAAAATAATGTTTTATACACCGCTAACGAAACTTCACCGCAGTCTGTCCATTACCTGACCCTTCGAATTTTTGTCTGTGGATGTTGCAAGTTTATGTCGGCGTCATTACAAATATTCATCACAAGAGGCAAATTTGGTTGCATTCACATTATAATCATGTAGATATCGCATGCATATACGGCAGAACCATCGGATCGAAATCTCTCACACCAAAAGCATAGCGTCGAAATTGAATTGTTTATTCATTTTCAACTATTTACTAATGTCAATAAGGATTGTAGCTAATGGTCTCAGTTTCTCAGTCTATTAACACTTTGACTGCCACGGTGGTCTCCGGTGACCGGTGCAAAAGATTTTACTTTTTTGCAAAAATGCAATTTGCAATCTTGTAAGAGCAATTGATATCGGAACGGTGCTTTAATACTTTTGGCTTCTAACAACTCTGCGATACCTTTATTTTGCACGATTTAATTATACTCTGCAGCATTTTATCGCATCGCGGTTCTAACATAGCAAAATATGCTTGGCAGTTAACGTGTTAAGAACACTTGTACTCTATACACCATACATCATATATACTGTGTTCATGCGTACATTATAACAATCACATAAAAATCCCCAATTCCAAAAGCATAGTATCATAATTCAACTATTCATTTATTTTGAAGTATTTACTAATGTCAACAAGGGTTGTAATTGACGTCTGTCTCAGTTTCTCATTCGATAAAAAAACGCTTGTACTCGCGTCACATGCGAACTTTATCAACACCTGATCGACTTCTCTCATTAAAACCAAGTGAAGTCCCCGCGTCGATCGTTCAGTAAATTTTCGTTGTACGAAGATTTAAGCGGCTACTTTTGCATCGTCCTGTACCAGAGTTACCCCCTCAGGGTGGCGGCGGGGGTTAGCGGTGGTGGTGGCGGCGAGCGGAGGATGGGGTTGCGGCGGGCGTTTTTCAAATAATTACATCGGGCTGCGGTGGTGGTGGGTTGCCATGGCAACCGCAGTGCCTTCAGCATCCTGCGAAGCGTAGGCAACCGGGCAACCGACCGGCGCAACCTGGTTTTCCTTCGTCGAACGTGTCTTCTCGAATCGGTGCCGAACCGTTCCACGGTCCATTTGCTCTTACGCCTGTGTTTCTGCATAAAAACGAACGCACGAGATGCGTCGCTGTTAACCCTTTGAGTGCTGTGGACGCAATACATGTTTGGTAGATGTTATCGGCATGAACTGTGGACGCATATACGCGTTTATCTATTTTTTTCGATTTCCTACATATTGGCGTTATCAGCGCATGAAATTAATTCGTGTACCTTGGCAAATGTTTTGCGTTATTTCATTTGGCGTATTTGAAGAATTACGATTACGACTTAATTGGGTCTTGGATAATCAGTCAATGGACTTCACACTAGTGGAAACATGTTCTGTCCCTAGGGAGTAGTTCGGTCGCGAGTATTCAGCAATCAAAGGGTTAATCCATGTATGCGTTCAGTAAAAGTTACGAATATGAACTATGAACGTATATATGCGTTTATCTATTTCTTACATCCCTTATGTATCGCTGTCGTTATAAGCGCATGAAATTAATTCATATGCGCACCTTGGCAAATGCCTTGCATTATTTAATTTAGCGCAACTGAAGAATTACAATTATAACTTAATTGGGCCTTGTATAATCAGTCAACGGAGTTCACACTAGCGGAATCGTATTCCGTCCCCAGGGAGTACTTCGGTCGCGAGTATTCAGCAATCAAAGGGTTAATCCATGTATGCGTTCAGTAAGAGTTACCAGCATGGACTATGGACGTATATATGCGTTTATGTATTTCTTCGGTTCCTCACGTATTGCTGTCATTATACGCGCATGGAATTAATTCATGTGTATACCTTAGAAAACTCTTTGCATTATTTCATTTTGCGCAACTGAAGAATTACAATTATAACTTAATTCGGCCTTGTATAATCAATCAACAGAGTTCACACTAGCGGAAACGTATTTGGTCCCCAAGTAGTACTTCGATCGCGAGTATTCAGCATTCAAAGGGTTAACACTCCGTGCTCTATGGACGTATATATGCGTTCGATACAAATCTTCAACATGACCTATGATCACATATACGCCTCTGTCAATTTCTTCGATTCCTCACGTATTGCCATCATAATTAGCAACTTCGCTCATAATTATACAGCACCGAAAGGGTTAATTCCAAGCTTCAATCACCATGCCCATTTGCAAAACATCATCTGTGACGTGTCTCTCTATGTTCGTAGAGATACTCGATAAACCACTTCGAATTTTGCTTCTGCGCTCACCGCGTGAGAGAACCCAAGGCACTCTTATCAGACAAGCTTATCGTGCGTTAGGTTACTCGTTCCACGCATCGAACGGGCCGCGGTCGATCAGAACTTTCCATTCGAAAACTTTACCATAACCCGACCTTGACTTCGCCAGCCGAAGATCGTCGAGGGCTGGAATTTCTCACACTCGCGCTGCGCCTCTGTCACGCATGCAGAAGTAGCGTTTAGGCTCGTATGTCGTAGGCCACCTACGAACGGACGGATGCGTCACGGCGACGTCGGCGATAACTTTTATCGGGCAGATAGACGAAATTGGGTCGGCCGTGATTACGGTCTGGCCAGCGTGCATCATCTAATCTACTATTTTGTAGCGACACAAGGTTCCGCCTCGCTTTCAATACCCTTTCGTCGCCGGCGCTTTTCTGCCGTACGCCAGAAACCGTACTCGCGTCCATATCGGGTCGGAAATACGAAATTTGCGGTTAGGCGGAATTTGTCGCAACCTTTCTGCGGAACAACAGCTGTTATTACAGTTATTCCGTCTTATCAGTTTCGCGGAAGACAAACTACCGCAACTTCCGTCGCTGCCGGTACCCTGTTACCTGTCGATTCCATATATCGGTTTTGTTCGTTCGCGGGGATGATGGTTCTTAAGAGAACCGGAAACCGCATCGACGGTGCCAGTCGGTTTTACGGGCGCGATACGTCGAGGACTTACGAATGGTGAACCACTCACGGCCTCACCTTCTCCTTCCTTCGACAGCTCACTCGACCTACTGCCAACCTACACATCTAACCTAACCTACCAGAGGTCAAGCAGAACTTCGACGAGCCAGAAAGAGAAGCTCCGAACGGGAGACTGAGACCGCGAGCCTCGATGTTGGAATGAGACGGAGCATATTAGACGGAGTGCGAAAGTAGATTTCGAACAGAGTAAGACGGATTGTAAAAGTGGCAGCGAGATTTAGAATAAGGGTGAGGCGTACTCGGAATAACGGTAATAGATAACGATTTAGAGTGACGGTGATAGGGAAACACGGAATATTGTGACGCTTTTAAACGAGCACTTGTTTCGTCGGGGTTTATATTAGTTTCAGACATTCGTGCCGTCCTGCGCGGATAGCATATCTGTACGTCGTATCGTATTATGCAGAAATGATTTCATAAGAATTCGCTATATTAGATGCAGAACATTTACATGCCGCGCATTAAAGGTTTGTCCTATTTCGAATAAAGGCGAATATAGTCGGCGGTGCAAGACGGAGCGCGTTCGAGTAAAACCGAGGCGGAATGAGAAAGAGAGCGCGGGCTAGAACGAGAGTAAGGCAGATGGACTTAGAGTAAGAGGATAAGAAGGAGAGAAAGAGCAAGGAGAGTAAGAAGGAGAGTGGTGGATCACTGGAGTGGGGTCAGTTCGTGACCCGACCACCTGTGGAAGCAGCCGGTAGCTACTTCTTGTTTGCCGTTTGCGCATACCTACCTACCACTTATACGTACTACGTATTACGTAGGCGAAACCACCAGCCGATGACCGTGGTCACGGTTAGGTCCCGAAATTACGCTTCACGCTCGCTTCTACGGAAATTACGCTTCTCGCCTTGTTTTCCAGAAATGGCGCGTTCTACCGTCTTTTCCAGAAAATCACGTTTTCTCCTCCAGGCATTCCAGCCACTTCGCTATTCGTTCCGCGGCCTGCACCGTTTACAGTTTGCACGCGCTGGAAACTATATTTGATGCCGTCAAAAAACGACCGGTGCTTACGAATACGCAGATTCCATTTTTCCGATGGAAGAATGCGATTCCTGTGATTTTCAGAAAATCCTATCTCCTTCGCCGGGTTTGTTTCTTCTAAGTGTATACAATTTACAATTTGCATACGTCACATTACATATTCAGTACGGTCGAGAAACTATCGGTACTTGTAAATACACATGTTTCTTTGCTTTTTGCGACGCAAGAATGCGATTCCTGTGATTTTCTAAATTTTAGTTGTCAGGAAATCGTGTTTTATTCTTCAGGTATTCGTTCTTGACGTATATCATTTATAGTTTTCACGTTACAGTATATATTCAGCATCGTCAAAAACGTCTGGTACTTTCTAATACACAGATACTTTTTTTGCGATGCAAGAATGTCCTTCTTGTGATTTGCCAAATATTCGTTTCCAGAAAATCATGTTTCCTTGAGCAGGGATTCGTTTCATGCCTTGTATAATTTACAGTTTACGCGCGTTACAATCTACATTCGGCGCGGTCAAAAAACGATCGGTACTTGTAAATACACATGTTTGTTTGCTTTTTGCGATGCAAGAATGTGATTCCTGTGATTTTCTAAATTTTACTTGTCAGGAAATCGTGTTTTATTCTTCAGGTGTTCGTTCTTGACGTATATAATTTACACAGTTTCTACGTTACAATACATATACATTCAGTATGACCAAAAACGTCTGGTACCTACTAATACACGGATTCTTTTTTTGCGATGCAAGAATGTCATTCTTGTGATTTCCCAAATATTCGTTTCCAGAAAATCATGTTTTCTTGAGCAGGCATCCGTTCCATCCCTTGTATAATTTGCAGTTTACGCGCGTTACAATCTACATTCGACGCGGTCAAAAAACGATCGGTACTTATAATTACAGAGATTCCAATTTTGCGATACAACACACGCAATTTCGATTTCGGGGGCGGCCGAACGAAAAAGCACCCACCGTTAGTTTACGGCAATTGACTCGTCCAATTGAACATCGCCGATTAATTCTACGAAAATCAGTAGCGTTCGGAATAACGGGCCGCCGGTTTTGGTACCAATTGACCGCGGCTACTCGCTGGGATGGAACGTTTAGATGATTAATTGTCCGGGGATCAGTAATCATTGGAATTGTCCTTCAGTATTAGATCAACGTTGCATTCAATAATTAACGACCGTCGAGCGTTCGTACGATTCATCAGTCTTTGAAGTCACTCCATCGTGCCGAAGATTTCTAACTCTAGCAGATTCGTTCCACAATGCGCGACTGAAGTGATGATCGCACTTCATGTCTATTTATGCTATTGCGACCAACTGTACAGATAATGCAACCACTGTCCGCGCGATTGTGGACTTTCCCGCACTTTTCATATACGCAGCTCGACTCAGACCACATACGCATCGAGAGATTATACAGTGTAGAACTGAGATTAGTCTTTATACACGAATTTAATTTACGCTGATAATATGGACTTTGTAATATAGGACAATGCGGAGTAGAATCCAGGGTAGAGTTCACATTGGGATTTGGTTTAGAACATATATGGACATAGGAAACCTGGTGTTTGGAATATGTAGTACTGCGCCACTCTGTAATTAGATTTCATATTTAAACCCGGACAACTTTGCACCTACGTATCCACTATACATGAAAAATGGATATACCCGTGTTATTAATCTGTTAGCTGTTTTTGACGGGTACACTCGTCATGAACAAATGGCAATGTGTGCGACAAGTAATGGTTGTCATGCGTAGAAAGTAGTTATAAATTGCTGTTTAGATTGCAATTTTAGTAAAGACTCAAGTATACGCATACATTTTATGACGTTTTGAATATTTAGGGCAATTGTGTATTGCAGGGATTGAATTAGATTGATTAAAATAAGACTCTCCAACACATTTTAACCCTTTGACTGCTGAATACTTCTGACCAAAGCGCTCGCTGTGTACGGAATACTTTTCACTAGTGTGAACGCTATTGATTATTATGTACAGCACAACTAAGATCTAATGAAAATATTTAATTTACGCCAAATTACACAATGCAACAAAATTACTTAATAAAGAACGCATCTGTATTCAGCTACATTGATAATTGTTGCTAATTGTTGTTAACAAACAACTTCGTCTCAAACAGATTTCTTTGTCACGCATTCATTACCACGGGAGACTTATCAAAAAGCCTAGTCAGTAATAACATGCAAAAACAAAACAGCAATACCATTACATCATAATCCTATATCATAATAAATATACTCTGTGTTTGGCGGTACCCCCATCGTCGCTTACTCGCGACACTTTTCACAGTTCGCAATAGCTGACCGCTCAAGCGAAATACCCCATTCTGCGTATTGACAGTTTTTTTTATTGATCGGCCGGTTGTCTTATCTTCGCACTTTAACCGGCGCTTTCAGCCATTCTGTTCGCGGCACGTAGCGGAAAGTCAAAAAGACCGAGAAACAATGAGCCCGAGCGAGAAAAGGTAGGAGCAGAATTGCGACACAGCGTGCGAGCTCGCACGTGTGATCGCGGGGGTACGCGCGGAATACGAAAGAAAGGGAGCGAAAGCGGTAAAAAGCGAGGACGGGAGAAGCTCAAAGGCAATGGGGCGACAAAAGTCAGTGGCGCTTTTAGCGGCAAGCGCGCCGGCAGTAGGCGCATGAATAATAATCCATGATTAATAGAGCGCTAAGCTGCCGGCGATTCGCGGCATGAATGGACGTAGTACTATTAAGCGGCGCGTATATTATACCTGCATGGGCGTATATGCCGACCCGAGTTTGTGTGTGCGCACCTGTACGTGTGCGTTTTGTGTGTGCCTCTGTTACACTGACGCCGCCAATTTTGCGTGTATTGTGCCGACCTGCAGATAACGCGCGGAAGACGTGTGATCGTCGGACAATGAGGTCCCCTAAACTGTCTTTAACGTACGAGCTTATGGAGTAATCCTATCGCCGACAGATCCCGAGTAGATATTTTCTGATGTCGGCTGTCTATTGTCGCCGGAGTTTATGAGATCGAGATCGCATAACACGCGGGTTATGCAGCGCGAAGTTTATATTTTTGCCCTTTGTAATCTGTCGACTGTCGATCGTGTACGTTGCGTGGCACGCGTGAAATCGGACTGTTATTAATTAGGATTTATAGCTGATTGTAGTTGAGGGTATATTTATGGTGTAATGGATATTGTCGAGCGTGTGCAATTATGTTCGGGTTGCCCTATCGTGTTGCGCAGTTTTACATATTTTTATATGGGCTCTCGTGAGCGCATACTTATGATCCCACATGCTTTTAGATTTTTTCTTTATCTTCAACTTTCTTTTTCCATGCACGAACTCAAGGAAAAAATAAATCTGCCATTTTTGTTCAACAAGTCGGAATGCGTAAAAATGACGCGGCCCGTAAACGTAGTGTTAAGTTAAGATTTATGCGTGATTGTAGTCGCGGGTATATTTATGGTGTAATGGATATTGTCGAGCGTGTGCAATTATGTTCGGGTTGCCCTATCGTGTTGCGCAGTTTTACATATTTTTATATGCGCTCTCGTGAGCGCATACTTATGATCCCACATGCTTTTAGATTTTTTCTTTATCTTCAACTTTCTTTTTCCATGCACGAACTCAAGGAAAAATTAAATCTGTCATTTTTGTTGAACAAGTCGGAATGCGTAAAAATGACGCGGCCCGTAAACGTAGTGTTAAGTTAAGATTTATGCGTGATTGTAGTCGCGGGTATATTTATGGTGTAATAAATATCGTGGAGTATGCGCAATTACATGTTTGCGCTGTCGTCTATCGCAGTTTTCGACATTTTTACATGTGCATCCGCGAGCGCATACTTACCATCCCGCATGCTTCTAGCTTCTTTCCATTTCTTCAACCTTCTTTTTCTATACATGGCGAGTATCTGCGTCGTTTCTCCTCTTCGGCTCCTTTCAGTCTCGCTTCATTAACCGGCACGTGGTCGAAATGGAATCGGGAACCGTGTCGCGTTCCACCACGAGCAACGGGACAAAAAAGATTGCCAACTATAAGGTCGCGGACGCGGATGCGTTTAATTGATTCGTGGAGAATCATTAATCACACTTTGCCGCCGATTAAACCTGAAAGCGAACTATGTGAAAACGTGTCTCAATCCACGTCGGATGCGAGTTTTTTTTTTCATTCCCAATTAATGGCTGATCGACGATCTTCAGGCGGCGCGCATTCATATGTTGTGTACTTTAGTATTTATGGAGTCGACCGCGAAGGCAGGCCAAGCGATCTTTAAGAAGTCATCTAATTGCTTAGGTCGTTAACTTTCGATAAAAATTCGCATTGAAAGACTGCATGTCGTTCTCTCGTGCTTCCACGAAAGCGACCGTTATCAGTAGTTGAGATTCATCTTCGTTCGGATGTCATCGACGTCTTTGAGCGGAACGGATCCGCAGAAAATGCGCGGAGGAAGGAAACGATCGATCGGGCTCCAATAAATTCCGCGGCACCATTCAGTCTCGCGAAATATTCGACCGGAATCCTGCGCCGGCAAAAGGAGGAAAAAGTTAATTTCTCATTTGCGACTGCTCGCAATCGTTCTTCTCTGCCGCCGCTTTCTTCCGTCCGTAATTTCGTAGTTCGTTAGACCCCCGGCGAGATATCGTTCAATATGAATCAATTTGCCATCCCGTCTTCGTCCGAAGGCATTCACCGCGTGAATGTCACGTTTCCCGCGTCACGGACAATTTATTAACATCATTGCCCTGCGTACAAACCAAAATGAAGACGTCGAGGGTGCCACTGGGTTTGACAAAGTTTTGCATCGAAGTAAGTAAGGCCGGCTCGCAGGTATCGCGAAATACGATCTACGTATACGAAACGGCACAAAATACGTATCTGCGGCGTCCAATATCAATTATACATTAAATCAATCGGCGAAGGTGACTTTTTTTCACGCCACATTAGCTTTCGTAGTTCCTTAGACCCCCGGCGAGATATCGTTCAGTATGAATCAATTTGCCATCCCGTCTTCGTCCGAAGGCATTCACCGCGCGAATGTCACGTTTCCCGCGTTACGGACAATTTATTAACATCATTGCCCTGCGTACAAACCAAAATGAAGACGTCGGGGGTGCCACTGGGTTCGACAAAGTTTTGCATCGAAGTAAGGCCGGCTCGCACGTATCGCGAAACACGATCTATGTATTCGAAACGGCACAAAATACGTATCTGCGGCGTCCAATATCAATTATACATTAAATCTATCGGCGAAGGTGACTTTTTTTCACGCCACATTAGCTTTCGTAGTTCGTTAGACCCCCGGCGAGATATCGTTCAATATGAATCAATTTGCCATCCCGTCTTCGTCCGAAGGCATTCACCGCGCGAATGTCACGTTTTCCGCGTCACGGACAATTTATTAACATCATTGCCCTGCGTACAAACCCGAATGAAGACGTCGGGGGTGCCACTGGGTTTGACAAAGTTTTGCATCGAAGTAAGTAAGGCCGGCTCGCACGTATCGCGAAACACGATCTATGTATACGAAACGACACAAAATACGTATCTGCGGCGTCCAATATCAATTATACATGAAATCAATCGGCGAAGGTGACTTTTTTTCACGCCACATTAGCAGTCGTGACTGGTTCTTATCGGACGACGATATTTCGCTCTAAGTAGAAGCGTTTTAGCAGCTGAATTTTTCATTTGCATACGTCTCGCAATACGAATCGTGGGAGGTATTTAGCTGTCTAAGAATAGATACCTGCGCGAATGAGTTTCGCGTATGGGCTTAACGGCACGAAAACATTTATCAAAGTCTATTTGTAGTGGGTGAAAGGACTCTGCGCGGTGTTCCGAAGTTGAGGTATAACCCCGTTACACGTTATAACTGCTCCTTTTGAGATGTTCGCCGTCGAGGGTATACGTTTCGGGTCCCCGCGCGGAAGAATATTTTTCTACTCGCTTCGAATGACTTTTCGACTTCATTTTTTATCCTCCG
The DNA here is from genome assembly GCA_033815515.1 of Cryptocheilus praepositus. NCBI lineage: Eukaryota > Metazoa > Arthropoda > Insecta > Hymenoptera > Pompilidae > Cryptocheilus > Cryptocheilus praepositus. The sequence continues at coordinate 7,145,328 of JAWWQZ010000314.1, forward strand.
CGCGTACACACGATTTTGAAAAGGCGCGAAGACGTGAGCCGGGAGGCGAGTGTATTCATTAATTCTTGCCATGTGTCGGTGCTATCCTAATCCGTCTCTTCAACTTTTTCTTCCCGCCGCGCGCAGTGAAGAACCTCGCTGGTCGTGTTTGTATCTTCGGTGCTCGTCGTTAATTTGACGGACAAGTTGCAGGGGAGGATAGGAGGATGTACACACGATTCAGCATGCGCGTATGAGCTGCAGCGTGTGCCACTCGGTTAATTGGCGCTTAATTGGCCGTAATTAAGTTAACTCCGCGAACACGTGGGCGCGGCTTGCGGAGATTGGCCACGCGCTACGACTTAAGCAATTGGAGGAGAAAACTGAAACGCGGGTGGATCGCTCGTCAGTTTTTGTACTTGCACTTTCTCAGCTTGCGATCTCGGTCATTTTTTGTACCGACGTTAAAACACACTGATCACGGTCGTCGTGAGATATTGCTCCTGCAAAGGAATAATCAACAGAAAATACGTAGGTATTTAAAAACAAAATGATCATAGTCGTTGATGGATACTGCCTCTGCAGAAGTATAATCAATAGATAATACATTGCTATTTGAAAAACAAGGCGATCATGGTCGTTGACGGATATTGCTTCTGCAGTAGAATAATCAACAGAAAATACGTAGGTATTTAAAAAACAAGGTGAACGTGCTTGTCAACGGGTACTGTTTCTGCAATAGACTAACGAGTAGAAAATACGTAGCATATCAGGGGTTTTTATGACTTGCAACTTATCCGTCATACTTGACGCCAGCTAGCGCTTGACGAATCCGTTAATTTCTGAGGAATTTTCTTTTGCACAGATAACGCGACACCCTATATAAATATGTACGCACGGGAGACGCAGGAATTCAAGGTGGAGGTGAATTACCTGTTCGTGATTTGAGGCTAGGTCGCCACCTTCCTCCTGAATGACCCTGACTCGTCGAGGTCCCGACTTATCCAACGGCGTTTCGTATCCTTGATCGATGGCGGACACGCGCGTGTGCTCACATGCGTGTCACTACGTATGTGCGCTTAGATCGTTGGGCTGTCTGTCAAGGAAACAATTTCGGGTTCATTAGAATCTTTCACCGTTTCTCTTCACATATTACCGCACAGCAAGTTTTCTTCGTACAATTATAAAAGGTCAAAATTTCGAAATACTACATTACCAATAGACACATTGCCGTTCAGCAACTTTCCGCCGCACAATTGCGAAACGTCCAGTTTTCCCATCTCTTAACACTTTGACTGTCATGATGGTCACCGGTGGCCGATGCAAGATATTTTACTGAAGATCCAAAATATTCGCAAATACATCATTATCAATTTATCGCGTGAACAAACTTAATAGCGCCGAAACTAGAAAGTTTCCAATACCCAAGCGCACAAATTTGAAATTCGTGAATCCACCGATGAACAACCGATTAACACGTTGATTGCCAAGCGTATTTTGCTGTATTAGAATGGCAATGCTATGAAATACTACAGCGTTTGATTGAATTCTGCAAAATGTAAATAATGTGCAGATATTGGAGACCAAAGGATCGCATCACTATTCTAACAATAACTGCATTTATAAAATATTGTTACTCATTGCGAATATTTTGTATCTTCAGTAAATTCTCTTGCGCCGGTCACCGATGACCCGAGATTTTAGTGAAGATCTAAAATATTCACAATGGGTAGCAATAACTATTTTATAAATGCAGTTGTTATTAGAATAGTGACGCGATCCTTTGGTCTTTAATACCTGCACATTCTTTACATTTTGCATAATTCAGTCGGACGCTGTAGTATTTCATAGTTTCGCCGTTCTAATATAATAAAATACGTTTGGCAGTCAATGTGTTAATGCAGCTCTGCCAATCGCGCGACGTGCCACTTTCCGATTCTGCACTTTCGATTTCTGCAACTTAGCGGCGCGCAAATTGGCAGCGCGGCGGTATTCGATTTTGAACTATCGCGGCGCTGAACTTTTAACGGGCCCTGCACTTTTCTACGGGATCAATGGGTGGTGAGATCAGGTTTAAATTGAAAACAGATTTGCACGCGTTCATTCGCACACACGTAACCCGACACCCTGTATATGTATATGTATATGCGATCACCTGTCGCCGACGGAGACTGACCTTCTGCACACTATCGCCCCGTTGACTTTGTCGTGAAGCGAATACATTTGCATCCCGCCGTCGCTCGTCTCTCTCCTCTCTCTTTCTCCGTCTCTCTCCTCGTAGCATCTTATATTTTCCTTCGAGGCCTCCCTCCGCCCCTCTCCTTTTTTCGACAAAAGACGAGATATTCGTCGGCCTTGGACAACCGCCTGCTCCCACGGTGTGCCGCGCGGAATAATTCCACGTCCTTGCGTGTGCGAAATCCGTTTTTGGATCGGCGAATCCGTCGGATGATTCCCGAACATCAGTCCATTTGGTTTCTGAACCCCCGCTCCCGCCGTACATCTTTTTCTCCCGACCGTGGATCGACTTTTATTTCGGCTAGACGTCGATCGATCCTTTTTTCCCTCTTATTCGGCCGATTCCCGAGCAGAGGCTAATTAAAGAACGAGTTTAATAACACGCGTAATTAGGCGCGCCGGGCTGAAAAAGAACCGAAGGACTTCGCAAACAAGACGATTTACGGTTAGAGTGGCCAAAAAAGCTCGCGTTAATTCTTTCTCTCTCCGCGTTAATTTCTAGCCACGTCTGTAAACTGCCGTTTGTTGATGAAACTGGGAAACGCGGGGCTAGATAAAAGTCCAAAACTTTCTGGTGCCAGGCCTTTTTTGCACGAGGAGACTGATGTCGTGTGTTACAGGGGAGGCTGGGTATTGTTGTACTTTTTATTTTACTTCTTTTTAATGAAAGGACGTGAAAAGTCTTTGCGGCATCGTCGAGTGCGACAATTTCAGTAAAAAAATATGCGGTTATGTTTAATAAGAGTACAGTTGGCGACAATTACATGAAGAAGGCAAATTTATTTTTACCAGTGAAAAGTGATTTTTTGCCTGCTATTTAAAGTTAAATGGAAGAACAAGACTTGAATCATATTTGGATAGATGGGCAATACAATTAATCTATCCTGCTATCTATTACAGGCTTTACGCACTTCCGCAGATTTCTCCATCCCCGTGCAGAAATTCAAATCTAGCCAAATCATTTTTGCACTTGACTTTGAAAATTTTGATCTCAGGGAAAAGTTTTTCGCCCTCTCGCATTCGTCTACCCTGCCAAAAAGTTCCCGGGAAAACTCTTCCTTAAACGTATCTATCCCACTACATATTAGTCGAAACATGAGCTACGTGGCAACTAGCCCGAACATCTCAACTTCAAACATGCTATAACCGTACCTACACGCTTTCGCCCATTTTTCCATCCTCGTGCAGAAATCCCAATTTAGCGAAAACGACATTTCTGCACCGGAGTTCGAAAATTCGGACGTCAGGTAAGAGCGTTCCGAGCCCCCCACACTGGTCTCACTGCGGAAAGGTTGCCGAGAAAAGTCCCGTTCGAAACGGCGTTCGCAGTTCGCGTCTTCGAGCAATCGGAAAAGGTTGTCTTCCGATCGAGAGCGCAAATTTATCGTTCGGGATCAAGGTCCGGTGTTTACCGTGCGCACACCCTGAGTCCCGGCGCAGCAGATTCGAGACTTAAAGAACCGCCGTGTTCATTCCGCCCACGTAGACCGTAACGCCGTTAGCCGAGCAATGAGATTTTCCTGACTACCGGAAGCTATCGACTCGTTACGCTCGGCTCCTTTTCGCCCGTGAAAGCCCCCGTTTCCTCGTTTAAACCGGGCAACCCGGCTTGTTGGACGTCGGAGTCTCCTTACAACTATTTAATACAGCGTGCCTTGCCAGATATCAAGGAGGATTTAATCAGCATATCTCCGCTAGGTCTAGTCTCTCCTTTCAGCCGCAGGCTTCTTACCCCGAGTCCTTTTAGCCTCGTAACGTCGCTGCAACCCTCTCTGAAGACGACCCACACGCCGGCAGATTTTATACACCGACGCCGGGAAAGCGTGTTGGTGCCTGTATGCGCGTGGGCGTAGACATCGGCCCTGGAAAGAGGAATATGACGTCGGGATTCTTGACTGGAAATTTCCACGGGATGTCGGATTATTGCTGCGTCGAGGAGACAAACGTCGACATTTTAATTTCGCGGCTTCTAGGCCGCGCGGCGGTGCATTTCGTTTCGGGGCTGACGATAGCTCGCGTCGGTCACGTAATTAGAGTTAGCGTGATATGATCATAGAAACGTTGAGGTAGTGTCATTGTAACGCGCCGCGTTGCGCCGCGTAGCCTAATGCCGGCGAACAACTCAATTCGCTAGTTTCGGCCGTACGTGACTACTCGAACGCGACCCGGTCTGTAAATAGGTCGCGTAATAGGTGTCAGGTAAAATTTCGCGACTAGTCAATCTGAGGGCTCTCGGGTAGGTGACGTGGATCTTGACAAACGTCGGCTTACTGGAGTGTCAGAAGATTCGCTACTATGTGGTCAGATTACTTCTTTCGTGTATTTTTTCTCTTGCCGCACGGCGAATCCTCGATTACTTCGGGCCATCAGCCCCGTGCGGGTGGTTTCTTTAAAGAGTAAACATATCGTGTAAGTGGACGGCAATAAGGTGTGTTAGAATCAGTATTGAATACAATCACGTAGATATTGCTTCCTTTATTTCGGCTGTTTAAAGGCTTAAACCTTTAAGTGCTATGCATTCCATAAATATTACCAGCATGGACTATGGACGCATATATGCGTTTATTCATTTGTTCGATTACCCACATACTGCAATCGTACGTAGCAATGTATGGGATGAATAGACGTGCGTTCTTTAGCAAATAATGTTTTCCCAGTATTTAAAGTAGCATCGCTATAGTAATGATGAAACAAACGTCACAGCAGTTTCGTTTACTAATCGATCGACAAGGTATGTTAACCCTTTGACTGCTATGAACGCATATATGCGTCCATCGAAATGTATCGGTGTCGACTATGGACGCACATATGCATTTCAGAATCGTTTCGATTTCGTACGTATTGCAGCCACAATTATTAATGTACGAGATGAATACAGATGCGTTGTTTATCAAAGCATTTTCTTGCATTATTTAATTTGGCGTAAATTAAGAATTATCATTAGAACTTAGTTTACGCCTTACATAATCAATCAATAGAGTTCACACTAGCGAAAAGTGTTTCGTCCTCAGCGAGGGCTTCGGCCGGAAGTAATCAGCACTCAAAGGGTTAACGTAAACGTCTAAAGATATACATGAAGCATAAACACTTTTCCCTAGAAAACCCATATATACATATTCACAAGGGAGTATTCCGCACTCCCAGGGTTAAGCCTACCACCGGGAATATTCCTCCTGACACATGCACCGCCCTTTTCCCGTATTGACGCTAACGCACCTTCCCGTTTCCCCGAGAAGTCCGAGCTAGTAGCCGGCGACACGTCAAATTCGCAAATTATCGACAAAGTGGCGCGACATCGAGCGTGTCCTGTCTGCTGAATACTTTACAAATGCGGCTCTTTCCTCCGATTCCCACGGGAGCGACTGTTCCCTTTTCCTGTTCCTGCCTCGACCTCTCTTCCATCTCGACTGGTCTCACCCCCTCGCGCCGATAATTGGCAGGTAAGACGGTCGTTTTTTTGTTTTCGGGCCCGCGCCGTCTAGGAGTATAAAAATTCGGCCGGTTTCTCGAGATGTAGATGCGTTCTCGGAAGCGGGTTGGGCCTTGTCGGGGCACACGGTATGGCAGAGAGCGAAGAACAGAGCTGGGCAACCAGGTGATGGGGCAGGGCAGAGGCAGGACGAGGAGGAGGAGGATCACGGAGGACGAGACCGATCCTGATGTAAGGCCGGCGAAAGTTTTGTCGCGCGAGCATTCGAGAGGCAGCGCGAACGGCGATAGGATTGTCCACCGGCGCAAAAGTTCACGTCGCCTCTGGCGGGAAAATAATTGTCCTTTGTTACAGCGCTGCCTTCCCTACTGATTCTCCGCTGCTCGTTCTCGTTCTCGCTTTATTCGGATCCACTGCACTCTCTCGCCGGTTCTCCTTTCGGCTGCAGGGCCGAGCGGAAATCTGGTATAATAGAGTGGCGCCGAATCAAAGAATAAATCAGGCGCGGATCAGTCTTCAAGTGTGGAACTTGGAAAGCGTTTTTGTTGCGCGTTGACGATTTTTGGCGGAAAGTATGGGTGGGGTGGAAATATGCAAGGAATGTAGCAATACAAATTTGATGTGGATTTAGCTCTGTTTCGACTTCATCTTCTATCTTCGTTACTATAAAATTGAAGTAATGTTTAATTTGAAATCATTTCACGAAAGTGTGGTTTTATTGTTATGTAAGTTGACGATAGCTTGTGCATTTTGAATTTAAGACCTACTGCTATTTTGACATTTAACACGTTGGCTGCCGCGGGGGTCACCGGTGACCGGCGCAAGAGATTTTACTGAAGATCCAAAATATTCGCAATGGGTAGTAATAATTATTTTATAAATGCAGTTATTGTTAGAATAGTGATGCGATTCTTTGGTCTCCAATACTTGCACATTATTTACATTTTGCATAATTCAGTCAAACGCTGTAGTATTTCATAGCATCGCCGTTCTAATACGGCAAAATACGCACGGCAGTCAACGTATTAATTAGAACTTTAGTCGATTTTATTTCATCGCATATGTAGAAATGTGCAATGCACTCAGAAACCAAAAGTTCTGTCCCGGCATACATTGTTCACAATCAAATATTTTCCCGAATTTTGTTTGGGGTGGCGACTATTGGCTACTTTACCCCAGTCTCTATTATAATCACGCGAAGCCGTTTATTTATACATCATCCCATTCATCCTCGAACTTCTTAGGCTTGTTGCGTCCACGCTTTAGTGAATTCCGATCTTCGACACTTAACGGCCCATGTCGTCTAATCTGCCTACTTTTCGCTTGCATCACACGTACCACCTTCTTTCTCACTTGACTCCCTTATCGTCCGACCATCCCTGCTTCTGATCACGGGTCGTTTGCTCGTCGTCGAAGTTTACACGTTTCAAGGGATTGGCGAGATCGCCGCTATGATTAATTGCCTTGCGGTAACGACATAGTGCTTGTGGGATGTAGCGGTACGATGTCCGACCTGGATGGTAGCAGTCTCGGTACGAACTGTCTTCACTACGGCTCTAATTATCTCTGCGGCCTTCTACACTCGGAACTGGCCTTATATTCTAATGCGTCGGACTATACATCACGGGATTTATAGATTACGAACACCGCGTCCCGTGGAATCTATTGATCACGAGGTTCATGTACGGCAGAACGGGGATGTTATAAATATCAGCTGGATACGGTTCCAATTTTTATAGTATAAATCGTTATGTACGGCGCAGGGTATGAAAACTATCGCTGAAGGATTCTATATCAGGAAATTTATAGATCATATAGAATTTCGTGGGCTGAATTTATAGATGGGAGTGGAAACCGTGAAATATAGATCTTATGTATATTCACTGTAGACAGTTTAGAAACTAACATTATGTACCAGGGATAAATCCAAGGGTCTTCATTATTGTGGGGTGTCGACATTCTCACCAGGGCCTCAGTTTTCTATTCTAATAATCTTACCTTTACATAGCCCGATCATCCGATCAATAGTTCACATAATCAGACACCGTCCGCATTATTTTCTTCATGAAAACCGCTTCAACTCCTGAAAACACCAGAAACACTCAGCATTTAAATCCGCCAGCGTACCTTCCTTACCCACCGCTCTTCCTCCATTGCCTTCGACTCTCTCTCTCGCCTCGCAGCTCCTCAAACCGTCGTACTTTTCACACGTCGATCATCCCGCACAATAATCGACGCCGCGCCGATACCGAATGATTAGCGATTCCTTCCCGCGCAGTGCATCGACCTGCCGCGCAATTAAGCAGAATCACGCACGCGCGCCGATTAAGAAGAATCACATCCGCGCGCGTAACCTGCAGCCCGACGCGTACAGTCGAAAGTCGAGAGTTAATGAGCCGGAAAGAAAGCCGATTAGGCGAGAAGCATCCTCGTCATTCTGAGCATTCCCAAGCCCCGAGTATAGAGAACTCGAGGAGAGTCCATTCGCGGATTTCGCTGCGGCGCGCGCGAGAGCAGAGCGAACGCGGGAAATTTCGTTTTGCGGAGGCGAAACTTTAATTCAGGGCCCCGGGTGCCCGTCGGTTAAGGAAAATATGGAAAATCGTTATAAGAAACGCGGGATATAGAACTGCCATCCCCCGGCACGCGGGCGGGATGAACTTGTCCGCTGCTCGCGTTGCCTTCGACATAGCTCGGTGGACAGTTGTTCTCCCGTCCGTGACCTCTCGCTCGGGGTTTCTGTCGTTTGTGCCGTTTGCGCGCTGGTCGTTGCAATATTTTACCCTCCGCGTGGGGGCACACCGTGTCCGCGTATATATAGACGCCGGCTATACACGGTGTGCGCTCTAACGGTACGCATCATTTTTCGGCCACGCGTGACAATGTCACGAAATTCTTCGGACGGTCGCGGTGAACGATAAGTAAATGGTCGAGTCTTTTTGGACGGGGTCACGGGAATGTTAGGGTTACAGTGGGGTTTTCGGGGCAGTCGCGAGATTTGGCTTACAGTAATGACGTCTTTATTACAGAATTTGGGTGAGTTGTTTTGGACGTCACGGTGTTTGATACACGGGATAGTGACGAAATTCTTCGGGGCGCCGGTCGCGGTGAACCATACATTAATTACTGGCGGATACTTGTCGGAGTTGTCATGGGAATGCCAGGGTTATTATGGTGGTTTAAATGCAGTCGCGAGATTAGGTTTACGGTAAGAATGTAAGGGATATCCTGGAAATGGAATGTTTCGGGGTGTTGTGTCTATTCGTGTTTATTACAGAATTTCAGTTTTGAACGTCACGGCATTTTCGTACATGTGATGATGTAACGAATTTCTTCGAGGCGTCGATCGCGGTGAGCCATAAATTCATTATTGTCAAATCCTTTTCAGAGTTATTAAATGCAGTCGCGAGATCAGGTTTACGAAATTCTTGTCAACAATAAATTGATGACTGTCCAATTCTTTTTGGAGTTATCATGGGAGCGTCAGGATTACTTGGGGGATGTTTTGGGATTACAAGTGCAGTCGCGAGATTACGCTTACGGTAAAAGCGTAAGGGCTATCGCGAACAATCGAACATTTTAAGGGTATCGTGTCTATTCGTGTTTATTACAGAATTTCCGTGAGTTGTTTTGAACAGAGCTATGTTTATACGGGGCTTGCCTCAGGTGATGTGGCTGCATTAACAACGTGTTATTGCAAACGTTTGAAAACTCGCGCATCACTCCGCACACCCCGTATATCGTGCCGCTCTCGCGTCCTGCTCTCTCCCTTTAACTCTTTTTCCCGCGTCTTCCTTTCTCTCCGCGCTTTTCCTACGTCGGACAAATAAATGAAAAATGATAATAATTAAAAACGCTTTTTAATATTCTCAAAGGACGAGCCCCTCTCCTCCCTTTTTGCCCTGCACACGTTTCTCTCGATTGCACGCGCATGCCCATCTCTCCGCCGTTCTCTTCCTTTGTGAGCGAGACGGACGAGAGAAAGAGAGCGAGACAGAGAGAGGGAGAGAGAAAAACGTTCCATACGCGTTGTATGTAATTCACAAACACAACTATCCACTGTTCTCCGCGCGCATCCCCGCCATCCCCCATTTTTTGTCTTCCTCCTCCTACCCGTTTTCGCGTGCACTCGGCAACCTTCCCCTCGCCGTTTAATCTTTGCCCGTCCATCCTCCTCGAGAAGAAGAAGAAGAACGCACGCGGATACCGGTAACATCTTTCTTTCACTTCTTCCGCGATATCCGGGAATTTCTCGGAACAGGTATATCACGACGTAATTTTGCCTCCCACTCTCTCTATCCGTTCCATTGCTCGTCGCTCCTAAATTGTCTCCGCGGGAAAGCATCGTCTCGAAACCGGAAAGGAGCGTTCGCGGGGGTGGACGGAGATGGCGTGCGATTGAATTGTCCTCGGAATGGTTAATCAGGAAGCCGGCTACGGCGCAACTGCGACAGTCTTCAATCTCGTTTCCTCCTTTCCGCTCTTGGCCTCCCGGCGACCTACGAATCCGTCACTCTTTTCTGCGCGAACCGCGGCAATCGGTCCCCCAGGCTGCACGTCCAAATCTGACGCGTACGCTGTCGACAGATCAATGATTTTTCGGTGCGATCTGTCATGTGCGCTGAGGCGCGAGCTCGTGGGAAAGGAGAGTAGAGTCGTTCGCAGTCAGACGCCTAAGTCTGCCGGCAAAGTTCGCGCGCGCAGACAGACAGCGACTCCTTCGTCGCGCGCGGAACCGTTCGTTCGGTCAATCGCGTGTCCCCGTTCACATTTTTCGAGCCCCCCTCCCCCTCCCCCCGACTATCTATTGTCTCGCTCGGGGAATTTTTTGTTTCGCTTTTCCTCGTCGCCCGGAGCGATCTCACCTTCTCCCGCGCCGCGACTCTCGCGTTCTCCGAGGCTCTCTCGCTTTCCTGTCCTCCTTTTCTCTCTCCTTCTCTCTCGCTCCTTCTCGCTCACCCGCCGCCGTCAATAGGAGCGCCGCTTGTTAATACCTCGCGGGACAATAGTTTCCCGTCGGCTTTCCTCCCACCAACGACCTCATCCTCTCCTCCACCCTGCCCTCTCTCCTACTCTTCCCCATCCACGTTTCGCCCGCTCTCGTCACCCTTTCCTTTGCCCCACCCACACCCACGCGTCTCGTCCCATGTGTACGTGCACACGCACACGCGCGCCCGCGCACCTACACACGCACGCGTATATACACGCAGTCGCGCGGGGATACGTGTGTTTATATCACATTATGTACGGGCGCGTTTTGGTCTACATATCTATGGCTTATGTATACATGCGTTATTCCTGGTACATATATAGCCGCCGGTGTACTCACCTTGGATGTACGCGGTGGTGAAGAAAGTAAACGACCCGCGTTTTTCCCTGCTGTCGGAGTACTGTCTCCGCGCGCCTGCTTGGCCCCCACCGGAACCCCTTTCTTCGTCTACACCTTCGCTTCCAGCGGCCCCTTCTATCCGCGACGGCGGCTTCCCTTTTTTTATGCAATTTAATTGCGCGCATAGGGAAGCCAGGGATCATGCGCGCAATTTGCCGCGGCCGTTTAAATCTCGCTCGCCTTTTTGTTGCCTAACGACTTAGCCCCGTGAGTAGCGCGCGGGGTGCGGACGGGGCTCGAGCGATTTTTAGTTATTGCGCGCTGTCGTGCGGCCGGCTCGATCGAATAATTAATTCGGGCAAATTCGATCGATGCTTTTCAATCGCACCGGGAAAAATCGGAGGCTGGCCCCGGGGCGGGGCTCGGTAGCCGAGTTACGGGCGGAGGGAAAATACGAAGGGAATTACAATTATGCGCGTATAACTGGAATAATAACGGTAACCGCGATGCAGATTCGTAAATTACGCGGAATAAATATAACGACGGGGGGAGGCTGATCGGGGCGAGGAAGTGGCGAAAAGTGCGCTGCAGGTGTTTTCAATGCCGGAGAGCATAAACGTAAAATATGGACCGCCGCGTACGTAGACGCGTTCGGTACGGCGGATCGGGTAAATTACAGGATTACACTGCGTTGTTGCTATGCCCGCGACGGCAAAAAGCGTAAGGACGAGTGGGCAGGTACACAGAGACACCTAGGATACCGCGGCGCAAGAAAGTAGCAGAGTAGAAACGCCGAGCAAATTTTTTCCGGGACACCCAGTTTGTGAGCGCCCTTCCCCTTACGGTTCTATGTAATATGTTTATGTAGCGTGGTAGATACTTCTGTACATGGCCAGTTAGGTATATAGATAGGAGTCAGAGGATGAGGAGGATGAGGCGGAGGCGGTTGTCGGTGGCTACGTTCACACTCGCGCACGCTCACCTCACTGACACGACACACGCACGTGCCGAGTTGCGCGCGCGCACGCCTCACATGCACGCGCACACTCAGGGACGTAGATAGGCGCTCTGGGTGCGCACACACGACGATCGGTGCACTTGTCCGTACAGCTCGTCTCACAGTGACTCTCAAACCAGCTGGACGTCTTACTTTCTCAGATTTCGCGCGGGATTCTGCGGTCAAGGCACAACGTGTTCCGCCGTTTCGCGAATGTTATCGATGACGCGGGCGACACTTTCGTCGCAAGTCTCGTAAGCTCGCCGGAATTTTTCTGCGCACTCACGGTGCAACGGCATTCGAGCCGTCTTCGATATTCGGGGAAGTCTCGGAGGCGACCGCGATTCATTGAAAGTTCGGGGGTATCAGCGACCCTTGGCTGCGTAATTTTCCGTGATCGCCCGGGGATTAACGCTATCTTCACATCCGACCATTAACCATTGTCCCTGACTTTATTCCGGCGGCGAGTCGATACCACTTCGCAGGATTCCCTTTCCACCCCGTCGTTCGGCACTCGGCGCGGTACGGCCCTGCCATAAACCCGAATCAAGATTTAAGCGATGTATGCTAATACGGGACTTAGTATGCGCTGCGGTGGCCCCACATTATGAAGATTTTCAATTTTACGCGGCACAACGACGAATAAATATTTACCGCGACGATGAGCCGCCCGTGTTACGGTTTTGCTAATGTCATTAACACCTCGCGGCACGGGCCTCGTTAGCCATCTGCGGCTCTAAGTACGAGATTAATGACGATTTTCGAGAATCCGGCAAGGCCGCGGGGACCGGCATAATAACTTCTTTATTCGTCGCGCGCTCGTGTGCGTACTGATGCCGTTGATTGTCCGACTATGGAAATTTGAGATGTGCGTTGGAGGTGGAACAGTCCCATGTAGTGGCCGTGAGTTGCGAGTGTCCGACAGTTCGTGTATAAGCGTTGGTGGTCATGCTTTGTTTTCAATGCAGTTATGCTTTGGTTGTCATTTCGTCTCGTAATTATTGATTTTACGTTGCACGCGGACAGTGCATTTTAAATGATCGGAGGCACGTTGGGTAGTTTCGGTGTATGTGAAATTGAGGGGGCAGTGCGAATTTCCGATATGTCATTTATTTCGAGACATTCTTGCCATACACGATGACTTGAGCCTACTTTTGTACTTGTAAGTTTGTAAGCACTGTAGTCGTAGACAGAACTGTGTATGGTTGTTGCGATTTCATTGCAACGGAATTTTCTATTCGACTCCTGCGGTACTGCTTATTTCTAGCCTCTTTAGATTTTCTGACATTTAGCATCCAAGCATTCGGACCTACTGCTTCTTGTTGACGTTACAACTAAATTACGTACCGTGTCTTTTCCGGTTATCTCTGCGAACTAAACCTGTGAGCCATGTCCGTCGTGGATTATATTAAGGCCCCTTCACGTACATGCACGTGCGTGTATATATCACTATGTCCCTACAAATTGTACATGCATTGCTGACACGGTGGATAGCTGCGTCAGCAATTGGCAGCGAGCCCAAAAAAATAATTCGTTCCTCGGAGTCTTCGCGGGTTGAACGCCTTTACACATTTATATAGGATGGTATATATAAGATCCTTAGTTTCATTAACCTTTCATTCTGCGTGTGTGATGAATATTGCATGCACAAACGTTAATTCGTTTCTAACGTCGTACGATAGTGACTGCATGCTTGGCGTGTTAAAAATAGAACGAGGGAAGGAGTAAAAATGCTGATTCATTTCAGAGTTTTCCTCGTAGTTACAGCGGTACAACTGATTTTGTAACGATTGCCGCTTGTTTTAATTTAACGCCGCAAAAGTTATCGTTTCGATGTGCCCGGCATGAGAGATGCGGATACGGATCTCGACTATCGGCAAAAATCAATGTGCCCGTTTCAATAGCCGCGGTTTAACCTCTGCCAAGTGGCAATCGTTTTGCCAAAAGTGCGCTGGAGTAACTACTCGTTATCCAGTGTATCCACTGTAAAACCCATCGGCTGTGCGGTATTGTTACGGTGTCTGTTAAAAAACCTCAGAGTATATGATTCAAACGTTTTAATGGATTAATCGCCTTTAGTGACACGTTTTACAGACGACTCTGCTGCGTATTTTAGCGATTTTATTAGATACTTTACATCATGCTTGTTGCGCCTATCATTCCGCACAATTTAACAATACGCTATCTTCCGCATCACTGCAGCGTTGCACCGGTGTTGCTTGACTTCTTATTTACTTTTTCACGTGTTCCGTATTTCGATGAAACCGGCCGCAACTGCACCAACTACACGGGATTCCCGATTCTTATTAGAACGAAATGTACAACGTTATGAAATGCATAATACTCGCATCTCCTCGTACTTCCACTCTGTTTGCATTGCCTGTCTCCTACGCCCGCTTGCCAGTCCGGGCATGCGAAGCTACCTATTCAGCGGTAAATATATTGACTAAGGTGTGGGTGTATCCCAACAAGGAGTTATAAAACCGCAGAGTCGTTCAACTACACTTCAGGAAGTTCTGTTCTTCGCTCTCCCCGATGCCCTTCCACGTTCGGGACTCGCCTGTTTCGGTCGGCGCGCCACTCCTCCCGCGACTCCGTTATCTCCTTCCGTAATTTTCCTTCCAATTGACAACGCAGAACGGAAAAGACCAGGCAATTGCACCCGCCGGCCCCTCCCAATTCGCCACGTATCGCCGACAGATTATTTTTCCCGCAACAAGCCGACGCCGCGTCCCTCGCATTTTCCCTGACACACTTTTTCCGCGCGATTTCTGTCGACTATCGCGCCGTCGCAGCTTTCTCCAGGGCCGCGTTACAACGTGCCCTGGCCGATCCTTAATTAGGGGTTGTAACGTCCTCATTATCGTTACCGGGTGGTACTAACTTCATTAGCGTTCGCAATTACCTGCGAGGCGAGCGAAAAGCGGACCTCTGCCCGATGCATCAAGCCCACTAACCCCTCTGCCACCCCCCGCCTTCCCTGCTTCCCTTCGCTCACCCTTTCTCCGCTCGCTAAAGCGAATCCCACGAATGCATCGGACGTTATTAGGTTAAGGGCGCTCGTGCGAGGTGCGAAGGAAAAGCCTGCTGGCCGCTCCTAATAAACTTCTGCGCACCCCTTTCGCCTGGCCGATGGACAAAGCGCGTGGCAAGTGCGTTGATGCCACGGAAATGCAGCGAATCTGGGCCAGATCGGACTAACGCGACAGTGAGGAATCGACTGTGCGGAATAATTGCTCGGCTATACGTACATGTTTTGCCGGTGAAAAATTGATTATCGCGGAGTTGCGCAGGCCGGGGCCGTTGTACAGGCGTGTGGAGCAGGTTTGTTTAGAAATATGACCTGATTGAATGTGCCGGTGAATTAGGAGGTTGCCTTACAATTATTGGCTCTCTGACAAGCGCTTGTCCGGGGAGCGGTTTTGTTTATTCGTTGCCAACGGGCAGCCCGTGATACAATAGCCGACTTAGCGTCGCCGCGAGGAAACTGATATATACGTGCCCTTAGAGGAACGAACCCACAAAACGCTCCCGCCGTTCAGGTAAATGAAACCGCAGATACGCGTGATAATTATCGATCATCACTCTTCGCGGCACTCCTGACGCTAACGACACGACGCGCGAACGCTTACACTCACCTCGAGCAGCGAATGGGAAAGAAGGCGATGGCAAGAGACGAAGTGTTTGTAATACACGAGCACAAAACCCAAGGTCCCGCAGGAGCTGCGGGGGTTCATTGCTGCGGCCGCCCCCTCGAGAAACTTTCTCACTTACGTTACACTTTGTACAACATGGCCCGCGACCGGTTTTAATGAAGAAACGCGGGCACGGTAATTGGCTTCCGTGATGTGCGCGTGATGAATGGAATGTTTTTATTCCGGGCGAAAGGGCGCTTTAAGGAGCGACCATAAATACCGTCGTAAGTGCTTTGATCCAGGCACACACCACCGAGAGACCTCCTCCCTTCTCCTCGGACCTCTCTTTCTGCGAGCTAGTGGCCTGTTGCATGCCGCCGGCCCTCAGGCTATGCACCGGGCGTGTTTCTTGGGCCGCTCCTGCTCGCCGTGATCGATTTAAGCCCCGTTCACAACTCGTCTTACCCGCGAGTACCTTACTCGCCTCCTTCTTTCATCTCGCGGCCGCGCCGCGCGTAATAGCCACCTATCATCTTTCACGATGAAATTACCGAATTTAAGGGACATCGATTTTCAATCGTTCCCCGTGCTAACAGGCGTATCGGGATGTCGAGGTATAAACGAGTGTCGTGTTTCCTTTGATCGCGCGCGCGCCAGTCGAATTGTTTTCATTAGATGCAATGATGGGTGCCTGTGCTTTCAGGATGCACTAACATGTTATTTTTGTGACGTTTATATTTTTTTTTTGTTTTTGCGGGCGGTTTGCGTAGATGTGATGGCGATATTTTTCGGGATACACTTCGCGATATCAGACTATCCAGACTTTTGAAAATTCTTACTGGTTGCCTGACTGTGTTTTTAGGTCATGCTGACATTTTATTTTGGTAACATTTATATGTTTTTGCACGGGGTTGAAGAAGCATATGTCGACGTGACAATGACGTTTTTTGTGATACTGCTGGCAGTATTAGCTTATTTCGCCGCGATAATGGACGTGGGAAGGAATGAGCAGTTGGGGGAGCTTGAAAATTCTTACTGTGTGCCTGTATTTCAAGTCATGCTGTAAACATTTTGTTTTGGTAACATTTGCATTTTTTTGCAGGGGGAATTTGTGTAGACGGGATAATGACATTTTTGGGGTACTGTTCGCGATACTATTAGCTTATCCAGACATAGACTCGCAGCTTTTGAGAGCAAGAACCTACATGTAGGTGGAATTTGCTGCTGTCTTAAATGGATCCATTATACCTTTTCCTACGTTTTAAAAAATAGTTCTGACTCTTAAACATTTTGAAATTTCTACATCCCTCTTCTTAGATTTGTCGTTGATGCGTGAATGATCGATATGGGGGACTATCTGACAGTGATTCAACGTCTGTCAGAGACGGGCAAAAATAGCACGGGCGCAGCGAAATCTCGATTTATTAATCCCGCGAATCGGATTGGGAATTGTTCGTAGCGATGCGTAAGGGCAGTGTGCTCTCGATCGTGATCAAACAAAGCCCCGTGACCGTGTAGTTATCCGATCATGACCCGTAGCAGGTGATCAACGTGTTAATACGGGTTTATCATACGGAACTATCGTCATACACGCGATATCCGCCTTCCGCGGTTGTGAATGAAGTGCAAGCCCGCTGAAAGAACACGTAACCCCCGGGATTTTGCTTTCATTCTTCTTCTCCCGAGCCTCTAGATTCCTAATCTCCAGCCAGCTAATTTTCTTATCTCCCCATCAAAACACCGAAACTTGTAAAATGTCACGAGCTACATTCACAATGACACGAATCTACACCGTCTAAGAGTCGGCAGGCCGCAAAAATTAAATATTTGCCATACCGCACGCGAACTTGGGCTCCAGGCAAAGATTGTCAGCCGTAGAGTGGGCCCGCCCCCGCTCACGCTCCTTATAACTTTTTCCACCGTAACGCGTTCGCGTCGGAATAAAAATGGACCGTCCGCGTGACGCGACTCGTCCAATTCGTCGGGCGACAAAAGTGCAGGCCAAGTGGGGTCCTAGATGGAGGTGTGTGTGCGTTTATCAAAATTTTATCTGAAGCTGGGCAACAAGGTGGAGCGCCGGGAGGAAGATTTTCGTCGAAGACGCTGATCGGCGCTCTCGTATTCGTGACAAGAACGTGGGCCAGCGGGCGCCTCCGTTCGAACCTAACCCAACCTCGTCGAGGTTTCCCATCTAAAATATCCCCGTGCACCTAGCGAGAACGTGGTAGCGCGACAAAACGGAGCAAACAGAGCGACGACGCTCGGTCGAGTGGCGAGGCTAGGAAGGAGAGACCCGTACAGTGCATTTCATCGATGAACCTATCCTCGGAACATCGTCGAACTTTTATTTCTGCCCTCCGCCGAACCGTGTTCGCGCATAAATTATGAGCCATTATTCAGCTCGGCGGTTTCGTTAAATTTGCGCCGGCGAAAATTTCGGGCGAAATGCGATTTTTGTTTGGCGCGCGAACACGCCGGGTTGCCAATATGGAAAATTGGGAGGCGGGGACCGGGGGCGGGGGCCGGAGAGTCAGGGAGCTGACGAACAAAGGCATAATAGAGAAATTCGGAGTTGCGGAACGGAAAATTGTTAGAACGGGGCCGGCGAGGGTGAGCATAGGTGCGCCGCGAGTTAAAGCATTTGCGCAATGCGAAGTTTTACAGGCAGCGGGGCTTAAAAATAATCAATGAGGAATCGAGAGCTCCTCCGGCCGGAGTTCTGAAAATTTAACCGCGATTAACATAAATTCGTTACGAACACATAGGAAAGTTTCGCCGTCAATGGCGTGCACTGTACGATAGTTTCACGGCGTCATCTCTCCCTCCCCATTTCTCTTCTCTCTCTCCCTCTGTCTCTCTCTTTCTCTTTCTCTCCCTTTCTCTCATACCACGTCGCGTCTGCGGACTCGGTGGAATCATGGGGTGGTTGGGACTCGAGAGTAGCGGGACGGGGAGAGCAAGGGGGTGAGGAGCAGAAGAAGGGAAGGCGGAGGACAATACTATCCCCGCTGACTCAGTTTATGGCTGATCATTCGACCCTGCTTCTCTCTCGCCCTCTTCCCCCTTTCTTCCTCTTTCCCTCCGGTATATACTCGACGTAATACGTACACGCCTACTACAGACGCGTACATTCGTACGTCGTGTGTATGTCGTGTAAATACCCCTCGTACGTAGATGCTATGCACATGGTGCGCGCGTGAGGGTTCCATCTACCACCCCAATACTCGCGCCGCCGGTATGTGCTTTTATATACGTCGATTTGTGTCACGTTTGTGTGCACTGTGCATTGGTATCTCATGTACGTGTTGAAGTTTTATGTACATCAACCCTCGCCACTACTAATGTCGGTACACGCTTATAGGCGCATGTACACTTTCCTACGCGGATACGTCTGTAACGGTCGTGTGCGTTGCGTTTTTTATTTCATACGTGTGGAGCTTTTATATACCTGACGTATCTTAGCACTCATACCGGCGCATGTTTACGACGTCTGCATAACGTTTCGCGTACGTGTAGTCGGAGTGCACTGGCACGTTGCTTTTATATACTTCCGCGCGGTGTGGTCGGTTCTGCAGTATGTATGTTCACAGACGTTCGTCGCGATAGCAGCACCGCGAGAAAATACTTATAATCGTGCGCGCCTAAGAACCGCTTCATGCAAACGTGATCAGTCCACCCGACGAATCTTCTCAAATTCGTACCTCGCCAGACACACAACCGTACGAACGCTGTGCGTAGATGATGTGCAGCGTGCGCGCAAATGATGATGTTGCAGCACAGCTCATTTATTTGATCGTAAATAGAAAACACACGACCACGTGTTTCCATGCGCTTTTTTTCGGCATTATTTCGGCTTTATTTCGGCACTTATATGTTACAAAATTCAACCCTATGTAGTTAAATACGTGACCATATAGCATATAGTATAAATGTGAAAATTCATTTGTCTGATTGTAAATCGAAAACACACGATCACTCGATGGTGATGATCGCCGCGTACAAACCCAGATCCAAAACTGTGCAAAACTTTGTAAGACCCTCTGCAATCCTGCCGACTGTGCCAAGTAATTTAAAAATATTAAACAATTTTGGGATTGGCTTCTACATTTGAAATCAAGACAAATTTCATATGACTGTGTAGCATAGAATATAAACGTGAACACTCATTTATTTGATCGTAACTAGAAAACACACGACCACGTGTTTATATGCGCTTTTTTTTATTTCGACACTTATATGCTACAAAATTCAACACTATGTAGTTAAATACGTGACCATATAACATATAGTATAAACGTGATCAGTCCACCCGACGAATCTTCTCAAATTCGTACCTCGCCAGACACACAACCGTACGCATGCTGTGCGTAGATGATGTGCAGCGTGCGCGCACAACTTGCAGCACAACGCGCGCGTTAACTATTCGAGACAGAATCAGCAGGCATTTCCTTTTCTTCGATGCTTCCTCACGTAATCCGTCCGACTGTAAGCTCATTACACGAAATGGACGCGGGAATTACTCGTCGCGGAACCTTGATCGCGCGCGACGATATTACGGAGCGGATTACAGGCGGGGCGACGATTAAATCGACTCCCAGAGTTCTGCCCACGATACGATGTGCGTTAACATTTCGGAGAATAAGACACGCGTGGTCGGATCTAGAGGCATAGATTGATCGCGATCCCACGAGGCAGGCTCAAGATCGATACTGATGGGCCAATTGGTATTCGTGAATTTGATTGTGGCCAGGTGTGCGAGTTGCGTCGGGATCGATACGATTCAAATTTGTCCGTGATCAGAGCATCATGAGGGTGCGAGCGCGAATCCGACCGGGATTTGATTAGATTACTTGCCGAATCATGAATTTTCGGAGAAAATCCGCGCTTCACTTCATATATGATTACTTCTGGTCGTTTTTTTTTCGCGACGCATCGGGTAATTTAAAAATATTAAACAATTTTGGGATTGGCTTCTACATTTGAAATCAAGACAAATTTTATATGACTAATTAGATGACTGTATAGCATAGAGTATAAATGTGAAAACTCATTTATTTGATCGTAACTAGGAAACACACGACCACGTGTTTACATGCGCTTTTTTTTTTATTTTGACACTTATATGTTATAAAATTCAACACTACGTAGGTAAATACGTGACCATATAGCATATAGTATAAATGTGAAAATTCAATTATTTAATCGTAAGTAGAAAACAGACGACCACATGTTTCTATACGCTTTTTTTATTTCGACACTTATATGTTACAAAATTCAACATTTGTAGTTTAATACGTGACCATATAGCATATAGTATAAATTTCAAAATTCAATTATTTCATCGTAAGTAGAAAACAGACGACCACATGTTTCTATGCACTTTTTTTTTATTTTCACACTTATATGTTACAAAATTCAACACTATGTAATTAAATCCGTGACCATACAGCATATAGTACAAATATGAAAATTCAATTATTTGATCGTAAGTAGAACACAGACGACCACATGTTTCTATGCGCTTTTTTTTATTTCGGCACTTATATGTTACAAAATTCAACCCTATGTAGTTAAATCCGTGACCATACAGCATATAGTACAAATATGAAAATTCATTTGTCTGATCGTAACTCGAAAACACACGATCACTCGATGGCGATGATCGCCTCTCCCCATTTTGCCTCGTACAAACCCAGATCCAAAACTGCGCGAAACTTTGCAAGACTCTCCACAACCCTGCCGACTCTGCCAATTGATTGAAAATCGTGAAGAGACTTCGACGCGAAGACGCGTCATCCGGGAGAGAAGTGAACTTTGTCAAGAATCGGCCCGGAACCTTTGAGTGCCTCAAATTGACAACTGCCGTCTCGGAGCGGGCTACTTTATCACGCGAGCCATCGCGCCGCCTCATAAATTACCGGGAGCATCTTCACCCTCAGTCAAAGACCCTTCGCGCCACGTAACAGGACAGTTCTCGCCGATCGTAAATTTTTGACCGCCCTCACCGCGACGGTGTCTACGAGTCGAACGTTCGGAATCGTCCTCCTCGATCTCCGAATTCCGCGCCATTGTCCTGAGGGCGCGAGACGCGAGAGGGTTGCGCGTACGCGTACCAGGGAAAAAACAACCCCCGATTTGTAGCCGTGCATACACAGGCGCGTACATCGTCGACTATGTAACTATTTACGTAGGTATCCGTGTAACGGCCCTCTTTATGTAAACTGCCGCGGCGGGAGGGGTTCGGGAGGGAGAGAGTGGAGAGAGTTCGAGAGAGAAAGATGAAAGGGTAGAGGGCGAATGGGGCGCTATTGGAATGGCAAGCGTGTCTTCGTGTATGCTCCAATTTTGTTCTCCAGGATCCACGCCCTTTCGGGGCTTTTTTGCTTCTGGCCGTTTGTTTGCCCGTCTGAGGCGAATCGGTGTCAAAATGTGTCGGGTATTTGCCGAGAGGCGAACCGTGTCTTTTGGCAGCGAATCACCGGTGTGAGCTGTACGCGGAT
This sequence comes from Cryptocheilus praepositus, assembly GCA_033815515.1. Lineage (NCBI taxonomy): Eukaryota > Metazoa > Arthropoda > Insecta > Hymenoptera > Pompilidae > Cryptocheilus > Cryptocheilus praepositus. Next base: position 7,167,436 of record JAWWQZ010000314.1, read on the forward strand.
TTTTCGGGAGGGAACGGAATGACGTAGCTGGGAATCCAGTGGTCTGTTAAGATTTTCTGCGATATTCTCGTAGGGAAAGGCTGTTGTTCATATTCTTGACGCTGCAGGTATGAGACGCGGCAGTTACGAGCAAAATTGCAGGAACTATTGTTATTAGTTTCTGGTAAATTTTGCTGAGTTTTGTTAATGGAATGTCACGGATGTACATGCGAATTCGCTTCCTTCGCAGGGCTTCTAATTTTCAAATTCTGCATGCGACATAATTACACGTTTCTTGGTAAATATACTGTTGTTAGAAATAAGAACAAATTTTCTCATTATGAATTCCAGCCTTTCGCCCATTGGGTTGTTTTACCAAGTTTTCATTTTTTTATATCAATCAATGTCAAATTGCACCGGATTGACCTGCACGTTGTTAACTTTTACCAGAAGAATCCGATACGTTCCCTAAAATTACACAATACACACTCATTGAATACCGTAGCCCAAATTAATGGGCCGCTGTATTTTTTTGGTGAGATCAGCCGTGTGTTGAAATTTCCGTTATTGAGAACGATGCAATTCACGATCTCACAGCACGTCGCCGTATGATACCGTGTAACGCCGTTACGCAAGTTACATCGTAACGATACGCTGCATTATACGTTTCAATGTAGCCTGTTGAGCCCTTGTACCTTACAATTCATCGTGCTGTATTGCAATGTTGCACGCCGGAATGCTTTGCATTGCAGTATTTTGCGTAGCAGCAAAGCCCCGCCGGAATGCGTTGCATTAAAATAGAGTGCGTTACACTGTTCTACGCCGCCGCATTTTCCGTTATTATACTGCCTATTGCAATTCTTCGTGGCGCACCGCCACGCGTCCTTTAACATCGTAGACCGCCGTAGAGTTCCTGTCAATTCCATACGTAGCTATGTTGCGCATTTCAATTTCGCCGCGCAGCAATGCCGTGCGATTCAATTCCAGAAACGTACACGCACAGCGATCCACGTGCACTTCAAAGCTGCAATTCGCTGCGCACAAATGTTATGCCCGGCAACAAACGGCATCGCGGCTCTCGGTCATTGCACAATGTGATCCTCACGTTTCGCATGATTTTTACGTCATTTCTGGCGTCGACATGGATGCGACATCGATAGAATTAGCACAGATTGCCATTATTTCATTTATAATGAAACAGCGTGTGTTAGTATATTCACCTTTTGACACAACTACCATTCATGACTGTTGAATTTCTGAACATAGGTACTCAGCTTATCATTACGCATAGTGACCGAACGTTTATGCAAACAAAGAGTGCAACACTATGACAAAAACAACGTGCAACTTTTACATTGCTCCTATCGTTATCGTCCATACTTAAGACCGTGGCCATTAATCAATAATTCTCATAACCAGCACTACAAAGCGATCCAAAGCACAAATCTAAAAAATTGCAACTTCTCGCGCACCTGTTTCCCCGGAGTTAAGATCGCGGCATCAAACGATTTCGCTTGACCAAAAATTCTCGACTCGGTCAGCCAACCAAAAATTGACCAAAAATTCTCGACTCATGCATGGTCGCTAAAAAAATCGCGCCGAATTCTTGGCAGGCGAGGATCGACGGTTCCGCTCCACGGGATGTTTGAAAACAAAGTGACCGTTTACGAGCCGACGCGCCGTCGAATCATAATGTTTCGCCTCGAGCGCTCCTCTTGCCCGTATCACTGTCATTCTTTTCGCCGTTTCGGCGTACGTCCAGCATCGCGGTGCTTCACGAAACGCCTCGTTACGCGCGAACGCTCACGATCCGGCGCTAATCCGCTTGGTCGCCGGGGCGACACGAGGATCCGTCAAAGCGAACACGCCGTCTACCTTTTGAGGTCCTCTGTTTTTTCGCCCCTCTCTCTCCGACTCGCTCTATTCCCACGCGCCTCTTGCCTATCCCACTTTTTCTAGCCGCCGCACACTTTCCACCCCCGCTGCACACTTCAGCCCTCCCGGACGTTAATACGTTCCTGTTACGTCAGGTGCCGCGTTTCCTGCGTATTGCGTTTTTCGCGCAACCCCGCGGCGGGTATTAATAATGTTGCAATTTATATGTATTATTTTAGCACGATGCACTCCTTGTGTGCGCCGTTGCTTTGCGTATTTTGAATTTTAAATCTGCTCGAAGTCTACCACGTAACGTTGTTCCAGGACGCGCAGCGCGTGTTTACGGGACGCTATTAAGCTTACGAGTCGGCGTTGACGGGAGTGATCACCGTGACAGCTTCATGCGTTCGTTAGCGAAAATGTTTAAACTCTTCGTGCGTCAATGGAAATCTGCGCGGCTAGGGGTTAGCGTCGTCTAGGAGTGACGAAGAGAGCTGCTGATTCGAATGGGAACACGGGAGGCGGGTAATGCACGAGGAGTTTACGATAATGAACGGAAAACTTACGATAATGTGCTCTGAGTGTAGGGTTGTGTCGCGCGACACTTGAATTTCTCACGGTTGCGTTTAAGGCGGTGACGAGGGCGATCACTGTGGCGGCTTCGTATGTTCGTTAGCGAAAACGTGTAGACTTTTTTTGCGTCGATAAAAGTCTGCGCGACTAAAGGTTAATACCGTCGGGTAACGAGGAAAGGGCAGGCACCGCTTCGAATGGAAAAACGAAAAACTTGCAATAATGTACAAATGTGCTCCGTGCGTAAAAGGTCGTGTCGCGCGACATTTGAATTTCTCGCTGCTTCCTTCAAAGCAGTGACGAGAGCGATCACTGTGACATCTTCGCGCGTTCGTTAGTGAAAATGTTTATACGTTTTTGCATCGATGAAAATCTGCGCGTGTAAAGGTTAATATCGCCAAGTAAGGGGCAGAGGGCACATTACTACATCGAATCGAAAAACGAAAGCTGACGACAACGGGCGAATACGCTCTGAGCGTAAAAACGTCGCGCGTCGTTCGAGTTTTTCCCCGCTTCCTTCAAGCGTGACGTCTCCCATTGATAAATACGCCACGCGCTTTCAAACGGGCCCCGCACCTTGCGGAATTCACCAGGCTCATTCTAAGACAGGGTTGAGCACGCAAACGGGGTTGACGTGGGTGGTCGCTGGGCGAACATGAGGAAAAAGCAGAAAAAACGAAAACCGCGGAAAAAAACGAACTCACTGAGCTACGGTGTCCTTCTTAATCGTGGCTCCTGCAAGACTCTTCCTCCTTGCATAGCCCGAAGGATTAAACGCGGATACCCCGGGTGGAAGATACGCGAAATTCCCAACCACCCTCCCCCTTCACCCTCATCCACCTCTCTCTCTAGCTCTCGTTGTTTTTTTAGTGTCCGTTTCTCTCTTCTTCTTTTTTCCTCCCCTTTTTGCTCCTTTTCTTTCTGTCTTACGTTTCCTCCCACCCCTCCCCATCTTGTTGCTTCACGTCTCCCTTTCTTCACCACCGCCCTCGCACTCCGTCTCTCCTCTTTCCGTCGTCCTCCGTTGTTTTTTTCCTCCCCCGACCCTCCGCCCTCCACTCTTTTTCTCGTCCTCTCCCGTTGTTTTTTTCATCCCTCTCTCTCTCTTTTTCTCTCTGTCTCTCTTCTCGCTCTCTCTTTTGCTCTCGAGACCCCACTCTCGGCCGTTACTCCGGTTCCCCATCCCCCATTTTTTCCACCCACACCCCTATCCGCCGCCTTGCCCCTCTGCCACCCGCCGGCACCTACCCTCTCGACTCTCGTATTTTTTTTTTGCCTTCTCTTCTACAAGCACGCTCGCCACGCCAACGTCGGCGGACAATTTCATTGCCGCCACCTAGTCAGGGCGCCTTCGCCGTGGCGAAGAGTTGCCACGGGCAACCCCAACCGACGACTGGGGAAGTGTTGTCGGGGAAAAAGGGGGATGGGGCCGGGGCGGGTCGCGGGGGTGGGTTACAGGGCACGGCGAGGAGAGGGTGGTCGCGGAGGAAGAGAGCGCGCCAGGGGATGGGAGCTGGGGTGGGGTTGGAAAAAGGGGGTGGGTGCGGGCCGGCAGAGTCGTGCGCACCCTGTGCCAGGAGCTCCGCGTCGGGGAAAAATTCAATCCCCCGGTTAAAGGGGATGACGCGCTCTTCAGGGATGTACAGTCCTGCCGGGCAATTTTTCCAATTTTCCCCGTACACGCTTCTTCGGCCGTATGGCGAACTTGTTGTTTTCTGAGCGGTGGTATTATGTTGAGACGTGATGATGATAATTAATGATGGATAGGCCGGGTATGGATGTAGGAAGGAATGGGTTTTGGTGTGAATTCGAGATGAAGGGTGTAGGAACTGTTTGGGTCATTTAGGAGTCGTTGATGAAACGGTTCACGTTGAAGTAAAGGTGCAATAGATCGGTATTACGTTTTAGTGGATTTTTATCAGTTGCAAAGTATTTTAACAAGGTATGATTATGCACTCTTCAGGGATGTACAGTCCTACTGGGTAATTTTTCCAATTTTCCCCGTACACGATTCTTCGGCCGTATGACGAACTTCTTGGTTTCTGAGCGGTGATATTATGTTGAGACGTGATGATGATAATTAATGATGGATAGGCTGGGTGTTGATGTAGGAAGGAATGGGTTTGTTGTGAATTCGAGACGAAGGGTGTAGGACCTGTTTGGGTCACTTAGGATTCGTTGATGAAATGGTTGATGTTCAAATGAAGGTGCAATAGATCGCTATTAAGTTTTAGTGGATTTTTATCAGTTGCAAAGTATTTTAACAAGGTATGATTATGCACTCTTCAGGGATGTACAGTCCTGCCGGGCAATTTTTCCAATTTTCCCCGTACACGGTTCTTTGGCCGTATGGCGAACTTGTTGGTTTCTGAGCGGTGGTATTATGTTGAGACGTGATGATGATAATTAATGATGGATAGGCCGGGTGTGGATGTAGGAAGGAATGGGTTTGTTGTGAATTCGAGACGAAGGGTGTAGGAACTGTTAGGGTCACTTAGGAATCGTTGATAAAACGGTTGACGTTCAAATGAAGGTGGAATAGATCGCCATTACGTTTTAGTGGATTTTTATCAGTTGTAAAGTATTTTAAAAAGGTATGATTATGCACTCTTCAGGGATGTACAGTTCTGCCGGGTAATTTTTGTAATTTTCATCGGACATGCTTCTTCGACTGTATGGCGGAGTACTTGCTTTGTAAGTGGTGGTATTATATTGAGACGTGATGATGATAATTAATGATGGATAGGTCGGGTGTGGATGTAGGAAGGAATGGGTTTGTTGTGAATTCGAGACGAAGGGTGTAGGAGCTGTTTGGGTCACTTAGGAGTAGCTGATGAAACGGTTGACGTTCAAATGAAGGTGGAATAGATCGCCATTACGTTTTAGTGGATTTTTATCAGTTGTAAAGTATTTTAACATGCTATGATTATGCACTCTTCAGGGATGTACAGACCTGCCGGGTAATTTTTGCAATTTTCACCGGACATGCTTCTTCGATCGTATGGCGAATATTTTGTTTTCTGAGCGGTGGTATTATGTTGAGACGTGATGATGATAATTAATGATGGATAGGCTGGGTGTGGATGTTGGAAGGAATGGGTTTGTTGTGAATTCGAGACTAAGGGTGCAGGAACTGTTTGGGTCACTTAGGAGTTGTTGATGAAAAGGTTGACGTTGAAATGAAGGTGCAATAGATGGCTATTACGTTTTAGTTGATTTTTATCAGTTGCGAAGCATTTTGATGACGTATGATGACGCATACTTCAGGAATGTACTGTTGCGCCGGACAAGTTTTTCAATTTTCGCCAGTACCCGCTACTTCGGTCGTATGTCGAGGTTTTCACTTTGTTAGTTCGCGATGCTGGTTTTGGCTCGCGTCTTGAGTGGTGGAAAGAGTTGGAAGGATTGTGCTGAGACGTGTTGATAAAATAATGTAATGATGGATAGTTTGGGTATGGATGCAAGACGGAATGGTTTGTTTGTTTTGAATTTCAGGCGAGGCGATGCAGGAACTGTTTGAGTGACTGTTGAAAATCGTTGATGAGCTGAAGAACTTTTAAGCGAGGGTGTAATGAGTTACTGTTGAATTTGAGTGGATTTTTATCAGTTACGAAACATTTTGATATTGTATGATAACCCGCTCTGCAGAACAGAACAGGGCTGCCGATCAATTTTTGTTGGTACCTACTTCTTTTTCGTTATGTCGGACTTTTACTTCTGCCCCTCGTTGTTACCGATGATTGCTTGGATCTTGAGAAATGGAAGTGGTAATATTAATGGAAAAATGCTGTCAAATTACATGTCGATAGATGTGTAATATTACGTTAGATGTGCATTTAGAGCTGAAATAAATTCGTGTCTCATTCGTTTAAATTCAGGCCAATGAAACGCAAGGAAGGATTAATCGTAGAATTTATTTAGATGATTACTGAACATCCTCGGTAAGATGAAGAACGTTTAAACGGCGATGTAACTGTTTACTGTTAGTCTTTAGTGAATCTTTATCGCTTTTAAAGTACTTTAATAACGTATACTTTGCAAACTCTAAGTAACATTAAACCGGTACGATCTTTAAGCCATAACGCTTTAGAATGTTAAGACACCGTTGAAGAGTACATTTCTGGAATGTTTTAAATGCAGTTGACGGGAAGCTGGGAAAATTACGATTTTCTTCTAATTGCTTATATATAATGATGTAGGATAAGTAAGCGAGTACAGTCGAACGAATAATTTTCGCAGCATCGTACATTTCTTCGCTGCTGAACGACAGCTCCTGCACGTTTCTGCACTCCGTCCTGACTCGGCGAAACTCGTGTTCCCTCGCGAAGGGATGAATGGGATGGGTGGGGGTGCGTTTGATAGACATCGTTAATGAGATTTACAAGCCTAGTACCTGATTATAATTTTTGCAAACGAAAACGCGGTTCTAACTAAAACGCACTTTATTCATGCAATTTTCACATTCATCCGGAATCGAAATCGCTATTTTGTTGCATGTAGTTCTTGACGTAATCTTTCATAATCCGTAGCAGGTACACACAAATCCATTCGCGGTAGTACCCGACGCGTGCTTGGAAATTCTACCATGAAAATTGTGTTCCTGCAAAATTCGGGTCTCTATCGCAGCTTCGAGAAATTCCATCATTCCTGTCTGCTAGCAATATTATGCTATTCCGACAAAAGCGGACGGGCACCCGGAATATTTTCAGGTCCGCTTATGCCGTTCGTAAAAACTTGATTGCAATTCTTCATTAAGCGTCCCCACGCGTCGGGGTATTACCTTTAGCAGTGCACTTGCGTTATTCGTGCCACCCAAAACTGGGTATTCGAAGTCTGGGAAATGTACGGCCAGCGTTTAGCGCCCTAAATCACGGCGTGTTTCGACGCTATCGCGTGCAGATGTCGCCTGAAACAGCATCGGAGACAAACGACTGGACACTACTTTCCTTCTCGCGGGGGTGAATCGGGTTTGTAAAGGGATGGTCCGTCCTGCAATCCTGCTCAACATCGAAGTCGTAAAGATACCCCTGCTCATTCATCCCGTTCGCGGCGCTTTGGTAGGAGAAAAGGGAAAGCAGGGACAAGGAAAGGAAAGACAGATACACAACGCTATTTGCGTTGCGGGGCTCACACACATTTTCGCCGGAAACTTTTCACGCCGAACGACCTCGTAGATTGTTGACCTGTTGACAGAATCGGGCGCGACACGAGGATCCGCGGCAGTTTATCTGTTAATTGGATTTAGTTTCGTTGGAAATCAACCTTTTTGGCAATGTTCATCGATTTTGCCTAATACGGTTGAATGGTTTTAGTTGATGCCGGGAGAGCTCTGTATGTTTCGAGGTCCATGATCTAATTTTATTGTTGGGGTGTGTGTGTTACATTAAAAATGTAGTAGTTAAAAGAAAGTAGAATCTAAGAATTTTTCGCGTGTGTTGCATTCAAAATTGTGCTTAGATTCTACTTGCATGTGTTGCGAAGTAGTATCTAACAGTGCAATAAAGCACACGCATACACAATTCTACTTACACAATATGCTTATATTCTACTTATACTTACATTATCTCATTCTAAATGTGACACACACATGCGCGAAGAATAGATTTAGGACAGATTTCTTTGTACAATTCAAAATTGTGCTTGGATTCTACTTGCATATGTTGTGAAGTAGTATCTAACACTGCAATAAATCATACGCACACACAATTCTACTTACACAATATGCTTACATTCTACTCATACTTACACGATCTCATTCTAAATGTAACACGCACATGCGCGAAGAATAGATTTAGGACAGATTTCTTGGTAGAATAGGCTCTTTCAGGACTTCGAAACATCTAAAGCTTCTAGAAAATGAAATAAAACCGTTCAACCACAGCCGACAAAAATAATTAACTTTATCCGTTAACAAGAGAACGCTCGTTATTATCTTTGTTTAGAGACGTTAGAAACGCCGCAGCCTGTCGAATTTTCGCTAAAATCCCTCGGGAGAGCAGAATCTCCCGCCAGGCGTGCGAAATCGTGATTTGCGGCTGTTTCTCGCACGCCCCGCGCGAATCCCGATTGTACCGCTTCATCAATGGACTTTCGTTCCGACATCCGCAAATCTTCACCGCCCGCCGATTATAATGCCAGGTCCGAAAGAAATTGACGTGACATTCGCGCGCCGCGGCGCCGCTTACAATAATTCGCGCTTTAACATTTCCAACAATTTCGCCCGGGACAAGTTTCCCCGGCAGTGTCGCATCCTCTCTTTCAATCACCGATTCCGTTCTCGCGCCTTCCGAGGGAAATTCAACTAGAATCCAACTAGCTCTGACCTTTACCCGTAGCTCGTCTCATTACAAGCTTTCATCGGGCTGCCTCAAACTCGGTCAAAGGTCGCGACTAAATAACTGATTATCATTTGCGCCGGGCTTTGCGAAACAAAACAGGGGGTGGGATTTCGAGGGTGTCGTCGCCGGGGCCTGAATAGTTAATTACTGGGCGCCGGCATTCGGCTTCCGGCCTCGTAACGTCGTTTTATGCGCTTTATGCAGGCGAACGCCGATAGTCCGAGATTTCTTTTAGGACCGAAGTGTCGCGCGTAAAACTTCCGAGGGCGTAAACTTCCCCCGGCCGCTGCTCGGGAGAGTCGGAGGACTGGTCGTTACTCTCGTTGGGAAGACGGACTTTAGCGTTGCGTGCTCGTTCGCTGTTTGCCGAGAGTCATTGCCGGCAAATGCGACTGGTTAATAGAAACGGGCGATGTCTTCCGTGTCTCGAGTCCTCGTGGGCGGCGCAGGACGCGGAATATGTTTTAATTATTACGGAAGGCTAATATCTGCCGCGATCTACGATATGGCACTGACGTGTGCGGGTGGGTGACGCACGCGGGTCTGCGTTGATGTCTCGGTCAAGTCGCCAATAGACGATCACTTCCGCATGAAGTGACGTTTCCAAGCGGAGTCATTTGAAAATGCGGTTTGCGCGTTGCCGTTACGATTTTCTCACGGTTTTAACACTTCGGTGAATTCTAGGTCCCAGCACATGATTACGCGTTTAGAGGGATTGTACTCTATATTTGGACGTCGCTGTCCGTATGTCTTTTCGATTAATTATCGCCGCAGTCTTCTTGTTTACTTTATTTCTATGGTCATTTTAAACAACACTAGCGATATACTGTCGATTCCACCATATGCTTAACACGTTCACGCTGGGGCCGTTTTTCATGTTTTTCGCTGTGAGGCGGCGCTCGCATTCCTGCAGCACTTCATTTGGTGGCGTACGATTGTTGCTTGTTTCAATTATTTAAAATTCAAATATTTCAACTTTCAACTATACGGCAATTTTGTCCACTTACTAAACGAACTATATTTTTGATGGCGAGCGGCGTGTAAACAAATGTTTACGCCCGATGCAACAGTCGAGCGTGACCCACCGGTGGGTCACGCCGGCGTAAACGTGTTAAATATTCCAGTGACTATTTATTAAGTGTTTAGACGTCTTTTCAACGAGTCGAATCGCCGCAGTCGTCTTCATTATTTTATTACTATAGTGATTTTGAAAAGCAACTGGACTTCAGGTTAGCATATTCATACACTATCTATTCCACCGTATACACAAATATTCCAGATGAGCAGCAAAGCATTCAAAAACCGTCCCATTTTTTTTTATCGCTACAGTGATTTTGGCAAGCAAATAAATTTCAGGTTAACAATATCGATACACTATCAATTCCACCACATCTCCAAATATTCCACATACAAAACGGAGCATTCAAAACTCCACACGCACCACCATTCAAATCTCTGCATCTGTAGATCGACGGCGAACGTGGCGTCGTGGAAAAAGAAAGCGAACGGCCAGGCGATAAAACGATCTTGAGGGAGCGTCTGATTCGGGCCGTTTCGTTGTTAATGTTTAATCGCCTGCCTCACCCCTCCGGTGTTCCTCTCCTTTTCTCTCGGCGCCCGTTCACCCTCGCTCCCACCGATTCTGTAGCTCTCGCATGGAATTCCGGCGGGCAGACCTCTTACGACAGTAAAACGAACGAGCGACGCCAGTTTACGACGCCCGGCTTCAGGGTCGGACACTGACGAGCACCTGGGGCAAATCCTGGAGGGTGGGTTAAGGGGGTTAATTTCCACCGTCGCTTAATTCACGACGCTCTCTGTCCCGCTGACATCGTTCCACAGTTGTTTCGGTCCCCGTGTCCCGTCGACGGATATTTCCGACGTTCGATGTGGCTTCTTAACGCATGAACCGCCGTGTTCATTATTCTTGTTTACACACGACCGTGCGTGCGTTTCTGACGAATCGTATGCAGTTCGCGCTCTGATCACGGGAGTTTCAAAGAAAATAGCCGCGGCCATTGTCTGTGAGTTGTGGAGCGTGTCTTGCGGACTTGTTAATTTTGGCGTAGTGTTATTTCGTCTTTTTTTTAATTTTTATGTATTTGTGCTTATTCCTTTTATTAGGGTATAGAATGGGCCGAATGGGTGATGATTACAAATATAGTATGATTGTATTTATTATTATAATAGTATGATTATAACAATAATACAATGTACTTTATCATCGAGGTGCATTAATTCGGGACTTGTCCATTTCGGCGTAGTGTTATTTCGTTTTTGTTTTTTAAATTTTTATGTATTTGTGCTTATTCCTTTTATTAGGGTATAGAATGGGCCGAATGGGTAATGATTACAAACATAGTATGATTGTATTTATTATTATAATAGTATGATTATAAGAATAATACAATGTACTTTATCATCGAGGTGCATTAATTCGGGACCTGTTCATTTCGGCGTAGTGTTATTTCGTATTTTTTTTAAATTTTTATGTATTTGTTTATTCCTTTTGTTAGGGTATAGAATGGGCCGAATGGGTAATGATTACAAACATAGTATAATCGTATTTATTATTATAATAGTATGATTATAAGAATAATACAATGTACTTTATCATCGAGGTGCATTAATTCGGGACTTGTTCATTTCGGCGTAGTGTTATTTCGTCTTCTTTTTTTTTTAATGTTTATGTATTTTTGTTCATTCCTTTTGTTAGGGTATAGAATGGGCTGAATGGATAATGATTACAAACATAGTATAATTGTATTTATTATTATAATAGTATGATTATAAGAATAATACAATGTACTTTATCATCGAGGTGCATTAATTCGGGACTTGTTCATTTCGGCGTAGTGTTATTTCGTCTTTCTTTTTATTTTTTATGTATTTTTGTTTATTCCTTTTATTAGGGTATAGAATGGGCCGAATGGATAATGATTACAAACATAGTATAATTGTATTTATTATTATAATAGTATGATTATAAGAATAATACAATGTACTTTATCATCGAGGTGCATTAATTCGGGACTTGTTCATTTCGGCGTAGTGTTATTTCGTCTTCTTTTTTTTTTAATTTTTATGTATTTTTGTTTATTCCTTTTGTTAGGGTATAGAATGGGCCGAATGGATAATAATCACAAACATAGTATAATTGTATTTATTATTATAATAGTATGATTATAAGAATAATACAATGTACTTTATTATCGAGGTACATTAATTCGTGTATTCTTCTTAAATATTCAATGTCTTCTACCAAACGGTAAATATCTATCATCTAGTATGATAAAAGCCCTGCTTTACATACTATTACTTTTTATCTAGCCTTATTTCGTTTCCTTGGAGTTTTATTTATTCTTATTCATTACCTTCGTTAGTGCATAAAACGAGCCGTACGTATAACGATTGTAAAAATAATACAATGTACTCTACAATCGAGATGCATTAATAATCGTATATTCCTTTCAACTAAAGACTCAACGAGCAAAAAACGAAATTCCACGAAACGGTGAATATCCAGCGTCTAGCATGTCTGGAATTCCGATTACTGCGTTACAAATCGCCGTATCGTGACGGACATGACGACAGTACGAAATAAAGTTTTGCGCAGCGTAATCTAATCGGCAAGTGCAATGCGCGGCTGATTTTTCACATCGTCGAACGCGCGTCTTTTATTTTCGTCCGCGGTTGAAGTCGACGCGATTTTTGAGTCGCCGGCGAACTGGCACTCACATACACCTCGAACGCCGGTATCTTATCGGTGATAAACGCGTACATACATTTACGAGTACGCGTGCCCTCTTCTCGTCGTACTCCTCTCCTCGTCAAGGCTGCTGATAACGGGTTGGGTGCGGTTACAGCAGGAGCGAGCGAGAGAGAGAAAGAGAGAACGAGAAAAAGAAAGAGAGTGCACAAAGGAACGACAAAAACCGACGTCGACGAATCGAAACGTTATTTTATTATCGAGCCGTCCGAATACGTCGATCTCGTGACAGAGAGACTGCGTGAGTGATTATAACTGAAATGCGCAAGTGAACATTTTACCTCTGTCACTGACCCCGTTCCAATTTAATTAGCACGTGCGCGACATCCGCGATCTAGTCCGGTCGCTCGGCTGGGTGGGATGCCGTGGAACAGTTCATTTCTACGAAAAATATGCTCATTACCACGGGTAGACTGGCCGGGGTCCGAAGTAACTGAAAAATGATACCTGGCGCCGTAGTTCTTTAATTCTTTCTTAACACGCTGAACGCAAAATCTTCCTTTTCAGCACGATAGTGTAAACTCTAAGAGAGAATAGTTCGTAAATTATGTATTACTAAAAAATAAGTTGACATTGTTCAAATGGATTTCATTGAAACGTCTGAAACGAAAGAGAGGTTTGCTTCTGGTTGCCTTTTCTTTACGTACAGACGCATTTTCCATATTTTCGCGCCGTGTAAACGTTCAGTCTTCAGCGTGTTGAAAATTCTATTTTTGAAAATTGCCTTTCTGTTCAGGAAGCGAAAGATCGCTCAATACGGATACTATCAGAAAATCTTCATAACACTATCCGCGATAGCGTCTTCAGGTAAAAATAATGTTTTGTCAATTTCCCGGTAGTTCACTCTCGGCGGTAATTTCGGAAGTTGCCCATTTTTCACTGTTTCGGCAACGCGCTCACAAACGTGCGTGCGATTACGTTTTCCCACTGCGTTGAAAGGTCGCTCAATACGGATACTATCAGAAAATCTTCATAACTATCCGCGACAGCGTTTTCAGGTAAAAATGATGTTTTGTCAATTTCCCGGTAGTTCACTCTCGGCGGTAATTTCGAAAGTTACACATTTTTCACTGTTTCGGCAACGTACTCACAAACGTGCGTGCGATTACGTTTTCCCACTGCGTTGAAAGGTCGCGCAATACGGATACTACCAGAAAAGCTTCATAACACCATCCGCGATAGCGTCTTCAGGTAAAAATGATGTTTTGTCAATTTCCCGGTAGTTCACTCTCGGCGGTAATTTCGGAAGTTACGCATTTTTCACTGTTTCGGCAACGTGCTCACAAACGTGCGTGCGATTACGTTTTCCCGCTGCGTTGAAAGGTCGCTCAATACGGATAGTATCAGAAAATCTGCATAACACTATCCGCGATAGCGTCTTCAGGTAAAAATAATGTTTTGTCAATTTCCCGGTAGTTCACTCTCGGCGGTAATTTCGGAAGTTGCGCATTTTTCACGGTTTCGGCAACGTGCTCACAAACGTGCGTGCGATTACGTTTTCCCGCTGCGTTGACGGTTGAGACTTCCGAAGGGTAAAGTTTGCTGTACGACGCATACATCGCATAGCGTACGGACTGCGGGACGTTCTCTTCCTTTTTGTTCGAACTCTTCCCTCGCGAGGCATCCTTCGACTTGGCGGATGGCGCGTTCGTAACTCGGTCCGCCATCTGCACGCTTGCAATTCCTCCGGCACGGAGGTCCTTTGCGCCACGTATCCGGCGCGTGTTCCCTCAAAGTAGACTCGGACATTGCTCGAATTGTTCCGAATAAACACTTCCTCGAGATGATCGTCGAAATAATTAGCGCGGAAAATCACGCGACGTCGGGAGCCCCGGAAAAATGCGGAGAGGGTGTCAAAGGAAAGCTCCCGGGTCGACGGAGCCCGTAAACGAAAGCGCAAAAGTTACTCTCCGAAATTGGAACCGCCAGACGCATCTCGCTTTACCATCGCACACGATTTCCGGCAGATTACACGCGGCGTCCTGAGCGCACTGCAACTGGGAATCCTCCTTTTGACGGCGAACATTGAACGTCGTTAGCAGACGTTCCCGTTGTTTCCTCGCGCGGTTTCGACAAGATCAATTGTCGCTTTGTGCGGTCGCCCCGCTAATAGAAAATCGAAACGCTCCGGAGACGCAACTAGAAACGCACCTAGAGACGCATCCATCGGCTTCGAGCTGTCTTCATTTTTTCGCCTGCGCCGCGAATTCGGTGGCCGATGCGTCTGCTTATTACTTTTCCTCGCGCAGTTTTGACAAGATCAATTGTCGCTTTGTGCGGTCGCTCCGCTAATAGAAAATCGAAACGCTCCGGAGGCGCACCTAGAGACGCATCCATCGGCTTCGAGCTGTCTTCATTTTTTCGCCTGTGCCGCGAATTCGGTGGCCGATGCGTCTGCTCGTTACTTTTCCTCGCGCGGTTTCGACAAGATCAATTGTCGCTTTGTGCGGTCGCCCCGCTAATAGAAAATCGAAACGCTCCAGAGACGCACCTAGAGACGCATCCATCGGATTCGAACCGTCTTCATTTTTTCGCCTGCGCCGCAAATTCGGTGGCCGATGCGTCTGCTCGTTACTTTTCCTCGCGCGGTTTCGACAAGATCAATTGTCGCTTTGTGCGGTCGCAGCGCTAATAGAAAATCGAAACGTTCCGGAGACGCACCTAGAGACGCATCCATCGGCTTCGAGCTTTCATTTTTTCGCCTGCGCCGCGAATTCGGTGGCCGATGCGTCTGCTCGTTACTTTTCCTCGCGCGGTTTCGACAAGATCAATTGTCGCTTTGTGCGGTCGCCCCGCTAATAGAAAATCGAAACGCTCCGGAGACGCACCTAGAGACGCATCCATCGGCTTCGAGCTGTCTTCATTTTTTCGCCTGCGCTGCGAATTCGGTGGCCGATGCGTCTGCTCGTTACTTTTCCTCGCGCGGTTTCGACAAGATCAATTGTCGTTTTGTGCGGTCGCCCCGCTAATAGAAAATTGAAACGCCCCGGAGACGCACCTAGAGACGCATCCATCGGCTTCGAGCTTTCATTTTTTCACCTGCGCCGCGAATTCGGTGGCCGATGCGTCTGCTCGTTACTTTTCCTCGCTGCATCTCGGCGCGGCCATTGGCGCCAAACAAGCGCGCCCGTTTAAAGATACGCGGACGAGCTTATCGACACGGTAAACAAGAACACTTTACCGCGACAATATTGACCGAATGCAAAACCAGTTTCGCGGGCCCCCCCGATCGGATAGACAGATGAGGCGGAAAAAATATGCGAATGCCCACGCCGCTTCCTTCTTTGCAAAAAGATGTGTCGTAGGAGAGGATTCGAGAGGGACGGAGAGAGATGCGGGGAGGTTGAGGGAGGCGGAGAGGACGAGAGGGACGGAGAGGGAACGATCTAGCGAGATGAGTGGAGGAGAGTGGGACGGGGGATAGAGAGGGAAGCGACGAAGACGCGAGATGCCTCGAAACTGGTTTACAAGTTGCACGCCCGTAAAGCCGCGTCTCCTTCCTTCTCCCCGACGATTCAACGTGAATTTTCGTTCGGCATGACGGCTAACTCCGATGGTGTCAGCCCGACAGACTGATTGTCAGTTGACTCCTGACGTACTCGCGTCTTCCGCGGTCGGGCTTTTCGCTAAATACACCGTAAAGTCGTAAAATATTATACGTCGGATGCCGATTAAATGATTACACTTGTTTCTGCGAAGGCTACCTCGAGGATTCGAGGGAAACAGTTGGGGTTCCGGTAGAATTTCTTTATTGGGAAATTTGACGTTTTGAAATTTCTTGACATTCTTTGACAATTGATTAATAGTAACACATTTTGAAAACGATTACATGCATTAATACTATAATACTAATACTATAAATACTATAATATACATTAATATATACGGTGCACTATCATATTTGAGTTAAACACATCTAACATAAAATCGCTCAAGAAGTTAGGTTTGAAGAAAAAATAATTGGAGTTCCAGTAGAATTAGGATTACATGCATTAATGCTATAATATATTAATAATACTATAATATAATACTATAAATAGTATACTATTAATAGTATAATACTAATACTATAAATACTATAATATACATTAATATATACGGTGCACTATCATACTTAAGTTAAACACATCTAACGTAACATCGCTCAAGAATTTAGGTTTGAAGAAAAAATAACCGGGGTTCTGGTAGAATTTCTTTATTGATAAACATGACATTTCTAATTTTGTCGGGGTTACGAGGATAGAAAACAATCATTTTGCGTGGACGGGTGATGCCTTTATTTCTAAAAGGCGCCGTCAAATTTTGATATCGTACGCTTTACTGTCCACCTCCGGGATCCCGCGCCGAATTAAAGAGCCCAGATGCGAGGAGACGTCAATGGAGCGCTATTACGAAGACCGCGAGAAAGAATAAGGGCGCGCCGTTCCACGAAAATCCCGTTTCCCAGCCGGCGACTTATCTCGCAAACGCTGTGGAATTAGAGAAAAATGCGAATGACCGATTTCAAAGCAAATAACTCAGACAAAATTATTGCTAACGTACGTACAATACCAAAATGAATTTAAACAAAAGCGTATAGACGAACAAAGGATATGGCTACTGGAGTGGCTCCGCAAAAAGGAAATTCGACTATAGAGATGATCATCAGGAAATAAGGATACCGTGTCTTGCATCACGGTACTTTGGAAACAATTGAAGAAGGAAGCGCGTAGAAAAAATTAAAAGAAAATCCAGATAACCGGCTCTGGGTACTCCAAAAAAATGACACCAAGACCTATATGAAGAAAAGCTATGATCACTCTAGTGGATCCGCGGAAATTAGTTTAAAGAAACCGGCAGAAAATAAGGATACATCGTTACACCGAGATACACCGCAATCAGCCGTAGAACGAAAAGCTCCGCGAAAAAATTCCCGCCAACCGATCTGTCCGAAAAAAATGACATGAGAGCGTCTATGAGGAAAAATGGGTATGATCACCGGAGTGGGCCCGCGTAAGGAAATTCGCCTAAAGATAGCGATGCCACGAGACGGGCGGTGGGAAGGTAAAGATATAACGTATTAGAGCGAGACACGCTAGAGTTGAGAAACAAAAAGCGCGGCAGAAAGGTCGCGCGAAGAGAGGCTTGAGCTTCTCTCTTCTCCGCAGGAGGAGATGTGGAGGATCATCGCCCCAGTTACGTCCTTCTTCCAGTAACCTTGCGTCCTCCTCGTTCTCCTTCCTCCGCTTCTCATCTTCTCTCCTCTCGCGTTGCCCACCTCCCCGTTCTCCAGACGCGCCGGCCAGCGAAGCGGAGGGAAGCGACGAGCAGAGAAAAGAAGAGAAAAGAAGGGAAACGCAGAGAAAGAAGAGAAAGACGCGGCGGGGCAGGGAAAAAGAAAGACAGCTACTCCGGCGCGGAGTGCATCTGGGGGCCCTGTAGGCAAAAATTGTACCGGCCTGAAAAAAGGACCTGCAGCGGGGCTCGAAGGTGGTAAGAATAAAAGTTCCAGGGAGATCTCTGGCGAGAGCGAGAGCGCGAGAGAAGGGCCGAGGGCGGCGGTGGAAGCGGGAGGTTTCGCTAGAGACACACGCTGCAAACAATGGCAGCGCGTGCACGTCGCCCCTCTCTCTCTCGCATCTCCGTCTCCCGTCTCCGTCGATTTTCTCCTCTCTATCTCCGTCCTCCGCTTCTTTCACCTCCGCTCGCCGCGCACATTCTCCCGCTTTGCCCTCTGTCCTCGTCTCCCGCCCGTCGGAGGTAGCTGCTTCTTTTCCTTCCATCCTCTCCGCTCCCACTCTCTTTTTCTCGCCCCGTCCTCTTCGCTCGTGCGCACAGCGGCTTCTCCTTTTTCTACGCCTTTCTCTCTTCTCTGACGCCCTCCCCGGTACTCCCTGTTTCTCGCGCTGTCCTCGTCGCTTGTACCAGAGGTGGCAGTTCCGACATAACGGACAGAGACGGCGGACAAGCGCGCAAGCGGAGAACGCGGCCGGAGGAGGACGGAGAGTTCGAAGAGACAGAGAGGACGAGCGGGACGCGGTGATGAAAAGAGAAAGACACGAGGGAGGAGAGGAACGGTGGAACAGGTTCCAGCCGGAGTTGGACGGGGTTGCCGGAGGGTGCGGGGACCTGGAACGAGGAGGCGGGGGTAGATAGGAGGGTGGAGAGAGGAGGGAGAACTGGAATCCTGAGTAGCAACGGCGTAGCCGCGAACCAATGAACCTGGGCGCAACCTTAAAGCGATGGATCACTCGCGATCGCGTCGAGCACCGACCTGTGCCTGCTCGCGGACTCCTGGCTCCTTAGGCAGAGGCCTTCGTACTGAAAGGCTACTATCAGATGACAACGCATCAGGCGATTTTCCGAAAATTCCTAATAACTGATCACATTGAAGGGGTTTTGGATGGAAAATTTCCGTCTAATGTTAGCATTACTGTAACGTGCGTCTGTATATTGCTTGCTCCTCAGGCAGAGGCGTTCGTATCGAAAGGCTACTATGAGATGTCAACGCATCAGGCGATTTTCCGAAAATTCCTAATAACTTGTCATGGTGAAGGGGTTTTGAATGGAAAATGTCCGTCTAATGTTAACATTACCGTAACGTACGCCTATATATTGCTTGTTTCTTCAGGCAGAGGCGTTCGTACTGAAAGGCTACTATGAGATGTCAACGCATCAGGCGATTTTCCGAAAATTCCTAATAACTGATCACATTGAAGGGGTTTTGGATGGAAAATTTCCGTCTAATGTTAGCATTACGGTAACGTGCGCCTGTATATTGCTTGCTCCTAAGCAGAGGCCTTCGTACCGAAAGGCTACTATCAGATGTCAACGCATCAGGCGATTTTCAAAAATTCCTAATAACTTGTCACGGAGAAGGGGTTTTGGATGGAAAATTTCCGTCTAATGTAAGCATTACCGTATTGTGCGCCTGTATATTGCTTACTCCTTACGCAGAGGCATTGGTACCGAACGGGTATCATGGTATTTGAAGACGTCAGGTGATTTTCAAAAAATGGATGATAGGGCATGATTGTCGCGAAAAGGATATTTTTGCATGTAATGTTGCAGTCTAACGCAAATGTTGTTGGAAAATGTATCTACATACTTCTAACGCTTTACTTCGTATTTCATACGTAGAGGCTTTAGTACTGAACGGATTCAGATAAGAACAGATGTTAGGTTCTGATTACTATAAAGACGGTATTTTTAGATATTAAATTTGCATCTAATGTAAGTATTGCTGTAATATGTGCTTGCGTATTGCTTACTCCGTACGTAGAGGCATTAGTACCGAATGCGTACAGTGAGACGCGACTGCATCCGGCGATTTTGAGAAAATCGATGAAGGTTATAATTGTCGGGAAGGTGATTTCTGATCTCAAATTTACAACTGATGTAAGTATGGTCGTAAAATGTACCATCGCAATTCTTACACCCTACGCAAACGCATTGATACCAAACATGTACCATGAGATGTGAACACAGGCGATTTCGGAAAAACAGATGATAGAGTGTAATTGACATAAAGGGAGTATTTATAGATAGCTGCGTTTAATGCAAACATTGGAAAATGTGTCTACGTACTCCCAACGTATTGCTTCTTATTTCACACACAAAGGCATTGGGTATCAAATACATACCACGAGACGCGGACGCATCAGGCGATTTGGACAAAACCGAAGACACGCTATGCTCGTCACACAGATTGAATCTTCAAACTTCCGTTTGCATCAAACGCAACATTTGCATCTAACACAAAAGCTACTTTAAAATGCACCTGCATATTCCGTACTCGCCGCAGATACTGACGCCAAATAGCAAAGGTGTTCTTCATAATGAGCCGACTAGTTCGTCACCGAACTCAAATTTGGCTGAAATTCGTCAGCTTCACTTACTTCCGTAACGCACATGCCGAAGCAATACTTCTATATTACCACACACCAGGGGTCATGTAAAAATTGCAGGGTTCATTCGATAAGCCAGTAACTCAATGCACTCTTGAAGGCTGATGATGTCCACTTTATTGAAACGCTCGGTTGTTTTGTTTCTTCGAGTGTCTCGCATAATACCCGTGCAACACAGGCGCACGGTAGTTTGTATCGGACCGAAGTTGTATTCTTTTGTGATCGTTCACCCCCATTCACCCCGGACCATTTCTCTGCTGGCACTTTGCACGGCTGATAACACTCGGGGTTAGGCCGCACACCCTGCATCCTGTTATCAATTATGAAGTTCGAGGAACGTTCGCGCGAGTACTTCGCAGGAGGATACGCACAAGTCGGTTGCAGATTAGCAAACAGGTTTCCTCCTCTCTGAATAACGTCCAGCGGGTCTCCATTTATCTCGGGGCACCGGTCTTCCGAGAGAAATCGAACGAATCTGCTCGCAGAAACTTTTGACGAGTCCATAAACAAAGGTGCATAATCCGTATCAGCCAAGGTATGCTGAGTATTACTATTTTTTTTTAGGAACACAGAATCTACCGGTCGTAAAGAAATGTCAGGTAATGTTGTGGTAGTAAAAAATCAAATGCAACGAAATTATTAACTACGGAACATGTATATATTTGATTTCGGTCTACCATGAAGTTACCTGCTTTACAAATATACTATCTCTACGTATTTTATTACAATCGGTTGTATTTTGTGAATGGAGCCCGTGTAAAAGTAGATGCAATTCTGCGAGTGATCCTATGACTACGTAGAGTTGATTCTCCCGACACCGGTCTTTCGACAAAAATCGAACGAATCCACTCGCAGAAACTTTTGACGAGTCCATAAACAAAGGTGCATAATCCGTATCAGCCAAGGTATGCTGGGTATTACTACTTTTTTTTAGGAACACAGAATCTACCGGTCATAAAGAAAAGTCAGGTAATGTTGTGGTAGTAAAAAATCAAATGCAACGAAATTATTAACTACGGAACATGTATATATTTGATTTCGGTTTACCATGAAGTTACCTGCTTTACAAATATACTATCTCTACGTATTTTATTACAATCGGTTGTATTTTGTGAATGGAGCCCATGTAAAAGTAGATGCAGCTCTGCGAGTGATCTTATAACTAGGTAGAGTTGATTCTTCCGACACCGGTCTTCCGACAAAAATCGAACGAATCTGCTCGCAGAAACTTTTGACGAGTCCATAAACAAAGGTGCATAATCCATGTCAGCCAAAGTACGCTCGGTATTACTATTTTTTTTTTTTAGGAACACAGAATCTATCGGTCATAAAGAAATGTCAGGGAATGTTGTGGTAGTAAAAAATCAAATGCAATGAAATGACTAACTACGGAACATGTATATATTTGATTTCGGTCTACCATGAAGTTACCTGCTTTACAAATATACTATCTCTACGTATTTTATTACAATCGGTTGTATTTTGTGAATGGAGCCCATGTAAAAGTAGATACAACTCTATGACTACGTAGAGTTGATTCTTCCGACACCGGTCTTTCGACAAAAATCGAACGAATCCACTCGCAGAAACTTTCGGCGAGTCCATAAACAAAGCTGCGTAATAATGGTGTGGTAGTAAAAAATCAAATGTTCCGAAATGACACCGGAAAGTATGCAAATATTTGTTCCGGTCCACCATCAAGGTATCTATTCTATAAATATCCCATCTGTACGCATTTCGTTACAGTCGGTTGCGTCTTGTGAATTAGGCTCTTTTAACGGTACTTATTATTCTCTGAGTGATCCTACAATAGAGTTCATTTTACACGAAAAAATTAATCAGAGAGAAACATGTTTTTTTCTACATAATTCGTTGGCGAATAGGATCGATTACTAAGCCATTTGCGTATTTTCACTTCGCCAGGCAATATCAATATATCGGCGACGCGTTTCGATTCGTTGAAATGTTTAGCCCCAGTGATAATGCATAAGCGTAAACCCGCAACGGGAACAACGGCCGAGTTTCTTCCAGCGAGAAGGCTGCGGCAGCCAATCGCGGAAGATTCTGAGTCTGCGGTCACTCATGATAGAACCTCGGTTCCGTTAGATACTTTTAAAAATGGGCACTCAACCGCGAACGTCCGGACTTTCGGACGCCGCGCTCGCTACGGCAAAAATTGTCGTCGCCGCGTTTAGATCAAATTGCCAAGAAACGCTTTCGGATCTACTTCTCCGGGAAACTTCGGGCGGCGTTCGAAAGTTTCCTAGGCGCAGTCTAATTCTACACCCAGGCGAGCAGGTTAGCGCAATAACTCTTCGATGATTAACCGACTGCGGCGGCCGAAGATGTCGAAAGTGTCGGAATACGCATACTTAGCACCTTTTTAACGGTCCGCAACATGCATTTACGCGCAGTGCAGATTGCGCTCGTCTGTCGTAACAACATCGGACAACGTTATCGCACGCCTTTTGTCATTTAGGCGCACATACCAGTTCTGCCCGTTCTCACGCATAAGTGCCAAAGCGGGTAAACAAATGTCGCGAAAAAATGTCAAATAAATCATCGTCCGCTGCGGTTGCTGCAGCGCAGCGCTTAACACGTTGAATGCCCAGCGTAAATCGGTGGAGTTTCTCCCGGGACCCAAATCTGAGACTCGGAGTGTAAGCAGCACGATAAGAAAGAGCGATACAATGCAATGCGTCATGTAAATGTAACCACAGTTTATTTTGTGATATATTAGATATTTGATATGATTTTTTTTAGAGAGGATTAAAAGATAAGTTTGTGGAAGATACAAAAAGTGGGAAATACGATAAGCGTTCCGAAAAAACACTATGAAAGATCTCATCACACCAGAACTTTCAGTTTCTTCAATTCATTCAGTTGAGCAGTATTTTTTGCATATTTTTAACATCCTTATTTTATCTTGATCTAAAATGTTTCTTAGACAGTGCAAAAGTGTAAATATTACATTTTTATATTTTATAGTTTACGTTCGACTGTCTATACTCGTCATAATTGTATTACAAATGAAATTATTATAAATTACCTAAAAAATCCCGTTTTAACTGGATGATGAACAGTGTCATCCGTTTACGGGTGACTGGGCCCCTGTGGAAACAGCCGTCACCCATATCTGGATGACGTGGCGTTCAACGTGTCCTTTTGTCATTTAGGCGCACATACCAGTCCTGCCCGTTCTCACGCATAAGTGCCAAAGCGGGTAAACAAATGTCGCGAAAAAATGTCAAATAAATCATCGCCCGCTGCGGTTGCTGCAGCGCAGCGCTTAACACCTTGAATGCCCAGCGTAAATCGGTGGAGTTTCTTCCGGGGCCCAAATCTGAGACTCGGAGTGTAAGCAGCACGATAGGAAAGAGCGATACAATGCAATGCGTCATGTAAATGTAACCACAGTTTATTTTGTGATATATTAGATATTTGATATGATTTTTTTTTTAAAGAGGATTAAAAGATAAGTTTGTGGAAGATGCTTACAAAGTATAAAGGACCTCGAAGTGGGAAATACGATAAGCGTTCCGAAAAAACACTATGAGAGATCTCATCGCACCAGAACTTTCAGTTTCTTCAATTCATTCAGTTGAGCAGTATTTTTTGCATATTTTTAACATCCTTATTTATATCTTGATCCCTAAAATGTTTGTTAGACAGCGCAAAAGTGTAAATATAAGTACATTTTTAATGTTTCTTTTTGTTTATTTTATAGTTTATTGTTACGTTCGACTGTCTATACTCGTCATAATTATATTACAAATGAAATTATTATAAATTACCTAAAAAATCCCGTTTTAACTGGATGATGAACAGTGTCATCTGTTTACGGGTGACTGGGCCCCTGTGGAAACATAGCCGTCACCCATATCTGGATGACGTGGCGTTCAACGTGTCCTTTTGTCATTTAGGCGCACATACCAGTCCTGCCCGTTCTCACGCATAAGTGCCAAAGCAGGTAAACAAATGTCGCGAAAAAATGTCAAATAAATCATCGCCCGCTGCGGTTGCTGCAGCGCAGCGCTTAAGCCGACGCAACGGCGACACTTCGAGTACATTAAATGCTAACAGCGGGCAGGTAGGCGGTAGTGGTGCGTTAGTCGCGAAGATGATAACAAACGGCGTTATCACTTAACACACGGTCACGCGGATAACGAAGCGAGCATGCGAGTAAACGCGCGGTATCGCGAGCACGTACTTTCACACACGATCGAATACGTTCAAAGCTGTACAATATATGCACGCGCTCAACACATTCGTATATGCCACCTACTTACGCATACTTACGCAAACTTTAACAGATGTGGGAACGTACCTTACCTTCCGCGTCGGCCTCGATTCTGTATAATGGCTGTTATGGCAGAAAGCATATCGTCGCCGGTAATTAACGTTACAGATCGTCCCGCTCATTGAAATGCTAATACTTTGCACACATTGTTTTATATGTGATTTATACGACGGCGGTCGGGGACGGCTCGTTGCCGCCAGGAACGACAAAACTGAGCGGACGTGGGCGGGCAGGCATTTTTTGACCGCCGCGACGGAAGGGATGAAAACATAGATTTTCAAAGAACAAAGGCGCGCGATCGTACTTGGAGGATATCGCTAACGATTCCACACGGACTTATTAGGTGTACAAATGAATAATCCAAATTATTTTGAGCGGTTATGAAATCAATTTTAAATTGAATAGATTTTCCTACTCTTTTGTGGTTATGCCGTGTTGACATATAGCTATTAAAAATAACAAATAGTTTTACAAAAAGTCCAACATAACCTTTAATATTATTCAGTTCAGTAGAGTCGAAAATGGCAACAGATAAGGTGCATATTCGACATTGCATTCTTTACGAATTCCAACAAGGAAAAAATGCTGCAAGAGGATGCGAATTGATTTGTTCCTTCCTCGGCGAAGGTGTTGTATCATACGATACATTACGAAAATACATATGAAATTTAATTTACTTTGTTTTAAAATAAACCTTGAATTTAGCTGAAAAAATTGGATTATTCATTTGTACACCTAATATTTGCGGGTGAGGTCTGTAATGTAGGGTTAATTCGACAATGTGGAATGAGGCGCACATTGCTGCGTAAGAAGAAGTAAGAATGCAAAAATGTTTAACTTTTTCATTTCTTTTAATATGTCTTTATTTTCCAAATATCCCTTTACTGCTAAATTGCTTTTATTTTCGAACTCAATTATTCTTTATTTTAATCCACGGATATTTGTGTCACCGCACTTTGATACGAAGTAAAATAAAAGTGTGTTGTTTCGGTTCTTAAGAATAACAATTACTCATATTTTTCGAATATAAATTAGGTTACGTGAATACTGACGGGAGGTTTGCCTCAGTTGTTACGGGATTAACTTATGTTTTAAATTTTATTCATACGCAGATTTCGCTGGCAATGTGGTGATCGGTTTGGTTAGTTTAAATTAAAACGTAACAAACTGCGCTGAATTTGCAGAAGATTACTGATATCTTAGTTTATCAGACCAACGTCGAAATTTCGAGAGATCGCTCCCAATAGCCAGTGTACAAAAATTGTTAAACTGTCACTGGTGGATCGTAACAAAACAGTAAGAGTACGATTGTATTATATGAAGAAATAATTATAGCCCTGTGTACTTTGTAACGTTTGCAAGCTATCTGTTCTATTTAGTGTTCTATCATATCCGGGCGTTTATTCATATGTTCGGGAATTACTTTTTCAATGTGTGCTAGAGACATCTTGCTACACACAGAAATAAGCGTGGTGCAATCAGCAGCTCTTCACTTTATTAAAATTTTACTCTAAATATGGTAGTAATGCCATGGTTATTATTTTGATCTTATACCGTCCGCGCGTAGTGCCCGTATAATAATCAATAACATTGGAATTGAACCGAAATAGCTTCGTTTCCGGTTGACTTTATTACCAATCAGTTATGACCATAAACTCAACGTGTTCCGTGGCCCTAGGGACCCTCCTTAAGTGTCTACAGTGAACATCTGGTACTAATATTTGGTAATAATGTCATAATAATATAGTGTTAATTTTAACGTGCAAAATGAATTCGTAAGATTTAAAAAATTTGCCACAAACGGAACTCTGTCTTTTTTGGCACCATTCTGCAGCTTTAATTAAGTCGCGTTTATTGACATAACTCATCCAGAGTAAAGTCAACTGGAAACCAGGCTGTTTTCCTTCACTTCAGAATTCTTGAGATGGATACCGAAGAAACTACAATTAATAACGGTAGATAATGAGAAAAATTTTCTTTTTTTGGTTGAAGTTGGAAATTGATTGAAAATTTTTTTTCAAAATTTCTATACATGTTACGGGGCGTCTAGTCAATCGGAAACCAGGTTGTTTTCCTTCACTTAAAAATTCTTGAGATGGACCCCGAAAAAACAACAATTAATAACGGTAGATAATAGAGAAAAATGTCATTTTTATTTTTAGAAAATATTTTTTTTTGTACTTTTATGGAAGTTGGAAATTGATTGAACATTTTTTTTCAAAATTTCTGTACATGTTGCGGGGCATCTAGTGCCTGATTTCATTCAAGAAATGGTTTTTCCGTCATTATGTTCGATTAATAACAAGGTTGACGATAACACACCACAATCAATAACGGCATCCATGAAAATTTCATTGCGATCTGCCAAACTCCAATTTCTATCAAGCAGCAAGGAGCTTCAGCTTTCGTTCGGCAATGTAAATCCGCGTGAAATTCATGGTGTCGTAAGGCTTTCCTCGACGACCAGAAATGACGCACGCTCCCCATTATCGCAATTTAGCAGCCGCGCATTCTTGGATTTCATCGGACCGTCAAGGGATTGCGCTCGCGCGTGGAACTCTCCCGATACGTTGTTCTAAGAAATAGGAAGCGACGGTGCTCCATCAGGTTGAATATCGTCCCCGGGGGCCCCTTTCATGCCTGACAACCCCACGGCTCGCAACTAAATTAGCCCCTAATAGCGAGCCACCGTGTCGCGCTTGTTCGTCTGCCGCCTCGCACTGACAATTATTTTCAAACTGCCGCGACAAACTCGTCGATCGTGCATTCGAAAGTTCCCGCAAAGCGGACGCAACGCTTTGTGTCACGCCACCGGTCACGTCGCGATGGGAGGATTTTCTAATGCGCTCTATCGTCGCCAGTTTGATCAGGTGCTTGTGGACATTGATTCGGCCATGTCGGCCAGAATGATTACTTTTGGATTTCATTATTGATCAGCCGCTTCGAACTTGTAGGCAGGATTAATGTAACAGAGATTCGCGAGGTTAATGAACGCCGTTTTCGCACTGAAGTTTTTGCAATTTTTAGCCTTTGAAAGTAGGAAAACGACGTGGAAAATAAACTAAAATTATAGAGGAAAATGTTTGTGTAACACAGCACAGAAAAGGGCGTTTGATGGATATTGGTTTGACCAGAACGGTGACTTTTAAATCTTATTATTTATGCGTTGCTCGGAACTTACAGGCAAGATTAACGTAACAGGGATTTGCGAGATAATTAAATGTCGTTTTTTGGTTGAAGTTGTGTCAATTATATTGGCCATTAAAACGACGTTGAAAATAAACTAAAGTATAATACGGATTGCTATATGAAATGGTCTCTTATCATTTCGTATCCGCAGTCGCGTTTACTTTTGCTATGCTTTTGCGTAACGTGGCATGAAATGTGACATTTGACAGACATTGATTTGGCCATGGACATGATTTTAATTTATTTATACGTTGCTTGGAACTTATATTTTTGAAGTGCGCTTTTCGGTTAAAGTTGCTTATCATCAGTCATGTTGGCCTCTAAAATTAGCAAAACAATGTCGAATGTAAACTAAACAAAACAATAGTCATCAGCTTTGTTAAATGAAGCGATCTCATAACCACATCCGCAGTCGATTATACCTTTGCTGAGCTTTTGTGTAACGCAGCACAGAAGGTAGCGTTTGATGGACATTGATTCGGCCATGTTGAACAGGATGATTACTTTTAAATTTCATTATTTATGCATCGCTTCTAACTTACAGGCAAGGTTAATCTAACCGACGTTTGGGAGATTATTAAACGCCGATTTCAGTTGTAGTTCTGTCATTCATATTGGCCACTGAAATAACCAAAATGACGTTGAATATAAACTAAAGAAAGCGTAACAGAGATTGCTACATGAACCGGTTTCTTATGATTTCGTATCCGCCCTCGCATATACCTCCGCTATACTTTTACATAACTCAGCACAGAAGGTATGATCGACATTGATTCGACCAAGACGGTTACTTCTAAATTTTAGTATTTATGCCTTGCTTAGAACTTCCGAGATTAATGAACGCCGTTTTTCCGTTGCAATTGTTTATCATCAATCATCTAGGCCTCTGAAACCCCAAAGCAACGTCGAGGGTAAGATAAGCAAAATGTACCAGAGATTGGTACACGAAACGTTTCATGCAGCTCTGCCACGATTTTCTGTAGCGGCATTTTTCAGTATCTGTCGTTCGTCGCAGCGCCATCCGCCGACCGTCAAGATTCTTTCGCCGCTGAAACGTCGGCTGCAATCGTCCTCTCGTCCCGCTATCAAAATTCACATGTCACTTGGCAAAATCAATCGCGCCCTCCGCCGTGCACTCGCTTTCTCCTTGGGCCATTCGAAAGTAAAGACCGCCGACAGGGTCCGATTAAAGCAGCGTCCTCTAGATCCTTCTTCTCGGGCGCTCGGGCGGCAAAGGATTCGTTCGCGATCGACAGGGTCGCAAAACGGTCCCCGGGGTGACGTTGTCCTTGTACGTACGCCGGGGTACGCGAGCTGGCTGGTCTCGTGGGAAAACGTGAGATCGGAATGCGGAGGAAAAGGGGTTTTCGGTGCACGACCACATATGTACATGCATGTATTCAGTATGTGCCGCGGCATGTACAGGGGCATGTAGACATAGCCGCACATAGGACGGTACATAGGTAGATATATATTCCGCGGAACACGCCGCGGGCCAGAAGCACCCCTCGCTCTCTCCCTCCCCATGGTTCTGGCTTCCTCTCGCTTGCTCTCACCGGTTCTGACTCGCGCTCCTCAACCCCCGCGTCCTTTCAGGTCGGTGGTGCGGCAAATCAGTCGTTCTTACGGGAACACGATGGTCGACGACGTTGAAAGCGGCGTCGGCGGCTGTTAAAGGGGAGGGTCGAAGATTGGGGGTGGCGGCCGGTGGACGACGGGCGACTCGTAGTAGGTGGCCAGGGACGAGGAACGGAGGGTGGTTCGCGGTGGTCGGCTAAGGGGCGGTGGGGGGTAGTTTGATCGTACGGTACCCACGATGTATTTAATCTGCAGGCCGCTATATGGTCTTGGTTATTCATGGTGGTCGGGTGATGGGGTACTGGTGGGGGCATGGTGTACCGCCACGAAGGGTGGTGGTGTGGGGTGGGGGCGAGATATTGATCAAAACCTACCCTGGCACCAGCCCCTGCCCCCTTCTGCCCCAACCGAGTCTGTCTCTCGCTGGCTCACGCTCTCATCCCCGTTCTCTGCCGCTCCTTGTCTCTCCCGGCTTCTCTCTCTCGCTCGCGCGCCTGCCTTCCTCGCTCTGCCCTCCTTGCCTCAGCCTCTCCACGCCAACCCCCCTTTGCCAACCCCCTTCGCCAACCCCCGCGCCAACCCCCGCAGCAAACCCCCTTTGCCAACCCCCGCGCTCGCAGCCCGGCCGAGCGCAGACAGTGGTTCTCAGCTGCGCTCCTTTTATTTCGATCGACACTTTAAGCCCGCGCTCCTATGTGCGCTCCTACTCCGCGCCGCCACCGTTAAATACATCTTCGGCTATGTAATGAAATGTCAAATTTTTTGTTGCGCCGGCTACGAGCGGGGGATGTCGGGTATTAACGAGGGCCGCAGTCGATCGAGCTCGGCCGGCTGAAGCGTAGTTTTGGTTTCCTCGCTAGAACACTCGCGCGTCTCTCGTCCTTCCGAGGCCAGCCTCTCGATCGATCGATTTTCGAGGACTTGCTCCGCCGCTCTGCGGTTACTCTTAATTTGTTAGGAATCGAGATGTCGGCGAGTTTATGCAATTCCACGTCGCCGATGTGTATTGTCGCGTCGGTGCAGCGCCGGCTCGACGTGTTCAACGGGTCATGTCTGTTAGTCTTCGATTTGCTGCAAAATGACGGGCTTGATGGACGCGCGAGAGCTTGCGCCCGAAATGCGCGCGGCGGCAAGATTATTCGCCCGGTCAAATTTCGCTGCGGGGAAGATTTTGAGGGACAGCTGATTGCGCGGCGAAGCCATCGAGGGAGATCGCTCGAAATACGCTGTTACGCGGACGGAGGAATTTGTTTGAGGATTTCGGGCGGCGTCTGTCGAGAGAAAAATCTTGAGGGCGAGCGAATGGTTAGGTGGCCCGAATGAAGGCGGATAAAACTTTGGGCGAGGCTATTTCCGAACGCCACTGTCTCCGAGGAAAGGGCCACAAATTCGTTAATAGCAAAGTTACCCGAAGCAGCGCGAATGCAAATTTAGGCGAGATCGTTTTGAAACGTCAATCTTTGAATGATCCGAATCAGCGTGGATAAAATGTAGGTGATCGTGTTCAGATGTCACTGTCTCCTTCGATAAAATCCTCCAGATTCGTAAAAGC
This sequence comes from Cryptocheilus praepositus, assembly GCA_033815515.1. Lineage (NCBI taxonomy): Eukaryota > Metazoa > Arthropoda > Insecta > Hymenoptera > Pompilidae > Cryptocheilus > Cryptocheilus praepositus. The sequence continues at coordinate 7,198,475 of JAWWQZ010000314.1, forward strand.
AAAATTCGACGAATCTCGAATCAACGTGAATGAATTTTTTGGCGAGACCATTTTGAATCGTCACTACCTGCCTCGAGAAAAATCTTCTAGATTCGTAAATAGCGGACTGACCCGATTCAGCGTCGGTAAAAATGCAGGCGAGACCGTTTTCCAACTTCACTAGCTGCCTCGAAAAAAGCTTGCAAATTTGTGAATAGCAAAATAATCCAAATTAACGTGGGAAAAATGTAGGCAAAACTGTTTTTAAGCGTCACTATTCACTCGAGAAAAGTCTCGCAAATTCGTTAATAGCAAAATTACCCTTATCAGCGTGAATAAAATTTTAAGCAACCGCTTTCAAACGTCGCTATTCACCTCGAGAGAAATCTTACAAATTCGTTAATAGTAAAATTTTCCATATTAGTGTGAATAGAAATTTAAATGTAAGTCATCGTTTTTAAGTTTACTATTCAGCTCGAGAAAAGCCTTACAAATTCGTGAATAGCAAAGTTTCCGGTATTAGCGTGGACCAAAATTTCGGCGAGACCCCATATATCGCGAGAAAAATCCTGTAAATTGCAAAATGACCCGATTCAGCGCGAATAAAAATGTACGTGTGATCGTTTTCAAACGGTCACCATCTGCCCCGAGGAAAATCTTACAAATTCGTTAATAGCAAAATTTTCCATATTAGTGTGAATACAAATTTAAATGTAAGCCATCGTTTTTAAGTTTACTATTCAGCTCGAGAAAAGCCGTACAAATTCGTGAATAGCAAAGTTTCCGGTATTAACGTGGACCAAAATTTCGGCGAGACCCTATACCGCGAGAAAAATCCTGCCGATTAGTAAATTGCAAAATGACCCGATTCAGCGCGAATAAAAATGTACGCGTGATCGTTTTCAAACGGTCACCATATGCCCCGAGGAAAATCTTACAAATTCGTTAATAGCAAAATTTTCCATATTACCATAGTTTAAATAAAAATTTAAATGTAAGCAATCGTTTTTAAGTTTACTATTCAGAGAAAAGCCTTACAAATTCGTGAATAGCAAAGTTTCCGGTATTAGCGCAGACCAAAATTTCGGCGAGACCCCATCTACCGCGAAAAAAATCCTGCCGATTAGTAAATTGCAAAATTACCCTCATCAGCGCGAATAAAATTTTAAGCAACCGCTTTCAAACGTCACTATTCACCTTGAGAAGAATCTTACAAGTTCGTTAAAAGCAAAATTTTCCGTATTAGTGTGAATAAAAATTTAAATATAAGCCATCGTTTTTAAGTTTACTATTCAGCTCGAGAAAAGCCTTACAAATTCGTGAATAGCAAAGTTTCCGGTATTAGCGCAGACCAAAATTTCGGCGAGACCCCATCTACCGCGAGAAAAATCCTGCCGATTAGTAAATTGCAAAATGACCCGATTCAGCGCAAATAAAATTGTACGTGCGATCGTTTTCAAACGGTCACCATCTGCCCCGAGGGAAATCTTACAAATTCGTTAATAGCAAAATTTTCCATATTACCATAGTTTAAATAAAAATTTAAA